>OY987256.1:13905268-15399079 GCA_963920725.1 Rhamphomyia laevipes | reverse complement strand
TTACTCAATGCTAAACTATGTGCTGCACCAACTGCAACTTCAGTTATTATCTTACCATCAAGTGCTTGAATTTTGTTTCGGAATATTAATAATTTCTGAAATACCTTGTATATTGTACCGGTAACTCCGTGACCTAAACGTCCATCTAAACCTTTGCCCCAACTATAAATTTTCCCATCATATGACAAAGCAACACTAAATTGTGAACCAGAATAAACTCTCTTAATCCTTGGCAATGTTTCAATACGAATAGGTGTTTGTGATCCATTACACGAGCCATTTCCTAATTTTACCAAAATCTCCATCACCCCAAGCAAATACTAAACCTTCAGAAGTTACACACAGTGTATGTGCATCTCCGCTACCCAATGCTGCAGCAACAATCTGATAATCTTTTAATGATTGCACTAAATGCGGTTGAAATTTATCATCAGAATTACCATGACCTAGTCTACCATATGTTCCACGTCCCCAAGTATATAATTCACCAGTTATTGTTATAGCCGCACTATATGAACAACCACAATAAATATTTTCAATTTCTTTATCTTTAAGAAATTGAATTCTTGTTGGTGTTTCTTTTGGAATTAGTATCACCATGTCCAAGACGTCCAGTTTCACCACTACCCCAGCTATATATATGACCATTAATATCCAATGCTAAATAATGTTTACCTTCACAATGTGCGGCAATTTTTAACAATTTGTGTATTATCTGGAAATTCATTAATAAAACCGGAATATTGTCCGGTTTATTTGATTTCCATATATAAACTTTATTATCTTGTGATAAAAAAATAGCTGAATCTTCTGAAAATTCAACTTGCTTCAATTTAAATGAAAATCCTAACATTGATGCTGCATAATGATATGTAGCTGTTTCGGGTATACCAATACCAACTGCTGGTTCAGCTGTAAATCCATAATTATCTCCAGATAATGTTAACCATCCTAAACCGAATACTTGTTGATCTTGTTGTAATATTACAGTTTCTTTGTCGAGTTCCGTAGATGATTTTGATTGTTTCTGTAAGCCCGCAACTGATGTAGTACCATTTGTTGGCATATGAGGTTTTGCTAAACGATCTAAGTGTGCGATTATAATGACAGAAGCTTGTTTCAAATCAATATTATACGTATCTTGTTCTGGTAATGTTAAAAATCTTAAAAATGATTCAGTTGCAGTTGCTGAATCCTGACGAAATATATCTAAGTTAAATTTTTGACCATTACTACTACCACTAACACCACTATTAGAAATATGTTCGTAACGTCTCAAAATTGGTACTAATGGTGCTGCACAAGAATTTTGTGTGTCACGATTATCATCAGTTTCTTTTTCTTTCTCCCAAAGTGTTAACAATAATACAATTGCTTCTAATGAAGCACCTAATGTACCTTTCTGTGTATGCAATTCTAGAAGCAAAGACAGTGCTATGTGACGATCTTGACGTGGCACAACAAAAGCGCCACCCATTGCATCACCTAATATAACTTGCCTTAAAAATTTTATTGATCTTTCGAGTACTTCAATCCATAATGGTGATATCTAAAAACACAATATTTAAATTATAAAAATTGAAAATATATTAATAAAACTATGTTGCTAAATATAAAAATATATATATTAACTTATGATTATTACCTGTGTTGTATCAAAAAGTGATGCCTCAGGTAATCCTTGTAGAGATTCTAATGCTTCGCCTAAAAGTTCACTACAAATTTCAGTATCTTCACCAGACCGCCATGCACGTCGTAAAAACGCAAATGAAAAATTTAAAGCAGCTCTAGTACCAACTCTTGCCAATCCCAATGTGGCTTTTTCATAATCTTTTTCTGTTATTGCCGTTGTATCAATATTATTTACATATTTATTAGATTTTTGATGCTGTGGTAACTGAATTTGGTGTTGTTTATCCACTGTTGTATTATTTTCAATTTGAAATCGTTGCTTTGTACTATTAGTCGTATTATGCAAATCCGTTTTTTGCTTTTTACATCTTGCTAATGCAACAAAATATCTTTCATATATATAAAGTTGTTGTCGTAAATGTATTGCTGATAAGCAATTTCCTGCAGCCTGTAACGCTATATCATGTTGTTCCTTAACTAAAGCATTTATACATAATTCTTTTTGTTCTTTAGATGGTATATTATCCCAAAGCCATGATTCTAATATTATATCTGATGTTTTGTCATTCGTATTGGTTTGGTTTGTATTTAAAGTTTTCTTAATAACCGAATCTGAATCAAGTAATCGACATGATGGACAATTACATCCAGACAATGGACCGCAATATCCAGGACAACATAAACAATTTAATTTTACAGCACCACAATAGTGTTTACCATCATCCCCTAAATATGATAAGTTTCCATTACTATTGATAACACTACTAGCTGGTGATGATACTAATTCGTAATCTTGTATTAAATTATTCCATAAAATTGCTGTATCTTCAACACTACGTAAATTAGAAATTAGGTCAGCTCGTAACCACTTAAAATCTAAATAAGGCAATGGTCTTAAATACAATTCATTGTTGTAATTTGCAGCCATTGTTTTTGTAATATTGGTTATTTTCTTATGCTTTAAGAATCCTTTTAATTTGTTTTTAAGTTTTTAATTTTGGTGTTGTTTATTGTTTTGTAAACCTATATATTTTATTTTATAACATTTTTATTCGTTGTTTGATTTGATCATGTAAAATTTTAAACTATATAGATAATAAGGTAAAAATATTTAAGCAAAAATTAAATAAATTTTTTACAAATTTTTATTTGCAATCAATTTCTTAATATTCTTTTCTTTCCCATTTATAATAATAATGCACTCGCACTGGCAGCCCGAACAACCAACGAACGCGACAGCCGAATTTAGCAGGAAAATAATAGATTTTTTCTGTTTTGAAAAATTGTTCAATTAATTTTTAAAACGAAATTGTATTAGAAAAATATTTTTAGTTGAATTTAATATTATATATTTATTGAAAGTATTTATTTTGAAAAATTATTTCGAGTTAATATATAAATTGATTTTTATAATTATAATTAATATAAATTGAAGAAAGAATAAAATATTCAATAATATAACAAATTTAGAACTGTCACTGTCAGATGTTAAATTAAAGTTAAAAATAACCCAATGAGAAAATCGACGTGCTTTTCACGTAATAATTACATGTAGGTTTCAAGTCAAACGCACGTCGAAAGTTCGTCAAACGCCCATATAAAATTTTCGACGATGTCCGCGAATTTCAGTACATTTTTTCAATTTTTCAACGTGCATATTTTACGTAGAAAGAACGTTTAACTTTTGACGTTATAATTACGTGGACCATTTTACGTCGAAAGAACGTTTAATTCTTGACGTTAAATGTACGTGGACCTTTTAACGTAATAATACCTGGAGATTAAAATATTGTGAAATAATACAGAATTCATATTTTCATATAAATTATATTTTATTATTAATTCCAAAAAATTCATTAAAAAATAAATAAAAAAAAACACTAAAAAAATTGCAGTCTTAATTGTTGTTCAGGCTTTTCTTTTTCATCATTTTAAAACGACTCTGCCTTGTGCAAAATACATATGTGTTGTGTTGTGGATATGATTGAAGTAGTGTGCCCATTTGCAATTATATTGCCAAGCATCTATAAAAAAATTAGTATTAGTATTCGGAAAGCTTTAATAAATATTAAAAATAAAAATTACCAAGTAATACTTCATTTAAACCTTTCAATGATCGAAATTCTTTTCGATCATGAGAGCCGTCCCAATTGTATTAAGACATGAAACTGTCCGTAAAGATTTTTGCTAATCCAATTGTGCTTCAACAACAGTTTTGCGTTTGCTTAAAGGCTTTACGTTGTTTTCCTTAAAATAATGTTTTTAGAAGTTTAATATTAATATTTTTTATAAGCATATATTTTTATGTACATATATATTTTTTATATACATACATTATAAATATAATTTTTAAGTTTAGTTAAAAAATTTTACATTTACTTTTACAACAACAAATAATAAAAATAAAAATTATATATATAGTATAAATTTATATTTTTTTATAAAATAAAATATATATTTAATATTATATTTCTATTATAAATATAAAAACAATCTTACCTGAACTCTAAATAACAAACAACGCAAATAATTTCATCACATTTGACAATTAAATTTATATTAAACAAAGAAAAGCACCACTACAACGAAAACTCTTCCAATTGACAACACACTTTCCTGAAAAAACTCGGTTACGTCGATTGATCAACGTTCATTTTACGTAAAATATGCAAGTCGAAATTAACACAAATATTTTACGTCAAATATTTTCTCGCTGGGAAGCTCTCTTAATAATGACAAGTGAAACCTTTTTTTAAACAGATGTTTTTTTAACAGCTGTTGATATTCACCACAAAACTATGCAATTGCAAATCTAAACTATTTCACCAACCAGTGTTGGATATAATAAAACAATAATAAATTTAAATTATTTTGCTCTATTCCGCTCCCGCTGTAACTAAAATAATATTCATATTCATAATATTCACAAATCCAACAAATCACAACAAAACAGATTACAAATTTACATTCATAACTTTTAATTTACACCAAACCAAAAAAAAAAATTTGTGATGTACAATATTTAATAACTACAAATATAAATAAATATGTTAGATACAAATTCTTCTAGTGTATATTTTTTAATTAGTGAATTATGTGAAAATTTACTTCATGAACATAATCCAAATGAACCAATTAATATAACATCTGTGAAAAAATTGAAATCGAAATCCTATGAAATTTTATTAAAAAAATCTAAAGAATATAATATAAATTTAATTGAAAAATTTAATCCAATTAAAGAATTGGATATTATATTATTTGCGTCAAAAATCAAAGCTCGGAATAATTATAAGATATTGAAAAATTGTGAAAATTTAGAGGAACATCTAAACTATGTATCTAAACAAAAATATTTCAATGAGGAAAATGGAAAAAATGTTTTGACATTTTTATTACATCTGCATAATAATTTATTGGATAATGAAAATTATGGAGTAAATAGAGAAAAAAAATTATAATTAATAAAATATAAATTAAAATATTTTTATATAAATATTTTTTAATTTTCAGGAAAATAATTTACTCATACCCGGACCATTCACATTGCATTCAGAATTTTCCACAAATTCCTGTTATCCAAATATGATACAAAATAGATCTAGCAAACCTGAACAATTTAGAGGATTAAATACATTAATGGATTATCAAAATCCTTATTTACCAAAATTATTATTTGAAGGTGAATCAAGGAAGTTTCCACAATTAGATTCAACAAAATTGACAAATGCTGGAGGTGTGATTCAACCGAAACCCTTTACTTTTAGTAATTTATTAAATAATGATAATAATAATGATACTTGGGGCCATGCTATTGATATGAACACATCATGTAAATTTTTAAATTCAAATTTTAATTTAAAGTCGGTACGACCAAAATCAACTTTTGATACGACTTCAAGTCGCAATTCCAAAATTACTTTGGACGATGATACAGAAAAGAAAAGATTTTGCTGGGACTGGGAAAATTTAGGTTTTTATAATCATAAGTTAATAACTATGTAAAAAAAATAACGTACTTTATTGTAGGTTATTCCAATATTACAGTAGCTAAGCCCTTTGCGAGTGAAGTTGGAAATTCTTTGTATTTAGAAAGCATTGTAGAATATAGTTTGGGTAGTAACTTTATTGCCAAAATAGTAGAAATCGAAAATTTTATTATTGATTTGAAATCATTGGCTGGTAAATATATATATTAAAGGAAATGTAAATTAAAATTTAATTTTTATATTTTATTTTTAGTTGGTATTCAATCGGATTCATTTGAACATGATTCATTTATTGTTTTTCATATGGTACCAAATATTACCATACCAGGTGTTTCGCCAAATGTTTTAAAAAATTATATTTATGATTTTTTAGAATGTGGAACTTGTTATAAAAGACTTCACATTATGATTATGAAACATAATTACCGTCTTATGTTTGATGGTTTCATATTTAAAGTAAATATACTTATAGCATAGAAGATGTAAACTATATAATATTTTTTTAGGCTCTTTGCAGTGCTGTAGAAGATTATTTAGTAATATTTCGACAATTTGTATATTCCTATGAGGATAAGACATTGTTAAATTTTTCGAAACGCATGAAAAAAATGATTAAACAAATTTCTTCATTATCATGTACTTTGGCAATCCATCCAGAAAGTATTAAATAAGATTTTCAATTCTATAATAAGAAATAATTAATTTTTATATTTAGATGATATCAATATTAAACCACCAATGGGATCTCAATTTCTTGGTTATCTATACAAAGAAATAATGCGCGTAACACAAAAAGATTTAATAATGTTATTAGTTTATATATTGAAACGATGTTGTCATGTTTATTTCAAGTATATTTATTGTATAATTAAAATGTTATATATTAAGTTGTATTTTTTAGACATTTACAAAAATGGGTATTTTACGGTATTTTGGATGATCCATCTAATGAACTTTTTATTTGTTTTGTTGATCATTATCGGCAATACACAAAATATCATTATGATAAAGCTTATTTTGTTCGTAAAGAATCAGTGCCAGGATTTTTTCAAGGATATGAAGATCAAATTTTACAATGTGGAAAATATGCTATGCTTTTAAAAGTTTTTAAACCTAATGTAATACACAATACTCAAATATAATACTTAATTTATTCAATTTACCTTATTATTTAGCATCCACTCTTTGAGTTGGATTATCCATCTATGTCAGTTTCTTTATCATTTAATGAAATTGATTATATGGAACAACAATGTAGGCAATATTTAGAAAAAGCACGAAAAGTTTGTGGGAAACCAGTTACTGTAAGTGATATGTTCATGAAGAAAGCTGAAAGTAGGAATAATTTTTTTAAATTAGTATCAGATAGAACTAAGAAAAATTTTGAGAAATGGACAGGTAATAATTTTTTATTATATGTTATATTAAAACTTAATATTGTCAAAAATAGCTGAAAAGGAAGAGTCTACTGCTGCTCAAACAGCCGAAAAGAAGAAACGTTTTAATGAAATTACACAACTTTTGGAAGAATCAAAAAATCGGAAAATAGCTGAAAAAATGGCAAATCTGGAATTTGAACGTCAAATTTTAAAAGAAATACAAGAAAAAGAAGATAAGCAGATTGAATTGGAAAATTACAATATCAAAAAACGTATTGAATATTATAAAGAATTAACAAGTTTAATGGAAAAGCGGAAAATGAAACTTGATAATGAAATTGAAAGTTCAACAACGTTATCTCTTAATATTTCACTTGATGAAAATGTTGAAACCCCATTAGTAACAGCGCGAACAGAATTTAATTCATGTAGTGATGATGAAGAAATTGACACTGAATATGATGATTGTATTTCATCTGTTATTACAACGTCCAATAAAGTACAATTAGATGATGATATCGAAGAAGTCAGTGAAAATAATAATAATGAAAATACGGATATTAAGATAATTACATCAGATTATTTAAATGCTAATACCATAAATTCAGAAAAAGTTTTAACAGAATTTCAACAAAATCTGAATAAAAATACTAATTCAGATACTGATAACTTTTTCAGCAATACAGTATTGCGAGTAGAAACTGAAAATAATATTGAAAAAGAAGTAATTCCTTTAACTGAAGCACAAAAAAATAAATTGAAAGTCTTAGGGCATGAATTTGGTTCTATTTATCACGAATCGAAAGATTTAAATTCAAATGTATTAGATAATGATGTACCGAAATTACCTACACAATTATCTGAGTTACAAAAAAATCGTTTTAAAATGATGCAAAATGATACATTTGCAATGTTTTCCAAAGAACCACAAAGATGTAATTTAAATCTAGACTTAAATACGGAACGTTCTAGGAATCGTGTTAGAGTACTGGAAAGTGAATTTAATATATTAACTGGAATTCAAAATTCAACAATTACTCCAATGTCAACTACTTCTGATTCAGCTCCTGAAATTCCTAACAAGGAGGAAAATTTTATCAAGTTACAAAATACTGAAAATGTTGAAGAAGATACATTAAAGACACAAATAAACAATATGGATGTCAATAACATTGAAATAAATATTCCGACAGATAGAATTGAAGAAATATTAGTTAATGACCTTAATACTAAAGGAATTTTAACAAAGGAATTTATTTTTGACTCATCTAAATTAGAAAATTTACAAAATAATAATGTTGAATTCAATTTAGATAATCAGCCTCAAATCTTAGATAAAGATACAACATACAAACGGTGTGCAGAATTAATAATAAGCAATTTTAAATGTAAACCAATTAATTCATATTTTCAACTAAATGAATATGGTGATTTCGAAAAACATGAAAATGAAAAAATTAAAACCCTATTGCAAAGTCAAAAGGACTTAAACAGTATGAGTGTTATTACATTAACAGAATTTTTACAAAAATCTGTTATAACTCCATTAAATGCTCATTTAGAAATATTAAACAATGAAGTGATGCGGTTATTTCTAGAAGATTTGGATATAATTGGACATTTAAGTAGTTTAAGAAATTATTTCTTTTTAATGGATGGTGAATTCGGTTGTATTATTTGTGATGAACTAATTAGTAAATTGGAGAACTGTAATGCAACACCAAACGAACTATTAAATTATCAAATGTTACATTCCATATTGGATACCGCCATTGGATCTAGTATAATGGGTAATGATAAAAATGCTGATAATTTATCATTTATTGTTAATGATTTACCAGAAAAATTTGATTTAAGTTCACCATCAGTTTTATCAAATTTAAGTTTAAGTTATCGTGTTGAATGGCCTTTAAATTTAATTTTAAATCCAGAAACATTAGATCAATATGGAAACATATTTAAGTATTTAATAAAGGTTCGTCGTATTAGCTGGGTATTAGAAGAGTCATTTCAAATGCTTAAAGAAATTGTTAAGAGCAATGGTAAAGATATGTTACTATCCCCACAGTATCGTCGTGTACAACAAATGCGTCATAAATTTTTCCATTTTGTACATTCGCTAAAGAATCATATAACATCTAGTGCACTACAAGCATCTTGGAAAACATTTAAAGACGATTTATTAAGTGCTAGAAGTATTGAAGATATATATCGTAAACATACGAATTATATTAAAAAAATTCTATTTCTTTGTATGTTGAATCGGAGAAGTGTGGAATTTTTTAATACTATTGAAAATATTTTTAAAGTAACGCTTCGATTTTATAGGTAAGAACAAAAATGTTAGTATAATTAAAAAATAATCATATATATATTGTTTTATTAGAAATTTGAAAGCCCGTCAGTGGAAAAAAAAAGCTGGTGATACATTTTTTACACATTCTCGTTATGATAAACTTCTAGCAGATGAAAATGAATTTGAAAAATTTATTAAATATACAATTTATCTGGGTAATAAAATTGTGAAACATGGATATCAAGAAGAAATTGGAGAATTCATTAGTCTTATCAACTATAATCAATATTATGTTGTTGATACTTAAAGTTTCGGACAAAATAATTGCATATTATTATTAGTTAATGTTTTATCTTGGATTCTTTAACTAATAATCTGTAAATTAAATATAATTTTGCTTATTTGATCTATGTTACCATAATTGGAGTGATCTACTTGCCTTCGAGTTAAATTTTTACGTAATTTGTAAAGGAATCAATCAATTATTTTAATAATTATGTTAATAAAACACGGCAATTATTAATATTATATTTTTCTCTATAAATCATCATTTTCTTAATCCTTTTATATTTGTTGCATATTAATAACTATTATGTTATTATTGTGAATATCAATAATCTAAATATGTGATTTTATTGTTTACCTTAAAATTAATTAAATAAATAAACCCATACTCTGGCAATTTTCATTTTTTTTTTATTTTTCTATAAATTGTGTTGAAAATTTCATTAGATGGACATTTTGATGAGGTAATTTGTATTTATTAGCTCATAATTTCTTTAGATTACATAAAAAAATTAAAGCGGTCACTGGTCTAAGTAAAAAAAAATACACAATGTGTTAAAAGACAAAAAAGGTAATATAATTACTTATCCAGTTGATAGATTAGCTAGATGGGAAGAGTACGTATCAGAGCTTATCGACATAAGAAAAGAAAGGACTGCAATAACCAGGGTGATTATCATGGCCCTAAAATTCTTGATGGCGAAGTTAAATCAGCAATAAAAATAATCCAAAAATCGGTTAGCAGCAGGCCTAGATAGAATACCTAATGAGATCATAAAAATATTGGAAGAAACAGGTGTAGAGTTGTTAACACATATCTTCAATAGTATATACGACACTGAAGTGATTCCGTACGATTGGCTGAAATCAACATTTATTAATTTGCCAATGAAAAACAAGAGTTTAGAACTATCAGCCTAATGAGCCATTCACTGAAATTATTTCTAAAGGTAATTCATGAGCGTATTTATGGGAAACTCGACTACGACATCAGTGAGACCCAATTTTGTTTTAGAAACGCTTTGGGCACAGCACAAGAGATGCTCTATTAATACTAAACACAATTATTCAAAGAAGCAGAGATGTAAACGCGGACATACATGCATGTTTAATAGATTACGAGAAAGCTTTCGATAAGGTAAACCATGAAAAGATGATCGAAATAATCAATAGCAAAGGTCTAGACAGCAAAGATGTATGAATTATTCAAAATCTGCATTGGAATCAGTCAGCTGTGGTTAAAACCCAAGATGGCGTAACGGATAGTATTGAAATATTAAAAGGTGTAAGACAAGGGTGTATTTTATCGCCGGTTTTATTCAACGCTTACGCTGATCACATATCTAATGAATCCGTCCAATCTCTAGAAATTGGGATTAGCATCAATAATATAAAATTTTCAGATGATGCTGTTCTATTAGCCTCGTCTAAAATCGATCTCCAAAAATTGCTGCACAAACTATTAATAAGTTGCAAAAAGTTCGGATTGTCCATCAACATACATAAAACCAAATATATGATTTTCAGTAAATTAAAGCATATTAAAGATGAAATTAGTATCGAGAAAGAAAAAATAGAAAAAGTTGACAAAATCAAGTATATTTGGGCACTTATATTACTAATTACTACTAGTAATGCAAACAGCATAACTGAAAGTAAAATGGTCAGACCGCATCACTAACGTCGAAATTTTGCGTAGAATGAATTCCCAGTCTGTGTTGGTTAAAATTATGAAGGTGAGAAAAATTAGTTACCTCTCGGACATATTCTGCGCAACGATAAATATAAAATTTATCGTTGAAATTTGGTACTAGTTGGTAAAATTGTTGACCAACGCAACAGAGGTCGCAGAAAAATGACGTGGTTGAAGAATTTGACTGTAACATGTCAACAATTAATTTACTAAGATCATTAACTTCTAAACATCAATTATATTCGTTGGTGAATCACATCCAGAGAGGATAATTACCACAAGAAGAAGAAGCTAAAACTCAATGATATATAAGGAGAATGAGTTTCGCCAAAGAATATCCATTCCATGATTATATTGTTGTTTGGTAATATGCAGATCGAATGGTACTGGGACGGCACTTGGATTTGTTCTCTGGGTTATTTAATAGCATTTTATTTTTTAATAATCAATAGTTCAATGGATTGATTTTTCGTTGCTCCACCCTTTTGTGCTATAGTTTCCATTTGAAATTATTAAAATTATGTAAAAAAATGCATATGGCAAGTTGGCAAGAGCTGCATTTAACAATATGAAAAAATTATTCAGTAGCAGTGATTTAAATTTTATACTAAATATTAGAGTCTAATCATTAGACTATTAAAATGTTACGTGTGGTCAACATTACTTTATGGTGCAGAAATTTGGACGATGACAAAATATGATGTAAGGAAAATCGAAGCTTTTGAGTTATGGCTATAACGAAGAATTTTAAAAATATCATGGAGATAATATAGCCAATGTAGAAGTTTTAAATCGAATAAATATGTCAAAGCAATTCTTCTTCTTATAGTTCCACTCCTCTATGGAGGTTGACCATCATCTCTCTCGATTTTTCCCGTGAACTCGCCGCTCTAAAAGCATCAATGCATGACATGTTGTACAGTTCTTCTAGATTTTTTAACCAGAATTTCTTCTTTCTCCCCCTGCTTCGATTTCCTTCTATTTTACCCCTTAATACGTGGCCTAAAAATCCTAATTTCCTGACCTTAATGATGTTCATAAGTTCTCTTGTTTTACCCATTCTAATTAAAACTTCATCATTCGTTATTCTGTCTTCCATGATATTTTTAATATTCGACGATAATCCATAATTCGAACGCTTCTATTCTTTTTTCATCTCTCTTTCTTAGCGTCCATGCTTCTGAACCATACAACAGACAGAGTCGACCATACGTAGCATTTTAATATTCTTAACTTTAATTTTAGATTTAAGTCCTTTTTACAGAATATATTATTCATATTTTTATAAGCGATTCTGGCCTGTTTAATACGTGAGTTTATTTCCGTCCTATTTTCGCCACCATTTTCAATAAGGGCTCCCAAGTATTTAAACCTTTTTACTTTTTCTAAAATAATGTTATTTAATTTGATCGCATTATTACCTGTGTCTTTGCCAATCACCATATATTTCGTCTTTTTACTGTTCATTTTCAAACCATATTCTTCGCAGTATTTACTTAGCTTCTTCATCATAATTTGAAGATCACTGTTGTTACTCGCTACTAGCGAGTCGCTAGTATAACTGCGTCATCTGCAAATCTAATGTTATTTATTATTTCTCCATTTATTTTCACTCCAATTTGTAATTCAGCTAGTCCTTCAATAAAAATTTCTTCCGAATACATATTAAATAGCATTGGTGAAAGTATATGTTTATCCTGAACAACGCTTCTCTTGTCATCATAGCTTTCCTGAATCCAAATTGGGATTCGCTGATACCTAATACCTTCATCTAGTTTCTTGTATATTCTATATCGTGAATAATCTTAAGAAATATCTTCAAACTGTGGCTTATCAAACTAATTGTTCTGTAGTCGCTACATACAGCAGCGTTGTTTTTTTTCGGTAATGTTACAAATGTAGATTTTAGCCATTCTTTTGGAATTGTACCAGCCATATAAATTTTATTGAACAAGTGAGTTAACGTTTTTATATTGTCGTCATCAAGTAACTTTAGTATATCATTCGGTATTCTATCTGGACTATTTGCCAATCTGTTTTTGGAGTTTTTGATGACTACTCTTACCTCTTCTTCTAGAATATGTAGACCTTCTTCATGTGATGACTTACTCATTTCCGCTCTTGAATCTTCAAAAAGTTCTATAATGTATTCCTCCCAGTGTTCTAACCTTTTTTCCGCTTCTAGTTCTAGGATGATCTTACCATTACTGTCTTTTAATACTCCGTAGCCTTTCTTTCGCCTCGTATTGGATACTTGCTTCACTTTTTTATGTAGTCTGAATCTGAAGCTGTTATTTTGTTTTTCCAGATCTTCAATCTCTTTACATTCTCTCTTCCAGAATGAGTTCTTTGCTTCTCTTATTTTCCATTTTATTGTTCTAGTTATATTTTTATATTCTTGTTGACTGACGTTTTTCCATCCTCTTGTTTTATTATTGTGGTAATTTCTCTCAGTTCATTATTTGGGACCTTAAGAAGTTGTACATTACCATTTTCTTTTTCTTTTTTCTTTTCTGGTTTTTTCAGCTTAATCTTAATTTTCGCCACTACTGAGTTGTGATCAGACTGAATGTCAGCTCCTGGGTACGTTTTTACGCTTTTCACTACATTTTTGTACCTAGAATTAACCATTATAATATCTATTTGATTTTTAATTACCATCTTTTTCCCGATTGCCTATCTTAATTCACTGGAACGAGAAGGAGTTTTTCTAATTCCATTCAGTATTTATAAAATACTTTTTCACCACTATATTGTTATCAGGGATATTATTATTATTTCTAGGTGATGTACATGTGTATAATCGTCTCTTAGGCAATTTAAACCATGTATTAGTAACTATCATGTCGTTATCAATACACAATTAACCTAGTTCCTCTAACGTTCCTCATTCCTGAAACCATACTGACCAACTACGTTCACTATTGGTTGGTTCATTGCCAACTTTTGAGTTAAAATCTCCTAGCACAAATGTTACATCTTCTTTTTTGATCAGATTTGTTACTTCTTCTAGTTCGTTGTAAAAATTTATTTGATCATCACAATCCGACGTGGGAGCATAAACCTGTACTAAATTCAGATTTCCTGTTTTGATTTCCAGCTCAATCATTAAAATTCTGTCAGATTTCATTATTATGTTTGTTAAGGATGATTTTAGCTGTTTATTCATTAGGAAGCCTACACCTTTTCTGTGCTGCTGATCTTTACTGGCCCCCGAATAAATAAAATAATTCTTATCATTAGTGATCTCTCCGCACCCTTTCCAGTGCACTTCGCTGACTCCTATTATGTCGATAACTAATCTTTCTTTTTCAATTTCTAGGTTTTTTAATTTTCCTGGCTGCAGTAGGCTTCTAACTTTTAACGTTCCATATGTGGCTATTTTGTTTATGCTGTTTTTTACATTTTTTCTTTTGTTGTAGTTAGTATTGCAGTTGATTTTGATTTTGTTGCTGTTGTTGTTGTTATTGTTGTTGCTGTTGTTATTGTTGATTCTGTTGTTGTTTGTGGTAGATTAATAAATATTATAATGAAAAGAAAAATAAATTATCTTGGTCGCATAATAGATAATGAGAAATATAAAATCTTGGTCACTACTTTGGAAACCAGTATAAATGGTAGAAGAAGCAAAACTTGGCTGCGGAACATTGCTGAATATTTTAATTGCACGAAAATTCAACTATTAAGAGCTGCTAAATTAAAAGGGAACTTTAAAGAAGAAAAATATATAAATTTTTGTAAAAATAATTGCGCAAAAGAATTCTTAAAATCAATGAAAAAATATTTCTTGTTCGGAATTTGAATTTTTTTACAAAGATTTGGGTTTTTTTTAAAATAGTGTAAGGCAATCATCGTTTAGGTTTTATTAGTATATAGAAGATATAGTATATATTTATATTATTAAGTATATATAGTATAAGTTTAGTAGATTATCTCCAATATTATATTATATTTTTCTCCAACAATTATTTGTGCAGTATAAATTCGTTTAATTTTAAATCTTCAAAATTGTTTGTACGACGAAATAAGACAATTTGGTTTAAATGCATATAAATTATTTGGATTTTACTTTTATTTGGCATATTATTAAACTTATTAAACATAATTAAATCTATATTCAAAATAACATATTTTTTTCTAACTAATCTATAGCTCTTTGAATTTGAAAATCTTTTAAATTTCATAAATTTCTTTTTACATATAGTATTTTGGTAATAAATTGTGATTTTTCATTGCAGGACATCACATAAATCACTCCTGAACGTAAGGCAGAAAATGTTACATTTTGCAAACATTTTGTTACAGGATTTTGAAAACGAGGATTTCGGACCCAACCCTTATTATATAAAATTATTTTAATTTTAGTATTTTACCAACTGTATTCAACAGTTTTTGGTTTTTATAGTTTTCATAATTTAATTTAAATGATTTTTTTTTTAATATACAAATCGTAATGTATACGATACCGGCATCAATTTTTTTGTTGATAGGATCATCATTTATATTTTAGCTAATTGGGATGAATAATGATATATGACATTGACATATATGGAGAATGGATATAGGGATATATATGACAAGATATGACAGGCACCATCATCATAATTTCATAATATGATGGTTATGGTTGAACGAGTTGAACGATTTGGTTTTTAGATTACATAGGTTTATGTTGAAATTTGTTGTATTTAAGACTCGTGTCGTGGCAAATGAATGATTTAAAAGTGTTTCGTACTTTTTCATCATTTTGAAAAATACAAAAGTATTACAAAGTTAGAATTTAAGATTTTTTTTATAAAATATTTCAAACGATCTGTTTTGCAATAATGAATGTTAACATAGAATATTTAGGAATCCCAGATAAATCGGACAATGACAAAAAAGAATACAAGTGAGTTTTTTTTACCTATTCCTTGGATTAAACATTCAAGACACTAAAAAATATTAATTACTATTGAATAATTAATTAAGAGGAAGATAAAAGGAAAGTTATACAAAATAAATTGTTTACACTTGAAACTTGAACTTGAATAAGTACTTCAATTTATTTATTCATGACTTCGATCGTTCGATGAAATTATGAGAAATTACTCAAATACATTTTAGTTTAATATACATTTATTTATTTATTCAGTCTATTAATTAATTGTATTACAGACTATTTAACAATATTTCTCATAAAAAAAATAAAAATTAACAATAATCAAAATAAACATCAATACTATTATCTACAGTTTTACATTATACCAGGTAGAGGTAGTGCTAATGCTAATTATATTTTTGTAAACTAAATAATCATTAAATAATACTGTTATAATACTGTTAAATTAAAAAAAAAATCCTTACTATAAATTGTTTCTTCAATAATAAGTAATAACTTTTTGCAATTTCTCAACACCTTTAAAATAACTGTTTATTTATGTATAATTATATATATTAATATTTACATACTTATATAATGTAAATAATTTATTTGTCTTTCCAAATATTTTACATCACTGAACTTTTTTATTTAGAATGTATTATTTAACCTAAAACACAGTTCTTTATATTTGAAAAGAACAAGTATATTTAAAAGTTTTAGTGTATAATAAATTTTCATTATATAATGCTGTATTTTTAGAATTGTAAGACTTTCAAATGGCTTAACTGCTTTATTAGTGTCCGATCCTTCTCCATTGCCCGATAATGAATCTTCTTCTGGTTCGGAAAGTGATGTTGATAATTCTTTTGGTGAAGATGCAGTATCAGAAAGTGATGAAGATTTACCATCTGTGGAATCTACTTCTACAGAAACTGAAAATTCAGATTCTTCTAGTGAAGAAGCAGACGAAGGGGATGAAAAAGTTCAATCAATAAATTATTTTTTTGTTTATATCTAAAATATTAAATATAAATTTTTAGCTTGCTGCTTGTGGACTTATGATAGATGTTGGTTCATTTAGTGATCCACATGATATTCAAGGTTTATCACATTTTCTAGAGCACATGATTTTTATGGGTTCGGAAAAATATCCACAAGAAAATGCTTTTGATTCGCATATAAAAAAATGTGGTGGTTTTGATAATGCCGATACAGAATGTGAAGAAACGTCGTTTTATTTTGAAGTAGGAGACGAACATTTAGAGAGTTCAATAGAACGATTTGTAGCACTGTTAAAAGCCCCACTTATGAAAAAAGAAGCTATGACACGTGAAAGAGATGCTGTAGAATCTGAATTTCAATCAACTTTACAGGAAGATGAAAATCGTCGCGATCAAATTTTAGCTGAATTAGCAAATCAATCTCATCCATGTTCAACATTTACTTGGGGAAATTTAATAACATTGAAAGATAATATTAGCAATGATGACTTGCATCAACGAATGAAAAATTATCAGCAGAGACATTATAGTGCACATAGAATGTATTGTGCTGTACAGGCTCGGTTACCAATGAATGAATTAGAAAGGATAGTTATAAAACATTTTTCAGATATACCAAATAATGAATTACCTGCCGATGATTTTAGTTCATTTAATAATAAGAATGCCTTTACAGATGAATTTTATGATAATGTTATTTTTGTAAAACCAGTTTCTAAAACATATAAACTCGAATTAACTTGGTGTTTACCACCACTAGGGAAGGTAAATAGATTATTTTATATATTTTTAAATATTAATATACATAAAAATTATTATAGGAATATCGTTCTAAACCGCACCATTATATTTCATATTTATTAGGGTATGAAGGACCCGGAAGTTTGTGTGCTTACTTAAGGCAAAGGTATGTATTTCAATCAAATAAATTAACGTGTTATATATTTTAATTTACTTATTGTATTAAAATTTATAATAGATTATGGGCATTAGAATTAATTGCTGGAGTTGATGAATCTGGCTTTGAATACAATTCAATGTATGCATTATTTAATGTTTGCATTTATTTAACAGAAGATGGTTTCGATAATTTAACTGATGTAATTAATATGTTTTATTAAATTTTCTGATAATTTTAAATAATTATAATTAAATTTTTTTATAACATAGGTTTTATCTGCAACATTTTCTTATATAAAACTTTTTGCGAAAAGTGGTCCTAACAAAAAACTTTTTGATGAATTACAAGACATTGAAGCAACAACGTTTCGTTTTCAAAATGAACGTAGTGCTTATGATAATGTTCAAGATTTTATTTTAAATTTAAAATATTTTCCACCTAAAGATATATTAACAGGATCTGAATTATATTATGAATATGACGAAGAAACAATATGGAAAATAATAAATTTTTTAAATAATGAAAAATTTAATTTAATGATAACATCAATGAAAAAATATAATGGTATTATATATGATAGAAAAGAAAAGTGGTTTGGTACCGAATATGCAAGTATTAAAATGCCACAAGAATGGAAAGATTTATGGAAAAATTCTAAACTTTTACCAGAACTTATATTTCCTGAACCAAATAATTATATAGCAAAAGATTTTCGTATATGGTATAAAGAGAATGATGAAAATAATTTATTAAGTATTCCATATCCAAGAAAAATTATGGATTCTGATGTTTGTGAATTGTGGTATCGACAAGATGATAAATTTTTACTACCCGAAGCTTATATGTATTTTTATTTTATTACTCCATTGCCTTTAGAAAATGTAAAAAAGTAAGTTGTATAAAAATATTTTCTCCATTAATTCAAAATAAAAAGCAATATTTTCATATTTATATTATTTTTGTTCAAATCTTTAGTGCAGTTTTATTGACAACCTATTCACATTTAGTAAAATATCATTTAGTTGAACAACTTTATCCAGCAATAATAGCTGGTCTATATTATCAATTCTATTCATCTGATAAAGGTCTTGTATTAAAAGTGAGTAAATTAAGATTTCAATATTTTAAAAAATATGTATAAAATTTTTATTTTCTTAGGTTAACGGATATAACGAAAAATTACATTTAATTGTTGATGTTATAACAAAATCAATGACAACAATACACGAAAAAATTACAGAAAAAGAATTTAAAGTTTTTGTAAAACAACAGCAAAAGAATTATAATAATTCTTTAATTAAACCAAAATATTTGACAAAGTAAGAGCATAATTTAATGTCATAAAATATAAATTTCTTATATTTTTTTTATAGAGATATTCGTTTAGGAATTATTGAAAATATTCGTTGGCCTATGTATCTAAAATATAATGAACTGAATAACCTAACACTAAATGATTTAAAAAAATTCTCAATAGATTTATTAAAAGAAATGAGAATACAAGCGGTTGTACAAGGAAATATTACACAAGAGACTGCACATAACATTATGAATTCAATTTTAACAAATTTTAATTGTATGGGTATTCAAAATGTAAGTATTTTTCCAAAATTCTTTAATTTAATATATATAAAAAATATAAAAAAAAATATGAAAATATATTTAATGATGTATAGAAAGAATTAATTCAGTCGAGAGCGCGTAAATTACCAATTGGATCAAATTATATTCGAGCGAAATCATTAAACGAAAATGATGTTAATACAGTTGTTTGTAATTTTTATCAAATTGGTCCATGTACACTACGTACGGAATGTTTATTAGATTTATTATTAATGATTGTTGAAGAACCACTTTTTGATATATTAAGAACCAAAGAACAATTGGGTTATGATGTCTCATCTACAGTACGCAATAATTTTGGTATATTAGCATATTCAATTACTGTTAATTCACAAGAAAATAAATTTAGCAGTTCACATGTTGATAATAGAATTGAATCTTTCCGTGCTGAAATGATGATTGTTTTACAAAAAATGGAAGAGGTTGAATTTAATGATTATAAAGAAGCATTAATTAAAACAAAACAAGTTGCTGATAATGAATTGAGAGATGAAATTTGTAGAAATTGGGGAGAAATAACATGTAATGAATATATTTTTGACCGTTCAAAACGTGAAATTGATTGTATTAAATCAATTGGAAAAACCGATATATTAACATTTTGTGAAGAAATGGAGAAAAATAACTTTAGAAAATTATCTATTCAGGTATGAATTTAATACTATTATTAATGAATGAAAAATATTTTAAAAATTATTTAATTTAGGTTGTTGGTAATGCAAAAAGTAAAACATCAGATGCAAACAATAGTGATGAGTCAATAAAGCAAATACTTCAACTTCAATTACTTAAAGGCCATTCAACTATCAATGATATTAAGAAATTTAAAAATAGTCTTTATGTATATCCAGTTACTAAAACACTGTTAGATTTTCCTATTCAGTCTAATTCAAGTTTTGTGGAAATAATAGAAAATAAATGAATATACTTAAATTCAATAAAAAATAGTTAAAATAAAAATTTCATGCGAATTATTATCTGTATATATATTTATTTTTGTTTTTGGTCCTTAATTATTTGATGTTCTTTACGTTTTTGTAAGTATTCATTAAAATTTTGATCTTCCAGATCATCACCAGCTTCATTAATTTGTTGTTCATTTCCTTCATCATCCTCAGAACTTTCATTGCCTGGATGCTTTAGATAAACATCTGAATATTCACGACCGGAAGATATCTGATTAACAAAACCACCAATGGGTATTTCTTCCCCGATTCCTTTACTCTTTGCTATGGTTGATAAAATATCTTTTGATTTCTCTTTATCTTCTTCCATTTTTTTTAATCTTAATTTTTCATATTCCATTTTATAATCACTAAAAATTATTATATTATAATTTCATTACAAAAATATTTGTTTCAGTCTGCAATTACCTTTCATATTCTTTTACACCATCACCAATTAAATCAAAGAATCTATTAAATCCAATACCAGTTTTTGAAGACAGTCCACATGATTTAAGATCTCTATAAAATTCATCTAATGTTAATGACATTGAACGTGTCAAATTACCAACGAAACTTTGTTCCTTTTCTAAAGCTTCATGGAATGCTTCAAAATCTTGCATCCATTCAACTGCAAATTCATGATCTTGTACATCTATCTAAAATTAATATAATTGGTCGTTATCATTTTTATTATTATAAAACAATAAATATACTTTATTTAAAACCACAATAAATGGTAATCTGGCTTTGTACATAATTGAACAAGCATATAACATATTTGACATAAATGTTGTTGGACTTGTAGATCGTACAACATCCATAACATAAACAATAATTGTTGGAAATGTTGTAGCTAAGGCTTCGGTTATTATTGTTCCAGATGCTGACCATGTAAATACCTCAATCTGTCCTGGTGTATCCAATATACATAACTTATGATTATCTTGTCCAGCTTTTTCAATCAGCTCAACAACTTTACTAAATTTAGTTGAAAATAAATTTAATGATGTTACAATTCCACCATTTGGACCTAATTTATATTGTTTCATAACTTCTTTATAATTTACTGTATCTCGAATATCTAAAAAATATATACATATAGAATTTATATTTATTTATTATGATGGTAATTTTTTTTACCTATATTTGGATGATATGGAGTTTCTCGACAAGCTGGATCTAAATTTATGACATAGGGTTTGAACTGTTCATAAGAAATTTGTGTTAATTTTTGGACGAATGTTGTTTTACCAGAACCGGCCATTCCAAGGACAATCAAACATATAGGTGATGAATGTGGTCCAGTAATATCCGATTTTTGACTATCCGTAGTAGACGTTGACTGCATTATATTTTTTTTTGCTTACACACAAAATTATATTAATCTGAATTATTTTTTGATGCTGATTACTGATGATTAAATCTAATTAAAGTTTAAAGAAAGTGTTTTGTTATTACTTCATTTGATGTACAATGTACACTGCACGTGCACATATGTTTGTTTTGTTATTCTAATTCTAAAATCAAGTCTATAGCTATAGCCTAATGGCCCAAATACATGTGCGTTTTTTAGGTACGTTGAGGCATCCTTTGCTGTAAATATTATTTAGAACAAATGGGTTGCGCCGAAGCAAGATATCTCTATTTCTTAATTTTGCTGCACGCTTTAAAGCATGCCTCAAAGCTCCAAAAAAACGCACATGTATTTCAAGCAAACCCAAAATATACATTTTTAGGGTAAGCAAATAAAGCACCCATTTTAAATACGGAATTCATTACCTTAATTCCCAGTATAGAAGTTGTTGGATTTGCGCATGAGGTAAAAGATAATTTATATATTTTATTCTATTTTTATATAATATAATAGTGTTACTGATACTGACGTGTTATTTTTTATAACACGTCAGTAACTATGATATCATAGTTGAAGTTAATACAACTATTTTGTCTGTTCAACTTTCAGTAGATATAAGTACTAACATTATTTATTTTTAATTAAACCGTTATTTTCCATTACAAAATACTATAGAATGATAATATCATCTTCAGATAAATGCAGTTTGTGCAACTTGTACTTGAATCCTGTACAAAATATGGAACATCTCCTAGGTAAACAACAAAACCTTTTAATAAAATCCAATGGAATATATTTCATTTCAGTTCAGACTACGAAAAATTCTGAATTCAGAAAAAAACTTGAAATTAATTACATGTGAAAGCTAATAGGGATTGTTTTTGAAAGTTCTAAAATTAGCGAATTAAAATTATTGGTGTGAATGAAATCGTAGTCATAAAAGCCGAAAATGTCTACAATTTTGAGACGAATTTTGCAACAAACTGCGTTAAGTAGAAGTAATAATAATGTACAATATTATTTACGATTTTATTGTGCCAGCGAACAGAATATCAATAAAGATAAATTTGATAAAATAGTCAAAAATAATAAGGTTGTGGTTTTCATGAAAGGTAATCCAGATTCTCCAAGATGTGGTTTTAGTAATGCTGTGGTACAAATATTAAGAATGCATGGTGTACAATATGATTCTGTAGATGTTCTAGAAAATGAAGAAATACGACAAGGTAAAAGCAGTTCTTAACATATCTCATTCTGCTAAACCAACCACAGGTTTTTTTTTTTAGGAATTAAAGAATATTCAAATTGGCCAACCATACCACAAGTTTTCCTTAAAGGTGAATTTGTTGGTGGTTGTGATATACTTTTACAAATGCATCAAAGCGGTGATTTAATTGATGAACTCGAAAAATGTGGAATAACAAGTTCTTTGAAGTTAGCAACGGATGATGATAAAAAACAATAGCAACAATAAACTATGTAGTACTAGATGTTTATTTTTATTTTTTGTTTGTTTGGTTTTATTACATTATACAAAAAATAATATATTAATATAATAAAGACAAGTTAAGTTATTTTTTTTGAAGAATGTGAAATATTTTCTCATCACTTTCATTACTTAGTGTTAATTGCAGAATATTTAAGCAAATGTTTCTGAATTCTAAATTATCAGTTTTCTTGAGAATTTTTTGGAATGATTTCGCTATTTGACTATCATAATTTGTTGATTTATTTTCATTCATTTTATTTCTATACTTTGGCATTTCCTTCAGCTATTTGTTCAAATTCTTTACGTTTAGAATATTAATGTTAATATAATATAAATAAATATGCATACTACATACAATACAACCTTATAGCTTGCTATAGCTAGAGCAAAGAGCATAGAATAGAATCTAAGCATATACAACCCTGAACTTTTATCACTACATACATACAGATTATACATACAGATTATATTATAACGTTCGTTGAAATTTCGAAAACTGCTGCTGAACCCAGCCTTTCGAAAATTAATGCTATAGTTACTCTTGCCGTTCGTGTGCGCCGCAACAATGTTGAAATGTTAGAAAATATATGGAATTAGGTTGTAGGCAATTGAACGCAGCCTTCTGCTATTCTTATTTTTTTTTTCGTATTGTACCGTAACGTACGGCGTACCTTTTCAGTTCAATTTTTCCAATCGATTCGTACTACAGGGTACAGTAGCTAATAGACTGGTTAAGTAGACTGAAACTGAAAACATAGTTATCGATTGCAATCGATTAACTCACATATTACTTTTTAAAATAAATAATATGTGAGATAAATTAATTATGTAAAATTAATTATGCCTTTTTCTTCTCTTGTTATTAGTATTTCAAGAACATTTTTATAAATTCGATTTTTTTACTTGTTTCTTGTATTAATATGCTTTGTGCATTCAAAAATTGCATGTTGATTAATTTCAATATATGTAATTATATTAAATTCATCGCATTAAGTCAGTTTCAATTACTTCAATTCTTTTTTAAGTATACTTTATAGTTTATAGTAACAATTATTTGTTAGAAATCTGTTCAATATTTTGATTTATTAGGTTGTTTTTTTTCGAAACCAATTTGCTTTGGTGACATCTGGAAAATATTCTGTAAACATTTTTCCTTTGGCCTTTGCGTGATTTTTATATTTTTGATTAAATTTTTAATTGCATTTATTTGTCGCTTTTTTGGCTAAAATATCAGCATTTCTATTGATTTGTACTCCTACATCCTACATAACCAGTGGCTGTATTGCAGTTTTCTCAGGGAATTGTGAAAAGAGTGCTATATTTTCCTAAAGAAATTATTTAGCATTTTTTACATATTTGATATTCACAAACAGTGTATTCAGATTCGGATTCCGACATGCAAGGAATTACTTCCTAAAAGGAAATATAATTTTGGTGTTGCCATTTGGCCATTTGGCGCATTTTGCGATAACATAAGATCACTTTTATAATTAAATAAAAATTGCATAATTTAATTATTTACAAAAAGCTACAAGGAAGAAGAAAAGACAAAACAGAAAATGTAATAAGATAGAAATAGTAAGGAAATAAGAAGTTGAGGTTTTTATGGGAAAATATTTGTCCATATTAGGCATATTAGGCAAAATAGTCCATTCTAATTCTATGTTAAAAGATACCAGGTATATAACATCATATTAGAAAAATTAAAAAAAAAAAAACATGTATGTATGCAAGTAACATAACACATCTAAATTTTCAAATATAATTTTACGAATAGTATGAAATACTATGAAGTCTGGTGATGGGTTGGATGGTCAAAAAAAAAAGTTCGCTCAAAATTTTTTTCTAGGCGTTTCCGAGGTCGGGGATTCCGAAAATGCAAAAAAAAAAAGTGTCCGGGGGACGCGTACGCATACGCCTTTTATGTGCGCAGCAACATCTCCTAGAACCGCTTGTCCGATTTTAATGAAATTTGGCACACGAGCTCTAACATACTTCGCGCAGGTGCCGGTACAAGATGAGATCGATCCTTTCAGTGGGACCATGTTAGATTTCCCCATTTATGTGGGAACCTACGTGTTTTTGTTCTACGGAAAAATCTAAAAAAAAATTTCATGTCTCAGATTTGGATGAAATTTAAAACATGGGTTGGTATCATGATTGTCCACAAGCCTACCAAGATACAGGTCTGTAACTGCAGGGGGTCCCTGGTAAAATTTCCGATTAAAATTTCGTATACTCTAGACTAGAGCATATAGTAATTTTTATCTAATTAGCATAAATTTTGGTACATATGATAGTTTCCGTAAGTACTTGGTGTCTGTAAAATTTAAAGTCGATACTTCAGTGGGTCCATGTAAAAATCCGTAATTACTTTTCATAAGTTCAACTCTCTATATCTACGGTACCTTTCACCCAATTTCAATGATATTGAATACACAGTTTCATTTAGTTATCTACTTGATACTCCACAAATTTGTAGTTGGTAGGTATAGTACGTTCATGGGAAACTAATATATGAGCAGCTTAGTTTCCGAAGAATATATGCTTTATGTTCTACAGCTCGTAATTATTATCCGATTTCAATGAAATTTGATACACAGGTTGAGTTCATGATTCTGCATAGGTTGACCAAATTACAGGTTAGTAGGATTAGGGGGTCCATGTTAAATTTCCGATTTTTTTTTAAATTTTTTTTTTTTAATATGTTCTACACACAGCATATAGTAATTGTTAACCGATTTCAAAGATATTTTATATATAGGCTAATTTTGTGATCTAGTTGGCTCTCCTGAAATTTGGAGACCTTCAGGGGGTTCCTAGAAAACAGTTTTAGTTTCCGAATTTTATATAATTACGTGTTTTATAGCATGTAATTATTATCTGATTTTAATGAAATTTGGTACAAAGGTAGACCTGCTGATTATGCATGTGTTGGCCATGATAGAAGTTAATAGCTTCAGGGGGTCCATGCTAAAATTTCCGATTAATATTTCATATGTTCTAGAACATATGGTAAATATTATTCAATTTCAATGAAATTTTGTACACAGGTTGGATTCGTAATTACGCATGTGTAGACTAAGGTAGAAGTTAGTAGCCTGAGGGGGTCCATGCTTAAATTTCCGATTAATATTTCATATGTTCTAGAACATATGGTAAATATTATTCAATTTCAATGAAATTTTGTACACAGGTTGGATTCGTAATTACGCATGTATATACTAAGGTAGAAGTTAGTAGCCTGAGGGGGTCCATGCTTAAATTTCCGATTAATATTTCATATGTTCTAGAACATATGGTAAATATTATTCAATTTCAATGAAATTTTGTACACAGGTTGGATTCGTGAATACGCATGTGTAGACTAAGGTAGAAGTTAGTAGCCTGAGGGGGTCCATGCTAAAATTTCCGATTAATATTTCATATGTTCTAGAACATATGGTAAATATTATCCAATTTCAATGAAATTTTGTACACAGGTTGGATTCGTGATTACGCATATTTACACTTATTATAGTTATTTTAATAATATTATTTATTATTAAAAAAATAAAAATATAAAATTAAATCAATAAATAATAAATATGAGCAATTTTGAAGAAAGCACTGTTTGTTACAAAGATAATGTTAATTACAAAAAACTGTTGGACATAAATCGCTGTTAAACAACATACTATGAGTTATCTGCTCCCCCTAGTTAGCAGCTTTTTTTATATATAATTTACAAGAAAATTGTTTTGAAAAATTTTTTGCCCACAAATATTTAAAATGTGTGAAAATGGAACATATTAATTATTTAAATCGAAAGATGAAAGGCGCCCTTATAGATCAGCGGCTCATGCAGTGTATAATCTGCATATCGTGTCCGGGCCTGCGGGTAGTTAATAAAAAACAATTTATATAGAAAATTACTACAACAAAATTTCCCACTATATGAAAAAAAGTAAAAGTACATAGAATTTTTTACCAAACTTCGTATTTCATGTGTTTATAATAAAATATTTATTAAAATTATAACATTACAAAAACTAAATTAAATTTATTTCTTAAAAAACTAGATACCTTTAAAAACGAATAACATTTCATTTCTAATAAATTATTTTTAATAATTTTGTTACATTAAGTAACATAATTTATTAAATAAATAAGTGTCTCATTTTTGAAAAAAATTAATCAGCAAACTGACACTTATTGAAATTTTACGGTATTATTTTTTGGACTATTCAAAAGGAATCGTAACGAATTCCTGTTTTTCAAAGAATTCTGGTTTTTCAAAATCCTAGTTCTCATAATCTTGGTTTTCAGTAACCCAGTTTTCACAAGTTCTCACAAATCCAGGTTTTTAAATCCTGGTTTATATGTATGGTTGATTCCCGGTAAGTTTATCGAAAACGAGTTTATCGAAAACGAATTTATCGAAAACGAGTTTATCGAAAACGTGTTTATCGAAAGCGAGTTTATCGAAAACGAGTTTATCGAATGATTAATTGATCGAATGACGAGTTTATCGAAAAATATTCGAATACTTATTTTAGGGTACTTTTGCTGTAAAGCCAGAATTATGAAAACCAGGATTTTGAAAACCAGGATTTTAAAATCAGGATTATTTTGAAACCAAGCGATTTTGAAAGCCAGAATTTTGTACCCAACCTTATTCAAAAACTGAAAACCACAAAATCGTTACTAATTCAATTATATTTCATAAATTTAATACTATTATAATAAAAAGAAAAAATACTAAGAAACTAAAAAAAAAAAATTTTTTTTTTGCGAGTTATAATCTAATAAACTTTATTCCTTTTTTATGAAATTAATTATCTTTACAAAAGGATCGGATGCAATTAGGTCTAACGAATTAAAGTCCATGGACTTTAATTCCGAATAAAGTGGAATTAATATTCATGGCCATTATTCATGTCCATTAAACGAAATAATGTCCATTGACATTATAACTTAATTAAAGTGGACTTTATTACCCAATTAAAATTTGCTTTTGTAAATAAAACTTAGACCTTAAGGTCTATAAAATGCTTATTCTTTGTGATTTTATTCATAATTTATTCGACGCCTTATTATTTTATTACCAATTTAAATAATTTTACTAAAATTATACTTTTGTACTGAAAAACGTCGTAATTCTAGAAGCGGTGTTATAGTTAAAACGAATAATCCTTCTAAACCAAAACAGCTAATTTTTGTTATAATGTCATGGCTGCAAACGTAATTTGATAGAAATTTGCGTCTGCAAACTTCTGCAAACAGAAATTGTAGCGTTGAAAAAAAAAGTTTAATTTTCTGTCCGATAAATTGAAAAACAGAAAAATGAAAAATTCGAATTCTGGAACAGAAAAAATATAAAATCGTTTTTTATAAAAATAAAGCTATTTCAAGCAATAAAAATAAATTAGACAAATATTGTTTGTTATTTTATATTATTTTACAAATATTTTTAGCTGAAAAACCCTTTAAATTGGAAAATATCGTAAGTTTAAAAAATAAAAAAAAAAAAGTTTCTGTTTCTGTTTTTGGTGGGATTGACACTTTAGTTGATCCTTCTTAAGCCTAATGTGACAGGTCACTATAGTGTATAGTTAAAATAAAATAATCCTATGCTATAGTTACTCTATAGGCCGTTCGTGCCGCGCGGCATCAAAGTTGAAATGTTAGAAAATATATGGATGTAAGCGTAGGCAAACTCGCTGCAGTTATGCCGTTGGTGCTGCACTGCCGCAACAAAGTTGGTTCAATTTCAACTTTTTGCCGCGATGCCGGATTGAATGTCACTTTAACTTAAAAAATAGATACTAAAATTAAATCGATTTCTTCTAATTGCAGCATTTTTAATAATTAATAAATAAAAAAATTTCAACACAACACAAAAATTTCAACACAATTAATTTGTAAATTAATTAATGTAAAAATACAACTGATGCCGCTTTGAGATTAAATATTAACAAGCTAATGGTTTTATATCGGGTGTTCAGTTCAATAAATACAAAAAAAAGTGACAACAGTGGCTAATAACTATAGTTGTCGCTGTTATCGGTGCTGTAACAGTAAACAGGTAATACTATAAGTAAACGGTGCAAATCAACAGAAAATATAATTAAATTTTGAAAGATTTAATTTAAATTTAAACAATATTATTTTGTTGAAATTATTTATTTATATATTATATAGCTTTAATACATAACAGGCGATTTTTCTTTGCAATAATAATATTAATAATAATAATTATTAATGGAATACATACACATAAAGTACACTTATAATTTTATTTTTGATTATACATTTTACACAATTCACAAATCTTATATAGTAAAATTATTATTATTATTAATAAAGAAATTAATGAGATTATATTAATTATTTTGCAATATATGTTATCCTGTCTAATATATATTTTACATTTACATTTTTTTTGTAAATAATTACTTACATATATAATAATGTTTAATATAATTTTAACTTAAATTTTTAGGTATACAAACAAGGGTCCAGGAGTGCAGTTTATATTATCATAATTGTATTTAGAAATTCTTGTTTTTTTTTTAAATTTTTACAAAAAAAAATTATAAATTTTATTTTTCGGTTATTAGTTTCAACTCGACATTATAAAAACACTGATTCTATATATCAGTGATAGTCAACTTTTTTAAGCTTCTGTGCTAAATTTATTTTTTTCTATGATACCACAAAATATAAAATAAAATGCAATTCGATTTCAACTCAATTTCTACAAATATAAAAATTAATTATTTTCTTTCAATATTTTGATTATAGTTTGAAATATAACAAAAAAAAAAAAATAATGCTGATTTTTAGTTACTTCTTATGAAAAGAATAAAGCAAACAAGAATTACTCATTACTTAGTATTAACGTATAAAGTAGCGTACATAAATCAACTTTTAAATTTTTAAATTTTTTACAGCGCTGTTTTGAAGGTTCATTCATCATCATTCACATTAGAAACTTCTAATAATAAAAAAAAAACATTCAGTATATAGTCAAAAGAACCAGAGAATGCTTTGCATAATAAATAATGCTGATTTTTGGTTACTTCTTATGAAAAGAATAAAGCAAACAAGAATTATTCATTACTTAGTATTAACGTATAAAATAGCGTACACAAATCAACTTTTAAATTTTTAAATTTTTTACAGCGCTGTTTTGAAGGTTCATCATCATTCACATTAGAAACTTCTAATTTTTCTATTTTGATGTACAATACAATTAAGAATATAATTTTTAAGTTTGATAGGGACCTATTACACTAAACTTAACTAATTAGACAAAGGAACAAACTTGTGTGCTAAATTAAATTAAAATCGGATAAAATGACCTAGATTTCTAGAAGATATCAAAAATATAACACGGAAATTTTGATGCAGGATTCAATAGAATTTAATTATCTCGATTGAAATATTTTATAGTTATTCTTATTCGATTTAAATTTGTTAGTTTTGTGATCTTAGTTATGGTCCACGTAAAAGTTGAGGTCGGTGAGTTTAGATTTAGAGGGTCCCTATTAAAATTTATGAATTATAACGAACCTTAACTAGAGCACAATACAAAGCTAGTTAATTATCATGGACATTGAGAACAATACAATTTCATTGAAATCGATTAACAATGAACTATGAGATGTGACCGGTAGTGTCAGTGGGTACAAATCAAAATTCCAAATTATATAAATACATTTTTGTAGTCATAAAAAAAATCTGAATTTTTTAACAAAACAATGTTTTTTAACAAAGCACTGTTTATTGCAAACATAATGTTAATTTACAAATCACTGTTAGACATAACCCAGAGTTATCTGCTCACCCCCTTAGGTTTGTAGCTTTTTTTCTTTTCAATAGAAAATTAGAACATTTTACTAACTTAAAACTAGAATTTATAATAGCCAATATAAATAATATTTATATTACGGCCAATATATCTTAATACTATATATAAGTAGTGGTTCTCCCGACCTAAATAATTATTTATTATATATCTTTCATGTTTATTTTATTGTTGTAAAATTATTTAAAACGTAGATAAATTTTGTTGTAGTTTCAGATTGTATCTTAAAATTATTTATTTCTTTATCGAGTGCAAAAGAAAATTTAAGGAAATAATTTAAATTGAATATTGTGGTAACCAGTAACCTGGAAATTTAAAATATGAAATTAAATATAAAATTTAATAACAGTATAGATTTCTTAAAAGTTTTCATTTTAGACATTAAAATTATTTTATTAGAAAAATTCCCTCAAGTTACACTATGTATTGTATCTTATTCTGTTGTATATATATTTTTGAATTAACAAAACGCTTCTGATTTTAATATCGCAAATGGTGATATTAATTACAACGATATACATTTAAATATTTTTATGTAAGTGCTGGTACAGAACTTGGGTTATTTCAAAAAAATCTTTATATAAATGTACATGAAATCTAAATATCCCAAATATCTACAAGCACCGGAGAAGCTTTATATATCAGTTGCGTTTGTGTTACAAAATTGCTATTCCGAGCTTTTACACTAGAAAGGTTTTTGAGATATTTAATATCCAAACATATTAATATAATTTTTAGTTCGAGAGAAGTATAGGTACATTATATGGTTATATACTATTATTTTATACTATAAATTAAAAATATTATACTGATACCAATTTGAAATATTATATGTCAATATGTTTTTTAGTAATCAAAAATTTTAGATTACTAACATTACACTAAGATTAATTTACTATTATTATGAAAAAAAAAAAAATATTAGCTTTATTTTTCTAATACTATATTTAATATAAATTTATGTAATATATTTCAAGGAAGACAAAAAAACAAAATCTGATTGTTATTATATAGGTTAATGTTTTAAATACACCTATATCCTCCAATTTACTTTTGTAAATCGAAACCGTATAAATTCAGTGTAAATTTATTTTACAATAAATAAATATTTTCTAATAAAATCAAAGAACATAATTAATTTTATAATAATAAATTGAAAAAACAAAACTATAATAAAATATTAATAATTATAATCTTCACTTTCGAATTGGAAGGACTTTATTCTAATCGCTTGATATATTTCGTTTGTGGATTATTCTTAATCGATAATTTATCGATTCTAATTCTGTAGTTTATTGACATAATAATCTTGCATTTATGTTTTTCAATAAATTTCTCATTTAGCTTGCGTTTAAATTAGATAGCCCTGTCGACAACAACACCATTTTGTATCTAGAAAAATTATTTTATACAATGTCCTTTAAAAATTTATATACTAAATATTTTCAATTTTGATACTGTGTAAATGCGAAACCGTGTAATAAATACCGTGTATATCCGGGAGGATAGGTGTAATTCAAAATTTTCATTTTACAAAAACTAATCGATTACATGCATATACATAAAAACGTTTGTTTTGCTGTTGGAAGTTTTACATTTATAAATTAAACAAAATAGTTCTTAAACAAAAATTTTATATAGAAAATTTCTTAAAAAGGCACGAATATTTCTATTAATTTTTGGTAATTAATAATTATTAATCGGAAAATAATTATGAAATTTTTAAAGAATAATATTATGTATATATAATATCTAAATATTAGTTATATTAATGTTATAAATTACAAATTAATTATAATAATTTCAAAATTCACAAAAAATATAGTATATATTATATTATTCGTGCATATCATTTTTTATCAATTTTTTTTTTAAATGTTCCCCTTTTTTTATAGTATAAATAATGAAATTTTTTTTTTTAAATTTTTAATTTTTCTTTTTATTTATTGCAGTTTTTAAAAAATTACTTTTTATTTATTTATTTCCACATTTTTAATATCATTAAAGTTTACAGCCTATTTCTATTACAGATTTATTTATGAACTTATCATTTTTTATATGGTTTTTAAATATGATTTTATATATAGATACATACATATATTAATAATTTTTTTCTTTTATTTGCTATTTATATATTGAGCAAACTTATAAAATATGTTAATTTTATTTAATATATTTTTGTAGTTAAAATTATATTTATACAGATTTTATTTTTAATTTAGGAATTAATTATATTTATGTTAATATGATTTGTGATTATATATAAATTTTATTTAATATAATTGTAGATTTATTGTACGAAAATTATAAACCATTATAATTAAGACTCTGGTAACGTTAGTTGAGCTCCAATAAAACAATAATCATACATTTTTTTTATAAGCTAAATATTTAACAAAATAGTTAAATTTTCTGTTTGAAATATATACTTCCAATTTAGTTTTTGTTTAGTATAATTGTAAATATTTATATTAAATAAATTTCAAAATATATTTTAAATTATTTTACCCATCCACATGGATATAGAATAAAATGAATCCTAAGTTCTTACAAAATAGTATCTCTGTATTTAAATCTACTATTATCTTAAAATATTATTTTATTTATTGTGAATCTTAAAAATTAAATAAGAATCAATCTTCTTCTAAATAAAAAATAAATTAAGTATTTTTAATTACCAAAAAGTGTTGATGATTGTGAGTAAACATTTTTATATTTTATATCTCAGAACATCAATAAATTTCAATGTCCTTATTAATGTTGTAGCTGATGATTTGACTTTCACATATTTTTTTTTGATATATGTATTGCTTTTTTGATAAAAAAATAAAACCCGAAATAAATATAATAATAATATTTTTTTTAGAAATTTACAAAATATAAATAGAAATTATCAAATCATTTTTAATTATAGTATTTAAATGAATTTATACATTTCAGAAAATCAGACAAAACCTGAATCGATCATTTTGGGTTATCACTGGGACATAACAAAATTTCTACTAAACTTTGTTATCTGTAATTAAATTTTAAAATGTTACACAGTCTTCTTTTTTTTTTATTTGGTTTAATTTAGCCGATGCCAAAAATAATGCATAATTTATAACACGCAATGCACAAGTTAAAGAAAGCACGCAATGCACAGTTAAAGAAAATTAAGAACGGTAAGAATCAGAATAAAATTATCTGTAAAATAACTGATATTTAATTAATTATAAAACAAAATTCATTATCAATAATGAGCAATGATTGATCATCAATTTTATGTTACATTGTACGCGTACAAAGGAATTTTTCAAAATTGTCGTTTTCTTATTTTTTTTCTTGTGAAATTAATGCTAATTTAATGCTACATCTTAATTTCAAAGAAGTGTTATACTATATTTGTTTTTCGTATTTGTGTGGTGTCAATGCAATAGTATAAATTTTTGTAGTATACATAGTCACTTTCTCTTGCAACGTTGACCATTATAAGTGTTTTATACAGTTGTCAACGCCACGGCTGTGATAAAACTACTAAATTATTTTTGTTATACACATAAAAGTTCAAAAAAAAAAGATAAAAGATAATTTAATTTTAAATATGTATTCTTACGATATTCGGAACATTCGTACGCATCTTATAAATGTTCCATTCCCATTTCATATCTTAACATGCTTAACTTTTTTATGTGTCTTGCGTGTGTTATAAATTAGGCTTTAATAATATCCTTAAATTGTAATAAATATTTGGGATTTCAATAACTTTGTTTTTCTCTGAATAATAAATGTTATATTAAATATTTAAATTTAATGTATTTTCTTCAAATTTAAGTAAATTTAAAAAATAAGTAAATTAATTTTATTTTTCAATTCCTACCAGTTTTTTTTTGTAGTACTTAATTTTTTTTATATATGTTTTGCAGATTTTCAGAAAAAATTATTCATCATCTGCATCTGATAAATTGGCGATGGTTAGTAAGGTTGCATTATCTTCACCAGTTCCATCGATATGCTTACGAAATATATAAATAATAATTATTATTAGTAACTACATTCAGAATTTTTAATTGAATATTTTTTATATTAATTACATTTCTTTTACGTTTCCTTACAGATGCAACAATTTTCCTTTTATTTCTTGCAACTAAACATAAAGTCAATGTAAATATGGTTCCAATTAATGTTATACCTAAAATTGCTGGTAAAATTACACTATCTTCTGACTTGTATCCCTTAAAAAATTAATAATATTTAATTATAATTTATTTAAATATATAAAATTCAAATTTTTCATACTGTCCATTGGAAATATGTTGAAGGATCAATAAATGGCCAATGAGATTTTATCCAATTTTTTGATTCATTATGTTTAGGTATTATTTTGCCATTTTCACTAATTACTGAATTTGTTTTAGACAAAACTGCAAGTATTATTGGTTTTTTAGTAACTGATATTGGTGAAAGTGATGGTATCAATTTTTTATTTGTTAAATAATTACTACTAATTGTAGAAATTTCAGATATCGTTTCTATGAGAGCATGCCCACTTTCTGATGATAATGAATCTTCAGTAGTCATAACAATTTGTAATGGAATATTTGTTGAATGTTCAATACCGGAATTAAATTTATTATTAGCAATTAATTCTTTAGGTGGCTTTTGTTGTTGTTTTTTATTATTTTGTTGAATTGATATCAAAATTGCATTACTAATTAATGAATCTTTAGTAGTTTGTTCAATTTCATTATTTTCATAATTTATTTTATCATTATCATTATTTAGATCAGATTCTGTAATATCATTTTCTTTTTTATAAACATCATTATTATTTTTATTTAGTATTTGTTTATTTACAATTAAATTATTATTATAATTATTTTTAATTTTTTTTTGTTTTTTAGAAGCCGTATTATTTATTATTGTTGGTATAGTGGTGGGAATATAGTCATTTAATCCTAATTCTATATTATTTCCATTAGGATATGATTTATTGATTGTACTATTAGTAGATTGATTATTATTACTAATTTTTATATTATTGTTATTATTAATATCAAATAATGGAACTGATATTGTTGTAGATGTTGTATTAAAATTATTATTAATATGGCCAGTAAAAGCAACTCTTGTTTTTAAAAACCAATCAGATGGATTTTGTAAACATTCAGCTGATACCAAAAATGGTATTAATATTGCACCAATAATAACAGTACAAACAAATAATAATCCTAAATAAGCATAAAATGATTTATTTTTACCACCACCACGTTTAATACTTTGGCAAGTTCCTAAATTACTAATACTATTATTATTATTATTACTGCTACTACTTGCACTAGTTAATTTACCATCCATCCGGATATCATCATTTTGTGGTAATATTGTATATTGAAGACTATTCTCACCATGTCGTATTGTCTTATACATAATTATGTACTTGTTTTTATATATATAATTAACCGAATATAGACACACAATTTTATGTTCTAAAAATTATTTTAATTTCAATAAAATTTATTAAATAAATTTAATATAAGAGTTTATCTTTTTAAATACGAGTTTGTTTTTCTTTTTTTGGGGAAAATAAATATCGATTATACAAAATTATTATTTTTTTGCACCAATTAAATAATCAAAATCAATTGTATTCATCACTTTACTCTATCCAACGCTATTGATAAGATAAGTGGTTAGCTATAATTTTAGGAATATTTATTAAATTTATTTTTTGTAGAATTATTTCCATTTTTAATAGAAAATAAATTAAATATTTTTGTTTTCTTTCTTAAATATTTCTTCAATCTTTTATATTTTCTCGGAATACTTTACGATGATGACGGTAAAATGGAGACTTTTATACTGTCGGGACTATAATGAAAAAAAAAATCAATAAAGGACCTGTGGTGTTATTATATGAAGGATATTATTTTATATACTTATTGTTGTTGGTTGTAACGTTGGCAGTACTGAATTGCGAATTTCGAAAGCATCTGGATTTAATATTCTTAAAAATCCTTAATAATGAAGGGGAAATGTTTAAAGAAGACTTTAGCAAGGAAATTTCTGTAGTATATATTTATTATCTTTATGAATTTATTGTGCCAAATATTTAAATATGGACCAATAACAGTATATAAAATTAGTTTTACAATCATAGTTATAATCATAGTTATATAGTTAATACAAAAGAAATAAATTGTTGAACCATTTCAAACTTAATGACTTTTAAAAAAAAATTAACCTAAAAATTATTTACTTGTGCAGTTTAGTTAATATTAAAAATTAGTTTTAAATTTGGTTTATATCACATAAAGATAATTTCTCGATATATTCTACAAAAATAAAATAACAATTTCCAATATAATATTTTACATAACTCTGAAAATAAGTAAATAATTCGAAATAAAACCAAATATGAATTAACAATTTTATTAAATTTTCTAATTAATTGTTAAAAGAACGTTTTATTGTAATTGATTTTTGTAGATCATTTTCGATATATAATTTTAAAAAAAATTGAAATTAAAAAATCAAAATTATATTTCTTCTTTGGAAACATCATTAACTTAAAATGTAATGGAAAATTTTACTTATTTATTTATTTTTTTATTCATATACAAATTATTAGAATTTGACAGACTAATAGATATTGATAAAATTAATTAACGTAATATATAAATAAAAAATATATAAACATTTTAAAATAAAAATAAGAATTCTTTAATTATTGAGCATAAAATTAGAAATTAGGCTAGTATTACCTCATCAATTCTTTAAGATATAACACAAACTTATCTCTTGGATGTAAGTCATCAATGATTCGAAAAAATAAGTCGAATAATACAATGAATTTCGTAAAAGACTTGTGAAGTCCGTAATTCGGGCGATGGTAAGGAACATGAAAAAATTCATAATCACGAAGAATCCTAACTGGTACATTAATATTTAAAATATTTAACAGTGAGGGACAATTAATTTTGCAACATATAATATCCCGAAAATTTATCACGCGAAATACTTTTCTTCGAATTTCAAGCGGTTGTAAACCAAAAAGTAAGCATGTAGCTTCATAGTCACCCCATTGCATTTTTTAATTAAATATTTAGTAAATATTTTTTGAACATTTATAACTAGGGCTCCGTACTACTGCAGCATATTCTAATTTAATGTAGCTTGGCTTTTCGTTATTAAATACTTTTAGTTTTACATGTTTCATCTCATTTCGAAGTTTTATAATGAATTAAACCATTATGATTACAAGTGAATCATCATTCCATAGGACAGTTTTATTAATTTTAAATATAAGTTACGATGCGACGACATATAATATTAAGTTTAAAGTTGGTAGTGATTTCGTGTCTTTACTCAGACGCTTTACTAAGACGCTATATGAATATACATGCATATTACAAATATTTGAAAAAGATTTTAGATAACCTAAAAAGAGTATAATATCTGAAAAAAGCAAATGGTCAAACTTTGCCTGAACAAAACTTTCTGGCGTTAAGAAATCGAAAAGTATAATAACTTTGCATTTTTGCTGTTCAGTGGTTTTAAAAACTAATAAAACATTTCGTATAGAAATATATTACTAATTCTTAATGATTTTTATAATATTTTGATGAATATTATGTTTATTTATTATATCTGATAAAATGACGTATTAAAATTTAATTTTATAATAACAATAATATTTAACGAAACTTAAATTACATGAATCAAGTAAGTATACAAAAATTTTGACCCAGAGTTCTGAATTTTAGATATTATTCTTAACACGTATAATTTGTATATAAAAATATATTGTTGCTAATGATAATATTTTGTCTGCCAACTTAGCAAATACGTCAATCTAAATAGAATAGAGAAGAGATAGAGTCAAGCAAGCTATATAAAATAAATAAACTCTGTCTGTTTGGTTTTAGGTCTTTAGAAATATTCTGATTTTAAATGGGGACCAACTTAAGTCTCCTTTTCAATATTTAAAAAAATTATAGATTTTGAAGTGAAGCAATAGTTTATAGGCATGGAATAGCCTAATTCATGAAATGGTGTGATTGTGAATTACTAAATTAATATAATAATTACATAATATTTATAAGAATTAATAATTTATAGCTTAATAATTTATTTAGATAAATTTTATTTGAGAAATTTTATAGATAAATTATACAGGTAGAAGTTACAGTACCGAATATTTTACAATTATATTGGAATCAAAAAATTTGTATACTCTTATGATTTTCGTATTCTCATTTTAAATATTCTCTTACTCTCTTATATTTTATTTATAGTATTAGAGCATTTAGTATTTAGTTTATGTTTAGTTGTTCTGATTCGAGTTCTGATGATGTTAATATAGTTTCCTAGTAGATTTTTTAGTTAGTTCTCCTTTAACCATCAAGCTAGTTAGTACGGTCACATTTTTTTTTTATAAATTCAGTCAATAAATTAATAAATTAAAATGTCACTTGTTAGATTAATAGGTACTGAGGTGAGAGAGAAAATAAATAATTAAATACGTGTTATTAAAAATTATAAAAGACAAAATATTATTTAATCTCTTTAAAATAAACACGCCATTCTAAATCTATAAAATTATTAAAATTATATAATATTTTATGTGACAGCATAATTAAATGATTGTGAATTTAAATTGTATTAAGATATCTGTTTTCAAATCAAAATATTGTTTTTTAAAAATTATTACAAATTAAGAGTTTGTTGTCAGGCACTATGCCAATGTCAATGTCAATGTGTTTTTTTTTTTGTAATTATATTGTTATTAATTTTTTTATTTGGTAGCCCTTTTCTTATAGACCAGAATAATCTGTATAATTTATACTATAAACACTGATTAAATACACATGTTGACAATGTTACAATTGTTATGTAATGTGAAAGTCATATCAATTTATTTAAACTCAATTGCATTTTAAAAATATACATATTTCATATGATTTGAATAAAGCGTAGGATGAATTATGTATAAAACGTAAAATATTTTTATAATTCGTAAATTCTGTAAATTAGTAATTCAATTTAATAGAAAAAGAAAACAAAAAATCGAATGTAATTCGTTAATGCTTAATGAAACTAGTTTATGTGCAAAATAATGAATTCTAAATTATAAATAACATACATATGTTTTCTGGGGTGGTTCAAATTTCAAATTTGTATAATATAATTTTTTTTTATGAAACTTTTAGTATATTCATGAAGTTTTTTATGTTTTATATCACTTTTATGTTAATTTCAATTAAACTTTTATATTGAACGAAGTTGAAAGTTAAAATTCATTGAATTACGCGTGTTGTTTTTTTTCGTCCTGACTTTGCTCACTTTCATATATATTCCTATACATTTCAACTTTTCTTCGATATTTGAATTGGTCTCCGTTACATCCGATAAGAAATGCAAAATAAGTTTTCTTTTATCTTCTCTAAATAATTTTGTTTGTGTAATTTTCTGTCAAAAATATAAAACTTTACTTGAAATACTATAGTTCGAGGGCTAAAATTTCAAAATTTATTCTTATTTTTTTTAGATGGAGGTGAACACTTTTCGTCATTTATATTAAATCTTATAACATGTTACAGCAAAATACTAAAAATTTAATCAATTTTAATAAATTTATTTCACTTTAATTTATTTAAATTTAATTTTCATTACGGAATTGTTTTGGTTAATTTAAATGTAATTGAATTTATAAATGAATTTTAAATATCGTGTTTAACCCCTAGCCCTAGAGACTCAGAGACATTGATGTTAATGAGAGTTGATATTCAATAAAAAAATTACATATCTAATTTAGGCTTCTTTATAAATATTTATTGAATTTATTATTTATTTAGATTATTAATGTATATATAATATTTTTCCAAGTGTAATCAATTTTCAGTAATTTCGTTTTTCTTTGACATTTACACCAGAATTCTAGACTTTTGATTGTGACCTTAACTTTAAAAAATTTTCTCATTGAATAATATTTGTAGGAAATTCCATAGCGTTATTGTTTGGCTTTTCGCTATTAATTAATTATATATGTTTTCATATTTATATTATAATGAATGATACCATTATTATCGATACAAGTAAATCGCCCTGTCCTTCTTTGGTCATTTACTTAAGTTTCAATAAGTTTCTTGTGAGGATAGTAAGTCCAAACCTTGAAGCCTTCAGAGATATATTATCTACTTTAGTATACAAATGGATATATAACATACTGCCAATAAAATATTTTAATATTTAAGATAATTATTTTTTGAATTATTTTAGGCCCGTTCTATGGTGAAAAGATGTTATGCATCATCATCTGTACCAACTACAAAAATGTTTATTGATGGAAAATTTGTAGAATCAAAAACAAAAGATTGGATTGATCTACATAATCCAGCTACAAATGAAGTTATTTCACGTGTACCAAAATGTACACAAGAAGAAATGCAATCTGCTGTAGATGCTGCAAAAAAAGCTTATACAACTTGGAGCCAAACATCAATTTTGTCTAGACAACAAGTAATGTTTAAATTACAAGCTCTGATTAAAGAAAATATGGGAAAATTAGCTGAAAATATAACAAAAGAACAGGGTAAAACCTTAATTGATTCTGAAGGTGATGTTCTAAGAGGATTACGTAAGTTTAAACATTTTCTATTGTACATAACTTAAATATTATATCTAATGAATATTTTTATATTATTATTGTTCAGAGGTTGTAGAGCATTGTTGTAGTATTCCATCTTTACAAATGGGTGAAACTGTACATAATGTTGCTAAAGATATGGATACATATTCATTTATTTCACCATTAGGTGTAACAGCTGGTATTGCACCATTTAATTTTCCTGCTATGATTCCATTATGGATGTTCCCAGTTGCCATAACATGTGGTAATACAAGTATTATTAAACCATCTGAACGTGTTCCGGGCGCTACAATGATGTTAATGGAATTATTAAATGAAGCTGGTTGTCCACCAGGTGTTGTAAATGTTATTCACGGTGCACATGATGCTGTAAATTTCGTTTGTGATAATCCAGCAATTAAGGCTGTATCATTTGTTGGTTCCGATGTAGCTGGTAAATATATATATGAACGTGCTGGCCGTAATGGTAAACGTGTTCAAAGTAATATGGGTGCTAAAAATCATGGTGTTATTATGGCTGATGCCAACAAAGAAAATACATTAAATCAATTAGCTGGTGCTGCATTTGGTGCTGCTGGACAACGTTGTATGGCATTATCAACAGCTGTTTTTGTTGGTGAAGCACAAAAATGGATACCAGATTTAGTTGAGCGTGCTAAAAAATTAAAAGTTAATGCTGGTCATTTACCTGGAACAGATGTTGGTCCCGTTATAAGTCCTGAATCAAAAAATAGAATTTATAAATTGATTGATAGCGGTGTTAGTGAAGGTGCTAATTTAATTTTGGATGGACGTAACATTAATATATCAGGCTATGAAAAAGGAAATTTCGTTGGTCCAACAATTTTAACAAATGTTAAGCCTAATATGAAATGTTATAAAGAAGAAATATTTGGACCAGTTTTAATTTGTTTATGTGTTGATACATTAGATGAAGCTATTAAATTGATTAATAATAATCCATATGGTAATGGTACAGCTGTATTTACAACAAATGGTGCAACTGCGAGAAAATTTGTTAATGAAATTGATGTTGGACAAGTTGGTGTTAATGTACCAATACCAGTTCCATTACCAATGTTTTCATTTACTGGTACACGTGGTAGTTTTATGGGTGATCATCATTTTTATGGTAAACAAGGTGTTAAATTTTATACACAAACTAAAACAGTAACACAATTATGGCGTGAAACTGATGTTACTCATACTAAAGCTGCTGTTGCAATGCCAACAATGAAATAAAATATACGGAAATATATAAATATTTAGGTATACATTTTTAATGCATTTATTCAGTTTAAGAAAATAAAATATTTTTATATAAATACCAGTAAGAATTATATCAATGAAGTTTTTTTTTTATGAAAGTTGATTTTTTATAGTGTTTTTAATATCAGTCGATAGTACCACATCAATAAGTACCATTTTTATTATACCTGCTTACTTTTAGATAAATTATTTTGTATTTTTGTTTGAAATATTTTACTTTCATTGGAGATATAATCACATATTTCTACGATTTAGCTTTTTACTCGTTGATTTTGGATTGAGTTGTAATTGCGTTAACAAAATTGGAATATCAATCCACATAGTTTCCATCAGTGAATTGAGTTGAATATTGATAATAGATAATTATATTTTATTTCATTAAGGAGAATTTACTAACTTATATTTCTTTTATTGAGTAAGTATGACCGTGTTGAAGATAAATGGATAATTCAAGTTTGCTCCAATTTAATTTCGGAAGCTACTTTAGACACTCTTCAATTATTTGTAATACGTAAAACGAACTCCTAACAATTTTATGTTGCTTATATACCAATATTTTGAGCTACAACTCACCCATAATAGACGTATGGAGGTTTTAGTCAAAATTATTTTTTTTTTTTACGTAGAAGAATATTTTTGACTTAGTTGTTTTGGTTTAGATAAATTGTGAAATATAGTCTGTCCTCCCCAAAGGAGGATGGGTTGCTAGCATGGCACATCAACTTATTTAAAAAAAACTAGTAGATTTTTTGAAATGTTTTTATCTGTCAGGTATCGAGAATTTAAATTTATGACTTTTAATATTCATTTGTGGAAAATGAAGTGTAGAAATTTTAATATTACTATAAAAATTAAAATATGAAAAGCGTTGAACTTTCAATTTTTGTGTTTATTAAAAATCTAAGGATTAACGAGACACAACTCATGCGAATCAACTGAAATTCAACATTAATTTAATTTATAATCTTTTTTACATTCCGAAATTTATATATGTGAGAGAAGAGGTAGAAATGAACATTAGATAATGGAAGCTTCAAGGATCAGCTGGATATTTTAATATTTTTTACAATTACTATATTCAAGAGATGTTCCGACAATTGCAAATGTATACTTATTGTAAATTCTTGTTTCCATAATAAATAAATTATATATTTCTAGAAAACATAGAAAGAAGCAATAACCACAATATTTGCTGGAATAACTATAGGTCAACAGGTCAATTTGAAAGAACTGAAACTAAACATCACGTTTCTAGTATGTATGTATATGTAAAGGATATGATAAGGAAAAAAAATCTTTTGGAACAGAATTATTTGCGCATTGTCCATATTTAAACGTCCATTTTTTTTGAATAGCTTAATCATTAAGTATAGTACTTAGAGATGTTTACGTGAAGAGAAAATCGTTCGAATCAATAGATGATTAAAAAATGTTTAATGAGAAATTTGTTGTATTGGGAAAACGGTGCGTGAATTTCTTACGCAAAATATAAACTAAAATTAAAAAATAAAAAATTAAATAATAAAAAAAAAAAACAATTATATTTTTAATTTGGCACTTGTTTTGTATTATAATATAAATTTCATATAATTATTAATTTCTTATAAATTATTTTTATTTTCAGAAATTACATTTCTTTTAGTAGTTTTAGTTTTTATTGTTGTTAGTTTTGGAAATTAATTTTGAATTTTTTTTATTATTAATTTTTAGTAAATTACATTCTTAAAAAATTATTGTGTGATTATTAATTTATAATAATTAATTTGTCGTAACACATAAATTTTTCCATAATAAACTACTATACCGACATTTTTTGTTGTTGTTGGTTAAAGTTATAATTTTTACAAAAATTTAATTAATTTTTTTTTTTTATTATGTAGTTATAGGTTTTATTCTAATGTGTATTTATTTTTTTAAATTATTTATTTACTTTCAACATTAAATTTAATTTATTAAAACAATTTTATGTTATTTTAAAATACATTTATAATTATAACATTTCGTAATATTTTTATTCGATTTTTTTATTTGTTATACACAAGCAAATATAAAATTATATATAAAAAAAAATTCAAAATTCAAAATTTTCACTTAAAAATTTAGATTTTAACTTGTTTTTTTTTTTTTATTTATTATTATTATTTTTAAAAATAATCAAGAATTTATATAATAAAATAGAAAACAGACAGCTTTGAGATGTCCACTGGGTTATGACTATTCATTTAGAAAACATTTTATTTCAAATTATATAAATTTATTAAGAGTTTCATTAAATTTGTAAATATTTTTTTATATATATAGTTTTTATGTTAAACTACCGGTGGTTCAGTGCCTTCTAATTCATCTTCTTCATCATCTCTAAAATAATTATAAAAAAATCAAATAAAATTAATTAATAAAAAGAAAAAGAAAATAAAAACATAAAAAAAAAAAGAAAATTAAAAATAAATTTAATAATTATTATAAAAAATAATTTTTATGGTTATTATTTCAATTAAGATGTTCTGTAAATGTAAACACAAATTTGAATTAGTATCTAAAGAATCTCAATTTATAATGTAATAAAAACTTTAGAAACTGAGTAAGATAATTATAAATAATACAGAAAATAGAAACTAAATCAAAATAAGATGAAATGTGCATAAACAATTAAGTCAATCAAAAATTTAAATTAAATATTATATCCAAATTAATGTTATGAGATCAGCAATTAAGGTAACAACGGTTCTACCTAATTCAGGCTATTTATTTTTATAATATATAGTTTGTTAGTTTATTTTATATACAGTAAACTCAACGACTCTATAAAAGAAAAATTTAACCAATAAAAAAAAAATTATCAGACTCCTTAACGAACTTAACCAAAAAGTATATCAAGAAAGAGATTAAAACTCATATAAAAGTTTTTATTACGGATTTAATCTCAAAGATTTCAAGAAAAATCTTTTTACACACTTATATAAAACGAAAAAGTTGTATTTTTTTTCATGGTTATAGATTTCAATTCTAAATTTCCGTTCATACAACATTTTTTATATAAGTTTTGATCTCTTTCTATATGTATACGCGTATCGATATTTAACTGATTGAAACATTGTATGCTCCGGCCTAAGTGTTTCCAGTTATTATTAATTATTCTAGTATATTTACATAATTTATATCAATATACAAGAAATCTACAAATTAATTCTATTAAATTCTGTTTCAATGTTGAATGTAATAATTAGCTAGGTTGAAATTTTCGACAAGTTACCGTGAAATTGAAAGAGTTACGCTGAAAAAATTATTAATACTATGTGTTTTTTTGTTATATTTTTGACTTATTATTAAATTATTTTAAATAAAACAAAATAGTCTTGAACCAGACACTATTACTCCTGGTTAAAGACTATTCAGTTTGTAATTAATATATAATTATTTTTTGATTGACTTGTTGTGCTATATAATTTTTTATACTATAAATAATAATTACAATTTCAGCTATTGATAAAAACAGATAATTCAGAAACTAAAAAAGACTATTAATATAATAGGAATATAGAAATTTTAATTATGGTAAAATATTTGCTAAATAAAATAAATAATCTGATTAAGCAAAATTAATTTCTTTAACAAAATTTAATATATAATTTTAAATTACATAATACAAAATATATAATTTTATTATTTATCATAATATTTATTTACAAAATTTACAAATTTTTTTATTTTGAAATTATTTCTCACATGTCACAGCACAATCAATTGCAAAATAATCCTAATCGCTATAAATTTTTTAAATATACAAACTGACATAATAATTTTTGGTGCCATAAATTTACTTTAATTATATGTACCATAAAAATTATATAAATAGAATTAAATGATTAAAAATAATAAAAGATTAATTTCTTTATACCTACATAATTGAGCTAAAGCCTAAATTATAACACATGCGGAAGTTAAGGAAGTTAAGAATGTTAAGAAATGTTCATAGGGTTTTATAACAGATATAAGAATCGGAACAAAATTATCTGTAAAATAAAAATTTGTTTATGTAAAACAAATGTCGTATCTTAAGTGAATAAAACTTAGGAATGTATAAATCAGTTTAGTTACTAATTAACCAACTTGTTAAGTAATACTGAACTAACATAGTTATCGATTGTAATCGATTAAATTTGTTAATTTGAAATTTTGTTTTCGAATTTTTTATGGTGTTCATGTAATTTTTATTTTGTTTATTCCGGATAATTTTTAATATCCTTTCTACAAATTATTCGTCAGCCATGTTTCATCAAACATAATTTATTTTTGAAACATTCAAATTTCATTTCACTTGACATTTGCTTCAGTTTAGCTTTGGATTCGTAAAAGTTGAATCATTCCAAAAGTTCAATCATTCCATTCATTTCGAATCAATTTCAACCGCTACTATATGTACACTTAATCGATTTTCCATACAAAATATATATATACGTCAAATTTGAACTTTACTGAACGCATCGATATCGATACTGAACTGTGTGATACATTATAGTCCGCAAGCATTAACATTACATAAAAATAAATTTTAAATTAAAATTTATTATTATTTTATTTATAACTATTTGTAGTAAAACTGTAAAACTAAATTATTTATTTTTTTAACTAACAAAACCCGGTGGGTAATGAAGGCCGCCTCCTAGTGGTGTCCCCTGGGTTACGCTAAATTGTTTTTACAAAAAGACGAATGAGCAAATACAGTACAAAGAAAAGGAATAAAACGAACCAATGCATGCAAAGACATTCAAACAAGGAAACTTATTAGGTGTAATACAGAACGAACAACATCTATTAACTTGTGCGGGATTGGAAGTAACTAGAATATTAAATGACATACTTGTACTGGTTAGATGGTTTAAGCCGAATTCCTGTCATTTGAAAACAACAACTAACAAAACCCAAACACATTTGAATTTGAAAAAAAATTAAATGTAAAGATTTAACTCTACAAGTTAACAAACACTTAAAGTTAATTAAATATTCGTACGTTTCGTATAATAATTGTATTCCTTTTAACTTTTACGTTTCTCAATATTCTTAACTATGTGTCTTGCGTGTGTTATAAATTTAGTTTAAATAATTTTTTACACCTAATAAGTTTTTGCTAAGCTTTTCAATATTTATTTATGATGATAATTTATTCTAATTTTTATTAATTTATTTTGCCTAATCATATTCATTCCTAATTTATAATAATATGTTTTGTCTTAAATCATTTTTTTTGCTATAGATTTTATTAATTTTACCGGATATTTAATAAAATTTTCATAACTATTAATTTAATTAATACACCTAAAGATATTTTGAAAAATTCTGTTTTTATTCTATAGCTAGAATTGTAGTGATAATCTCTAGTAATTGGATGATTTTGTGGATATATAATATGAACAGGTGGTGGTTCATCAATTTTATCAAAACTATTTGCATCAAAACGTGTACCAAAATCAGTTATAATATCATTATAGTCAATATTTATTAAATTTGATGGTATCCATCTAAATGTGACAATATAATATTTTTTCCAATTTTCACAATTATGGTTAGCATTGATAGAAATTATAAGGAAAATATGTTAGTAAAATATTTGTAAGGTTTTTTTTTGGCTTGATTTCAACCACGACCAAATTTTAATCACAGAATATAATTTGGGTTTTATTTAAATTACAATTTAGGCTAGTTTAATTGAAATTATTTTTGTTATAGATTATATCAAGTCAATCGTTATTAAAATATAAAGTAATCGAATTTCTTCAAACTATATCAAGCGATAAAAATTATAATCGTGATTGTTGGCGCCAAAAGTTAATTAATTATAAGTTACTATAACGTGATTCCGATCTTTTACATACCGTATTATTTATTATTAAATTAGAAACAAATTAAAATTTCACCTTGGACATGTATCAATATTAACTGCACTAATAGCATGTTGACCTAAATTAATTGGACCGCCTTCTTGAGCTTCGACTACACGTACACATCCATTAAATGGATGTGTATAACGATTCCCAGTAAATGTTGCCAAATTTGGTGCTCCACCTATAATTTTATTAAAATTATAAAAACAAAATATTTTATTCAAATTTATATATTAATTCAAAATAAACAAACCAATGAAAACATGTCCTGGTAATTGCATTGTTGATCTGGCAGTGGGTCGTTTTGTTTCACCATGTTCAATTAAATGATCTAATTCTAAGCTAACTTCATTACCACGTCGTCGTATTATTGCTACATGACGTAAACCATCATCGACACGTGTAAAGGTTCCTTGTATTGAATTCTCTTCACCATCCAAACGGAACGAATATTCCAATATACCATCAACAATAGCCAAAGCAATAAAATCTTGTCCATTATATTGTTCACCTTTACCTTGACCCCACCATATAAGTAAACCATTTGGTGATGTTGTTGAGAATAAAATTGCCATAAATGATTCAAATTGATTTATTTCTTCACTAAAAACATTTTGATTTAATTCTAAGTAACCATTGCCCTTGAAATGAGCATTCATATCTAATTGAATATCTATAAAAAAATATATAATGATATTTATATTTACAAAATTTACTTTAATATAAATGAAATTCAAGAATAATTACGTTCTTCGCAATGTTTTCCAGAATATCCTAGAGGGCAGTTACATTCATAGTCATTGTTATTTTTTTCTACACATTCACCATCATTTTCACAAGGTTCGCGTACACATCCATTAGCAACATGATTTGCTGATATACCACTGCCATTTGATATTGGAACTATTTCGTTATTATCACCACAATTTTGAATGTTTGCTGCATCCAAAATTTCAGCAATTAGATTTATTTTTCTTGTGGACTCTTCGAGCTGCAAAAAGAAATTTGCAAATATGTAATATTTGTAATAAAAAGTTTTGTTATTGATAAATTCTGATACTTACATTAGAAATACAGCCATCAAATCCACGTGAGATACCTACATCTCTGTTAAGAAGAATTCGTTTATCATAACCACCTACATATAAGTGTGTTTTAAGGTAAAGACTACGTGCAGGTCCTGAGGCTTTGCCAGTTTGTTCTGGTTCGTTTCCAACTTTAAGATATCCTTCTCCAACACGTCGGCCAATTTCTATATCAGTCCATTTATTTATTTCGATTGGATTTAATGAGGTTACAATTACTGGTTTAACTCCTATATTAAAAAAAAAAATGTGATATTTTGTGTCAAAAATTTGTCGTATTCATCTTACGAGCTCCAGTATTAATTCTTAATTCGATATGTTTGTTTTTAATCAGAACAGCAACAAAATCACCATTCACATGTTCAGATTCGGCAACATATAAAATGACAGAATCATTTAAATTTTGTGGTTTAACACGGAATTTGATGTTTAGTTTTGATGGTCGTGGTGTTCTGAAAAGGTGAAATATATAAATTAAAAATATATTTTGGCTTTAAATACGATTAAAATTTTCGAAAAAACCTTGGCGATCTTGACAATCGCAAGTAATGGAATTAATTGATTGGTATTAGGGAATTGTAATACTTACTTGTATGCAGCATAACTTCCATCTTTAAATGATAATATTGATTCATCTAAATGTTCAATATATTGACATTTATCACCAGTTTTATTCATTGGACAGAAACATTCCATACCAAAATCGGTATTTTCACATCTTCCTGAACCACATATTCCCGGTGTACAACTGGTACCTTCAATTGCACAATTCTTACCAGTAAATCCTTCGTTACATATACATGAATAACCAGTTTCTGTCTGACTTTCCAAACAGATTCCATCATTTTTACATGGATCTTCAGCACATGGTTCACATGATGTTATACCTTCTTTATATTTAGCATCTTTAAGTAATTCAACAGTTTTATCTTGTAATACTAATCGGCTAATACAACCAACAAAACCAGTTTTTTTATTTATTGACGTTGGTACTAAATCTTCCCATCTTGGTGCACCTCCAATTAATAAATCATCAACTAAATCTAAACCAGCTGTAACCGCTGGTGGAAAAGCGATTGGTGCCTGATCATCAACAATAACATAACCATCACGTCGAATACGACTAACTTTAATTGTATGCCATTTACCAAGTGATACTGGTTTTTCAGAACGAATAATTGTTGGTTTATTGCCAAAATCAAAACGGAACTCTGGATAACGATCATTCAATGATAATGATATATAATCCCCACCAGCTTTCTTCTGACCATTATATAAAATTAAACCATCTGGTTGCTCAGGTTTAAATGTAACTTCAAAATTAAATTTCATATATGGTGATTCAAGAACAGGGAATGCCATATAACTAAGTGGTGCTTGATGGAAATGTGGTATGGCACCAGTTACAACTAAAATTGTTGGAACATCAATAGTATCACCATTATTATTTATTGTACAAATATATGTTCCAGCATCTCGAGCCTGTACATCTTCTAATCTTAATTCACTCTTTAAAAATAATTAAATATAAAATATATTAAGTTAATTTAAATATTACAGTTAATTCATTTTTCACTTACAGATTGTAAATCTTTTCCTGGTTGCATTTGTCCATATTGACGAGACCATCGGAATGAACCTGGTCCATTTTGTGGATCACAATTTAATTGAACATTTGATCCAACTTCTGCATGTTCAATTTTTGGTGTTTTCAAATGCCTTTTCGAATTTACTGTATATAGTTAATTCGGGAACAAAAATAAAATAAAGTTAATTAATAATATATTTCCTATAATTCGAAACTAACCTTCAATTGCCAAATCATAACTAGTTGACAGATCACCTTCATCTGTTCGACATTTACAAATATACGTACCAGCATTTGTTGCATCAGCTTGTGTAATAATCAATTTATTACCAATTTGCTACGAAATAATAAATAAATTATAATAATATAATTAAATTTGAAGAAATTATTTATAGATTTTTATTAATTAAATTTACCCTGACATTATATGGTAATGGACGTCCATCTGCTCGTTCCCAAATTACATCTGGATATGTACTATCTGATGTATAACATTCAACTTCAGTTGATTCACCAATTCTTAATGATGAATTTTTATGATCTACTTTCAAAGTTGGTAATCTTTCATGAACATAATCTGGTCGATTATTTACAGCTATTATTCGGATCACAATATTAGTTTATCCAGTATTTTCGTGTAGTAGTTAAAATGGATGGAAAATATTTTCGAAGGGAATTTTTTTTAGGAATTGTATTTTATGGAAATAAAAATTTATTTATATTTTATTATAAATTTATATAAAAAAATTATTTCAAAAAATTTGAAATATTTGTGTATTTCTAAAACAAAATTACCTATAGAAAATAGGTAAAAATTTTATATTAAAAATATATAATTTTTTATTTGTTAGAAATCTAACATAATGTGCACTAAAACAAAATGTTGAATAAAATATATAAAAATTTTACGATAAGCAAGCCAATAGAAGCAAACAAACTTTAGATAAATAAAATATTATATGTAAAAATAATATTAAAAAAAGCTAAAAATTTATGTACAGCATTCAACTAAACTAAAGAAATAAAACAATTTTAAAGAAAAATAAAACAAGCAAAATAAATAATTAAAATTACTAAAACTACGTACCCATTTACCAAATTATTTTTTTCAGTGCAACAATATTTATTGGTTTGTTTTAAATTTTTTTATAATTTTTTTTTTACAAAAAAATTTGTTTTTTGATTTTTTAAACATTTTTCCTTAATTATATTTTTTTTATTTGCTTCGTTTCATTTTAATTTGAAAAAAGGATACTTTTTAACATAAGCTAAAAGCAGTGCAATTTTTATAAATGAAATAATTTTAATTATTTTTCGAGATGTCTCCATGCTAGTTTGAATTTTGGTTGTACTTGAGTTGGCGTAAATGGTGTTGAGTTGAGTTTTACTTAAATCTCTTTTACACTCGAAACAATTATTAATTGCACACGAAACTAGTGAAATTGAGTTAATATTTTTTTTCATGTGAACCATGTGCTAAAAGATCCATATAAAAATTATGGAATCTGTTTGGAAAATCAAACAGAAACTGATAATTCATGTTATATATGTAACGAAAGATTTACTGGTAAGCGTTAAATAATATTTTGGAACAAAGTTGAAAAAAACTTCTTATTTTCTTGATAGAAGATTATTAATTAATATAAATTAATGGTAAAATTTTAAAATAAAGAAGATAATATTGTTAAAACAATTAAAATGGAAGTTATTTGAAATTTCCATTTTTTCCACTCAACGATAACTCAATCCCAACTAAACTATATGCATGAAAACATAATTAATCATTAAGATATTTCATATAATTTATCACAATTTGTTTCTTGAAATATGTTAATTATAAATTTCACGATATGTTTTCAATATGAAATAATTAAATTTTATATTTTACAAATTATATTTATGTTTAAATTGTGATGCGTTACATAAAATACTTATATAAATTTATCTATGAAATTTTTGAGAAATCTCGAAAAATTTGTGGACAAAATAAAATAACAATTAAAAACTATTTTTGGCATTTCTACACAATTTTTTCTATCATTAAAGTCATAGTATAAAATTAACTAATATATTTACTACGAATACTAAATATGATATAATAATTATCTAAAGTTTACTAAATACTTATCTAATTTAATTGTATCTTCCTTTTGTAATATAAATTTGTTGTAATTATGTATATTTGTGTTGTAAAGAGTTGTTGTAAAGAGTTGAAACAATGTTAATAAAATTAATAAATGTTGATCGTCAATTTTGGTTAAAATAATTAAGGTTTTGCGAAGTTTTTGAAAAACTAAATTTATCATAGCATATAATTTTAAATATGTTAAATTTTAGGTGAAAAACCTAATAGGCAAATTGTAAATATTTAAAAGAATACTTTGTAACCAAATGCAAATATGTTGTTCTATTAAATCTGCATTATTTTTCTTCAAGAATATCAAACATTTAGAGTATTCAATATTTGAATAGAAAATTATTAATTTGACAAATAAAAAGAATCAAAATATATTACAAAAATTAAAATATTTTTGTTTTATAATTTTAATTGGATTTATACTTAGAGTTCAATTAAAATTACTTATAACATTATCATTTAAATGTAAAATGACGAAATTGAAAACGAAATTGAGAAAATTAATGACAACATTCACAAAGATTTTGAATCTGTCATCTGTCAACATATTGCATATACTTGATTCTTATTACTCTCCTATTCTATATTTTGGATGATTTAAATAAGTAGGACTATTAAAAAAATTATTTTCTAAATCGATAATTACAAATTCAAATAGAATAAATACAAAATTTTTCTTCGCAAAACTTTAGTTTCGATCTTTACATTAGACACTATTAATTTTTATAAATATACAATTTTTTTCTATTACATATTCACATTATATAGTGCGTATGCTGTTCGAGTGGAATTTTAAATGTGTAATTAATGTAACAAAAAATAACGCTGTGAACATATATATATTATGTAGATAGTAAAATTAAATAAATAAAATATATAATAAAATTGGTCCTTAATAATTTGTGTATGCGTGTATATATTTAACTATATATAAAACAAAAAAGAATACAATAAAAAATAATATAATAAAATACAATAAAAATAAAAATATAAATTTATTAAACGAAACAATAATAAATAAAATAATATATAAAATATAATGTTTAAAAATAATTATTAAATTATAACAAACCACTTTTAATTAATTTTCGATAATTATCCTTTTTCCATCTCTTCAAATGATTTTCCAAACTAATACCATTATTATTTAAATTATTTAATGGAAATGTTGATGCTCGTCGTTTCGTTTTTCGATATAAATTATTATAAATATTTTTATTGTTATTTGTTGACTGCCATGCATTATTATTATTATTATTATAATTTTTTCGATTATGATAACGATTACAATCAAGTTCATCGGAATGATCAATACAATCATAAATACCATCGCATACTCGTGTTTGTTTTATACATGTACGTGAATGTGATTTACACTTAAAATCATTTGTTTGGCATATATAACGTGGTGGTGGTGGTGGCTTAATTATTACAGCTGGTTCAGATCCTTTTTTTTTTTTTTTGAATCAATATTAAATTTCATGCATAAACGACGATGAAATCAATTTGGTGTATTTATAAATTTTATATTTGAACAACATTTTCAATACATTTTTTAGGAATCATTTTTTTTTTTAGAAAATTATTGTATTTATATCAGTTTTCGCGCCAGATCAAATATAACAACAAACAAAAAATAATTAAATAAATTATTAAGATTGCGGAAGGGGGGAAAAGGAAAATGCAAAAAAAAAAAAAATGAATTAGAATTATAAAATAAAGTAAAATATTTAAATATAATCAAAAAGTATGTATAGAAAGAGATCAAAATTTATATAAAAGTTTTTATTGTGGGATTTAATCTCAAGATTTCAAGATTAAATCCCACAATCCACAAGCATAAACGATTTGTCAAATATACTACACATACTTGTATTAAACCAAAAAATACATATATGTGGGATTTCCAAATTTGCGTTCATACAAAAACTTTTATATAAGTTTAGATCTCTTCCTGTATATGCTTTTTGATATAATATAAGTGAAATATTCGAAAAAATTATTGGCCAATTTTGAATTAAATATAATTACTGATGGGTTTTTCAATTTTTTAAGGTTTTCGAATATTTTTTATTTATAAATATATTTGTATAGATTATAGACATTTAAAATCAATTAATAATCAATTTCGTGTATAAATAATGTATAATTTTGTTTTGTATGATAAATTGAATTTGATTTGTGCTATTAATAAACTAATATAGATTTGAAATTATGGAAAGAATATGTATCTGATTTTGTGAAAATATTTTGTTTTGTTATATATATTGTTGAGAGCCACTAATTCGAAAAGAAATCAATTCATTTGTTTCTGATTTGAAAATATTAGGTATATAATTAAAAAAACATATTATAATTACAAACAATATTGAATAATATTAAATTTTAACTGAAATTACATTTATCTAATTGTTTCTTTAAAATCACTAATCAAATCAAGATCACTTTTTAAATTAGTGGCTTTTTTTATATGTGCTTAGCTTTTCAATTGAAAAGTTTGTGATTTCTTTTTCTAAAGATCGTTATGTCAATATTTATAATAAATTCAAAATTGGTTTTTTAATAAAATTGCTTTTTTTTTGAATCACAAACCTTTTTTTTTTGTGAAATTTTGTTAAATAAAGACAGAAATATACTATTTAATATAATTTACAAAAAAAAAAAAACAACTGTATAGGATTAAAAAGAAATGGAAATTAAAATTTAAATAGAATAATAAGCATCATAGTTCATTTATTTAATGTTTTTTTGGCCAACCATTAAATTAGGATATATAGAACTGCAAGAGTTCAGTAATAATAAAATTATAATAACGTAAATAAGATAAAATTAGGAAAAAATCATCTAAAAATATAATAAAAGTAATAACATTATTAAATTAAATAAAAATGTTGTATTGTAGACAATTAAAATCAAATTCTTCGGAATTAATTTTCAAATAATAATATAATAGTTAAATTAATAAACTTTTTATGATTAATCTAATCATTAAACTAACAATTTTTAAATACCTCTTAGTAATATTTTTAAGTGTAAATTTAATTACACGGTTTTTTTATATGCTAGATTTTATGAGAACTAAGAGAGATCTTATACGATAATATAAGCTGGTGCCAGAAAACATCGCTGTCGTCGTTGTATTTCGACCGCGATGGTGTTGCTGTCGTTGTCGCCCTTAACTAAACACGAAAATTTAAAATATCAATTAAAATTCAGCGATAAGCGATAACTACAACATCTGGCGACATAATTATGTATAATTCGAAATACTCACTTTTGATGACAGACGATAGCGACGTATTCTGGCATTAGCTAAAATGTTTAGAAAATTTTATCGGTCATAAAATTTTATTGGGTATTTTTATGGGTACATAACATATCATATTTTTATGAAAGTTGAAAGTTTTCTCATTACTTAATTATTTAATTGTGTCTATAACGTCAACACGATCTATCCGAATCAGAAAAGAAAACATCTGCGTGCAACATCTCCTACGCAGACTGGTCCCCTTTGGATCTAAAATGTTGCTACAATAGGTTTCTAAAAAATTTCAAACTAGTTACTTTTGTAAGCTAGTTTGAGCGCTAATTGGCGCAATCAAAATTTTAAATTATATATAAATTATATTATTGGTGTCTTAAAAGATGTGAAATTTTTAACAATTTAGTATGTATTTTTTACAAAGAACAAGACCTTTATTTTACAAACGTATACTATTCGTTAAACTTAAAGTATTGCGGAGTAAACCTTCGAATCATCTGTTTCCCTTGTTTAGAAAGTTTTTTTTTTGTTTTAACATTATGTTAATTTTCAAATTACAGCTTCCTAAGCGGAGCTATTATAAAATGTTTGCGAGTACAAATTGAATAATTAAACAAATTTAAATTTCAAAGCGTTCGTCGACTATACACTATTGCCTATTATAGTTAATACTTTATTTTCGGAAAAGTGGTGTTTAAAAATTAGAGGGAACTTTAAATTATTCAAAGTTCATGTTCCAAAATTTTATATATTTAACAATTCCCTAATATTTATTTGAATTTTTAATTATAAGTAGAGATTCTTTATCCAAAAATAACTACATTTCTAATATAATAATTTAATTTTCCATTTCTTTTTTTTTTTTATTAGATATAAAATATAGATTAGAAAAATGGTTCAGTAATTACAAAATTTGGACAAAACGTTAAAATGAATTACTAATACAATAAATATTTTAAAATTCAAAAAAACTAAAATATTCTAGTGTATAACATAAATTATATATTAATATATTATGTAAATGATGGAAAAAAATATTTTCAAAAAATGTATAAAAAAATTTAAAGAAAACACACCTGTACAGATATAGAAAACCATGCAATAAACATCATTTTTGCTCGGACGTCCTTTTTGGTTTTAAAATTTTAAATTATATAATTTTTGGTATATATGTAGTAGTAGTAGATTTGTTTTGTGAGTAGTAAAAGTTGAGACATAACAAGATACAAACAGATTTTTAAGACCATAATTTATATATTTTTATTTTTTTTAAAAAAAAAATTATTTTAATCATATTTATATATCAAAATAAATTTACAGGGATGTACTAAATTCAAATTTCAACTAAAAAAAATAACAAAAATTTAATAAAATTTTATTTCGAATTGAGTTTAAATTAAATTTTGATTTTATACATCATCCATAAAAATATTATTATTTTATCCATTTTTAACTAAAATTATAAAAATGTTGGGTTAAAAATATAATAATGTGGTTAAAAAAAGTTCTATAAAGTTAATATAATGTAATTTAATTTAAATGAATTATTACATTTTAGTTAAACACAATAAATAATTGGTTAAAGTAATTGGATTATTTATTGTACATATAATAACATGATTTTATTTAAAAAAATGAATAACACAAAAATATTTACAGAAATATTAAAGGTATAATAATTATATAGATTTATAAATCTTAAAACAATATCAATAAAAAAAAAAATTAGTCTAAATATTTAAAAAATGAATTGGAATAAGAATTTGTATCTTCCATTAATTATTTTTAAGCTATATTTAATTTACTTAAAAAAAACATAATAGTTTATAAATCTATTAGCCGAGCTATCAACAGATTACAGAATTACTTTGGTTATTTAGCAGTCATGAAAATGTTTATCCAGATTTCTATGAACCTACTAAAAAGGGAATGGAAGATCTCACAACTTTGCACAATTATTGATTTATTAAATTATATTTATGTGTACTTCACTTTTGATCAATTTAAAATTATTGAAATAGAATACCCTTATTAGCTATATATAAATTTTAATCAATTTAAAAATATTTTTTATTAATTGAGTGGAATCTTAGTTAATTTTGAATTGTATTTATTATTATATTTAATTCAAAACACTTTTAAAAGCTACATGGTCAGAAAAATACCACCGTATCCGCATTACTCATATAGGAAGTATGACACATATGACATACATAAGTATGACAGTATAACGTTTAGAGACACATATTTATTCAAATGCTTTCGTTATCTATGTTTATAAATAGCTTTTTATTTTATAATACTTTACTTTGTATGAGAAATGCCAAAGCATAAGGTCCTGTTACATCGATTTTTGGTACTGTCGCATTTTCGAAATTTAACTCTATAATGATTTTTTTAACTCTTGAATGTGACTTATCCTACAAGAAAATCCAGTAACATTACACGATTATATCAATTAGATCAGCTTTTACAGAATTTTTAAATTAAATTCAATAATGAAAACCTATATTTAAGTACTTATGTATTCAAGAGTTAATCTATGAAAAAAAAACCTTGTCTATAAGTTGATAGAAATCGTATACCTTCACTCTAAAACTTACTCAATTTATATTTATGTATACTATTTTTTTTTTTTTTAATATTTTACTCACCAAAAAAAGTGCTTTATTTTTAACATTTATAACCCGATGCATGCTAACCCCAAATTTAACGATTTGATTCTTATTATCAAAAAAAAAAACATGCTTTTTCAAAATCATAAAAAATATATCATAAGAGGAGAAAAAAAGAGAGAGAAAAAAGTAAGTAAAAAAATCACCAAAGTTAAAAATGAAATATAATATATAAAAAAAAAAAATGCTGTAAAACAACACAAAATATAATAAAAAACTTAATTGTAAAAATAATAAAAAAAAAAAATGGTCGATGCAAAAACCAAAAAGAAGACAACTTAACATTTGTAATTGTAATAAAAAAATATTTTCTTTAATTGTCATAAAAAATTAATTTTTAATGTTAAATTTCTTATTAATTCCATGATATTTTTTTTTCCTTTTCTATGTATATAACAACAAATTATCAAAAAACATAAAATTAAAATGCACAAAAAATTAAAAAAAAAATATTATTGAAAATATTAAAATCAAAAAAAAATTGTGAGTAAAAAAATATTACTAACAAAATATACTAACAATATCTAAAATTTTTCTGATAAAAAAATATAAGTAAAAAAAAAATTATTAATTGTAAATAATTTGCCATTTTTGTTATTTAATGCGTTCAATATTAATAAAATTATTTTTTTTTTAAACTAAAACAAAATTTTGAAACACAAAAATAGGTCGCCACTCCATAATATGAATATGATTCTAAGAATAACATTACGTGTGGATGTAATTTCGTGAACAAATCTGGCATTCGAATGAAAACTTTGAATAAAATGTCAGATGAAAAACTTATTAAAAAAAGTATAATGTAACAATTATAATGAACGTAGCTTGAAGAAGTTAAAAGGTAGCTGAAACACAGCCTAGAAATATTTAAACATAACAAGTCTGAACTGGTAACCATCAAGTATGAGGTAAATTCAAGAAAATTCAAAATATAAAGAAAATATGAAGTGATACCGAGGTGTAAAACATTCGCAGTGGAAAATTAAATAGCATATAAATATTATCAAAAAGTATATATAGAAAGAGTTCAACAGTCATATAAAATTATTACTGGATTTAATTTTATTACTGGATTGATTTAATAATTTCAAGATTTCATGATTAAAGCCCACAACCCGGAAGCATAAAGCATTTTTGAAATACACATACTTTCATAAAACCAAAAAGTACTTATGTATATACAATACCTTTAGTTTTATAGAAGTATGAGTATTTGAAATAACCTTTCATGCTAGGGGATGATTTATTCTCCAAATTTGCATTCATACAAAATTTTTTATATAAGTTTTGATCTCTTTCTATATATACGTTTTGATATTATTCAGATATTTAATCAAATTATATTTTAATTACGGACAGTTTAAATGCTTAAATTTGATTTAATAAATGCTATATATATATATATATATTAAATTGTATTTTAAATAGTTATACTTTAATTCGACTTTATGCTTATATAAGAATTCTTTTAATCTTTTAATTTAAATTAATCTGGAGATTTTCACTTAGGTATGGCGACCAAATATATAATTTTCAAAAATATTCAATTTTTATTTAGGTGTTCTCATTAATATATATTTACTAAGCTTTAACTTTTTCTTAAAATTTAATTAAAAAAAAAAATTAATAAATTTTATTAATATTATTTCGATGCATTTTTTGTTTGTTTTATCAAATATATAAAATTTATTTTATTATTATTTATTACTATTATTTTTTTGGTTATGAATTTAGTTGAGTGAGTTTATTTTTTATTTAAATTGATATTTTGTAAAAATTTACCTCCACCACTATATTAATTTTTACGTTAATTTATTTAAATTTATAGTTATGTGTGAGTGGAGAATTAAAATTATTTTTATTAATATAATTAATTAAGTAAGAAAAAAAAAATATATATATAATTACGAAAAAAGTTATTAATTAATATTGTATTACTTTTAAAAGTATGTGCGGGTGTTTTTATTTTAATGCCAACGTTGATACTCACGCTTAATAAATAGTTCAACAGATGATTTAGCTACAATTCCAGATGGTGTTACAATTTCACATGTATAATCGCCTTCATCTTCAAGTCGTACTTGACGTAAGAGTAATCGGTTATTTTCCAGAATAGCGTATGGTGATATTGTTGAACCATTTCTTCGCCAGACATACTAATTACATAATTAAATTTTAGATGTAAATGAAGAAAATTAGACGAAATTATGGAAAATATAATTATATTTTGTGTATAGCTTCAAATAAAATACCATAAAGCAGCAGCAACTGCTGATAATACTTTAATGGAATTTATGACCCACTGTAGATTGTACTGAGTCTTTATTTTACAATTTGTAGCTAAATATTCGTCAATAGAGTCTAATAAAATATTTTGTGAGAGCTAGTCATGAAATGGCGACACGTCAAAAAATTCATATGTTATGTATCTTGGTCCATTATAATTTTCTTTGATATTACATAACCATAACATTTAATAATTCATTAAATTAATTTAAAGTATATAGACAAGAACCATAAGTTCAATAGTGTAATAGCTCAAATGTGGTCAAAATTTTCTTCAAGGGATTTCAAAAGCACAAATTAAAAAAAAAAACACTTACCCTAGTTCCAGGTCTTATAAAGCTACTGTCAATATCACAATCTAAAGCAACATCTTGACCTTCATAAATTTCTTGTCTACGCGAAACTGGAGGTCGATCATGAATTGTTGTCGAATGATTTACAACAACTTCAGCAACTTTTGTTGCGTTACCATAACGATTACTAGCTGTACAAAAATAGCGTCCAGCATCACCATATCTTATTGAATGGAATCTTAGATATGGACCGTCAGCTCTTACACTTCTACATAATTTGTTTAAAATTAATTTAAATATTTTTGTTTTTCTTTTAATCTTTACTTACGGTGGTAATGGACGATCATTTTCGGCATGCCATTGAATATCAATTGGATGTTCACCGGTAACATTACAGAATATATCAACATTTTGGCCTTGTGATACAGTCATTGGCATTTCCGGTGATAATGTAATATGTGGTAAATTAAGTAATATTAAATTTGCATCAAAGTATGCAAGTGGTACACCATCATCCAAATCAATAATTTGACATCGATATACACCAACACTTTCATGATTAACACGATTTATTATCAAGTTATTACCTTCGATACGTGAGTATGGTGGTAAAGGACGGCCATCAAGACGTTCCCAATGTGTTCTCATTTGACGTCTCTCATCATTTTCTAAATATATTTGTTATTAAGAATACACTTTAATACTTCGGAATAGTTCGGAATACTCGTATAGTGTAGTTCGGAATAGAAAGTAGTTATCGATGTTAATTCGGTACGTGGCCATTGATTTTTATTTGCAAAATTTATGGCAAAAGCAAGATAATAAAAATAGAATTACAAATTTGCATTTCGAAGCATTTCGTGTTATTATCTGCTATCCATATTTACTTTCTAATCCGAAACAAACTTTGTATTTGTGAAGTATTCCGACATAATTATAATGTATGTATTCATAATTGAAAATACATCACTAATAAATAATGTTGACAAATAATTTAGGCTTACCAACATCACAAGATATTTTAGCGTTATCTCCAATTTCGGCAAAGAAATTCTTAGAACGAGGTGTTGTAGGCGCAATATCATAGATTCCTATTTAGTTTAATAAAATGATAATTATGAATCATAAAATATTATTTATAATAATAAAATATATAATAAGTAATTTAGGTGGCTTTGACGAAAATGTTTTCTTTTCATGGGTAAATATATTTTTGTGTCATACATACTACAAAACAAGCTATATAGTTATTAACTTTATCGTCAAAAGTTTAGAATCAAATAGAAATTTTAATAAGTCAAAAATATATGAAATTAAAATGTAAGACTTAAAATAAAACTGAATTAAAGTATTTTCATAAAAGCGATCTTGTTTGAAAAATTGTAGGAACATATTTCTTTAATGTCGCAATTGTTATCCAAGACACGGATTGATCTTAAAAAAACTAGGGGGAAATAAAAAACTTGTTGTAATATATAAGACGATATTGTGTTAAATCTTGTAATATAGGTCAAATATTTTGAATTTAATGCAAATTTACCTATATAAATTGTGCCATCTAAGCATAAAAATTGTAATATGTATTTAATATAAATAATTAATTTTTGATTAATAAGTATACTAAATTATTACCTGTATCACCACGTCTCTCCTTAACTCTGACATTGACATATTTATTAACAGATCCAATATCATTACTAGCAGTACAAGTATATAATTTAGCATCGGCTTTTGTAACTCGTGCAATATCTATAATGGCTTGTGGTTGACTATGTTCCCTATTAAAATGTAGGTCAGATGCAAGATGGTCATAATAATGCTGATTATAATCCCATTCTACTCTTGGTGTTGGTGAACCAGTTGCTTTACATGTTATTGATAATTCTTCACCTTCTGTTACTTCAAGATCAGTTATATCGGGTATTAATTGGATGTGTGGTAATTCAGCAACAATAATTGATGTTGTAGCTGTTGTTCTACCAATTGAATTTATTGCTTCACATTCATATGAACCAGAATCTTCTAATTGAATATCATTTAACCTATTTATTAAAATTAAATTTAAATAAGGTAGTTATATAAAATAATTAGATATATATTACATTATAGTTCCTGCATATTGTGGAATAATTCTTGATGAGAATGGTCTGCCATCAATTCTTCTCCATGTTATTTTTGGATCTGGTATACCAGCAACTACACGACAATCTAATTGTACAGATTGTCCAAGACGGACATGTTGTGATTCTTTTGGATAAATTTCAATAGCTGGACGTTCACGAGCTATAATCAAACAAGCAAGTGTTGTACAAAATAATAATAGCAGTTTGTTAACGATTAATAAATTATTACCACCTCCATAAATGAATGCTTTAATTTTATTTTTATTAAATTAATGAAAATAAAATTAAATGCGGGGATAAATTAAAAATAAAAAATATTATTAATTAATTCTAATATATTATTATAGAAATATTTTTAAAATATAAAATAGCTATATTAATTTCAAACATTTTGTTTAGGGTTGTATGTAACAGGATTAGAAAGCGATTATAATTTATCTAAAATAAAAATAAGATAGTTCCCGAAAATATGTAATCAAGAAAAGTTGACCCAAACCCAAAATGATAAATGGCATTTCTTTTTGGGTCAATTTTTCAAAGTAGTCCCATGAAGTATTAAAGTATGAAAGAGCTGCTAGCTTAGTGGGAGGAGATAACTTGTAGTTATGTACATTAGTGATTTGCAATTAACAGTACCTCTGTAACAAACAGTGCTTTATAAAAAACACTGTTTTTGTTATAAATTTCGCATTTTTTAAGAAAACAAGTATGCATTTTATATAATTCGGAATATTAAATAGGATTCACTGAAATTACAGACTTCAAACTTCAGCATGCGCCCATTGATACCAACTAGATCAACAACCTAACTTCCAAATTTCATTGAAATCGCATAATAATTACATGCTCTCTAAAACATATAATCAAATATATTTCAGAAAACTAAACTGCAAATTTATATTAATAATTTATTTTATAAAATTATGTAACACTCAATATAGCATTAATCCTGTCTACGATTACAACCCTGATGATGTCAATAATTGAAAATTTTAAATATAAATAATAATTCCTTACGTTCAACATCAATGTAAGTTGTTGACTGATCAGATAGTCCAGATGGATTTTCAGCAACACAAATATATTCACCACGGTTTGATGGCTGGGCGTTAGTAATCCTTAGTATATTTCCATAAGTTTGAACATTAGGCTCCATACTTTCATGTACCTATAACAATCGAAATTAAACAAAATTATCAAATTATAACATATTAATATTTTTTTATAAACAATACTCTAGTCCAATGAACTTTTGGAGGTGGTATGCCAGATGCTATACATTCAATAGATATATCAGATCCTTGAATAACTTGATGTCGTGGTTGTAATGGTGTAATTTTAGGACGACTAAGAAATTTAAACACGAATAATTACAAAATTATATTATAAATTATTTTTACTATTTTTAAAAAACAAAATATTACCGTTCAACTTGTCCCACCCGAAGAATTTGAACTTGCGATGTTGATGAATAACTATTACCAGTATCAATATCAATAACTCTACATTCATATATTCCAGAATCTTGTTCAGTTGCATCTCTAATAATTAACATATTATTATTTATGTCAATATTACGATTTCTATTTAAATTATTATTATTTTTCATCCATTCATATTCAACAGTAATTGAAGCTCTCAATTCACAATTAAGACGTACAGAATCTCCTGGTCGTCCTTCATAACGTGGTGGGTCAATATAAACTAAATCACCTGGCGGTTGTGTTGGTCTTGTTGGATTCACACGACTAGGATATACATACATACGTATTACACCTTCATCACTACCAGCAATATTTCTAGCTGTACAACTATACATTCCTTCATCTGATTTCCGAACAGATTCAAAATATATACGATCATCAATAATTTGTACATCAGATGATATTGGACCATCAACTTTATTCCAAGTAATATCTGGCCTTGGATAACCCTGGGAATGACAGAATACTTCAACTGGATGATATTCTTCAACATCAAGATGTGATGGTGTAATTGTTACATTAGGCCTAGATGGTGGTGTTTCTATGTCTAAAAGTTTTGATTGAATTACGGGGGAAAAAAAAATATAAATAAAATCAAAATTTAGTTTGTTAAATTAAATGCTACTTAATCAGTCTAAATTTCAAACCTGATTTGGTATATTTTGCAATATATTCAGGAGAATATCCTTTTATTTAGTATAGCATTTAATAAAAATGAAAAAAAAAAAATTATGTAGGTAACTAAACAGTAACAAAGAGTTGTAACTAACTATAGTATCATTTTTAAAAAGTTCTAATTAAGTGATACATAAATTTTAATACACTGTAGCTACAATTCTTATATTTTATTGCAGTATGGCTACTGACAGTGGTTATAAAGTAACAATTTTCATATATTTTTAAACATACAAATATATATATATATATATAAATATATATACTTACTTCCAACATTTAGTCTATACATTTCTTCAACTCTTTCGTGATCATGTTCAGCAACACAAACATAAATACCCGAATCATCGACATGAAGATCCTGTAGATATATTTCATTTGGAGTAATAATAGCATTTCTTGGTAATTCATCATTCATTTTATACCATCTGATTGGTAATGGATCCTATTTTTATAATTGTTTTATTATTATTTACCATTTATATATATATATATAAAAAATATTATGACAACAACTCACTCTTGTAGCAATTATTATTGCAGAACATTTAAGGGTAATTGAACCACCAATATTAATAATATTCATTGATGGTGTTACAATACGAACAGAAATTGTTGCTTCCCCAATTGGACGTTCAGTTGGTATTGTTGGTGATCCTTTTATAAATATAAATTTTAATATTAATTAAAGATATATAGAAAAAAATATTACATTTAAATTTTTTGAAAAAAAAAGTAACCATTTTAGTCACAAATTGATTTTTTAAGCGTGATTTTAAATTTTTATGTTATATATGACACAAATATAATTATTAAAAAAATATTGTAATTTTTATTTTGATTCTTTGGTTTTTAAACATATTTATTTTATTTATGGTTAGTTTAGTTACTAATTGTAAGTTATTATAAGGATCTATATAGTTGTATAGTACCCAGAAATGATATAGGAAAATAAAACTTATAATAAATAAAAGACAAAAAATTACAAGAAATTTATAATAAAATTAATGAAATACAAATTCAAATATTGGTATATAACAAATAAAATTAAGAGATTGTTGTAATTTATTTAATGAACTATAAAAACTATTTAGTTGATGAAACGGTCACAGTTCGCACATTTGTGCCTGGAAAAATTATCTTCTTATGGAGTATGCATTCGTTAGAGCTTAGTATCTTCTGTATAGGAAATTACTTAACAAATAAATAACAAGATTCTAGGTTTTGTACTAGATATGCATTAATTATTTGGTTGTTATATTTTCAGTATTTATTCATAAGGGAAATTTTATTAAATGTATTAGAATATAATAGCCATAAATTTAAAAAAAGTTTTTTTTTTTCTAAAATTTTTTAGGTATTGTAAATTATACTATGGAAAACCCAAATTATAAAAAACTTAATTTAAATTGTAATAGACATAAAACTATTTTAAAATATATATTATAAAAAAATATTGTGATATAATTAGTCATTATATTGTATATAAAATTACGGATTTAAAAACTGCTAAAACTAAAGTTACAATTAAAAATTACTTTATAGAATTGTGCTGAAAAATTAATTATATAATATAGTTTCTAAGTAATACGTAATTGTAACAATAAAACAAGAGAATATAATAACCGATATACAAAACGGTGTGATAGGCCCATTAGAACAAAATACAATATTTTATCTAAATTTAACTTCAATATGAAGTAAAAACCAAAAATACTGAAGTAAAATAATAGTGAAAAACAGAACAAATTAAATTAATAAACAAATAATAACAAAATCTAAATTTATACAAATTAGTTTAAATTAACATTATTTATATAAATAATTGAAATAAACAAAAAAAAAAAAATCGTGAACCTATATTTGAATTGTTTGCCAATTTAGAACAATTTCTATTAGTATTAATAATTTCTCCATATCTAATATTGTCCTTGTCAAATATGTAAAGTTTTTCAAAATTTGTATTTGGTGGTTTTTCCCATTGGATATCGTAATTATTACAACATGGTGAAACACGAATTGTTTCCTTAGGTCCTTCCTTACTATATTGATATTTTATTTGATGATTTTTGGATTTATTTTGATTAATAAAATATTCTTTATACGGTATAGTATTATTTTTATATGAATGATTTTTGATTTATAATATGGAATGGAAATAGCAAAATGAATGTAAATAAATAAATAAATTAAGAAAAAAAAAACAAAATTAAAAATTATTATATATATATTATATATATATTTTTTTTAAATTTTCTTACCACGATCTTGACATCTATCACCTCTGTAGCCAACTTTACAATGACATACAACATTACCATTCATATGAGGTTGCATTTCACATGATTCTGTTTCTTCGTCACATGGACATGGTAAACAAGCACCAAATAAACCTTCTGTTTGTGCTGTATTGCGATAGAATAGTGGAGCACAAGACTAAATAAAAAAGTTTGTATTCATTTAGAAAATATTTAAAATAAAAAATTTATTTATTATAATATCAAATTACCTCACAACTAGTGCCATCATATCCAAGTGGACACTGACAAATTTCAATATCACCAACCTTTAAACCATATGGTCCACCATATTCAGCTGTTTCAAGAATAATATTACTAAGTGATGTCGATATAGTTGGTATTTTTGTTGTTGCTCTTATTAAAATATGATCAACATTTGCTAAAACTTGCATAATATCGGTTCTTGATGCTCGGTAACGATTTTCTCGATCTTGTCTGTACCATTCTTCATCTTCATGTAAACGTACATGTACTTGTGCACGATTTTCTAAATGTGATGGTCTGGTCCATGTTATTTTAACACCATTACCAAATAATATAACATCTTCAGCTGGTACATATTCTTGATAACTTTGAATATTTTGCTCAAATTCTAGATATCCACCATAGGATTTAATTCGATTGCCCAATTGATTACTAGATAAACTCCAATATTTTTGTGTACGTGATTCAGTACGATAAATAGCTTTATTCTCTGACAGATCAATTTCAACATTTAAATCTAAAACGTTCCCATCAATATCTGTAATTGTTGGTTTGTTGCCAATAAATGGTAATGGTATCAATTGTTTGTACAAATTGGCTTGAGAACATGATTGTGTTAATCCAGAACAGAAACATTCCGAACAACCAACTGAATTTGAAATATTCAAATTAAATGATCCATGTCGACATTGATCGCAAAGTGCACCAGCAACATTACTCTTGCATATGCATTGATCATTTCTACATTCAAGGGTACCCTTTTCATCACATTGTTGACAACCACGATCATCAGTTCTTTGACAATCACCAGTTGCACTATCACGGAAATAACCTGGTGCACATCGGTCACATTGTTCACCTTCAGTATTACCTCTACAATTCTAAGATTTTTAGATAATTTAATATAACAGTTTCAGATTGGATAAATTTGTAAATATGTGGGTTACTTACTATGCATACGCCAGATTCAGGATCACATTGATTTGAATGACCATTACATTCACATGGCTCACATAGTCCCAAGTACAGACCTTGATCTAAAGACCGTTTATAACCTGGGGCACAATCTTGACAAGATAATCCAAGATAGCCAGCAGGACATAAACATTGTTCAACTTCAAGGGCTCGACGGGTTGATCCAATGTTTGAACGAACCGCAGCTGTATCTAAACTAACTTGAGTAAGAGATGCTTCTGAAGTTACTGTTGTATAAGTAGCTTTAATTAGAATTGCTTCGATATCAGCTAATGCCATTAATAAATGTTCTCGATTAATGGTGATTCCATCACTTCTTTGCCATGAACTTTCAATCATTGGTATTGAATATTGTTGATTAACACTTGGTAATATATCATTTTTTCGGTAATGCAATATAACAATATCATTTACCTATAAGAAATAAAATGATTTATTATTTTTTTTTTTATTATTAAGGACAATATTCTTACACTTTTGAGAACAACATCCGGAGCAACATTTCTTGACATTTGACCGCCTGGCATTGGATTATATCTAAGAATATAACTCAAATTTCCACCATATGCTGTGACTTTATCTCCTAAGAATTGAATTGGTAAACTCCAATACAAAACTTCTGTAGAATCAGATGGACCACGTAGTACTAACTCATTATTATATTCTTCAATGTCAACATTGGAAGGTAGAGTAGTTTCATAATTAGCAACAAGTTGGAAACCATGTTGAATTCGACTTCTTGAAAATTCTGAACGTGTTGAAAAATCTGATTGCACATGATCACGATACCAAGTGCTACTGGAACATGTTTTTGTTACGCCCATACAGAAACATTCAATACATCCTGTATATGTGAAATGATTTAAATGGAAAGAATTGGGTGCACACATATTACAGCGCTCACCTACAACATGAGCTTTACATTCACAAGTACCATCTGGCCGGGTATAAACCGTACCATAAGGATCACATATATTAGTTGGTGGTTGTGGTATATGACAACCAATAGTCATAGGATCGCCATCATAACCAGGTGCACATTGTTCACATCTTCTACCCATATAACCTTGTATACAAGCACATTGAATATCGTCATCTGATGCTAAAGAACATCCTCGTCCAAAATTATTATCAGTATTAATTAGTGGACATGCACATTTTCTACATGGTATACCACGACTTGGATCACCATATTCTCCCTGTCTACATATTGGAATAGGTTCAGGTACACATCGACCTAACCATGGACCCATCTTTTGTCGTATATAACCAGGAGCACAACTTTCACATGAAAATCCCATATAACCAGTTGGACATACACACTGTTCAACTAATGAAGCAGAACCCAAACCAAGATCATAAATACCAGCCGAATCCATAGTAATATGTGTTAATTCAACTTCACGTTCGGTTGCATCAATATATTCCAATCGAATTAAAATTTTCTCAACGCCAGCTAATACCATCATAATTTCTTTACGTGTTGCATCACGATTATTTGATTTTTTCCAATTACCGGGCACAAAACTTACAGATATTTCATTTTTTATATTTGGTTCAACTGGTGCTCGTGAATGATGTGTTAATGTGTATCCATTACCAATTATTATTACATCAGGTATATTAGTTGGACGACCATTACCAATATATTGAACATTATATTTTAAATAACCACCATACGATTTCAATTGACTTCCTTTATATTCTTGTGGTAGCTCGAGGTATGGTTGCTGTCTTGAATATGGTATATTAGATACTCGGAATTGTACACCATGTCTTAAATTAATTAAATCATGATCTGCATAATCATTAACGATTATATCACCATATGGTGGTATTTCAACACCAACAACTTTGTTGGATGTTATAGGTGATGGCAAAGCATATGTATATAAATCAGCACTATTACATTGATTTGATACATCAAAACAGAAACATTCAATACATTCATCTCTTCGTACTGCTAATTTATTAAAGTAACCGGCATCACAATCTCTTTTATCATGTACAGTAACAATTGTGTCTGGTGTTACAAAGTTAACACCTATAGTGTTAATTATTTCACACGAATAAGCACCACTATCAATAACTTGCATATTAGGACAATATAATGTTCCATAACCACCATAAGAAGTTGTTATACATTTATCTGGTACATGTCCCCAATTCAAACGCCATACAATAACTGGTATTGGTACACCTGTAGCTCGACAACTAATATTTAAAACTGAACCAATTTCTAAATCTATACGTGGAGGCGGTGGACGAATTACAGCTGGTGCAACTAAATAAAAAATTAAAAATTTTTAAAATCTTTACTCTATCTAAATAATTTATATTCAATTGAAAACTTACTGCACCCAATTTCATCAGATCCATCTTGACAATCATTTGTACCATCACAATGGAATGATTTTGGTACACAATGGCCACTACGACATTGATATTCATCATGACGGCATGGTGCATCACTTGGATTTGGATCACAGCTTTCTTCATCTGAATTATCACCACAATCATTTTCGCCATCACAACGCCAAATTCGATCAACACATTTTGTATTTTTACATAAAAATTGATTCGGATTACATTTTCGACCATGACTACAGCTATGCTCATCAGAACCATCAGCACAATTATGTATACCATCACAAATTTGTTTTTTATCAATACATTCACCATTCATACATGTAGCTTCATGATATTGACATGCTGATTGTCCACCACCATGAGAAGGTGGGCGATCTATTTTGGAAAAGACAACGAAATATTTATAAGTTAATCGATTATTTTGAATTCAAATTTCAATTAAATTAAATTTATTTTCTTAAACTATTACCAAATCCATATTATTATCACATCAGGAGTAGAATTATTGAAGTAGTGTTTTATATTTGTGTATTAAGAAAGTTGGCATTTTAAAGAAAAAATATATATTTAAAAAAATTATTATTTTAAGAATAATATTTGAGAAACTTGAATTTTTTTTTGTATTCAACTTTTTACCTAAGCCGAAAAATTCAAGACCAATATGCGGAACAGTTCCATATTTAATTTTTGTTGATGGTTTTTTATATTTATCATATCCCCATGCTGCTTGCGTTAATTAATTTATATAGTTAACTTTAATTTTCAATTAAAATTACTTACATTTTTCAACTACAAGATTGACTAAAACATTTTGTCCAATTGTATATGATGGATATCCAATTGCTTCACAAACATAATCACCAGCATCTTCAACCTGTATTTTGATGAATAATTTAGTATTGTAATGTTTAATTGAAATATTATATAAAAAGATTTATTTACCCTAATGTTAGGAATTTCTAAACGTCCTTGTTTGTCAACAGCACCAATAGGTAATGGGCGACCACCTGGTCTAGTCCATCTAACTGCAGCTCTTATTGGACCTTCGTCACGACAACGGAATACAACTTCCCTACCTTTTTTTTAAAATGAAATTATGATTATCAATATAATGATATTATGTCTATATAATTAATATATATATTTTTTTTATTATTCTGATAACATGTCACAAGCATAAATATAATTTCAGAATTTATGTGCAATAAAATTGATGAATGATTATAATTATGAAATTTAATTTTTTTTATGTAATTTCAACAGTCAACATTTAATCCGATCGAAATTAATCCTGTACATCAATAATTAACATATGGTGAATACAGTGAAATGGTCAGGATATATAATTTTAATTATTCACTTTTTGTTATATTAATTTACTAATTATTATACTGGCTAAGAATTACAAAACAGGTGCTTGCTAATCATTAATTAATCTGTATGTGTACTGAGCTTAATCCATAACGGATAACGAGCGTTGAGGTCAATCTTGCTAATTACTCTTACTAATTATATCTATTTTTCTGATTTTTCTAACTAATCAAAATAGATAATTGGTTCACTAAGAATCTTTTATTTGACCATTTTCGATGATAAGAAATTTTCTGTTTTGGATTAATTGTGAATTCGAAACTTCAATTACTATATATAAATACTAATCATCATGGCAGATATTCTAAGATTCACAAGGATTAAATAATTAATCGTTATCATTTTCTACGATAACGACTGATCGTTGCGGATCTTAGAATACTAAGCCCAATGGTTCATCAAAATTTTTTAACAATATATTTTGCATATGAAAATGATCAACTCTATCTTTTTTTATTGTTTCGGTTATGATCAAATTTTTGTAATTAATTATAATTTATTTGTCAAATTTACATTTACGAATATAATGTATAAAATTTTGTATATAAATAATAGGTGACGTTGTTCATGCTTAATTTTTTTTTTTGAAGTTTTATATAATTGCGTACGTCAATAAATTTTGTGCTTATAATTTCTTTTTTAAAATTCTTTTATGTTTCCAATTCTTTGTGCAATACGTTTTGAATTTGCAAGTGCAAAATCTCATAAACATTTTTATGATAAATGTAAAGGATTTTATGTTTCCAAGTATAGTGTTCGAATATTTTATAAAATGCATAAAGTATTTTATATTTGATTGAAGATTGTTTCGAATAAAAATGTTTAACTTACCCTCCATAATGTATCCTTTTATATATTATATATAATTTTTTATTTGTAAAATTTTTGTTTTTTTGATTTTTAGATATATTAAAGTTTTGTTTGCAAAAAGGGTTAAAAAAAAGAGAGAGAAAATATTTATGATTAATTCGTAAATTAATGGATTAGAAAAATGTTATGTTTGCTTGATTTTATATCATAATTAAAACCAAAATTATGATTGTTTTTTTTTTTATATATATGTATGTAAATACAAAATTATTAAATCAATAAGCAAAACTCTAATTAGATATTCCAGTATCTAATTTTAATTTTATAATTATAAATATTATTATTAAATTAACTTACTTTCTTTGATGATTTGGCTACTAGGATATGTTTTTAAGTTAATTCGAGGTGTAGGTGTTGTTGGTTGAGCTGGAAATATATTAATTTAAAATTTAAATTGGAATTTTAAAATATTAAAACTTAAATTAGTGCATTTTATAAGAATTTAATATTTATTTTATTAGTAAATGCATTAGTTTTTTGTTGTTGTTGTTAATTTGCTGTAAATTCTCATTAATACATAGTGGAAAGCTTAACAGTGGAAATAAGCTGAACGGCGTAATTTCTGTAAATTTTTTAATTAACTATAACGATTTAATTAGACTGAACGATTGATTTTTTGGATATATATCTTGTTCACGTGGTGCGGAGTGGAGTGGACTGGATTTGTAAATCCACCACGTGAACACCGAAAAATGTAGTATGGAGTGGATTATCAACTCCGCTCAAAATGTGAGGGGTGATGTGTAGTGGATTTGCAAATCCGTACTACGTGAACACTCGCGTAGTGGAGTAGAGTGGATTTTAACATTTGTTTTATTGTTTCAAATTGAAATTGCAAACGAACAGCATAAAAACGATTTTTTAATTAAAAAATACTTCACAAAAACGATCATGTCTTCACTAGATGCGTTAGGGTAGATTTACTACGATCTACACCCAGGTGAACACTCATACTACTACCGGATCTACAAATCCAGTCCACTCCACATCCCGTGAACAAGATAATACTCAATAAATTTTAAAAATTTCAAATTATTTCTACTTCTAATGAAATATCATTTTCTAATCATAATGATTTATTCAATTTTGGTGCTAAATATTTCAAATAAGGAAAAAAAATATCAAATTTTTAAAGTTTTCCAGTAAATTTAATTATAAAAATAGAAAATTAAATAATGGAAACAACAGTTTTAATAAAAATAGTAATTGATCCCCTTTTTAGCAACTCTAATTTCGTTGATTTCATTTCCTCTGCCTGACAAGTCTAATTTCATGGACAGTTTTTCATTTTTAGTGCTTCTTAAAATTTTTAGGAATTTAAGATTTTGGGAATACAATATACAAAATTCCAGATCTCTATAGTATGATGAAATACTATGAATCAGGATTATATTTTTTATAATTTGGAAATTTTTAAAGGGCGTACTGAAATTACCGCCCAAAAATTTTACTGGTACCAGCTAGCATGAAATTGAGCTTCGTTCGATTTAATTACGATTGGATAAAAATTACTATATTATATTCTGTTAGGCGCAGTCATCGCAATTAAGGGTGCGGGCTTTATTTTTTCTTTTGCATTTTGTTTTGAAAAATCTTTCTAATAGTTATTACATAAGTCCTATTTAAGAGGTTTATACAATCTTTTGAGAGGTATCTAATTAATTCGTAAAAAAATATTCGTAGAAAAACAGTACTAACAACACTATTCAGTCTCCGAAGAACGACTTTTAGTAAAATGTAATTTTTTTAATGTATTTGATGAATGCGAAACCTCTTCGAGAAAAAATAATTTTATTAAGTTATTTCTCTAAAAGGATATCGAGCTGAGATAATGTTAGAATTTATTTTATTTAGTAGTTGAGTATTTTCTTCTCTGTACTCTATTTTAGCTATATAATTTGTTTGCTTTTTCATTTGTATATTTGGTATATAAACAATCTTTGTTAGGTTGTCTTGCTGACTTATGAGCAGTACATTTCTGCAAACATCAACCGGCTTATCTGAATTTTGTTTAATGTCCCTCAAAAGCTCACTGGACCGCAATTGGTAACTATAGCTAAGTAATACATAATTACATTTTTCGATAGTGTTAAATGTTAAATACTGTAAAATTATAATGGAAATATTCTAAGTTTTTATGTAGCAGATCAAATGCCGCTCACGTATTAGCAAAAGCGACTAGAAAATTGCATCGAAACATTTAGAATTGTTAAGTTAAACCTTAAAATTATAAATACTTTTGCTTAGTAATGATTTATAAAAAATAATTAAACTAATGCTCAGAAAATGTTAAATTAAGAAAGAAGTACCACTCCACGCAATATATTTATATGTTTTGATTGCGTTTTTTTTTATTCAAGCTTATCACACACCAACGCATAAACCACATAGAGACACTTACTAATAACTTCATTTTTATTTCGATCATCACAATCAAGCTCATCACTGATGTCCAATGGACAATCAACATGTCCATTGCATTTTAGGGCAACAGGAATACATGGTCCATTTTCACATCTGAACATATTTGAACCACAAGCTTTATCGGTACTTGGTGATGTAGTAGTTGGTGGTTCTTTTTTATTAAATTTTTCATTGATTTTATTTTTTAAACTTTTTCATAATATATTTCTATTGTATTTAAAAATATTTAATTTAGATAAACTTACGACAATTTCTTTCATCAGAATAATCTCTGCAATCAGCTCTACCATTACATTTATCATATTGATTAATACATTGACCATCATCACATCTCCATTGATATGATTGACATCCTGGTGTAGGACAATTCCATTCATCTGAACCATCATGACATTCTGGAATACTATTACATTTTAGAGCACAAGAACCATCGCTGCATGTAATTTGATCAGCTCGGCAACCTATACGTTTTGTAAGGAAAAATATTTAATTTTTTTTTTGAAGAAATTATTTTAAAATATTAAAAAAAGATTGATTTAATCAAAAATATTAAACATATAAGATTTGTAGATAAATATACTGACAATAATTGCTATTAAAATTTCATGCAAAACTGAAAATTTTATTGCTTACGAGAATAATCATTTTAACTACAAATTTAAAATTATCATAAACATTTATAAAAAAAAATATGATCAAATCAAGAGTAAAATTGATCAAAAATATTCTCTCTGAGTTGTGTTTGATCTATTTATCATGATTTGAACATGATACTTTCATACCATTTTAAGCCGAATAGTGAATGAAGCATTTATGTGTCTCATATCAAAAAGTTTGTATAAAGAGATCAAAACTCATATAAAATATTTAACTGTGGGATTTAATCGCCAGCTTACAAAATTAAATCCCACAAGCTTTAAGTTCTTTTCAAATTCGGAATATTTTTTTCAAAAATATGGAATATAAGTATTTGAAAAAAAGCTTCCCTGCTTGTGAGATTTAATCTCCAGCACAAAAACTTTTATATATGTTTTGATCTCTTTCTATACATATCTACTTTTTTATTATATTTATCAACGATATAGAATATATGGATGGAGTCTAAAAATAAAAAATTGAAGCCACGCCGGGTATAGTCGTCTCGCTTTTTTGCTACCAATCTGTCAAAATTTAAAAATTTGTAATAAGCGACGGACTAGGTTTTTATTTTAATCCGGGCCTATGGAATTATTTATATATAATATCAATATGTAAAAAATTTTGCAAAAAGTAAATAAAAAATACTGAATATTATTTGTAGAAAAATATTAAAATGCGTTTTCCTTCTTGATATTTAAATTATATCAAAATAACTACAGATGCATCAAATATGTATTTTACCTCCAGAAACAAAAAATAAACATAAAATTGAAATTAAAGGTTAATAAAAAGAGTTAAGCGAAAACAAGAACTACTAATATTCCTCATAACAAAGTAGTAAAATTTAATTTACATAAATATATTTACATAGAAAAATATAAAATAATTATATCTTTCAAACACAGACTGCATATGTACTTCATTATCTGCCGATGTAATCATATTTATGAAGCATGAACAATAGCAAATATTGAAATAATTACAATATTTTAAAATTTTATTTAATTATTCATATTTGACTTTATAAAAATTAATAGACTAAATAAAAAAGAACCGACCCTGGTATAAAAATTATCAGCTGATATTTTGACAAGAAATTTCGTCGGATGAGTTTTAAAAAGATCGTTGGACATCAACTCAGTTTCGACTAAAATTTATCTAATTATCAAAAAAAGAGTGCACACAGTAATTTAATTTTCATTTTTACGATTAGTAAAAACTTTTTATCAGATTTAATTATGCTCCTATCCATATATTCAAGTACCTAATTCAATAGTCAATAAATATGAAAATGGCATATGAGGTTTTTAAGAATTCGGTAGACAATTTGATTTTGACAGGTTGGTTAGCAGAAGAAAAGGAAGTAATTTTTTCACGGCTTCATAAACATTTTTTTTGATATATGGAATTTACTATGAGTTAAAAAGAGATGGAACATTTATGCTCCCTTCATATATATTCTAATTCGTTGATATTTATACTATAGATGTGTAGAATTCTGTATGCATTTCGATGCAAATAAAAATTAAATTTATGATTTCAAATGTTTTTGTTTTTTCAATTCTAATTATTTATCTAATAGTGCTGCATTTAAAGCGAATTTAAAAATGGAGATTGTTTTGTAATCAATGCAGTACAGAATTTAACAATTTTAATATAAAAATATTTGTTCTAAATAATTTTTATGATGCATACTCTGGACACGTGATTAGGGCTATTATTCAGTATATGGCTTTAAAAAAAAATTAAAAATGATAGAAAAAAATTATAAAAAACTGAATATCGATACTACATATAAAGGAAAAAAATTGATATAATTATAAATTATATGTTATTAACCAATACAATTTTGCTCATCTGAAAAATCTTTACAGTCATAGAAACCATCACATCGTTGAGTCATATTTATGCATAATTGATGATCAAAACAGGCAAACTCATTTTTCTTACAAGGACCTGCTTATGTAAGTATGCGTTGATTTTTTTTTATTGTGTATAGTATTTTGTTGGTGCCAAAATTAGTGAATACAGATAAATAAATGTTTTTGCAAAATGTGCATGTGAGTAAAATAAATTAAATTTTAAAGCTTTGTACAGTAAGTGCTTTTTATTTATGTAATTAATTTTTTTTTTTATAGAAAATTAACTTACAACTTTGTTCATCAAATCTATCATCACAATCTGGTATGCCATCACATCTTTCTGAATAAAGATAACATTTACCAGTTCCAGGACATGTTAATTCTGGACATGGATATGGTATTATTATTGGTGGTATTGGTTTTGTAATATTACAATGTTCTTCATCAATTCCATCCATACAATCACGTCTGCCATCACATCTTAAGTAATTCGGTTTACATCCATCATCACAAGAGAATTCATCATTTCCACAATAACGATCATCAGCTATAAATTATTCGTAAATAAAATATGTTATTTAATTTTCATTAATTAATTTTCATTTTATAGAATTTTTAGAATATTTTGTTGGTAAAATTTGAATTAAAATAAATGTTATAGCATTCTTTTAGTTCTTTTTAATGTAACAATCAGAAAGTATATTCAAATCGCTTTTTATGCTTCTATATATAATTTAAATGTTTTTTAGGGAAACAAAATCCGTATTATGTTAACGCTTATCTTTTCGTGGATGGTAAACGTTTTAAACTTTATATTTGACATAGTTGTGTCGACATAAATTGTTGGTAATGTATTGATGAGGAAGTAAATATATTTATATTTTGATAAGAACAAAGAATGCTATAAACTAAATATGACGTAAAATATAGTGATCTTTTCAAATATTACCACAATTTTGTTTATAACTGATCCTAAATGTATAACGTCAAAAATATATAAAATAATTTTACTTATAAAAACCTACCAATACCAAAAGATTTAAGTAAATTCTCATAATTATATGTTATTATATATAAAATTATTTCTTGCATGATCACCAAAAAAAAAGTGTAATAATTAATTAAAAAAATAGTTTTTGGTTAAATTAAATCTCCAACAAAATAACATTAAATTATAACTATGATTGCAAAATTTACAGCATGCAAAATTAATAAATATCTTTTTTTTAATATTTAATATAAGATAAATAAAAAATGTTTAGATTTTATTACCAGGACGCTGTGAGCATATTTGAGGTGCTTCATCAGATCCATCATAACAATCAAGATGATTATCACATAAAAATTCAATATTAATACATTCTTGGTTATCACAACGCCATTGATCATTACCACATGACCGATGATGAATTGAATTTTCTCGACGATCATTCGAGACTTTTTTTTTTTTTTTGTAAAATTTTTTGATTTTAATGTATGAGTTTTTTATTTTTTTAATTTTATTATTTTGTCATTATTGGTAATGTTAAAATGCACAAACATATAAATGAAAAGAAAACACAAAAATAATTAAATTAAATTAAAATTATTAATAATATTTATTATTTTAATAAAACCATTTTTTTTTTTTAAAAAAAAACATGCTTATATTTTCGAATAATTAAATATTTTATTAAAATAAATCGCTTTTTTTAATTAACCAAAATTCATTTGTTTGACAAATCAAATTTAACCTTTCCGAAACTCAAAACTTTGTAAACATTTTTCTTTTTATAAATCAAAAGTAAATTAATATATAGTTAATAACTTTTCAGCTGATGGTATAATTACATAATCAGATAAAGATTTCTTAATTATACATTTATCAAATTTTCATGATTTAACATAATTTGATTTTTTTCTTGAATAATTTATATGACAATATGTTTTGTCTGACCAATAAAATAAGATATTTATTTACCACGCTTCTTCTTTTTCAATTTTTTGAAATATACACTGAAGATACTCGTAAAAAATATCTGTATTAACAGTAAAATATGTAATTATTTGGACTATTTCCTGAAGCTAAAATCATTTCATACCATTATACGCGCTGGTCTTATTATTTTCGAAAATGCCATTGTTCACCGAAGTATTGAATCCTAAGTCATTTCATAAAAAGCGTGTAGAACATGAAAATTTTATCTTGAAAAGGATGAATTTGATTTGCAAAACCATGAATTTTTAGTAGAGACAATACCAAACATCACAATCAGTATATCGTACATACTAAAAAATAATTGTTTTTTTAGAATGTTGAAAGTGTTACTGGTAATGCATGATTGTAATATATGGTATAGTCCAATATTCGTCATTCGTTGTAGATAAAAAGCGAATTTCTTTTTCATAATATTTCAAAATAATTCATAAAAATTATTAATAAAAAATATATATCTTAAAATTAAATAAATTATATACAAAGCTTTAGATACACTTCTCCAAAATAAATGTAAGCATAAATGCAGTACTTAATTAAATTGCATAATACATAATCATTTTCAGTAACACATATTATAATCATGCAATGATAAATTATCACTAAAAATGATGATGATGTACACTATTTGTACTATATGTGAAAAACTTATTAATGAATTTGTTTTATTAATTTTTATTTTAATATTTCGTAATTTCGATTTCTGGACTTGCTTAATTTTTGTTTACGAAAGATTTAGCACAGAATGTTGAATACAGGGGTGGACTGGCTGCAAAATCACATTCTACATGTTCCCATTAATTACATATAGATTTCATTTAATGATGGGCGTTCAATGAAAAAAAAAAAACATAAATCGTTTATATTTCGCATTCTCAAAGTAATTTATTAAATAGATGGTTCATTTATTTCCATATTCAAAATTAGGTTTTGAATAAATCAGATTAAGTTTTTTACTTAATCGTAAATTACATACAAATCTGGTATACGTTGGCTTTATGATTACTTATTTGCTATACTTTGGCATGATAATTGCAGAAAAAAGTGCAATAGCGAAGTGAAAAAAACACGTAATTTGGCCTAAAGGTTTGCCAATGCGTAAATTGATAAAAGAATTAAGTAAAGGAACTTGAGAATTACGAAAAATTTAATTCAGCGACAAAAATTTTTGATGTTTATTTTTATTCGTCGTTACTTTGCAGTGTTTTGAATTCCATCCAGTCCAACCCTGGCTTGAATGTATATAATCTTTAACGAAATTAGTAATTTCAATATTTACAATTTTCCTAATGCATTCTGTTTCAAAATTTCGTTAAAAAAAATATATCGAAAACTTACCACAATTTATTTCATCACTGCCATCTGTACAATCTGCATTACCATCACAAAGGTATCTATCTTCTAAGCATTCACCACTTGAACAACTAATATACATCATTACACAAATTATGATTTTTTTTTTTAAAGATGAAAGTGCGTGTAGGTTTTTTTTTAATATTTTACAATTTCAAATGCAACAATTACAAATTCGTCCAAATGTTAAATAAAGAATATGAAATAATGAAAAATACATTTAATTAAAAATAAGTTTTAGTTTTTGTTTTTTTGCAATACAAAAATGTGCTTTTATAATGATCTTACTAGAAAGCGCCAACTTGACAACTAGTACAATTTGCTTCATCTGTTCTATCAATACAATTGTAAGCTCCATTACAACGTTGATCAATTGGTAAGCAAAATTCATTATCACATTCGAATTCATTACTATTGCAATTAGATTCTGTGAAATTTTTAATATGTTTTTGTGTTTGATCAAAAATGCAAATATACAAAATAATAATGTGAATAATAATAGTAATAATAATAATAAAAAAATAATAAAAATATATGGTTTCGTGTATGTTATGATAATGTGTAATTAAAAATATTGAAAATGAAAGAAATGATAAAATGTAGAGTTCAATTACATATAAAAATGAAATGATATAATTTCCGAATTTTGATATTTTAATATTTTCAAAATATCAAAGGGGAATTGGCTATTATTAAATAGTAGACATAGTATGTGAAATGTTAAGCAACCGTGAAGAAATTTTATAATATTGTTATAATTTAGATATAAATTCTGCAGCGAATTGATTTATTAATGTATAAGTAATTTTTCAAAATATTAGATTAGTTTGACAAGTGAAATTAGATTGATAGATCAATCTTTAATTCGTGCACTTTTTTACTTGTTACATCAAATTTTTAAATTTTAATATAAAACCTCCACACTTTTCTGGTGAAGGTGGGTCTGACGTCAAAAGTTAATGACGTCTCACCATACAAGTGTTTATTTCACCAAAATCGGATGGAATATGTTTAGTTATCCACCACAAACCATTCGAGTCTGTCATTTCAAATAATATCAGCTGATGGCTTCCCTTATCCCAAGTACATAAGTTTTTATTTCAACAAAATCATATGATAAATAAAAGTGACAAGGGTCCAGAGAAATAGATAATAGCTTTCGAATATTGTTGGTTTCAAGTTTGTATTTATAAAATAATTAATAATATAAGTAAGACAAACAGACGGATAACAGATTGATAAAATGAAATGTTTCTTAAGGCATTTGGAACTATTACAAAAGTGCATAAAAATTATTGAACTTGAATAAAATCATTTAATTTAAATCTAATTACTTTTACATTAATATTATTTCTCTATGTTTCCTAAAGAAAATAAATTTAATATTACGGAAAATACAATATTTCAGTTACTGGGAAGTTTGATAATTTAATAATTTGTACAATATAATATTTTAAAGTTTTTTTGGTATTCATATATTTAAAGAAAGTAAATCTAATTTATTTAGTAAGAATTATATGAAATAATTGATTTACTATACAAAATTTGGTTTTAGTAATGTATATACATAATTTCGTTTTTCCATTTAAATCTACAACTAATTTTTACAGGATTACATTAATTTTATACAAATTCGTTATGTTTGTTAACTTTAAATTTTCCTAAAATTTGTGTTCTTTTTACCTGTGTGACAATCAATTTCATCTGTTTCATCTTCACAATCTGGATATCCATTACATTTTAATGACATTGATATACAATTTCCTAAATCGCATTCAAATTCATTTGTTTCACAAATGCTATTACTACCATGATTATCATCATCTTCATCTAAACAACAAAATTTCTAGTTTCAATATTATTAACAACAAATATTTAAATTATTAGCTTCAAACAATTACTATTAAAGTTTTAGATTTATTTTTTGGAGGCTTTGGCTAATTTTGTATTAAGAGAGCGTTAATATTATTTTAATTCTTGCTGCGATTTCTGTTTTATTGTATTTTATTTGCTTTTATTATTTTTAGGCCCACACTCTACTAGCGTTTTTTAAAAGTGGTTAAATGATTTTTTTTCTTGAACGTATGAAATATTCGATAAAAGCATGAGTGTGAAGAAAAAAAGTCTTTGAATCCAACGAAAAAGTGGTTGTATTGTATCCGACAAAAATTGACGCTGCTCGGTTTTTTTTTGTTTATTTGCTTGAAATATTTTTAGAGAAAAATTGCTTTTAAAGAAATTTCAATTACTAAATTTATTTTATAAAAATAGAATTTATTTTATGAAATACAACATTAAATATGTTTTTTAAATATTAAGAACATCGTAAAGTGGCTAAAAATCGGAATGTTAAAAATATGCCGAATTTTAATGGTTGTGAAATTTTATTTCTTTATAATTGTATAATTTTACATGCTGTCTCTTTTCTTTTTTCTTATAAAAAAGTCATTACCATTTTTAAAAAGACTAGTGGAAAGTAGACTTTATACGTTTTTGAAAAAACAATAAGCTTTGTTGGAAGTTTTTTTTTTTTAATATACTACCATCAAAATGTAGTTTATCAAATGATTGCCAATATAATTCATCAGAATTATCATTACCACCATTACAATCATTAATACAATTGCAATTTTTAAATACATATTCCGTCAACGTATCGATATTGTGAAATTTTACAAACCCCATGATGATGATTATTATATGTTGATTGATTATGATTAAAATGATTAGCTACAAGTTTTTTTTTTACTATTTTCATTTGATACAAAATAAAAAATGAATAAAAAAATGAATTAAAAAAAAAATCAATGTAAAACTTTTCTTGGCGAATGAAAAAATAAATAAATTTTAATTTTAATTCTAAATTTAATGTATAACGTTTTTGTGATAGAAACTAAATATAATTAATTTTTATGAATTATTAACATAATTTATTTTATAATGTTATATTATTTAACGATTTCTTAAATTAACATTCATACACTGTATGAACACTGACAACACATTTACACTTAATGTAATAATATGAAATATAAAAACAAATTGTTGGAACAAAATTTTGAAAAATAATTTTAGTGATCATGCTTTAGTTTAAATAGATATTTACAAATTAGTTACTTACCATAACATAGATTATAATTAAAAAATAAAGAAGCATTTATGATTAAATAATTAATTAATCATTATAATTAATGCAAAATTATCAATGCAAATTATGAGAAATATATATAATTTTATAAATTTTATAGGCATTGTTGTTGTTTATTCAGGATTGGATATTACTTGTGCAGAATACAAAATTGTTTGCTTCAATTGCTTATCTAAAAGTTGATCGAGGTAATCAAGCTGAGACAGATTTTAACGATATAATCTGAATTAGTATAATTTAAAGGTGTCCATACATTATACAACCTGTTTGTCAACGTATTGACAGTTTCGTCAAGCTGTATCGTGTTTGTGTAAGTTTTCAACAAGTTTGACAATCATTTTGACGGTTCATAAATCGGTTAAAGAAATATATTATAATTTTTTGATTTATGTAAACATTGGTTGATTGTTATAAGTTTGTCTTATGGGAAAGTTGTACAACCAAAATTACATTTCTAACACAAATAGTTCACTTTATTATTTGAATCAATTAATTCAAGTTTTTTTAATTTATGTCTAAATTTAATTTTAATTTAACTTCAAAAAATTAAAATTATTTTCAGTTTGACATATATAAATACAAAAAAAGACCAACAGATTTTTGACATTTGTAATATTGGTTCTAACTAAGTTGTAGTGAAAAATTACAATTCGGTTAACAGCACGTTGAAAACCAGGTTGTATAATGTATGGGCAGCATAGAAACTCAATAAGGCTGGGTAAAGAAATGTGGAGTTATTGCCTATGGCTGTTATGTCAAATATACAAGCATGTAATTTAAGATATTACAAATATATTCTATAGTATTTCAAGACCTATGTATACTTACCTTTTGAAAACAATTTATATAATGGACTCTACTAATGTCTACGGACTAAATTATTCTTAATGAATTTTGTTACATGCTATGATGAATAACTAAATTTCTATTCAAAATATAAATTACCTTAAATTGAGAAACTAATTTGGAACAAAAAAAAAATAATAGAAAAATAAATTTTTATCATACTTTTTGGTGTTGTAGTTCGAATATATGTTGGTGTTGTTGGTCTAAAAGTAAATTTCTTAGTTGTCGTATTTATTAATGAACAATTTTCTTCATCCGACATATCATTACAGTGATAGGTACCATCACATCGTAAATGACTCGGAATACAAGTACCACTTTTACATGCAAAATGTTCTTTTCGACATGCTAAAATTGGATTATATGTTGGCACATAGGCTGTAGTAGCTCGTACTGCTTCCCAATTTGTTTTATCGTCTTCGTTATTATAGCCTTTTTTTTATTATTTTTTTTAATTACCAACATTTTTGGTACAGGTTCCATGCAAGTTGTAGTAATTTTGTTAAAGCAAGTAAATTTGTATTTATATAATATTTAAATAATTAACAAAATTATCATAATTTTTGTTTAATTCCATGCAAAATAATTTTGTTTATTTGTTTGTGTGATGTAAGGTAGTTGTCCAAAAATAATTAAGTTTTAATAATTTTGCAAAATGTCAGATGAATTCGAAAAAAACCATATAATATTTTGAATTTTGAAGATTTTTGTTGATAATTTTTGTCGAATAATTTTTAATTTTTTTTTTTTTTTTGGTTTTTTTCCATTCATTTTTTTTATTGTTTTTGAAACACGCATGCAAAATTTCATCCAAATACCAAGGAATTTTGATGTTTCAATTTGATAATTTAATTTTTTTTTTTTTTGAAATGCCAAAACCAATTAAGGAAAAAGGGAAAAGAAAAAAAATATAATTATTAAAAATTTTTTTGTAAATTAAATAATCAAAATAATAAATATAATTTCTAATGAAAAAATAATATTAATAATCAAATTAAAAATTTGAAGAAAAAAAATATTTATTTTTAGAAAAAAAATTAGAGTAAAATTTGAAATATATTTAGAATTAATAAAATTAAAGTTTATAGATTAAAATTTAAATTGTCAAATAATATCAACAAATACAGAAGCCTGTTTGTATAGTGGATAGAGAATTTAATAAGAATAATAATTAATTAATTAAAAACGATTTAGATTTTGTTAGTAAATAAATAATTTAATGTTAGTAATAGCTTTACACACTTAATAAATGTTATATTAAATTTTTAATAAATTTATAAATAAAAAGCAAGTTCTTAAAGCTATGTTAATAAATTATTGTCAAATGTCCTTTATATATCCTTAAAATAAGAATTTCTACAATAAAAGTTGTCAGAATATCTATAGTAGTCTCTAGATTTTATATAGTAATGTAACTGATGCAATTATTGACATCTTCAATTTTCGGCACAGTTACTGACACCATAATGTTTTTATAATTATTCTGGTCTGATTTTATATCATAATAAATCAGCGTGTTAGAATTATTGAATTTTCATTTCTTTATTATAAAAATTTATATTTTGAAAATGAGTTTAACTGGTAGATTTCGTTATATTTATTTCAAAATTTCGGATGAGCACCTTCGTAAAAATTTGTGTAATACTTGAGATTCCGCATAGTAGCTTGTAGGTAAATTGGTTCTATTTACGGATTTTCTTAACAAATCCCGAAATTTCATATTTCATTTAGTATAAATTAAAATTTTGTATTTAATGATGTTATAATTTAAAATAGTTATATCACAGTGTCAAAAGCTATACATTTTATCTACTAATACTAGTATATAATTAACAAAACAGGATATTTTAATATCGGGCTAAATTCGAAAAAAATAATAAAGGATTTAGTTCATATCTGAATTGTAATTCAGATTAAAAAACTGATTTTCTAAAATACTGAAGTTAATTCATGCTTTCTTCTTTTCAGGTGGTTTTTTGTTAGGCAGATCTTTCCTAACAATATTATCACCTATATTTTCTAAGTATGACAATAATTGTTGCTTTATTTAATTAAATCTCTCGTTTACAAAGTCCTAAATAGATATGAAATAGTAAAGCGATTGCGAAATTTCGCCTTAACTTAATGATATTTTGAACTAAAAATATCCGCTCGAATATGGAAAAGAATTCTAAAAATATTGGTAATTTTAAAATTACATATATCTAACACCATTTAAAAATTTTATTTAAGAAAAAAAAACATGGTTTTTACTTGCTCACCAACATTAAAAGGATTCTATTCTATTAAGCTAAGCGATTGTAACGTAATTATAATTAGAATTAAATTACTTACGACAATTTTTTTCATCTGAATAATCAGAACATTCGTATTTGCCATTACATAAAAATTTGAATGGAAGACATTCACCATTATCGCATGCAAATTCATCAATTTGACATCCAGTATCTAAGTTTTTTTTTTTTTGATTAATTTTTGATATTTTAAAAAAGGATTGAATGAAAATTATTTTTCTTTAATTTTAATCATTTAATATTAAAATATTTTTGAAGCAAAAGGACAATTACATATATACAAAAACATATGCAATTATTTATATACTAAAAATCTACAAGCAAACTAAAAATAAAAAAAAAATTATTAGTAGCTACCGATATTAGCTACCATAAACTTTGACGGTAATATAAATCATAAAACCGCTAATAAACTGAGGAAAAGAGTAATTTTAACACAAAAAGAATATAATATTAAAAATTTTAGATTTTGTATATTTTGAATATTGAATAAAAAAAATATTACGCTATAAGAAATCTGCTTTGTACCACCCAAAGTGTTAATACAGATGCAGATACGAAAATCCAATATTGTTATTAGTGTGTTTATTTGTTATAGAAATAAATAAGGACTCACTGTTTTCAACAGTATACAACAATGTTTTTTAATATTCACTTTTTGAAATTAAGGAAAGTTTTACAGCACAACGAGAAATTTAAAGTGTTATATTTTAATTCGACAGATTAAAACTATTTATTTATTTTTCCAGTAAAATAATCAAATTTAAATGTTTGGAAATTTAAATTATATCTAATTAGTTCTTTAGTATATATAACGAGTTATATATAAGAAAGAGGATCAAATTTGTGATGTCAAATTGACAATAAAAAACATAATAAAATTAAGTAGATTAAACTAGCCCGTACATTTATTTCGTTTTACCTATATGACAGAATCTGTCCAGATATTTGATTACTTGATATTAAATTGTCTGCACATTTACCTACAACTATAATTTTTTATGATTTTCTGAAATAATTCGACATAATCACATAATTATTATATATTACTAAGCTGAGATGACACTTGAATTGAGTGAAAACTCGATCGTACTTGAGATTGGGTGAAAAGAAACCTAAATAGATACTATGAGGCTTACTGGTAAGATAACATTCATATAATTATAAATTTTTATTGGACAATTTTCATTTACTCAAAATCTTTTTACAAATTTTTGTTTTAATCAATTTTAAAACGAACGAAAAACTTTAGTTAAATTTATATATTATTAATATAAATGTAAATATGAAAATTAAAATAAATATATTTTTTATTTATTTAAAGTTTTCCATATTAAAATTTTTTGTTTTAGTTTTTGTTTGAAATGAAATTTTGAAAATATATTTATGCAAATAAATATTGTGTAATAAAATAATTAAGAGATACTGTGAAGTTATATAAAAATTGAAACCATAAATAGTTAGTAACAAATATTAAAAACATTTCTACAAGATTTTTGAATATACAGGAGGGAAAATTGATTAGAAATATGTATTTACTTCATAATTTTTGATGCATCGAATATGAATATGCACATATATTTAAGTTTTCAAACATTATATTTACAATACTACAGCAATACAATGTTAATATTCTTTAAAAACACTTTGGTTTTACCCTGAACTCACATTATGACAGCGACGAAACCAAAAATTGGTACGAAACCAAAAATATTCACGAATTTGCTTTCCATTAATTTTCAACAAGAAATTTAATATTATTTTCCAAATTGTTTGGATTATTGAGATGATAATTGAATTATGGTTGGTCTAAAAGAGTTAAAATTTAGTGTCCAGTGAGCAGTGATAAATTTAAAGAATTTGTTTAACTAATAAAAATAAATCTTCAAATATAATTAAATTCTATAATTGGATATAATAAATTTATAATGAACGTACAGTCATTGGTATCTATCAACTTTGGTCTGCAGCTGGAGTATTTTAAGATATGAATATGTCATTTAGGATTCAATTGTTTGACATTTGTAATTTGTTAAAAGTAAATTATTATGAAGCTTGTGCGATTATTTTACGAGTATTTAGAATAACTATGAATCTTGTGACAGTGTTTAACGTATTATTCTTCATGTTTTCAAAGTCAGGAATTCCGAATCTACAAAATTACATATACCCGTACTGCGCGGCGCACCAAGATTGCCCAGAACTGATTGGGCGATTTTAAAATGTATTAATTTGTAGCTTCAGTGAATTTATGCTAAAATTGTAATTAAATTTAGTACAATTATAGTTAATTTTATTCAGTACATGTTGCTGGCACCTTAAACATGTTGCTGCAACATTTTCTTTGGAAAAGAAAGTTTTTGTATTTGTGCTTATTTAAATATAAATAAAATTTTTGGGCAGCTTAAGAATGAACAATTCATATATATAGATGATTTATAAAATATCACAATTCAAAATTAAGTTCAAAACCGAATTTAGAAAGGATTTGATAATGTCATATTATTAGATAATTTAAAGGAACAATGTTAACTATATAATTAATTATAGTAAATATAATTATTTAGTCAAAGAACGCACGATTTTTTGATTTGGAACAATATTTTAGATATTACAGATGTGTTTTATAGTTTCTGACCGAATTGAGGCTTAATATTAAAACGTTAAATGATTTAGTTGTTAGTGCAGATTTTTTTAATCTAATCTTATTTTTAGGCATATTAAAAGCTTCATACTTGGAAAAGCTTCATATATTTTTATATTTTTAATTTAAATATTTGTTAATTAATTTCTAAAATTGTTTTTCTATATAATAATTAAAATTGCACAAAACAAAACTTACCTCAGAAAGCAACTGACGAGATTTTTTACTAATCATATTTATATATAATGTATAAATAAAACAAACACATACAGATAACAAAATATTAAATTTTCTTTTTTGGGTTAATTAAATTTTATTTACCATAACAAGCCCTTTCATCGGAAATATCATTAATACAATCAATATTTCCATTACATCTTAAGTGAATGGGTATACAGGTCATATCATCGCATTGCCATTTGTCATATAAGCAGGCTAATTTGTTATATTTGTTGTTAGTTTAATATGAATGCAAAAAGAAATAATAGTTAATTTTATTAGTAAATAGTTAAATGATTTTATGTTATTTAATATTATATTAAAACAAAGCATTTTTAATTAAACACTTAAAACTGAGCACTGAATTATATGTTTTTAATAATTTAATTATTAATTTAATGTACATAAATTTAATTTATAATATGTTAAGATAATGATTTAATTAGGATGTCACAATCTTGATATTTAACGTGGTTTACTGATTTATTATCCTGTTTTTTAACATCGATGTACGATTACATTTAAATATAATTAATTTAAAATAAAAATTCTATTTTAAATTATCTAAATCCTCTGGTTTTTGAAAGTTTAATTCTATTAAAGTTAAAAATTTATATTCAGGTTATTTTAAAAAATAATTCAGTTTTAAGCGTTCAAATTTATATATATGTACAATTAAAAATTAAATCTATATTAAATTATGTAAAATCAATTAGTAAATTTTATTATTTTTATATCTAAAAAAAAAAAAAAAGAAACACAAAAAAAAAAAATGATTATTATGAATTTCACATACGACATCCTTCTTCATCCGAACGATCATAAGGACAATCAGTTTTACCATCACAACGTTTAACTATTGAAATACATGATAAATCACGACATGTAAATTTGCCAGCTGGACAAAAATACCGAAGTCGTGGTATTACTATAAAAGTCAATTTTGAAATTTATACAAAATAGTTTACGAATATTTAAATAATTATACAATGAAATGAAATAAAAATGAATTTTATTACCATAAATGTAAAATGATATCCACAAGAAATTTTTAAATATTTCGATGTAATCGAGGCCGCAGCAGAAAAAATTAATTTAAGAAATTTTATTACCATATAATAATAATTTAAAAAATAAATTCTATATATAATTAATTAATAGGTTTCTAAATAATATTTCTACTAAAAAAAATAATTGACATAAATTAAAGATATTTCGGACAAAAGTTTGAATTACCACTTTGACAAATTACGTCATCTTCATCCTCTCCTAAAGGACAATCTTCAACTCCATCACATTTTCGATCCTCGCTAATACATTTATATCCGCCTCGACATTGATATTCAGAACTCTCACATTCTGTAGCTATTTTTGTTTGTTTGTTAGTTTCGATTTAAATATAATAATTTAATAATAAAAATGATTTATAGTTTCCAAAAAAAAAAAAAAAATGAATATTTTTAATTATTAATTCATTCCGACCAAGATGATTTTAAATTGAGATTTTTTTTATTTTTTAATAACAACATTTAAAAACAATGCATTCGTTGACAAGCACCATTAAAATTATTCCATAATTTTTATATTTTTAAAATATTATCCAAAAATTAGTTTATATATGAAATTTATATATTTTAGGTTAGAATAATATTTTTTGAAGTAAGCATACAGAAAAAAGAGAAAAACATATAAATTTTATGAATTACATTAAATATTAAAACTTACAATTATTAAAAGTTATATTAAATAATAAATTAAAGGTTAACTGAGAAATGCCCAGTTTTCTTAAATATAATTTATTTATTTTTAAATAAAAGATAAAGTTTTTGATTATGTGGAAATAGTAAGAAGAGGAAAGAAAAATAGTATATAGAAACTTAGAATTGTTTTGGTTATTTGGGCAATACTTACGACATCTTTCTTCATCGTCACCATTTTCACAATCAATTTGCCTATTGCACATTAAGTTTCTTGGTATGCATTTACCGCTCAGGCATTGGTATTCATCATGCCGGCAATCTGTTAATTAAAAAAATAGTAAAATTAATTAATAAGTTTTATTTTGAGTAGATAATTTAATTTACTGGATAAAGAAATGTTTAAAATATTTAGTAAAATATTTGGATGATCTTATTAAGGCGAAATCTATTACATTGTATAATGTAAGGTTAAAGAATGGTGAGGGTTAAGTTAGGGTATAGTGACGGCAGAGCCTGGCATAGACCACACTGGGTCCAAAGCGGTACCACTTTTATGGAAAATTAACTTTGGGTATGTGTTGAGGGATTATCTAGTAAGTTGAAGGATTTCGTAATTGCAGCAAACTTGAGAAGTTCTCCTAAAATACGACCTATACGTCTAGAAAGTGCCGGGCAGTGGCGTAGGAAGTATTCCAGATTTTCAATTTGCCGTGTATCGCTGCAATAGTTTTTGCATTGATCACTTGCGATTAGTCCAAGTCTACGCGCATGCTTGATGAAACTATACCTAAAATAAAGATATATTTTGGTTTGGAAAAAATAAGAACAATAATTTTAAGAATGGTTTTGCGAAATAGTTATAATTTAATATGTGAAAAACGCTGCTGAAATTCTTAAAGAAAGGGCTCGAGGAATTTAATTTGTTAAAATTTCAAGACACCCTTTATGCATAATCCTATCTAATGTGCAATTTACTTAAATATTGTTGATGTTTCATTAATTATAAACCAATAGGTAACTAGGTTAGGTTAAGGCCGGAGTAAGGAAGTCGTAATCACTGCAGCCATATGACTTATTATGATATTCCATTTTATTATTCTTGACAGACAAAAGCCGGCACTGGATGAAACAATACAACTACTTTATTTTTAGCTGATGTAAGAGCTATAGTATAGCTTTCGAGCTGTCAAAGTCACAGCTAAATAATGTTCTTCGATTATATCTTTATGTTAGCACATCGCATATATATACATAGTCCGATTGTATGTATATGTGCTTTTTCGATGGTCCAGGTAGGAATAACTTCAAGTTCCTTAATCCTTCATGCGTTTTTGGGAGTGGGAAGTTTTCTCATATTTCAGTCCATTTAATTAGCAGCTTGAGACAACGCAGAATGGTCCTGATCTAATAGGGTATAGTTACTGTAAATTTTTCGAAATTATAAGTACATAAAATTAATTTTATTATTATAATGTCATTTTAGATTTAGGTCTTTAGAGATACATATTTTATGTAAAAATGTGTATCATAAAAATGTGTGAAATATTGATAAAGTTAAGAACATCAAGGACTTTTTTTATAGTATTTTTAATTGTTTATTTATATCATTTGCCCACCAATAATTATCATTATGTGTTCTTCTTAATGTAATCTAGGCTCTAATAGCGTTAAAATAATTGCTATTTTCATTTTTATGATTTGTTATACAAAGTATACTAACATAATCAGGATGAAATCAATATATTGTTTACTTAATTAAAAATAAAATTTAGAAACATAAAAATAGCCTTAAGATATTTCAAAATTTCCAAAAGACATTTCAAGAATTTTATGTTACGATAAATTAATTAATCACTAATCAGTAATTTAAATAAACAACATTAAATTATCTTACATTGTTTTGTTTGTTAACTAATTCATAAAATACCGATAAGTATAATGTAAACGTAAAAAAATGAAGGATATCATCCTTTTTCCTTAATTTTCTGTAAACAGTATTGTTTACAAGGATCATGTTATTTAAACAATTTTATCCTTTTAATTAATTCTTTTTTTTTTAAAAAAAAAATACACAATTACGATGCTTACAATTTTTATATTATATAAACCTACGATGATATTTTCAAGGAATTGCAGGAGTCATTTTATATTAATTAGCTAACTTTTAAAGAATATTTTTTAAATAATTTTAAAATTTACCATAATTTTAAAATTCTTTTCTGAATATCTTTAAAATATTACGGATAATTATTAAAAAAATATGTTTTTCTTATAATATTTTACCGCAACTTAACCATTCCTTTTTATTATCCTGTTGAAATTTTCACAATTATCAAAGTATTTCCTTTAAACTGATAAATTTTACTGCATTATACTTTAAATTTAATGTCAACATTATACATAAATGAATATAAAATAAATAATAATAACCAAAGGAATAAATGCAAAACTAAATTTTATTTAAGTAAAAAAAAAAATTTAAACTTTCCTTAAACATTTTTATGCTTTACCTGCTACCAATATTTATTTTTACCCACTATATAAATATTTTACAAAAACAAAGTCTAAATAGATAATACACCATCAAAATATACAAAATATATAAGATATTATTGATGAGTCTATGTAGTCCTGAAAATGTTGTAAACCTGTTAAAATATAAAACAAACAACAAAAACTATTATAAATACCACACGGAAGGAATTCACCCTCTATCAATTTAAAAAAAAATAAAAAAAAAATTTCTGCTGCAGAATTTCCCGCTTTTTTTTTAACTGATAATTTGTATTGTGAATTCAACCTCGTTTCTGTGGAACTTTTAATAATTTCTGGGGTAGAGGGTGCTAGAAGTGATTTGATAGATTTGTGTATATATAAAGCGTATTACAGAAACAAGAACATAAATTGTCAATTTTTGTATGTCACGAAATCATATTATGAAATTACATAAAAAAGTTTACCACTTCTTTAATATTAATATGTTTTGGATATTATATATACATACAAGTTTATAAGGAAGGGTTATTTCCATAAAAAAATATTAAGGATATTTATTAATTGTATATAAATTACAAATGGTAATTAAATATTTTTGAAGCGTTATAGAAAAGTTGTTTTGAATTGCATGTGATTTTAAGTAAAACTTTAACAATTGATTATCATATTATCGTGATTATGCGGAGGTAATTTATATAATTTTTATTATATGTTTAGCTATTATTGTCATATAAAACATATAGGTAAGCGTAGTTAATATGTTTTTAAGATTGTTTAGGGTTAAAAACATATTTTGTTGTATAAAATAAGTTTAGAATTGTTCAAATATTAATGCAACTTGTCAAAAAATCTAAATAAATTCTGTCAATGCTGAGCAAATTTTGTTCTTCCGATAAACTGTTTGCTGAATATTCTTTTTTTTTTCCAAATATAAAATAAATATATATATATTTTTTTTAATATAATTTATAAATTACAAATCCTTTACATTTTTATATTATATCTAAATTTGAAATTTACCTTCAATTCTAAAGTAATTTTTCACATTTTATACAAGAAAAAAGGTTAAAGGAAAATAATGTTTTGGCTGTCAATTTTGTGATATAAAACTAAAATTTTTTTTATTTTTATTGTTGGATAAATTTTCACACTTATCCAAAATATTTTATTTATTTATAATGTTTTGTTTGTTTATTAAGACAAGGATGAAATTTTTTATTTGCAAAAGGATAATTTTTAAATTGGGCTTTTGTTTAATATCAAAACATAAGAAAAGGATAAATTTTTACGTAAAGCCAAAAAAAAAAAAAAAAAATTTGATACATTTTTTAAATATTTACCAAAACTCTTCTTTAAGGATAATAACACATATATATATGTGAAAATTAATATAAATATGTATATACATATATCCCTAACGGTGTACTCGTGTAATATAATTTTTTCAGGATTTTTCAGATGAAACATTTAAATATTATTTTTCAAGGAAATTTTTTTGTTATTGTTTTTTTTTTTGGATGGAAAAATCAAAAGAAAACAACAATTTTTTTTTGTTTATTTTTCGGTCTCGTATGTTTCAATTTTCCAATAATTTACAGTTCAAATTGATTAGTTAATCAGGACCTAAAGGGATTTTCTGTCAGTATCAGATAACGGAAAAACGAAATATATTTACAGATTTTCTTATTTTTTATGTTTTTTTTTTGTTGTAAAATACAGAATTTTTTGTATCTTAATACCAACAAACAAAATTATATTAAAGATCAAATATATTAAAAAAAAAGGTAGAAATAAATTTTAACAAAATTTCAGTATATGCACTTAAAAAATTTATTCGTTATTTGCTTTGTTCGACGTTATCCTGTTTCCCTTTTTTCAAAACATTTTTTTTCATTGTTATGCAACAAAATAATATCAATAATCTGATTTTCACCCCAATTTCACCTCAATTTGCGATGCTTCCTATACATATATATATGATATAATTTGCTTTTCTCTAAATTAAGTCCTTTTTGTTTCCCTTTTAGTGTCATCAGTTCTGCCGCAATAATGTTTCCTTTCTACTATAATATATGTAGATATATCATATTTTATATTTATCCTCTTATATAATAATTGAGACTATGAACGATTCTTAGTCTGAAAAGCCACAGGTAAAATATATTTCAAGGATCTATGGAAGGATTATAAAATGCGTTTATTATTATTTTTTTTTGTTGTTTGTTGTGTTGAGATTTTAACTCGTGTAAATACATAAAAGATCCTCCATTAAAGATGTAATGTAATTTATTCTCCTCTGTGTCGAATATTGAGTCATTTGACTTTATAAAAAGAATATTAAATAAAGGTGTTTTATGTAGGGGAGAACTTCATACAGTTTAATATTATTGAATTTTGGTGAAATTTTTTGTAGAATTATGTAAGTCAAATTTTAATATTTAAACGTTTACTGTTGAATGGTCGTAGAAGGTTTGACATTTAGAATAACTCTTAAGTAATTTATGTATTAATTCCTAACTGTCTTTTAAATGCTCCCGGAAATATCAATCCAAAAGGCGACATTTATTTAAAATATTAAAATGAAATTTTTGAGTCAAATGAAATATATGCGAGGAATGAAAAATGTCATCAAACTAAAAATTCAAATATTTCAATATTATTTGATGCAATATTTGATTTTGAAGTTCATTACAGAAGGGAGAGAGGTGATTCTTCGTTTACTTTTATGTATTATGAAACAATTTCGGGCATTTTATTATTTAGCTTGAAGTCAATTTTTCAAGGCTTAAAAAATGTGGCCAGAGTTTTCAGCTTTGTTCTGGGGCCATTTTACTTCTCATTGAAACTTTTGTCAAAAAACTTGATGGTTGAGTCCTGAATTAATTAATTTATGCCAAAAGTTAACTAAAATATAATCATAATATTTCTATGATCACATTATGAAAGTTAAAAGCAAAATTATAAAAGAAATACCAAAAATTAAGGTTCATAAATACATTATGCACTTCATACCTCCGCATATCTTTTTTCCATATTAAAAAATTAGGATGTTTCAGATATAAAACTATTTAAATAAAAGGATTCATGTTAATTATTCTCGAAATAAATGAGGGAATTTATAAAATGAACGTTGTCATATATAAAAAAATAAAGACGTGTCACAAATAAGATGCTGTTTTAATAAAGAATTAAAAAAGTTGTTAGAAAGTTCAATAAAGGACGTACATAAGGACTGACAGACAGGCAGAAAAGCTTTAAAAAAGGATTTATTGTAAAAGTATAAAAATATTCTTTTACAAACAAGTATAAAAAATAAATATACCATAATTCACATAATTCTCATAAGTGTATCAGATGTCGTACTTGCTTAACAAGAAAAATATATGTATAATAAAAAAAAAATCGCGCTTTGATTTCTTTCACCAACACCGACAGTATCTTCAAAAAAATAAAAAATAAAAAATCACTTCTCAAATAAACCAAAAGGATTTTTATACTCTTTTCGACCGACTACGCCAACAACGCTTGACTTTAATACAATTTGAGATTCAGGAAAGAATGAAATTAAAAAGCATGACATTAAATTTATTTTATGAACACTTATTTTCATTTTCTCCTTGATGTTGAAATGATTTCGAAAATTAAATGAAAAAGTCCCAAGCTAAAGTAAATGTTAAATTGACACCTTTTAATATTTATTGTTATTTATAGCTTAATTGAAGAAGTCCTGAATTTTTGTGTCACCAAAGTAAGAAATATGAGATTTTGTTGTCATGGCTAGAAGTGACTGTATAAAAATGGGTTACGGATTTATAAAAGTTTCCAGATTTTTACTTTTTTTTTTAAATATTTCTTTTCAGATATAATTTCAAGGACATGAAGTTATTTTTACTTCTTTTTTTTAAAAAAATGATAACATGTGGAAATAAAGTAATAATTTTAATTGAAATTTTGTTTAATAATGAATATAATTATTGTTGTTTCGTAATTGTTACATTCATTTTTATATAATTTGAAAATTTTTGGCTAAGTAGAATTTTCGAAGTATTTTTTATTATTTTTTAAATTCAAAAGTTTAATTCCTAGAAATTCGGTAGCAAATTAATAATGAATCATAAATTTTATCTCTACCGGAATTAAAAATTAATCAAATTAAAATTAAATCAACTTTACTTTGTCAATTATTTACCAACCGTGGTACATTTTTTTCCCAACCACTCAAAAATCACCAATTGCAATCACAACAAAAATATATGTAAATTTCAATTCTACTTTAAATATATATATAACTGTAAAAATAACAAACTCTGACACAGACCTGAGCATATAAATAAAATTCTACAGGTGTTTTATTTTATGAACAATCAAATGCTAAGAGGGAATTATCCATGTTGTTTTTGGTTTTGGTTCACATTCGTTAAATCTACTCTGAAGTATAGTAAAATTTAATGTTTTATTAAATAAAATAACAAAAACTTAAAAAAAAAAAATTATAACAACTCTTTTCTGACATTTCTCATACCCTAATATTATCTTTATTTTTGTAGGTTTTTAATATACCACTTAAAATGATAATAAAAAGGACTTTTTTGATTATGCTGTGAAGTGAACTGATTTATATTTATTTTGTTGTGTAAAAAAAAACTTTTTTTAGGGCATTACTTAACAAAAAATTTTCATCATAATTTCATAGGTTTTTTTTTTATTAAGAAAAAATTTAATTAGTAACTTTTTTTTTTGATTTTGTTGATGCTTTTATTAATTAAGAGCAATAAGATAATATCAAAGAGTGTCAAAGAATTATGTCAGCAAAAAAAAAATGTGAAATAATTTAGAATTATGCCTAATTTTTTTAAGGTTACCATAAAAGAAGTATAAAATATATTAAAAATTGTAATTTATAATTAGCTAAAGGCATTTTTTTTTTTTTGAAATTATGGAAAGGTTCAAAAGATTTTCGGTGATAATATTATATTATCATTCGATGTCTTGTAAGAAACTCTTTTAATTTAAAGAGAAACTAATTTTAATTGTTTTCGATTGCAATATAAATTTGAAGGAAATTAAATATTTTTTCATTAAATATAATTTTAAAATTAGTTATTAATACCAAAATAATTAATCTGAAAATTATACATAATAAAATTTGATTCGTTCAAATCAAAAATTGATATATTCAATCTAATCTACAAATATACAATTATTATTATATTGAATTCCTAATATCGATTCAGAATAATATAATTAAAAATCGTTCACCAAAATTAGTGTCATCCATGAACATAAATTAATTGCTGTTCCAGTCATAAGGGTGGATAGGGTTATGTCTACTATAGAATATAAAATATAATAATATTTTGGTATGACAATTATAATTATAAGTTATTAGTGGAAATATTTTGAACACGATATTGACTATGTCCAAAGATTACATGAATTTGTTTAGCACGAAAAAACGGTAACAAAATTATGTTTTTTTTTTTTATATATAAATAGATTTATATAGTCTGTAGCGTTGATATATGACTAAAACAGACAAAAATATCTTCTTTGCATGGTAGTTTGTTTATTTATTGTGTACAACGACAAAGAAGTTGATAATATCGCAAATTATTTTAATTTTTTTTTTGTATTTAAACTGAATTTTTTATTCAAATATTTATTTAACTATAGTCTGAAATAATATAGCAGAAGCCATCAGGACAAAAAAAAATTATGTTTATAAAAAAATGTATGTATATAAATAAAAAATTTATGTAATAAAAATTTTGTAAATGCAAAATAGTTTTTGTTAATCCTTTTATAATTAGTCTAATAAAAATTTTAAATGTTAGCATTTCGCAAAATCTTTAAATTTTCTAATTTCCACTCAGACATCCTACTTATAATTATTTTAGTAGATCTTATTTATATTAAAATATATATATATGAGTTTTTAACGATATCAAATGTTAGCTATTCACTTGACATACTCGTGTATATAATAAAAAGCTTACGATAGCAATATTCATTGGCAAATGATTCATTAAAAATATGCTTTTACATAATATATGTTTTAATATTTGTACATATACATATACTCGTATATATATTTATTTTAAAATAAACTTCCGAAAAGTCAAATCAAAATGAGCATGTTGACATTCACTTACACAGTAAATTATCATAATACGTCAAACAACAAGGATGAAAAAATACATATTAACCGAGGTGGGCAGATAACTCGTAGTTATGCTCAATTAAAAGTACTTGTATAACAAAAACTGTTTTTTAAAAAAATTTCAAATCTTTTAAAACATGAAAAATGTATTTGATATAATTCTGAATTTCAATATGGACCAACAACTAGCAACCTGACTGATTTCATTCGATTCGGATAATAATTACTATACACTCTAGAACAAATTTAAATCGGTAATTTAGGCGTGGGCACACCGAAGCTAACGACCCTTATTTATAGTCACAAAACGAGCAATTAAATTTGATTGAAATCGGATATTAATAACAAACATACTTAGAAAACTAAACTGGACATAAATAGCTTGCCATGAATCCACTGGCATTATCGCCTCCAAATGTCAGGAGCATCAACTATATGACAAAATCAACCTGTGTCAAATGTCACTCAAATCGGGTACGCCCAAATCTTCGAGTTAAAGAACGTGAATAATACATTACGAGTTAAATCAATTTTAATTTAGATCCATATCCATCGCAGCTCTTCATAGTTATTCCATAACTACTCGTACAATAATGAATTCATAATTAAGTTTTGTTGGGGTGCAATCAACCCTGTATATAAAACATAAAATTAAATAAGGCTAAAACAAGTGGCTGAATCCTATTAACCACTAAATTTATTCATAATAGATGAAACTAATAATATAGAAGATAAATATTTTGTCGGTTTAATGTAAAGGATAATGATAATAATATTTATAACAAGTAGAAATTTTGACAATGATTTAAGTTTTTTTCTTTTGCATTTTTATTATTTTGAATTTTGTGGTATGCAAAGACAAAAATAAGAAATTTATATTTTTCTTTAATGAAATGAAAATGTTGAGAAAACAATAATCATAAGAAAGGAAAATTTATAGTTATTAGATTATAATTTAATTCAGCAATTGTATAAGAAAATGTTAAAATAAATAATGTAGAAATAATTATAATAGATATATTTAATTTAATATTCGAATTTAAGGAGAACCAAGGTAAATGTCGAAAGCGAATAAGGAATTTCGCCGTTATTAACACAACCATGATGAAAACCCATGGCGAAAGTCGCTGCATTAAATTATAAATTAATTGATATTTTTACCTTTTCGATAACTATTCTAAATTTTATAAACAAAAAAATTGAAAACTTCTAATTTTAAAAATTGAATTTTATTTGAATTCCAAATGACATTTATCAGGCATTTGGAATTAGCTGCTGCCATTTATCGCTGGCGGATAATGAAATTCGACATGCTTTTGTATTCACAAAAGTGCCTTGGCGAATTTTGTTTTGACATTTCGCTTTCGCTAATCGCTTTGGTTACACGGTTACATATTTAGCGCATTGAGGTGTAATAAACGTGTTTATTTCATACCTACATCTTGAAAATTGCCTAAGAAATTTAATTTGAGTTTAGAATCAGACAGATCCGAATTATTTCATATACAGCAGTAAATTTAACAAAAATATCAAGTATTAAAAATAATTTAATTGAAGCAAATTACCAGCAAAATTACTCTTGCTGAATATAATATAATGAATAATTTTTCTTTGCAATGGCTCTTAAATCGAACCTTGGCCTCATCACAGTAGTTTCGTGAAATTTTATTGCAATTTGGAGCTACTAATTTTATATGTAGCTAATGGCTTCTAATAGTGAAACATTTATTGTCAGCAAATGGTCTAAACCAATAGCATATTTCACAGTCTTAAAATTACAATATAATGAATAATTACAGTGAGTAATCTACTTTACTTTCTAAATATTAACTTTATAAATCTTGTATATATTTTTAAGAGACTTTTCCACTTGTATGTTTGCAAACATTAATGAAAGCCAACAAGCAAAGCTTTCTAGAAAAAAATAGTCATTCATTCCATCATTGAACGAACACACGAATATTTCATAAACTCCTTAATAATTTTAATTTAAAAGAAACATAAACTGTTGAATAGTCATAAACAGTCTTAAGGAAAAGTTTATGTTGTTTTAAAGACTAGCAATAAAATGTTTGGGCTGATAAATGGGAATTGCCCTTTATAATGGGGACATTTCGTTAAATATAACTTGGTAGCGACTGGTACCATTTTCATTAATAAAACTTTTGCCCGTACATTCAAAAAAAATAATAACAATAAAACATTTTGTTTTAATTAATAATTTTCTGTAGATTTTTTGTTAGTTGTTTTTTTATTTAGCTTTTACTTTTTAATAAAGTTTTGGATTTCTTATTAAATTTTGATGATTTAAAAACCTAAAAATATTATTACAATTTTCAATTAATTGGATTTTTTTTTTATATACAGTATAAAGGAAAATTTATTGCATTTGTAGACTAATTACAATAATTTTATTTATTCCAAATTTTTGTTTTTAAAAAAAATTAAATGAATATTGTTTTAATCAGATTATGAAGATATTTATGGTTTTAAAATAAAATGCAAATTACATAAAAATAAAAATCATAAATTATGAATTCAACATAACTCCATATTTTTGGCACATTGAATTAAAAACTCTTTTTATTAAAAATAAATTTAATACTTTTTATATTTGTTTTTATTGCATCAGAACCGAAACAGGACACAATCTTTAAATGAAATCAACAAAGTGAATTAAACTTTTTTTTTTTGGTTACTGATTTTATTTGATGAACTTTCATATTTTTTTTATTAAATTTTTTGGTGTTTCTGAATAGTCATTTGTCAAATATATGTGAAAAAAATATTTATGCAGTAACAAATTTAAATGGATAAATAGAAAGAACAGGATATGAGTACTTAGTGTATATATGTTGTTTTTGTCCGTGTATCCGTTTGTTTGGCATAGTGTGTCCTTATAAATAAAACTCAAGTCGGTTATATCTTATATGACATCGTAAATGTCTAACTAAACTGTGTCGATACAAATTTGAAAAATCAGCCAAAAGACGGTTCTATTCATTCGTTTATCTGTATGTGTTTTTTAACGTAATTTTGTATTTCAACATTAGTTGAAAGAAATTAAAGAGTAGTGCTAGACGAAAGCTGCAATATTGAGCTTGGTGGTGCTGGTGCTAAAATTTATTCTAGGTGGTGCTAAAATTCGATATTCAATTTTTTTAGTATTTTTTTATGGTCTCACATATAAAGTGTGTCCTTGATCAACTGAAGTAAAGCGCTCTGATCGAAAGCGATATCACCCAATGAGTCACACAAATTCGATTGCAACCGTTAAAAATATATTAAATGTTTCTGCAACTTTTCCAAACAATAAATTTTATTTTTAATTATAAATTACAACTAAAACTCTGGTTACTTACTACAAGTATCCATTACAATAAATTACAATACAATTTCAATTACAATAAATAGATGAATAAAACTTCCAATATACAGAAGAATTATAATGTCAAATAGTGTTACAAGAAAAAAATGGTTGAGTTTGAATTGTTTTCAGTTCTTTTCATATTAATATATCAAGCTGTATCAGTACCGTCTATTTGTTATATAAATTAATAAAAATTTTATGAGTCTTTTTTAATCCTAGATTGGAAATTGGTACTGGAAAATTGGTAGATTGGAAATACTATCAACTTCAACTTTAACTGCGAGATGTGTGTATGATAAAAGTGAATTAATTCACTTTTTATATTCTGTCTAACTAAATTAATTTTAATACTTGTAATTAATTTACTTCCAAATTACCATTATACATAATTAATTTTCAGTACCCCATCAATTGATATTTGAGATTTGAAATTGTGGACCACATTTACCACAAATCAGAGAAATTTTTTTTTTCTTTTTTTGATTTTTTATGTAAATAAAGTTTAGTGCAACAAACGCAATTCAATTTTTAAATTGTACACCATAAATAAAAGTTTAAATATATAAAAAAAATGTTTAATGCGAAATCATACAGTGAAATATATATCAGATATTGTGACATTAATTTATGCGGTTTTATTTATGAATAATTCCCAATTACGAAAATAAAATTCAGTTTATAAATTTCTTTCCATTTTTTTCTCTCTCTAAACTTTTAGCTTTAGACGTTATAAATTTAATAATTAACTAACTATCTTTTGTGTATATATCAAAGCAATAAAAAGATTGTTGATAATTGAAATCATATTACTCATTTTTATTGTAATTATGTTTCAATTTTTATAAAAATTTGAATAAATTTGATGCAAAAGATTTTTGTTATTCGTCATATTATAAAATAGCATTTAAAAATGAAATCATCATTGAAATTTCATACTTAAACTATTAGATCACAAAACTATCGAGGTTAAATATTGTTTGATGTAATATAAACATTTTGTGCACCCATTAAGAATGTTTTTTATTTGTAATTTAAATTGTTTTATTTTTGTATGTAATATTGGAAATATATATAAATAAGACTACCTGGTATTTAATAAAGAACGCACCTACATTGTCAGATTTGAAATATATTCATAAATCAAATATATGTTCAAGTCACGTATTGATAGGAATCGCGATAATTTAATAACAATATAATAAAAAAAAATGACTTAATCATAATTTATTATAACTATTATTTTACTATTGGTGGTAAAATATTTAAAACAATTATTTAAACAGATAAAATATTTGCAATGAAGTGAAGACAACTTATTAATTTCTTGAACAAAAAAACTATCAATGTTGGTATCAATACCAAACTTGTACAATTTTTATTAGTTCATAAATTTCCACCCAACTTGCACATATTTTTATATAGAGATTAAACAAAAAAAATTCAAGATCAAATTAGAGCTAAGTAATTTTATATATGTTAATTTATGCACGATTTATGGCAGTGTTATAATCATTGATGGAAGTTCATTTGTAGTTAATTTAGTCAGTTTTTATTTTGTAGTAGGCAGTATAATTGAAATTATTATAAACACTAAATGTTTAAAAAAAAATTGAATTGCAATTAGTTAGCAAGTGTTAAATTATTTATTACTGCAAACAGCAAAAGTGAAGGATTAACATTATTGATTCACCATAATGAAATTCTTGATATCCAAAGGCACTAATTAAAATAAATATGAGAGTTGATCTGATTTTGGAATGAAAGTTCATTTATATTTATAATAGTTTCATGGGAATACAAATTTAAATGTTTTTGGATATTATTCGATTCACCAAAAGTAATAATATGATCAGGTGGCATAGGTTGGGTATTTAAGTGACAGCAAATTTAATCGAAATCTGAAAAAGATTTATAATTTGATAAATAAGAGACAAATATCTGGGGAAGATAGATATAAATTTAGGTATAAATCTTTTAACATATCACGGTTATTTCGATTTATTTTATAGCTATAGCTTAAGTTGGAATATTGACAGTTAAGTTTATCGTTATATGATCTTTAAATTGAATTATATTTAACTTTATTTAACGTCTTTACTAGTGTACTATTTTTGCAAGTCATCATATTTTTTTATATATCAGAAACACTATAATGATAATTTAAAAAAATTGGTTGTTAAGATTATGAAATTGTAATAGAATCCTTAACAATCTCAATGATCTTATAAACAAAAATTAATGATTTCAGAAACATAAAATTTATATACATATATGTAAATTTAAAATAAATATTTTGTTTGTTTGTTTGATATCAAAATTGTTTATTGTTTAATTCTTTATCAGATTTATTTCAAATTAAAGGTCTTTTTATATTAATTTTTTGCAAACTAATGATTATTTATATTAAATGATCTAATCTCTAAATAGCCTAATGAAAATAACATTTTAAATGAGGGAAAATGCTACATTCGTAAAAATATGGACATGTGTTTACTGGTGCCAAGCATTATGTAGCACAAAGGATAGCGACTTACGTTGGGATAGGTCATATGTGTTAAAAATAGGACAAGATAGTGCCTTGAAAATAACTCAAAATTTGTACGAAAGATGATACAAAAAATGAAAAAATGGTTTAAATAAAAATTGACAGAGTTATGAGTTATCGTTCTTAGAATTTTGAAATTTGATGATAAAAACTATTTTTAACGATAATTTAAAATTATTTATTAATTCCGTTTTTCTTTTTTTTTTCAGATTACTTATTACTAGCGATAATTAAAATTTTTATAATTAATTGGTTTGATGTAGTTGCAGATCGAATTACGTTAGCTCAGTATTCAGTTATACATTAATTTTAATTTGGTACAGGAAGCTTTTTCTAACGCCATTTGTCTTGCCGAATAACTGTTAAGAATACCGTATCGATAGACTTTAAACAAATTAGAGCCACTTGTTACATAACCAGACCAGTTATGGAATCACTGAGATAAGTTTAATGACAATGATGAAATGACTTGCATCAAATGCACTGTTCCTGATTTTTTTTATTGGTACATCGAAAAGAAGAAGTATTTCAAACTTGGTAACATTACAAGAAAGCGATATTAATCCGGGTCACTAGTATTGGTGCAATACTTCGGCTACAGTAGTGGTGCTAATAAATAATGCGTGAGGCAGATTTAGATTCACTTAAAATAAAAAATATTGAAAAAATTGTTTTATTTTTAAAAAAAAATTATTTGCGTTTTTTATTAAATATATAAAAAAATTGGTTTTTTATGTATTTTATTAAAAAACCACAATAAAAAAAAATTATAAAATTCAATTAATCAATTGCAAAATGAAATATTTATAGTGAAATGAAAAAATAAAAACAATATTATTTAAATGTGAATTAATCAATTGCAATCCATATAAATTATATAATTTCGTATGTTGATATGACATGCGTGGCATGCGTAATCGGTGGAATGTAAACGAGAAAAAAAAAATCTTTAAAGAATTCACATTTTTTATTTATTATATATATTTTCTTTGATAGACTTTTGCGACATATGATCTAGATTAAAACTAGGAAAACATGACTATGGAATTAATAGAATACCTTTTAACATATGTATTGATATTTTAACAAGACAGATAGCGACAAGAATTTCAATTTCTATTAAGCTGAGAGTTGAGGAGCAAAGAAAAAATTATTAAACTTGATTAAAAGGTTTTATTTTCTTATTAAATCACGTTAAAGCAAAATAAAAAGTAAATGAGATAAAAAGTTAATTATTTTCATGAAATTTCTTAATAAATATATTATAAATCATTTTTATCGAAAGTATGACAAATGCTAAGTGATATCAAATTATGTGTTGCGGAAAATATAATTTATTTAAAATATTTTTAGTATTTAATAAGATTTGAAAATAATTATAGTATATTTATTGTGATAACTAATATGAAATATTTATTAATTTTTGTTTTTGTTGAATTTAAGAAAATAGCACGAAATTTCCAGAAAAATTTTACACTGTAAAAATGTATTTATTATGCTAGTTAGACGTGGTACCTTACGTAATAATCAAATTAAGTAATTAAAATAAAAACAAAATAATTAATTACGTTGTATAAATTTAGATTTAGACTAATTCAAGTAATCGAATTTTAAATATTGCTTGGCATGCCACTAGTTACATGAGAATGTATTTTTTTTTGAATATTTCTAATTTAAAGATAAATTGATTCTAGCTAAGCTAAAACAATTTTTTCGATTACTATATTTCAATTCCTCGGAAATGTGGTAAACTCAATTCTTAGCATCCCATAACTAAATTTCTTGTTTAAAAAGATTTATATAATTTTTGAAAACTAGAAAATTACAGCATTTTCAGACACTTTTTCATAAATAATTTTTTCAATATATATCTTCATTTAAATATAATATCCAAAATTGATGTAATGCCCATTTATAAAAAATATATTTTTCGTGAAATCCTTCTAAACAAAGAAATGAAAATGTAAAATTTACACGATCTTTTTACATACAAAACATAAAAAATCATCTACAAAACATATTCAAATGAACAAATTTATGTTTCCACTGTGCATCAGATTATTCTGATTACTTTGTCATGTTGTTATTATTTGTTTCTTGTGGTGATATTTCTTTACAACATTTTTTTTGTTGTTGTTGTTTCAAATTTACAAATCCTAAATCCTAAACATTTCCGATTAGTCAGATTCTTATCAGAATGATCTCTCTAGATAACATCGACTAATTTTAACAATAATTTGGGTAAACTCTTGATTCTTCGATGGTATTAATACTAAATGGATTAAATAAATGTCACGACTTTTATGTGCAAATTTTTATGTTGCATTTCTGAAGCTGCTGTTTTCCAAAGAAAATATGTTTAAAATAATATATTTAAATATATTATAAAATACGGAATAAAACATTTGCGTGGGTAAATTCATAAAAATTAATATGGATGCCATTGCGAATAGATTTGCATATAGAAATTCAGAAATAAATAATGTAATTTTTTAAAGCAAATATAATTATTTTTATTTTTTTTTTCAATTCCAAAAATATCTGTTCTTATTCTCAAATATTTTAATTGAATAATTGGCGGCGGTACAATAAATTTAGAAAATTGCAGTAATATTTTTAATAAGATTTGTAAGAGTTACAAGGTTTAACAGGTCTATTAGATTATTATGGCTGATCTACAAAACCTTAACACTGACATATATGTGTTTTTTATGAATTAGAAAATTTGCATCTTTCTACCTTTTTTTATGACTAGCTTAAAGGCATAAAATTACAAAAAAAAAACAACAACTATACTTTTTATAGAGCAATGATCTTGAATAAATATATAAACATTGACCCACAATTTAAGATAAAGCTTCCGGCAAACTTAAAGATAAATTCAGAAATATATGTTCGCTATAAATATTTTTATTTTTAAAATTCTAGCGCCAGAACTTTTTATTTAATATTATTTCAATAAAAATAAAAAAACTATTATTTTCTATTTTAATATTTCATATCATTTATCTGCCAACGCAAACATATTAAAATTAATAAATATTAATATTTTTCATATCTTTAAAATAGATTCAGCATTTAAAAAATATTTTTTTTTACCATCAATTTAAAAAACAAAAAAATTATAACTAGGGGGAGTAGATAACTCGTAGTTAGGTGCAACTGTGATTTATGTTGTAATACATATTGCCTACCGACGCTTTGTAAAGAATAACTATGCTTTGTTAAAAATTTCACATCTTTTAAGACACCAGAAATGTATTTGTTATAAATAATTTTTTTTATAGGGACCCATTGAAACTACCGACCCCAAATTTTATAGACATAAATTCAGATATAGTGCAAAAAAGCATGACTCTCAATATAAACTAGAAATACTACTGAATATTCCTACTGAAAGTACTGATCTCATCTTTATCGGACCATCAAGAACCAGTTTCGATAAACCTGTGAGCACTCCGATTTCATTAAAATGAGACAAACGGTCCTAGGAACGTTGCTCCACTTAGGCTAATTTTGCGTACGCATACGCAGATGTTTTTTTGTTGTTGTTTAGACAACACCCAGAAAGAAGTTTTAGTTAAATTCTAGTCCAATGCAACACTCTTAGTTATTTTAACTATGTACTCATAATATTATGATTGATGTATTAAATCATTTCAATATTTAGATAACACTCTTTGAAAAATTTATTAAATATTTTTAATTTTAATTTTTATGCCATCTGGTCCGCAATTTCGATTTAAAGATTACTATATAATTTTATGTAAATTGCAAGAATTGATTACTATTATACTACTGAAACTGATCAAACATTTGAAATACTTACGTAATGACATAAACATGAAAATTGTTATTCGTCAGACTCAGAATTAAATGATTGAAATGATTTTTTTAATTATTTGCACATGTTAAGCTAAAAATGGACAGAACTCTGACAATGGTTTTTATTTATTTATAAGGTATGTATTTTAATTTAAAAAAACTATAGAAGTCATATAAATTCATTTAGATGGAAATTTATAAAGTAATCTCGAGAAGAAATAAGAATTTTTTTAAATATAAGTATAATAAGTAATTAAAAATGTATAATAACTTAAATTATACTAAAATTAATAAACTTAAGTTTTGCAGTCAACTTCAGTGAAACAAAACTGACGCTTCTACGTGATAATTTACAATTTTCCATTTAATTTTTGCCCTTCTCAACAATTTAGAAAATTAAGATAAATAAATAAAATATTGGAATTAATTAGTTTTTATAATTTTTTGTGCAAATAAAAACAAAAATTAGAATAAAAAAATATGATTAAATTATTTATATTTGAATAATATTTTCCAATTTATAAATCATTATATTTACAAAACATTTCATTACAATCTAAATAACATCCTTTTAAACATTCAAACCGATAAACAACATAATTAATAACTATGTTTCAGGAAAAAAATAAACAAGTCAAACATCTTTTATGCTAACTATTTTAAGTGTATATTTACAAAATCAAAAACAAAATATTTTTATCTCAATTAAAGGTTCACATAGTTTTAAAACAAAATATCTTTGGATAAATTACCTTATTTTGTATCTTTTTACAACACTGAAAATATCAGATAGTTTTTGCAAAGATACATTTATGTAACAAATAAATTTTAAAACCATTGTAATAGGCGCATGCAGGAAAACAGAAATTGTGTTAACATGTAGTTTCCAGGAATTTTAACAAAAATGTCCGTGATAAGGAAAAAAAAACATTTATTTTGATTATACTTTGATCGTGATGTTATTGTGTGATCAATTTAAATCGATTATTCGCTTTTAAAACATATGATTCGATGTTAAACCTTTATTATGGTGCAAAATCAACAAAATTGATTTATAAAAATTATAAACATTATAATTTTGAGTAACAACCGAATAGTATTTATTAAATATTTGTCTCCAGGTGATTGTCGTGATCAATAAATTTTACATTTTTTTTAGGAAAAAACTCATGATTATTTATAATATGTATTTTTGATTTGTTTTCTGTAATATAGAAATTATAACAAATATGTTTAAACAAAAAGGTGTGACAATATAATAACAACTTATCAAACATAAAATTTACATTAATGTCAGAGTTTAACAGATTTATTACGATCAAAATGAACCAATTTGAATATTGCAATTAGTTAACCATGAAAATGCTAATTGTTAATCTAAAATTTTTATCGCAAATAAAATTTATTAATTGAATTACAAGTTATTTTAAAGTTATGTTTAATTCTCAACATATAAAATACGATTTTCAATAATAATAATTTTAAATTTTTTGTTAAGTAATATTTCATGTTAGTTTACATAAAGAATTTATTTTTATTTAATTTATTAGCAAACATTTTAATGTACTGTCAAAAATTACTATTCACAACTGTAAAAGCTACAGATTAATAGAATTGATTACTTATTGGATTTTGATCAGATTCAGTAATTAAGCAGTTCAAATGAAAATTGATTGCAATGATTAGACCTGAAATTGAAATATCGGTAGCGGAAGATTATATAAATGTAATTTTATCATGATCATGATGAATAGCTCTGTATTTGTGTACTGCCATTCGCTTAAAAGTATATCTTTACAATTTAAACTAGTTAATAATATTGATAATAATTTAAATTGGTTAACTAGACTTATTTACTGGGGTATTAAAATACTATTTTATTACAATTACTGTATATAAAAAAAAAATTAACATTTTATAATTATGAGCATATTTTATGTTTAGGTATTTTCTGTAGTTACTTCAACACAGATTGATTTTAATTATATGTTGGTTGTCATTAAACAATAAAAAACAATACTCGAATTATACAAAAAAACTTACACAAATAATATATGTATATGAAATAAAATGATTTGTTCGATAACAGTTGACAGATAACAGTCATAATTAACTGAATAAAAAAATTTGGCCGATTAATTTGTTTAGAAATATAATATTATATTAGGCAAATGACCTTGTTATTAATGTAAAATTTTATATGCTGATTTGAAATGTCTGTATACATAATTAATAAATTATAATTATTTTTAATGATCAGCATTCAAAAATCAGTTCAGCAACCAATGAGCTATCGATCTTTTAACTGTTCTTGTATGTTTAACAAATTTTATTTATAATAGAAGAAATACATTGACCTACGATGGTACGAATTGCTAATATATGTAAGTAGGTGGCTGGAATTAATGGTACATTTAAAACATACAAATATTATTTTGTACAAGAAATACTAATAACTGCGAAAATCTACAAATATAGAGTAGAATAGTAGTATAAAGTATTCTTCAAAAGAGTAAGGTTGGTCACCCCTTAATTTAAACAATAGCTAAATTAACAACATTTTATGTAAAAAACATATATTTATGAACAGGTTACAAGATATCATAAATTTAATATCATAAATTTATTGTAAAATTCAATAACAATACAAATTTTTTTTTTTTAAATAATTAAAAGCTAATTTCGACATATTGTCTAGCGCTAGCCTAAACAGTAACCTTGTCCAATAATGACATAATGTTTTTTACAATATGACACAACAGTACAACATTTTTTTCATATTTATAAGGTGGTTTTTTTGTGACAAAATTATCTAATTCTTAGATGATTAATAATTGTAATTAAAGATCGATAAAGTCACCACCCAGCAACGCGTCAAAGCCAAAATTGAATCATTGCCTCTAAATTTAATGAATTGGAAGCTAAACAGCATAAATTTAAATTTGTTTATTTTTATTTTGAAAAAAATATCAATTTTGTATATATAATTTCAATGAAAAATATTTTTGTTTAATTTAAACGGAAGAAATGTGTTTATATAAACTCAGAAATTAGTCAAATTAGCAAAGTAAGCGAAATAATTTTTATGTACTAAAATTTTCTCAAAATTTTATAGTTTATTATTTATCAATAAGATTTATATATTTATTTAACTGACAACATTTTTAGTTGGAAAATATATCTTCTTTTATCATTTTTTATTATATAATTATTTTTTTAAACAGGGTTTTTACTTCGTGGTCAAGTGCAGTGCAAGTACTCAAAGTTTTTTAATATAAATAACATTTAACAATATGTTATTAAATATTACAATTTAACCGATAAATTGTTTCCGCACTAGTTAAATGTAGGTTTCGATTCATTTAGATATTTATTATTTATTATGCTACTATCAATGCTTTTCGTTCGTGCTCTATTCCCAGCCAACGGTCAAAGTATAGTTGAAATGTATTAATTTGTATAAGAGTATTTAATATAAATGCAGCTGTTTGGCAGCTATGTAAAAAGCTGCTTAACTATTCACATTTGAATTCATTAGCTTTATCAATAAATTCAAATGTGAAGTTCGAAAAAATTTAAGAAGTTTGAAACAATTCAAAATAAAAAATAAACGATTGATGAAAATCAGGACGACGTAACAAATATTATTTATATAAGATACATTAATATCATTTAAGTAATTAATAATAAAATCATAATAGTCCAATTTAGTCTAAAAATTTCATTTCATTGAAGATACTATTTTGTAGGCGTATAGACAACGAACGAATAAGTTTGATTGTAAATGCAACATTAATGTTTACCAGATAAAATTAAATTTTTTATTTAGATTTTAATTACAATTTTAAATTTCCTATTTAGTGAAAAGATTACAAGAAAAATTTTTTCATGCACAATTTTCCATCAAGAAAATCCTTTAAACAAACAACAACAATAACAAAGACCTGTTGTTATTTATTCATAAAAAAAAAAAAAAGTTTTACTTCCACTCGCAATGAAATTTACTCAAACAATTTAAAATGAAAACACAACAAGTAAACAAACATAATTTATACTGGACTGAAATATATAAAATACATAAAAAAAAATCGGGATTCATTAAAGGATAATGTTTAGTTTTCGAGTTAAATATAAATGGAATAGGACAACATACAAAAGGTCAATCTTTACAATAGAGCCTTTTATTTTCAACTTCTTAAGGTTTATATTTTAATCGTGTAGAAAATTGTATAAACAAAATATATTATAAAGGAGAAATAAGAAAATCTTTAAAGAAGAGATTTGTCGATTCCTTAAAAAGTATGAATGAAAAATCTGAAGAACTGATGCAGAAAAAATATTATGTCTTGATTACTATTTGCAGAACTCCACAATATAAAAATGAATAAAAAATAAATGCAATATTTAACTTTGTATAGGAATCTAAAAAATAAATGAGTTATTTTGAAATTTATTCCAAATGTAAAGGATTTTTTTTTTCGATAACTTGCAAGGAAGAACTCTTGTAAAAAGGTAGCGCAGCTTTACTATTGTGGAGTAGTTTTATAATATTTATGGAGTGCAGATGGTTGGATACCATTTTTTTCGAAACACTTTTAATCTTTTGTGCAGATTATTGTGTTGAATAAAATTTTAATATGAATTGTAGTGCCATCTAGTTTACCAAATGAACATTAATGTTGGTGCATATCTGTAGTATTACCTTACCAAAACATAGGGTTTAACAACATTTCGAAAAATATAGATCGATAACAAGGACGGACGCGTTTAAAATAATTATGTGAACATTTACACAACGTGGTAAATCTTTTATATTATTTCGTCATTATCTTCCACCAAAGCTGCTGGTATTGTGGAATAGGGTCTACAAATAGTTATCCAACGTATCGTTTCACATTAATTATTAAAGAAACACGTTTAGACAAATGTGTCGACACCATCCGATATCAAATTGTTTTAAATTCTTTATGTGCCAGCATTTTGAAAAGTCTACAATTCAATGACCAGTCACATGAACAAACCATTAGCACAAATGATTTTTAATTCTAAAAAAAAATGTAAGAAGAACTCGAAAAGCCGATATTTATAGTTTTCAAAATATATTAAATTAAATTAATTAAAAATTGAAATACATAATTTTTAAAATATTGAATTATGTTTTCTATTTTATCATTCAAGGACGCAAAATACGAATTTTCTCTTTAATATATTTCGTATATATCGATATAATAATCGGATTTCTTTTTACATTCTTTAAAGAATTTGTGATCTTTGGAATCAAAATTAAATAATATAGCATAACGCCAGGAATAATATATTTTCACAATAATATCCTGCTATTTTCGTAAATGTCACTCAATTTACCTTTTTAAAAATATCATGATATTATCTTTCTATATATGCCGAAAAGGAAATACAATACTTGTATATGAAAAAAAAAGAAACAACTAATATTTAACAAATAAAGAAGAAAAAAATTGTAAGACAAAAAATTAAGAAAGCGTACCAGTCCGTACATAGAATGTTGACATTTTGTTTATCTACAGAATGAAAATGCAAAATTATAATAAAGAAAAAAAAAGAAGTAAGAAATAATTTGAAAATAAAAAAAAAAGTCACAGGCTTCGATTAGGTCACGTATTTAATCAGGCGTGCACATTTCTTTCATACCGTATGTATGTATGTATATTATCCTTAAAAATCGAAAAAAAATAATAAATATAATTTGTATATATTATGTGTATATATATTTGCCTTGAGAGAAAGTGACAGGTTTTTTGGTTGAAAAAAGTTATACTTGAATTAGCAAATCTAACGTGATTTTGCATAAGTTAACACGTTGTTGCATTCGTTTAAATCTAGTCAGGTATCCTGAATGCAACTTTTATTTATAATATTTCTGTAGAGTTTTGTTTATCTTTATATATTTATTAATCAAAAAATTTTTAGTTCAAAACTTTCTTTTCTTATTAATAAACAATTGAAAAATTTTTATCGTAAATATTTTTCATATTTTATATAAAAAGGAAATTTTTTGAATTGACTGAGTGATTATGAAATAATACCTGATTTTATTAATTAAACAAATTAAATTCTTGCTCTTCCTAAGTTTTGCAGAGATACTGCCTAAATAAATAATACATAGTAATCACTCCAATTATGATTGTCGTATTACTTCTCGATTATTTGTCGATTGTCACATGTACGTGTCCACTTAGTCGATTTCCTATACAAAATATATGAAGACGTCAAATTTGAACTTTCTGAACGCATCGAAACTCAATCGATCAAAATTATGTAGCCTACACTTTATGTGTAAGATATTTTGAACCAACAATTGACGCCGAAGTGATGAAATTAGGCGGTTAAGTTCTTTTATATCACTAGAATATTGTTAGTACAATTTTTAATATGTAATTAGGTCTAATTTAATTTACATGTTTTGCTTTAGGTATGAAATTATTTTAACTGCAAAGTGAAGAAGAAAAATTCTTCATAATAAAAAAGAAATACGAGCTACCGATGGAAGATGGAATTACTAATATAATAGTCTGTTCTATTTTGTGATATGAAGGTGTTGTGAAAGCTGAACTGACAAATAAAATTAAAGAAACTGACAGTTAAATAAAATCAACGCTTAATCTTAATCTATCTATGGTATGGTTTTTAAAGTTTTAAAATCGACTAGTCGAGTCGCAAAGTTTAAATAATACCAAAATAAAATCGATACGACCGCTAAAGTGAGAAAATACTCCGAGTGATATGATAATCATAATTGTGGTGAATATATATTAAATTAAGCAATCTAATAGTGACCATTCACGAATATTGGAATTAAGAATTAACTAACTTTCCGTTCTGTTTTTAAATATTATTTTCCACTATAAGCAGAAAAATTTCAACTCTAAGGTTTACCATACGCAGTATTTCTTGTTTAGTAAGATAGACAGCTAAGATATATAGCATTAACTGATAGGATAACCTTAATATACCTAATTGTACAGATGAGTTCATAGAAATTTTAAAATGTTTTTTGTTTGGAGATTTGCAAATTTTTGTCATGTCAACTTATAACATCCTGTAATTTTATCTGCTAAATTTTCATTATGCTAGAAAGTTTTATTTTAATTTTTAATACGATAAAAATTTTAATATTTTTTTTTTTTTGATTACGTGTTTAACAATATAGACTTATCCAATTTTTCAATGCGGACCATGAAAGAAGAGTTAAAAATTATATAGGAGGCTGTTGAAAAATAATAAGTTATGGCAATTATAAAGTCTTGTGATGGAAAAAATTGTAAATACATATATGTAATAGATTTTACTCAAAATCTATTTTTCGTTACGTTTTCGAGGAATGAAATTTCAGAAAAATTCAAACAAAAAAAAAAGGCTAGTGCGCAGCAAAATCTCATATTAGAGTAGTATCAGATATCAATGAAATTTGGAACATATGACTTTACTTTGTATCATAAAATTAAAGGTTGGAAAGATCAATGTGTCCTTAACAAAATTACTATATAAAATACATTCTTGATGTCTACAACTGATTTTCTATATGACAGTATATACGAGAATACGAGTCTTGGTCTATACCGAGATTAACAGCTTATTATTTTAAAATGAAAATCTCTTGGAAAACTTTCTAAATATAATAATTTTTAAATTTATTAACTTAATGAAAAAATAATAATGTATTTTAACAAAATAGTAATTAAATATTCTCATAACTAAAAAACTATTTACTTTATTTAGAGCATTTGTTTTAAAATTAAATTAGGAAGTGGAAGAATTTGTTAAGTAAAACTTTATTCTTACATATTTTATGTAAAAATTCATTAACGTTTTTGTTACTTTTGTCTAAAGAATCCTTATTTATGCCTTGTAAATAAACAAATTATGAAATTAAAATTACATATATTAAAATGGGAAAATTCTACTTGCAAATAGTAAAATATTTTTAAATAGAAGAGTTTTAAAATTTTAATTAGTAAACTAAACTTGAATAAATTAATACAAAATCATAAGGTCATGACCATAGAAACATCGATATGAATAAGTTACATATAAAATGAAAAATATATTTCCACCTTAGAGCATATAATAAAGACATTTAAAATTATATATTTAACAGAATAAATAAATTCATTTAAAAACATATTAAAATAAATTTATTTGTCATGTATAAAATGTGTTTTTAAAAGTTTTACTTTAAAAGCGTCACACGACGAATCATTTTTCCAATTGAAAAACTATGTAAGCAAATCGGTTTTTTTGTATGGGAAGAAGTTTTTCATTATTATAAGAAAATGATGCTTGTTGGCATTGTTGCAGCTGTTGTGACTTCATCTATGAAGAAAATTAAATATATCTAGAAGAGGTAATATCAAATATCATTCATATAAGTTTTGTTGTTTATTTGCTCGTTAAGAAGGTCTCTTAAATGCGCATTTATACATGATTTAAAAGAAATGTGACACAAATCCGTCTATTTGAAATTATGACGTGAAGTTATTTGTGATATTTTATTTAAAATTATTATATCAATGAATAAAACACTGTTGTAAATTATCGTGAAAAATATTTATAATTTTTTTTTTTTAAAAAAAATAGTTTAATATTTTGTTAATTACAATATTTTTTGGCTGATTAAACAATTCGGACAAGTTATTTCGGTAACTTGTTATAGATAATAGTAAGTAGTAGGATGTTCTAAGTATAAGTATTACTTTTTTGACAAAAAATTTCTTGATATAATTTTAATTTAATACTTTTATGTAATTGCCACAAATTGTTATTAGCAAATTGTTATTTATATAATGAAAACGCTTTATTATTTATAATTAGTTATCCTAAATTTTATTACATGAATATGCAAAGATAAACTTTTTATTGATTATTTAACTTAACAGTGTAAGGGCGAATACATATATTTAGGAATTACTTTAATAGAAACAAACTTTCTAAGCATTATTATTAGTATTACAAATCTAGGTAATTGTAATTTCAAACTTAAATAGTTGTAATATTACATTACAAAAAATAATAATAAAAAAAATAATAGCAGGTGAAAATCTTAAAGGGTAGTAGTAATTGTCGTGGCATTGATTACTCATTATATAATTTACTGTTTATTTAATGTTACTATTTTAATAAATATTTTGCTTATGAGTATAGTTTCTTAGTGGTTTGAGGTTTCAAAGTATAAAATGCTAAAATGTAGATTTTAAACATCAATGCTCAGATAGATATACCGTTTTGCATATGTTAGCACTATTAATGTTGGAGGTGCTTATTAGAAATTTGATTTGTGGTAAATAACAAATGTCAGTAAATACGTAAATAAAAATAAAATAAAATAACTCTGGAAAAAAAACTCTTCCTTGTCTGGTGGATGCCTAATAATTAGTGGACATATTTATTTTTACCAGAAATTAGAAATGTGATAGAAACTGAATGCAAATGATTGGCACTATATACTGTATACAATATTACAGGCAGAGAAAAAATCCTTTTGTAATCGAGGATACACAATACAATTTTTTTTTGTTGAAAACTTGTAGCACTTTTAAATTTTAATGTTGGGGTGATAATGGGTGTCTCAGTTTAGACAGGGTAAGAGTTATTCGAATCATATGTAAAAAGAAATCATCCTTTATTTATTTTAACATACAATTTGAACTTTTAAATAAAGTACCTATGGAAAGAAATACAATATCAAATAAATGGTGATTTTGCATGTAATATAATTATTTTCATTTAATTTTCAATAATTTATTTTAGTATAATTCCAGCTCTATTTTTTAAATATCAAGAGCAATGAATATAGACTTTGAAACGTTTGTGGATTGTTAGATCTATTAATAAATTCGCTAGCTAATCGATAAGATCTAGATTTAGACGACTAATTGTATGCCACCAAATCGAGAAAAACACGACTTGGATAGTTTGAGTGCAGTAAAGAAGTTGACTCATGCCATGTTGACCTTTACAAATATTTTCGAATTCTATCAAGGTAACAAAGTCGTATTTATCGAAATTAATTTAAATATAGCTACTCCATAGTCAATTCATTTTGTTTCTCAATACTCCAGTTGTCCAATTTCAGATCTCTCTGTTTTACATGAAAAATAATGGCATAGTATTCAAACCGGTCATTTCATATTGATACACCCTTTTATTATTCTTCAAATAATCACCATAAATTATATTTAACTTTAATCATTTTAAAAATTCAGAACACAAAATAATCTTTGAAAATCAAATTTATACTTAAAAATCTTAAAGCAAAATATTTGAATTGAAAAAGGATTAACTTTTTAAGTTTTTCTTAACTCGAAATAGAATATAAATTTTATTTATAAATTTATGGAAAATCCTTAAAAATAGACTATGTTAAGGATATACAATAATTTATTTTATGATATAAGAATATAAGTCAGGGAGAAACTGGAATAGTCAGGACAACAGGAAACAAATATATTTATAATATAAAAGAATTTGTTGTATATGGTGATACCGGAAAGGATATGTCTTTGGTGGTTGAATTTTGTTTCCGATTGTTGTTGGATTTACAAAGAGAAAAACGGGCAATTTAATGTTGTCTAGAAAAGGATATAATTTTTTAAAAATTATAAGAAATTTTTGATTAAAGGACCGGAATAGTTTTTATTTATGCAAAAAAAAAAATATACAATTTGTGTTTATAAGGACGAAATTGTAGGTTAATTGTTTACATGAACATGATTCTTACAAAATTTAATCGGTATAAACATCATAAGAATCAATAAAATAAAAATGTTACTTTCTACTTACAGTTTTTAGATAAAGTTTATACTTAGTTTTTAGTAAAGTTTTGAGAACTTACCTGAAAAAATGAAAAGTTAAATATCATTAGTAATATATTTTATTAAATTTAGTTTTATTTAACAATATTTAAAAAATATATATCTGAAAATCAATTTGCATTTATGTATTGTTTTAATATACAATCATAAGACAGTTTAGTTTTGATAGTAAATCGCTAGTTTGGAACTAATAAACCCGAGCAACAAAGATTTCAAAATTGTGTAAAAGAGAAGAAAATAATACTAGAATGTAGTTTATTCATTTTTTTTACGAAGGTAATATATGTAGATGGTTCTCACAAAAGTAAAATTGAGAGCTTGCGAGGAAATAATTACACTTTTTTAATTTATAAATTAGTGCAAACTGCAAAGGTATTTTAATCTTCAACTCCATTTGGAAAAACACCGCAGGATTCCCTCTAACCTTTCATTACTAATCATTATGCTCATTAGGGTATGGATTAAGATCATATAACTTGAACTTCAGCCAAAAGTTTATATTGTTGGTTGAGGTAATTGATAGTTAATTGTATTTTATTAGTATAAATTGTATGTTTTGTGGAAATATGTTTTTCACAGCGAGGAATCCCCTATAATAATAATAATATAGAAGGCATATTGTTAAACAAATTAAACCAAAATTCTTATTTTTGTAATTTTTATATATTAGCTTGAAATTGTATATTAAAACAATTTTATTCAAAGGTATTTAATCTAATACATAATTTTCTCATTATACAAAACAAAATATTTTTAATCTCTGCCCAAGTTAAAGATTACTTGCTGGTTCCTCTACAATCTGAACAATTAAAATTAAAAACAAAACACAAAAAAAAAACTCTGTCTACTTTAAAGATATCATATGTAAACATTTACGCCATCATACATAATAAGTGACGTTAATGTATATATAAATAAAATATACTCGTATATAGTCAAACTTTAAATTAAAACAAACAAAAAAATATTTAAACAGATTTTTTTTTCTGATTTAAAGTTAAATTTATCTGGCTAAAAAAAATAGTTGCAAACCTAGGGGGAGCATATAACTCGTAGTTATATGCAATAGTAATTTATGTCAAACAGTGATTTGTAATTAAAAGTATACCTTTGTAACAAACAGTGTTTCATATCTTTTAAAATACTTCTTGCGGTAACAGTTTAGATGAATTACACATCAAAAATTATGCAGGAACATATTTAAGGTACCATGTTTAAAATAAAATTAAGTAGTGTACTAAATTGCATTAAAATCAGTTTACAGGCATTAACCTATATGCCAAATTTCATTCAAATGAGATAAAATTTCCATATTGGTTAATTTGAGAAGGGGCATGGAAGCGGCTAAACCTCGTACCTAGACCATATGGTCCGTTGTACCGCCATACGAAACGTTATCCATATTTACCATGAATCGTGCCATCCCACTTCTTTAATAAAGTTTATCAGTTTAGCAGGCCTCTCCTTGCTTTCTTCTAAAAACCGACATTTTTTATTCTTTATAACACAGAGAAAAGATGTTCAATTAAAATATGTTCAATTGTCTCGTCATCCTCAGCCCAGCCTCTACAAGCGGTTTCTTTTGTCAGTCTTAGTCGCACGGCATGTTTACGTAATAGTAAATGCCCCGTATCTATTCCTGTGTACAGTCTGAACATGGGTTTGGCCATATTTAGAATGCTTCTCAATTGTTTAGCATTGGGATTACTCCAGAACAGCTTTGTGTGAAGGCAAATGTTCAGTAATTTCCATATTACTATAATACATGAAATATAAATTTGACCTCAAAGCTAACAAAATGATGTTTTATAGACACTAATTAACAAAACCCAGCTATGTAACAAATTTTACTGAAATCCGCAAATAATTACATACTCTAGTCTAGAAGAACATTGGGAGTCTCCGGCCACGAAAACATATTTCAACAAAATTTTGACGCCGTCGCAATACTCTTAGTTGTTCCAACTGCTTGTAATATGCTGAGCATTGGCATTCACATATCACATATCATGTTCAGTCTAATAAAGTGACTGTTTACAAATTGGAGGACTGCGAGCACAGGGAAATGGTAATCAAAGTAAACTTAAAATTGTTATTCTGAAGAAAAATTAGTTAGGAAAGAATTTGTATTTAAGTTTTTTTTTTTTTTTTTTGCAAAGCAAAGCAATTATGTATAAACAACAAAATGTATTTGCCACACAAATATTTAGATTGAATATGATCATAAATTTTCATAATTAATAGTTGACACGACACTTTCGTAGGTTTGAATATTATCTAATAATATTAGAAGAAATATTTTGTTAAATTTTAATTCTGAAGATTATGTTCAGCTTTGCATATTATCCAAATCTAAATAGAACATAAATTAAGTGTAAATTAAAGTAATATTTCTATTAAGAATATGTAATTAAAATCATATAAAATTATAAGAATATTTAGTAAAATGTTGTATAAGTAAAAAACTTTTATAATTAAATTTTTCTTTGCATTTTTTGAAATTTTAATATTTTTGACTACTGGGGTCGTAACTAATGTGGTTTTCTAATGGTTTTTTCAAATTTTGATCCAAAATTTCTTAGAGATCAATTTTTGTTTGTTAGGATTGGTAAGATATGATTTTTAAAAATATGTCAAAATATGTCAAAATAAAATATATTGATATTTATTGTCATTAATTCAAATGGTATTGGTATAAATAATTGCAGGTGTAAATCTGAGAAAAAAATTAGATTTCAGAAAATTAATTTATATCAAAATAAATATAGATCTTTTAATCCAAACGAATTTTGATCTAGATAAAAAAGATTTTGCCAATAGAAATCCATCCACATAAGTAACATCCTACTGTCTACTCGAGAGTAAATTAAATTTTTATGGTAGATTTATGGAGGTTATTTTTAGCTAAGACACTTATAAATTTCAGAAAAATACCTTTAAAAAATATTATTTTAATTAATTTTGAAATTAACCAAAATTACTTCCATACACATTTCGTTAAAAACGATCAGAACCATGCAGATTGGCTTCTGGAATATAAATATTCATAATATTGAAAGGTGTTAAAGTTAAAAGTGAATCGTAAAATATTTTCTAAAAATGAACTTGATGCTGGTATGAAACTAAGCATAACTAGATTTAAATATTTATGTAATTGTATTAAAACTAGAACTAGAACTGTCAAGAAGTTGCTGTAAAATTTTCCAAGCTCTAAATCTAAACTTTCAAAAACCATTGTAAAATTTATATTGTTCTATTAATTTTGATAACTATAGTTTGGAGTCATACCAATTAAAAAAAATTGAATTTTTTAAATCTTTAATGTCAATATTTGAACCTTCATTCAATTTTTATTAATATAATATTAAAAATCAATTTAAAATTAAATTTAAATTTAATTTTTGGAGTTTATGACAATTCAATTATAGTTATATATATATTCAAAATTAATCAAAGATTGTTAATAAATTAGATACAAAAATATTTGATCTAATAAAAGCAATTTATACTTAAAATTGACATTATAATTAATTGTTAATTTAGTTCAAGAAAAATTAACCCAGAAATATTTTATTATTATTATACACAAGACTTATTTTTTTTAAACCTTTTATACGTTGGAAATGAAGCAGAAAATGAAGCCTGTTATAACACAATTTTTTTAAACATATTTTAGGATTAACTTTTTCATTAAATTTATTCATTTAGTGTCCGATAATCACACATAATTCCATTAAATAATTTTAATTATAATTCAGTATGACCTGATGCTTATTTTTGGATACATTACATAATTTGATTGCAAAATTTCGAAATATGGAGATTTCTAACCAGTTTATATTTTACGATATTTTAGTGAATATAAAATCCTTGTTAACAAGTTTTTCATCCTCTGGTACGCAGACTTAAAATACTAATGTTAACACAAATATCACTACGATGTACGTCTCTTGCGATTTAAAAAAAGTTTTTTTAATTCATCTTTTTGGCATTACATATTTCCAATTAATACATATTTCCAATTATAACAGACGAGATTTCAAAGCATTCCAATAATGTGTGGCAGCTGTAACTAAAGTATTAATCAAAATTATTAAATTTCAAATAGCTAAGTTTATCGCAGTTGCATAACTCTTTGTATTTTCATCATGTATATTTAAGAGCAATTTTTAAAGATTTATTCCATTTTCCATATGGAAATTTAATTGTAACAATAAATAAATCATAAATTTTCAATTTAGTGTATAATTATTTATATTATGTATAAGATTTATGTTTCAAAGAGCTTAAAATATGTTTAATATTAGTTCATTGATTCTAAATTCTGTGAAATTAGAACAAATTACAACATTAAGTCAATCTCTTACAGAAAACACTAAAAAATTTAATGTATTTAACAAATGAGATGAAAATGTGGTAAAAATATTAAAATAGTTGCATTAGAAAAATTAATTACATGTAGTTAAGATTTTTTAGGTTATAAGCCGCGCATAAAAGCAATTATTTGCGTAATACCGAAAATATACTTGATTTTATCATTAAATTCAAATATTATTTTCATTACTTGTCCCATTTGGAAATACTATCATCACTTTATTAACATATAAATTCTAATTTTTTTTAAAAAAAGATAAAAATTTTGTATGAAAATTGTGAAAATTAAAATGTATATGTAGTTTAATAAGTTTTACACTTAGAAGAAGAATAATTTAAAGATTATTTTAATTGATATTTATCATTTAAGTAGTTCATATTTAAGTAAAATGAATTATTCGGGTTCTTTGAAAATAATTATATTTTTTTTGTGCCAAAACTGGAGCTCCGCAGATGTAGTAAGTTAACCACAAGACCAGAAATTGGAAATTAGGAACTAATCAGGTCAAAGCTCGATTCGAGTCGTTGAGGCATTGAAGAAGAGTAAACTCTAAAATTTGAATGTTTATAGATCCAATGAAATTGTAATGGTATATTTATTCAAACTCTATAAGCTAAATGCTTCGAAAAACCTCAAACTCAAATATAACTTATTATCCCATTACATATTAATTTGATGCCGGATCATTAACTATTATCATGACATGACCCGCTCTCGCTTTTGCTATAACGGATTTCACAGTACGACATAAAACTAAACCGCTTGTGTGGTATAAGCTTGTTTACTTGGTATATCAATCAAAATTTACTCTAATCTCAGCTAAACTGAAATATGTGAATTATTGTAAATGATAAATAGAAAATAATGTTATTGTGAATGAAAATGATTCAACTGATAATAAAAATTAATGTAACATTGAAATTTGTGTAATAATGTGCGAGTAAACATTTTGCGAGATTAAACCTCATTAATTCATAATTACCAATTTCTGGTCTTGTGCTTAACTTACTAGATATACGGAGCTTCAGTTTTGGCACAAAAAAAATAATTATTTTCAAAGAACCCGAATAATTCACTTCAAAGAGTGTAATTAATTTTACTTAGATATGAGCTATTTAAATTATAAATATCAGGCAAATATATAAATTTATAATTTGGTGGAAAAAACTTTTACAATGTCCATGAATTTATAAATATGTCAACAGTGTCAAAAGTGAAGTTATAACTCAACTCATATTTGGCTTAAGTTAAACCTCATACTAAGCCAGATTTATCTTTAAGAAAGCACTGAGAAACCAGAAAATAAGTGAAACCGAATTTTAAGCTCTGGCAAAGGCTTTAGCTCTTACTGTGAAATCGGGCATAAAAGAGAATGCGATGAATATTCACTGTTCAAATTTAGTTATTTCTTTTCTTTTTTTATTTTATATGGTTTTATGTTATGCGATTCAGAAAAATTATGATGTTTACATACGGATAGAAAAATTGAGATAATAATTCTTTAATATTATAAATATTTTTTGCTATTATTACCAAACAATTTTTTTTTTAAATGCGTAAATACATTTTTAACTAAAAGTATTTCAATACAATTGATATAATTTTAATTATTCATTACAAGTTGTATATTTTTTTTTTTTTTTTGAAAGAAATGATTGGACAAAAAAATTATTATTATTATAGTTTTATAAATTTGATTAATTATATAAATATTTGAATTACAAATTACTGTAATAGTTTAAACAACTTACCTCCATAACGTTGCGATCTGACAGTATTTGATAAATTAATTAAAATACAGCTAATAACTAAAAATGTAATGGGGTGTAACCACCCCATTTTTAATCGGATTCCTTTTTAAACTGTGTAAATTTATAAAATTTCTTTACAGAATCCTTGATTAAATAGAAGATAATAATTTTATATAAATTATAATTAATTGTAATTTATTTACAAAATTATATCACTAATTTTTGTGTATGAAAATATCAAGAAATTAATAATTCATTATATTAAATATTTCCTATTTTAAAAAATCTATTTTCCCCCCATATGTATATATCCTTAAAACAACAAAATACCTAAATATTAAATATTTATTTAAAAAAAAAAATGAAAAAAAAATATAATTAAGTAAAATAACAATGTCCTTAATGAAGATCATAATACATAATTAAATCATTAATATGTAAATTTAATATTTTAATGATTTTATTTTCATTTACAAATATACACAAAAAATACTTTACACAATTGATAAATTTTATTATCCTTGATTTGCGTGAATTGTGCAAAAAAAAAAAAAATATGTATTCAATTTAAATTCGGGATCACGAGGGGATTAAATATCGCGGATTCATATTCTCAACAAAATAATAAACGATATAAAAAAAAAAATTGAGCAACAGCAAATCTGGATGACAAAAGAGGCGTAGATTTTCAAAGGACATTAAGGATGATGATATTTAAAATAAATATGAATTTCTTTTACCAAAAGTTATTTTTTATGAATCTTTTACAATGTTCAGGGTAAGAGTTTTAAGTAATTTTTTTTTATTTTTGTTGTCGCTTTTAATGTTACTGTCAATACGTCGACGGTTAAGAAGTTAAAAAAAAAAATACAGTGTTTATTGTAATGCAAATTTATTCAAGTTTTCCTAAGATATTTTCATTATTTTTTTTTTTTGGTTATTCCTAAAGAGATGAGGATATTTAAGGATATTTTTTATGGTTATATATTAAGTATAAATGTTCTAGAAATAATAAAAAATATTAAATTTAATGGATCGTTTTTTTAAGTATAACGAATAAAACAACTTTAATATCAGTTATTTTAAAAGAAATTGTAAAAAATCTATAGAAGAAACACAAAATTAATTATTAATTAGTAATTTTAACAAATTTTTTTATCAATGGAATGTAATTTAAATCAAATATTTTTTTTAATAAATAATACAAATAAAAATAACTGACATGTATCCAATGTGTAATGCCGTACCATCCTTCAAGCAACCTTAATCTCTTTAGGGGTTTAATAAAAATGTACACCGAAAAGCGAAAAGCGAGAAGCATAATTGTATTGTGTCATATTCTATTTGTTTTTCACAATTCAGAAATTAATCACTGTCCATTAATTTTGGAAAGACATTTTACCCATAGTTAATGGCCCTTAAATGACACCAGAAATATTCAGAACAATTAATATAACCACCACTATAACAACAACTATATTGTCAACTATCCGGAAACTCTTCATGGGTAGCATTAACTTATTTGTTTATATTTAACTAAACTTTAAAAAAAATTATAGTTCATATTTAAATTTTGCATAAAATAAATTGACATAATTATGATTTTAAAATCACTAAAAGGATAAGAATTAATTCTGACAACTTCATCATTAAAATTATATATAAAAAAGATAACCGTATTTTAATTCTATTAAAAAAAAATTGTAAAAAAAAACAAGTTACGTACGTTAAATAACACTTAATATGTAAAGTTTATTAAAAGAAATAAATCCTTTTATATGAAAAGAAATCAAGGAATGTTGTAACAAGACAGAAACATCCTTAACCTTTTTGCTATTCATTTTTTTTTTGTATTGTGAATAAATTGAGAAGATAATACTGATAAGGATATTCAGGTTTGGAGGATCATTTATTTTTGTATATTTAGAGCATGAAATTATTTAAATAATTGCTTTCAGATTTTGAAGAAAAGAGTTTAAATAACGCTATTTTGAAAAGATTGCGGAATAATTTTTTTTTTTAAAAGGATAACAAATTGCGGTTAACAAAAAAATCTGTTTTATATTTTTGGAATTTTCCTCTAATGAGATACTTAAAATTTATGTTGTAATATCGTGTACAAACTATTAAAATAACATTTGAAATAAATTCAGAAAGTTTAATTCTTAAAATGAATTTGTATTATTATTTTAACAAACAAATTCGGTTAAAAGATAAATATCTGCACTTGAATATTATGTTAATTTTTACAATAATTGGGCAGATATGGGCGCTGTAGACGTTTTGTGAATATTTAGAAAATGAAGAATTTTGCAGAGAAAACTTTTGTGAAATATAATCCGGAAGGAAAGAGAAAAGCAATACTTCCAGCTTCCAGGCTAGCAAAGATTTAATCTTATTTTACATTTCCGCTGATTCAACCAATCAAGAGATTCACCAATTTTTCGTTGTAGCGTTAAATCAACTTCAACTTTTTCGTCGAGGCGGACACACATACAAACACTTTATATATGAAAATTAATTTTGATTTTTGACAGCTAAATTTTTGTTTAAATATGTCTAAATAGCTGAAAATTAGACGCAATTGTAAATCGGTATGCGGTAAAATGAGTCTTCGGTGGACATGATTTGACATGAGTCTTCGGTGGACATGATAAAGCGGTTTAATTTTATTGAAGTCACAAGTTCAGACAGAGTCACATAAAGAAACAGTGTGTACCATTTACGTTATTTAGCAATTTCTTTAAATTTGAATACATAAAAATAACTTTATAATAACCTCAATATTATTCATTAAGCCACAAAATTGTAAATTTAGAAATCAATGGCAAAGAAAATCTATATAAATTAATAAAATTCTTAAATGTATCTCAAAATTACCATTTTTTTTTAGTTCAATTTTCTAGTTAATAAACAGACAATTTTTAAAATGTTGTTGTATGTTGGATGTATCTTCGAATAAAAATTTATAAATATTTCTTAATATATATATATTTACACGATTAACAAATTAAATTTAAAATTTCGTTTGGCCCAAGAAAACATAATTTTGCCACTGAAAAACAAACGAACCGAAAAAAAAATCAGTTTTGAAGGGCAAGAATGGTGAACGGAGAAAGGTGAAAGATTAAAAAAAAAAATTTATTATTTTTTTTCTAGGTGACAATATTATTAAAAGATTTTTTTTTTAGATAAAAATAGATTAGATAGAAAACAAAATGATCAAATTAAAAATAAAGAATTTTTAGTGTTTTTTTTTTTATTATTTTCATTTTCGAAATTATTACGAAAAAAAAAGAAAAAAAAAATATTTTCTTGTATAAAAAATGAAAAATAATTTTAGATTTATTTATTTTTTAGCACACGAAAATTATGAAATTAAATTAATTTGTTTGAATGATCATAACTTAACAATAAATTTCGAGGTTGTAACTAAAAATAAGACAGATCAAAATGATCTCAATTTGTTTTGTGATGGCTGTGTTTTGATTTAACAATTCTGGGTCAACTACCTTCCTTATTGTCTTCCCAATTAAGAAATATATAAAATTACATAATCGAATATCTTCCGGTATTTTTGTTGTCAGAACTTTTATTCTGAAACTAGTTTTTCCATAAATTGCTAAATGTTTATAACCACAACAATGTTTTTCCCAAAAAATTGAATAAATTTAAATAATTTCTTGTCTATTTTATATGAATTATAATATCCAACAACATATTTTCATAACTCTGACATATTTTTGGAAGACAGGGTGGATGTGTTGAAAATTGATTGAGTAAAATAAAATAATAATAATAAAATTTAATATCATATTTAAATAATTTATTATATAATATCACAAATTAATATAAATAATTTAATGGAAGCGTATTTGTTTTAAAAATCTATCTTCAGGATCGTTGCATAAAATCTATTTTTATGCGGTAAATTTTATTTTATTTTTCGAGTATGATTTGTGACATTGTAAGTAATATATAAACATTTATTTACTTACAATTGAAGAATAAGTATATTTTTATTATTTATCTATATTGTGAATGCGTAATTTAATATTGCAATTTCAGAAATTTTTGTAAAGTACTAAAAAATTTGAAGGATTTTTTGCACAAATAAAATACTTAAGAAAATAAAATTATTGAAAATTTACAATTTATATTTACAAAAAGGAAATCTAAGTGTTTTAAAATTAAAACATTGTAACAATTTACACATAACTAACATAATATTAGACAAATATTTAATAGATAACACATAAATTTAGAACACTTTAATAATTTATTTAAAAGATTGCTGTTAAAATTTTAATTTGAAAATATAATATTATATAACCAAAGTTTTGAAGTAATGACCCTGTAAAATTTTTATTAATTAAAATTATTATTAAAAATTTAACACTTTAAACGAAACCGCCAAAAACGAACACTTCAAATGTAGATAAAGCTGAATTTTTGCTAAAAAGATTGGGGTAATTTTAAATGTGATTAATGTTTGACAATCAATGAAAACTAATGGAAATTAATTTAAAAAGTCATAATATTGACATGAAGAATTCAAATATTTCTTTAATTGTAAAAAAGTACTGGATAAATCATAAATATACATAAGAACAAGAATATAATCATGAAATTAATTTTATTTAAAATACCCTTGATCACGGTATTTTGAATCGATCATAATTAAATACTATGAAAAAATTATGTTAATTTAAAAATGTATAACCAAAATTATTATTGAATTTAAAACAATACTGTGTGGTGATTATATTAATTAATGATCATAAATTTCATACATAATCATATATATTTATACTTATAATACAATTTAGTGTTTTTCAATCGCTAGTAAATTATATTAAAGAATCATAATATTTTACTCCATATTTAATTGGTTTTACCTTGAATATATTAGGAACGATTAAAGAAACAAATATTTATAATATAAATTATATCTTTGATTTGAACCTTCTCTAATTTGAACCTCCTCTAATTTAAACCTTTTTTCACCTTAACAAAAATATTTAAGAATTGATATATTTTAGAGAAATTAATTGCAGTGGCAACAACATTAAAGTTGATTTTTTTATGAAGCATAACAAAATATAGCGTCAGCCACCATGGAGTTGTTCTTTTTTCAGTACGTCTGTTGATCTGCGCCCTCCTAATATACATAATATTTATCAATCATCAATAAATAAAAGATCAATTATAAAAAATCTTTAATCTATATGTATATAAAAAAATAGATGGACTTAGAATTCGGATTGAAAGAGAAATTATATGAAGAAACAATTTCTAATGATCGGTCAAATTAATCTTAACGAATTTTCATCTTTCGATTTGATAGTAATTTTTTTCATGGCATTGGGCTTATATAATGTTCTATAAATTTTATTTAATTATAAAATTTTTGGCAGTAAATTATAAAGAAATTTTTGACTATTTATTTAGATTTAAGAATTTTTTTTTTGATAATTTTAAAATTATTTAAGAGTTTATCAGAATGGCTAAATAAAGTTAAATTATTAAGTAATGATGGTTAGGAAATGAATTAATTTTGAATTACAATTATGGTAAAATCACATTCAGTATTTTAAATGATAAGAATCTAATATAATTATAAATGTGAAATGTTCGACAGAATTTCAAATAAATTTGACTTGATTAGTTTATGACCGTATACACGTCATATTATATACTTTGATTACAAAATTATCAGAGGTACATAAAATTATCGTCATATTCAAAAATTATGATAAATTTTAATTAGCATATCGATATTCCCTACAAAAAAGTACTTAAAAAATTAAGTTCAACAGCAAAAATAAAAGAAAATTTTTATCGGAATTTATAATTTAAGATATATTTTGAAAGGCAACATAAAATTTCATATATTACGATTTGTATCTTATTTGAAAATAAATAACTTATTAGATACATATTTTTAGTTTTTTAGTTTAACCACAATCCAAACACCAAACTAAATCTTTAGAGAATTACAAAAAAAATATTTTTATCTGATCTGATATATTGTGACACGCAATTAAAAGTCTTATAAAATCATCTGTGAAATGAATTTTTAAAATTAATGCATAAAAAATACATCAGCAAATAATTTATCAAAATTCATGATCATAAAGATCATGATAAAGTAACAAATTTATCAAATGATCATAATTTAATATAAATGATTATAAAAAAAAAGATTTTATATAAAAATGAATGGATCCACAAATAGTGAATAAAAGATTAAGCTAGGCGGTTAAAATGATTCATAGTCTCCTCTGCAGTAGAAAATTTATTAGATAATTTTGATTTGTCACACGACTATTTATAAAACTTCTAAGTCGAATTGTAAATTTTGCATTTTGTTTATGATCATTTTAATAACTTATAAAGACAGTTTTATGAGATTTTGTTTTATTTTTGAAAAATGTGTATTATTACTTGAATTAAAAAAAAAATCAAAAAAAATATATGATAAATTATGATTTTGAATACATGTAACGATTAAATTAATGACAATTTTCTGTAGGAAATGAGTAAGTTAGTAAACAAGCTGAGCATAAATTGCACAATTAAAGACAATAATGAAAATATATTTGTCATTTATGCAGCAAATAAAGGTTTTCATTAATATTTTTTTAATTTAAATTTTTTTTAAATTTGACATTACATTATTATTATAAAAAAAAAAAAAAAAATCATAATATTTATATTACAATTTATTCAAAATGAATTTACATGCATTTTCATTAATTCTATCAAAGACTAGCTTTAGAACATGTCTAACCAATAAACTGAAATGACGAAATTAAATAATATTACATGAAATAATTATTTTATGAAGTAATCGTTAATTATGTAAATCCCAAAAAAATATTGAAATTTACATATTTAAATATTATATTTAAGAAAAATTATAGTGTAACAAATATATTAATTAATTAATAAATAAATTGTTGTATTTAAACACCTGTTTTATGTTATTTCAAGATAATATTATATATTTTTACATGACATCATTATCTAAATTAACTACATATTAAATTTATTATTAATTTAAATACTATATTTTATTGTTTCCAATACATACTAAATAAAAACAAAATCTTATCAAAAATTTGTGAAGATTTCTGGTTAGTTTTTTTAATGAAACTATAAAATAGAATTTTCAAATTGCTTGAATTTATATTTAGTCAAATAGTAGATAAAAATTACTGAAATAATTCATTTAATTTTCATAATATAATTCCAATTGGAAATCTAAAATAATTACAAAACAGAAAATTATATATCCTCTTACAAAGATTGTCTATCAAATATGAAAATCAAATAGCAATTATTTTCGTATTAAATTTTTTATCAGATCAATTATAAAATTAGTGAGTTACCCTGTTTTTCCCTGAAAAAGACTTCATTTTCAAATTTTAATTTTATTTGTTATAACTATTTTCTAAATGAAAAGGTTCACTAGACATTTACGAAAAATCTTGATATAAATTTATAAATGAATCAATGAATTTATATTGGGTGAACCATAAAATTATTAAATAGTAAATAATTTGTTATTTTGATTTTATGATTACTAATTAAAAGTTAAAATTGGTTTCAGAAAATAGCACATTTTGAAATTGAAAGTATAAAATAAATAATGTGAATAGAAATTTGTTTTTATAAGATAAATTTATTTCAGTGGAAATTAAAGTATTTATTTAGAAATCGATTAAAATTAAAATTAAGAAAAAACATGATTTTCAATTAGATATTAAATTTGATTTAGTTATTAATACAATATCAATAGCAACTTTATCATAGTCGGCTTTTAGTGGTCGTGAAGATAACGTACGTTAAATACTAGCCTATTTCAGAAAAAATGTACTAATTTTATCAATAACAATTACAACTTTGCCACTCCTTACTTAATTAAATATGTAAGAAATATTTCCAAAAATCACCAAAATTTGAAAATTTCAATTTGAAATTGGAAATCATTTATTAAATCTACTTAACTATGAAATTTTCCATAATTTGAAAATTAAACATAATTTTTTTTTGATTTTTTTATGCTTCTAACGATATTATCTTCAAAAATTTCAAAAGAAAATTTTATAATTAATTTAATTTGATACATCTTAAAATATGTATACATAATTATAATATTCTTAGAAATAATTTAATTAATTTGGTAATTTGATAATACAAAAATCTACCAAATTTAAAAGAAAAAAATTTATTATTATCAAGTTACTAAAATTTTTATGTTTATTCGTTACCATTACAAGTTAAATTGATTTTTTTTTTATAAAAATTAAAATCATTATTAGTTAATTTACAAAATTCCTAATTAAAATAGAACTTAAGCACATTTGGTTTTAAATAGACTGAGTAATTAATTCTTTCCAAATAAATAAAAAAAAAACGTCCGAAATATTCTAGAAAAATTAAAAATTGTCCTCTAAATTAATTATTTTTAATATATAAAATAAATATAATAAATTTTTGTTAATAAAACAAAAAATTTACACAATTTATAAACTAAGTAGTTTGCCTTAACCCTAATTTACAACTCCCACAATTTATATAAAAAAAATTTTAAGACTTCTTCAGTTTTTTTTTTATTTTCAAAATAATTATCAAACCATAACGAAAAATTAAGAAAAATTAAAATAAATTTATTTGTCCAATTTTAAAATTCTTTTCTTGATATTTTCATTCAAAAATCACTTTTTATTTTTGGTAAACATTATAAACAAAATTTCAATTTTATTTACCAATTTGATAAAAAAATTTCCCTTTTTTTTTATTACAAATTTTATTTGATTTTTTTCTCAAAATATATTTTCCACCAACAAGAAAAGCCAATTTAATTTTTTTATTTAAACATTACAGAGAAACGATCATTTTTTTTTCATTAACAAAAACCTTTTTTTATATTTTTATTTCTGGAAGAAAAAATTAAAAGAAAATTATTAAATTTCCTCGAAATATTGCAAGTAATTTTAATAAATATAATATTTTTTTTTTGAATTATTAATAAAACCACAAAATAAATTCACTATACAATAAAATATAAAATTTTAAATTATTTGAAAAATTAAATTTTCAAAGATTTTAATCCGCGAATCTTTAAAACGAACTCTTTAACCGTCAAAATCAAACTGTTTGTGAAAAACTGCGTGAGTTGAAAATGAATCGATCCAAAAAAACAACATAAAACATACGAACGAAAGAATAGAAGACATACGATAGATACGAGATACTACATACGAATATGAATTTACTGTGGTGAAGATTAATATAGAATATTTGAAAAGAAAATTTAAAAAAAAAAAAATATGTATAGATAAAATAATTATGTTGGTTTGTGTTGAATATGTTTGATCTAACAAATAAGGTTTAATTAACAACATGTTTGATGAGATAAATTTGTGTTGTAAGATAACATTAATTTATTTAGGTTGTTATTAATATTATATAGTAAAAATTTGAATTTGGTGTAATAATATGTTTACAAAAAAGAAAATTCAAATAATTTCTGAAGACAAGTGAAAGGACGAAATGAATAATAATTTCACCAATATTAAAAATTCGTGAAAACTAAAATTGTTAGGTAATCCACAAAAATGTAATTTGTGGCATGATAGCTGAGTTACAAAAACGAATCATTAATGTGTAACCTAAATTCTCGATTTACACAGTACTAAATTTGCACGGTTTATGTTTAACATGAATGAAGAAATTAGTAAAAATTCCATTTCCTACCACACTATTTTTCAGTTTAACACGATTTCAATATAAGATGTGGATTCGTATTACACAATTTCGATTTCGACGATACTTTTGGAAAACGAATTTTCCTGATAGGGTTAGGCTTAGGTAATATTATTATGAGTATGAATCACATGAAATTTCAAGAAAATATTATGAAATTTCCAAACATGAGCTCTGACTATGGCTGTAGGGTGCGAATCTTACTGGTATTGAGTATTGTAGCGATATGAAATCAATATTAACTAGGATCTAAGTATAATTTTATTTAATATTAATTGAACTTAAAACAATAAATTCAAAAATATATAAAAGTTCTTAAAATTTTATTCAAATAATACTTAAAATTTGACTTAATTTTTCATAAAATGTACTCGAGTGGTTAATGTATATTTAAGAACGACAATTTTTCTCTATGGTCCTAAATAATAGTTTAAATTATATTCTTTAATTCCTATTTCTGTTCCTACGTACTACTCTGTATAAAATTGATTAATTATTAGAAAAACAAATTATTTGCTATAAAATAAAATTAATGTTCCTTTTCATTAATTTTCCAAAATTATTAATGATGTCAGAGCTATTGTCAGAAATTAATTATATATAGTAAATTTAGTTTGAATGTTATATTTTAATGAGGAGTGAATAATTAAATCTTTTATTATTTAAAATTCTAAATTTTTATTTTCAAATATAAAAAATTCGTTTGCAAGAGAATATTAAATAATAAAAAATTATTTCATCCTAAATGAAACCAATTGAAAATAGGCATGACCGCATGACAAAATAAAACTATAATTAAAAAATATGTAAAATGTTCGATCCAAACGAAGAAACTAAAATTATCTCAGAACAAAGAATTTCTGATGTGTTTCTTTATTATTTTTATGTTGCATTTTGTATGATGGATGCACAATCGAACCTCTCCAGCAACATTATTCTAGCAACAAGCAACTATCAACATGAATCAAATTTTTACTAAGCTTTTGGAAAAATGTATATTTGAAGAATGTTTTTGTGTACAAGGGTAGTTTTTCCAATGTATATATATATATATATATATATATGTGTGTGTGTGTGTGCGTGTACTTATGTACGATTTGATTTTGATTGTGTCACAGTAGTTCACAGTCACAGAATTGAATTGCGTTTTGTTATTGGAAAGGGCGGAGGAAGTGATTTTTTTTTTTCAATAGTTAGATATTTGAAGGCCGTACTCCAGGGGGTCCCAAAACGACATATATATGTATGTATACAATAAATATATACATATATACTATAAATATTTACATGCGCAAAAAAGTGGAAGTTTAATATTATATATTTTTTTTGATATTTTTGTGAACATTGAATAATTGAGTATTTATGTACAGAAACATTTTGCATAATTTCATATCTAATGAATTTTTTTTTTTTAGGTTAATTTTGTACCATAAATATAAATTGAACTTTTTGAAAATATGTACACATAATTAATAATTATTGAAATGGAAAATTACAAAAATTTAAAATTTTTATTGAATATACGTAATTATGCGTGCCTTAAATTTGTTTTAGAAATTTTATTCAAATTTGTAGACACACTTAAAAATTTCTTAATTTATTGCCAGAAAATAAAACTATAAATTATTAAAAATTATTCAATAAATAAATACATAAAATTAATTAATTTCTTCCTGGTTATAATTAATTAATAAAATATATACGCAAAATTTACTTTATCTTAATTTCCAACAGAATAAAATTAGCAATATAATTAATTAAATTTATTGTAATAATAATTCAATATTTTAATATAGATTTCTATTCTTGATATAATTATTATAAATTTTTTAATGTAATAGTAAATTAAATTCTTAAGCCGCTCTAAAAATTTAAATTTTAATTACATGATGCAAGCATAAGAAATTCTTAAAAGAAAATTATTTTAATATATTTCTAGGATATCCAGAATCTTTACAATAATTCTATGGAATTATGCATAGAAATCAAATAATTTTCTTTATCTGGTTATGTTATACGCATAACACTAAATCTCCATATTTCATAATTTTGACCTTAGCATTGTTTCGAATTTAATAATAAAAATGTTCTTTCGATTTGATTCATTAATTTCAATTTTAATTATGTATAATTTGGTTTTGTTGTGTGCGCAGTTAAAATTATGAAATACATAATTTAAAATTATTTAGAACTAAGTTAATAGATTCATGTTTATGAATATAAATGTTTTTCATCTGTTTTCTCAGTATTGCTAGACAATTGAATTGAATTTTACTAAGATTGTTGATAAAGATTTTTGTGTTATTCTTTGGAAATTAAGAATAATTGAGAAGTATGGTTAAATTTTGAAGAAGACTGAAAATATAGCGTATACTTAAATTAATCATTACGTTTTTTTTACACAATTAAGTAGTTAGACGCTTAAAACTTAAATAAAAACTATAGCTTTTTGAGCATTCTAAAAAAATAGTGGTTTAATAATTTTAATAAATTAATCTTAACAATAAAGGCTATTTAATTATATTTTTTTAATAACAAATAATAAAATAATTAAAGAATCAAATTTAACTAAATTATTAAAATATGCCCAATTTACGAAAACTATACCCAATTTACAAAATTTGAAAAAAAGGTTAAAAAATATAATGTAACAGGGCCAGGATTTTAATTAATTATGTATTTTTACGATCTATTTATGGAAATATTTCATTACATTTTCAAATAATTTTTTGTTGAGTATTAAAAGTTTATAGTTTCAACAGTACAAAAATTAAATTTATGAATGCTAAATTAAATTTATTAAATTTCATAAATTAAATTTATGAAATTTATGAACGGCTCATGTTTTATTTATTTTTAATTATATAATAAAGTAAATTCTTTCAGTAACATCTTTAAGAACAAAAAATTGATAAATGGATTGAACTAAAATTGACTTTTAAGGATTGTAGTATGTATTAATGTTTAAAGTTAAAATTAATAAATTTTTAAATTGAAATGGTATGGTTTCTCACAGTTCATAGAAGTAAATTTTAATAGATAGGTGGATTGATTATACGTAATGTATATTTACGTACGGAACCAAAATTTATTAGAATTAAGATTTAAATATTGTTTCATTTACTAAAATATTATATTAGAGAACACTGAAGAAAATAAGAAAAATAAATATTTTTTATATTTTAATTATGGCAACAATTATATAACTTAAAATCAAAATTAAATTTATTACTAAAAGAAATATTTGAAGTTTAAAAATCTAAAGCTCTGGCTACAATGTATCGGGCTACAATACAGTATCGATTCGTTCAGAACAGTTCAAATTTGGCGACTACATATTTTTTTAAGCCGACTATAGATGCGATTGAAATCAAATTGAACTTGTTAAGAACAATCAACTTTGATAGATTAAAAAAAATTAATATGTGATGAAACATGACTTTTGAACACATTAAAAAATTATCCAGAATTATATAATAAAATGAATAAAAATTACGTGAACACTAGGAAAAAAAACGAAATTTAGGATACTGATTGACAGATTTAATCGGATTACAATCGGATTAACCAGTCGACTAGTTACTATTCGTAAAGTATAGTACTGAACTGATAAATACATCGTAGCCCGAGCTTAAGTAATAAAATAAAAATAGAAAATAATAACATTGGACATAGAATGTGGTATGGACCTGACGCCCACACGTGCAGTGTAATTACTATAATTATTACTTACTAAAGTAGATATTAATATTATAGCTTAGCATGTAGCTCGAGTGTAGTATACTTAAGGTTAACTATATTTCCAAAGCTACTTTGAATACAAAAATGTATAATTATAATTTTGAAAAAATTAATAAACATTTTTCTAGATTTTAATTAAATAACCCATTTTTTTTTTAAATTATTTAGCATAAAATGTTTATGCACTAAATTTATAAATGATTTCAATTTGTCATATATAATTAACTATAACTTTTATTTATTAAGTTTGATTACAATTTCTTTTATCAATTAACTAAATTTTCTTATATATTTTATGAGCAACTACTCATCATAATATATCATCATCAGTAATAGAATATTTTTGTTATAATTTATAAAATAAAAATTCAATTTTGCATGTGCGCTAATTGTAAAATAGCTAAAATTCTTTCAGCTATTGATGAAAAATAATTTTTATTTATGAGGAAAATCATAATAATAATTATTATTTTATTAACTACTATATAAATAATGATACTTTGACGGCGGCTAATGGTTAATATAAAAATTATGGGGGGCCATCATAATCAATAAATTGAGGCCATTCATTTTGTCATATAAATAAGAGAACTAAAATATATTATATCATTTTTTTCATAGCTTTTTAACTACAAATGCCTTAAATTAATAAATAATAAAATAAATAAAACCTTTTGATTTATTTATGCAATTAAATTGATTGAAAATTGAGACTTCATAGCTAAAACACTTTTTTCTTAATAACCGAAAGCCTTCAAAGTTATTCAAATTAAAGTAATTACAAAATTTATATTAATAGTTTATCGAAGTTAATTTTTTTTTGGTTTTAATAATAGATTTAATGTTCTCACATAAATTAATCAATTATTTGTCGATCAATTAAAATTTAAATGTTTATGAACGTTATAGAATTGTTATAGCTGATAGATATTTAAATTTAGAATTTTTTAAATATATATTATTGTAAATTTACGCGGTTTGCGATATGAAATTAATTTTACTATAACATTGTCTGAGCAGCCGATAATTCAAAAAAAAATATAATGGGATTCATGATACTCATTGATTCTCAAATATAGTGATTATAGAAGGATCACATAGCTTCAACGTTACCTGCCATTTAATTAAACTTTATACGCAATTTATTTATATATTGTTTTGTTAAGCGTCGTAAAAAATTTCGTTCCATTAAATTGTTATTTGTGGTAAATCTTCACAAATATTAACTGAAACTAAATATATGAATATCGCATAATTTAATTGTTGAATACCATCAAGCATCAAGTGTATCAAAATAGATCTAAAAACCATAATAAAATAGGAAAATCAAATCTCTCCTATATACTTCCTTCATTTTTGAGATGTTGTCGTGTAACGCACCGCATTCCCGACTTTGAGGTTGAATGAATAACAAGTGGAGAACTGCAACTAAATGCAATGAAATGATATAGTAAATTATAGGTATCTATATCCAAAGATATTACCAAATTTCATTGCTCTCCCGCTACGTTGAATTAGCTGCGATTTATTTGTTAGGTAAATCAAAACTTGCAAATTTTAGTCAGAATGAAAGGAGTTGTCACAAATGTGGGATAGTTGGAAATTGAATAAAAAGAATTATAAACTCGTACATGATAATATAAAATTTATTTTGTATTAATTATTGCATTGATTAGTCTTATTTACACGATTTCGTTTGATTATATAATATGAGAAAAATAAAATAGTAACTTTAAACAACGATTTAAACAATGAATATTAGGAAGGATTAAACAAATAGCGTTCCGCATACGGTGCGGTATTGAGCATCGCACACTTCTTTTACTAGTGTGGATGACCGTGTTTGTATGCACTAATTTTTTAATCGTATATTGGACTCGGTTGCATAGAACATAATTGTACAATTGAAAATTTGTCATTTATAATAATTATTATAACCCATCAGACAAATGCATTTCATTATCAAATTGTATGACTTGTTGTTGTTGGACTATGTCCCTGCATCTAAAATGTCAATTAAAACTTATTTAATTTTAATTAGTACTATTTTTAGATAAACACACAAGACATATTCACTGACATATATTTTATTATTGCTTGTCGCAAAATTCAAACATATGCGAATTTCTTTGCATAACACAAAACTGTCCCAACTCATAAAATGTACAAAAATATCTTTATATTATAACAGACAATAAATAATTTTTTACCATCCCTTAACGAACTTGTTCGTTGATTAAATTTTGCCACATATCCAGTTCCCTGCTTCTTAATCACTTCTACCCCCATCTCCTTTTAAAATACTCTCAAATGTCACACATATCCACAAGTAATTTTTTCTTAAAAGTAACACAAAATAATAAAAAAAAATGTTTTCCTGTTCTATTTACAAGGACATATTCAACAAAAAAAAAAAAAAAAAAAAATACGTACAAAAACTCATCTTAAACTTTGCATATATAATTTTCTGTTATACCATTCATCCCTTGTGAACAATATTTAAAAAAAAAATTCGAAAGTGTGAAAAATTAAGAGAGGAAAAAATACAAGTGTTTTAATATGGTACAAAGCAGAAAAAAACAAACTTCTAACCTAGGAGAACAGATAACTCGTAGTTAAGTCCAATATTTATTGGCAATTAATAGTATACCTTTATTACAAACAGTGCTTAGTAAAAAACACAGCTATGTTAAATATTTCACATCTTTTAAGACGTCAAGTATCAAGAGTATTGTAATTGTAATATAATTAGCAATTTTGATTGGTATTCTCACTGAAACCACCGACTACAAATTTTAAAGGCAGAAAGTATAAATTACAAAAGTAATAAGTGTGCCATATATATATAAAAAAAATTGGTAATCGCTAAAAACGGGTAATAGCTAATCGCTATTTGAAAATTTTAGCTGGGACCTACAGAATGCAAATTTCAGGCGCACAAACTAGATGACAAAACTAACCTTTGTATGAAATGTCATTCAGATTGAGTAACAAATACTATTTTATTTAGCGCATAGAATATATGAAATATAAATCGCAAATTTTAACTTGGATCTACTGAATCGGACCCTGAATTTGGCATACACAAAAATCATCATGAAACAACTTTGGAAATTATAGCATCTACCCACTAAAAGCTACCGATCCAAAGTTTTTACACCTGTCAACAAGAAAACCCAGGCTGACTTGTGTGAAAGCCAAGTTGACCTTAATCGTACAAGTGGTTCTATCATATATTGGTGTGCACATGAGGAGACGTGTCTTTTCATAATTTTGAAATCTCCAATCTCGAATACGTACAGAAAAAAAATTGACCTAAATCCATTTTTTGTTAAATCCAACTCCGTTGTAACACTCATAGTTATTCTAATTTAACTACTCGTAATATCATATATATACTGTATAAACAACGTATAGCATGACTCTATACGTTTATACTGTTTTTATGGAAATGTCCTTTTTAGAGATTGTTTTTTTTATCGAATGACTCCTTGATTTTTCATTTAATTCCCCATATAAAGACTATTTTTGACAATACACTAAGGGGTGATTTTAATCTGAACAAATTGTTTTATCATTTATGGTTTATTTTATCGTGTTGTTGGTATGGTTAAATGTTTTGTGGCTTAAATTTTGGTGTATAGCTATTTGTACTTACAGGGGTATGCCAGAAGTCATTAGATCAATTTTATTAATTTTGTATAATATATTTTAAGGAAGTTGTATAGTATATTTTAAGTTATCACTTTAATTTTAAATTAAAATATTGAGGTACTTTAACGGTTGTAACGACCACACTAATTTCAATATAGTCCACTGTCCAGTTACACTATTTCTATAAAGATCATGCCAAATATTCTGTGATGACTTAACATATAGTGCAACTTCAGTTAACAGGTAAGACTGTTGAGATTATTTTAAACGTGTTTATCACAAATTTCAGGAATGCTCCGTTTTAGAACTCGGAGATTCCGAATATGCCAAAAATCCGATATGCATATGCGCACCAACATCTTCTAGGAGTTCTTGTACGGCAACAATTCTGTACAAATGTTCTCTTAGGTTTCTCGTTGATGCTAAAAATTCTGATTTATGTTGAATTCCGTATTTTCCTACTGCAAATGGTTTCAGAATGGAGCTAGTGTCTCTGTCTGCCTAATTAGCTTCAGTGGGTCAATACTAAAATTTACGATATAATATTTCATGTGCTTCAAAGAACATACATCAGGTTGAATTTGTTATATATAGGTGGTATCTCTCAAATATGTGGTCGGGTCAATATCTTAATATTCATGATTCTGAATTATATTTTATGTTAAATATTCCACACCATAAAGTTATTGTTATCCGATTTGAATGAAATTTAGTTTATGAGTTAGTTTTATGATTTAGTTTTTGACTATAAAATTTGAAATCGGTAGTTCCTATTGACACGTATGAAAATTTTGAATTACATTTATAAACTTCATCACTATGTACAAGTTTCTGGTCCTTTTTTTGTTAGCATTTTTAGAATTTAAATTTCCTTACACATAATAAAAAATTAATTTAAAGCATTTTCCATTTTTTAAACTTTTCATTCCATCACTTCATAGTTAATCCATAATTCCTCGTAAAATGTGCTCTTAGTTAACATAAACGAAAGTCCTTATTTACAGGAAATATTATTGAAACTTTTTCAAACTGGACCAAAAATTGTAATGGAAAAAACACTAAAAAATATTTGTTAATTCAGTTCTCGGTTGGGGGTTAGTTTTGTCTATAGTAATTTTATGTTGTAAAATAAAGAAATATAAATACATAAATTCAAATTAGAAGAAATAAAAGGATTGTTAAGAGGATTTTAATATGCAATTCTAACGAATTCTTTTGATTTATTTTTTATATATTCAGTTTTTGTTTGTATTTTATTATGGTTTTTATTAATTAAGGCGAAAGAGTGAATTTTTGTAAGCAATTTATTTGAATTTTTCGATAGCCACCAAAAATTATGTATGTGGTATTATATTATAACAAATAAAATTGAAATAGTACCTAAATGAAAAGTTTTGAAAGGTATAATTAAAAAATCCACAATCTAATTTAAACAAAAATTAATTTTATCGTAATATATTTATAAGAATTAAATGGAAATTGAAAAATATTAAAGTGTCTGAAAATAATTTATAAATTATCACTCAGTTTTGAATGTTATAAACTAAAAAATTGGTCTATATATAAAATTGGTCTGCGATATAAATATTATCCGATAATAAAATAATTTTGAATAATGTTCACTTAAATTGTAATAAAAATTCTTCTTAATTCGAAATTAATTATAAATGTTCTTAACAATTTGAAATGACTTATTTTAAATTTATTTTAACATGCAATATTCAAAATTATTGACCTAATTTTTTATAATTACTTATTTAATGGCAAAGGGCTTTTGTTTTGACATAACAATTTATGGAATTTTGAAATAAAGAGATACATTTTAATAAATAAAAATCAATTTTGGAATAAATTCATAATATGTATTTAAATTAGGAATAATATTAAAAAAATATTAAAATAATATAATCTAAAACTTACCTTGATTGCAATCAATTTCATCGGTTCCGTCGCGGCAATCAATGTTTTTGTCACATTTTTTGTATAATGGGAGACATACATTATTGCCGTCGCACGCAAATTCATCACTACGACAAGCTAATTACAAATAATAAAAAAGCATAATAATTAAAATAATAATTAAACAATAATGTAAATATAAAAAATATAATAAATATTAAAAATAATAATAAATTTTTACATACACCACGTGTTTTTAAGTGGCTTATATTATGCTAAAAATCATCTACATATAGATAGTTCAATCGTTAGCTAACTGCGAAACCTAAAGTTGAAGTTAAACTCATAAAGAAGAAAATCTTCAATTACTGTATAAATAAATTTTTGGATGTTCAATCATCAACTTTCATTTGTTATTATTTTTTCTCGAAAACGTTTCATACGATTGAACGTTTGCCATACGATTGAACTATCAATATGTAAATGATTTTTGACTATACAGCTTGGGAACTTGAAAATTATCTATTGATTTAAAATTAATCTAGTAAAAAATTAGCAAAATTTGATTAAAAAAATTAAAATGTCAAATGTTATTATTCTGTCGTTTATTTGTGCATAATGATACGTTAATATATTTATAGATTTAAGTAATTCCACTTTGCAAAATGAAATTATCAATGAAATTTCGATAATTTACTATTATTTCTAGAATTTTTAAAAAATTTCCTCACAAAAACACTGTAAAATTATGAGATACACCGAATACAACGTTAATTGCCATAAAATGGAAATTTTTCTAAATTTATGTATAATAAACATCTGCTAACTTAGGGGAACAGATAAGTCGTAGTTATGTCCAATAGTGATTGATGTTCAATAGAGACCCACTGAATTTAACAGGAACCAACTAGATTATAAAATGAACCTATCAATTTTAATTCAAATTCATGGGAAACTTAAGCGTTGGTCAACCCGTGTAACCCCACAGGGCCGTATGTCAAACGTTATTTAAAACAGGTAGCAATTACTGTGTTGTGTAAAACAATTTAACATATGAAATATAAATAGGAAATGATAGCATAGACATAGACCACAATTTTGGCAAACACAAAAAATCACAAAACTAACCTGCGTGTCAAAATTCATTAAAATATCAGTTATAAAATTCTTTTAAAAAAAATTACGTTATAATAGATACTAAAAAAACACGGATTTCAACATAAATCGGAAATATTTAGCATTAATCCACTCATCCACAAAAAATAAACTAAAAATCGTAAACAAAAACAGATTTGAGTGTATTTTTTCGGGTCCAAGTCCGTTGCAACACTCATAGTTATTAAAACTACTTGTAATTGAAATTAATGGAAAATATTTAGAAAATTTGCTTCAATCGAAATGAAATATTGCAATATAGTTTTAATGTGTTTTTTTTTCTGTTGTTGTTGTTGTATAATGGAACACTTATCATTCTAAATATTCTACAAAAAATTTCTTGTCGATTTAAAATCATTTTAATTTAAAATATTCTATACATTACAAATGAAAAAAAATCCTTGAATTGAAGTGGATGTTATTTTTATTGGAGTCTGACAGCGCTAGAGTTCTTGACATTACAATAAATTTAAACTAAAAACTTTATGACAGCTTAAGGTCAAATTTGTTTGCCAAACTGTTTGTTATAAATTCATAAAATAATAAAAAAAGAAATTATTAATATATTTTGTAAATTTCAATAAAAATTAATTAAAAATCATGAAATAAAGATTCTGGGAAATATTATCGAAAATTGTCCGTATAAAATATTTTTTTTTTTTATTATATTACTATTTTTCCAATGTGAAGTCTACCATTTTCCATAAATTTATATTTTAATCTTAAATCTAACAATATACGACGGCGATGTGAAGGAGATTTGCTTTTTTTTCTATGGGGAGTCTACCAAAAATTTACTTTGTTAAAAAATAAATTGTATCAAGCATGGATACTTAAAAAATCATAAACAAGTTACTAGAAATTTGTAATATTGGTAGAGTTTTTCTACAAAATTTAATATTTAAAAGTATATTTTACTTACGATTAAATAGAATTGTTTGAATCTATTGATTATATTCAAGCAAAATAGCCAATAAGAAAACGTTTCGCAATTTTAATTAAAGGTAACTTTATCACTATTTCAAATACTAAATTTTGAAAATTAGTCTAGATCTAGATAATTGTGATATATATGATGTATGTATATAAATTTTTCAAAATCGTTAAATATTTTTTAATATAAAAAATAAAAATATTATGAATAATTTAACTGATTATATTATTTTTAAAAATTTACATAACAAACTATCGTTGAAACCGTAACGTATATAGAAAGACAAAATGAGTAATGACATTTTTAATGAGCGTGTGGATTAATAGAAATAAATAATTCGAAATACCAAGGGTAAAAGAATACCAAATATAATAATATTAATAAACCGACGACAAAATAAAGATTTTATTTTGAAATTAAAAGGGAAATATTTAAACATTCTTTCATAATGTTTTTTTATTGCAAAGGAAATTCTTGATTATAAGTGAAATTTTTAGGTTGGTACCAGATGACACCAGTTCGAATATTTAACAAATCAGAAAAGTTTTATTTGATATTTGTCTGTAAAGTTTTTTGCAATATCTTTTATTTCTGTAAGTTATATAGAAAATTCAACTTTTTCATTTAATATAAACATTTTAGAATCAATAAATTTTGCGAAAAAAATACATTTTTACTTGTTGATTCGTTTCTATTGAAGAAATTCATAAAACAGGTACTTAAAAATACATTAAACGTAAGAAAAATAAAAAATGAAAATTGTATCTTACTTCTAGTATCACAATCAATTTCATCGGTGCCATCACGACAATCAATATTTCTGTCACATTTTTGCGATAATGGTATACATTCACCATTAGCACAAGAAAATTCATTACGATCACATCCTAAAAAATAAAAGTTACAAAATTATAAAAACTTAAATTTCTCAAGGAAACAGCAAACGTTCTGCGATTAAAAATAACTAAAAATTTAAAAAAGTAAAAATTATAAAAGTAAAAAGTTGAATTATCTTGCCTTCTGCTCTAGAGCAATCGATCTCGTCTGTTCCGTCACGACAATCAATATTACGGTCACATTTTTGTGACAACGGTATACATTCACCATTAGCACAAGAAAATTCATTACGGTCACATTCTAATAAAAATAAAAATAAAGAAATTATAAAAACTTATAGTGCTCAAGGAAACAACAAACGTTGAGCGATTAAAATTAATTAAAAAAGTAAAAATTATAAAAGCCAAAAGTTTAATTATCTTGCCTTCGGCTCTAGAGCAATCGATCTCGTCTGTTCCGTCACGACAATCAATATTACGGTCACATTTTTGTGACAACGGTATACATTCACCATTAGCACAAGAAAATTCATTACGGTCACATTCTAATAAAAATAAAAATAAAGAAATTATAAAAACTTATAGTGCTCAAGGAAACAACAAACGTTGAGCGATTAAAATTAATTAAAAAAGCAAAAATTATAAAAGCAAAAAGTTTAATTATCTTGCCTTCGGCTCTAGAGCAATCGATCTCGTCTGTTCCGTCACGACAATCAATATTACGGTCACATTTTTGTGACAACGGTATACATTCACCATTAGCACAAGAAAATTCATTACGGCCACATTCTAAGAAAAATAAAAATTAAAAAATTATAAAATTATAAAAACTTAACTTTTTCGAACAAAAAGCAAATATTGAGCGATTAAAATTTTTTCAAAAGATTTAAAAAGCTAAAACTTAAAAATCGAGCAAATTATTAAAGCGAAATATTATAAAAATTTAAAGTATTCATGGAAACAGCAAACGTTGAACGATTAAAAATAACAAAAAAAATTAAAAAAAGCAAACAATTTAATTATCTTGCCTTCGGCTCTAGAACAATCGATCTCGTCTGTTCCGTCACGGCAATCAATATTTCGATCACATTGTTGTGACAACGGTATACATTCACCATTAGCACAAGAAAATTCATTACGGTCACATTCTAAGAAAAATAAAAATTATAAAAACTTAACTTTTTCGAACAAACAGCAAATATTGAGCGATTAAAAATTATTCAAAACATTTAAAAGGCTAAAACTTTAAAAATCGAGCAAAATACAAAAGCGAAAAATTATAAAAATTTAAAGTGTTCAAGGAAGCAGCAAACGTTGAGCGATTAAAAATAAGTAAAAAATTAAAAAAAGCAAAAACTATAAAAGCAAAAAATTTAATTATCTTGCCTTCGGCCCTAGAACAATCGATCTCGTCTGTTCCGTCACGACAATCAATATTTCGATCACATTTTTGTGATAACGGTATACATTCACCATTAGCACAAGAAAATTCATTACGGTCACATTCTAAGAAAAATAAAAATTAAAAAATTATAAAAACTTAAATTGCAATTAAAAATAACTAAAAAAATTAAAAAAAGCAAAAACTATAAAAGCAAACAATTTAATTATCTTGCCTTCGGCCCTAGAACAATCGATCTCGTCTGTTCCGTCACGACAATCAATATTTTGATCACATTTTTGTGACAACGGTATACATTCACCATTACCACAAGAAAATTCATTACGATCACATTCTAAGAAAAATAAAAATGATAAAAACTTAACTTTTTCGAACAAACAGCAAATATTGAGCGATTAAAAATTATTCAAAACATTTAAAAAGCTAAAACTTTAAAAATCGAGCAAAATATAAAAGCGAAAAATTTAAAGTGTTCAAGGAAACAGCAAACGTTGAGCGATTAAAAATAAGTAAAAAATTAAAAAAAGCTAAAATTATAAAAGCAAACAATTTTATTCTCTTGCCTTCGACTCTAGAACAATCGATCTCGTCTGTTCCGTCACGACAATCAATATTTCCGTCACATTTTTGTGATAATGGTATACATTCATCATTAGCACAAGAAAATTCACTACTATCACATTCTAATAAAAATAAAAATTATATAATTATAAAAACTTAAATTGCTGAAGGAGACAACAAAGATTGAGCCTTAAAAATAACTAAAAAATTAAAAAAAGCAAAAACTATAAAAGCAAAGAATTTAATTATCTTGCCTCTAGAACACTCGATCTCGTCTGTTCCGTCACGACAATCTATATTTCGGTCACATTTTTGTGACAACGGTATACATTCACCATTAGCACAAGAAAATTCATTACTATCACATTCTAATAAAAATAAAATTTAAAAAATTATAAAAAATTAAATTTTCCAAAGAAACAGCAAATATTGAGCGATTAAAAATTATTCAAAACATTTAAAAAGTTTAAAAATTGTTATAAAAGTGACAAAATTATAAAAATTTAAATTATTCAAGGAAACAGCAAAAACTATAAAGCAAAAACTATAAAGGAAACAATTTAATTATCTTGCCTTCGGCTCTAGAACAATCGATCTCGTCTGTTCCGTCACGGCAATCAATATTTCGATCACATTGTTGTGACAACGGTATACATTCACCATTAGCACAAGAAAATTCATTACGGTCACATTCTAAGAAAAATAAAAATTATAAAAACTTAACTTTTTCGAACAAACAGCAAATATTGAGCGATTAAAAATTATTCAAAACATTTAAAAGGCTAAAACTTTAAAAATCGAGCAAAATACAAAAGCGAAAAATTATAAAAATTTAAAGTGTTCAAGGAAGCAGCAAACGTTGAGCGATTAAAAATAAGTAAAAAATTAAAAAAAGCAAAAACTATAAAAGCAAAAAAATTTAATTATCTTGCCTTCGGCCCTAGAACAATCGATTTCATCTGTTCCGTCACGACAATCAATATTTCGGTCACATTTTTGTGACAACGGTATACATTCACCATTAGAACAAGAAAATTCATTAAGGTCACATTCTAATAAAAATAAAAATTAAAAAATTATAAAAAATTAAATTTTCCAAAGAAACAGCAAATATTGAGCGATTAAAAATTATTCAAAACATTTAAAAAGTTTAAATCAATAAGTATTTTCGTAACAACAATATGTACAGTCAATACAGTCAAGGTTATGCAATATACGCAATTTCTAGCATCTAAGGTTATAAAATGTACTTGTTATTAATAAGAACTTAAATAAACTGAATTTGAGGTTAAAAACGTTCAACAATTTGAATTTGAAACTGTAGTGCTGTTGATTTAAGACTCGTGACACCTGTTCTTGAAAATTATCTTGATCTTGATTAGTTAATTGATGAAGATCTATACATATAAGTGAGCATTATCTTATCCTTATCATCTTACAAATTTAACACTCTCTCAAGCCATTTGAACTAATAATATAATCTATAATAAGTTTGCTCCTACAGGAAATGTTTTTTTAAAACTCTCGCAATTCTTTTCACCAGTAAAACAAAAAATATTTATTGGCCGAACTTAACACTAAATAATTTACCAATAAACATATTTCACAACTTACTGTCCTCGGTATCACATTAATTTGACTTTAAATTATAATGCTCTAAAACGAAATATAAAAATAATTCAAATTAATGTTCTGGAAAGAATACTGAGCAATTACGATTTTTTGCATTTATTGTTCCATATTACAAACTACGAATTTTCTATGATAAGGTGGAACATTTAAATTTAAGATATAGTACGTACATTTATTAGGGGTCCCAAATTGTGGAAATCACAAATATGTGGAAGGTATATTTTCTTTTTCTTAATTAGTAGTATTTAAACTGTATTTTTTTTGAATTCTTATTGGTGTTAATAAATTAAAAATGTAATATTGTAAGATTCAAATTATAAATAATCATAAAATATATTGTATGTAGAAATAATTATTTATAATTTTAAGTATTTCGTAATTTTAATTTAAGAATCTGAAAAACATACTCTGCTATGAAATAAATTTATAATAATAATTATGCTCTAAATACTAGCTTCCAAATATATGTGAATGTCAAATTAATGTCCATTTTGCTTAAAGTATTTTGTATATTTACTAAAGTAAAATTTAATATTTTCCTGGCGTACAAGTTAAATTTTACTACAGAAAATATTTACCTTTATTTCAACTTATATAAATTATTTAATAACATTTAAATAATTTAATAACTTACCAACATTTGAATCACAATTTTGTTCATCAGTACCATCTCGACAATCATTATATTGATTGCATCGATCTGATAATGGTATACATTCAGGAATTTCGGTACATAAAAATTCATCACTTTGACAAACTGATATAAGAGAAATAAAATAAAAATAAATATAGAATTTAATAAGCAAATTAAATTTAAAGCTTTTACCAATTTTAGCACAATAAAACAAAAAAAAAATTGTTTGCGCCTAAAGTTATGTAAACTATAAAAGCAAAAAAATAATAAACTTACCTATACTTGGACAATTTTGTTCATCGGTACCATCTCTGCAATCATCAATTTGATCACATTTAAGATCATTTCTAACACACAAGGTATTGTTATCACATAAAAATTCATTTTCTTGGCAAACTTAAAATTATATTAAGCAAAAAATAAAAATAAATTAAACGCAAAAGTCATAGCTAATTTTTTTTATTACCAAGTGGACAGTCTAGCTCATCAGAGCCATCAAAACAATCATCATAAGTGTCACATTTACGATATAAGTCAATGCAGTCACCATTAGCACAACTGAATTCATCATTACGACATCCTGTTATAGTGTATTTGTTAATAAATGTATAATATATAAAAAAAAAATTTCAAAATGTATAAATAATTGTTTTATGTAAAATATGTCAGTGTTAATTGAAGGTATTTTGATATTATATTTTTGAAAAAAAAAAAAAAAACAATTCAATCAATAATTAATTAAATTAACTACTCTATAATTAATTCTTATTAAACTAATTAAAATTTTTATTGCCAATCAAATTTTCAATATTAAATAAATATCTCAGTACCTCAAAAACTATGTACTGTTGTTTTAGTGTAAATTTGTAACTATAATTAAAAAATAAATTAATTAAATTTAAAAACTACATGTGTATATTGTGAATGGTTAAAGTGATCGTGTATGTGTATGTGAGTACACTAAAATAATGTATAAAATTGTATCTTTGTAAAAAAATAAAAATATTTCCGTTTTTCTCTGTTTGATTTTTATATTGTTTTTAATTTTAATGATAATTCTCCATTCTTTGTTAATCTATTTTATTCTGATAAATTTTATATTTAATTTTATTAATCGCGTAACATCACAAAAATGATATTTTCTAGGTAACGTCTTTACAATAATAAAATTTGGCGTATATCAAAAATTATAAATAATAAGAGATCAAAATTTATATAAAAAATTTTGTATGGACGCAATTTTGGACATTAAATCCCAGAAGAATGAACATTTTTTTTTCATAAAACTTTAAAGAAAGCCATTTAATTTTCTCCGTTTATGAATCAATGAGCTATAATGTTTTTGGGAGATTTTATCGTGGGTTATTTACTGTGGCAATATGACACAAAAGATTAAGTCGACTTTTTGTTTGTTAGAATTCCGTATTGGAAACAAACTAACACAAGTAAAGTCATAAGTTTTCCTAAACATTTAATTTTTTTTTGTCCACATTTTTGCATTCGACAAAAAGTAACTTACGTCAAGTGAAGTAAAAATAAATTTTTCAAATTAACCAACATCTTATGTTAAATAAAATCATGAAAAATAAATAAATATTATTAAAAGACATAATTATGTTAAATTTAATTTTAGGTAATGTGTTATTTAAGAACTTAAGTCGACATTAGTTCTTTTGTCAAAAATTTAATATCATTTTCAGATTATTTTAATTTTTACACAATATATTATGTCTACTTAAGTTACATTATCTAAACGTAACATGAAATTAACAGGATCTTATGTAAACATAAGCTAGTTTTAATTTAAACTGATTTTTTCAAAAAAGTTTAACTTCTAAAAGTTAATATTATTGGTCTTTCTGTCGCACTATTTATAAAATTGTTATGAACTTCTGAAATATCTGACTTGTGATTTCTGCAAAATGAAAATTTCCGACATAAGCTGTTATGTCATAGTTATATTAATTTTTACTCCACAATTGTAACGATCACCATAGAAAATTAACTTAATTAACTATATCACAATAATCTATCAAATTATATTTAATTTGACATTTAATTTTCAATTTTTTTTTTTGTAAAAACTAATAAATAAAAACGAGCAGAGAAATTTAGAATATATTTTTATTTTGTTTAAAGTAAAGATTTATCAAAACCTTTGCAATCTTTTTCATCCTCGCCATCTGGACAATCTAGCTGTCCATCACATTTTTGTACTGCACAAATAATTTTATTACTTAATTCACATTTGTATACATCATCACCACGACATTCATTTAATTCAGTTGTTGATATATCTGACTCAGTAGTAGATTCTTCACCACTACCATCATGTAAATGTTTAAATGATTCCGTATGATCATAAAATGGTTTACTATTAATTGGTGTTGTACTTCCTTCATCTCTTACTACTGTATCTTGTGTATGGTCTAAGTAATTTTAATTTTAATTCATTTGCATTTAATTAATATTATTGGCGAATTATGACATTATAAGCAAATGTTAATAAACAACATATTAAAGTTAGTAAACTTATTATATTTCAAATATGTCATTCTTAATTTCAGGTATATTTTGGTGTTATTATTTATTTAAAAAAAAAAACAATTCAATGAATGATTAATTAATTCAACTACTTTCTAATTAATTCTTATTAAACTAATTTAAATTTTTATATAGCTAATCACGATTTTCAATATTAAATAAATATCTCAGTACCTCAAAAACTATGTACTGTTGTTTAGTGTAAATTTGTAACTATAATTCAAAAATAAATAAATTAAATTTAAAAACAATTGTATGTGTGTGTGTGTGGGTGTGTGAGTACTAAAATAATGTATAAAATTGTATTTTTGTGAAAAAATTATAAAATATTTAAGTATTTCTCTGTTCGATTTTTTATATTTATAATTTTTAGAATGTTTTTTTAGTTATTTACTGATTAGTTATTAGTTATGATTATATTATAAATAAATTTTATTTTGATAAATTTTATATTTAATTTTATTAATCGGGTTACATTCCCATCGCTACATATAACCTTTCTAATAATGTAATTTTAGGCTATTCTATTGCAATTTGGCCTGTTATTGTGACCGAATCATAGCTACTTTGTAGTCAATAAAGGCATTTAAATTTATCTGTTTATGTATCTATGATCTATAGGAAATTTTTTCGTTGAGTTTATATACTCCACTAAAAATTGTAATAACCAATTTTTAAATAGAAATTAACTCAATTTTAATTCGGAAAATTATAACAATAATCTATCAAAACATATTAAATATAAGATTTAAGTTAAATAAATAAAACGAGCAGAGAAACTTTAAATATTTTTTTTATTTAAAGTAAAGATTTATCAAAACCTTTGCAATCTTTTTCATCCTCGCCATCTGGACAATCTAGCTGTCCATCACATTTTTGTACTGCACAAATAATTTTATTACTTAATTCACATTTGTATACATCATCACCACGACATTCATTTAATTCTGTTGTTGATATATCTGACTCAGTAGTAGATTCTTCACCACTACCATCAGGTAAAAATTCTGGTTCCGTATCACCAGAATATGGTTTACTATTAACAGGTTTATTCAATGTTGGAATTGGTGTTGAACTTTCTTCATGTGTTACATTTGTATCTTGTTCATGGACTAAGTAATTTTAATTTAAAACAATTGTTTTTCATTTAATTAATATTATTATGTAGAAACAAAAACGTGGATGAATAATTTTGGTGAATTATGGACATTTAAAAGCAAAACACTAAGAATAAAAATGATTACCAAAAATACATTAGGTCCCCAAGAAATATAATCGAAAGTAAATGTTGTTTGTGATTATTGTAATTTTATAAATAAAGCAAATTTTATTTTTGTTTACAGCAATAGTTTAGTATAGTCAAATGCATTTCAGATTTATAGAATATATTGAATATGGTTAGTAAAAGCGCAAAACAGGTTATGATTTCATATACAGCAAAGAAAGGGTTTTAGTAATTGAAGAAGAATAACAATGATAATTCGTAGATCAATGAATTATAGTTCTCTGTACCTGTTCCCGCACAATTTTCTTCGTCACTATTATCTTTACAATCACGGAAACCATCACAACGTCTAAAACTAATTACACAATCACCATTATTGCATCTAAATTCTTCTGATCCACATGAAATACGATCAGTGACTCGTGTTTCATATTGATCTGTTACTGTACTTGGGTCCTCGGAAACTTCATAAACAGTATCTTCAGATGCTGAATAATTGCCATAGTCTGCAGCTATATTAAATAGTGAAAATAATAAATAATAAAAATGATAGTGATAAAATGAATTATTCTTCGTTAACTAAAATGTACTTTTCTTATTGACGTAAAAAAAAATATTGATAATTAATATTTCGAGGATATACACAATAAATTATGTACTGATGATAATGATACTGATGGTTATACATATATTGAATAAATTATAAAGACATACTTTTTAATTGGAATAATAATTGAACTATATTTACATGAAATTTGTCAGTCATAAATTTATGTAATCATTTGAAATTCCATGCAATTGATCGTGATTATTCTAATTGAACAACTTTGATTCTTTTATTGAAATATTGAATATATCATTAGAAACTACTACTCAGAATAATGTTAAATTTTTTCATAAATAAATATTTATTAAAATAATACTTACCGCGAATTAAATTAACTGAAAAATTATTATCCATTAGTGCTGGTACATCTCCAAGCATTGATACTGTTGCAATTTCATCTCGAATTATCCGTTCAATATTACCATAATGGTATCCTTTAACTTTCAAATCAGCTGTAACATGAATCTTAAAAAGATCTGTTGTTTTACTAAAAAATAAAAACTTTTAAATAAATTCATTTTTTCTTTCTATTTTAATAAAACTTACGCAATTTCCACAACAATTACAGTTACTTCTGAACCTTCTTCATCATCATCAATTTCATGGAAAATACGATTAATACCAGCATTAAGTAGATTCGAAAAACTATTAAAGTCTTCACTTCTATGATCTAAATATGAATCTTCCCACATTTCTCGGGCAATAAATTTAATACGATCTAAAAACGAATATTGGAAATAATATTACAAAAATTTCTAAATCTCTGTTTTTTTTTTTTGTTCTTACAAAATTGTATATCACTGGGTGATTCTTCTCCTTCATCTGGTAAATGATCTCCAGATGCATCAATTAAATTTCCATCTTCTTCACTATCTACATCATCATCTTCATCATCTTCTTCATCTTTTTCTTTATCATCAGTACCACCAAATAATGAACTGAACCATTGTCTTTTGGATCTGTTTATTTTATCTAATTTTTCATTGGAATTGATAATTTTCTTGTTAATATGATTTTTTTTTGTACGATTAATTAAATGTTTTTTATGTTGATTTTTATTTGATGAAGTTTTGTTTGTGTGTTTCTTCTTTAACTTTAATTGTTTTAAATTGTTATGTTTATGATTTGATATTTGATGTTCATCATTTCCACCTAAAAATCGATTAAGTTCACGACGAACTCTTCGAACACCACGAGCTAACCAATTTTCATTATCATCAATAATTTCATCTTCATTATAATCATTGTTTTTATTAGTTTCATGAAGTTCATCATCATTATCGTCAATATTTAAAAGTTCATCTGTTAAACGAATACGATTTTCTAAATTCGAAAAATCTGTTGTAAATTCATTATTCGAAATTGTTGTTGTTAATGTGTCTTTGCTATCGTTTAATTTTGTTTCGGGTAAATCATCAAATATAAGATCTTTGTCATTGAAAACCTACAAGCAAAAAATGTAGAAGTTAGTGAGTGTTACATCGAAAAAGCTTTATATATTAATATTTTTTTCAGAAAGCTTCAAGTTTAATATATTACAAAAATAATTTGGTTGTTGTCTTGAATAATATATTTAAGAATTAGAAAAAAGTCTTTTTCGATGTGTTTACCGAATAATTGTGATTCCGGACTCTATTATTTTACAGAAAGATTTTTACAGAATGTTGTCTTTTCGTATACGAATGTTAATTGACTATTGTGCTATTGTGGAATTTTGTGTATGAATTTTATGTTAAATTCTTTTGCGATATACTTTACTATAAAAAGGATTTGATTTATGTATTACAAATATGATTTTCATATTTACTGATGTTATAAAAAAACATCAGTAACTTAGGGGGAGCAGATAACTCGTAGGTAAGTACAAAAATTAATTGTAATTCACAACTTTTGTAACAAACAATGCTTCGTAAAAACACTGCTATGTACGTTAAAAATTTAATATCTTTTAAGACATGAAGAAGATATTTTATAAAATTCGGAATTTTAATAAGTACCGAAACTAGCGATGTTAGAGTGAAATAGAACACGAAATTAAACTGTTTGTTCAATTTAATTAAAATTTGATAACTATTTTTAATATATCCTTTAGTAAACGAGAAATATACATCGGGAATTTAAAAGCGTTGACCCACTGAAGTTAACAATCTAAACATTGTAAAATCGTAAAAGCGGTTCTAGGAGATGTTGTATTTATATACCAATTGCTTATTTTGATTATATGTATTTATTTTATTTAAAAATGATATGATTTTGCAGGAAACGTCATTTTAAAATCATATCTACGATTTAGGTATTCCTCATTGTCGCTTAAGAATACTTAAATCGGAGGTATGACTTCAATTATTGATTAACTTTGTTCCGCGCAATCCAAAAACAAATGAAGAAGAATTTGTACGAGTTAAAAATATTTTATTTATTTTTTTGAATGCTAAAATCCAAATTTGGATGATAAAGATTAAACTTTCAGCAATTCAGTACAAAATTGAAAGGTATGTATATGAATATAATCTCAGAATTGAATAAAAGATTTTGTAACACAATTTTATAATTGAAATTTTTTTTATCAGTCATAGGCTTGCCGATAACAAAACGAACCCGCTGGCAAACTAAAAACTAAAGGGACACTTCCATTAATCTAGATAAATAAAGTAGAGATGAATGAACGTCTATTTTTACTATATTTACACTTTTTTTATTATGTAATTTAAAATAGTCATTGAATTGTGAAAAATTGCTTGACTCCGATAAAAAGACGTTGATAGATGTCGCTCTGTTTCTTAAATTCCAATAAAATTTGAAGGTTATCAACTTTTTTATGGTAAAGTGTCATTTCTTTTATGGTAAAATACGATATTTATGATCATACTTAATATTAACTTTTTAATATCAATTTATACATAATTAAATCTATATTGAAAAAATTATAATGGATTTGAATTAAAAGGATTATTCGGAATGCCAAAAATAAAAAAAAAAAAAACTATAAATTTTGTCTCGCCTTCTCCTTAATAAATTTTGTATGCCATCTCTTTTCGCAAATTGGCGAAAAATGTCAAATTAGTTAAAAAGAAAATTAATCGAAACGGCCCTTAACACGTAAGGCGATATGACAAATTAAATATTCAAAAAATTATATATTACAAATTTCAGAAATAATTTCAATAAATATCCTAATTTTTCTATTTTTTTTTTCTTAGAATTAATAATTTATGAAATTAAGAAATTTTCAATTTCATTAACAAATATGCTTGTTGCCTAAAATTTTACCTTTAATTATAATTTAAAAAATAAATAAATAAAAATCTTTAAACCGAAATAAATTTGTGATTAGTTTAATTAATTTGTTTATACGATAAATTTGGGTCAGACAAATTGATTAATTATAAAATAAATGGATTTGTTTTAAGTATCCAAAATAAATCTGTATAGTAAAAGTTCTCTTCAATTCGATAATTTATAAATTTAACGACCTTGGCATATATTGAAATAAAAATATATAAATGTAAAAAGGAATTTGATACTTTTTAAATGAAGACAAGAAAATAGAAACATTAAAATTTTGTGTACGAAGTTAAATTTCCAGCAGCTGAACATAATTAAATTGCAATTTCAATGGCCCTTAAATAATTACACTGAAAAATGTGTTGCTAAAAATAAATATTGATATAAATTTATATGCTATTCATATTTTCTTTTTGAAAACCGTACTTGATAAAACCAGGACTTTCTTCAATGAGAGTATTTTAATGTATTTAAATTAGTGTAATTAGTGTAATATTTATGTACACGGAAATTAGCGTCGTTATTTTACAGAATTTCATATTTAATTAGTTTTGTGTATGTTGATTTAATTATGTATTAACTTAAATTTGTTTGATGTTTATTTTTGGTTTAGTTTCCGAAATAACTACATAGCAAACTGAACTATTTTGGAATAATTTTATATTTCATTAATAGATTTGATAAATAAGTGTTTTCAGTAAAATATAAATAATTTTTCAAATGTTCCTCCAGGATTATAATGTAGAATATTTTTTATTATTTAGATTTAGGAAAATTATCTCTTTTCAAACATGTAACCTCTTACTATATAAAAAGTATTGAAACAATGACACCCTTGTGAGATTTTGACTGATTTTGAATTAATTATTTTTATTTTTGTTAAAATTTATAGGAACTGGTACAAGAAGAACTTGAGTATCGTCTGTCTTACTGCCTAGAACTCACAAGAAGTAGAACAACATTCTTTGGACAAGCGTTCTCTTCTGTAAACTCGATGAGATTTCAAGAATCACTATCAGGATGATTCTGAAATTCACTTCTTTCATACAACTATAGACTAATGCCCAAAACGCATCTTTACCCTGGGGCTCATAACTCTTAGCGGCAAAATGCTAAGGACCCTCGGTGGTATCTATACGTGGTCTTAAGTCGCTGCTCTAATCTAACCTAATCTATGGGGTTTTAATTAATTATCAGCCCCGCGCAAATGTATTACCGCTCACGTGCAAAATATTTTCTGATGTTCCGTCAGATATTATTATTCGTAATTGCATGAAATAGAAATATGTAAATTTATCAGAAAGGTACTCTAAAATGAAAAATAACAATAAACTTATTAGTATATAAAACAAGCCCTTCAGGCTAGCGAAAATTCTGAAATCAAATCATATGCGTACATTATTATCTATTTTTTAGTTAAATTTTTTATTTTATAATTTTTTTTAAGTCGCCTGGGCACTATGAATGCGTTGCACCTTGCACACCCTGTAAATAATAATTTAGAAATGCGAAAAATTATTTGAAATTAATTATGTTAAATTAATATTTAACATTAACATTAACGTTAAATTTTCTAAAGAAATTTAGTATTGAGACTTTAATAGACTTTTCAACAGTCAAGTAATAACAAGTTTATAAGAAGTTTACCCAGTTGTTACTAGTTATCATTAAGTAAGAATAATTTATTTTCTACGCTTAATGATTGAGATATTGATGAGTCACTTAATTGGATAAAATATGCAAGGAGGAGACTAGGCTTTTCAATAGTTTATCTGTACCGACGATATCAGAACATTGGAATAGCTATGAAATCTAACAAGACTTAGTATATTGGTAACTACATCAGTTTGTTAACATGGAATATATGAGATTTTGATCAAAAAAAATAAAACTAATATTTAACAATTATTACTAATTTATCGTAATATTAAACTGTATCGTATTTTTGGTAATATTTTACTAAAATAAATTCTTATATCATATAATTATTATTCCTTGTCAAATTGGATATCTAATTCAGCATACAGATGATGAAAATGTGTTTTCGTTTAACGGTTTGGTTTATTTATTGAGTCATGACCATGAAAATGCATGGTAATATAAAGCATTTTCGATTTGAAAGATGAATAAAATCAAATTTTAGTATAATTATTTTTAACAGGATGTTTCGTGTGAGCTCTCAGTTTATTTTCGAACCAATACAAAAAACCATAAATGGAAATGCAGTAAAATAAGTATAAAAATATTTAAAGTAATGCAATAATATTTCAATATAATAATATGTCAGATGTATGCAAATGCTGTAAGGAAATTAGGTGTGACATGTTAGTCATCATGATGCTTTAAATACTTATTTTTTTTATTTATATATTTATTTATTTCATAAAATTACATATTAATTCTGTTGTTACGTTACTACTATGTAAATGTAAATTCTTTTAAAAAACAGTTCAAGTAACGCTTAATGCTCTAAATTTATTTGATGTTCTAATTCATTTTCATCATACTACATTTTCAAGTACGCACTCTTTTATGAACCGCACTAACGAATCCTTTTTAATATCATTGTGTCAGTATGTTTATTTTCGGTATATCTTTAAGAGTGATTAAACATATAAATATACCTGAAATGTTACCATATAGAAAAAAGTTATCATTCAATTTAACTTTTGTTTTTTAAGTTTAAAAAATAAAAATAAAAAAATGTATTTCATTTCTTTCTTTGGAGCGATTTGTCCTCGTTTTTCAAGTACAGAAATGAATATAATAATAATAATTCCCTAACTAAATGAGTTTGAACAAACAATGACAGAGCTGATTAGACATGAACAGATATTTTTGGAGTATATAAAAACTGGTTCAAAAAAGATATAGAATATAGGAAAATTAATTCTTAGTTTAAATATGAAATTATAGAAAATTTTATGAATGGAAAAGTTAAATTTTGTTTAATTTTTTTCAATGAAAATCAATGAAAATTACGTAAAATTTTTATTTTAAATTTTTAAAATTATTTGTGTATCTCTTCTGACAAGTACGAAGTAAGTAAAATTTTTGTACTATCAAAATTTGATTTCAGTTTTCACCTAAGAATTTTATATAAATTTAACATAATCATAAACATTATTTTAGTTAAGTAAATTGATTTTAATTGTATAATACACTTTTTCATTACTTATAATTTAATTGCTTAGCATTGAAGAACTTTATAGAATACTGCTCTCAAATAGCCAAATGTAATCAAATTAATATTAATATCAATTGGTGATGGTTAATTAAGATATTATATTTTTAATGTAATACATTTATTTATATATGTGATGATATATGATAATTTAAATCACTTTTCTCAAATTACTGTGATAAGTAAATAAATATAATCTAAACACTTTTATTTAATGTTTCCAACATAAAAATATTTTTATTATTTTAGATAAATTTTTTAGTGATTTAGTAAACTATTTACTTAAAACACGCTATACTTTTTAATTAGCAATTTAAATTTTATTTATGACAAGACATAATAATAATCATAATGAATATTTTTTTAAATTTTTAAATTTTAAATAAAAATTCTAATTATGGTTTATATGCGTTTTCTAAATAATTTCTGTTTTAACCCATTTCATAGCCTATCAAATTTAAACTAAGCGGCATAATTTCATGATTATGTCATAGCTGAAAATATTTGTACTATAATCAAAATTGAAATTAATATTTTTTTATGAAATAATAGTCGTATTTTATATGTGTGATTAAATATACTTTGTTGTTATTTTATCATTGATAGAACATAGAAGCATAGAAGGAATGGATTTAGAAAAGAATTTGGTAGTTTGTTTAATCTGTATACGTGCCACCAATCGTATCAAAATAAATAAGATAATTTCGAAAAGGAAGCAAACCACTTACATTTAAATACAATTCTTATATTATGACAAAAAAATAATATGATTTCGGCATGTGCTTACTAAGTACAGGGTGATTTTTAATTTTAATTTGATATTTTAGTTTAGAATTATATTTATATTAAAAATCTAATGATTTATACAAAAATTAACTTTATATTATTAAGTATCATTACTCTGAGAGTAGGGGAATTATTAGAATCAGAGTTAATGGCCCAAATACTTTACAAAAAGAATAAATGGAGTAATCAACACAGAAATTGCAATGTGTCAACTTACTGGAAATTATCTCAATTCGAACTCAGAGTAAGTTATGCATAAGAGTGATACCACTATGGAATAAATCCGTGATGTAAGGCTCTGTTACAACTCGAACCTAACACAGAGCAATCTATGAAGGTTCTTAAATTGTAAATTAAGTAATTGCTTACAGCTTGTACTCCCCATACCCATAATTTAACTGTATATATTATATTATGTAATTATTCGCTGTACAACATAGTCCATTGATTTGAATTTGATACGAGTATTGATAACAATTATTAAAATATTTTAATATGTACATAAATTGAATATTTACAAAAAGGAATTTCCTCAAAAAAATATTGGTATATATTTTCTTTTTTTGCCTTCTTTATCAATTGATATTTAAACATTTATTTAAAGTTTAAATAAAGTTTTATTTTTAAATCACCCTTTAAATTGTTCTACATTTATGTTTTATGTTTATTAAAAAACAAATGTGGGAAGTTTAAATAATAAATTAGACAACGAAATATTATTTAAACTATCAGTTGAGTGCATCTTTACATTATCTTAAACAAGCTGGCCTCAACATTAAACATATACATTATAATTTCAAATTTTCTCTGGCTAATTTTCAAGAATGTCTAAAGTTTAAGAATTTTTTTATAACGCACTATACTACGGGGGTTATTTGGATTGCTGCCGCCCATAAAGAGGTGGCAACGCACATTTTTATTTTTCAAGGAATGATAACCCTATCAAGTTATGGTGTTAAATTTAAGCGCGTGATGTCATTTAATATAAATTTAACAGACCGAGTTTGTTAAGAATATATATTATAAACGTGAAATAATGGATACTTTTAAGTAATGTTGAGTCATGTATAAATGTGCACATTTACACATTACACACCAGACGCGAAAGAACAATCGAAAATATGGATTTGAAACTAATTACAGTGCGGTTAAAAAGATGCAAAAGGTATAATACGAGATTGATTGAGGTAGGTAAAACTATCATTGGAGAATAATATGTATGCATTATTACTTGGCAAATTGAATGATGAAAAAGAATGAATTGCATTTCGAATTGCTTACACATCCACTGTATTCAGTTGAAATTAAACCTATTGCATATTTTGCAGGTCTTGAACAATCGCATTAATCAAATGGCATAAATTTATTTAGGCCGGCAGTATCCCGAACAACCCTCGTATCTCGTTATTTAATTTTTTTATAAAAGTGCCAAATGTAAGTAGTACCTACCTAATTTAAAAAAAACTTAGTGTAGTATAATTCAAGTTTATTTGCTTATTTAGTCAGTAAAATAAAATCAAAATAAATAAAGTTGTGTACTTGCAGCTGAATCGGTAAAAAAATCATGTAAATAAACTTTTTTTTTGGTTTGAATAAATATTAAAGTAATTTTATATAAAGTTTACGTAATTTTTGAAGGTGTATAATTATATAAAGTTTAAAAAGAGGTTCGTAATGTGTTGATTAAGAATCATTTCCATATTTTATTGACTGTATTTATCATACTTATGTCATAATTAGAAATATATTAAATAATACATTGATTAAGCTGAAATATGACTTTGTATTTTCAAAAATTTAAACTTTGATTTTACGAATATAGCTAAGAAATGTTCTGATGTGGAGAGAGGCTTATGAATATTACTCAAATCAATTTTTCTTTACATTTCCCAAAAATGCGACAAAAACATACCATGTAAGGGCAATTGGGGCCTGTGTGTAAAATAATTATCTTGATTTGAATGAAATTTGGTACACAGAATCATTGGGAGTTTATTAAAAGTTTCGAATTATATGTTATTTGTTCTAGCATTTTAGTAATTAAATTATTATCTGATGGTAGCTTGATACACGTTAGTTTTGTTATCTAATTAGTAAAATTTTGGTTCCTATCAAAATTTCTGAATTCAAAATCAAAAATATATTTTATATTTTTGATGTCTTAAGAAATCTGAAATTTATTTAACATATTTTTGAAATTTATTACAATGCACTTATAATATAACAATTTCGAACTATCGAATATATTTCTAAAATTGTCAATTTAACTTTAGAAAGTTCTTCATTAAACTATATAACAACAAATAATATTGATTTCTCTGTCTGTATTCAAAAAATATTCAAATTCCCTCATACTGGCACTAATTATTTGTAACATAACTTTTTACTTTTAATGTATATTTTAACCATAAACCGAGAAAGAAAATAACTTTTTATATAGGTAGATGAAACATTGATTGAAATTATTAAATCTATTTCATGTTTAATACTATTAGATAAAATTGTTAGTAGGATGGACGAGAAACCATCATATTTTAATCATAATGTACAAACACTCTAACCCAAAAACTTTAAAATTTTACAACAGATATTAAAGCTACATTTTGATAACTTGACTTGGTCGAACAGAGGAAATTTATTTTTCTTCCTTTATATAAAATATCAAATTCGGGTAGGTCACTGGATACATTGTTTTTATGATCAATATTATTATTTTTCATCACATTTTTATAAAATTTGTTTTTTTATTATTCTTCGTAATGCCAGAAATTCATCCATGTGCAAATTTACAAACATTCATGAGGGATTTCACTTATTTGTTTTTAACGATTAATTTGGCAAATTTCCAATTTTAGCAATCGTCTGTATTACAGAATATATTTTAAATTACGTTTAAAAATATGTATTTATCATCACACATAATAATAATAATAATTATATTAAACTATAATATTTAGATTTAGAGGAAATACATTTAAAAAAGTGAGATTTTATTTAATTTTTTTTTTTTTTTGTAAAAATTTATATATAGAGATTTTCAATTTAAACTTGTGAAACTGCTAATTTTAGTAAATTCCATTTTTTTAATGGTTTCATTAAGTTTTATGTGAAATAGAATTCAATTAGGAAATAAGAGTTTCTTTATTTTCTTTTAAAAAAAAGGATTAGTCTCTATAGTATTTGCAAATATGATAATTAATTTTGTGGTAATTACATTAGAAAGGTATATTTATAGTCATTATTAGTATGAATAATATTGGAGATAACTTTTTTCAATGCAGTGCTATTGACTAATGGTGATAATGACTAAATAACTAATAGCTTATAACTTAAATGTTTACTTCATTCTTACTTTTACTTCGATTACAAATTAATAATTTATGAAAATTATAATGAATTTTGTCATATTTTTTTTCTCATAATAATTGAAATAAATTATATATAAAAAAAAGTTTAGATAAGAAAAGCCGGTAAATTCCTATTAAAAAAATTTATTTTTTATATTTTGAATAATTTTGTTACTAACAAACAAGAAAACCAATCATTTTTTTTATATAAAAGTTTCTATATGTTGAATTGAATGAATCTAGACACCCCCTATTTCAAAATATTGCTCAAAAATTTAACGTCAACATTTTTATAATTAGTTTTTATAACTAAATTTAATTGTTCTTTGTATATTTATTTATAAATTGTAATGTGTAATGATTAATTCTAAAAAAAAAGTGATTTATAATAGTTCAGAAAAGTCAATGACTTTTGAACATCGAAAATAAATAAAAAATGATAAACATTAATCAGATTTAATCAGCAACTGGAAAACTGTGGCATTTTATTTTATATAAATATATTCGTAATTTATTAATAATTAATAATTTTTTAAAGCAATAAATTCCATATAATAGAGTCCAAGCCTTGAAAATTTAAATTAAACATTTTCATTTCGGGACCTTACCTGATGGTCTTCATAAAATCATAAAATTCAATAATTCAAATTATTTTAATATAATATGATTTTTGACAATGATTAGCTGTGCGTTTTGTTAGGAAGCGACTTATAGATTTGTATATTATTTATTAGTTAAAAAGTATGATATTGATGACATAAAAAATAAAATTGGAAACTATAGATTGATAGTCAAATATTTTTTATTTGGAATTTTAAAGTTATCAGCATAATATACTCTATATAATTAATTTATTTATAGAAATAAAAACAAATTATTGTTAAAATAAATTTAATGATTGACATGATTTTTTAAATAATAAAATAAAAATTTATATGAGTAAATAAAGTCAACAATTGGAATAAAAAAGTAATTAGTTTTAATAATCAAATAGCGTAAAAAAATTAATTAAATATCAATGATGAAGTAAATAATCGATTTCTATACAATGCTCAATAGATTTATTTAGTTGTTAATGATGGAAGTTCAAAATGATACTAAGTTCGTTTTTAATAATAACACCTAACTGATATTCAACAATTTCTGAATGAACCATGTAACATAAAATTTGCTAACTTCCAAATTCGCCCCATATAAATGTGAACCTGTATCCCTGAGCTAAATTATGTTATTTGACATTGGCTATGTTATAATCTTGGTTATCGGCTTATAAACTTGGTTAATAACTTTAAAAAGAAACAACATTAAATAAATTTATTTCCGACCTTACTTAACCTATAACCTATGTACAACCTAAATTTATAAAAGTCGCAAAAGATTTTCTACTACTTACTGTATTGCTAATCATTTGCAAATATAGAATTTTGTTTTTATGTTGCGTACGATAACGTATATTGAACAATTTCATGGATTTCTATAAGTACCTATAATTTAGCTGTTAACGACGCTAAGTGTCTATAAATTGTTTGTATAAATTAAAACTAGATTTAGATCGAATTATGATAACTTAATAAGTAATATAATTTTAATCTATATAGCAATTTGTGATATATTAATAATTCAGTTAAGTTTAAAGTAATACGTTTTGGTTCTTGAATCTTTATAGTATGCATAAACTATAATACAAATATAATTTTCTATCTTTACATCTAGTTAATTCAATCTTTAAATTACATTCAAATAATTTGTGTTACAAACAAACTTGATCGAAACTTTCAAATATTCAAAAATAATTCAATTTAAAACTAGTGCGTGGATGTCACTAAAAATTTTTTTTTACTTAAAACATCCTCTTAAAATACCTATCATTCCGTACCTAACCAAATGACAATAATTGATGCCATAATAACCACCCTCATTTGATGCAACAAGCCGTAAAAAATCCTTAAATTGCTATTAACATAAAACTTATTTCATTCCTTTACTTGTGGCCAATAAAAGGACAAGTAAAAGACAGAAAAGTTATTGGAAATTTATTACCCATTTAACATTGTATTAATATGTCGTTGACTCTTTGAAAGTAAATTAGCAAAACTGAAATAAACAGTGTCATTACTGTTATTGTAATGATTTGTTATTTTAAAATTCTTGTAGCAAATTTATGTAACAGTTTTCCACCCTTAAAAAAAACCCACAGAAATTTAAGAATAATATTTGTTATTTCAGACATCTAATATGAAAATTGCCGGCGCAGGATATTTTTCTTGTCATGCAAAGGACGAACAGACTATTATTATATTGTTATCGTTGACGGAATGGGCTATTAACGAGTTTTTCTATAAAATTTCGTGAGAATCTTTTATATTTTCGTAGACTTTTTTAACAAAAAAAAAAACGTTTTATTAAGTCAAAAACTTTTGGACGACACAAAAAAAAAAAAAGGAAAGAAAGATGAATAACAAAATTAACAACGAATCCAATGAAGAAGTCTAAGCTCTTATTATTTCCCTTCTTGGGAAGCAAAAAATTTTTTTTTTTTTTTGTATTCTGATCACGTGAAAACGATTTCTCACACCGTTCATAACATTTAATAATAGATAGAACCAAAGAAAAAAAAGAAGAAAAACCAATGTTTTTGGAAAATCGAAGGAAATACAAGATGTTTTTTCAGAGAAACTTTATCTTTGATAAAAAAAAGTATATACTTAAGTAAAAGTATGTACATAAATTTAAGTAAATATATTATAACACTTCTGTAAATAGAAAATTTAAATAATTCAGATATCAATTAATTAAATTTTCATATATTCAATAAACATAAAATGAAATTTGTCATACTCAGGAAATCCCTAATATTATATGTAATTATATCATAATTTTTTATAACACTTATAATTTTACAATTCACGCTTTAGCTCAATTATTAAATAATTTTGTCATATAAATATGATAAATTAAATATTAATTAGCTTACATAATTCCATCGCAATGAGATTTCAAAACATAATAAACTATTTAGCATAATTCATGACAAATGAAAATTTATATATAAATAAATTCAAGCATTTAAAGATTTACACCCCCATAAAAAAAATAATTGTGGAAGGCAAATATTAATTAAATTTCAGCTCGTACAATATCTTCTCAATCAAGTCTATAGCCTCTCCTCAGACCATAATATATTTTTTAACTTGAAGCTTGAAGTGCGAATTTAAGCACAAAAGTAACTTGGCTCTCGAGACCTACTAACATTATTTTCAATGTCAAAATATTTCATTTTGTATATCTGAAAAGAAATCATATTTAAACTATATGAACTAATTCAAAAAAAAAAAAAATTATATAATAATTTTATGCTGTTTTATTTGTTTTAGTGCGTGCTTAATGGAAGTCGTTTATTTGAGAGGCGAACAAATATATAGAAAAATCTATACTAATTGGAAAATTGGATTCCCCGCAAATTTTTGCGAAATTATGATTTTTAAATAAGATGTTTTCCAATTATTAACTAAATTCTTTTTAGTTTAAATTATCTTTATCTATAAAAAATATCGCAAATCTTGTTTGTCTATTATTCAGATAAATTTTAACCCAATGACATTGTACGAATATTAAACAAAAGATTTTTTATAAATAATGTAATCAGAGATAGTTTTATATTATGATGAAATTTATTTTTTTGCAAATTTAGAATTTCCGGTAATTTGCATTCAAAATGCATTTCAGAATTTAGATGAGCTGTGAAAAAATAAAAATAAAAAGTTTGCTAAATAAAATAGTTGTTTAACATAAAAATGTTTGCAGTTTAAGATAATTTGGCAGCTAAATTCCTTAAATCTATATTATGTATGAATTTATAAAGGAAGTTTCGTTAAACAATGACTAAGAAGTTAGAGAATCTTTTTATGTACATATTTTAAAAATGTATACCAACCGAAGATATGATTAAATATAATTTTTAAATAACTACATTTATCAAAAGTTTACTTAAGGATTCAGTAGTTTATGAAATGCGTCTTATACCCGATTTCACAGTGAAAGCTTAAGCCTTTGTCAAAACTTAAACTTGGGATATAACTTATTTTCTGGCTTATAAGTTCAAGCTTAAAGATAAGGATTCCTTAAAGTAGTATTTAATTTATGCCGAAGTTGGCTATATTTTAAGCTTCACTTTTGACACTTGTTTATACACACAAAATTTGTGGAATCAACTGAGCTTAAGTTACATTATTAAGCCACACAATCGGTTCAGTTAGTCTTGTGGTTAAGCTATCAATGTGAAATCAGACATTAATTCAGAGCAGCTATAAATTAATTGTAAATATGCAATTTAAGATTTTGATTTGTCATTCCTGAAACTCGAATTAGGTCGTTTTCGGAATTTACATCTGATATTCGGACTTCGAATAGTACACCAGCCAATGATAACTATTACAGAGTTGTTACATAATGAAAATTACTTTTATTTTAGTGGACCTACAATTGATAATACATATGTAAACAATATCAATTAAACTGGGTTTAAATTAAATCAAATTAAAGAAAATTTTGTAATAATATAACTTATGAATTTGTATTACAATTTAAAATACAAGGTGTAAGAGATATACGTCCTTTTGGTACTCACATTTTATAGGATTGTAAAATACATAACCAAAAACAAAAAATCTATTAGGTCAATAATATTAATTCACAAATAAAACTTTCGATAACATAAAATTTATAATCAAATTTGAAAATTATCATAATCAAATTATTCTGATCAAAGTTTATTTTTGCTCTTTATCTAAAGTTTTCTAGACTAATTTTTTTTAGCATATTTTATAATTTAAAATGTCAATATTTACTTAATGTTTTAATGATTTTATGTCAAACGATTTTTGATAACAATTTTACCATTTTATAAATTTGATAAAATATGTTTGCAATTTTACATACAATTAATTATTATTTGTATTATTTTTTTTTTCCTTGCTAGTTTGCGATTGGATAGGGTCAAAATAAATACATCTGACAGGAAATGGCCGAATAATATTTTAAAAATTAAAATCTAAATAATTTAAAGAAGGATCATGAATTCTGCAATCAGAAAAAAAAAAAATGTTTAACTAAAATACTTTTTAGAATCGACACAAAAGTTTAAATACATACTTTAAATTTTCAACTTTCATATTTCAACAGTTTTTTCGTTAACCTAGGTTGTTTTTGTTTCAAAATTCCCTAATCTCCAGATTTTTCCAATTACATTTCTACAAATCTTTATTTTTACTAGTTTTATTTATATAAATTCCAAAAGTTAAAATTTTAGGCAAACCCATAAAATTTATTTATATGATATATTTTCGATGCATTTTAAGATTTGATCCTTTGGCAGAATACGTGACTAAAATTTAAGTTAAATAAAATATTTTATTTATATCTATAAGGAGAAGTATTTGTTACAAATATATTTAAGAGGGCAAAGTACTATATAGGTCAATAAAACATCAAAATAGTTTGAATTTTTCGAATTGATTTCAATTAAAATTTCCGAAAATTATCAATTGATTGCGTAACATTTAATCAATGAAAATGTTTTATTATTTTTATCACACTTTAAAAAAATTAAATCAATTAGAAATTTTTTTATGTTCAATTATTGGACAGTGAATAAATTTAAATATAATAATCTGAAAACAAATAAAAATTATATTCTTTTAGGCATAACAAATTCTTAATTTATATTTTTGATAGCTAGTTATACATTTTTCTGATAGAAAATTGACAGAAATTTCTGATATTTTTATATTCATTAAACGTTCAATGTTCCCATTAAAATATTTATTGGCTTTGTGTATAAATGTATATATTTATTAATAATAATCATGCGAAAAAGGAATTACAGTACGTGATCGTTTGATCTAAGTAAAAAAAAAAACTGAAAATAATTTTTGGACTAGTAGCGATGATGTGTACAATGTTTAGTTCACAGGCTTGATTCCACAGATTTCTATATCGATGTAACTTGATTAAGTTTTAAATGAACACCAGTAATAAAATTTTCAAATTGCTGTAAACGTTAAGCGGGAAGGCCATTTTCTGATAACAAATATTTCACAATTAAAAGCTATTAGCTTTATAATTAGTTGATTGCGATTATAGCTATTTTACTACAAATAATTTGATGGTTCGAAATCATATTAGCATATAGTAATACAATGTAATAAAATTAGGCTATATGTTCTCCAGTTATGTATGCAAGGGAAAATAAATTCTAATATTGAATAAGGAAAAGTTAGCCATAAAGGGCTAATTTCCACGAATTAATTATAAGGTTGTATTTAAAATATTTATTTCAAAGGATACACTTATTTATAATTCCGATTTACAATAATAATCATTATAATTAGTTCATATACAAATGACTCTTAAATATTTTTCAAAATATAAATAATTTAATAAATACGGTTTTAAATCACTGTCAATTTTCAAGATTCTGAGGTATATTACTTACAAGTGATTTATATAATTGTGTTAACATTATTTGGAAAAAAGAACTGACACCCCAATGAAAAATCGATTTTTTTAATATTTTTTTTTAATATAAAAAATAGCATAAATGTCAACATTAATTCATTTGTATATTCAAGTAATTTATCACATATAATTTCTATAAAATTATATTTTTATATTAAAACAGGAAAATGCTAAAGTGCTTAACACGATAATTTTAATAAATTTGATAAAAGAACGAAATATTGCAGCCAAAAAAAAAGATAAATAAATTATATTTTTTGAAAAATTAACCTATGTTGACCAATCATAAAAATAAAAAAAAAAAGCAGATTAGGTGCCGCATTTAATTAGATATCAAAATAATTTCATATATTATGTACTTAGAGTTAGCCCTATCTAAATTCAATATGAACATCATAAAAAATGACATGTGTTCAAAATGACACATTGCATAAAAATTATTTAAATTATTTTTGATTAAATAAGCAGCAAATATAATTGTAAAAAATTTATAACCGAAACAAATATAGTTAATTGACATACCGAATGTTGAAAAGTCTTAAGAATATTTGCAACATCTACAAAATTAATATAAAAGCAAATGGTTGTAGCTCAACTTAAACAAAATATAGACAAGTTTGATTAGAATCACATTAGGTCACTTTAAAAAATTATAAAACTTACGAAAATTATTTTGACGGAAACAGTCAACAGTTTTGTACGATTGATTTCTAAAAAAAACGAGCTTTAAAACGAGTTAGTGTTCAAATATTAAAATGACAAAATATTAGTTGCTTTTTTGCGGCCATTTTTTATAAGGTTAACGAAATTGCCTTGTGGAAAATTCAACTGTATAACATTAACTTCATTTAATGATGATTCATATAGAATATATGATTCAAAATGCTGTGTTACCAATAATGTACTGGCCGTATATAAAATGCTTGTCAAACAAATATTTTATTCACAGAATTGGTTCGCGACTTTTTCCTTTCATAAGTGAAGATAAACTTAAGTGACATAAATTTGACACAAAAAAATCATTCTTTTATTAGATAATGCTATGTCACTTTTAAGAAGAAGATATGAGAACTGATGACGGTGATATTTTCGTAGTATTGTCATAGGCAAATCCAAACTGATCTTCTTCAGCCTCTAGATCAGAACATAATAAATAAATGCAACAAAATTATAGAAAAAAAAATTTCTCGACGAGATATTAATGATGAATATCGGAAATAAATTTAAGAAAAATCGATTCAAAATGTGGTGTTTGTGATAACAGTGGCTTACTGTGGTGTAATAATTCGGTTTTTATTAGTGAATTGAAAGATCTATTTGGTCTCAACCAAATCTGAGTATTAACTTACCATTTTGATGAGAAACATGGAAATTAAAATGGTTAAATGACAATATTAACCATAGTAGCTCCACATAAAATTATAATTTCATAATCATGAAATTATGGAATGGCCAATTAATATTTCAAGAATTATTTATTTATTAATGCTGTCATTCGCGGTCTGAATACCGTTGTCGAAGGAGAATCATCGAAAAACCTTTCAACGAAATAATGTTTAATTTATAGAAACAAAGTTTTTTATTGATAATTGCAACCAAATTCAAATATTTAACAACTTTTTTTTTTATAAAAAATCAATTTAGTAAAGTTCCTTTTTTCGAATTTTTACTGTAATAGTTTTGAATTATTTTTATCAGCCCCTAAATTAAATTATGTAACTTAATTGAAAATATTGTTTGAAATTTGTTATATGTAATTATTAATTAAAACTTATTTTTACCTATTATATTAATTTTATACGCTGATAAAGCGTTTTTTTACATACGTAATTTATTTAAAACTAATATTCTCAAGTTCATCACATTTAATATACAAAATTATACTCATAATCTCCAATTACACCACTAGGAATTTTGCAAATTTTGAAAATTCATTATCTTAAATTTTTAAAAAGTTTATATTATTTTAGACAAAATTGTTTTACTATAATTAAATTTGATAAATTTCTATATAATTAGAGAAAAAAAAATTTAATTGGAAAGTATAAAATTTGGTCTTAATTGGGAAGAATGATACTATAAGAGGGTCGATATTAAACGACGTTCGTTAAAAGCATTCGATTTAAGAATGTAGAGCATTAAAATTATAAGGAAATATCATAAAACTTAATTCTAATTCAATAAATTCAATAATATTGTCATAAGATTATTTAAAAATTGAAACTGCTAATCTCCAATTTAATAATAAATATGTTTTATGTTTATTTCGTTTATGAGCAAGTGAATTCTTCTATTAAATTTAGATACAAAACAGCTTTAATTTATTTTACTTTTGTTCCAATTTCTACACTTCTCTGCAAAAACAAAAACTAGTACTACTCTTGAACCAACTACTTGTAAATCCTATTTTCAAGATTCTTAAATGCCAAGGAATCCATGTTTATATACATTTTTGCAAACAATGAATCCAAAACAATTGCACAAAATTGTGTATTTGTTTTTTTTTTCTTTAATGACACTTATTCAAAAACGTTGGCATTCCATAAGGATTTATATTTGGTTAGAAGACAAAGTGTTGTAATAATACTGAAGGGTTAATAATTTCTTTCTTATGTATTGTTAAAATTAGTATTTAAATCTAGATAAAATCAAATTCGATGCAAATCTGTAAATTGTAAAAGTGAAATTTTATTTTAGAATTATGTAATTTAATATTAAATTCAGATAAATAAAAATCAGTTGTAAACATTTTTTAATCAATACAAAATTTTATTAACAATTTTAATTAATATAAATATTTACTAATTTATGATACATTATCAAAATAAAAAAAAAAATCTTTTAAGAATACCTATAAGGTTTAATTCTCTCATCAAAAGTAATTTTTTTTTGACAGTTATAATTTCCACAAAAATATTACAAAACTTTTTTTTTCGTTTTTATGTTTTGTATATTATGTTACAGCATAATACATATTTAACTAATATTAAGTTGTCATTATATGAAAATACCTTTTGAGAAGGTGGTATATATATAATATTTTTGGATAACGTGACTAGAATAATAGACAAACTGATATTTTCATATTACAGCTAATATAAATGGTCTGAAAAATATTCAGTAAATTGTTGCTGCCTGTATTTAAAGACAAAATTTTTGGGAAATTTAAAATAAAAATTGATATCGTTTTTTTAAAATTTACTTTTGACCAATTAAATGTAGTAACAGTTGATGTCATACAAATACAAATAGTTCACTATATGTAAGTCATTAGAATTTGTTAATTTTCTTAATTCTTAAGCATATTATTTTTACATAATGTAAACAGAAATAGTTATAACACATTGAAGTGACTTTAACGATTGTTACAAATTTTATGAGTAAACGAAGCTATATAAAATACCATAGTATTTATCTAAACCTGATTATCTTCTACTTATTTAGTTCTAAATTAAACCCTCCCTATAAATTCAATACTTTTTATAAACAAAATATTTCAAATCCTTTTTGCAATTATTACCCTCAAATTGCAATATAAAAATTATGTATTCTATTTTTGTGTACGAAATAGTGTCGATATTTTAGGGGTATTCATGAAATTATTATCGTTTTTTTTTATATATAATATATATATAACATTCTACCAATAATGATGAGATGATATCCTTACAAAAAAAAAAAAAAAAACAAGATGATGATGGCATCATGCACTCTGAATAAATATATGATCTATTACTGAACTATGTTAAAAATTTCGCTATATAAAATTTTTTTGTTACAAATAGGCAAGTTATTTTTTTTCGTCCTTTATACTCTGACAGTGTTATGGGTGTGGGTAAGAAAAGTGGGTTTAAAATAAAAATCTTTTTAAATTGTTCATAACGAGGAGGAAACTTGATTTAAAATTATCAAGTTTTTTTTTTTGGCTACGTTGTATACTATATATATATATATTGTATGAATATGTATTTGTGTATTGGATGGAAAAATCTTTTAACGTAAAAGCAATAATTCATTATTTTTTTTTTAAGGAAAAGTTGTAAATTGCGAATAATTTAAGTGCTGTTATTATAATGGGCATATTCTTAAATCCTTACATGAAAAATTGTTTGAAATAAAAAAAAAAATTGACGAGTAGATTAGTATTATAATGGTAATTCTGATATTATATTTGGAATAAGAAATTTTGTTAATAAAGATATTTATATTAAGGATCATAACATAATATGTTTTTTTTTAAACGAACTTTGAGATCAGTGCCCCCAATTCTTAAATATCAATATATTTTAAGATGATATAAAAATTATTTATATAGTATAATAAAAATAGAAAATCCTTTTCTATAAAACTTTGGATTTTCATCTTTAATTATTTTTTATTTTGAATTTTCTCTAATTTCTAAATTTCTTGGCTCATTCAATTTATTAAAAACAAAATTCACAACAAATGTAGAAAATATTTTACTTTAATTAATTTTTCTTGATCAGACACAAAAAAAAAAAAATAATATATATATTAAAATTCATTTTGTATATCCATAATTAACCAATTAAATATAATAATTTCATAAAATCATTAAAAGCTAGAACCTTTAATAAAACTAATATTAAACTTTAAAGATATACTGTAAAATAATATTTCATTTAAAACATATTTTTATATGCTGCTTCATTTACAAAAATTATGATATTCTCCATTATTTCTGATATTTTTCAATATAATATTCAAATAACCTTTAATAAAAGGGTATATGTACATAAAAAAAACTTATAGAATGAAAAAGGATCATTTATAATTATATTACAATATGAAAAACTTACTAAAATTTCAATATCTATATAACAAATAGAATAAAATGAAATTAACAACTTTCTAATTTCGAAAGGAAAGTCTATATTTATAAAGGATACCTTACAAATAATGTGTAATAAATATTTATAAAATATTTTCATATAAGCAAAATGTAAGTTTCTATCAAAATATGAATTTTCCCCCTTTCAATATTTCGAATAACTTTTAAATTATGGGTACACATTTATGGGTTTTAAGTATAATATAATATTTGAGTGTAATTTGTTTAGATAAACTTGTTGCTTCCAGTAAAGTAATTAGTATATTTATATACAATCTCGTAATAGTGATCAATGAAGTCGTAAAATATTATTATAGGTAACATAATGTAATAAAATTAAAATTTGGAAATTAATAATTAATTAATTATTTAAATTCTTTTCAAATTTTAATAGCTCAATAAATTTATGAAATTGTTCTCAATTTTTTCCACTTTGTTAAAATATATTCGGATTAATCAATTTTCATAATCTTGACCTATATATATATAAATAAATATTTGACATTATGTCAGACACCATAAATATTTTATTCAAATCAATTTGATCTGAATTAGCACAAAGGTGTTAATGTTTTCAATAACCACAATCAAACATAATAAAAATTATTATTACTAATTATTTTTATTGATTTACATTTTTAAGATATATACATAAAAAAATAAATTTTATAGAGTTATGAAGTTATTTATGATATCAATGTAAAAGAATGTTGAACCAATTATTTTATAATAAATAATTTCTTGCATAGCTTGTAAACTATGGATGTGAAAAGATTCTAATCTTTGAACCGAAAATACTCCGACGAATATTTGGCCCATAGATGGAAAATAACTAGTAGCCAACAAAATTCAATTTTGAATTAAATGCTGCATATGAGGATTTAAGTCATCGATTTCATCAAGATGAAAATATTCCAATGGGAATACTGCGTTCAGCGTATACCAGATACTCGAGTGCCAGAAAAGCTATCATGAATAAAGCATAGGATAGACGACCGGTTCGAAAGTGCTCGATGCAGTTATCGGAAATGGTAGAAGTATGCTGCAGGTGCAGGTCCTAAATTGGAAGTCAGTTGTATTAGACCAGGATGTGTAGCGAAGTAATATGGTTGAAGCTAGAGAAAAAGAAGAAGATTATTAAATATGTAAACGGTATTACAATATTTATTTAGCTAAAAATGAATTTCAGTACGACATTTGTCGTTTTCGTACAACATTTGCATTTTTAATAACTTATTTATGATAGTTTTCTGATGACTTCTTATTATTTTCTCCTTTTTTTTAGAATTGGTCGTATTTTTTTTTTAAAAAATTGATGACGTCAAGGGTTTATATCAGATGTATATTAAAATTAACAATTTTGTATTCAATAGATTTCTTGGTAGTGTCCCATAAATGGCTTACCGGTGAACACAAATCAGCCAGCCGAAAGCAATATACAAACTTTATAGTTTTAACCTTTGAAAATATATTTTAACTTATAAATTTTAATTTCACATGATTTTATGTTCTTACATGTAAAATAAATATAAATACTTTGTAATGCAAAACAATTTTTTTGTTGTGAAAGATTGGCTATTGCGATTATTAATATAACAAAAATTTAAATTTTAATATATACAAAATTAGCTGGGTTAATATTTTCCATTACATCATCCATCGGAATAACTATTACCCAACTTTAAGTAATTAAAAATATGCACTCAAAAATCAAAATCAAATAATGACATTGAATTAATAAATTTGTTTTCTGAATTAATTAATATTTCTTGTATTATAACCATACAAAAGTTTACCATATTTAAAATTACTTTAACTTTATATGGTCCTAAAATTTTAGTCCATTAAAATTTTCTGCATGATTTATGGCGCCGGCCCGCCATTAGTTAAATCTATTAAATTTAAATTTTTTGTTTATTTGTATGATCGTCAAATGGTTCATTTTTTATAACAAAAATGATTCATAGTTAAATCGATATTGTGTTTGCAAATCACGGACAAAATAATTATTTTAAAATTATAGGCGGTTTTTTTTTTGTTTTGTTTCGATGTTTTTTTGAAGTGAAAAGAATCAGCAAAAATTAATTGTATTTACTTAAATAAAACAGAGAGAAGACTTAAGATTAGTGCCATAAGCCATACATAAATTCATATTTAAATTGTATATTAAATTTACTAACAAAAGTTGTGGAGTTTTCTTTATTATTATTTTTTATAGTTATTTTAAGTAAACTTTTATGAAAGATTGTAAATAAGAATTGTTTATAAACTTTTGCAAAATATTTTTATAATAACAAAATTACGTAATTTTTTTCAATTTTATGGCTAATTTCTTGTTTAGGCTATTGAGATTTTAGTAGTTTTCTTTTAAATTTAATTATGAGTGATTTTTGAATGTTTTTAGAACAAATTAAATTCAGTTTTTCATTATTCGATGACCATATCCTTATAAATAGGCTATTGAAATTTACAAAATATATAAACATAAATTTATTCAATACAAATAAATACCATTTTTCGTATTGTACGATTACACCACATATAGACAGACGAGTTTATATATTTGTATTACCCACTTTAATGCTACAGACATGAACCAATATTTAAAATTAATTAATTGTGTGGCGCTTTAATATTAGAATATTCGTTTAAATCTTGAGTTGATTACGAAATTCTATACTGTTACGACGGGTAATCATCAGAGCGACGTTAGCATAGTGTTAGTGTGTTATGCTGCGCCCTGGATTCAATTCCAGTTTACCGATGTCGATCTAATTTGTCTCAGCTTTAAATGAGTGCCAGTAATATAAGAATTGGGAAAAATGTTAACGGTGACAACAAAATGTTTCACTAAAAACCATTCGTTGCAATTAAAAGTTTCTTTACTATAAAGAAAATTATTATTTGGAATCCATATGAAATTAGTAGGTTCAAATTGCAATTGCAATGGTGTAGTTTAATACAGTGCAGTTTTCTAAATTTATATATTATAAAAATTACAAAAAAAGGAATATACAAATTATATTTGGCTCAGTTTTCTAAATTTATATATTTTTCGATCCAAAAGTTTACAATTATATTATTAATATATGTATATATGTTTTATTGAAATAGAAAAACTAAATACATATATACATATTTCATAAATATATCACGATTAGTATTATCTGACATTCCGTTCCCACCACGATTGTTTGGCGTCTCCATTATAACGAATTTATCCATTATGAGAACCTCATAAAATTATTTTTAATATATAAAAAATAAATAAAATTTGTAGTTCCTTTGGTTTGTCACATTATTATAAAGAAAAATAATTAATTATTAATAAAAATTAAGTAAATCAGCTTTGTTCCACAATTTGGTATTTTTTAAAATAATTATTGATTGCTTTTGCTTGTCAACAAATCTAAAAATAATATCTAATCTTTAAAAGTAATAACCATATTGCTAATTCTGTTTAAATTCTATAAAAATTTATTATTAATTTTAACTATAAAAATGAATTTGCAAATCGTTACCCAAAATACAATAAAACATAATTTTAAATAGCAAAGATAAGTTAAGCTCTATAGTAAACTTCTGCATATATTTTATAATAACTTCACAGTAAATAATTTTGTAAATCTTATTCCATAAAAAACTCATTTCAGGTCAAAATATTATCAAAATTGACCTATAAACATTTTCAATTTTTAATTGTATGTCATAAAAATGAATTCTTTAGACGCAATTTTATAATTTACTTTAATTATTTTGTCATTTTCTAAATAATTCAAAATTAAAAGAGAAGGAAAATATTTTGATCAATTAATCTTAATAAAAAAAACATTAAAAAAAATATTTATCGAAGAATTATCAACACTGTTGAGAAATGAAAGTGAAAGGGTCTTTATATTAATATTAAATGTGATCCGTTTAAACAAATTAAATACTCCAGAGTACTCCTAGGAAAATGTAGTCGATTACACCAAATATTACACATACATAGACCTCACATATTGGAAAGAGTGGATATTAAAATAGGAGTTAACTTATAATTCTCTCGCTATATATGTACATACTTTAAAATATATGTTAACATAGTAACTAAAAATAATGTTAAAGACCACTTTGAAAAGTTAATGAGAAATTGAATAAATTAGTAATTATTATTATTCAAGTATTTGTCTTTAGGTATAGCGTTAGATGGGACATAGCTACTTTCAACAAAAAAAAGTCTGCACAAACAGTGGACTAGATTTGTCTATCTAATATTTTTGATTTTTTTCCAAATTAGTCTATATTTAAAAATATCCATTTTCATGGCTAATATGGGATGCATTGCTATACGGTGAATAATTTACGTTGAATTGTCCGACTCCCATTCTATACATTCTATAATTATTTTGAAAAACTTTTAAGTAACTATCATTTTTTCGTTCAATCAAAATTAGTATTCCATTTACGAACTACTCTGGAGTAATTTGTACCAGTCAATGGATCACACAATTATGTAATATATTTTCCCTATCAATAATTTAAATGTTTTATCCCATTTTCGTTTTAATATTTTTAATTGCGTCATTTATATCAATTGTAATACTGACTGCAAATTATGATATTTAATTCAAATCAAAATGTTGGATAAATAATATTTAATCATAATTTGTATTTTCATGCGGTTGATATTTATTCAATAATTTTCTATGTAATTCTAATAATTTATTAAGATAATAAATTTTTTTTATTTTTTTTTTTTTGGTTAATATACAAAAAAAAAATGACATCATTTATTTCATTTGTTTTAATAATAAAAGAATTCTTAGATTTGTAGCTTTGGGCTTCAAAATTTAATTAAAAATAATTAATTTTAAATTATTGTTAACAAATTTTTAGTTCAATTTTATTTCAGATATAACAAAAATTTATTATGTATATTAAAGAATTGTGTTAAAATTTATTTTAAATGTTTTTACCAAATTTAAATCAATTCAAGAATTTATTAATAATTTCTCCTGTTTTGTTTGTCATTTATCTTTATAAATAATTTTTGTTTGATTGGTTTAATTTGTGATACATATTTCATAAATAATATTGTATAGGCGATCATCATTTATTTGTTACTAAGTTTAATTAAGAACAAAAGTTTTATGTTTTATGTATTATGATTTTCATATGTTGATAGAATTATAGCCTTTAATCAAAAAATTTAAATTTCACAAACTAACCTTAAAAATATTCTTATTGCCTCGGAATCTCATTGAAATATAAAAAAAAAAAATAGAAAAATTTGAGAGTAACTAAAGCGTTCTATAGCAATAAGGAGTACGAAGGATTTGAATTGAACTTCAAGTTTTAATAAAATTGAAAATATTGTTGCCTTTATTTGATTCTCAAAAAATTTCATTGTAAAGTTTATATATTAATTAGCATTCCAAGAAGTTTAGACAGAACAAAATTATACCAAATTAAAATATTTATCATAAATAATAATCTTCATAATTGGCTTAAATATTTATATGTTCTAATTGTCGGTATCTTGCTACTTGCTAGCATTAACTTCAATTAAAATATGCCTTTAGAACTTTTAAATTTACCGAATACCAAATAATAATATAGATATATGTATATTAATTTGTATTGATTAATTTAACTCTAGATGATTTACTTAATTTTATGAACCATAAATTACCCAAATCGTCAACCACAAAAAAAAAAAAGTCTAGCCAAACTAAATTAGTTGTAATGACTCATTTTAACCAATAAAAATCCCCAGATTATTTCGCGAAAATTTATTAAATTTTTTTTTTTTTTGAATGTTGGACCTTAAATTAATGGGATTGGCAATCGAAATTCCAAGAAACATTTGGTTTTTATGAATTTGTCAAATGTGTATCAAAATGTCAAACTGTCTAGATAAAATTTTAAATATTTATCTGGTAAAATTTAAAATACTGAATATAATTAGTCATAAGCAAAAATAAGAATTATCAACTAAAAAAAAAATTGATTTTTCAAAATATTCTGTAAGGTTGATGAACATAAATATTGCTTAAAGTATGGGATACATTATATCGATCAGTTCAGTACCGATTCGTTCAGTAAATTTCAAATTTGATGTCTTCATATAATTGTGTGGCAAATCGATTAAGTGGACATATAGGAGCGATTAAAATTGATTCGGAACAAATCGAATTGGAATGATTGATTTTATTGATTTTTTGCGAATCCAAAGCTAAACTGAAGCAAATGTCAAGAGATATGAAATTTGACAGTTTCAAAAAAAAAAAAAAAAAAAATAATATCGATTGCAATAGGTAGCTTATGTATACTTAACTAGTGGAATCGAATCGAAACTGAAGTGTATAGCCCACCCTTAAAATAAAAATAGTTTATTTTAACAAATAAAATAGGTTTTAATTTTCACATTTTAAAATCAGTAATGGTTTCTCGATAATGCAAGTTAATAAAAAAATAATATTTAAAAATATCATTTATAATTCAAAAGTGTAAATGGCTTTCGTAATTTTGAAACTTAAATTATAATGAATTAATGATAATAAAATTTAAAACCTCTATTAGGTCAGAATAATTATAAATATTTAATGATTTTCAGAAACCAAAAACTTTAATAGTTTTTATTTTGTTTCCAATATTATATCAGATACGCGAATTGGTTTTGTTTTTTTTTTAAATAAACAATAAATTTAGAGTTAAATAAAAATAAATATAATAAATTTTGTGAACACTTAAAGTCATAATAAAATAAATATAAAACTATATATGCAAAATTATAATATCCATTTTAAAATATAGGTTTATGGATTTCAAATTGATAGTAAAATAAGTTGTTATAAACTTATGGGTAAGTTCTAATCTTAATAAAAATTGATGAATAGACCGCAATATTTCTTACATAATTTATAAACGAGTTTAATTAAATGGTTACTAATATATTTACGAGTAGATTTAGGGTCGTATCAAAAAAAATTATATTTTGGCACATATGGTTCAATTTCACTCAAATGTGAATTTTTCACGTTTTCGAATTTAATAAAATTGTGCATAGAACTGCTTGGGTTTCTCGTTAATGCTCCACTTTTAGTGGCTTTGGGAACATTCGAAAAAAAAAAAATTATTTTTAATTCCTGCGTGTTTTTTTGAAAATTTTTATAACCCAGATTAAGTTGTTAAATACAACAGTAAGTTTTACCTGTTTTGAATGAAATGTGATATAGTTATTGCTCTTGAAATATTGATTCGGTACCCATGGCAAACTAATATATGTGCAGTTTAGTTTGCTAATTTCATGTGTTTCTATAGAGTAAATAATAATTATTATCGGGATTGAATAAAATTTGACATAGTGGGTTAGTTTCATAATCTAACTTAGATTTCCGAATTATTTTTCATTTGCTGCAGAAATCTAAAGATTATAGTTATTGTTAAATGTAGTCCACTAGTTAGTTTCATCTGAACATTTTTTATATACACTTTATCTAAATCGAAAATGTTACTCCAATAGTGCTAAAAAATAGTTGTAATAAGAGATAACAAAGTATTGTTTGTTATAAAGGTACTGATAATTACAAACACTATTGGACATAACTACCAGTTTTGTGCTCTCCTAAATTACCAACATTTTTTAAAAGTTTTCGACTTAAGTTACAAATGAACCAAATAAATGCGAGCATTTTGTCTATAAAATTAGTCTAAGACCTACTATGTAGCTCTCGAAAAAATTTAAACTAAATGATGGTATCGAAATGTTGGCAACGACTAATACAATCAGAGAATATTCATCAGATGTCTGATAAATTCAGACCTCTAACGATGGTTATCTGTAATTTAAAATTTCACTGGATAAGCAGATGCGGCCTACTAAAATTTATAAATAGATAATCTGTCATATTGAAATGTTTGAACTAAAAAAACAACGTAGGACAATATGAAATTAGTATGCACATTACATAAAAAGCAATTATTACATTATTGTTCTCAACATTTATATTGTGAATCTTGTTCAAAGGAAATATGTTGTTAACAATAAAATAATAATATTATGTTTCCGTAAAATAAAAAATAAGGATATTATTAAATTATTCAAATTGAAAATGCTGCGTAAAGCAAATTAGAAATTTTATATTTAATTAAATAATATGCTATTCAGATTTGCAAAATTACATAATTCCACAAGTCGTAATAACATTCTATGGCAACATGTAAGAGTAGGTTATGTCGAAAATTGAAAATTTTTAGGAATGAATAAATAAAATTAAAAAAATTCTCTGGAAAAAATATGTAATTTTAACGAACTTTTGAATATACATACGCAAAGTTATTAAAAACCTTAAAAACATAGTTGTAGCTAGTAGCTTATAGGATAAAAGTAATTAGGTCGTCAAAAACTAAAACTAAATTTAAATTCAATAATGATTGGTAAGAACATCTTATCTTGAGTTACGTTTTTTTTTTTTTGAAAATATTATTATTCAACCTCTACACTTAAGTTATACGATTTTTTTACTTAAGATTATTTTACGTCCATGAATAAAATGCATGAAATGCATCAAGCATTTAAAAATTAATTAGGCTATTATGTATTTTTGGAATAATACAAAGATTACCAACTTCGTGACTAGTCAAAAACAAATGTTAGAAAGAGAAGGATAATAAAATAGAGAAATATTGATTTTTCGCTTCCACTTAAGTTACTGTTACATTATGCCACAGAATAACATAATGGAATTGTGGAATTATACCCATTTTTTAATTAACTAGAGTTAAATTTGAAAATTATGACATTATGTCACACTAATATATATTTTTTCCATACACTCAGAACAATATAAGAATTGATACCCATCTCTGAGCTTTACATATTAAAATTGTTTACCTGTTTACCCAAGAAAACATTAATTTTAAAAACGTAGGTGTACGAGAGTAGGACAATGACCAGACAGAATATATATATACAGACTCTATACAATTATTATTGGCGGAACTGTGGTTGCATTATCTTTAATTTTAGAATAATTAATCATTCAAATATTTCGTTCAAAAATATATTAACACTCAAAATTGGGGAATGCTGAGATACTATGGCTATAAAATGGAACTGATATACTATTTATGTAGAGTAAAATTTCAATTTATAAAAATAATTGTAAAGTGTTGAGAACTTTGTTCAATCCACCATAAATTGAGAATTTTTGTTTAAATAAACAAATATAATATCGACACTGAAATGTTAATTTAATAGCCATATTTTTAATGATTCATTTATGTTTAGGCATTTTTCATAAAATTAAATATTGAAATTTTTTCAATCATTTATATAAGAAAGTTATTTGTAGTTTCGTACTTTTAAAATATAAATTATCATGAGTAATAATGTTTTTAATTTTGTGTGGTTTCTTTTCAATATGATTTATTAATATAACTGCAAGAATCATTTGCGTAATATTCTAAAAATATATAATAAATCAGCAAAAACAAAATTATCACAGTACAAATTCTGAACTAAACTATTATAAACATTTTTTTTTTTTCTTGTTTGAATATTAACGAATTTTTTATAGTTCGCTTGAACATTGTATTAGCTTCTTATGTGTACTTTTTCATTATTTATTTTAATTTAATTTTTTTTAAATGTTCGTATAGAATAATAAATTATTATTTTTCTTTAATGACCAATGTTTTCACACATGTTGCAACATAAAATATTTAAACAAAAACATAAAGAACATGGTTCAATTTTTTTTTTTTTTTGTATATGGAAATTTTGCTGCGTAAGAAATACTTACGCAGTGTATAACAAATAATATTGCAAAAGCAGCTATAAATAAACCAATATAATAAAACAAAAATGAAAACCGCAGAAAAATATAATTAAATATTTATTAAAAGTTTGTTTAACTTATAAGCCGAACTTGATCTTTGGATAAATTAAATCAACCGAATTATTATAAGTAAGAGCTAACTCTGAAGATAACTAGAATTGTATTACAGGACACATTATTTTAAGGAAGCAAGCTACACGGTTGGGATTAACCCTGTTTTCGCTCTGCAGAAAATGTGAAGAGGAACAGCGAACAGGAATCCTTAGTTAGAGTATATTCTATATCAATGTCCTGGTGTTCAACATAGCAGATTACGACACTTAAAATGTCTGTTACATAGTCAGTTGAGACTAAATAAGGTAACATGATCACGGTAATTAAAGGTTGTTTTCTAGTGGCAGCTAGAAAAAGTTAAAGTTTATTTATCTTTGAGCTGCAACGATAATTGGCTCACCTCATATTTATGATTGGAGGAAATACAAAAATTGGCGGAAATCTAAATTGACCTTAAGCAGGTGGGTGGGATTGATATGCTGTAGAGTTAAAAGCATCAGCAATCAACTGGAGAGTACAACGGCGGCCTATATGTATGGATTCGGTGGGGATGTTTTAGGATACACCTTCTTGCGAAACAATTAATTATAATCGTAAATTCTCGATTCAAGGCTTTTGGAAACCGTGATGTATTTAGTATCATGAGATGATGTTTAAAAAAATATACAAAAATTATTTGTTATGAATAACAATTCGCCATTCATACCAACGTATTTTTTCTGGTAATATAATTGTGACATTACAGAAAATGCATCACAAACTATACTAAACTTTCATATGTAAATGTAAAAAATTACTGCAAAAAATTATGTTAGATCAAATATTGGACTTGGACCAAATGACTGTTGTATAATTACATACTGCCAGTTTTTCTCTTTTTCAATTATATTAATGAGCAACCATGATCTTTAGCTTGGCTTTTAGTTAACTGGCACCATGACATCATTATATTTGTTTAGAAATTCAATAAATTCTTAATATTAAATAAAAAATTAATATTGTTTATTTTAAAATTTTATAAAATGTTGAGTTGATTGAAAAAAAAAGAATTCTTTATATTTTCTTAAATATTGTTTAGAAATAAATCTTAATTAAGTAATCAAATATTTTTAATTAAATATGTTTGCATATTTTTTCTTAAAACTTTAAACAAAATTTTGAAAGTTTAGAAACAAATTTAATCTTATATTTTCTATTGATATTATAATGCTGACAACATAAATTCTTTTTTCCTTCAAAAGTGACCAAAATTTACCATCCTTTAGATAAATTTAATGAAGAAATACAAGGGGGCGATGAAAATCTATACTAATTTTTGGTAAAACAATAAATAAATCATGCGAATATCAAATTACAAATTCAAACGATAATTTTGTTATTTTTAGTTAAGATAAAAATGTTTTACAACTTTGGATGTTATGCAGTTTTTTTGGTATACTATACACCATTAATGGACTTCTAACGAATTTAAATATCTAATCGCCACCATAAAAAAATAATCTTTAGCAAAATTGTCTGGCTATTAAGAAAATTTCAATATTGTAAATTTTATGCTTATATATATATTTTACCATTTCCAAAGATGCCATATTTTTTTATCATAAAATCATAATATTTTTTATTAGTTATATATTATGATTAGATAGTTTGATTTAAAATATTTGTGTGATGTTCATTTAAAATTATGAGTCTAAGCTATTTTGTAAATTTATTAAATATGAATAATATTGATGAGAAGAGATATTAAAATTTATATTTTAACTATAATTTATGGTTGAAAATAATTGCATAAATGATTTAAAAGTATATTTTTTATATAAATTTTATCTAACCTTTATACAGTACGTAAAGTTGTACAAATATGTTTCTTGATTAAGCGCTTCAAAGAAGTAAATAAAAATGTTTTAACCGGTTTTAGTTTTTAAGTTTTACAAACATATTAGATTATAAATTTAAAAATTTAATTTACCAAGAATAATTAATGTTAGAAGTCTTGACTTAGTCACCCAATCAATTGCCAATTTTGACTTTCATACTACACGATTTTTTTACATTCGGCTAATCAAATGAAAAGTTGTACAACCGATTGATATTATGTAAAGGAACTTTAAAGATAATGCAAATATTAAAAGTGCAAGTTAAAAGCTTTTTGTTTTGTACTTTAAATATTGTTCTATTTTAATTTATTGATATCAAACTTTGAGGCCAGTTGATTGAAAACACTGACAAGAAAACCATAAAAAAGTTCATATGAAATTACTTTTTCCTATGAAAGAATTTTATCAAAGTGTTTGCCACTTATACTTTTTGTTGTTGGACGCAATTCAAGAAATTAAGACAATGTTGTCTACTTAAAGAAAAACCGTATTCTTTGAAAATATCATTAAAAGTATATTATTTACTAATAGTAAATAGTAGTGGAACTGACACATTGTATTTTAATCATAGTTTTTCATAAATTTAAAATAAATAACTTTTGATAAAATTATGATTAAAATCAAAGTTTTCTACATTTCCAAAACAATGATAACAAATTAATCTATATTTTAATAGGAAGGTTACTAAAAGGCGAATTACATTAGATTTAGTGTTTTTCGATATCATTTGCAATAATTGGTGCTAGTACAATTCATTCAAATCAATTCGTGGTACGAAATTATGTTGTACAATATACTATTTTTATAGATCCTATAAAGCATTCTCAATTTCTGAAATAAAAAGTGTATATACTGTCAGTAAATCGAGCTAAGCATTAGAATGTAGTGATGTATTTTTTGAATAATATAACCAAAGTTAAGGTTTCATTTTAATAAATATCCTAAGAGAAGAGTATTTATTAATTATCGCTTGCTAGCTGTCAAACATTTCATTAAACCGAAGTTTTTTCTTAAGGATATGCATTCTGAAAACTGAATGCCAACAATATAATTTTTATTTATATTAAATTATAATGTTTCTTAACAGCTAAGTAAATTTTCCCATATGGTATTTCTCATATAATAGTAATAAATAAGCAATTTAAATGTAAATTTCGTTAATTTTTGGTATTAATTATTATTAGTAATATATTTTTTTTAATTGAAAACATCTTTTTAATTTATGTTTCCTTTCTTTTACTAAGCTATTTAATAATTTAAAAATATGTTATAAAGATATGTATATACATATATATTTAATTCCTTGTAACATACTCCAGTATTAACTAAGTTTTTGTTTTTGCTTTATTTCTATTAATGCGCCACATTTATTTTATATATATAAATATGTGTAAAAGATGATCTCAATTCAAAAACAAAAATTAAATCTAATAAATCAAAGAAACCAAGACAACAACTAAACTAAAAGCATCGTTTCTGATAGATTAAAGTTCTCCATAAAAAAGAATATTATACTAAAACAAAATCATTGTGCAATAATTACACATGTGACCAATATTTTATATTAATTCTTATTGAATTTTTATAAAAATTCTTAAATATAATTAAAATATTAATCTACATCTGAAACTGTGATAATTCGAGACAACTGAAATAAAATAATATTTCTAATTCCAACAAATTTTTAGCATTTAACCAAATGTCAAATTAGTTCAACTTCCTTTTAAATGGGTTATCTACAATTAAGTCGTTAATAAAAATATTTTTATATAATAATTAATTTAATGGGCTACTTACTCGCTACTGTATCAATATTTGTTTTGTAAGTATATAAGTTTAATTTTTTTTTTGTTTAAATGTTTATATAATTTTTTTTTTTATGATTTTAATGGGTTAATAACATTTAGGGTAGCAACAAAATTAATTGGTTCAAGGCTAAAAATGGACCAAAAATCAAAACAACAATGATGACATTTCAATGACATATAATTATTATCATTTAAATATATTTATAATATTAGTTAATTCACTTTGAAAATTATTGTACACTATTTATATAGATGTGAGATTACTATGCCTTTTATATAATAGAAATATCGAAAATATTTTATTCAGACTATAATCTTTAATTTAAAATCATTTTGAACAATGTTTTAATTACACTGTGATCGGTTATAAAATTGGGGCTATTCTATTAATAATAAAATTTCGTGGATATTAAATTTTCGTGAGATTACTAATTTCTTTCAGATACATTTATATCATATTAACATAAACTATTCCTTGTCTAAAACCATTGAAAACTTTCTTTATCTAAAAATCATATCTAAGGTTAGTACCATATTTCCTACACTGATAAGAAATTATATTAATAATGTTTTAACAAAATTACGAAAATTTTATTTTTATACACTTACATAAAGACATATATATATATATATACAGGGTGTATCAGATACTGATACATTACAGGCATGTCCAGAATTGAATCGTTACAGAATATTAAATATGCAAAAAAAAAATTCTGTATCACTCACTATAAATGAAAAACTGTCGACAAATTAGACTTGTTAGAAAATATTAAATAACTCTTTTTATTAAGACTGTTTTTTCATATTTTTATTTTTAATCTAATTCAAGGAAATGTTTAAAAATTTGATTTTTTGTTTGTCTATTACTTTTGAAAAAATCAATTTTTTTACTTTCTATTTGAAATTGTGTGAAATTGTGTGGTTGGTTTTTCAATTCGATTATTTGCTTTTTCATTTGATTTTTACTACAAAAACAAAAATACAAAAAAGGAAGTACATCATAACAATTTATACTACAAATTATAAGAAATTTTCAATTTTTGTTTTTGCCTGTACCATTGAACCACTGAATAACTTCTCTGTAATAATGCTCTGGTGCATATTGGTATATTAAATTATTTCTTATCATAAGTTGCACCTTATCTAATAACCTTTCAGCTTTGTCATTCAAAAACTGAAGAAAATTTGGACCATTAATTATATCTGTACTCAATAATACAGAACCGCCTTTGGAAAAGCGGTGATTATAAACCTACATTTCATCTGTGTACAAAATCGATAATAATACCTCGGATAACATTGGAGACAACAGAAATCAACTTTTCGTGGGTAAATCACTTGGAAATAAATTTTGAACTGGCGTGTAGTGGTTTAGATAGATTATGTTACAAGCAGTATTCGCCACATTTTATTTTTAGCAACTCCTAATAGTATAGCAACTTGTTGGATCTTGCATAAATACAAAATTTATTCATCTACGTTCACATAATACTGAACATTTCCAGAGCCTTCTCTATCATAAGGGAAAAAATGCTATTTTACTCCCATGTGGATATTGGCAAAAACTATAAATTAAATACATTTCCAGATATTCCTCATCATCAGCAGTAAACTTTAAAATTATTTGAATTAAAGATCTTCAATTCAAGATGTATACATAGAAATCAGCCATTTTATAATTCTAAGAATCTCAAACATAATTTTATTGATAGTAATTTAAATCATAATGAAAATGTGCGACAATTACATATTATTAAAATGGATGACATTTTGAAACGGCATATTTCCGAGCATGTTTTTAGAAGAGTTTTTTTTTAAGAAATAAATTCAGGAAAATCGCATTCACGTGGTCTAATATATACTGGGCCACCCTGTATTTATATACACTCATATAATACTGTAATTTGTTTGAAGATAATCGACGCACCCGCATTCAAATATCATAACCGAATTTCAAACATGCAACAGGTGAGATACATCAAACTGACAAAAATCGATTACACATCATTTGAAAATGTCTTATGAAGATTTTATGATTTGTTAGAGGCTACAAAAATGGTTAAATATTACTAATTTTCAATATGTTATTTTAATTATGCGGCAATATCTTAAAGAGACACGAACATTGACATTAACCAGTTTTATTACATTTATGAATATTTTCATTGTAATTTTGACATATTTTATGTAAAACTTAGCGGGAACTACTTAATCAAATATTTTAAAATATAAAATAATCAAATTAATAATGAAAAATTTTATGTTATTGATAAGAAAATATTATGTTTAAAGATATAAAATATTACTCTAACATTGTAATTTTTTTTTTTATATTTGAAATTGATTATTTATTAAGTTTAAAGGTATTTTTAATAAAAATTTCATTTATAAATTATTTACAAATTATGCAATCACCTAAAATGTACGAAAAGTATGTGTAAAAGATTATAAAGTATGTAATCATAAAAAAATATTATAAATTTTATTGATAGTAATTTAAATTAGATTGGAATTTTTATAATTTAAAAGAAGGGTTAGCCCAGAATTGTAGAATTCCGAAATGTGTACAAAGTTCCAGATCTCTGGGTCATTATATATGTATAAGTATTTAATTTATGCTATCCATGTAAATAAAATATTAAAGTGGAAAATTTGGATTTCCATATTATATTCAAGATTTGGTAGTCCTTAGAAACTATGTAATATAAAACATTTATGTAAAAAGTATAAATTAGATATTTAATTAATAATTAATCATTAATAATGAAAATATAATATACGCACTTCATAAATTTCATAATTTTGAGTGACCTTTACCGATTACCTAAATAAGATGATAATGAATCTCAGCCCTCTCTATTACTATAAAAGATTAAAATTGTTCAAATAAAAATTGCTCTAGAAACCTTAAGAAATTTTCATAGCTCTTGAAGATTTTATGTATCAGGATTAATATACACTTTCTTATAGTTAAATCGTAACATATATGTCATTTAATTTAATGTAATGACATAAAACTTTCTCAAAGGTGGTCTTAACTAAGAAGCAGAAAGGTGCTAATTATAAACAGAAACTATATTTTTATTTATTTTTTTTAAAAAAAAACTAGTATATCAAAGTCACATACATATTTAGTTTTTATTGAATATAGTTAAAAAGATTGGAAATTTAAAGTATTTTTTTTTTAAATTTTATAATAAAATAATAAAATTTAATAATAAAATAAATTAACTTTTAGAAAACAATTATATTTTCATTAAAATTGAATTAAATATATTTATTAAGTCACTAAAATATTGCAACATAAATTTCTAATCAACTAAATAATTATATTTAAAATACTATAATCAAATTTTTAAGTTTCGATATCGGATAATCTTATCATTCTAATTTCTGTTATTGAATTATAATCGAATCCTTGAATCAATCTATTAAGATAATTAAGTATAATTTATCAAGTAGTAATTAAAAAACTTAAAGTGGCGCTAATTATTGTCCTCATATTCAATAAATTTAGTAATTTTAGTAAAAGAGGAAATTTTAAATTTATAAATTGATGTAATTTATGTGTTTTTTTTTAATGGGTTTTACTAAATTGATTTCAATAGTTCGATTTAAATAACTATTAAATGATTATTTCACAAAAATATTATGTATAACTAATTCCTTATTTTGAAAATTGATTCTTTAATACCAATTTTATATAAAAATAATTAATCTTTCATGTAGAAACATGAAATTATTATTAATCTTTATTTCTGAAAGAATTTGCAAATATTTTTTAACTTTTTCAACAAAATTTATTTTTTATGAAATTTATTTTAGACTTTTTATAAAGCAACAAATTTTCCAAAAAAAAATCAGTTTCTTATACAATGTGGAATTTGACTGACAAATCTCAATATTTTCAGGTAGAACTGAATATTAAGTAAAAACCCTTTAATAAATGGTAAGAATACCTAAAGTTTTATGGATCTTTTGTAAGTTCATCATTGGCTGTCCTTGAAGATATAAAATACCATAACTAAACAGCAAATTTGAATGACTTATATACTATATAAAAGCAGTTTTAACGAAATCACTTTTATGTGCAAATTTTTCTTTTTAATTTTTGCTATCTTATTTCTAACGATTTAATAAATTTTAAGTTCCTTTTCATTCTTTAGTGATCAAATAACTTTTGATCGACTTTTGATTCAAGAAAATGTTTATAAAATACTATCAACATTTTAAGTAACTTAACTGTTAACTCTTCGTCGTAGTGGGTAATTTGATGAAAATAAAAAAAATTGTTTAAATTATTTTAGATATTTTTGTATAGTTTTCATAAAAATTGATTGAAACTTGGGGTTTTTCTATAAACTAGAAAATTAATTATGAATTTAATGAATTTCCATTATAATATAAAGTTTTTCAAAATTAAATAAATAGAATTATATAATTAGGAGTATTTTTCAAAAACGTATTATATAAAAATTTATCAAAATAACTCCCTATTTCCCGGAATTTTTACATGTCATTGTTTTTACATTAATTTTTATGAAATTCATTGAAAAAGACACAAAAAATTATCCATATTAGTAATAATTTTCAGATTTATTTATAATTAAAATACAAGTTACGTTTTCAAATCCTAACATTACAAAAAATAACAAATCTTTTAAGAAAACTAATCATAATATAAATAAACAACATTTTAAAATACATAAAGTGTTTTTTTTTTTTATCTAAAGAAACCCACGTACGTAACCGTGGCGGCTTCATGATTATATTATTTGAAAACAAATATTATATTGCAAAATTATGTTGACAAACCCTTACAATTCCCCCGGTAAATATCTTTTCATTTCGATACGATAAAAATAAAAACAGATTTAAACAAAAAAATAAAAATATTATATTTAAATGTGAGTAAGAGATCAGGTTCAAGATCTTTTTTGCATAGTTTTAATTTTCCATCGAAAATTTTAGTTTTTTTATTTTTGTATATTTTTAACTTACCTTTGCATTATTCAATTGAATTCCAAATATTTGCAATACAATAAAAATAGCCAAAATCTTCCATAATATTTTATTAGGTATAAAACCTTTACTTGGGGTTCTAAGTGTCCCCATAATTTTATGTTCGCAACTAGACCACCCAATAGAAAGTTATGTTTAATTAGATACGTAAAAAAGGATCGTTAATTTTAAAATATGAAAACTGTAAAATATGTAATTAAAAAAAAATAATTTGGTTAAGATTTTAATTCACTATTCTCTGAATTTAATTATATTTTCATAAAATCACCGGATACACCGCGAAAAAAAGGTCTATGATTTTGCTGACTTTGTTCAATTTTATGTTTTATTTTTGTAATATTATGTTGGAGCACACAAATACATATTCACTCAATACAAAAAAAAAAAAAGGAAATAAAAATAAAAAATTTTAAAAAAAATTTTATTTGCAAAATTTTATTTATTTTTTTCGACTTTTTTCTGTCTGCGATCACGGTAAAAAACTCGCGAATACACAATAAATTTTAACCGGTAACGCGAATATTGTCTGAACAAAAAATTACAATTTTTTTTTTTACATAAAATCAAAAATCCTTTAAATCCTTTATTGTGATTCACAAAATATATTTATTTCTATTGTTTTTTTTTTTTTTTTAAAATCTATTAGATTTTTTTTCTATATGGAACTTTTATGAAAATTAAATTTCAACAAAAAAAAAAGAAAATTTCTTGTATTTTTATTATATATTTCAAAAACATAAAAAAAAATTAAATTAATTTAAATTAAAGTAAAACACGTCGTCGCCAAACCAAGCACTGGTTTTTTCCGTCCGTACCAGTTGACGGCGCACAACTGAATGAAATTTTATGTAGCCCAAAAAAGTTTTAACGCACGTCGCCTTTTATTATGAACCGTTCAAAGAAATAAATAAAAAACAATTTTTTTTTTTTAAACTTAATGAAGAAAACTTTATGAAAAATCATAAAAACTCTCTGCGTATCTGAACTCATAAATATATATATTATCACCTCTACACTCTTACAAAAAAATTATAAAATTTTGAACTCTAGGAAATATACAAAATCAAAAATGAAAAAAAAAAAATTATAAAAAAGGCATATAACACGAGATACGAACAAACCGACAATGCGATGAGCATAAAAATGTATCTATTACTATATATGTTTTTCTTCTCTATAAGATTGTCTTGTTTTTGTGGTTTGTGGAGAACATATTTGATTTTGTAATAGTATTTGTATAAATTTTATGTTTTCTGACAATAATAGAAATTCTAATATACACTTGAAGATACTACAGTTTTTTTTTTATGTTGTTATGAATGTAGCATATATGCATATGTATAATATTTATGTTGCCGGTATTTATGCTCCTCGCAAGAAAGTTTGCAACCAAAATGCAATATTATGAATGATTTTGGGTTAGTAAAAATATGACAAGAAAAAACAGCGAGGTATTTTTTATGAGATTTTGAAACCTTTTGAGTAAAATTCTCATAATATTATTGCAAAATTAAATGTTGTTGGAAACACATGGTTTTTTTTTTTTCGTCTTTCGGCTGACGGAGAGATGGTGTACAGGAGCACAGGTATTAAATAAGTGAGAATTATTTTATACTTGCCAAACTACTCGCCCGCGCTTTTTTTTTACATACTGTTTTATAATTATTGTATAGAGAAAGCTGCATGTAATACAAGGTAGTATGTGTACAGTGTCCCATTCGGGATATAATAAACGTCCAATTATTTGTAACCAAATCATGTACAGTAGAGTTTACATTTAAGTTGGTTAAAGAATCTGATGTAAGAATTATGTGCATCATCGGTGAAAATAATTTATTGCATATATTTTTGTATGGTCTCAAATTGATCGGAAATTTACATAATATTTATAATTGTTTTGGTTTTGATGGATTCTAAATTTTTTATTCTAGGATTTTGTTCATTTATGAACCTATAGGGAATTTTGTTTTTTATTTATATGGACCAGCGATGCTACTTAATTTCATATTTTGCTCTTATAACTAAACTACGAAATAAAATGTAATTCAACTTTACTTTTCGAGTGGCACTTTTTTCGTAAGTAATGAAAAGGTTTACCGACATCTGCAGTAAGAGTACGAAATATTAAATATTCTTATAAGTTTTGAAAAAAAATCTTTTCATATAAATCCTATATTTTCCAAATTATATATTATAATTACTATCATTTATATTTCTAGCTCTATATAGTATAAAAACCTCCAATTGGAATTGGATGATGATATATACAGAGATTTTAAACAACAGGCTGTTTCAATTGCGTGTCAATATTACACTTTGCATGTTGTTTTTGTGGTTGGTTCTTCAAGACTATATGTAGTTAATGGATAATAACAAAAATGTCTGAAGTTTATCTCTCCTTAGGACGCTGTGAGAGACACAGCAATAATGCCGAAAGGCTTTTTCACTTAAGTAACTACTTAAATATATTAAAATAAGAAGAAAAAAAGCTGACATAATCCGAAAATTATATAAAAAGAATCGATTATTGTGTTTGTGATGGTTTATAGCTACTTTTTCTATATTTTATTATGCTTTATATATACATAATTTCAACCTTAACTTGTGTTTTCATACTAACCGAGACTGACGATTAAATGAAAGAAATTACTCTCAGAAACGATATATTAATAATAGTGGATAGTATTTATTTTAATTATTTGAAAATACCAGAAAAACTACCGAAACAAAAATAATGCAGAAGGTTTTAAAATTAACTTAGTGTGTGGTTACTTTTAATCGATTTTGTTACTCTGTCTACATTATCACTAATTTGTGAGTTGTAATTTTCTTAGGCAAATACGTTTTAATAACTAATTTATTTTTAATATTATACTAAATTATATGGACACGGTATTTTACATACTGGCACTAACGCTATCACTGGAACTGACTTTAAATATCAAAGACTTAGGCATTATTTGCGACAGAATAGTCTTTGTTGAAGACATAATGGGTTAACAATAACCAAATAGTGATAGCGATAGTCCCAGTATGAGTTAAGTAGTATTTTTTTCAAATATGAAAACCAGTTTACTCATATACGTCATTTCAAAAATCCTATATAATGTTATAACTTTAAAGTATTTTCTGTTGGTAGTTTTAAGCCTATCTGACGGGATTCCAGTCTTTCAATTATCGTTTTAGTAAACTCCCAAGGATCTAAGCAGAAAGTACGCTTGCTGAAATTACATATTAAATAGAAATTTCAATTTGTCATTGTAGAATGACAAAGTGAAATTTCTGAAGTAATTTTACGAATGTATTTATATAACATATTTATATAAATCATATTTTTCATATAAAAATATAGAAATTCTTTCAATTATAATACAATCGTTTAAATTTTTGTGTTTCTTTAAACATTTGTTTATATTCTGTCAAATTAAATTATCCTTTCTAAGCACGTGATATTTGGGTCTGTAAATTTCGACAATAAAATATAAACTCCGCCTATATCGACTGCGCTGGTCCAAGGATAAATATTCAAACCCGCCAAAACTCATTCCAACTTTTTTCCTTAAATCCTTATTTTTTATTTTTTTTGTAGAAACATTATAATTAAGTAAAAAACATGCGTACAAACTAGTAATACCACCACGTGTTTCCAATGTTTACAAACTAACCAACATATTTGTTATGTTCTACAGTTGATTTTTATGTAAGAATTTAAAAAAAAAAATATACGTATATAAGAAAAATTGAATATAATTAGAATTTCATAAAAAATATTCTTTTAACAGAGTATATCAGACAATGTTGTTTAAACATTTATTGATAAACTGATAACTTATGAACCTATAAAGCTATCAATTTTGAAATTCTTATTAAAATAATTTAAATAATTAAAAAAAAATTTGCGGAAGCTCATAGAGATTATTAAAGCATAAAATTATAATATTTAAAATAAGTTTTTTTTTTTTATTTTAATTACATTAATATTATTTGCGGGAAACAATTATAAAATTAAAATTATAAACATTTTTAGTGAAATATTTAAAATGCGCGAAAAATTATAGTGTATATATATATTTTTTTTAGTTCAAGTATTTTGGAAATCTTTAAATTTAACAACTAATTTAATTTAATAAAATATATCAAAATAGAATTTTTGAATTGGTGTTGAGATGGAACAAAGGTTATCAAATTTTCTTATATAAATTTGAAATTTTATGAAAGATTCGAAAACATTTCATAAAATTTGGAACACATAATTTTACATTGGAATTGTCAAATTTAAATACATATATAATGCAAATGATAATATTAAGAATATAGATTAATAATCTATATTTATACTATTCAGTATTGCAAAGAAAAACATTTCTAATTTTAATTAAAATTATTTTACCGAAGATATTCTTACTTTACAAAATTACTAATTATAATTATTTCTTATTAAAATATTTATTTATTTGTTATTCTATATATTCTAAGCTAAAAAAAACCCAGACTCAGCAGGCGATAGCTAAGTTGACAAAATCAAGAATATTACGCGGATGCTATTTGTGAAACCAAGCAAATACATTTACTCATAACTATTTATTAATTATCATAATAATTTATATTGAAATTAGGTCATCGATTTAAGAAGATAAGAACTTTGGAATACTTCGGAAATTTCTTTCGATCGATTTTGATAACAGCAAATTCTTAGTAAGTAATTTAATTATCTATAAAATTTATTAATTTTATTTAAAGTTTTATTTAATGAGTTTAATAAAATATTAATAACAAAATTATTAATAATCTAGAAATATATATTTTAGATTCGCTAATCGAAATCGTGAATATATTGAAATCTTAAACTTAAATAACATAGATTAATAGTGTCAATTGATTTGCATATATTAATTTTGCTTGTTCACTCCACTAGGGAGTAAATTGTCTCAAGACCGTTAGCAATATTGCGATGCCTTCGTCTATAGTTGAACCCGTCACTTAATGCATCACAGCATAGTGCTTTACCATTACCGACTACATCACCGACGCTAATAGAATTAAATTTAATAAATAATGGTTACTTTTTGCGGAATATAACGAAAGACGCAAATGTATCAAGTTGTTTTGACATATTAGAATTAAATGAACTTGGCTGTTTTTTTAATGAGAAGTTAGAAATATGCGTTACCAAGTTTTAGCTAACTCTTTTTTAGCATAGATTTCGCAATTGAATTAATATGCAAAGTTTTTGTTTCCATCTAAGCAAAAATTGATTCTCCCATAACGTACAATATTGTTCTGTTGACGTTGATAAGTTATATCTTATAAAGTAATAACTAACAATCTAATATAAATATTAGCTAAATATAAGTGTACTAGATTTCTAGGATCAGGAATGTATTTATATAATTCGGAAATTTTGTACTTACCAATTGCAATTTCACGTTCATCCTTATAACTAGACTTGACCATGAAACAAAGCTATGTGGAAAATTCCATTCAAATCGGATCAACAATATCTTATAACTCAATAATGCGGATCATCTGTTTCCATTGCAACACAATAAATAACTCCTCGTTTCTTCTTCCTACCAATGTTCATAAAAATTCAATACCATATAATGAATAATGTTGAAATTTAATATAAAATAATTGAACTAAATTTATTACAAACAAATTCTCATAATTTAAACATAAATATGTAATTTTATAATTCTGTAATATTATTCTTTTTTGTTATCAATTCAAAAAAAATATTTATATATTACGTAACAGAAATCTTAAATTTTATTTTAAAAAATAGAACTAATAAATTATTTAAAAAATAAAATATGTTTAGATACTAACATAAAACTTCCGTTTATAAACTTCGGACTACGGATTAGAAAAAGATTCTTGGATATCGGAAAAGAATTCTTTGGATATACAAGACCAACATTTGTTTTTTTTTATAAAATTGAATAAGTAAAGTACAATTACAATAAAAAGATAGTACTTAAAAAATAAAATTGGTTTGTGTATTAAATAAAAGATGGTGAGAATCTGAACTGATTTTAGAACAAAGTTTTGTACGCATGGTGAATTAATTTAGGTGTGTGCATGGGAATTTATGCTTTCGGTTTTTGTGTTGGTTAGTTAAGTTTTTATTTTTTTAAATTAGTATTGTCGTACGGTATCTCTACGCTCTACGGTAATGTTAAAATTACGTACTAATCACATATTAAAAGATTGAAGCCCATATGTTAATAAAAATAAAGAAATAGGAAATCTAATTAAAATTGATTTAATAAGAAAAATTTATTTTTATGTTTAAATTTTTTTTTTAAATTTCATAGAAATGCTAAATAAACCAAAAAATAATAATTATTATCAGTTGAATTTGATTTGCAAAAAGGTTAATTTGATTTACCAAAGCGTGAATTTGGCTTGCAAAAGGATGAATTTGAACTGCAAAAGGATGAATTAGGAGTGCAAACCCTTTATCGTGGCCATGGGCTCAGTATTGGTTTATATCGTATAAACCAAATTTACAATTTTAACTTTATAAGTAATCTGTAGGTTTTTATGCTTCCTCTTTGTATTTCTGTATTCCGTTTTTTTTTTAATATTTACAAAGATTATGGCGATAATGGATATCACTTTTGTCCGTTTTAATATTGCTTTATGCTAAGTTTATAACCAGTTAACATAACTTCAATTACTAAAATTTTGCAATATTTTTTACATGACTGTAATTTTTCATCAGAGATCGACTAAGTGACACACCTACGACAAACCGATACAGAGGTAAGACGATATATTTGATTATATTCTTTACTATTTCCAAGATACTGCCTCCTTGTTATAGTTCTAAGTATTCAGCATAAACATTCCAGAAAAATTCAACATAGTTTCTTCTTCATTTAGATTGCCAAATGAACAATTTCTATTTCCCTAATTTAAATACAAAATTATTAAGCATTCCACTTTGTTCTTAATTTTTCGGATGCCAATTTAGGACTTCTCTTCGTCAACAAGATTTGATTATATAGCATCCTGACATAACAAGAAAGACAGCATCACAAGATAGCATAGCAGAAATTTGCTACAGTAAGTAATACAACAAATTGAATTGAAAATTTTAAATTTGTGGTAAAATGTAGAACTGAATCAACTTTAAAAGAAACTTGTGACCTATAGGGGTTGCTCTAAATTCGTAGTTATAACCTTATAACTTTACAACAAAATGTCAGGAATATTAATGTCAGGAACGTGTTTAAAAACTCACATTTCTTAAGTATTTAAGTAAAAAATATTTCTATACTCATTGAAATAAATTATTAATCTAAGTTCACGAAACAAAGCTATTTCCAAACTTCTTTCTAATTGGATAACAATTACTACGCTCCGGAACACATCTCGGCTTCTTTTTTTGTATTTATGGAATATTCATCCTGAAACACGTAAGAACCATTTTTTAACCACTTACTTCTATTACAATATTCATTAAGTATTAAGTTATTTAATACACGCGTAAAATCATAATTAAATATTGCATACTTTTAGGATTTAAATTTATATCATATAATTTCACTTAATAACGATTTATCTAATTAATTAGCCTAACGACCTAAGTTTCTTACATTAAATTTAATTAGTCAGTTTTCATGTAGTCAATTATTAATGTTTTTATAATATACTCGAATATTATATATAAAAAAAATTCACATCAAAATTTAGAAAGTATTTTTTTTAAGGTTAATAAATATTTTCTTAATCTATTGTCATTTGAAACTCACAATATCCTCCCCAACAAAAAATATCCTGGCGGAAAAAAATCCCAATTAACAAAATAATGATATATATCTCTTCAATACTGATAATAATTAAAAATATATATATATACGTATAAGTATATACATTTATTTTACATTAAAAAAAAACCTAAGAAAAACCACTTTTTTATACAATAAAATGATACTTTACTTATCCAATTATATTGGTCATGATTCATCTTCTTTTGGTTGGCCCACGTTAATTGCTACGTATTCAAATTTCAATTAGGGATAAAATTCTTAGTAAAAATATAAAAAGAAAGGAAAATGAAAAGTACTTGATCATAAAACAAGAAGTAAGCAATTTTCTAGTGACTGATTTTATTTCACAAATAATCGGAATATTTTTTTATCTTTCGAAAATGAAAAGTGATTTTTCGATGTTTTAATAATCGCTTCGAAACGCTTATATTTAATTTTAACTTATTTCTAATTTTTTTTTACTAAATTAATAATGATCGTTCGGAAGCTAGACATCAGTTGATAGTTTAAAAATTTTTAATTAATGACTGTATTTAAATTGATAAAAAAGAATTTTTAGCACGTGTATATAATTATAGATTTTTTGATTCGTGGTGATTTTCTTTGGTTTTTTTCAGATTTTAAATGAATTAAATGAATTTTTAGATTTCTAATTGATATTTATTATTTGGATAAGTATTATTAAAATATTTATTTTTATTTATTGCTACAATTACAATTTTACTAGTAAGAACTTCAATAAAAAATCTATTTATTAATATATTTACTACAGATAATCTGAATTACTCTATATTTATCCTCTAGGCTAGGTAAGGCTTATCTAATGGTACTCACAGCAACATAGATATCTTTGCACTATAGTAGGAAATTTATAAAGAGCTTAAAAGTTTCCTATGGAACAGCGGTTACTAGTTAAAATTTACTAAACACTTATCCTAAAGGTAAATCATATATTTTGTAATTAAAATAAATATGATTAAAAAATATAAAATTGTAGATCAAATTTAATCTTTCGACTTGCAAGTACATGTTAAATTTAATATATTTCTTTGACGATATTATGGTAATTTATGTTAATTAGCAGAATTACCTCGGCTACAAGAACTAAACTTCTTAATACTTGAAATTACAATAAACGATTTTTTATTTTCTTATTAAAAAATAATTTTCGTAATTTATGTAGATAGTTTAAATAAGACATAAATTCGAATAAAATTATAACCGCAAATATCTCAAATTCATAAATCTTCACTTAACTATATAGTTTGTGAATGACAACTTCATTATAAAAATGTTTTAAAAGGAAAACAATAACTAATCTAATTTATATTTTATAAACTTTATTTTCTAAGAAAATTTCACTAAACAGAAAAATATTTTATTATTACAATCTTTCAATTTTCAAAGTCAATTAATTAGAGATATGTAAAAAATATATGTATATTTATATATACTCGTATATATATAGATAAGTGAATGTAAATGACAGAAAAACACATGTTTTTTTACTGGCAAAATTTATAGTGATATACATGCATTACACGTGACTGAACCAAATCTAGTGTATTGCATCCAACAAAATCCTTTTTCATATATTTACAATACAAACTTCGTTTTTTTTATAATAATTTTTAGATTATTGTTACGTATATTTGATAAAATAAAAATAATTTTAATAAAAAGGCAACTTCTTTAAAAAGAAATTGAAAACAATTTATTGAATTAAATAAGTTTGAATTATGTAGATTGTATATAAGTTTATTGAATTTGAATATGAACAGATTTTATGGATTGATATGTACATTACAATTTGCAAACAAATTAGAAGAAAATGACATAAATTATTATTTCTTTATATATAAAAATTTAATATGATTTAACAATGACATTACGAAAGAGTAATGACAACAGTTTCAATAAAAAACAATATTGTTTAGAGCTGCGTGGGATTATCATAAGGAAATACGAATTCAGGCATATATAAACTAATTAATTTTGTATAACTACGAATTTACTTATACGAAAAAACGAGTTTGTTTATATGTTTTTGTATAAAAATTAAACGAATTGACTGTACTTATGTATATGTTTCGTGACACATCAACTCGTACCATTTGAAAATATATTAGCACATGCTACGAAGGCTCAAACATATTTTATTTGAATTTTGAATAAGGCAAATTAATTCATTTTTAAAACGAATTACAGCTATATAAATTTTACTTTCGCAAAGAATTAAGTAGGCTTGTCAGTTATGTCTGTAGCTCCTACAGTATCTAGCAGATCCAACAATGTTGTTAAGGTTACGACTGAGGTAACTAAGGTTTCTAATTTAATACGAGATTTGAATAAGGACAATTAACGGGTTGGGACAACAACACAAGTGCTGCCTGAACCTATACGACATACGGTGAGGACTTAGATCCGCATGGGTTAATCTCCTAGTAGGGTCGTTAATTCTACCATTATATCATTATAATGATAGAAAGTTTACCATTATACCATTATAAATATTTACTCTTGCAGCAATTCGGCATATCAAGTTTCTAATTCCTTCGAAAGACTGTAGTGATTTCCACTCTGCTATATCTATAGTAATCGGTGTATGCTTTAATTCGCCGCATTAATAAAATTTATGGCAGAGTGACTATTACCTTGATGAAGGGCAACAACAGGTATGAAGTTTTAATATTATTAAGACTATATTAATTTTGGTTCAATAGGTTAATTTTTCATCATATACCATTTAAATTTCGGGTACAACTTTTTTGTGCTTAATAATTTATTTGAAGATCGCCAGTCTCCGCTCCTGTCAAAGTTATAAAATCAGCTTCAATCAACTTGGCATTGTGGACTTGACCTTTATTCATAAGGTTTAATATTTTCGTCTTATTCTCATAATTTAGTTTCCACAATTTTGACATATGTGGAACTAATTATTTTCGGATTCATTCTCAATTCTTTTGAAAGAAGTATTTTTTTCCATCAACACTGAAATGATAGAGATAATTTTAATTGTATATTTTCAAACCAAAATTCTATTTTTCCTGATGCCTTTTTCCGTGAAACCAAAATGTCTAAATTATAGAAAAATTATTTTATTTGTGTATTATATTCAAAATTTGAATTTATTCACGTGTTGGGGAAAATCAGGTAAATCGGTTAATCCGAGCTGGGTATACGAACTAACAATAATATGTGCTAAAATCAATATTTGTTTTATAGATGAGTAACTAAAATTAGAATTTTTTAATACATTATTTTTAAAAAATAACAATTATATTGCATACTATCATAACAAAATCATCAACAAAAATTATGTTTAGTATTGGATAAATTATCACCCATATTTAGTTTGCATTCCAGTTCACATCCAGATTCAGTAGGATCCTTTTGTAAAGTTATTTGTATATGATAAATCTGGAAATTATTAATGGCTTACGCTTACCTTGTCGTATTTTGTTCCAATTATTAGTAGAAATTGAAAGATGTGATTCCAGAAGAAAGATTGATACGTTTTTATTGTAAGAAACACTCTTATCAAATTTAATCTTTATAACACTTTTCCTCGTACCTAAATTTAATTTAATTTTGATGAGATAATATTTCGTAAGTGCCTTTAGATTTTCCTCATTTTCTGATTCAATTCATCTTTGAAAAGATTTTTTTCACCCAACTAGATTCAATCAATTGCAACTAAACTAGATTCACAAAAACTGATTTTATCTTTCAAAAATTTCTTGGTTATTAATCAAAGAAAGTGATAGATACGGAATGAAAGTTTGCTTTCATAGTTCATGTAGTTGCAACTAGAAAATTATGTATTTAAAATGTTAATACAGTGTTATATACAGTGCTCTTCTGAGCTATATCTAAAACGCCTTAATGTAGTATTCGAGATGGTAAAAGAAACTGAATTTTGAACATTATAATAGATTCCTTCATATTGAATAAAAACATCAAAATCTTTGTCAATATTTGCTAATGCATCAAGAAATTATATTTTAATACTATAAAAGTTTATGGTCATAAAGTTTACGATTTGGAACTGTTTGACGGGATTATCCACAGTATAAGTTTCTTCATTTATTTTTGCAGCAAGTGGAGTTCATACTGATGTAAATAACAGGCACATTTTCAACGATAGAAAGCGCATTTAAAAAACCCTTTAGATCACAATCACAAAGCGTCGTTCGCAAACTACCCAATATCGTTTAAAAGTTTTAATTCAAATATTTATGAACACCTATAAATATTGAAATTTTTTTAACAATTGTTTACTTAGAATAGAATGCAGCTTTTTCTTGATATTTTTAAGTCAAAGTTTGTTTCTACAATAAATTTCAAATACTTTATCTTTAAATATACTATGGTTACCCAACAGGAAACCCTAAATGTTAAATTTTATGTCCTTAATAATAATTTTGAACTTGTAAAATTAAATCTACTGAATTTTGCAACCCAACATTATGCAGTTTCATGTTTCACACATTCACTAGATATATTTAAAAAAAAAAAATTAAGTATATAACTAAAAAAACAAAAAAATATAAGAAAATATTATTTACATTCAAAACTTTAAATATTTAGACCACTAAAAATAGTATATTAACTATCACGTTCATAGAAAATGTTTTCCATTTCCATATATAGTTAAATTTGAGTTAGGTTAAATATAAAACAAATGTACCTATACAAATTAAATTGTTGTACTTTCTAGATTTAACGAAATTATTTTTTATATCTGCGGGTAATAAGGTCCTTTATGTTAAGATTTTCTGCTTCTCTATAAATTATCTTAGAAAGAGAGCCGTATCGATTTATTGTAAAAGTAAATTTAACAATATATCGATAATTTTATAGCTTTATGCACCAACTGAAGATTATTTTTATGAAAAACTAGAATATATGTATATGTAATAATATAAATAGATGCGACACATTAATAGTACTAGTTTCCATGATCAAATTGGCAAAGAACAACACTAAACAGGAGAAGCAAAATAAATCATCTTGAAACGATTCCATAAGTGCCCGAAAGCTGGCATATTATACTAATTACTCCAATACACAAAAAAGGCTATAAATTAAACTGTGAAATTGATCGTGGAATAACCTTATTAAATACTGCTTATAAAGCTATATAAGAAAGACTTGATAGATATACAGAAAACATGTTATCCGAATTTCAATGATGATTCAGACGAGAAAGATCTACGATCGACTAAATGTTATATTACAAAATGAAACATCCATCAAATGCATTTGAAATCAAGGCACATGTAAAACAGAGAAATATCCTATAGGCAAAAGTATTTAATCTAATGTTATATTCAACAGTATTCAACACAGCACATATATAGAAATTAAAATATCCGAAATAGATTAACACAATTTTGATCTTATGCAGATGATCTGGCAGTAGTTGCTATATAAGATTTTAAGACTTTGATTCTTGGAGTCTTATTTTTATAAATATAAAAGGATCATGTTCCAGAATTGAACTAAATATCAACGAAAATAAAACGAAATACATAAAAATATAAAATCTGATGGAAAAAGAAATCTCCAGCCCATCAAAATTGGACGGTATAATATTGAAAGAGTTATCAGTTTTGATTATTTAGGTATACAAGTAAATAACGCAAATAATATGCGCCGCAGTATTCAAAGTAGAATTCAAGCAGGAAACAAGTGTGATTTTACGTAGGTATCAAAAATTGGTCAAATCGAAATTACAAGAGAAATGTAAAATACAAAAGTATAAAACTCTCATTAAACCTATAGTAACTTATGGTGGTCAAATTCCGAAATACTACAAAAAAATAATGATGGCGGACATCTAAGTATAATGTCCCAAAACAGGCCACAAAAATATTTTTTTGATGCCAGTACTAACAGGTAGGTGATATAAGGGTCGTCCAAGACATTGTTGGATAGATTATGTCGAACAATACGACAGCTATATGAGTTCGTAACTGTAAAACAGCAGCACAAGATAGGGTCCGCTGGAAGTGGAAGCAAGTTGTTAAAGAAAGTCAACCCCGCGCTGTATAACTAAATCATGATGATTTTTTGCTTTGCCATACCATACCAATAAACATTGGAGCTTCTAAAGAAAGTTACATTATTATTACACTTTGTGCAACTGGACAAGGAAATAATTAACCAAGTACTTCCAGTATATTATTTTTATTTATTAATTTTTATTACGAAAAAATTAATACGGAAAAATTTAATATGTGTGATATAAATATTGATCTTATGAAATTATGGTACAATAATATTGACCCTCTCGAACCGCTTAAAGTGCCTAAAAGATTATTTCATTACTTTTTACTTCAACTCACAAAGTTTTTACTTCAACTCAAAACTTGTTAGCTATATTTGTTAGCGATATTTAATTATTGATTACATAATTTAAATTATTTTTAAAAATTTATTTTACTAATTTGTAAACCTTAATTATTTCTGTATATCTTTTACTATATTTTTATATTTTGATTTTTATTTCGTAAAACTAATGTTAACTTAGTTTAGAAAATATTTTTTTGATGCCAGTACTAACAGGTAGGTGATATAAGGGTCGTCCAAGACATTGTTGGATAGATTATGTCGAACAATACGACAGCTATATGAGTTCGTAACTGTAAAACAGCAGCACAAGATAGGGTCCGCTGGAAGTGGAAGCAAGTTGTTAAAGAAAGTCAACCCCGCGCTGTATAACTAAATCATGATGATTTTTTGCTTTGCCATACCATACCAATAAACATTGGAGCTTCTAAAGAAAGTTACATTATTATTACACTTTGTGCAACTGGACAAGGAAATAATTAACCAAGTACTTCCAGTATATTATTTTTATTTATTAATTTTTATTACGAAAAAATTAATACGGAAAAATTTAATATGTGTGATATAAATATTGATCTTATGAAATTATGGTACAATAATATTGACCCTCTCGAACCGCTTAAAGTGCCTAAAAGATTATTTCATTACTTTTTACTTCAACTCACAAAGTTTTTACTTCAACTCAAAACTTGTTAGCTATATTTGTTAGCGATATTTAATTATTGATTACATAATTTAAATTATTTTTAAAAATTTATTTTACTAATTTGTAAACCTTAATTATTTCTGTATATCTTTTACTATATTTTTATATTTTGATTTTTATTTCGTAAAACTAATGTTAACTTAGTTTAGAATTAATTAACAAAATACCAACACTAAATTTATATTTTAAATAATAAGGAAAAATTAAAATTGAACAGAAAAGGATTTATTTTCAAAAGAAATTTTCTATTTATAAATATATAATTTTCTATATATAATTCTTAGAATTAAAAAGAAATTACAAGATTTCAGCATTTTTCAAATTCAATTCTATCTAAAGGGATTGACCATGCAATATTTCTGTTTAATCTTGTAGAATTTATAATTCCTACAAATAAGGATATTTTTAAAAATCCTTTTTAACAACCAATTATTATATAACGTATGTACCAAATATTCTTAGTATATGGTCAGAAATGTAAATACAAATAATGTAAAATGTTTGTTTCAAAGTTCAGATTAACTCAACGCTTTACAACTAAACTTTGGTATATTTTCTAGAAAAGGAAATATTTCTTTTATATATGTATTTATATTTGTTTAAAGATTAGTACATAATTCAATTTTAAGAACTACTATATAAAAAAAAACTTAATACGATAATAACTAAAAGAAATAAATTGAAAATAATTTGTCAGTATTTTTATAATTACACATCTTTACAAAGTTTCACATAATTATCTATTTATAGCTAAATTTTAAAGAAAGTAATATTTAAATATGTTTTAATTCTCAAAACAAAAATCAGTGATTTAAGTTAATTAACGAATGTTTACTGTCGACACAGAGGTTTTTCACTTAATTGCTTTTGTTTAACAAATACATTTTGTAATGCTTATTTTCGGAACCCATAACACTTTTCTAATAAGAAAATATTGTTTATGTAGCAATTTGCCAAGGCCATAATCATTATATATTCAACGAACGAATTTAATGTCGGAGTTGACATGAAATATCAATTGAAGTAGAACATATGTTTATGTTCTTGCTCTGTTCTCTGCTTTACTTGTTATAATAACTTATAGTTTCAGATAAATAAATACATCAGTTTAGGACTAAAAATTATGTAAAATCACTGGTATCATTAAAAAAATGCATTAAGTCTAATTGTCTCTCTTTGAAAATCATCCCCTAACTGAAATACGTTCTGCGTTATAGTGAACATTATTAAAATTTTACTATTACTATTTTTCTCTCTAACCTACCAGCTACCACCAAATATGTTAACCAGTCTAAATGAAATTTGATAGTGAAGAATCTTTATTATTTGCTTCTACTTCTAATACTGAAACTTTTACAACCAAAACTTAAACTCCTTTAAAATTTAAGTTTTGGAAAAAAAAAATGTAATTTATAAATCTTTTAAATTAATTAAATCAAAACGATTATTATTAAAATATGATATAAACATATATTTTGAGCACATCATGAAAATGTTTTAATCACATTGTAATGGGCTATTAAATTTTATAAATGGGCTATGAAATTAAATAAATAAAAAAAAATAACTTAAAAATATGGAATCCATAAAGAAATTTAATATTATTATCAATAATTTTTTTTTTTGTAATTTTAGTTTTATTACATTTTTTTTTTTTTTTTTTGATAATCTTTTAATGGACTTTAGCTAACATGTCTGAGTATCTTTCTATTCATAGGTTAATGTTTCCAAAAATTTACGAATTTATGATTTTTATAAAATTGCTTTAAAATTCGTTATTAATAATTTAAATTTGGATTGCTCTGTGTTTGTAGTTAAATTGTTAAAATTAAAATGGTCCAAATCTTTTTTAATTAAAAACTTTTTTTTTTTATTTATGAACATCTGTTTAACATTTAAAAAAATAATCTTCTAAAATGTAAACAGGTGTGAATGCAAAATAATTAAACGAAAAATGTTTAAACGTTTTTTTTTCACTAATAAATTTTTTGGATTCCTGCTAGTAAACAGATTGTAAACAATGCAATTTAAAATACAACTTAAAGAGTTTGTTGACAGGAACAAAAAAAATGGGGAAATTTGTTTTAATTCGTTTGGAAGAAGTTTGGATAAATCAAAAATTTATTTAGATATTTATTAATAAAATTTGAAACTTTCTGCTTAAACCTCTTAAATGCATAAATACGAATAGTGATTACACGTTACTTCAAAGTTGAGATGCTGGCAGACTTAATTAATGTGCACGTATATATTATTTTATTTTTATATTTTTTTAAAACGGAAAATTTTTATAGCAATTAATTTTTCAAGTATAAAAATATTTTTACAAATTTGCCCAACTCCATTTAAAATATACAAAATAAACGAACTTCCTAAAATAGATTCATCTATTACAATTTAAATGTGATAAACAAATTTGAAATAGAAATTAAAATTATTGTTTTTCACTATTAAAAACTATAATTTTCATTAATTTGTACTTTCAAAACTTTAACCAGAAATTCAAATTATTTACAAACGCCGAACAAAATTTTAATTTCATAAAAAAAAAAAATTGTTATATTTTGGTTCTTATATCTTCTAATCTAAATATAATAATATTTTTATTTTTATATATTTTATATTTCTTTTAATATCTTTAGCATATTATAGATAAAAAATAATATTCAACAAAGAATGACACACAGACCTCGAATAAAACCACGTAATTTTCAAGTGTTTAATTAAGAACTATATCAGCTTTTGAATTAATATCATTTACATTTGAAATTCAGCTTCTGTATACTGTATCTTTAGAAGTATCTTTAGAATATTTATGAATGTTTTACGGAAATTTGATTTTCTGCTGTGGTGTATGAACTGAAATTCGAGATAAATCAACAAGGTAAAAATTTCATGAGTATATAAATATATTTTTTTGTAAAATATTATAGTTTTTTTTTTTTATCTGAATATTGTTTATGTAAAAACAACATAACAAAAAGTGTGAAAATAATTTTACAAATCTACTATTTACCTAAAACAAAAATTATTACTAGCAAAAAGTAAGTTTGTTATACAAATATTTATAACTTTTGATTTTATTAAAATTACCCATAGATTCAAAAAGACTTTAAATAATAAATTTATAATTATACAACTTTTTCATATTGTCTTTAGAAATATGTTCAGTTAATGAATGACTAATTTTCATAGAAAATGCATTTCATATAAAAACTAACTAATATCTAAATTCAGTTTTATACCAAAAAATAAAATCCTTTTCCATCATCTTGGGAACAAAATTTTTTAATCCTTTCATTCAAACATGTTCCATCATACAAAAAAAAAAACAATTTAAAACTTTTAAAAGTTAGATTTAAAAAAAAAAAATTTGAAATGGACATTTTTTAATATCATAATTTTGTACATTAATTTTTTTTTTAATTTTTATGACTACGATGAAACATTAAAATTATGTTATGGAGATAGAAGCTTTATACAACATATAAAAAAAACAAAGGCAATAATAAAAAGAGCTTTCTGATAAAACACACAGTTTTAATAAAACATTCAAACAGTGAACATCGCTCCGCAATTATTATATAATATAATTGGAAAAATAATTCCAATAATTCGTAATGCTTGAAAATTTAAAATTAACAATTCCGGATTTTTGGCAAATATTTTTAATTTAAGGATTTTTTTTTTTGAAGCAATAAATTTTAAATTATCCTTTCAAAACTTTGATGACATATTTTTTTTTTTACGAATGCATTTATATTTGTATTGTTTGAATAAAAACAAATTTAAAAGCGATTAATTTTATATAGTATTTAAAAATAAATCAAAAATTAAATTATCAATGGAAAATAAACCAATGAAATCAGATCCAAAAAAAAAGAGTTGAAATTTTATATTTATATACATATGTACATAATATGAATATCATTTATATATCACGTGTCGGTAACACGAGAACATATATCACTATAAATGTATATCACTTATAAAGGATAATAACAAATTTTCATTATACATTTCCTTACATATATTAAATTGAAATTTCAATTTTCCATATTGTAATAAACAAAAAGTTATTATTTCTCACTTGATTATAATTTTCTAAATTTATCCGTTCCTGTGTTCCCATTTTTTTTTTTTTTTTTGCAAGGATAATAAATGTTGATGTCCACAATTTAAGTTCACAATTAGATTACACCGAAACTTCGATTGGTTACCCAAAATTACCATGTAAATCGAAATCGTGGAATATAAATACAAATCTTATATTGAAATTATGTTAATCTGAAAAATATTGTGGTTGTAAATGGAATTTTTCCTCAATCGAGTTCCGTGTAAATCTAGAGTTTGGTGGTTTATAATTTCATATTCTTTACTTAAAAGTCATTATTTTTGTCAAAACAAAAATCATGTCACCCACAAAAATATAAAATCGTCCTGACATAATCTGAAAACATAATTATTCAATTCATAATCGTTTAACGGTTTTAAAATTTCAACCCCTAACCGACAACGATACAAATTATCCTTATATAAATATTTCATCGACGCAGCAAAATCAGCGTGACAAAATATTACTAAATTATATTACATATAAGGATAATGTAAAGGATACAAAATTTTTATATTTCATTGCAAATTTCAAATTTGTACATGCGTTTTTTTCTTGTTTGTATACGTAAAGATTATTTATGTATTCTTTTCTGAGGAATATAAATTTTGTTTTTTTTTTTGTATTTTTGTTTTTATTGGTATATTTTTGTTGTTTAAAAATAGGATACCAAATTAGATAACAACGTCAGTTGATGTCGACAGTTCATCAGGAACGGATCGGAAATATATTTCTTGATGACAGTTAAATAAAATTAAAAATATTTTATTAAGATTTATTGCGAATTTTTTTAAAAAAAATTTAATTTTATTAAATTAAAATTTTAAAATTATAATTTTATTTAAACTAATAAAAAATAATTTTTATTTATTCGTTTTGTGTTGTCCAAAAAACTTTTTCTTGGGTTTTGAAATAAAAAAATTACAAATTCAATAATTCAGTTAAATATAAAAATTATGGTGTATTTAGAGTGAATGTGTAATAAAAATAAAATTCAAGGATATTTATTCCTTTTAACTGTGGTGTGTGGTGTCGATTCACTATTATTAAAAAAAGATTTATGTTTTAATAATTTATTCTTTTGTAACATATTCATCACAAGGTAAGACAATTTTTTTATAATATTTTCTTTATATTCTTTTAACAACATAATTTAAATGAATATTATAAAAAAGATTTAATAATGTACAAGAGTACAAGTTAATTTGAAAAATAAGAAAATTTGTTAAATAAAAGATAACTGAGCATTATTAAAATTATTAAAAATTAATGATACAAATCTGAATTTGATTGTGTCTTATGAGAATTTAAATAATAGATTATTTTCCCGGGGTAGATTTTAATGTGAATCTATTTTACAACAAGCTTCAAATTAGTTAGCGATTTTTTGTTTTTTGTTATTAATAATATTATAGTTAAGTGTTACGGTCCCTATAAAAACCGGGCATTTATGGCTTGGTAAAATAAACCAATTAAATTATTGAGTCCTGTTCCCCTTAAACTTAATAGAATTGAGTATATGGAATTATTATGGTAACCATATTCATAAAATAAAGTAAATTTGTAATTTTCGGTTGACCAAGATTCTGATAAAAATAAACACCAAAAATTTAATTATCTGAAAATTTTAGTTTGAAATGATATGACAATCAATCCAGTGACTTCCTACTATAATCATATTTTTGTTGTTAATAAATAATTGTAAAAATTGGATTTAATTTTATAGGTCATGTAATTTAGGAAGTTTGTCGTGAATCTTAAACTGGTTATATAACGTGTATTTTTTTAAAAAAATATACTAATAATTAGAAAAAAATCTTTTGATTTTACATTTCCTGTTAAGTGAAATTTTTTTAACTGAATCTTTTTTGTTAATTGTAGAGCAACACTTTTCTTTTAGTTATTAATTCTTAAATTTAAATTAAAAACTATTAAATATTAATTACCAGTGTTTTGTAATCCGAAAGATTTTCGGCAATGTAATTTCGGGTACATTTAAAATAAATTAAATTGAATATCACAACTTTAAATTTCACTTGTTATAATGTTACTGATGGGCACATTAAAAATTACAAAAAAAAAAAAATTAATATACGTTTTTTTAACATAATATTAAGGAAGATATTTTAAAAAGGCTTTTTTATTTTTTTATTAAAATGGATTAGTAATTTTACTGAAGTAAAGAATAATATTAATATTAAATTATTGTTCATAAACCAATTTATTAACAAATTTGTCAGATAATATCAGTAAACAGATAAAATCCATTTTAACAGAAAAGAAGTCTTTCAACTGAAAATAATTTTGACAGATTTTAATTTTAAATATGATGGTAGACACTATCAATTGGGCACTAATTAATGATTCTGCATATTGATATTGAAATGTAAAATTTAATCATTATGTTCATTAAAAAAGAATTATGGCAGCGATATTTGACAATTAGTATACTTTTGGAAAATTATTGTTTGTAAAATATTTAACTATTAATATTCCATAAAATTTTTCATTTCAAATTAAACTGCAACCTTATCAGTAGTATAGAATACCTAAAAAACATAATAATCTTTTTATTAAGAAAAACGTTATTCATAGTTTTGCAATTAAATTATGGGTACGAATATTGTTCAGTTATTATTTTGTTATACCTTACAGTAATGTTTCCCAAAAACTGAATTATAATTTTAGTTTTTTGTTATTAAACCATTTTTATTATCACAAAATTTATAATTTAATAATTTATTATAATAAAATTGATATTAAGTAATTAGAATTGGCTTTAACAACAAGAATAATTTTTTCTTACAAATCAAAAATTGAAACGAAAGTGTTAAAACCAGGTATAATAATGCTACATGACTTTTTGATAACAAGACAGATTATAATTGTAATCTATTGCTTTATCTTCACTAGAAATAAACTAAGAGTTTTTTAACCTATTTAAAACTTAAATATGAGGTATACAAATTTTTATAACCAGAAATATTACAAAATCGTGCGATAATACTTCGATTATTCGCCCAGCCAATATTCGCAAAATCGCGTATGTTTCGTAAACCTTATTGCTTATTGTAAGCTCATTTATATAAAAATGAGTTATAGTTAAGATTGTCATAATTTATGCTGGCGATTAGATAAAAAGTTTTTCGCTTGTTTGATCTAAAAATAACATTTCGTAAACCTAACTCTATTTATATGTAGATTACTCAGTGGTTAACCTCAACCGTACTTAATGCGTCATAGCGTCATTACATTTTGGGTTATAGGGGTCATAATATTCTGCGTCCGGGATTTTAAAACCCGTACCAGTAGTTAACAAAAAAATTGTATTATTATGCAGTGGGTATAACCATCAACGAAACGAATTTTCGGTAATCTAATTTTATTTTATACGGTATGGATTATTTAAGCAATTTATTATTAATTTGTACAGTGCACTATAAATGAACCAAAAAAGCATTATATCTATTCGACACAAATATCAATAAATAAGATCGCAAAGCGATATTTTTGGTCTCATTGAGTTTATCTTCTGAAATCTTACCGCAATGCGTTTACTTTGACAACTTATTGCGAATAGCATATCGCAGGAAGTTTACTTTCTAATATTAATTCGAACAGGATATATCATTTACGCTTACCGTAGATATATCTCAGATATTAAGTTTTCGCAAAAATCTAGCTTGGTATATTATTAAGGTACAACGTACAATTAAAAAAAATGATATTATATTATTAAAATCGAAACTGGAAGTCTAGAAATAAATAATGATGCCAAAAAAAAGAAAAGAAAAATAATGTTGACCGTATATTTTGGAAGGTCGTATATCTTAAATATATACCACAATTTTTTTTTTTAATGAGAAATTAAAAATTCCAAATATTTATTTCAAGTTCGTTTCCAAAGTAACTAGGGAATTTTGATATTTTTGTAAATATATATAAAATTTTCATCGAATTAAAAATTATGCAAAAGTTTGAAGTACGTATTAATTAATTAATTAATTAATATGAAATTATTTATATTTAAAAATATGTATATCTAAATTTAAACAGTACTAATTTTTTTTTATATAATTTTTAAAAGTTTTAAATTATTAACTTGTTGTTCTTTTACATATCAGTTTTAATTATTAATATTTTCAAAAATTGAAGTACAGAAACTTAAAGTGGAATTTTTAATTTTAATACACGACAATCGGAAGAGTTCAACTAGATTATAATATTAATAAGTTTTTCGCTTATTTATTAACAAAAGTCAATTTTAGTTCTTCATATTGCTTGATTAGTTTTATGATAGAAATATAAATTAACGTTCTCCATTCATCGCTGCATTTGACCACCAAAATAAAATTATAAATATTCTATAAGTTTATAAATAAATTCATCTAAATAAATTTACCAAAATTTTATTGCAAAAATGAATAAAATTCCATCCAAATAATAAAGAAGAAAAAAATATGATTTATTAATATAAACAACTAAATATTTAGTTTAATTTAAACGAATATTTACATAAAATTTCTACAATCAATAAATGTTTACTAATAACTTTTAATGTTCTACAAATTTTACATATTATAAATTAAATATATAATGTTTTGTTGATAATTGAATTATATATGAATATTATCATTATAAAATTTATGAAATAAAACTTAAGAAAATTGTATTTCAGTACTAATCCACCTCCCAGATTTTTGGATAACATATTAAATTTAACAAAATATCTTTATAGAAATTTCATACTTTCAAGATTGTAATGTAATTTTAATCATATTAGTTTTAGTGCTACAAGAAACACCATATTAATAAAAATAAACATTAAAAATTACATAAATTTTCAATTTTCTTTTTTATATTATACTTGAATTTGATAAATTCCTATAGAATTTTGGATTTCCTGTAATTTTTAACTAACTAAAATATAAATTAATTGATTAAAATTAACAAAAATTTAGAATATTATATTTAAAATAAAAAAATTCTTTAAATTTTCTGTAATTAAATTATTTTCACAAATTCATAGCTTTTAATATTATAATAATTTTTTTTATGCAATATTTTATCCTTGAATAAAATAAACAGGAAGTTTCATGGGTTCCGTAATCAAATTTTTTATATAGTCTGGTATTTTAATCAATTGAAATTTTTTAAAATATTTGCCTAAAGGAATTGTTTTATATAAATAAACTAAAATTTATGGAATTATAATTAACTGAATTTTATTTTTTCAAATTTATTGGTTTAGTAAAAAATTCAAATAAAAATATTTTGTTATCCAAATCCAATGGAATTATAAAATAATTTGCTGATCTCGTTTAGCTAACAAAATATAGTTTAGTAGATTAAGGCAATTTTAAAGGACGTTTAATTTAAATTAATGTTAATGATTTTTTCGTTAGTTTCGAATGTTGTACTACTAATAATATTGCAATGTCCACTCGGAAAGATATTTGGAATTTCATACTAATTAGTTTTTTGCTACATTATTATTCATTAAATGTTTTCAAAATTGTTTAGTTTACGCATAACTGGCTTGAATAAACGGAATTAATATACATAATAATATCATATTTGAAAAAATTGCATATCCAATGGATATTCTTTCTGGTGGTGACAGTGATATTTTAATATTTTAATTTTTTTTTATTATAATTTACAAATAAATTATTTCTATAATTTTATTTTAAAAGTCACTGGAAATTTATTCAAAATAGAACAAAAAAAAAACTTATAGATTTGCAGAGAAATGAAACGTATAGATTTGAAATACGTAATGAAAACTTTACGACACGTGTTTCCGATTTAATTTTTATTGTTTTTTGAAATCATTATTAAAATACTTTTAAAAGTTTTAATTATATATTTATTCGGCACCGTGTCATAGGATTAGGTCGAATTGGGCATGAGGTCGTGTTGATTGGTCATGAGATAATATATCCCATCAAAATAACAATATCCATCAGATAGTCACCGTCGTTTGCAACCATGGAGATTTAATTCAGAACGATATTACATTTATTTTATATCAAATTTCGTTTTGATAACAACTTAAAACTGTAAGATTTCTGAGTTTGTAACAAAGTATGAATGGGCGGCGGTGGAGTCCTTTGAAACCTCTGCGACACGTCAATCGTAATTTAAATAAATGTACTGTATACCAAATACCCGAATATTCAATTACTTTGATTTATTTTAATATTGTTTAATCACGAATTCATAAAATTATATACACAAAATTCAATTCCACAAAACAACATTTCTTTGAAATTTATTAAACCACAATCACAAATATTTAACTAACTTGTCAACAAACTTTCACTTTGGGCATGTACAGAGTGATGCTATGAGCGGTGGCTGAACTGTTCTATACTAGCAATCTTTTTAATACTCCCAATCAAAACACGACATTAGAACCGCTTATGACGGCTGTCTGTATATAGTCTTAACCTTTGCGGTGATTTTTGAGCAGAGATTACATTAACATAATTTTTCGGCTCTTTACACGTTAATTTTTTGCTCTTCAGTTCTAATTCAAACATGAATAAAATAAATTACTAAACTAGGGGCATGGATAACTCGTAATTATGTCAAATAGTGATTTGTACTAAACAGTGCTTTGTAAACACTTTTTGTTAAAAATTTCAGATCTTGATGATGCCAAGACTGTATTTTATATAATTCGGAACTTTGATTGGGACCAATATAAAGCTACCGGTCTCAAATTTTATAGGCACCATTTATGTACGGAAACTAACCTATGCGTCATTTAATTCAAATCAGATAATAATTGTTATATGCCTTATTTAATATACACATTAAATATAAATCGATAATTTAAATATGAAACACTCAACTTTAGCTTGAAGCTATACTAATACCAAATTTAACAGGCAAAAGTGACCTGCTGTATACCAAATTTTAATAGAAACTCGAAAATGTACATGAAAATAATGAGAAAATCCCAATTTTTTTTTGCAAGTCTGTTACAACACTCATAATTATTATTTTAACTACCACGTAAAATGAGATAAAATATCAAAGTTCTGAATTATCTATCTCATTTGAAAAGAAGCGATTAGATAAGAACGAAAGAAATTTAAATAAAAATGACAATTTAACATTATAGTAAGTAGTATTTGTAGTGTAATAAAGTCAGTAATTTGAATAAATATTTACGTTGACTTCCATATTTTGTATAGTTGTTATTAAGTAGTAAATTCTGACTTATATTATCAAAATATGTTTTAAAGTTAATTAACAATTTAACAATATGTTAAAAATATAAATTTTTATTAAATTAATAAATCATATTATTTTGTATTTAAACTTAATTATTTTTATTTACTTTTATTTATTTCTGTTCAATAAAACCTAATTATTTAAAATTAATTTGTATATAAATATATTTAATAAAATATTTTTCGTTCATTTAACTTTTATTGATTTATTTTTCTGTTGTTTATATATCCAAACAAATTCAAATTGATTGAAAGTTCAATATTTAATTAAAAAAAAGGGAGAAAAATTATATATAAATACAATTTATAATATAAAATAAATTAAAACACTAGAATTTTTACAAAAATAGTAAGTCCTTGTTTTTTATCCAACCAATAAATGGAAAAAAATATTTATAAAATATTATTCAATATGAAAATATATAAATTTATTTATTCTACTTTTTATAAATAGTTTTCCATTTTTAAATTCAAAATTAAAATATATAAATTACAGCGAAGAAATATTTCAAAGAAAAAATTAATTAGAATTTTTTTTTTTTGAAATATAAACGAAAATTAAAAATTATAAGTAGAGTGTACTTCTAGAGAAATCTTAAAATGCTGTACAGTTTTATAATCAGGAAATTTTTTAGCTATATTTAGTCAAGGTTATAAGACTTTATAATAAATATTATCATGCGGTTATGAAAAGTTTAGATTTTCTGACCTACCAAAAAATAATTCACAACTTTTAGTATAAAGCCGATTATTTAATATATGTATAAGATTTTTTTTTGAAATATTATGCAAAAAAATTGTTTCAAATATTCTGTATATTCGTTTTTAGGATTATTTGGTTTGAGAAATAACGCTTGAAGCTTTTCAACATATTGAAAAGCATGAAGAATTTGAATTAAAATAGAATTTATATAAATTCATAATCCGTTTATCAAAATGTGTGTATTAATGAATGCTGTTTATATATAATATCATTTCAGAAAAACTGATAATAATTCACCTATGTTTTCCCTTGTAAAAAAAACGTCTAGATCTAGATTATGTGTGCGAGTAGTACGCCCACTGAGCGTTGAGCGTTAAGTTCGAATAAATTAAACATATTTACAAAACAGTTAAGTTAAAAATACTACACCAAAACAAATCTATATCAAAATCAGCAGCTTTATTATATTGAGTAGTTTGAAAACGACACTTTTTCGTGTAAAGGTTTTTATTTTTATAGATGGAAGCGGATTTAGAATGAAATATCAAAATATATGAAATTATTTTAAACATTAAAGAAAAACCATTTTTTTAGTATTAATTTAACTATAAAGTAAGTATTTTTTTACTAATGTTTATATTAACGAGGATTTTCATTTTTTTTTTTTTTGATTCTGTAAATAATTCAACATAATGGTCTAAGTTTAAGAGTTTTATTAGTCTAGCTAGCTAGGGTCTAGGTGTTGTTTTATTGGAGTGGACGTTTTATATGACAAATTATTTTCAAATTAATTTTTTTTTCGGTCATCTCAAATACTACACGACTAACCCTAAAGCTTATGTACGTCTAAAACGGTTGCATATAAAAATATTTACAAACATATTCGATTAACTCAGTTATACATGCAAAATTACAAGAATAGTTTAATAAATTGGTTAGAGTTTTCGCAAAATGTGTTAAATTTTCATTTGAAAATTCTAAATTTTAATAATACTAGATTCTACAAATATTCCGATATATTGAAGTCAAATATTATATAATGTTATAGTATGTAAATCACAACGTTTTTCTTTAAATTAAATAACAAAGAAACCACAATAGTAGAATGATCCCAATTTTAATTTTGAAATATCGAATGTATTAAATTTTCATTAGATTACTATCAAATCGATATTTCAATTTATCCAATAAGTTTATCTATTTTTTTAAAAACAATTAACCTTGAAAAAATTTATTCATTCATAAATTTATAAAAAAAAATATATATTTTAGATAGTTATACAAGTTAGTATATAAACGTACAAAAGTTATTCAAGAAAATATAATGAAGAAGAAAAATCGATTTTTTGATATTATCTTTATAACATTGCACTTGGCCCATTAAAAATAAAATTGTGATGTGATTATGGAAAAATATTGAAAATAAAATTTTACGCCTCTAAATAATAAATCCTTGCAATGGCAACAATTAAATTAATGGAAATGAAAAGATAATTATTTTCTGTACCTAATGCAGGCATTATACAGCAAAATGTTATTCTAAGCGTCTTAGATGCTGATTATTTTTAATTCCTTCTTCATTTAATCAATTCAATTAAAATATTATTTTAATTTTAATTATTATTAGGTTAGGTTAGGTTTTGAGTAATGGAGGGCCACATTATTGACCAGCAGATCACAGCAGACATATGCCTTATTGTGTCCCTTGAGGTGTATAAACCGTTTTAACATCAACACCTCACAACCATATAGTATATGTTCAGACATCTCGTCTTCATGTTCACAGAACCCAGAACCGACAATTTGAGAGAGTTCTGTTGCTCTCTTTTCTGATCATCCAGTAATGAATAGCTTCGAATGTCTCAGCCCTTCATGCATGTGAATGTTCTTCTATATATCTTGAGAGTTTTTTGCTTTTGTAGCGTTCTGGAGTTGCAGTATGAGACATCACAAAATGGTTCTTGACCATTAATGTTGCTGCTAGCTCTTTCTTTCTCCAAAACGACTTATAAATCCCATATGGGCTGGATAACGTGACCAAATTTTCCTTCCTTAGAGTTCCTTTCCCACACTAGGATTAATTTTATTTATTATGAGTTCAGGGCTTTTAACCCCGCTTGACTGTTTTAAAATATTAAATTAGTGTTCTAATTAAATAATTTTACATAACTTCTATCCAATTTAAATTTGAATTTTTATAATTTTTTTTTTTCTAAATTTATTAAAATATTTGAAATGCTTTAAATAAATATGTATAAACGGTTAATATTTTTCTTCATTTTCCTAAACTATTTTCATTAAATAGTGGATAAATATAATAAGCTTTCTTTTGTAAATATCCGTTTTTCCAATTAACAGAAAAAATCCTGAATAATAAATTCACGATTTTCTATGTGTGGGTAACTAAGTTAACTGTAGAGATAGTCTCATTAGTATTGCAATCAAAAGTTTAACAAAAAATGAGTATCTTTTAAAATATAAATAAAAAAAATTAAGGAAAATGCAAAAAACTGTGGCGCAGCTGAATTACAATGTAGTACTTTCATACACATGGACTTTTTTGAATGATGATGACATTTAAGTAAAATCAAACTGTCTAATGTCTAATCTAATCCTGGATTATCAATGAAAATGTCGCAACGCAAAGCAAAATTATCAACATAAAGTTATTATAATTTTTAATTCACAATATGACAGTTTATTTTAAGCTTGAAAGAACATTTCAGCTCAGCTGATCTAAATTTGCATTTCATTCATTTGCATTTCATTTATTTCCAAAATAATTGAAATGCAACAACTTAAAATTTAATTAATTTTACATTTCCAGTGTTGCAAATCAACAAAGTATAAAAGTTGAGCAAATTTTGCTTTGATTTGTTTTGCGTTCACTTGATATTATTAAGAATGAAAATAGTTAGTTCAACTTTTGAGCTAAATTTTCTTTAAGTAACTTTTCTTAAGCACAATGCACAATAACACTTAAATCAGCATGTTTAGATTAATACGATTTCTATTATAAATTCTTTCTATCCCTTAAAATTAAGTCCTTTAACTCAGAGTAAATCAAGTTTATTTATTTAAATATTTAATATGAACATGAACAGACAGCAGCGACTTACATAATATTAGGAATAAGATTTTTTTATAAGAACAAAAATTTAAAAAACTTATACAAATAATGATTAAAATATATTTTTCATTATACTTTTTATATTCACGAAAAAAGGACATTTTCATTATAAATAAATATGTAAGAAAAGTCTTTGTTTGTCCAACGAAAAAAATCATATTTTAATTATATATACAAAAACTTAGATGAATGGAAAATACAAAAAGGTTCCACAAAATTTTCGAATTAATTAAAATGGATAGTTGGCGCCGATATTACGAAAATATATAATGTTCTATGCGGAAAATTTATTATTTGCTAAACGAAACAAACAAGATTTTAAATTCGTAAACATTATTAGTCCATCGGGCTTTTGTACGTAAATGAAAAATACGGAAACTTACCAAAACTTTCAGTACCTTAAAGCTTAAAGTGATGTATAGCATTTTCGGGTTAAATTCGTTTTTTTTTATTTCGATTTCGTCTTTGACCCGAAAACGAATTTGATCCGAAAATACTTTAAATCACTTTAATGGAATGAAAATTTTGAGATAAGTTGTAGCCCCAAAGACCCCAAATTTTTAAATTAAAAATATTCAACTCTTAGTAACCCTGTAAAAATGTCATTTATAGCATTTTCATGTCAAATACGTCTTCTTTCATTTCAAATTCGTCTTTGACCCGAAAATGCTATAAATCACATTTTTATAGATAATGATTAACATCTGCGAATGTTAATCTTACTTTCTTTAGTATTCGCATCTCTATCGAAGTAGAAAAATTAGGGATGTTTTGTCTGGAATATATGTACATAAAAATTCAACTCATTAATCCTTCTTTTGGATGGGTCAACACTTTGGTGTCCAAACCCGTTCCATTAAACAATTCCTTATCCCTTAACGTATTTTTGAATCCATGATGGAAATATTAGTATACAAATTACAGTAATTTCACAATTACTTCAGTTTCCTTCATTTTTGCTGAATTCGCAAAAATATATGTTTTCAGATTGTATTTTGCTTGAAAATAGATATTAAATATTTGAAAATAAGTTTCTATCCAAACGAGCAGTATTTTAATCTCTTGTGGGGTCGTGGCTTTAAATGATTTTTTTTTACTCACTATCATCTCTTCATCCATTTTTTTTTTAAATAAGAAAAAAATGAAAAAAATGTTTAATGATTTAAATATCATTAGAGATGAGACCATAAATCATCCAGTTGGATTCCATTCAATTTAAAAATGTAATATTATTACAAAGCTTATATAAATACTTAGAAAAAAATTTGTATTTTTAAGTTTTTGTGCATTTGAATATATTTAAAAGATAAAAAAAATACTTATATTTGTTAAAAGAATTAATATTAATTTGGAATCCTTTATTTATCATCCACTTTTGCTTAAAAAATTTACATAAATATAAATATTCAATTAAACTATATATATTTAAATAAAATGGTTCTTTTTTCGACCTAAATAAAAATATTCTAAATCCAGCAAAAACAGAAAAAAAAACGACAATCTCTTCACAATTTAACTTTATTATACAAAAAACAAAAAACGCTATAAAAATTGTCAATTTTTTTAATCTTCATTATCATCTGTTATCGGCATATTAACACCATATGTAGGATTTTCAATAATTTGTGTTTCTGTTGGTATATTTCCACAAAATCGTCCATTCCTGTAACGATTCATAGTCATAAGTGTTGCTAATGCAAAACCAGCTAATAGTATTGTAAATCCTAACGATAGTGGTAAAGTTCTCTGCAACATACTGATAAAATAATTTTTAAATTAACATAAATTTCGAAATTAAAATTGATTTATTGTTTTGTTACCTATTTGTAGCTGCTTTTAATCTAATTGCTGTGCAAGTCATCATATTTTCATCAAAATTATATCCAACTGAACAATTACAACGATTTGGAGGCCAACATACACCATTACCACAATTTTCCGGACATATTTCTTCACATTTATTTGTTACATTATTTAATTTATAATCATCATAACACTGACATAAATTCGGTCTATTACATACACCATTTTCACATTTTGGTTTACAAATTGGCATACATTCAATATCACTATTATTTTGATATTCATAATCATCAATGCATGTACATATATTTGGTGCTGTACATTCAGCATTTATACAAATATTATTACAAATTGGATCACATTTATATGATTCTGTTGAATTATTAATTCGATAACCATCATCACATTTACATACATTTGGTTCAATACAATTACCATTTTCACAAAGTGGTTTACATTTTGGTATACATTTATTGAGAAATTCTGTATCTTCATAACCAGGTAAACATTGACATGTATTTGGTTCAATACAACTACCATTTATACAACTTGGTGAACAAATTGGTTCACAAATATTTGTGCTATTCATTTGTAATTTATAACCTGGATAACATTTACATATTGAACCGGCTGTACAATTACCATTAACACATTTCATCGGACAATATGGTTCACATTTGCCTGTAAATAAACGTTTTTGATATCCTGTCTTACATTGACAATTACCAGGACTAATACATATACTTGTATCATTTGCACAATTATCATCACAAATTGGATCACATTTATTTGTTTGAATTGGATTTGGTCGGTAACCAAGAAAACATCGACATATCTCTGGTGCTTGACACGTACCATATATGCAAGAATTTCGACAAATTGGTATGCAAATATACGGGAATATTGCTTGATAACCTGGGTTACAGGTACAAACTTCTGGACTTGAACAATATCCATTACGGCAAATTTTGTGGCAATTTGGTTCACAAGCATCAGTACTGCCATTTTTATAAACATATCCTTTGTAACAGCTACAAGTATCTGGTGCCGAACAATAACCATTTATACAAGTATGATTACAAATTGGTGTACATTTATGTGGTTGACTCTTTACATATCCTGAATGACATTCACATAATCCAGGCTGCGAACAGAAACCATTTTCACAACCATTTAAACATGCTGGTTCACAATCTGTTCGACTTTCATTACGGTATACAAAACCACTTAAACAAGTACAATGATTTGGCCCAGTACATGTTGAATTTTGACACGAAACACTACAAAATGGTTCACATGGTTGTGATTTATTTCCATTGATATTTGTAAAACCTAAATTACATGTACATATTTCTGGTGCAGTGCAATTACCTTGAAAACATCCACTACTACAATATGGTTCACATATTGTAGTGCTACCAAATTGTAACCGATAACCTGGCTTACAAATACACTCGTTAGGATTAATACAAATACCATTAATACAATTTTCTTGACAAGTTGGTTCACATTTATATGGTAATAATTCAGATTTATTATAACCTATATCACAAATACAGTTATTCGGTTCTGCACAATATCCATTTATACATTCTTCGTGACAATATGGTTCACAAACAGTTTGACTATCATTTATATATCGATAACCATCTAAACATGTACATTTATCTGGTGCCGTACATTTTGAATTAATACATTCGTCTGTACATTTTGATATACATTTGCCACGATGATTAACATTTGTATAACCAATTGCACAAAGACATACCTCCGGATGAAGACATTTACCACCAACATTACAATCTTCACATTGTGGTTCACAGTCACTGGAAATCGTTAAAAAAAATATATTTTATTTTTATAAATTAATTTTTTATTTTTTATTTTATAATTTGTATAATTATACTTTAAATCATTTTTTGTATATCCATCACAACACACTGCTTCGGGAGCCATGTAAGTCTATGAAAAGTTAATTAGACTTAGTAAAATTTAAACTTATTAAACGCTTATTATAATTTACCTCATTTATTATCTTGAATTCTAAGGGAAACTGAAGGTGATAACCAAAAACAGATTTTACAGAGTGCTGATTTTTCTGATAATAGTCCTTTGGCAAAATTGGAATTACTGTTTGTCTTATTTTCGGTTGACTATTTATAGTATCACAAAAAGAAAATAACAATACAATAATATAGAAATATTTTAAATTATTATGTTACTTACCGAACAATTGTGAAACATGATAAACTTATTTTGAAATATACACTTAAAATTATAAAAAATATTAAAAATAATTTATTATTATTCATTATTTTTATTTTTATATTTTTATTTCTAGAGCAAAGATCTTTTGATACTTTTGTTGACTACTGCATTCATTAAACTGATTTTTGGTACTGTGAATATTTGTTTTCCATGGTTTTGCAAATATTGTACAGATATTTTAAATAATTTATTATTATAATTGAATTAGATTATGGTTTAATGACCCTTTAAGAGTGATAATTGCACTTATTAAAATATCATATTTGTTTTGAATGTTGTTGTTGTTGATTTGTGGCTATTTTTTTTTTTAATAAAATGTGACTGTAGCGTTGGCTTTATATGTTTGTCTTTTACAGACATTGACCTTACTCTGTAGAAAGTTGATATTAATTTTTATATAAAAATAAATTATTATTGATAATGAAATTTTGCTACAAAATTGGATTTGAATTGAATTTTTGTATTATAAATCTTCTTTTTAAAGTCAAAGATAAGACAATAAAGTAATTTTTAATTTTTTTTTGAGGAAGAGAAGTGAGTACTTGCAGAACATTAAATCAAGTTCAAAAGAACTTATCAGGTCGTTTTTATTATGCTTATCGAAGAGTTCAAAGTTAGAACATTGTAATTTTCGAAAACTGGTTAATTATAGTTTTATTTTTGAGGCTAATAATTAATGCTTTCGTTCACACTTCTTATAATCTTTATTAATTTATTTTTTACCTAATCAAAGTAACTAAATGTCAATATCTTTATTTCTGATACCGAATTAAGAATTCTTCAGTACCAACAGGCAGGCTAATGATAGTCATGGAAATTCAGTAAAATCCGCTTAATTAGATTAATTAATTTATTGAAATAATTCTGGTAAAATTGTTGAGTTTTTATTTGATTTAAATTTATATAAATCATTTGTCAAATGAAGGCAATTTACTAGAATTAGTAAAAATTTATTTAAATTATATAAATACTATTTCTATAACTTAGCGTCTGACGGTGATTTTTAAAAAAGATTTATATTTTAGTAAAATTACAAATTTGAATTTCTTCATTTACTGATTTTTTTTACTTTATAAAAAATCAAATACAAAATTTTCTATAATTAATTTTTCATTTTTATATTCATTGTAAAAATGTTGTAATTAACTAATAGTTATTTAACCAAGGATTAAATTTATTTATATTTATGCTTAATTTATTTTTTTAACAATCTTTTTTTACTATTATTATGTAAACCTGAAATTGTTAAGCTTTATTGGCAAAATTTTATACTAGACTACAAGCCATTTTAAAATCAAATACCAGTTAATTCTTCCAGTCAGTTCGATACTGTTAGCAATCAGTTTTCATTCTTCATATAAAAATTATTTTACAAAAATACTAATTGTACTACTAGCAAGTAATTTTATATTCAATAAATTTAAAACTTAAAAAATTAAATATTTTTATTTAAAAATTTCAAATTTTATAAAACTTTGTGAAAAAATATTATCTACTAATTAGTTTTGTTATTATTTTTTTTTAACCTAACATAAAAGTTAATATTTAATGAATCCTACACATGAATCCTTTTTTTATCTAAAAAATGTTACATTTTATATTGCTTTTCCTTCATTTTACTTTTAAATAGAAAATTTGGGTCAAGTTTATATTATATACAACAAAAACAGTACCAAAGTCAATAGGTGTTTATGATTTTTATATATATGTATATATATATATATACTAACAAAAATCATCTACATATAGATAGTTCAATCGTATGGGGTACTGCGAAATCTAAAATAAAGTTGAGGATTTGCCACAGACGAAAAATTGCTCAAATACTATATAAAATAAATTAATTTTTGTATTTTTTCTTGGAAGTTAGAGAATGTTAAAAATTATTTTATACAGTAGTTGAGCATTTGTTTTTCTATATACTAAATCCTTAACATTCTTTTAGGTTTCGCTATCTATATGAAGATGATTTTTGATATTATGCATTTTGTGTTAGTTGGTTAGTGCATAAAGAAATGAAAAATACAGTAAGGTTAAACGAATGTTAACAAAATCCAGTTGCAAAGAATAATTTTATATTTTATGTTGTTCAGATATTTATTTATCATTAAAATATTTTAATGATAAATGTTATTGTAACGAATTCTAAATTTTCTAAGGAAATCGATGCCCTAGATCTAGAATGATGTGTTCTAGAAAGAATAATCGAATATGCTAACATATTTATTTGAATGGAGAAAAAAAATATTATGCCTTCAAAATTTTTGGAAGCAATTTTTAATTATTTATTTTGAAAATCAAAATATTTTACATTATGTTTTTGTAATAAAACAATATTCATATATAATATTATGTATAAATTTCAATTAGGCAGATGTTGCATCATGTTTTAGATATCCAATCACTTGTTATGTAAATGTGAAATTATATTTTCATATATCCTAATTGATATTATTTGTAGTTTTTGTGAGAGAAAATATTTAAAAATTTTAACAAAATAAACATATTTGTTACCATTTTAAATAATTATTATAAATATTTTACTATAATTTACTACTTTAATCGATTAGGTTGAGTAGAATACAAATCTTCTCTTAAATCATAATAAACTAATATACATAACCTTAACTTACGATCAACATAAAATATGTATATAAAACGTTCTAGACCCAGCTACCGAGGTTTAAGTCGCGTCTTTGAATCTTATCATTTCAATTGTCAAGAGTCTTTTACGAATGCCATGACACAACTGCCGCGTCCATAAACAAAAATAGATAAAAGTAAAAAAATAACTTCTTCTTGGCATTGGGTACGAAGATGTACTAGGACCTAAGAATATTTATACAAATTACAAAAATAGATTTCTAATTTCAAAATTTTGATAGAAAATTCAAAATTTCGGTTTTTTCCAGTAAATTTAGACAAACTTGGATTTAATATTACTTACTTTATTCATCTTGTTTTTGTAATTTTCTGGAAAAAACTGATTTACATAAATTAATTTGTATCAAAATTATTACGTCCAAGTATTTGTTATTTAAGTTCTTGTAGTTTCACCAACTCCCATATTGCATAATTCATATGGCAATTTTGGTTTTCTCTTTTTCTCAGAAAATCTGTTCTACCTAATTTTAAAACTTCTATAAAATAATTGATATAAAGTTTGAAAGAGTCGTTAGTGTTTCTTCAAGTATGTATTTTCTATGACAATTTCTACGACAATTAATATTTATTTTTCAGAATTTACTATAAATTTCCAAATGCAAGAAAGAATTATTAATAAAAGTTTCTCTATAAAATATATACCAAAAATTATGCATCAAAATTCAGTTTTCTTTTTGCATGATTTATTTGATAATTCAATGTTGTGTAATAATTTAATGTTTCAAAATTGGGGCAAGAAAAAAATCTGAAAACGCCAATGCTATACAAACGATGCGAATTAACTATTAAGAATAATCAATTTTAAAGTGACTATTTTTAAATTGATTTTTGTTTTTTGCTTTACCATTAAATCCTTAAGTGTTGAATTTTAAATTTTATTTCCAATTTCATTTTGAAAAATAACAAGATTTATTTATATTGATTCAAGAATGCACTTATAAAATTGATGTTCTTGTTCTTAACTCTTGCCCTAAATTGATGTGAAAGAATTTATTGGCTCTTCTCAAATATTTTTATGATGGCTGAATAGAAGGTTGCAGAAAGGTGCTCCGAATTTAAATCCATTTTGCTACTATAGTTTAATTGAAATTTCTAAATATCTGCAATTATAACCGAATGTATGAGGTTCCAATAACTTACGTATCACAAATTTTTAAGAGCCGTCATAAATTTATCTTTTGGGTACGAAAATCTCAAGAGTTTTTGGAAATTTTAATATTTTTTATAGCTAGAATTTTACAGGAATTACAACCGAATTTTGGATACTTTCAAATACCATACAGACCTGAATTTTTGATACAATACACCTAAATTGGATTAAGGAGTAATTGCTCCCTATCACAGTCGTAATTTCGTACTTGCAATCATTTATGCCATGATTTACTTTAAACATTTATGCTTGACACACAGTATTACGAAGTGTTTACTTAACCGCATCAACTCCAGACCAAGGCATCGATATTGCTCTTAAAAACTTAATTTTAATTTAAAACTCTTAATAAACTATTTTATACTCAAAATATCACTCTCTCTGACACATTTAACCTGTAATTTAAAAATTTCTGTATTTCCTTTGAAATCAAACAAAAATATTAAAAATTTCGTAATGAAAATTAAATTAACAATTTTAGATTATTTAAACAAAATAAAAATGTAAATTTTGAATTAACACATAATTAAAATAATTATTTCAATTTCCTTAGTATTTTATAAATGATATTAAATCTAAATTAATTACTTAACTAGAAAGAATATGTTAATAATTAATATTAATTTAATTTCTCAGATTATTCGTTAATTATTCATGATATATTTATATTACAATTGCAAAATATATAAAAAAAAATTGTTTAGTTAATTATGAAAAAATAATTTCGGTGTTTAATGTGTAAAATTAGGTGAAGTGTTAATGCTAAAATAGTATATCAGACTTTTTGTATTAATTGGTTAATTGAGATGTATAATTCTGGAATTTGTCAGCGGATTTTGTTCAAAACCATAATGTAAGTCGTTATTAATAATCCAATTACGAGCGATATTTCACTTTATTTTAGCTGGTATCAAATTTTCGAAAATCTAAAAAATAAAAATAGGTACTACAATATCAGTTATTAATACACTTAAAAAGTAAAATTAAATAACTTACTATAAATAGATATTTGCGATTCAAATTGAAACCTTTCCCTATAAAAATTCCTAAAAGTTTTGTTTGCAAGCAATTATGCTCACAAAACTCTTACAACAGTTTACTTAAATTCTGATTTTAATATTAGTAATGTTTTCCAATAAAAAAGATGAAATTAAGTCATTCAAACATTCTGAATTAATCTGGCATAAAGTTAAGGTTTACATAATTTTTGAAACTTCGTATGTAAATTAATAATTAAGTTATGACATTATAATTAATTAATTATAAATTAACTTTTAAATAAAACGTATGTCTTTAATAGATTCCTATAAAAAATTTCAGTATGTATTTAATTTTAATAATTTTAACATCAAAAATTTCCAGATTTTGCAGAGTAAATAAAGAAATGAAAAGCGGCTTAACCTACCTGAGCTATATAATAATTATATTAAAATATCATTTAAATTTTAATATGTAATACTTTTACAATATAATCCATAAATAATTTCAAAAACACAGAGATATTCATTATATTATAGTATATTATGCTATCACTATCGAAATAAATTTAACTCAAGTTAAATTCTAAAATATTTAAAATTATCAAGTTAATTATTAAACGTTCAAAAATTCATATAAACTTTGAAAATTTAACCATAATACTATAATAATAATAATTATTTACTCAAAATCTAAAAACTGATGAAATATTTCATCAAAATTATTTTTATTCGAATTTCAAGGTGATGATACAAAATATATAAATCTTTAACAACAATTTAATGATGCTATAAAAATTAAAAAAATTAAAAAAATCTATTTTAATTCAAAAAGAAGTCAATGATCAAATGTTAATTTTGTATTTATATAGAAAACATATTTTCTTTTATCATAAATTTTCCAATTGAATTTTGATTGAAGGATTATCATAAAAATCATTAAATATGGAAAAATCGCCACACTTAGTCATCAACATCAACATCCGCTATAGCACATGAATAATAATATTTATAGATATTTTTGTTTCGTATCTATAATTATAGTTATTACATATATTGGCATGCTGTTTCAAACAATGTTAAAGCCATTTTGCATAGGTATATAAATTGACGTTGTCGGATGAAGAATAAAATATTAAGGTCTGTTGAAATGTTCATAAAAGCGATAACATTTGAGGGACGAATTTGTGAATTGGACTTAAGAAAAATCATTTTGGGGTCTTTTACTGATATAATTTTGTAAAACAATCAGATTGGAAAAATTAAAACCAGCTCGTTCTCCTCTATTTGAATGTGGTGAGTGTGAATACTTCGAAATTTTTTGTGATCTAGCTTGTGCCTATAAAATTTGGGATCGTCAGTTTGACTGAGTCACAATTAAAACTCCGTATCTTAAAAGACCTTAAATTTTTAACTAAAGCAATATTTTTTTTACAAATGTACACTGTCAATTATAAATAACAATTGAACAAGACTACGAGTTATCTGCTTCCCCTAGTATGGTAGTTAGTTTTTTTTTTATATTAGTGCTTCCACTCTATAATGATAAAAATACATTATATTTATTTTAACTTATATGAGCCAACATTGCAAAATATTTTGATTTTCCATATGCAAACATAAAAATAACTAAATAAATATTAACAAATTTTATTTTTTGTATATATAACTAGATTTCTAATATTAGAGAAGAAAAACTAATCAAAAAATTATTTCGGATTTTAAAAAATAAATTTGTTTATTTAACATTTAACAAAAAAACAAAAAAAAAATTATGGTTCTAAAAAATACAAATTGACCGAAAAAGTTTAGTTCTTGGAAGAATTTAAATATTCATCAAAATTGAGATTTATGTAAACAAGGTAAAAAGAAGAAACTGAAATAATTTTTTTTTATAGATTATCTCTTAAAATTGAAAATATGAAAAAATTTAACATTAAATAAAAAAAAATTGCAATATGCAAACGAATGGACGTTAAATTATTTTCGTTATGATTTACGTGTATTTATTTATTTTTTCAAAGAAAACTTTTACAAAATGGTGAAATGGTCAACTATAAACTTATTGGAAAAAAATATTATTAAGTCAAAGTTTATGAAGCAAAGTTTTAGAAAATATTTTATGAAATTTATATAGAAACTTTGGAATGTTGATAAAAATTTTATATTAGTTATTAAACTTATATAAAATATTTTGTTTTGTTGACAAATAAGCTGACATAATTTTGGAGGAAATTTAATTTCATTTGAATTTGTGTAAATTTGTGCACACATCACAAAAATGATAAAATTTGATTGTACGTTAATGATAAAATATATTTTCCATAAATTAATTCAATATATTCTAAAATTCCCAGTGATTCCGAAAGACTTTTAGCTATTCTATTTATAATAACCAAGTTTCAAGTTGTATGAACATTTCAAATAACGAAAATTCCAACTCAATAAAAGTGTGGGCCTCAATTTTTTGTATTTTAGAGTAGCCTGCATCTATTGGCGTTAAAATCTTGTTTGCAAAATTGTATTTTTGGTCAAAATTTAATATAGCAGACAGCGGATACCGTACATCAAACATGGCATCCCAGTAATTGAATTGTATACTAACGTTTGAATTGTGCACAACGTAGCACGTAGCTACCAAACCCGTAAGGCTGACATAAACCCAGCGCTCCTATGATAATTACACAGGACATATCCAGATCTTATATAGTTATCATTTCATTCTCAAATGTGTTTTTCATTCTCATGTATCATAAGGAAATTCCTTGCAATTTTTATAAAATAAGAAATTTGGAATACTTTAACAAAAAAATAACAGTACCAGAGACCCGAGCAAACTGCAGATCCTGTCCCGAATACGGTCCATAAAAAAAGTTTTGCCGACCATTTAATTTCTTTTTATTTTCATACAATATTTTGGTATAATTTTCTTACTTTATAAGACTGCAATTCATTTTAAGAAATTTAAAAAAAAAGAAAAATATTAATATTAACATTTGGGGTTTTATTCATTAATACTTTGATATTATTTGAACCTAAGTGTTATCTTTTTTCGACCCATCATTAGGAAAAAATATTTGCACAATAGCAAAACATAAACAAAATAAAAAAATTGAAGCAGTTTAACAGATATTCCATCTTGTATAAAACAAACAGGTTGTTACAAACTTCATGTCGAATAATGTGTAAGCACCAATTCCTCATACATATTAATATTTATTGAAATTTACTTATTATTTACTAATGAATAAAATGAACTATTTTGATAACTAATATAAATTATCTGAAATATAAATTATTTCCATCTAATGCATGATAACAGTGTATCGCCGAATGGTGAGTGCGGTACATAAAATGAATCTACAATAAAATTAGTTTTAAATTCAATTAAAAAATAACTTTAAAATTTATTAATACATATACATAACAATTAAAATTTAAGTGCCTATTACAAAACACAGGATCATATCAAAAAATTAAATTTATATTTTTAGCTTTAATCCGAGGTCCGCAAATTCGACCAGATAATTTTTGTATACAAATTTTAAGTCGGATTTTTCTTTTGTTAATATATAGGAAAATCTACCTAAATATTGGAATTGAATTTCCTTTTCAGTATTTGGGTTGAATTTCCAATACAAAAATGAATTTCGGCCCAATTAAAATAAAAAACTCAGCCTAAAATAAGTAAAATGTTTAATTTCACTTACTCATTGATGACTAATCACTTAGTTGATGACATTATTATTGATATAATAATTTCATTGATAAATATGTACGATGTTTTGCAGAATATTATTAAAAGCGGAAATTCCAAGGAAACTTTCCTTTCTTTAACTAAATTCCTATTTAATATAGTCCGAATTTCCCTGAATCTTATATCCATATTATAAAGTTGTAAATATTACCCTAAAAAAATATCAGAAGCAATTTTGATGCAAAAAGTTAAAAAGTTCTTATTCTTCTCATATCTGAGTTCATATGCCAACATTAATCACAAAATGATTTAATTATTTTGGGAAATATAATAAACTATATTTTAAAACAGAATTCAAAAGTATTAACATTCTTATTTCACAAAATGTTAATATCGATTTTAAATTAACTATTCTGAATTTATGTTATTAGCTTTAATCCGAGGTCCGTAAATTCAACCTAAGTAATTTTTGTAAATAGATTTTAAACCGAATTTCCTTTTTTAATATGTAGAAAATTCTACCTAAATATATAATTCCATCAGTAAATTCTCAAAAATTCAAAAAAAGGCAAATATAAATATTTTAAGATTTCTTAAATGTCGCATTAAAAATATCCTTGCAAAATTTATAAACAATGATTTTCTTTATAAAATTTAATATACAAAAAAAAATCCAATTTCAATGAAAATTCTTATATATATACTTATTATAATCATAAAAAAAAAAATGTTCAAGGACATTAAATCAAATTATAGAAGTGCAATGATACCGTATAAAACCCCAACAAAAACAATAAATGGCAAACTAAAAATTAAAGCACAACCTTTTGTTTTACCAAAACGTCGGTCGGACTTGAATAATTTAAAAAAAAAAAAAAAAAAACTTTATTTTTTTGTCAAGTATTTACCCAAAAGTTTTGTATTCTAATGAAAAATTATTGAATTTCATTTAAATTCTTTGAAGAGTTTTTCCACTTTATATATTTATTTCCTTTCATTGTGCAGCCCTTAAAATGTCAGGAAAAAAGTTTTTCAATATCAATGACAAACATTTTCTTTATAACCTTGATCTCTTTGTTCACTTAGTTCTTGTTCTTAGTATACAAGTAATTAGTATTTTTAGCTTTAGAGTTTTTAAATATAATTTAGCTAATAATTTTCATAAACTTTACATAAAAAACAAACAGTCCAGTTCCAGTTTAATCAAATTAATATTAAATCTAAAGAGACAATTGATTCTGTTGAACCTATCCATATAAGTCAAATATTTATTGTTGTTGATTTTGAAATCAGTTAGTAACAACGTTAAAAATTATTTGGTTTTGTGGTTAAAAATTTTATGTACTACATAAAATTTTACAACATAATTTTAATTACAGTGTTAAAAATATGCAATAACCATCAAGTCTTTAATCTGTTAATTCTTTTAAAATTGTTATATGGACTATATAATTCTATAGTAAAAATTCCAATATTCCTGCCACACTCTTATGGAAACATGGCTGTACATATAATCAAAAAAAACATATAATGCATTGTTATCTATTTCGATATGAAAATATAATTCTGAATAAGAAATAAAAACTATAAGAATTTGGATGTATACCAAGCACAATCCTGATCCATAAACAATTTTCTATACAACTCTTACACAACATCAACTAGAACTCTCTAATATACAATCTTTAATATCGTTATATAACTAAAATCATTATTCTTTGAAATTTGTTAAGAATTTTTCCTAAATATGTATAGAAAAATTTTAACATCTTAAATAGATTTTTTATTTGTTGTTGTAAATTCTTTAAATTTATTATGGCAAAATTAATTTTTTTTTTTAATATATCTAAAATGAATAAAAGAAATCCATTGAATAAAAAGCATAAATACACAATAGGCAAAAATAACAAGCTATGATAATTGTACATTGGACCCCTAAAAACTTTATAATCAACCTTGACCCTTAAACCTACAATTATTAAAACTGATAGGCATAAAATTGTAAGAAAATTAATATTTTGTAAGCAAATATAAAACTAGGGGTGAGCATAAAATGATTGAATAGTTCGATGTAGTATAACTATAATAATGAAACTATGAAATGTTGCTATTAAATGGAAATTTCTCAAAAGTTCGAATTTTTTATCTTTAAGTTAGCAACATTGTTTTTTTTTGTTCTTCCTTAGAACAAAAAAAATAATAATTATAAATCTTATTTTTGATGGTTTTATTATTCTGAACAACTTTTATTCAAACAAAACAACAAAAATAGACAATTTCTAACTTATAAAGAAAATTTTCAACCATATACCGGAAAATTTTAATATAAAACCGCAATCCATAATATTCATCTAAAGCTAAAAAGTTGTCATGAAATTTTTGACCGAAAACAATTTAGTTAACCCGTAGCGATTTTTTAAAAACTTATGAAAATACTTTTGTAGTATAATGTACATGCACACGAACCTACTCCCCTACTCGTACATTTCATTGTATATAAAGCAAAATTTATGAAAGCTGCTGACGAATCAATATAAGAAAGTTGTAAACAAGTCATTTTTGCATACATACTTGAATTATTTTGCTCCTTACTCATTTATATAGAAATAGATGGTGTTCTGTTAACATTCTTAATCCACTTTAGTCTTATATATGAGATTGAAGAATTAATTTAAAAAAAAAAATGAAGTATTTACATTGCATAGTTGCACACAGTATATTACAATAAAATATTTTCTACAAGATTTAGTTGACTATATTTGCTTACATTTACTAAAGCTATTTAATTTTTATGTGTTGTGATAGAATAACGATGATTTTTGCGATGGGTTCGAACTAAAAAAAAACTCGATTTCGCTCAAATTTGTTTTTCGAAGTCGGAAACTACGAATATGGATAAAAAATGTTCAAGTGCTTATATGTGGATGCACCAACATCTTTAAATTATTAGGGCTTCTGTCGTATATAAATAGTAGAAACTTGGCAAAGACATTGGTCCCTATAAAATTTATTAAATTCCATACGTTTAAATTTCAGGATAGTTTTTCGTGTGCTAATTTAGTATACTATAGTTGATTTCATTCGGAATATGTTGCTAAGAAAGTGGTGTATTAATGGATGTGAAATTTATAATAAATCAGTGTTTTTTATAAAGCACTGTTTGTAACCAAGTTACTGCTAATTACAAATTACTATTATACATAAATCATTATTGGACGGAACTACGAGTTATCTGCTCCCATATTTTAGTAGATTTTTTTGATCAGTAATATATATATTTTTATATATAAATATATATTATTGCTAATGCTTACTAAAGAAAAATTCCTTCCGACAAATTTATTTTCATCTTTATTTAAAGGTTACATAATTTCGACATTCCGAACTCCATAGGAAGAAAGTATTGTTATCTAATTCAAACTTAACACACTTTTAAACAGACTATCTTGTTTTATGGTCTCCTCACTCCTCAAGCATTGTACCCATAGTAATAAATTTCCTCATATAGGAATAATTTTTTACGATATCATTCCCATACCTTCAAATTTGAAATTTAAAATAAATCACATCACCATCTAATCTAACTAGAAAATAAATAGAGGTTTACAAAAACGAAAGGCATAATTCCCTAAAACTTATATGTATATAATACGAGAAATTCAATATGAAAAAAAAACTATGAAATTTTTTACAATTTCTACATTACTTTATGTACCGTACATACGAGGTTTAGAATGTGAAGTATTTCTCAAATTTTATTTTTTGTAAATGAAAATATACAAATAAATTGGTTTATAAATACTTTTATAATAATGGGATAAACTTTTTTGTAAACCAATTATTTGGTTGTTGTAGAAGTAAGTATATCATAAAAAAAATTATTAATATATCCTTTGAGCTAAGATCATTTCTATTTACAAAAAAAGAGGCCATGGCCATTTGTGTGATTCCGAGTTTATAAGGTCCATAGTTTTACTTTAAATATATTATGAAATTTTGCTATTTAATATTTGGAATTTTAATTAAATAAAAAATCTCTTAATAATTTTAAAATTATTCACTATTAAATTTCTTAGAAATTTTTTAGAAAAAATAATTATTTTATTGTGCTTCCTTCATAATAATTTTTTTTTGGAAATTTCATTTTGTTTATTATAATATATTTGACATTTCTTGTTCTTATGTAATATTTTTTGTGATGGCTAATAAGCTCGTTTTGCCCCTTCAATATTTGAATATTTTTAAATAATTTATATAACAAAGTGTTACAGTATAAAGGAAATTTCTTAAGAGTAATTTTTTTTTTATATTCAACTAATATACAGACACAATTTCAACTAGACAAAGTGTTCCTTTAAGAGTATATTATAAAATTTCCATATTTCATATTATAAAAGTCTTATATTAAAAAAAAAAATATATAAATTTATTTTATGTATTTTCTTGGAATAATTTTATTAAATAAAATTTTATTTATTTCGTAAGTAGAATTTCCAAAATAAATATATGAATATACATAAGTAAATTCAATTTAATAGTTATTCAACAAGGATTATTTCTGCATACTTTACTAGGATTTAATGAAATTGCTATTTTTGTAAAGCAACAAAAATATTATGACCATGAATGAATAATCGTATATGTTATTTTTACATATTGATGGTTAACAATAAAAGGTAAATGGAAACTTCTTCAATTTTAGTTTTATTTATCAAGAGAACACTTTAAATTCGTATATAGTTATGAAATTTGTATAGTTTTTTTTAAAAAACAAATTTGTTTCCAATTATTTTCCATTAAATATACTTTAAATTAATTGCAACATAAATTTGGTTTATTAGATCTCGATAATATGTATATATACATTTGTTACATTAACAAAATAAAAGGTTTTTAATTAATTCAAAATCCAATGATTTATTGCAATTTTTAAAAAAACACGTTTCTATAATTAATTATCACTTAATCATGATTCATGACGCTATAATCTAATAAAATAAAATCGCGAACATCATCAATCAATAAATTGGTCATGATTATCATAGTCAACTGACATTAAATAGTCACTATAAAATATAATAATTCAAAATTAGATAAAAAACACTTTGATATATTCATGTTTGCTCTGTGAAATAGTGCAAAATATTTAAATTTATGCAGGATTGAATATCCTTGTTAAATAATGGCAAAAAGGGCAAAAAAAATCAATAATATATTTTCTAGAAATACGGCTGAGTCAAATTAAATTTTTAAAAAATAATTAAGTATTGGGTCAATTCAATACTGCATTTAAAAATAAACAATTATTCGTAAACCCATTTAAAATACAGAGTGTTTTGCGATATTCGATTTATTAAGCAAAACATAGTTTAGCATTAGTAATTACATGATAATACCGAAAATATTAATTTGCTTATTCAGTTATAGTTCATAAAGTAGCCTACTATAATTATTATAATTAGTGTTCCTTTTCCTTTACTTATTATATAAAGTGAGAGCTCGTATTTGTTCTATCAACATATTGATGTATTTCATTATTCCGACTGACTGACGATATCTTCCATCAAGATGTTCAATTTGTTAGGCAGAAGAAAGCCTACTCGTATCAAAAACAATAACTAGAATAACTTACGCTGTATAATAATATTCAAAATTTAAAGGGTTTAACTTGCAAGGGTTGAAATAAAACCTAATTATAAAGTAACATAAATTTTGAATGTTGTGGAGATGTTTTGTTAACGCAATATTTAAAATATACCAGTTCGAGAAAGTATGTATAGAAAGAGAATGAAACTCAAAAGCTTTTATTGTGGGATTTAATCTAAAGCTTTCAAGAATAAATCCCACAACCTACAAGCGTAATCCTTTTTTAAATATTATGGACTTTGGACATGAAACGCGAATTGCGAATTCCGAATATCCGCAAATTTTGAAATTTTTTTCACATGAAACGCAAAGAATATTCTATAAAAAAAAAAACAAATTTGAGGTTAAAAACGAGCGAATTTTTTATTCGCAACAATATTGAATGCGAGTAGACTGCGAATAATGATTTGTCAGTTCGCGACCAGATATTCCAATTCGCAGAAAAAAAATTAAATTGTTTATTATCATAAATTTAATTAAATAGTTAAAAAAAATTGATAAATTTATGTGTATATTATTAAATTTTAAAATTTTTATTTAAGAAAATTATTTTAAAAAAAATTAATTAAGTAAACATGGAATAATTCATTTGTTCGCAATTCGCAGTTCCCGTATCATGTGCAAAGTCCATTATATACATATATACATATAGTTTTTGGTTTTTTGGAAGTAGTATGTGTATTTGAAAAAAAGCTTTCTCGCATGTAGGATTTAATCTCCACTTATAAAAACTTACAAAAACTTTTATTTAAGTTTAGAGTCGTCCCATATATGTGTTTTTCTTTTTATCACTTTCCATCACCTCACCTACCTTATTTATTAGTCTAATTTTAATAAAAAATAAAACAACTTGTATGTGGCCAGCCAACAATATTCTGGTAATTTATCAAGTACATTATATAATAAAAATTAAACTATTTCGTTCAGTTCTACTTTTTCAAAAAATTAACCCTTGAAATATTTTTCTGTTATTGTTGACTTGGAAAAGAATAAATAAATTGCAATTGAATTAACTGTAATCCTAGAAAAGATAAATCAATAAAATTTTATCCTGGCAAACATAAAAAATACGTTTAAGTAAATATAGTTATTTATGTATAATCGTTGGGAAATAGAAATTCTAAAAAAAAAATTCTCTTCGAGGGTAAATAGAAATTTCAAAATTGCAAGAAAAATAACAGCGCCATTATTCCAGTTTTCACAAGGTGTTGTTTATAAAGGTGCGGTATGGTCTATTACAATTATGTATATATTATTAACATTAAAGACTTTTGCTGAATTATGTCAAAAAGTATGTATAGAATGGGATCAAAACTCACATTATTATTTTTATTGTTGGATTTAATCTCAAGATTTCAAGATTAAAAATCTTACAAACCACAAGCATAAAGCTTTTTTAAAAATATATGTACATATTTGAATAAAACCAAAAATTACTTATTTATATGTAATTATAACATATGAATTTTTAAAGAAAAGCTTTTATTCCATTCTTGTGGGATTTAAACTCCAGATTTGCGTCTATACAAAAAGTTTTATATAAGTTATGATCTATTCTTATATATGCTTTTTGATTATATGTTACAGTTAAAGTGTACACAGCAGTCAATGTGTACACTGAATTATATTCAAACCTTTCCCATATAAAATTGTATAAAATTTCCACCTTTTCCAATATAATTTATTAAATATTCAAACCATTTACTAGTTAATGCATGAATTGACTGTTGTGTTCACTTTAACTGTAACGTATATATTATTATAATTTGTTGGATAATTTTAATAATTTAAAAAAAATATATGCTAACGTAGACGGAGCACATAACTAGATCAGGAATTGAAACCCCGTAATAAATTTAATTGAAGTGGGATAATACTTACATACTCTGATCTAAAACTTCGAAAACTAAATTTTAAATATATTTTAGTTTTCAACTAGGTGAAAAAATGTGTAAAATTTCATTGAAAACAGGTAACAATTCAGTAATCAGTACTTTAATATGGAATCACTGAAGTCACGACTACAAGACACTTCGTAGGAATTAAATACATATGGAAACCAACCTGTATTTGGTAAAACATAAATTTAGCATGAACCCCAACCGACTGCAATAACCGATCTAAACTATTTTCGCTCATCAACTAGAGGAGAGATACTAAACAACCTATGTGTACAAAATTTCATTAAAATTGAAGAAGCTGTTATTTTTAGTGCGCATATGAACCTTGTACCCTTGTACGCCTACACAAGTAATTACTTTTAGTATCTTTGAAATTTATATGAAATCCTTTGGTTTTGGGTCCAAGTCCGCTGCAAATTTTATAGCTATTCGTAATATTCCAATATTTTTTTCAGTTTGTAAACATATATAACCGAAAATCTTTATTAACCAACTTTGAAATAATGTCATAACCTAAATATGATTTTACAAAGTTTTAAACAAAATTTATTCCTTTATTAATTTAATTTAGACTTTAGATAGTTTGTTTTCTTATTATCTATTTAATGTAATGCTTATCAGTTTAAATTCCACTTGAATTTAAATTTTTATTCGAACATTTTATTGGTATGTATATTTATTATGCAATCAATGAATATTTTGATCAAAAAATATATAAGTATAAATTAATTTTAATAAAGTTTTTTTTAAACAATTCCCAGATAATAAAATTAAAATGTAATAATAAAAATATTTATTAGTTAATTATATTTTTAATAAAAAATGTCGCTAGATCAATTATTTATATTAACGAATAAATCTTTATTTTTCAGTTTTTTTATTTAATAATCGTATCAGTTCAGGTTATCTCAGTTCTGATTTGTGCAGGGAAATTATAATTATACAATTATATAACAAATTTAGTAACTTTAACGAAAGTTTCGGAACAGTGATGTTCAACTCATAACTTGGGGACCAATTTTATTTTATATTGTTCGTCAATAAATAAGAAACAAGACAAATTTACGGAAAATTTCTAAATAATTATTTTTAAGTTTTAACTTTTAACTTATAAGAAAAATGTTGACCTCATTTTGAATTCTTCTTTTAAAAAATGTTGACCTAAAAATGTAGAAATTTTTTGATGATGCCAAAAAATTTATCTGTTAAGGGGTAAAAGATAAAAGAAGCTGATAATAAAGGAGCCGATGATAACTTGTAGCTCGTAGTAATGTCCAATTATGAATTGTGATTTGTATGTCCAATAGTGAATTTTATTTTGCATTTTTGCAATTTCCAACCTCGAAAACGTTCCAAAGGATTATTTTTAAGAAATTGTATTTCTCAGGTTTTAATTAAATTTGTACACCTTTTCCTGTGTCTGCAAAATTTAGAGTTCGTAGCTTCAGTGGGTCCATGCTAAAATTTCCGCTTTATATTTCATGTAATGTAAAGCATGTAGTACCTAATTATTATATGATTTTAATGAAATGTAGTACGCTACTTAAAATGTTCATTCAAAATGTTGCTGCTAAGAAAATTCAATACAATTTGGCACACAAGTTAGTTTTGAAATCTAGTTTGTGCCTATAAAATTTGGTATATTAATAGTTTAACAAAATAGTGTTTCTTTCAAAGGTTCTGTTAATTAGAAATCATTGTTAGATATATAAATTAAGCTTAGACATTTATCGGGTCCCCTTAATTTTCCTATTTGCTGTGTTGTACAGTGAAAAGAAGGTTATTTTTAACTTAAGTTTTTAAAGTTTTAGTGGAATCGTTGCGAACTAATCATGGATAAATACACAACTGGACAGCTTTGAAAAATCTTTGTTCTGAACATCATCAGTCGTTGAGTCGATATTTAAGTATTTTCTGCTGCTCTGTATATCAACAATATTATTAATTTTTCGAGCAAAACATGAACACACGGCCAGTCTCCTGTGAAATAACTGACCACAGCTTTCGAAGATTCATGACTATAGTTAACAAATAATTGGCCCTTTTGGAAATTATTTATCCCATAATTTACAAAAGAGTTAATTAATTTAGTTCTGTATTTTTCCTTTATTAATTCGAAAGCGTACTTCTTAAACTGAAAATTAAATATATGAAAAATAAAAAAAACATAAGTTTTTAAGACCTTTGAGCTACAAATCTTAGACAAATTTATTAGTTGGCTCGGAATAATTTTTTAAAAAATAATGCTCAGCGAAACTGATTGTGTATAGTTTTGCACATTAAGATTAGCAAAACCGTAAAATGTCAATTATTATAGATGATAAATGGAATTATGAATTAAAATTAATCAGGTAATATGAACTACTTATATCTTATTTTATTTTATTTATGTTTAGTTTTATAATTTACATAATAGTACTATATTCATTTTTCATTACCTTGCTCAAGTTCTACTCATCTGCTGTTTAAGCTAAATCTCATTTTCATTAAAGCTTGAACTGAGAATCTGAATATCATTTAAACTAAAGTTTTTAATTAGGCTACTGCTACAGCTCGTATAGAAAATCTGGGAATTACAGTTGATTATAGGTTAGGCACCACTGCTTAAAATTCTAAAATAAAAGCTTCAAATGAATTATTAATCTGAAATTTTTTATATAAATAGTGGCAGCAAATTAAAAGTTACATCAGTTCATAATTAAAATCTGTGCAATTCAAATTCACAAAATGCAATTTACAATAATTTTTACAATCTTTTTTGCAATCTTTGCTTTGATCGGTGCTAGTCATATACAAAGAGAAAATTTTTCGAATCCAGGTAAATATTATGTGAAATTTGACATACAAAATAATAAATAATACAATTTTTTTATGAAAGATCATCCTGGAAAATGTTATATTAATGAAGATTTAATTCTGTCTCCTGGTTTACATCCATCACCATTAAACAAATGCATGTCATATAACTGCTACGAAAATGGTGATGCCGATGTTATTACGTAAGTTAATAATATTACTGATATTATGTCATTATGTGGTATCTGAAAATTAATAAATGTTTTGCTTATTAAGGAGCGCTCCTGGAGGATGTTGATTTACACATTAAATCTTGAATCACGGCTAATTCTGAATGCATAATTGATTTTTTGTATGCCAAATTAAAATTTTAATTAAATTAATAAAATATATTATTTTTTAACGTAAAATTAATTGAAATATGTAATTAACCTTAAAAATGTTCATAAAAAAAATATTGTATTATAACTTCAGCTACAACTTTATTTACAGGAAGTACAATTGTACAATTCATAAGTTCTATATGATCATTGATCACAAACTACCAAAAGTTAATTACTAAATGTTTTTTTTATTAGTAATTAGTAATTGATTATATAATGTTAATCTCACGCACAGTTTCCTTCTTCATCTTTCCGTTAACGAAGAAAATGGGGATCTGAGAAAAAGATCGAATATTTGTTTGGATCAGTGAAACAACCATAAGGAGAGATATTGTTCGTATCTTTTATCCTTATGGTTGATTTCTTACACTTTCTCATATGCTGTTCAATAATTTCACTAGCCGCAATAGAATAAGTTCTGATGTGTCATAATTATTAGAAAAACACAACAGTTGAAACTTAAAACTTTAATTCACAGGCTACCATTTACAAGTAATACCATTTACTATTACTTGCCTACATTATCAACTGGTAATTCAAGCCAGTACAAATTGAAAAAAAGAAAATAATTTTTTTTAAAGTAGCTGTGATCTACAAGTAGAAAATATTCGCCAAGGAAAAATTTAAATAGTAGTTCCAGCGTACTATAATATTAAATTTGTTGTAATCTATTTTATTTTTTTTTTGCTTAACATTTTTGAATAATTTAACAAATTTGTTGATTTTAATATTTTCTATTTTCTCCTTTCCTTAATATCTTTTTCTACACAGTTCGTGTCAAAAAGACTAAATATTAAATAAATATTAAATAGTCTATGTTTTTGTTGACGAATCAATGAACTTTTATTCCAAAAAAAAAGGGAAACATAAATTTGAACCAGATTATTTATAGAAATAAATTTTCTATTTTAATTCAATTAGAATTAATCTCTCAATGTATTTTATATAACCATATTTTAATGATAGAATTATAACAAGGAATTATACATTTAATCTTTTTGAATGGATGGTGAGGCAAAATCCATATTTATTTTAAGTTGATATTTGGCTGGTCTTCCGTTTAAAATCTATGTGTAAGTAAAATTATGTAAGTGCTTAAAAATATGAAATATAGAAAAATATTAAAAAATTTTATATATTTTTTTATTGGAGAGAATTATGACAAACATTATACTATATTTTTAATGTACATATTAACTTTAATTAGTAATGAAAAACATTAATATTTCCTCCTGGTTTAGTTTCGAGGTCCAAAAATGATTCTTTTGGTTATGGTTTACTAAATAAAACATTTTTTTAAAAAACGTTAGATTCGTAGTTTTATCTTTTGAAAGCGTCAAGAGAATTTTTAAGTTAAACAATAAAAATTTGTGTCTGTGATATTTTATACGATTTTGAAATACAAGTGGTTTTTCACGCTGGTTTTGGTTTTCGTTTAGGTTTGCTGTATTTTTTTTAATTATGGTTTTGGTTTTGGTTTCCTTAAATCGAACTTTTGGTTTTGGTTTCCTTAAATTTTTAAATTTAAATTTAAAATTCAGCTAAACAAGAAAAAAAATTTAGATTAATTTCTTCATCATACATTTAATTTAAAAAATAATTGAATTCTAATTTTAGTGAAATTAATAAAAAATGCATCTTTTAAAAAATGTACCTCAAAATTAAATAATTACTAAAATTCATTAACTAACAATGTTCTTACTTTTAATGTATATTTAAAAAAAAATAACAAAATACATGACACTACAACCCACAAGGTCCATTATATTATAATAATTATAAAATTCGCTACATTTAAAGGCCTAACCATGGAAGACTTTTACTGACTTAAGTCGGCTTAATGAAATTTGCTATTATATATGTAAAGTGTATGGTGCAAGACTTATTGCTCTGTTTCGTCAAGTTTCGTTAACTTGAACTGGCTTAAGCGAATGAGATTTCAATAGCACATTCCGTGTCGAAATTTGACAGTTCAAAAACAAAACATAATAAAATAATTATTAAATAAAATGTTGACTTTTTCAATTCACTTAAGCCAGCCAAAGTCTTCCATGGTTGGGCCTTCAGGGTCAAGGGTAAATAGGTAAGTTAATATATTATTGATATTATGTGGTATCTGAAAATAAATAAATGTTTTGCTTATAAAGCAGCGCTCCTGAAGGATGTTGATTTACACGTTGGCTAATTCTAAATGCATAATGATTTTATATTGTATATATAAAATTAATTTTTAACTAAGAATTAATTTACATAATTAGTAATTTTAAATCGTTATTGGCTTTAAGCTATAATTCAATAGGCACTCTTATAAACACGAAGGGAATGTAACGCAGTACAGACGGTTGACGCTTCAAATAATAAATTCAGGCCATAATTTATGAAATTATGTTTTCTTAATTAATTTTTATATTATTTAATTTTTAATAAATAAGTCTGTAATTTGCAGAGAATAATTGAAATATTCTGAAGTTACGTTTAATATTGAAAAAAAAAAAAAAAAAAAATATTGTAGTTTAACTAGAAAATAATGACTAAAAAAAGCCTTATTTTATGTAATCAAAAATATTAAAATTTTAAAACTTAAATATAACTACATAAATTTATTCTAAAAATAAAGAGTTCGAATATCGAATCGCTAAATACAAAATTTTGTTCATTACAAAAAGCAAATTAAGAATTTTGTAACTATTAATTATCATTTTCCATAATTTACAATTAACTAATAAATTTATTGAAATAGTGTACGATAATTTGTTTAGTTTTATTTAGCATTCCTGATGCAAATTATTGTCGGGTCATTTTATTTACGTTTGATAATTAATTTAAAATTTGTCATAGTAAATTCATATTTAGTGATAAATTTAAATTCATACACGCTTTGTTATGTATAGTCACATACAAATATTAATTTTGGAAAAAATCGTGTTTCAAATAAAGTTTCGTGAAAAACCCAGTAGAAAATAATAATATATAGTGTGTAAATATGAAAATCAGTTGGGAAAACTAAGAGAATGATAAATAATTAATAAAACATTTAGACATTCAAATTATAATCTGTGAAAAGTGATTACAAAACTTAAATATTATCATGAAAAATAAAATAATTTAGTATTACAGATTAACAATAAAGTAACGACAGATTAAAATGTTTTCATGCATTATCTGCACAGAATACTGACTGACATAAAATTAGAAGCTAAATAAGGTATAAGCTGATGTTAATGTTAAAGAAATTTAGCTACGAAAATCACAAGCTGATGGAATATACGGTTTCGCAACAGTCTGTTAATCTCTGTTATCAATACACGCTGCTATAGTAAAATAATAACCAAAATTTATTTAATAAAACACAGAACCAACTAAAAATTTAATTCAAAATAGTAATTTGTATCAACCAACTATTTTATTTAAAATAGATTACAAATCAACAATTTCAATTGAAAAACAAACACTTTCACCGAACAACAATACCAAGAAAAAGGTGAAAAATTTGTTCAGTTATTGATAGATTTGCAGAACCAACGCGATTAGCGTTATGTATTCACTGGCTTCGAACCGGACATTCCATTAATAGTTGATATTCAATACATAAATGTAACGTGTGTACCAAGTCATATAATACTCTATTCTATTACATCTAATTGAATCAAATAAACACCATATAGAAACAGTACCAGCACGACAAACTACATTTATATTTACTTATTAAACACAAATTCTATTACAAATTGCTGCGAAACAATTGTAGTTGTTTGTAGGTGTTACCTAACCTTGGTTATTTCCATTAAAAAAGTATAAATATTAATTAAATAACGGAAATAAAAAAATCGCGAAAGAAAAATAGGTGCTAAATTTCTTCATTTATATTAACACTTTTTTCCAGTTTGGAAGATTCCACCCACTAGATGATTATAAAAATTAATTTGATCAATTTGCAATTTTTCAATATTTTATTTACATCCCAGCTCATTTCCATTACGGAGTCAGTATCAATTAACACTTGATACTTGTTCTGTTTAAATTGATTATTGTATACATAACACCAAAATTATAATTTTCAAAAATATTATTGACTCACACTTTTTAAAAAATATGCATATTAATAAAATTAATTTATGTATATAAATGCTCTAGTGATATTTTTTGATTTTTTCATCACAACCACCTGTTAAGTAAATAATTCCTGATAATAAACTGAATTATCTGGCGTTTATTTTCCTTGTTTGTACATTTAACATATATTTAATATATTTTTATAGTTATCACGGTTAAACTTTGATCTGTGACATATGAATATAATTTTTTTTAGAAAATTAAAGATTAATGAAAAAAGTTATATTTCTAATTTACATAATTTATTATTAATATGAATAATAATTAGAAAATAAGTTAATTATTTAACACCTTGCCATATTTAACATTTATATTTTGTACAAAAATTTGTTGAATTAATATTCATTTAATTTAATTAAGCATAAGAACACGCAATAATTCTATGAGTAAAAGATTTGTCTGTCAAAATGGATAAAATCGAAATGGATAAATATTGTAAATCCATTTTCTATATAATAGTTTTCAATAGTATGACCGGGATTTATTGATAAAGTGACAACTAACTGATTTATAGTATTTTGGATATAATTTGCGTATATTCTGCTTAATATAATTTTCAAGTCTACTGCTTTCACCATTTAAGGATGTGGCATATCAGCTACTAACTTTTGTTAGCAACAAGGAGCGAGATCGGTAAGAATTTAGTTGCGGGTGGCGTATAAACAATAAATAAGTCATACTAGGCGAAGAATATTGATGCGATATCATTAAAAATTAAACATTCCACATGAAAGTATAGTAAATAAGTAAATATTGTTTGCTAATTTAAAATGTTGATTGTGATATAATAAATCAAATAGAAAAAACAAATGAAGAACAAGTTTATTATTTTATTTATTAAGTACTATGGGTCGAGTGAATAAAATGTAGTATAAATACTTTTACTAGCATTTAATCCAGTTTCAGAACAAAATTTGTGAATAAAAAATGAGCTTTTACTTTAACTTCAAGTACTAGTTTTTTTTTTATAGTATTTGCTATTAATAACAAAATTTTCCAGTAAATACTTAATTTTTAGTGAATAAAGTATAGTATTTATTTACTGCTTACTTCTAAGTATTTACTCAAAAATTTTCAAGTTAGTCTAGTAGCTTGAAAGCAATTATTAAAATTTTATTCGACCTAATAAGAATGGTAGCATTTATAGGTGAGGAGTAAGTTACTCCTCACCTATAATTTGCGTATATTCTGCTTAATATAATTACTCCTCACCTATAAGGGATTTACGGAAACAAACGTTGAAAAAATGGCGGGAATATTTTTGGGGTCCAGTATTAAAACCAGAGTTGGTGCTTTAATGGAATTTTTTTTTTAGATATATGGCAGACCCAGTATTTCAGATTAGTGTAGCCGAAGATGCTGGTGTTCACCGTACAACTGTGTGCAAGACAATAAAATCAGTAACAGAAAAAATAATTTTGCAAATCAACGATTGGATCCAGTTCCCAACTACTATTGAGAGCATGCATGCTGCAAAGCTCGATTGGAATGCAAAATTTAAAATCCGTAATACTATAGGCGCTATAGATTGCACGCATATACATATTCCAGAACCCAAGGACCATGGCGAGAAATATATAAATAGGAAGGATTTTACTAGCATCAATGTGCAAGCAAACATGTTAAAATATTTTATCTTACTGTTAATAAATACACTTGAATCCGTATGATAAAATTCCAAACAATTATACATATTTGTTATATTTTTTAACAAATATATTATTATGCTGTCAAATGTTAGTTTATGATGGTAGTATGATCTGGAAAATTAATTTCTACTTTAAGTAAATACTTAAATTTCCCAGTTAATACTTCTTAAGCAAAAGTTTTTTTTTTTATTCACACTATTTTAAGCATATACTTATTAGAACAAACTTTTACTTAGAGTAAATGCTTTTAAAAATACTTTATACTTCTAGCATGTACTTAATTTTTATTCACTTCTAGCATGTACTTCATTTTAATATATATTAAATTAATATATAATATGTAAAGAAACTATACACATATTTAAATTGTATTTAACAAAGGTAAAGTTTTAAATTAAAATTATATAAATTATTTTATACAACATTATACTAAATTAATGTACGTACAAATAAGATAATTTTAAAATCTATATCATATAATTCAATTTATTTTTGCACAAATTCTAATTTTTATTATCTGTATTCAATATTAATAGTAATTTCAATTTCTTATTTTATATGAAAACACTTGTACTTCTAATATATCTTTTTTTCAAACATCATTAAATTAATTTTTAATTAAAAATCACCATAAATTTTATCCATTACAGAGTGCGAAATCAAATTTTATTTATCGAGTTATTATTCAATATTAAAAACGTAAACGTATAATACTAAAAATGTTGTAATTCGGTTTCTATAAAAATCACTTTGATTAATTTTTTTATATGTTGAACAGCATAAAATATTTATATCTCTTTTAATATAAAATATTCTTCTTCACATGTTGACAATGCAATAAATCTTTTATATTATATTGAATATTGATAGTAACATAATATTTGGAAAAGAATGAAATCGTTTTTGTTAGTGAAGCTATAAAATTGAATTTATATGGCAGTTTACAAATGCCAAATCAGTTATTTTAGTAAAATTAATATACATATAATGATCAATAAGTGGAACTATTTTTTATGTAGCCGCCAATCATGTCTGGGGGTTAGTAATTAAGAGAAATTTGGGAATTGGGTTATCATTATCGTAATAAATGTATGGAATAATCTATTTAAGCAAAAAGAAGATATTTACTAGTCGTTTAAGTAAATATTCTGATATTGAATTATATAAGAAAATTAACTATTCTATAATGCCGGGAAAACTCCTAAATTTGCTCATGATCAAGAATTTTCTCTTAATACAAATTTCCCAACTGGTTGTAATATTAAAACATAATATGTAATATGTTGAGTTTTTAATTAAATAAAACAAGGTAATTATCGAAATAATTAAACTAAACAAATGCTTTTATGTACATTAATAAATTTATTATTTTGGAATGTAATATTTTAGTAATAATTATGTGCGAATAAATATTTGGTTTATTATTGCGAATAAACATAAATTTAAACCAGAAATTTGTTATTAATTTTAATATTATTATTTTATTGGCCATGGACAATTAATTAAAAATATTTTAATGTATAGATCCTTCATAAATCTATCTTTAACTACAATTAATTATATTGCTTTTAATTTTCAATCCAAAACCCAGGAGCATATTATTTAATTCAATAAATTTCTGTAATTATAATATAATAAAAATCCTACTTTATTAATTAAACTGTAGTAGTAATAACAATACAGGTAATAATCTAACAATAACTATGTTAATATATTAATACTTCAATTTCATATTAATTTTAAGTTGTTTCAATTTAATTGAAACAATTAATATAAATCCCTTTTTTTAACATATACATATATTAAATATTCACCAAAATTGATAACAGACACCACTCGATTAAAAAATAAGTAAAATGAAAAAGCAATTAGTATGAAGTATATATTTAAAATGTAATTTAATATGGTAAATTGGCACCAAATATATTGTTATACATCGTATTAGAAAGGTATAATAACAAATGTGGCGTTACAGTATAATTTCAGCACCACCTTTCGGGGTTCACCTCTAGGTGACACTGGGGAATAAACTGAAGATTAATTCTATCTATTCTATATTTTATACTATTCATGATTCAATATACTCGAAACATCAATACTGCAAAGATATACTGCATGCAATAGTTCTGCTCTGCGTAGCATGTTTCATTTAAGTATACATTATCAACTAAAACAATTTTATTATTATTGACTAATATTAACAAGTATTATTTGTTTTTTCCTATAAGTTATAGAATTTTGGTTTCTCAGAAGTTTTACTATACTTAAATGGTGTAATTATGAAATATGATCTTTTAATTGTATATTTTACAGATATTAAATATAAAATATGTAGGCATTTAATGAGATATCTGCTGTTAGACAACAATCATCCTATTATTCCTTCACTTCAATTGTATGATAATTCCCGTCTATTCGTTGCTCCGTTTGGGGAAATTCAACCGGAAATTCAAACGATTCAAACTTTGAATGTTTATATTCAACAGATGCCAATACTACGTTTCAAAATATATCCAAAATTGAACCAAGCTTTGATTTTCGAAAACGGAAATCAGACTTAAGTTCTTTGTTACCTGAACAAGCTAACAGTATGTGTCTCTGTTGGTAATAAATTTGTATTTTCGATGTTTTTATATGGATTTTGTATTCTTAACTTTTTGCTATCAAATTCGTTTTTCTGGAGATGACATTCAATTAAAGAATGTATTGCACGGAAATTGCACATAAATTGTTTATCAATTTACAGATAAGGAAACTAACTTTTTTCATTACACTTTTCTTAACTTTACTTACGTATTGATTTGTTTTTTTTTTTTACATTTGTATTTTTCAAATAAGAACAAGGACATTTTAAATATACATAGAAATAAATTTCTAAGTAAATATGGTGTCATGCTATTGAATGAAAATTATCTTTAGTTAATTAAAATTTGGTGTTAAATTTCCATTCATAAAATATAAAATGTATTATGAATTTAATAAAACAAACTAAAAATTAGCAAGAATATAGACAATTAACGGCTTTAAATAAAATACATTGTTTCACAATTTAATATGAAAAAAGTAGGTTATTAGTGTTACATATCCAAGAAATGTGCAAATGGATATAAAGAAATAATGAGAGTAGGGTAAATTAAGTTTCATTATTTATTTTGACAAGGTAATTTAATGCATTTTGTAAAATATAGTCTAACCAAGAAAAAATTTAGCAAATACAAGCACAAAAAGCTGAGGGATGCAGTTTAACTTAAGTGTGTGTTTTTTTCGAAGATACTGTAGTACAGCCTACAGCGTGTTGCTTTTGTTTCTTGAGGAAGTAAATTTTGTGTCAAAAAAGAATTTCTTCAACCCCTAGAGAAGTAAATTTGTTGTTATTTTAACATACCGATATTATGCAGAACTACAAAACATTATTGGAGATTTTATGGGCTTTTGAATTTCAAAAGTTTAAAACTCTCACCCTCATTCATTTGAAATTGAATTACGTATTAATTTTAGAAAAAACACGGTAGTACCAAGCACTTGAATACGCTAAGAAAAAATAATTTACTATACTATTGCTGTTTTGAAATGCAGAAGACATTCTTATTGGATTTTTTCATTAACAACTTAAGATTGACTATATATGAACGAACCTATTTTATATATATTAAAGGTACCATAAAAAAGTTAAATATATTTTAAAAGCTTCTACTAGTTAACATTAACAAGCCTTTAATCTTGAAATATATTTGTTTTTTTTTGTGAAAATCAATTTTGTGAAATAGTTTAATATAAACTTTTTTACTATATCTGCATTGCATTACTGAAGTTTTGACATAAAATATATTCAGTTAATTTGGTATTATAGCAAAACTGCAGGCATCTATTCGCCAAACTTCCACGTTGTAATTTTAGATAGAATGTCAACCAAATCAAGGATTTCGGCAAGGGTTTGTTTAAATCCGAAATATCAATCCAATATGATTTTCTTTTTTTGTATCATCGTAAAAAATCCTTAATTCCTACATTATACATATATATAAAATATACAGAAATTTTAACCTGACTTTATTTTATTACATAATTCCAAATTACAGTGAAACATCTAACTTCGAGAAAAGTTTTTCTTTTCTAAAACATTAACATTACTTATATTTTTCCTTCATTTCAAAGAATTATCTTAGTTAAAAATAACTAACTGAAAAAATGTATAATAATTTTACAATAAAATCTGAACTTTTTTCATCATGTCTTACTAAAGGCAAAACTTTTTTCTTATTGTAATGAAAACATCATAAAATTTATTATTTTCATCCATCATTGTTGTCACAAGAAATTTTTTAACTAGTATAGTTGTCAGTTCGTTATAAAACTATTTAAAATGATTTTCCATAAATTATTATTTATGGTTATGCTAAGATGCATCCACAACACTTACATAAATTTAATAAAATCTTTTTACCTATAATACATATAATATTTTTCCACATGCATAGGTAACAATATATCTTTTTCATATTATATACCACGTGCATACGGAAGTCACGTTGTTATCTATTTCTGAAATACGTTTTATATAATAAATTATAATGCTATATAGAAGTTTCATATTTCCTGGTTATATAATATTAAATAATATTGAGTCAATAAGTATGTATTCTGTCATAATACATTTGATTAGAGAAATAAAGATTTTATTAAAATCATAATTAAGAAATATTTTGAAATCTTTGTTATAATTTATTACAAGATTATTTACAAGCTAATTTATTGTAGGTATAATTTTTTGAGTTGTATATGCATTAAGATGTAAACAGAACCAAGACGAATATCGAAAGCGAAATATTAAAACACTACCTGTAATTATGGTAAATGTCATTTGGAATTCAATTAAAAATTAATTTTTAAAATTAGAATTTTTTAAACTTTGTCTTTATAAAAATAGGTTCCGATGAAGAGTTAATCAAATAAGTAAGAAAATTAATTTATTTATAATTTAAAGTAGCTGCTTCCAATTTTTCGGCATGGATGAGTTTTTAACACTAGAACTACCAATCCGTCATTTTGACGGATTTGTATATTTAGACATACATTTTATTATTGTTGTTGTAAATATTTTTTTTGAAATTTATGATGACTTTTAAAGATTTGTTATTCCTTATATAATTTAACTGAATGTTTACATTTTTTATTTTAAATTACAATAAAAAATGAATTTTATTTATTCACAATTTTTTTTATTAATTCCATTTTTCATACATCCGTCAATTTGACGGATTGGTACAACTAGGTATACATAAAATGTTGGTAGTTCTAGTGTTAAAGACGAAATTCGGTACTTTTTTCGCCATTATTTACCTTGGTTCAATATACTGCTTTAAACGGTCGTAATCGTAAGTTTCGTTAGTTTCATTTATAAAGCTTATAAGTCTGATTACATTCTCCAATGTTGGCTTACATTTGTAAAGTATAATTCAATATTATTGAAAGCAATATAATTTTCTTCAATTAAAGTGGCAATGTCTAATTCCTCAAAAAATCGTGCTGAAAAATAGTTTGATATAAAATTAAGATAGTAAAATACATAATATTTAATTGATTAAATATATTTATTTTGATTTGATTTATGTATATATTCCAAAATTTAAAAATAATATTTTTAAAATAATATTCAAATTTTCAAATCTATATATTTTAAATAATAGAAAATTAATATGAAATTAATTCTTTTAAATTTTCTTTTTTAGGATGGAATTATTATTGGACTTTCAAATTTCATGAAATTGAATAATTCTTAAAATTATAATTGAAATAAATAAATTCAAAGCCAAATGTTTCGGATGTGGATATATATATCATGATATTGAGCATTTGTTTGACTCAGACCTCAGATATACAATTATCATCATTCATATTATTTATATCAAATGATCGAAGCGAATACAAAATTATATATCATTTTTTTAAATTACATCTAATAAGATCAATAATAATTATGGGTACCATAATATCCATAATAATAATGATTGTCGTAATGTCAACATTTGGTAGTACATATAATCATAGTTCCTTAATTAATCCAATGGTTTTACAAAATAATATTGCTACTAATAATACGAATATTTTATTGTCTGGAGTTAATGATAAAAACTATTATGTTAATTTGGAATCCACAACGAGTATATTCACCCCAACATCATTACCGTTAATTGAAACGATGACAACTACATTACCATTACTTGAAACAACTTTATTTTTTGGTAATACTACAGCAGCATCAATTACATCCAGTGAAATACATTGTCCGACAAACTTTGAGGATTTCGTGCTTCCAGAGACAGGTAAGAATGTTGTTTTTTTATTCCATCACATAGAATTCAGCATAATGCATAATGTATATTAATTTATTTCATTAAAATGAATGTGACTCTGACCTATATATTATTTTACTATACTATGCAAATGCTGGTTTATGTTAACATTATCTATATCTACTAACTCAATCATGTTACGAGACTATATCGCACTAAATTTTTAATTATTTTTCGAACTTTATTTCAACCCACTTGTAATCAACTTACACTGAAAATATATTACTTCTTAGGATATAGCAAAATATACTTTGAAAGGAAGCTGTAAAAAAAACTCTTAACCATCAATTACTATAGTGTGAGTGTATAATTAACCCAATGCGAATAAACGTTACATAATCTGAAAGTAAAACTAATGCAACAGCAACACACTTCTTACCAATATTTTTGTCACTGTGAAAACTGTAATATTAATTTCAGTTTTCAAAATGAATTTTCCTGGAATTTGTTTTGTGTGCGGGAAAGTTCCTTTTTAAATTAGGTTTTAGAAAGATTTTGCCTGGAACTAGTAACTTTATTTACCTTACTAATTTTTATTCTAATAAATAATTATTACAACTTACAACATAATGTAAAACACCTAGAAAAAAACACCTATAAAACACCTAGAAAAAAAAATTTAGCCAATTAAATTTTTTTGACCATCAAGACTCATAGTTTGATATTTTCCAAATTAAATACTTTTATGTTGAATATTTTCACTACAAATAAATACTTTTATTTTTTAAAATAATATTCATATATTATGTACTTGACAATAATTACTTTTTTCAACCCCGGGATTAAACTACTATACATTTAGTCCCTTTTTCGGGGCTTAAAGTACGACATTACCGCCCTGCGGGATTAAAGTATAAATATAAATGTAATCCCGCATGGAGAAAGCGTTGACAAAAATTTATATGAAAATATAAATGACATTTACAAACACTAATTAGAAAATTTCTAAATAAATTTAAGGTGAAAGTATTTATTTTGTAAAATTCAGGAGCATTCGAGATGAAAAGACTCACAATGTACGAAAAGTCGCAATGTACTATTACTTAATCAGTAATATAGTATTCGTACCTTATACTTGACTATACATAAAGTATAGTCCTGTACTGACCATCATTGTTTCATTCTCACAATAATAAATCTAATTCAAATATTTATGAATTAAATTTATCATAACTTGAAATTATATAAATTTATTTTATTTTATGTATATATTTTCTCGTAATAATCTAGTTATTATACATATATATATATATATAAATGTATCTATCTTATTTTACATTTTATATACTTTTTAAAGTTCGCAACGCTGTTCCGACTAGAGGGATCGGCAATAGGAAATTATTGACAAAAAACAATAAGTCAGGGATATTTTTATTAAACAAATCAATAAAATGAAAGCTTATAAATAATATATAAATAAATGCCCTGTAAAGCAACAAGTTTTTTTCAATTATATTTTCATTAAATATACCACATTAACTAATACAAAATTACTTATATTAAATTCATACTTCATTACATATTCCCAACAATCCAAGTGCATGTCAACTAATATTGGGTTTTAACTTCATGAAAATAAAATATTTTATAACATCAGTGATAGTTTTATGTTGTATCTGAAAAAAAAAATATATAAAACCACATAAAGTTATAGCTAATCATAAAAAATTGATAGTCAAGACAAGGAAAATTTTGAATTGAAAACTTCAAGTGACAATGCGTTAATAATGATAATAATTTCATAATGAAGGTATAAAATGTTAGAGAGATAACTTACATCTTAGTTATTATTATATTAATATGTATTGAATTTGTAGATTTTGGGATGGTTTGAATTTTTTCAAAGACTTATTTTTTTACACAAATCTATCAGAAAATAAATTGAATTTTACAACTGACTTTTATCTTCTGCTTCTCTGTAATTTAGTTTGACATTTTTATTCAATTATTAATAAGATATTCCATATTACACAACCTTCATGTTTAAAAAAAATATATTTGAAATATAGCGTGGCTAGTAATTTATTTTAAATTACGCTATAAATATTTACGATAATAGTCTATTGATGAAATGAAATTACATTAAACATATATAGTTCAAATAACCCTTTGTACTAGTAAGTTCTTTACGGCTATTAAAATTTTAAACTTGTAGACATATCGTTAGTCGACTTCTTTTACACAAATTTTAGAAAAAGCTAATTTCAATAATTGTTAATATAGTTAGCTAATAATTGCCGAAAAATGCTGTAGATTGGCATTGTAATTTAAACGCCATTTTTGAGTTTTTAAAGACCATTTTTTGGCACACAGCACAACCTTGTAATCCTTACATTATTTTAATTATTTTATAGATTAGCATTTTTTCAAATTTCATCAAGTTTAACACCAATTATTTCTACATGATTAAAAAGTCTGCTTCGTCTCTGTAGGGTTGGTTTATTATAGAAAAATATTTTTAAAAAAACTACTTTAAAATACTATTAAGTATCTCCCTCATACAAACCTAATCAGCATCTTTAATCTACGGAGTAAATTGCGTCTGATATTTACAGTCTAAAATTTCTGGTCCTAATTATATAACTGCAATTATATTTCTGGTCCTAATTTAGACTATTTAGAGTAACGCAAATTTTAGATAATTACATAATTATAAAAACATCTTATATGCAATTTACCTAACAAATAATTTTTTAGTTAATAATTTACCCAGGCAACACCAAAATGTTTTCCTTTTTATACGTTGCGGGCAGTAAATTTTTAATGTTTTTAACAATGTATGTTAAATGCAAATGTTGTTAACGTATCAAAACCTTCTTTCTATATAATTATTTTAATAATTTATTTTGCTGATATATTATTTATTAATTGAAAATTTTCATATTCTTTAAACGTATCATTTTTATTGCAGAACTTTTTTGCAATTGGACTTGGGATACATATTTGTGTTGGCCACCAACAGCAGCTGGCAGTGTTGCTAGACAAAAATGCCCACCACATATTGGATTAGATGTAACACGTAAGTAAATTTCATTATTAACTTAATGCAATCGATATTAAATATGATTTAAATTTAAAAATATTTTACTATTATAAATATACAAAATAATATTTTATTGATTTTAATATGTATGCAACAACTCTATTTAGCCCGCAATTGAGTTTACAAATTAATTATAAATAAATTTTAAATTGGCAAGATAGGTTAAAAATAATATATACATCTGACTCGTGTTATATCTACAGGCTGCCCAAAACTCGAAGTTTATTATAACAGATCATTACAGGAATGCATCACATTCCTGTAATGCGTACTAAGTTTCAGATTTTCAGATCTCATCAGGATTATATTTTATATAATTCGGAATCTTTTATTTAGACTCACTGACCTGACGAGCTAAGAAATGAACCGGCATAAACTTAGCCCTAATGTCAAAATTTTATTTAAATTTTATTTTGAAAACCTTGGGTACGTTAATATTTATAATATTTAACAGCATACTCATCATTTCCAGAATTAGAACATATTGTTTTTGTGATAAATTATCAAAGCGATACTAGGGCAGTACGTGATGTTGCCGGGTTAAATAAATAAAAAAAAATATGCTATCTAAATTCATTACTTTGCCTGCCAACCTTTTTTTATTTTTGGAAACAGAAAATAGTCACTGTGGAAGCCATTCGAAACGCAATTCATTAAATTTAGAATTGTGAACTGGTGCATGAAAAAGCATCTTCTTCTTTCCTAAATGTTATTGCATTTTTTTCATCATTTAATTTGCTCAGTATCGATGCACAATATCATTCTTTAATTGTGTTACCTTTCTGAAAGTAGTCATTCAAATTTTATACTACGTGTTATAATACTAAAAAACATTACCTATAATTTTAAATTGTTTTTGACTTATTGGCTGCACTTGGACCAGCTTTAATCCATTGTTTAATTATGCATTTGCGTTTCTAATGTGTAATAGTGTTCCCAAGTTTCATCAAAATGTTACGAAAAGACGAAAATTTTTATTGGGATTACGTTCAAACATAGCCAATCATTGCTCAGAAACATCCATTCCTTCACGGTTTTTTCTATTGTTAACTAACGAGGCACCCATCTTGCAGTTATTATTTTACATATGCAAATGTTAATAAAAAATTAAATGCACGCGATCTATAGAAATATAAAATATTAATAATGGCAGCAATCTGACTCCTCACGCACTTATTAATGAATTTTTTTTTGAATTGCGGATGTGTCGCATATTGATTAAAAGAAAGTGGTAAAGAATATACAATACAAGAGTTTAATTGGGGTTGAAAATTGCTTAAATTTGTAAAGTAACTAATTGACGTCTTCATATATTTTGTATTAAGAATTGATTGTCTCTGCACATAGCGCGCTAGGAATCTATATTCATTAAATCGATTGGAAATAGTTTGATAGAGTTTAATTTTTTTCCAATCCATTTTCCAAAGTTACAGTAAAATTTTTACAAAATTAAAAATTAAAGAAAAAACATAATACCATAAAAATATGTGGAATATTTGATATTTCTATATTTGAAAATGAAACCCTTGCTAAATTTGAATAAAGTAATGAAGTCGTGTAAACAAATACCATATAGTAAGTATAAAATATTAGCAAAATATATATTCTTGCTATAGTACAGTAATTTTTAAAACGTGCATAAAGATGCATTCAAAGGTTATTGGACCAGCAGTATAATCTTTAATATTATAGTCTCATATTTTAGTTCATATTCATGAATGCACCACAAAAAGATATTATAGAACTATATATTCATAATATATTTATATATTCCATTATACAATTCCACGTAAATACTTTCCTAGTTGTCTAAAGTCTAATACACATTCGGACAGACATCAGAAAAAGTACTTCTCTTCCACGGAAATAAGATATAAGTTTGAACAAAAATTCACTTATTTATAAGAATATATGAAGCAACTGTCCCTTATTAACTAATGAAGAAAAAATATTACTTACTGATTCTTTCTTATGGTTTATTATGCATTTGGCTTTTCAGTTTTTATGGTTATTTTTATAAATGATTGAAATAGACAAAATAAATGGTTATTTGTTGTTGTGTAATAGTACTATTCAAAAGTAATTAAAAGTACATACAACAAAAAATATTCTTCGGAATATTAGTTTCCCATGAACACACTAAATCAACTACAAATTTCAGGAGTACCAACTAGATAACTAAGTGAAACTATATGCAATATCATTGCAATTGTACTTACGACACACAGAAGTACGGGGCTTGTGCACAATTTTGGATTTTTTCCGTAGAGCAAAAACATAGAGGTTCCCACATAAACAGGTAAATCTAACATGGACCCACTGAAAGTATCGCTTTCATCTTGTGCAGGCATCAGGATGAAGTGCAAAATTCAATTAAATCTGAAGATGTGGCTGCGCTCAAGCAAATATTGCGCACACGTTCTCGTACCCCGGACACTTTCTTACTCCGCGACCTCGAAAACGTTTATAAATAAATGTTCACCGAAATCTATTTTTTTACCATCAAATCCATCACGAGACTTCATAGTTATTTCATAACTACTCGTAATAAACTAACAAAAATAAAAAATCTATTTATGGAATTGTAGGTTTGTTTACCTGTGATATAATATAAGTCAGACTACGAAGACTATAATTTTAGCCAAGAAAAATAATACATTTTTTTTTAAACAGAGCAAATAGTGGGAATGAATATCTATCTTATTTCAGTGGCAGAAAAGTCCTTTTCTGACGTACTACATATATTTCACTACACACTACTATAGTAAGTTTTAATTACTATTAATTTTAACTTAGGATACAAGGTGAGTCTGTTATACCTGAGCATAGGTATACTACAGAGAGGTATTTTTGCCAAAATTTGGAAATAAATTAAATTAAATTTTAAATTTGGTATCTTATATTTTCCAAACAACGCGGAAATCAGAAATATTTTATAGCTTGTTTAAAGGGCATGTAATAACCAATCTAAAGACATATGAATCATACTTCTCCATTCTATAGCTATTATGAACCGCAGTGGGTCAGCTTTCAAAAAACTTTAAAATCATTACCCTGTACCCTGTGTACATATAAATAATGATAAGAACATTAGATGAAATAAAAAAAATATAATTTAAATTTCAGAATTTGCAGAACGAAAATGTGATCTAAATGGTAGATGGCTTGGTTATCCTGAAAATAATTCACATTACAATCCAGTTGGTTGGACAAATTTTACAAATTGTTGGAAACCAGATATTGCTAAGCTAATAAATAAATGTAATAAAGGAGGAAATTGCACGGTAAATATTAAAATTATTGCTATTACATTTTTATAAAAAAAGAAAAACTAAAAATTTTTTTATTATAATATTTACATCTTCATTAGGAGAAATTTTCAATATCTGAACGAACAAGGATTTTAGAAATTGTCGGCCTAACATTGTCGTTATGTACATTAGTTATATCATTGATTATATTTTTTAATTTTCGTAGTTTACGTAATGCACGAACAAAAATTCATAAAAATTTATTTGTTGCAATGGTAATACAAGTCGTAATACGATTAATATTATATTTTGATCAGGCAATTATACGACCAATAAGTAAACAATTGGCTGTTCATAGCAGTAGTACACTGTATGGTATTGAAAATACAGTAAGTAAAAATATTGGCAGTATTTTTTTACCTTCTTATAAATTTACAATTGATAAAAACTTATCTAAAAAAATTGCAATTTTATTACATTCTGTATGAGGCCACTTTATTATATTCGCGAAATGAAATAAAAAATTCATAATGTCTTAAACTCCACATGTAAAATAACACCAAATGGGAAATAACTCCATAAAAGCCAAATAAATTTATTTACCACAGAAATTGAACCATAAACTGCCCACCGACTCCGAATTTTTAAATATATTTTTTTCAGTAGCACCAACTACATAACAAAACCAACCTTTGTGCAAAATGCCACTTAAATCGGATAATGTGGAATTTAACGAATAAAATATAATTCAGAAATTTTAAGATGAACCTCTAAAGTTAGCGACCACTCACTTTATAGGAACTATAACTATAACTGCATCAGGAAATTAACCTGTGTGGCCAAACTTTATTCAAATCAGATAATAATTACTACATAATTACTACATTACTTTAAACTTTACAACACATGGAATATAAATCAGAAATTGGGAGCTTAATTCTCCGAACTATTTTGCTTTAGCTTACAGCATCTTATAATTGTAATACGATTTGAATTAAATTTAATACACTAAGTTAGTTTTATTCGGAACTTGTTGCTAGTATTTTAAATATGTGTTGCTGGAACATTTATTGCATATAAAATGGTACTGCAACATCTTACTAAGAAATTGGTGTATTAAGATATTTATAACAAAGCATATAGTTTTTTTACAAAGCACTCTTTTTTACAGATGTAATGTTTATTATAAATCCCTGCGTTGCACATAAGTCAGTATAGGACATAACTACGACTTATCTGCTCTCGTATGTTAGCATTTTTTTTTATTTCACGGATTGGAAGTTGTAATATCCATTAGCCTGCCTAGCGCTCATCTTTGATTTAATTACTACACGAAACTCAATAATGCAATATTACATATCAGGATTAGACCGCAATGAGTTCGGCCTTCTATTTCGTTCCGCGATTATAATAAAGTGGCCATGTATATTTATCGAGACAATATTTACAAATCGTTGAAATGAAATCTATATTTAATTCTATATTTTTATTAAAGCCATACATATGTGAAGGATCTTATGTATTGTTAGAGTATGCAAGGACTGCAATGTTTATGTGGATGTTTATTGAAGGATTATATTTACACAGTGGTGTTACATGGATGACAGGAGCAAGTATAATTTAGATTTTTAAATATTTATAATTTTAAATCAAAACTAAAACAAAATAAAACTGTTCTTTAAGGACGATTTCCCTACATAGCATATGCAATTTTAGGATGGGGTGCACCATTAATAATGACTGCAATTTGGGCATATTTTACAGGCAAATATAATGGTGATGAAAAATGTTGGTTTAATTATAATTTAACACCATATTATTGGATATTAGAAGGACCTAGATTGGCTGTTGTCCTAGTAAAGATTTTATTTTAAAATAAAAAAAATTAATATTTTAATAAATACCATTTTTTTTTTTTGTATATTACAGTTAAATTTATTTTTCCTATTAAATATAATTCGGGTACTTGTTGTTAAATTACGTGAAAGTCATAGTAGCGATTTAGAACAATTACGTAAAGCTGTTCGCGCAGCAATTGTACTTTTACCATTATTAGGAATTACAAATTTATTATATTTAACAGACCCACCTTTAGATAAATCTGTTTTAGAATTTGCATTATGGTCATATGTAACATATTTTTTTAGTTCATTTCAAGGACTTTTTATTGCAGTTATTTATTGTTTTCTAAATGGCGAGGTAATTTTAAAATTACAATTTATAGGATCATTTATAATTTAATTTTCTTGTATTTTTTTTTTTTTTTTTGTTCAGGTTCGAACAGCTTTAAAGAAAAGCCTTTCAGTTTATATGTCATTACGTGGTAATTCAAATTGGGCACCACGACAAGCTTCAATATTTTCTGGAGCATATAATACAGCTCCAGATACCGAAGGACAACTAAATGATTCCGTTAACAGGTATATAATGCCATGAAATATGTAATTATTAAAATCAATTAATTAACTATAATTTGTGCCAGTTCAATCAATTTTTGCTAGTAGTAAACAAAATTTTTAATTATATTTCAGAAACGAATCAAATTCACCACCAACTCGTAACCGTAACAATAGCAATAGATTAAATAATCGTCGTCATACTAGCTGGATGATGTCATTATGTTTTCGGGGCCAGAAGGTATTAAGGGAACCGCCAGCATCGACAGCACCAGAGTCAGTTGTATTTGAGTTGTCAGAGCATTAGAGATATTATATCCGCCTAACTTAACATAAAAATATAGATTTAATAAAAAAAAAAAAAAATTATAAAAAAATATTAAACTAATTTTAAAACTAGTTATTAAAAAAAATAGAGAAGCATCAATAATTCATTCACAATTTAAATTCTTAAAAATATATATATATGTATATATAAAGTATTTATATATAAAAATTAAAAAAGAAAATTATTTTTTTGGACAAAAAATTCAAACTCGAGTAATTTTCAAATGCATTTTATAAATATACATAATTCCATTTTATCAATGTTTAAATTTTCAATTATGTTTTAAAGGTGGGCTACATAGTACCGAACAATTCAGTTTCGATTCGACTGTGTCAGTCTTATAGTTACAAGATTGTAATCGATTAAATCTTTTGACATATCAGTTTGGATTCGCAAAAATTCAATCGTTCCAAACTCTTTCGGTTTGTGATTCGATTTCAATCTTACTATGAGTTAATCGATTTTCTATGAGTTAATCGAGTTATCGATTAACTCATAATCGCACTGTGAGTTAATCGATGTTTCATACAAAATATATGAAAATGACAAATTTGAACTTTACGAATCGGTACTGAACTGATCGATACAATGTAGCCCACATTTTAGGCTTGTTTTTGTTTATATCAAAAAAAAAGATTTTGTTGTATTTCAAGTTAAAATAAATTTTATTTATTTATTTATTTATTTTATAATTATATTTTATTATTTCGTAATTCTTATTTTTTTTTGCAAAGTTCCTAGTTAATTTGATATTAGAAAATTATAAATAATCGTATAATTTTTTAGAGGTATGTAAAATTTTTATTTAAATATTTTTTATTAATTAGCTGATTTTTAATGTTGATAATTTTAAATAAAATTTTTAAGTACTAAAATATTGAATTCCCAAATTTTTTTAAATCCATAAATTATAAACTTGTTAATAATCATTTTCTAATTAGAAACAGTTTAATATTAAGAATATATTATGAAAATCGTGACACAAGAAAGATAGGGTGGTACATGTCCTGCAAGTTACACCAAACAATTCATCTTAGTATAATCGTAGTACAAGTTTTCTATTTTTTTTATATATAATAATAAAATTAAAGATTTTTTCTACTGTTTAAATAAATTTTCTTTAGTTGTTCTTTTTCCAGTTTGTTAAATTGATTTTTTTTTTCATTTCGTTCGAATAGATTCAATTCGATCAGTACTATTATACAGTACTAGTATATACGGTACGGTATGAATATTATCGAATATTGAATCGATACTTAAATGATCGATACAGCTTAAATGTTTGTCGAAGCCGAAATACTAGTATTGAATGACTCACGAATTACTAGGCAAATCTAGTTTAGCACATTTAGTAAATTTTGTATGTTCGATATTGGACAGAAAATTTGTAATAAATATAATATTACTTTAAATAAATGATAGAATAATTAAATCGAACTAAAACATTTAATTAAATCCTTATCATTACCAAAAAAAAAAAATCAATTTAAAATTAGAAATTATTTATTTTTGGTTGACATTCATTTATAGTAGAAATGCTCTGCAACTTTTGTAGCTTAGTAAAACATTAAAATATTCGGGGGTTTAAATATTTATTTGCGCTGTCTAATTTTTTTTTTAATTTTATGCTTTCTATTTGCATAATAATTCTTTGTTAAATATTTAAAATTCAGTATACGAAATTTTTATATATTTTATTTTCAATTTAATTAAATTTATAAATTTGAAAAATAGGTTAAAAATTATTAAAATTAAAAATAAAAAAAAAATTATTAAAATTATATATTTATATAAATAATTTTATTTTATTTTTTTTTAATTTTCAGAACAAGTGTGTGATGGCGAATGTTCGACCCCGTTCAAATTTGGTTATGACAACAAAAATTACATAAATATTTTGAACAATTACTAAATTTTATTTATATTTAAGATAATATTTTAATATTTAATTATAAAGTTTCAATTAAATGCAATAGTTTTATTTGAAATAATAATTGCAGTAGCAGCCTTATAAATAATTATTGTCTCCTTAAATGGAATTTTAAAAAAAATGCTAAAAAAAATATATATATTTTAAATTTACAAATTAAAATATATTAACTTTTAAGAAAAACAAATTATATAATAACAAAATTGTTGAGTCCTATTAAATGTATAAATAATTAATATATTAAAAATTTGCTTTAAGATTTTTAAAATTGTATGTATATAAAATTTTAAATGTAAATTTTATATTAAAAACTTAAATAAATTTATTGTTAAAAAAGAACAAAAAATTTAAAATGATTGAAGACAGTTTTTATCAATATTGAAAATGTATTTTTTTATATATTAAATATATTAATAATTTGAGATCTAATTCGTGATCTTATTTATTTTTACCCTGCTTTAGTCAATTTTAAATATTACTATATAAATTTTAATGAAATATTGAGAATTTTTAGATGTACAAAACGCTTTATTGAAATAAACAAATTTATGAAAGATTGTTTGAGCTAGAGCTCACTTAAATTGTTAGTTAAATTTAAGCTATTATGTAAACCATTTTTTGTCAATTGCTAATGAATGTCCAACTGTCTTTATTTATTGAATCTAAATATCTTTAATTTTATTATTATAACCAAAAAATCTTAATCTTAATATTTGTGTAAGCTTAAATAATGAAGCATGAAATTTTATAATTATAAATAAAAGAATGCAACTGACCTGGAATTTGATGATTATGCAATTTTATATTATAGTTTCCTTTATGAATATTGCATTTGAAAATTCTTAGCTCTGATAATATGCTTTGTATTTGCTACATAAATTGACTAAAAATAAAGTATAACGTGTTTGGGTAATGTAAAATATCTAATTTAAATTTGTTGTTTAATAAAAATATTTATAATAGTTTTTTTTTTAGATATACAATTTCTAATTCGCGATCGATTGATTAGTATTTCAAACTAAAAAAATGAAATAAGTTTGAAATCATTTGCCTCTAATAAATGCTACTGAAATTTCGATTTCTTTATTAATTTACAATTCCTTTAAAAACAGCAAGTCTGGGTCTGGCATGCATTTCAATTACTGTAATCCACTTACCAATTTTATCACAAGCATACATAAGTGTTTATTTTACCAAATTGGATAAAAAATGGTTTAATTATTCACAAAATAACAAGAATTCGGAGACCAAAAGCTGAGAGGATCAGAAAACACACTATTTACTTTAGCTTTCGCGTAGCGTTGATTTAAAGTAGTTTCTACCTCTTATATAACCGAATAATAAGCAATGATAGATAGATGGACGGACAGTCAAACGAATTAAAACCTTAAGACATTTTGTACTACTACAAGTAAAGCGTTCTATTTTTATTTATTTTTTTAAACCAAATAGTTTATACATTCCTTAACCAAATAGCTTTTTATGTGGCTTAAACTTCATACAATTTCAAAAACTTATTTTCTATTTTTAAATCGGATGGATCAGAGTTAGTAATTATTTTCTTCATAAACTTATCATTTGTAATCTTCGTTTTAACTTTCTCTTAATGTTTATAGTTTATATTCCAGAATCCAGGTGTAATTTGTCCAAATAACAATACTAATTTTTTACTATTTATATTAAAAACTGGTCATACATTTTGAGACTTAATTTAATTATTTAAAATAGAACAAATATTATTTTTAAAATTTAATTCAAATTTATGAACTTTTATCAGATATATGATTGTGATGGCAGATAAGTAGCAGAAATGAAAATATTTTCTGAATCCTTAATGACAAATGTTAAAAAATTAAATAATTATATGGAATTAATATTAATTTTTTTTAAAAAAAATCTTAATATTTTGCTATTTGCTATTATATACGTATATTAATTATTAATATTTCAATATAAAATATTAAATAAAATAATTTATGATTATAAATTTAAAAGAAATATACAAATAATATTTTAATATTGTATTACCAGAAAAAATAAATTGCTTTTATAAAACAGTACCTAAAATAGTACCCTATATTCAGTACAGTACCTAAAATAAGATAATAATATAAAAAATATATTTGCAAAAAAATTTATTCTATGAATTAAAAATAAAAATTAATTGATTTTAAAAATAATTAAATTTATTATTTAAAAAATATTTGTAAATTAAATTTAAGTATATTTATATCTATTTCTTTATGGTTGGTTAAAAAAAACCTAATTAAGAAATAAATAACATATTTTTTACGATAATTAAAATTTAAAGAGTTGTTAAAAAAAAAGATTGTATAGCATAAATTTAAAATTATAAAAAATTTATAAAAATATTTTATTTTTGAGAATAAAATTGAATATGAAAAATGATGAATATTTATAAACGTATTATACAAAACTATATTTAATTTCAAATAAATTTATAAATAAATGTAAAAACGCAAAAATCTGACTTTCTTTTAAAAAGGTTTCTAAAGTCCGATAAGATTCGGTTAAAAATAAATCAGCCAACGATGATTTTGAGACTTTATATTGTTAGCTTTTTTAATTTAGTGTTTTATATTTGACAATACGTTTAGAAAATTTTTTACGAAATAACTAAAAGTAACCATTCACCAATTAGATCTAAGCTACCGTAGCTACCTAGTTCACTAGATCCTATCGCAAATTTTTCGATTTCATGAAGCTTTAAAGGATTTTTTTTATATAAGTTTATTCTACGGAAACCGGAGAACCGACGCCACGTTTTTTCTATTTTAGATTCCGAAGTGGACCTCGAGCACACACTTGTCTGACACATACAAATTATTTAATTTAACTAAAATGTTATTGATTATATAGTTATCATGTTTAAGTTTTTTTTCCTTATAATATACTTTTTATAAAAAATTAATTACCTCTTGATGTCCATTAATTATATGAATTAATTGTTATTAGTATATAGTTTTATTTATATCAATTTCGTATATTATTCTAAAACCAATAATTTGACCTATCGTATAAACAGTCTACTATTAGCTTCAACACTAACTAGTTAAATAATTTAAATCACCCGTAATTGTTAAGTTAATATTTCCTAAAATGATGATATTTAATAATAATCAACATCATAATAATTTAAGTAATACCAAAAAACTAACTTTTCATGAAAACTTTAAAGAATTTTGTAAAAATACAACATTTCATGGTTTAAAATTTGTTGGTGATGGTAAAATTAGTTGGTTTGAAAGGATATTTTTTGGTATATCATTTTTAACTGTTATTTGTATATCTGCAACATTTATTTATGATGTTTATGAACAATGGAATTCAACACCAGTTATTGTTAGTATAAGTCCAACATCAACTTTTATAAATCAAATTCCATTTCCGGCTGTAACAATTTGTAATATGAATCAAGCTTCAACCAAAAAAATTAAAAATATCACAAAGTATAATAAACTTTTTAATTCTTACTTAAATTTATTTTAATATTTAAATTTCAAGAAATTCACCAGAATATGAAATGTTGGAATTGTTATGCCATCACGACAATATTGATCCCAGTACAACTTCTAACTTTACAAATTGGCAATTATTTGGAAATTTTATACTTAAGGTAATATTTTATTATTATTTTAAAGTCAACCATAAAAAATAATGAATCATAATTTTAAAACAGACAGGACAGCGATGTGAAGATATGTTTCTATCTTGTCAATTTGGTCAAACTTTCTCAAATTGTTCAAATATTTTCCATACAGTCTTAACCGATGAAGGTTTGTGCTGTACCTTTAATTCTGTTCACAACGCATATTTATATTCAGGAACAAAGTAAATAAATTAAATAAATTATTTAAAACATATAAATTAAGAAATTATCAAATCATTTCAGTAAAAAGAACATTACAACATATAATGATTATTATCAAGATGATGCAGTTGCTGTTGATTGGAATCCCGAAAAAGGATATTCAGTAGATAATTTGCCTAAAAGTTTTTATCCAAGAATTGGTGCTGGTAATACAAAAAATTATTGTTAAATAGTTTTCTTTTTTAACCCCCATCATAAAAATCAAAATTTTCTAGTACGCGGACTTGCTGAAGGTTTATTTATCATTCTTAATGCTCAGTTCAGTGATTATTATTGTTCATCAACAAATGGTGCTGGTTTTAAAATCGCCATTCATAATCCAATCGAAACACCAAATCTTAAAGATATTGGTTTTATTGTACCTGTTGGTATGCAAAGCCGAATACGTATTACACCACAAATTATTGAAGCATCTGAAGCTATAAAAAAATTAGATATTCGTGAACGACAATGTTTATTTAATTCGGAAAATTTTTTAAAAACATTTTCCACATATTCTCAGCATAATTGTGAAATGGAATCTTATGCTGAAATTGTGATTGCAAATTGTAATTGTATACCATATTATTTGACACGAATACAACCGAATATACGAATTTGCGGTTTAAAAGATTGTAAATGTTTGAAAAATAATCATATGAAATTTCATAAATCAAATAATATTTCTAAGGATTATAATAATTATTGTTATCAAAGTTGTTTTCATTTATCTTATAAGGCTTCGGCATTTACAACTGAAATTAATTCATCTGGCAATTATAATATTAGAGATTCAAAACTACAAAAAATGACGGATGATTATAATTCTAATAATACGGTGGTATTACAATTTTTCTATCAGTATAATGCATTTCGTGGTAATCATAAAAATGAGTTTATTGGCACTACAGAATTTTTATGTAAAAGCAATTAAAATTTTTAAATTTAGTTATATAATTATAATTACGATTTTTATTTTTAATTTTATAGCTAATACTGGAGGATTAATGGGACTTTTTTTAGGTTTCAGTTTTATATCAATTGTAGAAATTTTTTACTATGCTACTTTTCGGCCATACTGTACCCAATTTAGATATAACAAAGCAATGAAAAATTCTATTATTAATGAAAACATTAAGGTTTGTATATTGTTCATTCGTACAATAAATATTAAAACTTTATGTCGTAGACACAGACAACAAATCAATATTGGAAAAATGTAAATGCTCAAAATGGAAGTAAAATGAATAACTTAAATAATTCTTATAATATTCAATATTTTAAATGATTATATTTTATTAAAAGTTTTCAGATTTAAGATTGTTTCAATTTTAGTTGTTATTCTAACAAAAATTGCACTAAATAAATATTTTAGGAAAATTACTATTAAATATGTGTTTTATTTTCTCTATAATTAATTTTTTTTGTTGTTTTATTATATTAGGGGGCTTTAAAAGTGAAATATTTAAAATTTATAATGGCTATAAATTTGTGACAATATTTATAAGAACGTTGTAACTTAATAACTAAACTATGTCGTATTTTTATAAAAGAAAGCCAGCCCTTCAGCAGAAATGATCTAAGTTAGAAACTACATTGGTAAAATGAAAAAGTGCATTATTACTAATACTATTCTACAACTTCTATATAAAAACCAATAATTAAGAGCGCCTAAAAACCAATAATTAACAGCGCCTACGGTGTCGTTTCCACTCTCGGTATTGTACAAAATTCGAATTTCGAATTTATCAAAATTAATATAAGTTGCATATAAAATCGCGAGTATATTATTGATGGAAAATGGGATAATTATAAATATGAAAAAAAAATTGTTATTTACTGTAACCCTCTGGATACACTAGGACTAGTGATATTTCACAAATCTGTATATGAATAATATGATATGTAGCATTATGACATATTTGTAGTATATCGAAAAAATAGAATTCTATAATTTTAGAAAACAAGTGTGTTGGTGCGGTGGAGAGTATTTAATTGTTGTAAATAATAAATTACCATCCTATGTTTTAAGATGAACAATAATTTTATTATTCTAAAAATGTTTCTTGGTTTAAATCTTTAAATATATACTTCGAGAACACAAATTAGTAGTTAATAAAAATGAAATTCCTGAAAAAATTGCAAATTCAAAATATAAACATAAGTAGAAATGGACAATTTTTCGAAAAAGATCTTGAAAATTATTTGAACGTTTGCAAAGCCAGATATCCTGGACCGATATTCCACACGACATGCAGAAACAACTAAATGGGAAATGTACAACTAAATGGGAAATGTTAACACACTTATAATGTTATAATACACCAAAAATCCTTTGGTCACCTGGTCGTAGGAAATGAGAAAAACAAATGTATTGAAAAGAGATAGGACTAGTGAAACAAACAAACACTACTCTTACGTTGAGGAAATTCCGCGGTTGTGGAAACACTAAACAGATTCGGTGTATTTCTGTATAACCTCAATATGGAATATATGACCAAAATATATACTGGAATTGCACAGTGCACAGACCCATACACAAAATTGACAATTGGTGGAAATCTCGCTATTTATAAAAAGCCTCAGACACTTTACGCTTGGAATATAATTTAATTATACCATTAAACATAACTAATATTAAAACCAGTATAATTTGACATTGAAAAACATTTAATAACCGAAGCTGTAATTTTCTAATTACAACGTTACAATATTTCAAAATTAAAAGGGCCCATTTTACCCCTACGATGTTCTCAAACTGTAAGACCGGCTCGTGCAGTTAAATTGGTAACTCGAAAACTAAAATATTATATTTAAATTTATCAAGTAGAATTTCGTAAAAATCGTTCAACCAATCTTTCTTGGAGTCAATATCTATATTTTCCGACATAGACAGTCCCTAAATGTATGGGAAATAATAGCAATAAATGAACTTTATTGCAAGGGTAATATTCTCAATTACAATTTGTATTCCAAGGAAAAACTGTTCAAAATAATCAATATGTATATAGATTTTTTTTAATAATAATTTTATAAGTAATTCCTCTTTACTAATTAAGTTTGTAAAAAAGTAAAAATTTGTAAACCTATTACGAGTTACAAATTCCATATTAATTTGGTAAAACTCTATTTATAATTAACCTTTTCAATATTCAGCTGTTTATATAAATTACTTAAATCAATATCATCAGAAGGTCAGAAGGATTACTAATGATGAGTAGTGGCCATTTGGTAAAGTAACATAATAATTATGTATTGATAAAAAATAATATTAATTTTGTTTAAATGGAGCGTGTTATTTAATTTATTAACTGCAATATATTTTTTTCAATTTATAATTAGGCACTTTATTACTTATTTTTATCTATAAAATTGGTAATTAGTATACTATAACATAGAGTACTTACATTAATCATATTTTTTTCAAATATTCAAAGAAATAAACCTCAAATAAGAATTAATTACTCGTTCAAATAATTCAGTAATTGAAATATCTTTAATTTAGTTGTGCAACAACTGTCTAAACAAAGAAACCGAAACTGAAACATGATGTTACAATCTAAATCAAAATTGTCAGAAACTAAAGTTTTTCCATCATTATCTAAAAATGGAAAATTAAAAAATCATAAAATTAATAAATTTAATCCAATTATAAAAAAAACCACTTTGATTGAAAATATTCATCATTTTTGTCAAAATACAACGTTCCATGGTTTGAAATTTATTGGTGATCCAAATATTAGCTGGTTTGAAAGGTAACTAATAAAAATTGATAACTTTTAATTATATATTTTATAAAATCTTTATTAGAATATTTTTTGGAATTGCATTTCTCATAATATTCGGTATTGTATCATATTTTGTTTATGATGTTTGGAATAAATGGACATTAACACCACTAATTGTTAGTTTAAGTTCATCAATAACGCATATATATGATATACCATTTCCAGCTGTAACAATTTGTAATATGAATAATGCTGTGAAGAGTGAAGTTAAAAATTTAAGAAAGTATTATATGAAATTGCAATTTGTTAAATAAAGATTTTGATTTTAATCATTTGCCTTTGTTAATTTTTGATTCATATAGTACATCAATGGAATTAGCTTTATTGGATACATATTGTGGTAGACAACTTAGTGATAAGGCAGAACTAGCTATGAGAAATTCTACATCTTTAAAATATTATACTTTTGTTACGAAAGTATAAAACAGATTTAAATTATGCCTACAATTTAATCGATTAAATACGTTAATTATTCTTTTTTAGGTATCTCAACCATGTCACCGAATGCTTATACAGTGTAAGTTTGGTTCTGTTGAAATGAATTGTACCGAGATTTTTCGAACTGTTTTAACTGATGAAGGTCTTTGCTGTACTTTTAATAAAGTACATGATTTTTATCTGCGTAAAAATGATAATGAAAAGTATTAAAATAAATTATAATTTATTTACATTTACACATTTATTATTATTTATTTTTAATGACATTTTCATTGTATAGCCAATTAAACAATACTGGAAACAGTACTGGACCAATTCCAGTTGATTGGACTCCAGAAAAAGGATATCCTGATAATTTACCAAATTCCTATTATCCCAGATCTGCTTCGAGTAATTATTTATAGTTTTCATAAAACAATATTATTTAATTAATATAAAAATATACTTCATTTTATTTTGAAGGTCGTGGTGTAAACATGGGTCTAACATTAATCTTAGATGCTGAAACTCATAATTATTACTGTTCATCATCAGACGGACCTGGTTTTAAAGTATCTTTACATAGTCCAGTTGAAACACCAAATGTTAGAGATGCTGGTTTTTATGTACCAATTGCGAAAGAAAGTCGTATCCGAATTAAGCCAACATTATCAAAAGCATCTGATTCAATTCGTACCATATCACCAAAATATCGAAAATGTTTATTCAATAATGAAAAAAAATTATTATATTATGCAACATATACATTAAAAAATTGTGAATTAGAATGTGAAGCACAAGTTTTGTATGATAATTGTAAATGTCTTCGATATTATTTACCACGTATTGTAGCTAATGCAAGTTTATGCAGTTATAAGGATCGATTATGTACTAGACGTATAAAAGCTAGAAATTTTACTGAAACTGATAATGTTCTTGATTGTAATGAAGTATGTTTACCAAGTTGTTTTGATTTAGGATATACACAGAGTATTATTCATATACCAATTGAAGTTGCATCAAAATATATAATTAAAGATGATATTTTTCGTAATATACAACCGGAACGTGTTAAATATAGTATGGCAATTGTTCATTTTTTTTATCGAGATAATACAATTCGAGGTGAAATTAAAGATCATTATATTGGAATAACTGAATTTTTATGTAAATATCTTTTTTGTAAATTTGACAAAAAATGTCTGTACAAAATGTTACTCTAAATAATTTTAATTTAATTTCATAGCTTATATCGGTGGATTTATGAGTTTATTTATGGGTTTTAGTTTTATTTCGATTGTGGAAATTGTTTATTATGCAACAATTCGACCATTTTGTATCAATTGGAAATATAAAACACAATTAAAAGATAAACGAAATTCAGTGAGTATTTACATACTATATATATTTTGAATAATAGTATTTAATGTAAAATAAAAAAATTTTAGATGATAATAAATAAATGTCTACAATCTCAACAAATTGGAAAACCAAATTTTCAGTCTAATAAGAATTTTGTTGCAAATAAAAAAAATAATTTAATAAAAATGTAATGAATTTTAAATGAAATGAGATAATATTTGTGTATGGCACCCTGTAGTGGCTAAATAATAATTCTTTTCCTATAAATGTTGAGTGCACATTTCGTAGATTATTTAATTCCAGCAAAATATATTATTGAATTCCATATTAATTGAAATATATAAACTTGTCAAAAATTTACAAAAAACTAAATTTTATTTATATTGATTTTGTATTGAATTGTAAATCACATCGACTTTAGACTTTTTAGTGTGTATTTTTCAGTTCCTGAAGCATTTTCTAGAATATTTAGTATGGTGGTTCTATTAGCTGGCTCAGCGCCTGTAGAACCTGTAAAGTGGAGTTATCTCCAATATACTCAAAAACTACTTAATTATATCGGTAATATAGAAAGATTGCAAATGAATTGAAGTATCCAATGAAAATATTGTAAGGAAACAATAAATAAAAATTTTGTTTTAAATTTCCATAATCAATAATCGTACAGAGACTAAAAAGAGCAAAATAAATGTAAGTAAAAATTCTTTCTTTAAATATCAGGATTCATTCAAATCAGGAAATATATAAAGGAGTAAGAAATAATGTATAGATAAAAAGCGTCATGTCATAGCAATATTTTTTTAGAAATATTCTAAATTTTAACGCCATTAAAATGTATCAAATATGGGCAATAAATAAAAAAATCCTATTTTTAATACATATCCTTCATTTGATTCAATACTTGTCGTATGTTTAATTTTTAAGTTTTTGGCAAATCAGATTTTAAATTAAAATGTGAATAACTTTTTTATTACATGATAGATTGCTATAAAACTTAGCGGAGCGAATCGCAGATAGATCACAGCCTTACAAAAGCAAAGTAAAGACGATTAATCTCAGTAAAATTTTGTTGTAAGTTGATTTTCGTACAATTTTATTTTGTAACATTGGCAAACGACAAAGTAAATGACTGTAGTACAAAAATCTTTTCTTCAAACCTTAAGATTTGTGCAAAAATGTAGAATAAAAATATATTTTGGGATATGTATTTATAATGTATATATTAAATAAATTATTGTTTTGTAGTTCATGTATGATAAATTGTATATTTCTTTACTAGATTCCTAATTTCTGTTGCTATTTTTAGCCAATATTTTTCCCTTAGTAATGAATTTTTGTACAATTTATTTTTCTTATTGTAAAAATTATTTTAACTTTTTCAATTAAAATTTCAGAGTAACAATTATTACTCCACAAAAATAAAAATAAATAATTTTAATGGTCACTCATCACATTTTACCTCTTTCACACTCGAAAAGAGGAAATTGAACTTCAAAATTTATGTATTAAATATATAGTACAATGTAATTACGCTCTTACTAATATCAAGTATTATATCGAAAAGTGTGATAAATGAAATATGACAGGTGAAGATATATAATTACGTAATAAATTCAACTCTATGAAATTTTAATTTAAACTTACGTACGCTGCAATACTTTCAGATATCATCAGCTAGAATCCTAGAATTAGCATAAAGCTTAAATCAAAATTATTATTCATTATATAATTTTAACAAATAAACTACTACAAAAATTAAAAAACAAGAAAATTTTAATTTTAAATAATATTTTTAACAAATTTATTTATTTTTTGTAATTTCAAAAATATATAACTAAATTTTATATATATAGATTTAATATATGCAAACTACAAAATAAAAATATTTAAGTTGAAACAATTTCCTCAAATAAAAATGAAAACATATAAATAATAATATTATTTATAATAAAAAAAATTCTAACAAAATTTAAATTTTTAATTTTTATATTTTAATTTAATTGTAAATTAAATATTTATTAAGATTATAAATTTTAAATTATATTTATTTAAATCGAATATTAAAATTTTTAATAGTTTACACACTTGTGAGTTTAAAACCAAAATAAAATATATAAATTATTTTTAATTAAATATAATTAATTAACTATTTATAAATTATAAGAATAATTACCAAGATTTTTGTTATTCTCATAATAAATATTGGGTGGAATTTATTTTATCAATATTTAATGATTTACATAATATTAGGATATTAGCAAAAACTATGTATAGAAAGAGATTAAAACTGATATAAAAGTTTTTATTATAAAAACTGATATAAAAGTTTTTTAAAATACATTATACTTCCATAAAAGTTTTTATGCTTGTAGGATTTAATCTCTTGATTTGAATCCTTACAATTTTTTTTATATATAAGTTTTGATCTCTTACTTTATATTCTTTTTGATACTGTCTTAATTTCTCGAAATTTCAATATACTTGATTCATTTTTCGTAAATAATATTAATTAATTATTTTAATTATTTTATTATTAATTCACTGTGTATTTAAAAATCTATTCAATTAGCTATATTTAAATTAATAAAAACTATTTAAATTAATAATAATATTTTAGGAAGACTTATATGTAATTAATTATGATTTTATATAAAAAAAAAATTATTTAATGTTTATTTTTATATTTATTTAAAATATTTACAATTGTTTTTATTTATTTTTAATTTTAATTTTAACTACATAGTAATTAAAAATGTATTTTTCCTCAGTCATTAATAAAATAATTTGTTTAAATTACTTAAAAAATATTTTCTATTTGTCTTTTTTTTTTAATTAATATTTAGTTAATTTATTATTTATATTATATTTAATACAAATTATAATTATCTTAATAAAATTAAATATTAAGTGATTAAACTATAAAATTATCAATTATATATTTTTTTTAGAAAATATTATATTTTTTGTTAAATTAAATCATTAAAATTCATAAAATTATATAATATCACACAATGGCTGCAGAGTTCAAAAATATTTATTATATTAATTTATAAAATTATTTTGTTTAATAACAAATCCTGATTATTATTATTTTTTTAATATTGAATTTCGGATGTGGTGATATAATTATTTTATGGATATTATTTTGTTTCTTGATGAAATATTATATTTGACAATTATTATTATGATTTTAGACTTCAATACTGTTAAGACTTCCTGATGACATATTATCTGTATGACTACCCAATCGACTTCGTTTTATAACAGCTGGTTGTGCTCTAACCGTAATTGGTGAACGTTGAATTCTTGGACTTCCTGGTACAGTAACAACACCACCATTATTATTATTATTATTATTATTAATATTAATATTATTATTATTATGATTATTATGACCGGGTGAACGTCTTGTTCTACGTAATGATGGTATACGAGTTGGTAATCCATCACAAGGCATTGTTGTATCATAATTTGTCATAACTGGTGCTGGTGAATAATGATGAGTTAAATTTCTTTGACTACGATCTAAAGTCCTACGATTATTATCAAGATTAGGTGTCATTGGATTTGTTGATTGTTGATGGATTTGTCCAATGCTATTTTGAAAATGCATATTATTGTTTTGATACTGTGGTGGTGGTTGTTGTTGTTGTTGTTTATGTAACATTGTTGGTGATTTTTGTGTTACAATAAAGGATGGTGATGGTGGTGATGGATGATGATATGGTAATACACCAGTTTGAATTTGAGAATGTAGGCTCATAAATTGATGATGTGTCATTTGTGGATAATTATTGGTATGATGTTGTTGTTGTTGTTGATATTGATGTGGTGGAATTGGTGGTGGTGTTGGGGATCGATTATGTTGTTGTTGCTGTTGCATCTGATGTGAATGATGGTTATTAGTGCTAATTGGTAGTCCATTTACTGATGTTCCAATTGATAAACCAACTCCTACACATGTTGCTGTACCAATTGGTGATGGTGTTGTTGAACCTCCGACTCCTATTCCACCTCCTCCTCCTCCCCCAATGCCCATCATCTGATGTCCAGTACCCGTTGTTGGCATAAACCTCAGCTCCATCACATTGCGATTCTAGAACATTCACGCTGATATTCTAAGCTAGAAGCATAATACTTCAAAGTCGCACTAGATTTTATGCTACGGCCACACTTTTTGTTAGTTTACTGGGGTTTTTTTTTGAAGGATATTGGAGAAGGATATTGAGAAAGGAGCTAATAATATAATGGATATTTTTTTTTATGGGAATTGAGAGAAAGAGATTTGTAGAGATAGAAGAAGAAAAAAATGGGATATAGAATTTCATATTTTCTTTTTTTGTTTATAGTTTGTAGTTTGATTGGGACAATTTTGTGCAACATGCAAAAGCGCTTAGTGATATTTTATGAACCTCTAACCTACTATACTAAATAATATTACATAATCATAATCATTGTGTAAATTAAGAAAATTTCGTAAAATTATTAAAAAAAAAAGAAATAGAATGATAGAATGATAGAATATAGAAAAGAATGGAATTATGGAATAATGATTTTCGGGATATTTGATTAGTATTGTTAGTATTTTTTCATGCTTTTAGTATTATGCAAACTTGAAAAAGAAAAAGTGAATATTAATTTATATTTATCTAACTAAAATGATAGAATATTTATTAAATTAATTGTAATATTGAACTGATATTATAAAAATATTTCGTTTATAATATTAATATTTATTAGCCTTTTTATCAGCTTAGACTTACCAATATTACTAATAATTTTTTTTAAATATTCTCATATTCAGATAGATTTCTACTATAAAAATTTATATAAATTAAAAAGATAAAAATTGATTGTTTGTTAGAATTTATTTCAATAATTTTATAAAAATATGTTTTTTATTTCGATTTCAGAATCGAATCATAATAGAGTGCTCCAAATTCCCTTTTGTAATGGAATTAGGATTGCCAACACATTTTGATTTAGAAAAATATATAAATTTTCGAGAATACATTTACAAAATGGTTAAAATTTGAAATGCTCCATTCACTCTTCTAGATAAAAGTAGGAATTAAATTTTATGAATAATATTAATTTTGAAAATTCAGAATTTCTCACCACCTTCGAATAGACGATGTTGAATAAACGCATGGTTTTTATAAAGAAAGTAAAAATTTTAATATTCTATATTATAAATAAAAATTAGAAATGTTGACGTTAATTTCAGTAACCATTTATAATTAAAATTATTAAGTATTTAAAATTTTAACGTCGATGCATTTTTTAATCAAATTATTAAATTAATCTTTAATCGTAATTCATAATAAAAACAAAAACAAATTAGAAATTTTTATATATTATTTCCATTAAAAATGATTAAAATAAATTCTAACATAAAAAATTAAGAAACTACCCTAAATTATGATTATGTAAATATATATGTATATATATAAAAAAATAATGAATTTGAAGCAATAACATTTATGGTGTGTAAAACTACAAAAAGCGACTCCAACGATATAATGCAATTTTATATTTGTTTGTAACTAACCTTATCGCCTTCGTGTGCCAAAGGATTTGGTGTTATATTCATAACACCATTCATTCGATGTGTTGTTTTATGATGTTGGGGAACAATGTGACTATCAGCTTGCATATGATCAATATGCGGTTTATTATTTTCATCTATATTGAATTAAACAGAAAATTCAACTAATTTCAAATAACTTTATTTTCTGAATTTACCTTCTTCTTGACCATTTTTTCTTCTCTTGAAGCAAAAGCATGCTAAAATTACTACTAAAAGTAATAATATTCCTCCGACAACAGCACCAGCTATTACAGGATAATATGATTCATTAGCCTGTGATGGTATTGAAGCCGGATTCAGTGTAGTTGTTATTAAGGGAGGCGGTGTAGGAAGTCCTAAATAAACGAAAAAAAAAAAATTTAAATTAATCTTTTATTTTTGGAAATTTTAAAAATAATATAGTTTTTCCAAAAATTTACGAGTACTCGTACAAAATATAGACATACTTAATGTTTTCCCCGTCAATATTGAACTAAATTCTGATGCTGCTGATGCTGTAAAACTTTGTAATTTAAATTCATATGCTGTATTTGGTTCTAAATTGTCAATTTTAAAATGTCTCGTATGCATTCCATCAACAGTTGCTTTTGTGTATTCACCAGCTGATGATGCTGAACGATAATGTGCATAAAAACCATCAATTATAGTATTTGAACGATTAATATCTAATGTCCAATAAAGGACAATAATATTTTCAGATATTCCTTCCACTTGTGTTAATATTGGTGATGGTAAATAACCTTTTGATGGTCCTAATGTCGAACCACGTTGTAATAAAAATTTACCAGAAGTTGGACCTTCTTTATTATCATTATTTGAATAAACAGCAATAATACGAAAACGATAAAAGCGATCCGGTTTTAAACCGGATACCGATGATGTAAAATTTTTTATTCCATCATTACGATTATCACGTTTTCCATATGGTATATCATCATTTGTTGTTTGCCAATTTTCTCGTGGTATTTCTTTAGTAATATCACCCAACATACGATATTGTACTTTAAAGAATTGTATTGGTAAACCATCATTTTTAGGTACAAACCATCGTAACATAACTGAATCATCAGATAATCGGGTGACATTTGGTCGACTAGGTGGAATCATATTGGCTGGAAAAAAAATTTGTATTAATTTTTTTTTTTTTTTTTTATTTGATTTGATCATAAAAATATTTCAATTTGAAATTAAAACGAAAACAAAAAAAAAAATATTTTTTATATACCTATTTGTATTTTTTGGAAATTTAATTAGAAAATTATAATTGTTAATAATAAATTATGCCAAAAAAGTCAAAAAAAAAAAATAAGAAACCGAAAAAAGTAGATTGGTCTGATGAGATAAATTTTGATCCAAAACGTTGTATGATTTATATTGAACATTCTGATGATTGTCCAATATTTAAAGAAATTGCAATAGAATTTCAATTTTTTTTACAACAAAGATATCCAGATCATAAATTTCAATTAAATCGTAACCAATATGGTAAAGTGGCACCAAGAATTGGAGCATTTGAAATTAATATAGCTGAAACAGCTCGGTCACCAATACAATTAATATGGAGTGGTATTAATAAAGGGCCAACACATCATCATAAATTTCCAAAAACTTGGAATGATTTATTACCAGATATTTCTAAAATATTAAACCAAGCACCAGCTGAATTAAAACTACCAGAAAAAGATAAACATTATAATTATGAGAAAGGTGAAAGTGCTAGTTCAAGTTCAAGTTCTAGTTAATGACTAAAAATTAATTTCTATCTAACAAATGAAAATTTAGATGACAAAATTGAAATTACTATAGAAATATGAGCTTCTTTTTTAACAGAATAGTTTCAATTTTTTTCTGTTTGCGGTATCATAAAAATATCATAAAGGACCAAGAAAATTAAATAAATCAATACCAAAAAAAAAAAAAGTTTTCAACTAACGAACATTTCAAATTCTCATATTTTTAAAATAAATTTAAAATCATTATTATGCCATCTAGCGGCAACTAGTGTATCCAGCTAAATTGTATAGTTTTTCTATAAATTGGAAAACATTATTATTAATATCCATGGTTCCATACCAAATATATAATTTATCGCACTGTTTGCTTTTTAATAACTTTTTTGACATTTCGAAATTTTATTTTCCACTCAGTCATTTTTGAGAAGTCGGCGAGTTGAGTGTTTAACATATGTCAGAAAAAAAAAATAATTACCTTTCATTTTGCACGAGTCGAGTATTTTATTTTTTGAGAAAAAAAAAATCATAAAACAAAAAGTTTCACTTAAAATATCTCATGGTATAAAAGTATCAAAAAAAAAAAATTGAGTGGTAAAAATTTAAATAAAAAAAAAAGTTGAAAAATATTTTTGAAATAAAATATCAAAACTAGAAAAAGAATATCACAATTCACAATGAGTGCCAGTGCAATATCTAATAATCAAGCAACAACAATCACACCAGCTAGATTTACAAAAGAAGAAAAATCTATTTTATATGATTTGTTTCATCAAAATGAAGATATTATTGATATTAAATTTAGGCGAAATTCTGCAAAAAAAAATTGTTCAGTTAGAGAGTGCTGGGACAGGATTGCAGAAAGTTATAATAATCATCCAGATACAACAACAATACGGAATGTTAAACAAATTCAAAAGTTTTGGTTAAATGCGAGGTAAAAAAAATGAAAATATAATCAAATTAGCCAAAATTGACTTACAATACTTTTAAATTCTACTTTTTTATTAGAAATTTTAAAATGTAAATTTAAGTTATATCGAGTGAAATGAAATAGAGAATTTTTTTTTTTTTAAATAATATTTACTCTAAATTATTTCACTCTTAACAAAAATTATTCTTTAGCAGTTTAGATTTTCAATTTGTTGTTTTACAATTATTATTTTTTTCATAATTTTTGGTTAACTAAACAAATTTAACTTTTAGATTACGAAAACATTATCCAACTGGTAGTGGTATTGATGTTACTAGTACTATAAATAATAAAATATCAACAAAACAATTAAAATCTATTAAAAAATTTGAAACTATTAATGTTATTGAAAATAATATAAAATATGAAAAAGAGTGTGAAGAATCTGAAGAAATTGAAATGATACAAGATGAGGATGATGATGAGGCTATGCAACAAGAAATTGAAATTTCAACATCATCAAATGATGTTTTACTGGATAATACATCAACAACAACAACACATCAATACAATATTGATCATATAAGTGCTGAAAAATTAACATTAAATGATTTACTTGAATTTAAAAATTCAAGAACAACACGTCCTGGTGATGAAATTGTTTTACAAATAAAAACACCAGGTAGTTGTACTGATTCATTAATAACACATCATCAACATCAAAAAGATAATAATATAATTGGTAATAATAATTCAGCAGTACAAGCATATACAACAACATCATATCGTATTTCAAATCCAACTAATGCAACAGCAATTTTATCTGAACAATATCAGGCAACACCAATTGTTCATCCACAACAAATTATACAACAACATCAACCACCATTACCACAATTACATCATAAATCAACACTTATAACTGGACAACAACAAGGATGCTGTTCACATAATAATAATAATACAACAACAAATTCATCAATAATATCACCAACAATTGATAATAATGTTGAAGATAAAATTAATTTTTATCGTATGAAAGAAGCTGAATTAAAATATAAAGAGGAACAATTAAAATTAGAACAATCAAAAATTGAATTAGCTCAGGCTAAAGAAGTATTAAAACATATGAAAGAATTACATGTTTATCAAATTGAAGAAATGAAATTAAAATTAAATCTATTAACAGCTGAAGAGAAAAAATTATCAAAAGCAAATGTTAAAAAGATATAAAAAAAATATATATAATAATAATATATTTTAATCAAATTTTTAAAGGTTATTGACTAAATTTTTTTTTTATAATAATTAAGAAATATATTATTTTTAAAGTTAAAAAACAAAAAACTTACGTAATTTATGTTTTCTTCTAGATTTATTTGGTTTCCCTCCCGTATGATCAAAATTCATTTTAGTTGGTACAAATCCTAATGGTGTACTTCCATTACCATGTATTTGTAATGGATTCACTTGAAGTAAATTACTTTCGTTACTCTGTTAAATGGAAAATATCAAAATAAAAAATTAATATATTTTTTTTTTATTATTTATCTAAAATTAATAATCATATAAACAATTTTATTTTTAAAAATATGCCAAAAAAAAATAACAAACCCGAAAAAAAACAAAAAGTAATTGATTATGCAGCTGATGAAAATTTTAATCCTCTACGCACAATAATTTATATTGAACATACTGAACTATGCCCAATTTTTAAAATTAAAGCCTTAGAATTTTTGAGTTATTTGGAACAGCAATTTCCAGAACGTACATTTATATTATATCGGAACAAAGAACCACCAAGAGAAGGTGCTTTTGAAATTACTATGTCTCAAACAGCTCGGACACCAATAACACCAATATGGAGTGGTATGGACAAAGGACCACCAAGACGTGATAAATTTCCAAATTTCAACGATTTATTGCCAGAAATTACAAGTATAATAAAAAAAGTTATTGTTGATGCAAATGCTAAATTAAATTTTGGTGATGAATTTGACGATTTAGATACTGGAGGAGATGATGATAATAATGTTGAAAATTAATTATATTTTTAATTAAAATATACTTTTGGAAAATAAATAATTAAAATTATATATGTATTTTTTTTTTTTAAATGAAAGTTTAAATTGGAATAAATTATGTTTAACAAAATTATAAAAAACATTTTATAAGACAACAACTTATTAGCGGTTGACTGACTTTCCACACTTTATACTTAAGGCTTGTATAAAAAAAAATAGATACTAAATTACTTTAATAACAGTTTTACACGGGAGTTTGTCAATTGATAACACAAATTTCTTCACATAAAAACAAAGACAAATTTTTCTCTACCCCTTAATCGTTAACTTAAATCTACGTGAAAAAGTACATCACGTATCACTTACCTCACCAGCATCATTTTTCGCAAAACACTGTACAATACCAGCATGTGACTTCTTAACATTCTTAATTATCATTCGATTACCGTCGTTTCTAATTGAATTATCTTTTCTTGTATCGGCACCATTTATCATCCAATAAATTTCGGGTTGTGGTGTACCTCTTGCAAAACATTCTAATTCTAAACTTTGACTTTCATTCGTCAAAGTAGCTATAGGTCCTTTCAAAATTAATGGTTTCTCTAGGACTTCTAATCGAAATGTGTAAACCAGAACTGGTGAAATACCATTATCCAATCGACATGTATATGTGCCATTATCTTGTGGACTAACATTAGTTATTTGTAATCCATAAGGTAGTGTTGTTGTTCGATTATTTGACATATTATTAAGAACATCAGGACTACTCCAAACTGGTTTTGGTGGTGGATTACCAACACCAGGACATTCCAAGATTACATTTTGTCCAGGATATACTGAAATTTTATTAGCTGGTTCAATTAAAAAATGTGGTGCTGTTCGCTGGGTATGTTCAACGCTTAAATCTATTTTTTGTGGTAATTGAATTTCTTTTCCAGTTATTGAATTCATTGCAGAACATGAATATAAACCAGAATCTGTTCCTGTTACCGTATTTAAAACTAATGCCCCAGATGGTAATTGATTATCTGATCGTGGTATAGGTATACCATTTTTATGAAAACTCCAAACTGGTATAGGATTTGAATCGATATTCCCACATTTTATTAAAATACTATTTTTTGGAGAGACACGCCAACGAAATATTTCTTCTGGATGATAATTATTTGTGTTTCTATTATGGTTGTCAGCTGTATTATTCTCATCAGAAGTTAAACTAATAGATGCAAGTGTTAATTTAGCTGTTACTGATGCAATTGCTGATGAACCAAACCATGAAACACATTGATATTCACCAAGAGTTTCCTGTGAAACATATATTCGAAGTTTTGAAGTTGTATCTTCATTCGTTATATTATATCCGTCCTGTTTTATTTATTTTTTTTTAAAAAAGGAAATATTATATTGTAAAAAATTCATTAAACAAGATATGAAAATATTTGATCAAAAAACAAAAATCTTACCAAATATTTAAAACCATTAAAATCTGATTTTGAATTAACATGTCGAAATCGCCATTTTATTTTATCTGGATTTAAATTTAATTCACATTCAAAAAGAACTTCATCACCTTTCGGTGCAACTGTAGATTCTGGTGATCGTACTAAAACTACTCCAAATGGATTTGGTGATTGTGAATTTAATATTGACTGTGAAACTGATATTGATGTTGACGAATGTGTTATTGAACTTTGTAAAATTATAATATTAAATAAATATGGCAAAATATAACTAATAGCAAACGGCAGTCTTTGTGTTAATATAAAAATATTAGAGAATTTTCTTGATATGGATTTCATTTTTCTTTAGAATATTTTATGTATACATCAATTTTTGTACATCAAAGTGGTTGCAACATATATTCCAAAATCGCTTTGTCCTCTATAGTTTCTGAAACAAACAAGAAAATGTAAATTTTATTTTTAAATGATTAAAAACAAATTAATTAAGGTAAGTTTACATTAAAGGTAACTTTTTTATTGGTATTTCCTATAATCCTTAATATTTTTCGGATTCTGTATTTCGAATTTCTAAAGAAATCTCGAGTTTCTTTACAAGTTTTACACATTTCTAGATACATTAATCGCACATTGTAAATTTACATTGTAAGTGTACAAAATGACACTTACTTAGATTTACTAATTGATTGGATCTTATTTTTAATTTCTATTTTCCATTTCCTTTTTTATAATTATATAAATTTTCAATCACAAAACTAAAAGAAAACATTTCAAATAAAAGAACGGTTAGTGTCCCATAGGCGCGAGATAATTTAATCGAAAAGGTAATAAATATTAATATAAAATCGTCGACCTTTCGTCGTGAAATTCTATTAAATCTACTACCATCTTCCATTTATCAATTCTATTTATTTATATGTTCATACAGATCTTGTTGTCTTGCCGTCTATTGGTCGTCAGCTCGACCGATTAATAAAAATATGCTGACTCCTTGTAAAAAAACAAAAAAAAAAAACATTTCAAACCATTTACTATTAAATTTCTTCAAAAAGATACCGAAAATAATTCTCAAATTGGACATTGTTGTTATTTAAGTGTGTGTACACATAAATATTAGACCCAAAACTACATCAAATTAATTATTAATCAGCGACCTTTAACCAAAGAATCAGTCATTTGTATAAAATTACAAAACAAACCCATCAGTTTCAACATTAAATTCTACTTTTGGAAATTAATGTTGAAAACAAAACAACAACAATAAAGCTTATAAACATAAAATTGATTGCAATTTCAATGATGAAGCAAATTTTCATATCATTTATTATAAAATATTTTAGTGAAAGTCTGGGTTAATATTTTCTATATTCAAACGAATTTGGAATATTTTCGAATATGATTATTTTTATATTATGTGTTGAATATTGAAGAATGCAATAAGAAAATAATTACAAGTGATCCTGTTCGATCAAAACGACGTGATCATTTTCAACATTTCCAAACGAAAAAACCCCAAAAAAAAGTAATGAATGAATTTCAATTTTTTATATTTGTTATTAAATATTTACCGAATTTTGCCATACAGTTTTCTCTTATCAGAAATTATGGAACTATTAATATTTATAATGTGATTTTGGGTATAAGAAATGTACAAAATTTAGCTTCTCCCGATTACGTGGATATTAGCAATATTAATATCTCATGAGTAATGTATTTTGTTATAGTATAAAGAAATTTCTGCATAATTCAAAATTTTATCAAGACAAAGACGAAGATAATATTATACAAATTACAGGGTGGATATATGTACCTATAATTGAATCCTTATGAACTGTCATAAGTATAAGTACAAATAAACCAATTCTGTATAACAATAAGATAAAAGTCATTTCTTATACATCTCTTTTTGAAGTATTTTCCATACTCACATGGCACATTCCCTCCGACCTTATCCCAGCATCCTAACTTATTTCTTATTACAGACATTTGAGTCCAAATATTCACACTGTACTTCGGGAGAAGGACTATATTGTTTATATAATTTGTGGTTATTTGATTGGTAGAAGATCTTCTATTCCCATGTATAGAAAATACCATAAATTATAATTTAAAAATAATAATCGCAATGAAAAAAACATATCTACACTTAACGATTATCACTCAATTATAACCAAAAGAATGAAGATTTACAAAAAGGAACTGATTATAAATATCTAGATATAGCGCAACAAAAACAAAAGGTGCGGCAAAAATTATACAGCATAAAAATAAGAGAAATATCATTTAGCCTGGGAATATTTTATGAATCAAGAATATTTATTAATAATATACATAAAACAAAAATATTTTATTTATATCCGTTCTATAAGAATCTATAATAAAAAAAAAAATTAGTTTATGTTTCTTGCTCTGAACCGAACGTGCAACAAATATTTTTGTAATCTTATGCAATAAAACATATTTTAAAAAAAAATTACCATCTGATCGGTTTTTACATAAAAACATAATTTTTTTAGAATTTAAATTTGATGAAGAACTGTTGAGGGAAAGGAAGAAGGCGTCAAAAAAAAGTTTATTAATCCTTGAATTTAACATCAAGGAATAAAAATGTTTTACTACCCTGGGAAGTTTTTGTTTATTACAGATTTTAAGTCGTTTCTGGTGAATAATTATGTCCAACAATTTGGAATATTGAAGAAACATGAATTTTGGCAAATTTCCGCATGTAAGGAATATGTTTCTTTTGTGTTACGAGTTACGGTGTTACGGTGTTTGGTGTTTCCTAAAAATTGTTAATTTAGTGCCATACTAAAAACAGTTTATTAGCTTTTTTAAAGTTTTTTTACGTATCGATTATACATATAGTTTTAGACATTTAACACTAAAGAATTTAAAATTTGTATTAATTTTAAACCAAAGTAATATGAGAACGGAACAGATTCCATTCTATATTATTTTAAGCTGCCGGTTCTAAAAATGTTTATCGATTGATATATATAACAATAAATTACGTAAACTTAAATATGTTTCTTAATAAACATATGTTTCTTAAATGATACATTAGTATTGAATAAGATTTTAATGACAAACGTTCTAAATTGCATTAACATATCGTAACTTTTGCAAACATTTCAATTGTAAGTTGTAACAGTTACGTAACAGGGCCTAACTTCTCAAATTCCAATCCTTTACGTTACAAGGAATGTATTTTAATATAATGTGGTATTACTGTTGTGATTGGGAAACAATAGTGATAAGTTTATTGTTGTCAACGAACAAGCTGTTAGAATTGGAAAAACAAGCAGTTAGAATAGGTGTTTTCCTAGCCTTGGAAAACACTTCACTGAAAATTTTATTATTGGTAATCAATCATTGATTGTTAAAGCTACATTTTAACTTAACTATAATAGATGTCATGTCTCAAGTCTCAACTAATGAATCGAAGTGATAACAAAATCAGTTCGATTCCTTAGTTCGAGATAATCGGTTATTATATTTAAAAGTTTTTGTAGACCACTAAAATTTACATAAAACTTTATCGTTTAAGTTTCATATATTTTTAGCAATTTTAATGAATAGTTAAAGATTGTAATCTTCATTCGTAATATTGTATATTCAAATAACATTTTTATGGTTTTCTTTTATTTTTTCTGTATTTAATTTGTTTCTTCTTTTTTCTTTCAATTTTCGAAATAATTCCAAAAGATACGAAACGCGTGTAATTTTATAAATGGAATTTAATCAACCGTGTTTAAAGGTTATTTTTACAATTTGTATATTCTATATAGAAAATCCACAAAACAAATCAATGATAATAATAAAATGGAATTGTAATTGTAAAAAAAAGGAGAGAAATGTTAAATTTGGATTTATAATATTGTAGATTTCTTGATAAAATTCGAATTTGTTTTTATTGATTATCAAAATAATCAAATTACTGTAAAATTGTACGTGTTTTTAATATATATATATTTGCATTGCAGAGGAAAATTACATTCCAAAATATCAAATTGATTTCTACTAATTTCTAATTTCCACATGTACAAATTACAAAAAAAGAGGAAATATTATTATAAACACAATTTTCTTTTTTTTAAAAATTCGTTACGCACAATTAAAACAAAAAACGTGTAGAATTAAAGATTCATGCTGAGCAAAGCAATATAAAAAGTGCGACTCAATTTTTGAATCAATAATATTTTTTCTTGTTCAAGAAAAGATCATTTAACTAATTTTCAAAATGATTATCAGATTAAAATAAAAAATATTAATTAATTTATTTTCTTTTTATCTAGTTTTATAATATCTTTAATTTATTTTTATGAAGGAAAAAAAATATTTTTGCTGTAATCTTAACTATTTTTTTTAACTATATATACAGACATAATACATAAAAAATGATGAATAATTTGCTCCATTAAAGAATATAAATAAACAGGAATTTTATCCATATTTAAAATCTATAAAATATTTTATTATATTAAAATTTATGTCTACTAAAAATTACATTAATATTTTTTAATCACTAATATTATGATTATGAGCCTAACAGGTCGAATAAAAGAAAATAAATTTGAATTAAGTATTATTAGGAATATTAAAAATTCGCATTTAATATTAATTTACATTTTTGTTGAAGAATTTAATATTTTGTATTTTTCGATAATTTACCAAATTTTTATGAAATTAAATTAATGATTCATGATCTTCGAAATTTCACACAGGTCATAATTTAAGTAAGTAGACTAAGAGCTATAGAGAAATCAACATTTTAGAACCTAACAGGTCCGAATCATAATAATTAGTGATTACAAAATATTAATGTAATTTTTAGAAGACATAAATTTTAATATAATGAAATATTTTATAGATTTTAAATATGGATAAAATTCCTGTTTATTTATATTCTTTAATGGAGCAAAATTTATAAAACTTCATAAAGTGAATATTTTTCATAATTTTATATTTTGCGTTGCATCTGAAAACGTTGCTAAACAAAAAAACGAAATTAGGATTAAAGAGACAATCTAGAAATAGATAAACGCAGCATATTGCTAGGAGACTCCAAGCTTTTTATGCACAACTTGTGATACCCAAAAAAAACCTATCTTTTTCTCACCGTATTACAAGTGGGCAAATCTGGTTATTAACTGATATTTTAACTGTTTTACCTAAACGAAAATTATTCTGTGAATTAATTGAAACTTTTAAAGAATTATACATAGCAAGCACAACATGTTCCTGTGTAGCAATTTTATTTTTCCAAGAACTCTGATTGACAGGACTCTGATTAACGAATTGAAGAAAATAAAAAAAAAAATTAGCATAAACTAAAATTTAAAATATATGTATTTCATAATCTAAGAAATTGTTCAAAAAATAATATTTATAACCCTACAATTACTGAATCTCTTCCTAAGCTCTTAGTCTGCAGCGCTTAAAAGAAAAACTATGCATATATTTATATATAAAAGCTAATAACACACCATTATCTCTCCAATTTTGGGTAGCTCCTATACATTTCGTTATTAAAAGCTAAGTTGTAAAACCGGATTCAAAAGACCGTCGACATTGTTTTTTAAAGACTATACGCTATGCGATATCCTGTTATAAGAACCGATTTTTTTTTTGTTTCTTTTAAAACAAATTTCCAAAAAAATATTCTATCTATAAATTCACATAAGATTGTGTTACGAACAAGATCCAATTATCATTAATATCATTAATATAAAATAAAAAAATAAAAAAAAAAACTTATATATTTTAACTCTGTATTTTATGAGTTCAAAAGAATTTCGACACAAATCTTAAACCACTGTTTTTATCTCTGTAGACCTTATATACAAATGTACATAAAACAGAAATATAATTTTAGAAAAAAATCAATTATAATCACGTCAGCCACATTAAAATTTTCGGCTCGTGATAAACTAGCTGACAAATTATTAATAAAAAAAAATGTTTGTTTCTGGTAAAAAAAAAAAAATCTACCTCTTCCTATATTACACCTATTATTTTAGAGATGTGTTTTTTTTTTCACCGAAAGAATGTAAATAAATTAAAGAAAATGGAGAAAAAAAATTAAATAAGTTTTATTGAAAACACCTGTCATAAATTTTAAAATTGAATTTGAGGAATACAAAAAAAAAAAAAACAGATTATCTTTTTTAAGACTATTAATTAAATTTTATATCTGTCCAAATCGATTTATATTTTTTTATTTATATTTGTTAGATTCTGACCAGTCTGACGAAACATTAAGTGACCGCAATTTATTTTCGGTGAGTATTGATTAAAATTTAAATTTTATAATACTTTGTTTAGACAAATTATTTCAGAGCCAATAAAATATTTACAAACTTCTTTTTGTAAATATATTACAACAATCCAAAAAAATTCTTCATTTCACATTTTTCTCGACATTCTGTTGTAATTTTCTTTGATTGTAATAAGCTCTTGAATTGGAATTAGGGAGATCCCAAAATAATGAGTTATTCCGCACCGCATGTAAATTGCCTGTAAGAAAAACGTATTCCCTTTCCCTTTTTACGAACCTTCTTAATAGAACCACTTCTGAACCGCCTTTTTATCTACACATTCACTAAAACACATTATTTTATCTTCGCAAAATCGATTCGCAAGTGTGCCGTTTTTGATTTGTTTTTTAGCAAATTCTTTGCGTAATTTTAAAGAAATAGTTTTAGTGGACACTGGCGTTTTTAGACAAATAGAAAATATTAATAAAGTTGTAAGAAAGTTTATTCCGTAAAATTGAAATAAATAATGAATTGAAAATTATGTTAAATTATTGTAATTATATTTAAATTATTGTAATTATATTAAAATATAAAAATGACAAATGTTCATTCATCAAGAAAATGGCGGTAAATAAACGCACCAGTTTTTGTGTTACGTTTTTAGTGAGCTCTAGACGTAGTACATATAAATCTCTTCGTTTTGTTCTACTCTTCTTATTCTAAAATTTACGTTTACGATAGGGTTACAACAGTTACATAGGATTAAAAAGGAATCTTATGTGGAGAAATGACTTCGTATGCGGTTCGAAAACTAACCGCTTTTGTTAAAGGGTTTTATTACATTTCAGTGGGAAAAATCACAATGGTTTATTTTGAGGATCCTTTACAATTAGAAAAAATGCTTTATTTATTTATAAAACTTAATAATGAAAAAATAGGATACAATTTAATTAACAACTAACTATAGATCTTACCGGCGCTACTTAATAAATTGATAGGGCTATTTAAATTTAGTAAAATATTAAGTTTTGTTCATTGTGAAAAAGAATTTGTATTTTTATGAATTAAATAAAATATCCAAATAAACTAAATACGGTGGACATCATAAACAGAACACAAAAGGTATCAGTACAAAAATTGATTATAGATGAACCTATACTTCGTTTTCTTTATCTAATTATAATTGTAGTATAGTGAGATGTTTTGCATAATTAGTCTTTAATCTTGACCGAGTTTACAAGCAAATTATTATCAATTTTAATGATCGTAACCTTACTGAATTAAATGATATGCATAGCTTATATTGTGTTTTGCAGGTCTTAAAATAATTCATTAAAATTAACTTTCTGCTATAAGCTATTTTTGAAAGATAAAAATTAGTTATAATTTTTTTCTATTTAATTTTTATAATTATATTTATGTATATATCAAGGAATTATACACTTCAGTATTGTAAAAAAGACAGATATAAAATTTAATATTGTAGATTTTGATCAAGAAACCACCCAAGTTAATTTTAATTAAATATAGCTATAAAATATACTTTGAAGGGTAGAATTTTTAAGTGTGTTTTTAATGAGGGTTGATAATCATATTAGTTTATTAAAAACACATTAAATTTAATTTAACCTTATATATAATTTTTTTTTTTAAATGAAAATTCCAAGTATACGTACATAATATATTTTGAAAGACAATAGAAACAACTTGAATTTAAGGTATATACGTCTCATTAGTTTCATACCAAAGAACTGTATGCCAAAGAGTGTATGCCAAACTATATCAAATTACATTTTAAAATTCAAAGTTCAGCATAATTATTAAACAATCGTTGAACAAAATTGTATAACAGAAAGGAATCGACGATGTCTCTCTGGATAATAAAAATCGAAGTGCATTATCGGTCATACTAATATAAAATTAGCGTTCGAATAAAATAAAAGGTTAATTTCTATATAATCTTTTTCATATACACCGTAACAAAATACTGATTGCAAATTTAAGTTGCATTTTGCATATAAAATACTGAAATATTATATTCAGTTTGTATGTATTAGATTGAAAAAGTTCAAACTGGCCCTCCTTGCTTGATCGAAATTTTATTAGTTAGACAGACCTAAATTATTTTATATATTTATTTTAAATATATTTTATTAATGTTTTTACTTTTACATAAAAAAATTATAAATATTTTGTATAAAATAAAAATATTTATTCATAAAGTTAACACGCTTAATGAAAAATTATGTACGCATTTCTTCGATAAGTATAAAGAAAACACACCTGAAAATATAAACTAATAAAATTATTTTTATATTTTATTATCGTCGGCGGTCGTCTGCATTTATTTGTCCACACCAGAACATAACAATAAAAATTCAACATAATTTCTTAGCATGAATTTCATTAGAAACGATCTTTTGTTATAGTCATTTTCAATGCATTTTCAATTTACGTAAATAAATTAAAAATGCTTTGCTATGATTTAGAAGATCATAAAGTTTTTATGTTGAAAAAATATAGTTTTTTTTAATTAAACAAAAAAGAAACAATTCAAAATGGACAAAATAAAATTAACAATAAATTCTTCTAAATTAGAAGAATTTAGTGTTTGGAATTTTTAAAATAAACGTCATAGTTCTCTCAGTTTAGTTCTCGTTCTCGTTACTACATAGAAAAGAACAAATTTGTCAAATTTATTTCATATCCTCCGGCCTCCGCTCCAGCTCTGACTCTTCCGACCGTGGTAATGAAATAAATGCATAATATTATTCTAAATCAGACATAATATTATTATTTTTTTAAATATGTATATTATTATTTTTTTAAACATGCGTAAACCTTCATTAAGAAACTCCCTTTTCTAAAGGCAAGAAAGGGTAAAGATTGATTTACGCACATCCGCCTAAAAACCGTGATGGTTAATTTTAATCAATTAGAAATCTCCGGCGAGAATTTCGGCAATTCTGGAACGGCCAAGAGTTGGTACAACTGTATCTTTTCTGTCGTGGCTTCTGCACACAATTAAATTTCTTTATAAAATATTCTCAGATTTACATTACACGCACTGTCAAAAAAAAAAATTACTTATAGTATGAAAAATCGCCACAAGAGTTAAACCGTCGCAAAATTTGTCAAGATTATAATTGTTTTTCAGCAGATATGTAAATCTGCTTCAATATGTAAATTTGAAGCTATCTTCAAATTACATGTTATAGTACCTTATACCTACTTCTAATAAACGAATTAACAAATTAGGGGTAGCAATACAAAGTTAACACAGACTTAAGGATACTTCATAAAACTATGACAACTATACGATTATATTTGAGCAATACAGCCAAATAAAATCTACTTTCTTAGACTTTTGGTATAAAGCCTTTGGTGATTATTGATTGCAAGGTTGTTTGCTAGGCTAGACCATTCTGGAAAGAGCTTTGAAGACAATTAATTCATATATTATTACCGTCTCTTAACTTTTATTAATTTATCGAAGATATGGAATTTGTGGAATATTTCGGTAAAATGTTTGTTAAATATTAAAATTTATATTGCTCGTATACGTACCTCGGCTTTTAAATGCAAGGAAATTCAAACAAACAATTATTTCAGTCAATTTTATGAATTGAAAAAGTGTGCAATGCTGTGATGCATTAAGCATTAGGTCCCCGATTCAACGCCAGACTTTGATGTTGCTCTCAGTTTACTCAGCTTTAAAAGACTACCAGTAACAAAATCTGTAATATGATATAATTATGAATTTGAGACTAGTAAAAATGTTAACGGCTGATATCATTTTCTGACAACAAACTTCTCACTATTAAAAGCCATTAGTTTGTTGCAATTAAAATGTTTCTTCACTCTAAAGAAACTTTTGATTCAGAATCCATATAAAATCAGTAGATCCAAATTGAAATTAAATGTGTCGAAACCTTTTTTAGAATACCAAGGCTCGGTTTGGGCTATATCCCATAGCGGCATTGCATTTTTTTTTTTGAAATTGACATCGGTAAGGTATTTATTTTTATTATATTGTAATTCACATAATTAGAAATTTTCCTCATTAAATTATATTTGCATATTTTTAATACATTTTTAATATTTTTATCCAGTTTTATGCAAAAAAAAAAAATCATTTGGATCATATTATCACAAATTTGCTTTGCAGCATAGTTTTGAATATATACATATTTATATTTATATGTATCATAAAATTAAAATTATGGAAAGTTTTAAAAAGCGATAAATTAAATATCTTTTCACTAAGACAAAATTTTGTGGAAGACAAAAATTTTTTGCAAATATTCAACTCATAAATTTTATTTAAAAATTTATTTTGAATTTTAATCAACTTAAGTAATTCGGAAATGTATACAGACTTGAAATCAATTAATTGCCGCGTTGCACTCCTTTAAATGTAAAACTTTTTATTTTAACTTCCATTCTCTGTTGATTCCTGGAATGTTTTTAAAAAAAAATTAAAGAGATGAGCTAATACAACCATCAGGAAACAGGTTCATTTGATAAATTTTGATCATGGTGAAAGAGAAGGCCATGTCTCTATATATACTTAGATATGTTGAATAAATTTTCAAAACAACGTAAAATAATTTATTTGGAAATTTGATATTTTAATGGTACAGTTTTTAAAATTGATGGCATTTTTCATCAATATTTTACATGAATTGAATAAAAAAATGATAGTTTTAATATATGCCAATGAATTTACGAACTAACAAGAAAATGTTTTGGGCAATAGATTAAATCCGCTGATCATGCGCACAAACTTTTGTAAAAAAATTAATATTATTTGAAAAGTTTTCAATAGTATATAAAGGAAGTAAGTTTGTGTGTAACTATTGAGTTCACTTTTGGTCCTTTTTCTAATGAATCTCATATAAATTTCTAAATTATTAGATTAAAAAATTTCAAAAATTTGTATAAAAGATTTAAATTATTTCCGTTTAAACTTAGCCTTTATTAAAAACCTCATCAAATTATGACAACCAATAAAATTTTATATTTTCGGATCTCTAGCAATTATTTTTTTTCCTTTAATAAACATCGCTTGAGGAAAAGCTTATAAAATATTATTATAATTTCATAAAATTCCATTTTAGCATCCAATTTAAAAATTGCTTTTAATTTAAAATAAAAAAAAAAACAAAAACGTTTTCTTATATAAACTGAAATTGTGTATCCTCAATTAATCGTGCCACTCGAAATTTATTAATGTTTAAAGATTATTTTTTTATATATTATATAAAAATATTTCTTTTTTTTCTCCTCTTGAAATTTATTTTAACGATTTTTTAATTCTCCTACTGCAGTTTTTTAAAAGCCTTTTAACCTGTTCGAATTGGTTGACTTGCACCTTAACAAAAAAACTATGTAAAAACAAAACTACTAAAACCTTAAATTTCTTTGATTTACTTTGCGATGGAAGATTTGGCAAACAAATTTATATTGCGATATATTCGCTATCACGGAAGTCATTCACTCGAACCGCAATTTTGAACTTCTTTGCAAAGTTTTTGTTTCCATCTTAAGAAACTCAAATAAAAGTAGCAACTTTAAATTGAAAATATACAAAATAAATGCTTACATGCACTTTAATTGTAGATCAGTTAAAGTAATCAACAACCAAAGAAAAAAAAAACGTAATTTATTTATTGAGAAGATTTTAATTGAATTTTACAGATTTTTATTTTATCTTATGGATTACAATTGGGTGGACATTTAATGTTAAGTATTGTAAAATGTTTACTTTGTGAATACAAAATGTTAAAGATTTTATTGTAATTAAAATCATGAATTCATATTTTATTATTTCGAAAATTTGAAAATGAAATTTTAAGAAAAAATAAATCCTTGTTAAATTTTTTTAAAATACAAATAAATTTAGTTTTAAATGTTATGATTAATGTTTTATTAGGTCACATGATGAAAATATAAAAAAAACTATACAATATTTTTTGACAATGTTATGAAGTCGGTTCACAATTTGAACAATCGTGGAAATATTTTCGTGAAATTGTATAAAATTGAAAAGTTGTGTTTTCTACTAAATAATTTTGTGTAACATTCATGAGAATGAAGTAAATTATTATGGTTAAAACATTAACGACATTGATAAATTTCAGTACTAAATTTTTTTTATATAACATCATTGACACTCCTTGCTTAAAGTTCGAAGATTTATACAAACCCTTGACTTATGCAATTTGTAAGTTATAAAGAAAATGTTCGCCTTGTATCACGAATCGGATCCGGACTGTTAAAATAATAATATTAATTTATTTAATAATAATATAGAATTTCAGGGTCAAAATTAACCTTTTCTACAAAATAAACTTAGTCCATTTTAAAATAAACCTTCTAATAATAGTAATTATATAGTAAAATTACTAATGAATTATAATTATAATGAACTATAAAGGAATATATATAGAAAATTGTAATATTTTAGAATGAAATCGATTAATGTCTAAGACTTATTATTAACTTTATTTAAATCCCACATGACTACAAATTTCATTTGCTATTATGTTCATTGGAGTAAATATAACTTTTTCCCGCAACATTTCTTAGGAAATAATATTCTCATTACCCAGATGCTCATCCTATCTCTGTCAAGTAATTTATCCTATCCCTTAATTTGAACGGCTGTACCCAAATTTTAACATCTAATATTGCAATCTTTTTAATCGATATGAACTCTTCAAAAAATTACGCTAATAATGGATAAATTAACCATAAATAATTGTTTTTATCACAATTTAAAGTTTTACAAATTTTATTATCACCGCAATAAAATTGGTCTAAAAATTATAATCGAAATTTTATTTATAACCAATAAAGAACCACATGAAAAGGCTGTAAAGAACCACATGAAAAAGGGACTATAGTGCACTTCATTTGCAATTTACAAGTGCTCAACTTTTACAACTTTTTCGGCAGTCTTTACCTTAGCGATCTCAACGACCTAGCCACGAAACTCAGAGACAGACGCTGACGCGGTACGCTTCTTAAATAGCACAAGATGGATCTAACTGCCTGCCTCTTTCCATCGCGTAACCTAGCCTGGTTTCATGATTATGAGTGGTAGTAAAACGGTACATATGCGCTAATTGGAGTCACCAGGTATTCATATACAAACCTGCAATTAAAAGACTGATGATTATGCTACCTAGTCAAAATACTGCGATAATTTAAATATTAATATTTCATTTGACTGAAATGGAAAACATTTATTTTGAAATGGACAAGCTTTATTTTGTGCATTGTGCAGTGGCTCATCGTTTAGATTGAGATTGTTCTACCAAACTACATAGAACTGTTCTTGTTTTTGATTGATATTTGTTTTTGTAATATATTACTTCATAAAAATCATTTCCATAAAAAAAAAACTGAATATTTCCTAAACTTTTTTAGTTTCTGTGGTTTTGGTCCTGTGCTCACTTAGTTCAGTACCAAAAAAACATCTCAAAACATTTAACTATATTTAAATGTTTACAGTTACATACTTATATGATATACAATCTTTTTAAATTGATATTTTTAATAATTCAAGACTACTATACTAAATCAATCCATCTTGTAAAACTACATAATAATTCAAGATGATTACATCGCTTTATGACGCATAACGAAACTTTTTCATTTTGTACAAAGATGAACTTGCAAAGGAAAATAACCAATTCGATTGTACAAAAAAAAAAATGTTGTACAGTAACGAAAAAAAAAGTAGCAAAAACTGCATTCCAATCGATTGCGCTCGACATTCAACTTGGTGAAGGCAATGAAGGTTTAATTTTATTTTATTTTATTTTGCAGCTTATTATTGGATATTTTTTTTATGTTCCGAGCAAATAATATTATATTTGTTAGGAATTATTATTGAAGTCTTACTGCTAAAATTGAAATATTTCAATATTCTGACTATAATTAATGGTTTATTTAATACAAAATGGAATATTGTAACTTACAAGAATAAATTGTACATTTTTATATATTCGTCTTCTTCATCGATTCTTTTTAATTTTTAATCTTATACCATTACCAGACGCTATAACTAAATTCTGGTTTATATTATACTAAATATTGTTAACTATACAAAAACTTGATAGTTCTATGCAACATCTGCATTTAAAACAGTTTTTAAAAACCTGGTCAGTTATTTATTCACATAATCATTTTTTATAAAGCCTTCTATTTAGAAGAGATATTTAGTTATGTATATAGCTAGAATTTGTTTTGTAGTCAAGTGTATTGAACATTTTAGAATTTCGCAGTACAACGCGTTCTGGTGTATTGAAAGAAATCAACGTTACTGGGTAAGACGAGTAGTATAAATCTCTCTTTGTTCTTTATATATCAATGTTTTTTTTTATGATTTCGAAGATAAATAAATTGATCAATCTGAAATCTGGTGAACTTCATTTAGTTTTAGAACTTTTTATTGAAAATTCGCCTATAGTGCATGTTCCTTTTCCTAGTCTAACTTTCAACTGACAGGTACAGAATCGTCAACTGACAGGTACAGAATCTTGTGAATCCTGTGTATATATATGCTTACGTTTATGAATTTGGAGAAGTGATAAAATAATTTTAAATGACCGCTTATGGGTTTGCGTTAACTTTAAAATGTTATTTTTATTCCCTTATATTAATGTTTAATTCATTCCAAATTGTTATTTAATTATGTGTCAACCCAAAATTATTGATTTGGTACAATAATGATTTGGTACAATAAAGTTTTTTTAAAGTCGTACACGATACTAAACATTAATTTTGTTAAAATCTTACTTATGTTACCTTTTAAGTGTTAAAATAGACCAATTAAAATGAATTATCAAATTGAGAGCCTTATCAAAATACACATCGTACATACTTCATCAAATATGCAGTTTTGTGTTGTTTTTTTCTTTAAAAAAAATATCGTGTTCGTGCATTAATATTAATATATTATTTAATACAATAAATTTACTCTATGTGTGACACCATCTAGCCTTGTATTCTTGTATAGGCAACTCACAAAGTTACGATAAGATAAATTTTCCATATAAGATTTAGCTACGAAATCAAAAGCGAAAAATTTAAACTGAAATATAGCAAAAAACCATTTTGTACTACGCGCGACATTTTAACAGTAAATATCATAGCAACAAGATGACGTTTCTTACAAGCATCTATAAAATTTAGCGTGGATTTATCGTGTTTTGGCTGAACAATAAATAATACGGGGTTAAATTTTGACAAAAAGTGCAGTTGTAATTGTGTTATTTGTGCAAATAACAAAATCAAAATAATTATGTCGTCATCAATTAAAACGTAATTTTATTATGAATTATGACATTTTTTAACGTCACTTTTTATCTGTACAATAATTTTTAACTCAAGATTTATCAGCCATTTCGCGAAGAGTTGTGAGTGAACCAACGCAATAAAAGTTATTTTAGTTCGAGGTGCTTATCGCCCATAATAAGGCTATATGCCACTCTTCTTCAGAAAAAAATATGTTAGGAAGAATTTTATGAAATAGAGTAATAGAAATAAGTAATTGGAATAATTACACTATAATAAAGTACAATATGCAGCGCCACGTAGTTTTGTTATATTAAATTCAATCACGTATATTCAAATATCGTTTTCCTTAAGAGGAGCTTATCAATGTCTATTATTGGTAAGTCCATTCTCCCATCTGGACCTTTCAATTTAAGCCAAAAAAATATCATCCACAAAAAATTATTTTGCAAAAATTTTAAATATTTTTTTTTTATGAAATTTATATTATTGCGTTCCACTTAAATTGTACCTTTAACGTTTCTTGATTACCAAACGTTCTTTTGACGCTTTTAATTTTTTTTTTGTGTTGAAATTTATCTTGTTTGAAATAAAAAAAATATATATTGGTATCCGTATATATACTGACAATATTTATGATTTTTTATAATACCAATAAACATTAAACACAGCACAACGGAAAGGAATGAAAAAAAAGACAAAAATTCAGTGCATTCTCAAATTATACTCCATGGGCATCTTTATAACAGGTTTCCTTCAATAAAGTATGTGTTGTAGCAGCCACATTAACTAACATCACAACAACAAAAATTCCGATAGCAAAGCATTCAGAATTAAAAAATTTACTTTTCTTTCGATCATAAAATTCGAATGGAAAAAAAGGGCCGACCAACATGAACTTTTGGTTTTTGTTTTTGTTTTAATTTTAATTTTTTTTTTTTTTTTTCATTTTTATCATCATCAAAATAAAAAAAAACTTGTTTTAGTGGTTCAGTTAGTTGAACTGAGGAGGATGAAAATTATTCGAATTCACGCTTTGGGCATTGGACAAAATAATAAAATGCATAAAAAACAACGACTATACGAGTCCATACAAATTGTGAGAGTTTTATTAAATAAAAGAAATTCTGATGCACTTTTTGAAGCTTGATCTTACAGGTATTTTTGTATTCCGGAAAAAAGTCAAAAAAAGAAACTTTACTCAATGATTTAAGTTGCCAAAACATATTTTTTTAAATGATACTTTTGTCAATTATTAACATGAAATGCAGGCTTCTTAAAAAAAAAATTTATAATTTTGTTTCTGTACGTTAAATTATGTATTCTATTTTTAAACTTTTCAACTACTAATAAGTAGGACAGTTCTGTAAAAGGAATTGTAATGCATTAGAAACTCAATACTAAAAATAGTTGACGCTAATTGCAAATTCATCGTTTTATGCTAATACTTTTCAGTCTGTACGTGTCCGTTTTTTGTTAATTTTTAAAAATTATATTTACAATATAGTTAATGCCATCCTTAATTACATTTGCTAATTTAGAATATAGAACCAGACGAAAATTAAAAAAAAATTGGTATTCATCGAAATGGGAACATTTCGACCAAAGGGAACGTATTTTTTCAACAAATTATTACAATTTGATACATAGTAAATATGTATTCACAAAAATTGAAGATACGACAGACGGTAATGTAAAAAAAATAGAAATTTGCTGCCACTAGAGGCACTGCATTGTAAAATATATTCTTTTACGACTTTTAAATATAAAATTAACATATGAAATTCGATTTTTTAAATCATTTACAATATTTTCATATTTTGAAAAAAAAAAAAAATTAAAAAGAACTAATTAATTTTTATACCAAAATAAAAAATTTTATAATATGACCATAAATATTAAGAAAATGTGTTAAATTTTAAGATTAATTGTGTTAAAAATATTAATTTTTATACAGTAAAAATTAATGACCTGTGAAATATTTTTATTATATTACAAAAATAAATATGTAATGTTGAAAGGTGTTAAACTTAATAAAAAAACATATGATAATAAAATATAATGTAAAATTACTAAAAGTTTTAAATTACCTTTTTTTTTTGTAGTAAAATTAACAAAATCGAAAACTTAAAATTCTTAATAAACTAATTGTGTATAGCTTAAGTCCTTAGGCATTATTACCTGTAAAGAAAAATTTAACAATTAATTATAAATTAAATTATGTTTATAGAAATATATTTAATAATTAATTAACAACATAATAAAATATGGTTAAAATTAAACGCACTCACACTTTCCTTCACCCATAAATTCCGCAATTTGTCACACCTTCTAGTCAAACAAACGAAAATATTTTGGTATAATCATAATTCATAAATTCATGAAAACGAAATTTTATATTCACACCTTTTCGTTTTAAATCACTAATGCCCGATTTCACAGTGAGATCTTAACAAAACAAATTGTGTGGCTGGCCAGCAACTTACACTCAGTTGATTTTTTAATCAAAATTTGTTCTAAGCTTAGCTGAACCAAGAAATGTGAATTATTGAATTATGATAATTGAAAAATGTGTGAATGAAAATGAACCATAATAATTAATGTGATATTGGAATTTGTGAATGAATTTTTTATTTTTTTGTATGTAACATAAAAATATAAATTATGGAGGAAAGAAAAGGAGTAATTTTAGGGTTTTTCTATTAACTTTTGACTTTTATAATGTACATATTAACAATTTATGTCTTGTGAATTTATTTTCTATTTGTGTATATAAACTAATAATAATAAAATGTGTCAAAAGCGAAGCTTAAACTTTTGTTTAAGAAAATAAATTAAATCGAAGTTTGAGCTCTAGCAAAGGCTTAAGCTCTCCCTGTGGAATCGGACATAAATATTTTTGTTTCATTATATATGTACATACTTGTATATATATTTATATACTGTAATGTCTAAATTTAAAATTTTTTAAATTCATATCTGAAAGTGAAATTATTTGTTTCGGTCGCGTCTTAAAGAATAATACAAAGTTATCGCTTTAAATTTGTTTAGCTTGATCGCATTGCAATCGTTCATAACTTTTGTGCGACCCACACGTCCATAAAACCAAAAACAATAAATTCTAAGGTTTATTTTATTTGGAAAACAAAATTATCAATTTTTTTTTTTTATATTAAATAAATATTTACTTTTTGGCGTTTCCAAGTGCAAGTAACGATTATTTTCTGTTTACAACAATTCTAATTTATTGAAATTAAAACATTTATAGTATTTCTTTATACAGGATGTCGCAAAATCAACGAAAGGGTTTGAAATTTAATGATTTTTTATTTATAGAGAACCACCAAGCATATTTGATTATATATGGGTCCTCTTTATATTTTTTAAATGTAAAGCTGATAAAGTGTAAATGTGTAACATGTCAGACCAGTGTTTACAGAGTGACTTGAACCCACAACCTAATTGGTGGTAAACCAATACTTTTTACATTGAATTAATCTCTTTTGTGGCAGTTAATAATGAAATTAAAAAAATAAATCTTGTAATTTTCGGTTTAGCTATTGGCCATTTTCGGCTTTGACGTTTACGTATTTCTCGACATTAAATTCGAATTTTATCACGAATATTCTTTTTTTTTATTTACAAGATAGTTGTTAGTAGTTAGTTGATAGTTTAATAACGAGCAATCATTTTGTAATTGAATATTTCGTCTGAAAGAACTCTTAATTTATTTTTTAGTTTATGAAAATATAGGGCATTATAACAAAATAACAAAATTATTGAATATTCAAAACCCTTCGATACTTTTTACGCCACCATGTAATCATAAATTATTATTTTATCGTGGGTGAATATTTTAATGATCTCAAAATCACTGTTTTATTTTTTTTTAAAAATACTTCATAAATATGGTATTATTGACAATGTGACTGTGACATATAATTTAAAATCTGTCAGTTATTTATGAAATCAAAATAAAAATTTCAAAATATTTTCATATTTTACAACTTTTAAAACCGATAATTTTGTAAACAATTTAATTTAAAATTTATTGATTATCGTTCCAAAAGTTTGATTATAATTTCTGAAATCTTATCTTCGAAACTGCTAGTCTAGGTGCAACCACAAGTAAAGATGACTCTTTTGACTATGTATAAAAAATGATAGCATGATAAAGTTATTAAGGAGTGAGTTAGGTCAAATCATAAAATAGACGATATAGATATAGATAGATAACCCACTTTTTTTCGGTATCAGATACTCTTTTCTGAAATTAGATGTTTGAAAATCTTTCTCAAAATCATGCAGCCCTTCAAGGAACTGATGTGTACTGATGTTAACTTTACAAAAACCGTTTGTCCAGCTCGATGGTTTATTGGTCACAACGCATCCTCAGAAATCAAAGCAAAAAACTTAAAACAAGAAAGCAATTAAGCTTACTTGTTAACAAGTTCAAAAAAAAAAATTAAATACAATGTCAAATATAGTCATTAAAAAGACATTCATTTCATAAAATACAAATATAATAAAAACATAATGTATTTTTAAACTGAAGATCAACGTTGATTAGTGAAATGATAATAACCTTACACTAAATAATTTTCAATTCTCAGATATTCTTATTTACATTATGCATTTAAAAATTGACATGAATTCTTTAAAATATCGACAACGACTAAATATTTGCACCTTTATATTTAAATTTTTTTTTTATTTTGCACTTCATTTGACACTAACACAGAAAGTTGTTGTTATTTCTGAAAGATATGTTTATCCGAAGGCGGGACACCAGACATTAATATTTATGTATTATATAAAAAAAAAATATGTCGGTATAGCGTTCAGATTAAGTTGTCCAAAAGGTTCTCATTCATAATCAGATTTTTTAAGAGTTTTTATTTATTTACATATATTTTATATGTAATGTTCAGTTATAGAAGACGACATTACATACATGGAAATCATATAATTTTTTCCCTTTATTTACTTAAAATAACAGGTACATTAAATATTGTCAGAAGGAAAACTCATTAATCAAAACTGAGAATATTTTATTTATCTATAGACTTAGTTATATTATTTTACATTTCTTTTCACAAAAAAAAAATAATGTTAAATTATAATTTTTTTTTATTTTAAATACCAAAAGACGATAAAAAAATGTCTCAATTTAAAAAATTTAGTAAAAAAAAAAAATTTATGAAATATTTGTGTGAAACATAAAACGCGCAATGGCGCTCAAAGTATTTTATATGCTTGAACAAGTTTTGTAGATCTTTAACTAAAAAATATTTTGCATATTAGGAATGATATTAATTTAATTCGACAATATTCTTGTTTTTTCTAAACTTTTAACCATGTTTTTATTTCAAGTTTGTTTTTGTAATTTATTATGAATAATTTCTTAAATTTATAAAAAAAAAAACATAAAACAAACAAAAAAAAGATTTTTTTGAAGGTTATTTGAAAATGTTCTGATTAATCTAAATAGCATTTTAATTTTATGATATTGATTTATCAATAATTAAATATTAAAATAGAAATTATATTGTTGTGAAATGTTGGGAAAACAATTTTTTTACAAAGTTAACATTCCAGTCGAAATTAAACATTATTCAACATCATAATTCGCATATAATGAATATCAGCAGACCAGCATTGAGTCAGTTCAATTTTTAAGAAAATCAGAGTTAGGTCCAGTAATAAGTGTGAACAATTTATATCTGAATCTGCTAATTTCTACATATACACCGTACTTAGAAAGTTAGGGCTAATATTACTTAGTTTGAATGATGGTATTTGTACGAAATTTAATCCCTTCAAAATTTCAATATTACTGTGAACGTGGCGAAACTTATGCTGAAGGCTGAAGCATTCTCTAACTAAGAGTTGAAATTCACGGATTTGTAGTAATATGTCGAGAAATTTTACTAGTACTTATGAATTAAATTAGCTGACACTTTTAAAGGCTTTTGACAGATTTGTCGAAATTTCAGAATCCGGACAATAGTGTGGAATTTTATTTAAATAAAATAAGCGAATTCCGAATTGCAATATTATCCGAATTTCAAATTGACTAATAAAAACATTGATCTTTGGAAACAGGAAACCTATTTTCCTTTAGGATTATCACGCTATTGAAAAAATACCGCACTTGTATCACATGATTCTATACTTAATATTAATACGATGCTCTACCAATCACTCTGTCTTCTGCACAGAAAAATTGTATATAATATCTGAACAAAAATTAAAAAACAAGTTTTTATCACAAGAAATGCAATATAATTTTAAGAGTTTTAATGAACTATGAAATGTTGCGATGGAAATGGTCCTAAAAACATCGATTTCACTCAATTGTGTTTTTATTCACGTTGTCGAAACTAACCGTCTCCCTGCACATGTACGATTTTAATCCAGACAAGGTCCGCTTGAGTTTCTCGTTGATGCGAAATAAGTTTGGGTCTGTGGTGTAAGTTTATATCTTAACTTTAAATCGAATTTAGTACACAAGTTGGTTTCGTCTTGGTGCCGTGCCTGCGAAAATTAAGGTCCGTAGCTTGATGCTAAAATGTATTGTATAGTAATTATTATATGATTCGAATAAAATTTGGTACACAAGCTTCATTTCTTCATGTAGTTAGTGTCTGTATACACGAAAATAATTTTTGGTCGGTAGCTTCAGTGGGTCCATTAAAAATGAATTACTATATTTTAAAATAGACCCTTTGAGTTACCCGATTTTAATGATATTTGACAGTTCGTTTTGTCATATAATATGGTACTCCTAAAATTTGGAGTTGGTAGCTTACGAAGTCCGTCCAATTTAGTTTACTAAGTATATTTTATTATATGTTTTTGATCTAGAACAAATTATTACCCAATTTATATTCGAGTTGATTTTGTTATCTATTTTGTACCGGTCACTAGTTTCACTTGGTCTGTATTGAAATTCCGAATTACATAAATTTCATTCTTGATATCTTAAAAGATATTTTTTTTGTTAACAAAGCGGTGATTTTTACAAAGCACTGTTTTGAGTAACTACGAATTATCTGCTCCCCTCGGTAAGCAACTTTCATTATTATCGATAATAATAATTTAATAAATTTTAAATCAATTTTCCGCCCATTTTATATCCTTTGTAAAATTAAATTATTCTTTTTTTTTTCATTATTAATTTATAACATATTGGAATATTTCAGGTATAGTTTCTTGACTGTTTACTAAACTGTTCATTAAATTTAATATATATTTATGTATATACTATAAGAAAAAACATATTTTCTTATATTCATAAGACAATGTCATATTTCTAGATTACACTTTTCGCAGTAATTTTTCGTTCATAGCTTTTTTTCATGTACAAAAATAAAAAGAATCAATATTTATTACCCGTAACAACGAAATAAAAAATATACTAACCTAGGGAGAGCAGATATCTCGTAGTTATGTCCAAAATAGTGATATGTTATTAACATTTGGAAAAGAACTATCCTTTGTGAAAAATGTCAAATCTTTTAATACAATTAGAATGAATGTATATATTTTATATAATTAGGCGTTTTTATTGGTCCTCACTGAAACTACCGATCCCAAAATTATATATTCACAAACTAGGTCATATGTTTAGGATTATCATGATTAATTACAGCTCAAAAGGAGCTTAAGCTTCATGAAGATCATTTTGCCATGAATCCACTAAAGACTGTACCCCGTATTTCAGGAGCACCATCATGTGTGTCAGCTATCATTGAAATCGAGTAATAAAATTATAGTAGAGCATTGAAAATATTAAATATAATTGCCCCAAAAAGAAGCCCAAATCAGTTCCATAGGCTTTTGGGACCATCTCAAAATCTATATAGATTATTTGCAAAAGGTGAAATAATTACAGCAGAATATTATGCAGGATTTTTGAATCGTTTTAATGGTAAAATTTTAAAAAATTACTGATGCCATAAACGAAAAAAACAGATATTTCAATAGATTGAACAAATCACATTCTTTCGGATGGTATAAAAACACGCGGTTAAATTAAAAGTATCGTCTTATTTTGAAAATTAAAAAAAACTGAAAAAAAATTACTTTTTTATTTTATTTCACTTACCTATCGAACCTCATACTAAGCTATTCAAAATTATTGGAGAAGCATTCTCACAAATAAATAAAATTACAAGAATTTGTCTTAATGTTAAAATATATTTTGGTCGCAGGTTGGGAAATTGATAACGATCAAATTTCAAAATTTCAAACTTAAGATATTAAAGAAATCAAAATAAAATTGAATTTTTACTCCACTAAATTGTCCTCTTTTGTTGATTAAACTATAAACAAAATTGATTTTATCAGAAAATTAAATTATATGTTTAGATAAACTCATTTTATTTATTTTTTTAGCTATGTTCAGTAAGAAAAGTTGGTTGTTTCAAATAATCTTAAAGTCCTATACAAATAGAAACCATCATAATAAATATTCAATTACTAAAAGTGCAAAACCGACCATGAAAAATAAAAGAATGCATTTCAGTTTGGCTTGTTCTGTTCCCAATTTAAAAGAAATATCAGATGCAAAATACTCGATCGATACGAAATTGCACATTATTATATATTTATGAGAAAAGCAAAATAAAAAAAAAAACGAGAAATTTTTGAACCAAGGCGTTACATGAAACAACAAAAAAAATGGTACTCGAAACGTGTAGAGGTACATTAACTTTAACGAATCTCGAACATTAAAAATTCCAAGAAAATAAAACCAATAACAATAAACATTCCCTTTTTGCAAAAGATAAAAAAATATGTTTAATACAGGGTGATTTCAAAATTGATTTCTGGATGATCATGCTAGTCCTGATGATCGATCTAATAAATGTTAAAGTAATTAAAGCTTTAAATATGACTAATAATGTACAGTGTTGTTATTCTTTTTCTATTAAAGGACTTGGGTCACGGCAACCCAAGTAATGATAATTTGTTTTTAATATTTCATTAAGGTTTCCTTTCATCAGTTTTTTCTGTAGACCATTTAGTTTGAATTCAGAGTGCACCAGAGTGAGATGATTCACATTACATGTACTAAAAAAATAACCTGCTTTTTTGTACTCTAAATAATTATCTAAATAAAAAATTTCTATCCCCATTTTTTATGACAGGTTTTAATGTTTTGTTTTGATATCTACCGAATCCCTTTTAACAATTTTTCACCTGAATCGCTTTTGTGAATGGTTGGTTATCTATGAATGTAATTTATGTTTGTTAATACGAAAAAACTATAAATGAAACTAGAAATTATAAATTTCTAATTTAGGAATTTATTAACCTGAAAATTGAGTTAACTTAACTCGCTCAAAGGGAAATGAAAGTGTTCCTTGTGAGATAAAGTATATAATTCATTAACCAAAAATTATTGTTACACAAACTCTTGCCATTTTTATAATTTACGCTCCTTGAAATTATGAATATTTTAAAAAATATAGAAAGCTACAAAATTTGCTTTCCGAACTTCAATTGATGATTAAAGTATGAATTGATGAATGAGTGATAAAATAATAGAAATTCGAATATAGTGCAGCGTTGATCAAAACGATTTTGTTTTACATGAAACAACATTAATAATACTAAGTGCTAACACGCAAAATTGCCTCTATAATTAATAGTGGCAGTATTCCTTAAACATTATTTAGTATTTTATTTTTTACATTATACATAATTATTAATAATTTTCCTTTTTCTGTTTTCATTATTTAATAATTACATCATTCAATGTTTACGCATAATCGCAATATTAGTTAACTTGCTACACGAGCGTTTATTGATGTGAATGTTAATAATCACTCATTGTCTTAATTTTATCTGAAAGAAAAAATATGTTTTTTTTTTACCATAATGTTGCGAATTGAATCGTCTTGTTCTTAAGTAATTTTGCAATTACATATTTAGCAACATCAGAGTAAAATTAAAAGGTAAAAGATATTTTTTTTTTCTACTATGTTTTTTTCTATATACATAATTATATAAATGAGATGTGAATAACTTTTTCATTTCAAATGACACATCAATCACAATGACGTCAAGTTGGATTATTTGATCATACAAATATTTGTTATGTTTTGTTATGAAAGTGTTTTTTACAATTCGTGGTTTTTGCAAAACAAGCTTATAAGGTAGTTTTAAATAAAAAATATACTATAATTTTCTAGAACCAAACCATTTCAAAGAAAAATTTTTGACTAAAGTTTTTAACGGACACGTTTAATTTTATTAGGTCATTAATGACAATGCAAACATCACCTAAAGTAATTATAGCTATAGTAAATTAAAATAAGTTATGACTAAAATTCTTTTTTACTCATTCATTCTTTTTACTAATATATTCCAAAGATTAGTTTATTAGTTTATTTCAAAAAAATATACATAATTTAATTATCAATCAAGTCAAATTGATGGTGCAGTAAATAAGATAGTTTTAAAAACAGAAGTTGGTAAAAATAATTTTTCTTTATACGATTCCGAGGGTATAGATTTTAAAAATCACGAATGTAAAATTTAGTTAGTTTTATGATGTCTGTAAAATTTTAGTTTCTTAAATTAGTTAAGATCGAAAAAACAAAATCTGAAATCTGAAATATAATATTAAATTTAATAAAATAGATAAAAATAACAATAAAACTATGCAAATGTAATTTTTTTTTTTCAATTTCTAATATGCAATTTGTAATTTATTTGGAATGCTAATAAAAGCATTACATTTAATGATTCCATACTTAAAAAGACTTCAATCTCACGAAGGGCAATCAATTTACATAATATATTCAAGTTTATAATTCAAATTACTAATAATAGATTTAAATAAATTTCTTTCATTAATTAATGTAGGAGCATCAGTAGAAGAGCTTTTCTTTTAGACGTCCTAAGAGACAAGTTACCACTAACCAGCACTAAGATAACAATTTTAAATTATCCGTAGCCCAAAATTTTGACTTGTCTTCTCATGTAAATCCTCAATTTTCTTTTACATTTCGCAGTTCGCCATACGACATACGATTAAACTATCTATGTAGATAGTTTTTGGTTCTAATCAGCACCAAGCAACTTTAAAAAAACATTAAAATTTAGTTCGTTATATTTTGATATCTTAAAGATTTAAACTTTTGTGTATATTCCTAAAATTATACATTCATTAAATTGTTTATAAAGTGCTGTTTTAATACACTATTATTAGTTTTGGGACTAAGCAGATTTATATTCTTGATTTTAATAGTGTTCTATTGAAGTGTATATATTCCACAATAAATAAAATAAACCCTGATTATTGAAAGTAAATGAAAATGCTTAAGTAAAAACTATATACTAAGTCCATAAAAACCGGATTCAATACAGAATGTTTATTAGAATACACATTACAGACCAACCTCAGAAATCAGAACATCGCTCACAAACAAAATCTGTATAAGTAAAACAAACAATTTGATAAAGGACACAAAATAAAAATGAAACTTAATAAATGAAATTAAAATTTAAAAGTGACTACGTGCAAAAACAAATTTATTAAATTTTTCATCAAACTCTAAACAATTTCTTATATTAATAATAATTTTTAAGATAAAATACAAAACACATGATCGAATTTATCTTTTAAATTCAGAAAACGTGATAAAATATTTCTACTCAAATCCACCTGTTGTTCATAAGAAATTCTTTTAGAAAACTTTCGAATTTTATTCCTCTATATAATTTGATTTAATGCTATCGAATGATCATAAATTGTATTCGCGCGCATTAAAAACGAAAAAAATTAAAAACTTAAAAGAAGGAAAAAGATAACAAATAAAATCTAAAATAAAAACTTATTAAATTTCCAAGATGATCACATGCACAATCAAACGCAATATTTTGATTTAACGTTGGGGCGTAGAACTTTATGTGTTAAGCTTAGTATCGAGTTATAGTGAAATTAAATTTTAACACCATCTCCAAATCTTTCAAAACTTTCCGTTGAAATTATAATCGTGAGAAAGTTTTGAAGAGTTTGTGGAGATAAATTTGACAAAAAGGTAATTTTAACATTATTTTTATAATTGTTATAATAAATAACGCTATGCTCACCTCTTCAATTTGAATTAAAATATTTTATTTAAAAAAAAAAGCCAACTGTCAAAATTCCGCAATGATAAAAGCATTATTTCACGTGAAAAAGTATTATTGGGATACGTTTTGGATCTGTTGAAAATAAACAGAAACTACGAATTTTACAATTTTTTATATGAAGCGGAATTTTTCACAATGTTAAATTTTATATGAAAATTTTATTTCACAGCGAACTCGATACTAAGCTTAAGAGCGGAAGTTATTTAAATGAATGTTTTTTTTTTTTTTTTGAATAGTTCTTTGCTTTATAGCAAGATTCTTTCTTAATAAAATAGGGAAAAGGTGAGATAATTTTTAGTTTATAAATTTGGTGTTTCTTTATTTAAAATTAATTTGTGTGAATGACACCAAGTTTATATCGAAATTTTTAAAGATCACTTGAATTTATTTTAAAGAAAATTTATTGTAAGTTTTTTAACAAATTATTAAATATTTTATGCTGTATTCACCATAAGAGAAGTTACGTCAAGCAATGCAAAGTTAAGAGTTGGAACCATTTGAAAATATAGTACATATTACAATTTTCAATGAAATTGGCGGATGTCAACACAAAGAAAAGTATACCATCTTTCAAAATTTTCAATTTGCTGGAAATTGTAAAACAAAAACATCAATGACATTTATTATATGACATTTTATCATTTTTTTAAGGTAAAATTATAATTGTTTTTGGAAAATTAATTAAAATTTAATTTGCTGCATTTCAATCATTTGAGCTAATAGATTAAAATAAATTTACATCAGCTGAGCTAATAGATTAAAATAAATTTTGATTGTGATTTAAAAAAATATAATAACTTTGCGTTGATTCAACATTTTACATTTTAATTGTAACTCCAGGGTTAAGTTTTTTTAATAATTTTACGTAATTCTGTTCAAATTTATTTAATAATCTAGTCACAGGTCTTGTAACAATTATTTAGAGAGACTGATTTCTAATGCCATTAAACCAACACAAATTCTCTACCGCGTGGTGTGATACTCATGGAGAGGAAGTAAATATATTTTTTTTTATATTGTTTCGGAACTATTTAAAAATAAATAATATAATAAATTTTAATTTTTTTTTTTTACAAACATTAAAAATAAATATTTAAAATTTTATGCTGATTATAAATTTAGAACTTTTTTTTTGTTGCTCAAGCTTTATTGACTCCACATCCACACCTACATCATTTTTTTCATTTTGGGGTGCGTAGTTTTTTTTTTGAATATAGCACATTGCGTAGATATATTTGCATTTAATGCGTGACTTAAAAGTGTCAATAATTAAAAATTTTAAATTAATATATACAGATAGTAGTATTTTTTCCAGATTTGACATTTGGGCTAAAAGGCACGAATAAATCTTGAATGGAAAAAGAGAAGAAGTAGCTATAATAATGTTAGCAATAGAAATAAATTTTCTGATGGATTGACAAACGCACGCAACATAGTTTCTCTTTTTTTTTTTTTTTTTGAGATTTCATTGATAAATTTTTCAACATAATAAGCATAAAAATATTTTATGTTTATTATATATTTTGTCAAAAATCTTTATTATAAAGTGTTAAAATTTTTGCCGATCATAAGAAAAATATGTAGGGCAAATTATGTAAAATATATGCTCATAAAATTAAAATATTCTTTATAGAAATTCGTAAATATTCCAAATCATTAAATTAAATTTCTATCTAATAATTTTATTTAAATATAGTTTGTTTATTTATAATTTATCAAATGAAATTTATCTTCCTACAGGAAATTCCATTTTTATTCGATCAGCTAAAAATATATGCTGATATGGACAAGTATTAAAATTTATGTAATTGAAATTTAATATGTAATTTTTATTTTGTAATTGCTTATATATCGTTGAAACAAAATTTATCAAGGGTGGGCTACATTGTACCGATCAGTTCAGTTTTGATTCGATTTGCACATTAGCCAATCGACTTGGTAAAAACATAATTAATATGTTTTTTTGTGTTTTTTTAAACTGTCAAATATAATTTCTTTTGACATTTAATTTAGTTTGAATTGTAATCGTTCTAAACGATTACAATTGCATTTCAATCCACTCAACTCAATCGATTTTCCATACAAAATATAATGAAAACGAGAAATTTGAACTTTACTGAACGAATCGGTTACTGAACTGATTAATACTATGTAGCCCATACTTTATAGGGAAAGATTTTCTTTAGAATTGTATATAGTCAGATGTTCTTTATAATTGTTTATTTATGCTGATCTGCATATTATGGAAAATTTGTAAATTTATATTATGTATATAATTTTATAAATGTTTTATATAAAAAGTAAAAGTTACACTAATTTTTTAAGTGATGAATAATCCATTATGTCTAAAAATTTATAGTTAATTAAATTTCAAATTTGGTTTTTATATACTCATATCTTTGTCGGTGGTTAACTTACATAAATTCATATTTCATATGTAACCAAATTTTATTCTTTCAACTCCAAATTATGATTTTTCCAATGAAATAAATTCGGCGACAATAAAAAAAAAATTCTGTTTATTTATATAAATATTTATTTTAATATTTTTCGTCATGCTGCCGCCGCCATTTGTTGTCACTGGTGTCGACATATTAATTAAAAGATTTTATTTATATATTTATATAACATAATATTAAATTTTCCGGGAATTCTCTTGGGAAAGTAAAAAAGACACCTTTCTCTCCCCCGAAATTTATAAAAAAAAAAAGTAATAATATTACAACTATAATTGGCATTATGCCGGCTTTTTAGTAGCCTGCCGGCTGCCGCCACAAATTCTTATCAAAATAATAAATATTTTTTGTTTTTTTTTTTTTTTGTTTTGGGCTATCTTAAAGAAAATACCTGATTAAAGATTGTATCGGCCCATAATGCTTTTAAAATTCTATTTCTATTATCAAAGTGGCTTTTGATAATGCGATAAACTTGTCTCACTTTCTTTAAAAATTTTTGAATTTTTTTAAAGTAGTATTAATATTTAGGCATAGATAAAAATATTTTTATTTTTGAAAATATAAATAAGTCTGAATGTCGAAGATAGTTTCAACGCCGTTTAGTTGTGTGAACTGTCAAAAAACATAAATATATTAATTAAATGAAAGTTGGATTGATTTCTACCATTTTCTACTTAGACGGCGTCGTTACGGCTAAAATTGTAAAAAACAATGTAGAATTTTCATTAACATTTCGATACTGAGTGAGTTAAAACATATTTGGCAAATAATTAAATTTGTAACAACATAAATTATTTTGTGTAGGTTACGCACAGTACGTTTATATGATTCCTATTCGTAGCCGTCGATAATTTATACATATATATTTATGAAATTATGAGTTATGAGCTGTTTCGATACAGTCACGAATTGCTTTTCACACGACTTCGATTCGTTGTTATAACATTTTGATGTTATGTACTAAATTTCTTAATGATTTATTGTTGTCGTTAGATTAAACTAAAAAATTAATATTTTTACTTAAATTATTTTATGAAACTATAAATATTTATTAAATCGTATCTAAAAAATTTAAATATTGAGTAAAAATATGTGAATAAATTATTATTATAATGAAAACCATTGAACCTCCACCTTCATTCAATGTTCAACATTTTGTTTATATATGTGTCATTATATGATTGCAATAATTTCTGTAGCTTTGAAATAAAAAATATAATTAAAGAAATTTTACTTAAAAGAAATTTTAAACTACGAAATTAAATCTAATACGAATTCTTTATGTAAATGTCTCGTTTTCCTATTTATGTACACATATTTTAAAGATTTAACATTTTTAAAGATTTTAATTTTTTTTCATAGAAATTTTCTAACAATTATTCTATAAATTAATAAGTCTTAATTCCAGTTTAACTAATTAACGTTTATATCGAATTCTTCTATGAAATTTATTGGCGAAATATCAACTAACATAATAATTAAAGTTTAGTTGAAAATTTAAAATGAAAATCAATTAAAAATACATAAAATAATTGTGAATTTTATTAATTCAGACCAAATATAATTTTAATGTAGAAAAAGAAAATTTTCTCATAATAAATTTTAATTGATTAAATTTTAAAAACAGAAGTTAAATTAAATTTACCACTAATAAAATTTATTATTTTTACGATTTTATCTTTTAAATTTAAATGGTTTTTTTTTTTTTTTGATATAGTTTTATGAAATTTATTTTGTTAGAATGTACAATAATTCTAAAGAAATGTAAATTAGTTTCCCAAGTTTATGGGATTAATTAAAATTAAGTCAGATTTATTTTTATGTTAATGTAATTTTGTATTTTTATATTAATTTGAAGTTTCTTTTATTATTGTTCACTTAGTTATTTGAATTTATTATAAAGTTTTGCTTTTATTTATAAATAATTAAGTCATGTTGGACATGTTAATTTAATGGTATATTAATTAATTATAGAAAAGGTTCTAAATTACTTTATTGTTCAATTAAAATTTGTGTCTTTTTAGTTGTGTAATACCTAAATAATCATATTTTATTACCAGCCCAGCATAAATATAATTTCTATAAATTAAACATTTTTTTTCAAAAAAGAAATTGTAAAGATTCTTGAAATAAATTCTCAGATATTCTAGGAAATTATTCCCAACCCAAACTTCCGCATTTACAAATAACACCATAATATAATAAAAGAATAATATTATCGATTCATTCTTCGGTATTATAAATAAATTATTGACTTTATTATTAGTAAATTATTGAACAAACCTTTTCCTGTTCTACAGACATTTTTTATGTAATATTTACATTATTAAAAAAAAAAAAAAGTCGTAACCACCTTTAATTAACTCCCAACATAATTTTTTTTTTTTCTTTGATCTGAAAAGTTAAGTAAATTTTAAGATAATTTTCTACTCCCCTTTTTACCTAAGATCTGAAAATGTAATCATTCATAAAGAATTTATTATTACACCAAAAAAAAAGAAAGATCATCAATCAATGACAAAAAAATTGAATATTAAATCAAAAATTATATATTGAAAAACTATTATGCCTTGAGGGCTTGAGGCCTGTTGAAACTGAAGAAATTCTGTACACAATTTACACGAAAAATTAATTTTTATATATAAAATAAAGATAAAATTTATGATTGCAAATTAAATTTATGGTTCCAATTAAAAGACAAAAATAAATGCAAAAATTTCATAATTAAATTGATAAACTAAATGGAGAGTATAAAATTTTAATTGGATTAAAAACGTAAATTAATATCGTAACCCCCAGGTAGAATACTTAATTATTATATAATAAAAACTCCTTTTGGCAAATTAATTGTTAACTATACTAAATTTGTACATTTAAATTTTAATTTAAAAATAAAAACTTCAAAAAAAATTATATTGTTCACGGTGATGCGTAGAGCGTAGTGTAGTGTAACGTCAAAATGAATATTATATTAAGAGTATGCAAAATTAAAAATTTCAATTTATATATGTACTACTAGTACCCCACAAACCCACGTATTTATCTTAAGCTTCAAAAGAGCCAAAAAACTTTACAATATTTTTTATGCTTAATATTCAATGCATATGAATATTTTTCAGCGATCAAATTTTTTTTTTTTATCTTGATCGAAAGGTAATTGAATGGATACCCACAAACAAGTCCGCGACAAGGATATTTTCTAAATAGTAGTTTAGAAAATATAATCAATTTTATGAAACCATTTTTTATTGATTACAGAAAACGTTGATTACGTCAAGAAAATGAGTATCGCGTAATTCGTCCTTTGAAGCTTAAGATAAACACGTGGTTTGTGGGTTACTATAAATTTCATTTTTTTAAACAATATTTTGCAAAAAATTGTATATGAACTGTATACTCTCTTGATAAAAATTCTTTTTGCTAGCGTACTATGTATAAAATAATTTAATTTTAATTTTTAATAAATCAATATTAAAGCGTTCCTATAGCTTCTGCGTCGCTATAGCTTATGATACAACAACATTACCAATTGTAGCGTTTTAAATTTCTTCAAAAGAGGCGCTGTGGTTGACTTACAACGTTGTATGTACTAGGTGAAAACTAATACCAGAATCGTATTTATAAAATCACTCACTATACTCAATTAAGCACCACGTGAACAAGATATTAGATAGAATAAATCTACTTAGTTTTGGCAAGTCATTTACCGATCATTAGAAAACTGTATAGGTAAAATTTCCAAAAAAAATATATTTGCCAATTATAAATATTTACAGAAAGGATCATAAAAAAAAAAAAGAATTAAAAAAATATTTTAAATCACCTGGACAATTAAAAATAATTATGAGTTTGTATCCTGATTTTTGCATTCAATTGATTTTTAAATAACAAAAAAGAAAAAAATATATTTAAATAGAATTAAAATACCGAAAAACTTATGAAAATTTGAAAAGAATATTTTAAAGGAAATTTGTGTAAAATATGTTTTTATTTTTCCAAAAACATGACAGGACAAAAACAATAATTATTCACCCTTGAAACAAATAATTCTTTGTCGGCCAAACAGATTTTTTTTTGTTGTTCCGCAATGTTTAATTTAAGGAATTCTTTTATGTCTTTGAACACAATTTTTCATATTCAGGCATTATTTTTAATGTTTTTTTTTTTTTTTGGTAATTTAGCCACATAAACATAACATTTATCCTCGTTACATCTTTAAATACATCAAAATATTTTTATGTTTATTTGTCGGTTGGAAATTTTGTTGTATCTTTTGCAATAACAATTATTCTAGATTACTTAAACTATCCGTAATTGGAATGAAATTAGGTCAATAACTAATAATTGTATGATTTTGTTGCTTCAAAAATTTAAATTTCTGGTTAATAATTTCATTATTTATTGAAAATTATCATTTACAAAAATGTTCAAGATTTTTTTTCCAGACAATATAAAGAATTTATTAATTAACTTATTTCTTACAGATTTATAAATAAATTTAAACAAGTTAGACAGGTTGTTAGACAATTATTAAATTATAAAATTATATATATATAGATTTGAAGAAATTTTAAAAGATATATAATTTCAATATTTTTTTATTATACAATCAATATTGATTATTACCATATTTGTCATAGTATTAATGTAATCAATCAAAATTATCTTCAAATCAATTAAAAGATCATATCTAAATTAATTTTTATAATTACGCGCAATTCTGTTAATGTTTAGCCATTTTATGTCTTAAATATTGACACAAAATTATGAAATTTTGTTGATGAGTTATGAATATTTCATTTGTGGAAATGACTAAATTTTTTTTATATATTTTTTTTTTCGATTCCCACGCGTTGTTTATCCGGCAAAGTAATTTTGTGCTAAAAAAAAAAAAAATGTCAAAAAGTCATCAACCGACAAAGTGAAATAATTTAAATTTTTTATATTTGATTTTTTACTAATTTTTTTCTGTAATGATTTCAAAATTAAAACTATTGAATTTTGAAATTATTTGGTTTATGACTTTTATTAATTTGGCTTCTTTATGGAATTTCCGATATTAAGTTTATAATTTTTATTAATTTTGGCACGAAATCAATATTTTTTAAATCATAAAATCTTAGATCAAAAATCTTGCTTGCAACAAAATCTAGACATTTTAAAAACTTAGATTTTCTTACGTAATTCAAGATACGGCAAAGGGTTGGGGCCAAATTGTTACATAGTACTGATAAGTTCAGTTTCGTCGATTCAATTCGACTGGTTAAGTAGACTGATCACATAGTTCCCTATTGCAATCGAGTAATACAATATCCTTGATTAAGAGTAAGAGTAATGATGAAACGAGAGGAGAGACTTCAGTTATAAAATAAAGGTTAGTACTTGTTACGTACAAATCTCATGTATTAAAACCTCGATGACAAAAAATTATAGCCTGGCGAGCGCCCTCAATTAATTTAACAAATATTTTTTTTCATCGAGATTTTGTCGCAGATTATTTTCTGAAAATTTTGTCACAGGTAAGATTATTTTTTTCAACATTTTGTCGTAGTTGAGAATTGGTCGTATGAAAAAACTTTATTTAGGAAATTTGTTAAAAGTATTTTGTAATAAAGTTTTTTTTTTCAAGATTATGTTACAATCCCCAGATTTAACCCCTCCATTTACTAACTAATGCCAATATAATTTGAAATGACAATCTGATTAATATTTGACATATTTTTCAGAATTCATACTTCCTTCCAACTAAATCAATAGGTGCGACACATTTGTCAATATGGATTGCGCCCGATAGGGGGATAAATCATCATGGATATACAAATGAACAACGTTTACAAAACGTTCAATTATTTTGTCAAAATTCTCAAAGATGGCTTCGTGAATTTTATGATGAAGTCCATTTCTGGTTGCATGGAAACGTTAATAAACAAATTTGCCGTATCTGGGATAAAAATAATGCACATGCATTTGAAGAAGTTCGATTACATCCAGAAAAATTAATTGTTGGGTGTGCATTTCATGCTGGTGGTATCATCTGACTATGTTTTTTTCAAAAATGATGTTGAGTAACAATGTTCTCTCAATAGAGTTCGAAGCTGAATGAATGGAACTGAAAGGGTTTTTTGAATGATATGTGGTGTCAACAAGACGGTGCTACGTGTCATACTGTTCGTGAAACAATGGATTTATTTCGTAGTAAATTATGCAGATAAACCACGAACACTTGATGCACTCGCAGTCAACGTCAACATCGAACGAGTTATTAATTAATGATATTTGTCCGTCTTTATGTATAAATTAATTGACTTTCTCAGTCTTGTCTTAGCCGTGGTGGTCTATGAATAAAATATTGTTCAAAAGTTCTTCAAAATAAAAAAAAAAAACTTTTTTATCTTTTGTAAGTACTTTTTGATTTATTTCAATTTACCATTGTGTAACGCTTAACAAAAATTGATCTATAGTTTTCATGTTCGATTGGAAAAGCAAAATCAAAAGTTTTAGAGCAAACTCTAAAAAACCGAAAGAAATCCACATAAGTTATTCAATTTTCAGCTTAAGTCTCTTTTAACTATAGCAGCTAAAATAATATTATAATAAATTTAAATAACTAATTCTTTTTTCATTAAACCAATTTCTTAATCTAATATAAATAAAATTCCAAAAAGTTGTTATCTACTAATAAATAATTTTGGTGATGGCATCAATTAAATGATAACAAAGTGAGTTTAATAAAATCAATTATTTTAGTATGTTATGTCACACTTCCCCCCTTATCTAAAATATAATTATTTATATATAATATTTTTTAATAACATCAATATCCGTTCTTAAATTAAATTCCATAAATAATTATGGCTAATGATAATAATATTCATAGTTCTAAAGTTCAACTTTTATTAAAGGAATTTCAAAGTTTCAGCATTTTTTTTTTCTCAACATTTTTATTACAATTTATATATTTTTGTATAGCTTAGCTTAGCTATTATAATACAATAATAATTTAAAAATCTTGTAAATGTTTTTTTCTATGCTTGTAATTTAAATTTTTTTGTTTCTTAGATTTGTTGTTACCAAAAATTTGTTGTTAATCTCTCTTTACCGAATAACAATCTTGAACAAAAAAAAACTGACATTCATTAGAAAACTAGAAAGTATAGAAAAAAAAAGTAAAACAAGAAAACATAAAAACCAGTACAACTAAATCGTCATTGAAGTGAGCATACCCACTGTGCTTTGCACCCACTCACTCTTAAAGTTAGTCAAGTCAATCGTACACTGACAAGTGTTAAATTCCCGAGGGGTTCAGAATGAGATTGAAATTTTCATGGTGCTCAAAATCACATCAATTTAGAAGTAATGTTACTTGTTATAGTTAGATTTTCAAAACAAATAAAAAAAAAAATCTAAGGGGGTGTTCACTGGAATGTTTTACAGTTTCTAGTAAATATAAATTAAATTTTATAAAAACAATTGTATTTCTAACCTAAAATATTAGAAAATTTTGAAGAATTTAAGAAAAATTATTATAGCTCTTAAATTTGTAAGCTAAATTGCTGAAGATCATAATTTATCAATTTCACGTAGATTTTCAAGAATTAAATATTTTAAAACTTTATTATGGCGTATTTTTGATTTAAAAGCATATAAGATCAAATGATCATTTGGCTTCAGTTCTTGAACAAATTCAGCATTTGAACAAGTTCGATTACATCAAAAAAAAACTAAATGTTTGGTGTGCATTTCATTCTGGTTATATCAACGGACCATATTTTTTCAAAACTCATGTTGGTAACAACGTTACTGTCAATACAGTTCAAAGCTGAATGAATGGAGCTGAATTAATTTTTTTTTGAAAGATATGTGGTTTTAACAAGACGGTGCTCCGTGTCATACTACTCGTGAAACAATGGATTTATTCCGTGGTAAATATAATGATTCGTTGATTCCATGGATGTATGACCAGCAAGATCTTGTGATTTAACACCTTTAGACTATTTTGTGTGGGGTATGATTAGTAATTGGCTCATTCAGATAAACCACGAACAGTTAATGCACTTGAACTCAACATCGAACGAGTTATTATTAATGATATTTGTGCAGTTTTAGGTGAAAAAGTATGCAAACATTAGGTTGACCGAAATGGCTTTCTCAGATGTAGCCGTGGTAATCATATGAATGAAATATTGTTGAAAAAATAATGTATAGGAACATTCTTCAAAATAAAAAAAAACAAACTTTATTTATATAATATTTCAATTTTCAATTTAACATTGTATCACACGCTTCATGCATGAAAGACGCTTTGTAAAAGATAGTTTAATATTTGTTTGAATCTTTTGATATACATAATATGTAATGTACTTCTATCGTCTACAGAAATTCTAATATACGTACTTTTGTACACATATTCAAAATATTATTTTACGACTTGCCCCCAATATTATTTAGTATACATATAAATATATATTTAGATATATTTTATATAATATTTTGCCGGGTATTCAAAAGCAACTTGGCCCAATATTATAATAAAGAAATTTTTACATTTTATATAGATGAAAAATTGAGATTTGAATTTATCGAAATGTTAAGAAATTGTATTTTTTTTTTATTATTATTATTTATGAGTTATTTATTCGCTTGTTTGTTGGTTAATTTTTGATTAGTCTTTTAAATACCATAATCGAAACGGATTGATTGATCGATCAATCAACGAATTAACGATCTAAATTGTTAAGAAAATTACTAAGCATTATGTCGGAAACTTTATGATTTTTTTGAAAACAAGGCAACAAAATTAACTTACATCATAAAAAAAATAAAAATTATTTTAAATATATAATATTCTTTTTATTCAACTATATAACTTCAACTCATTTCAACAGATTAAGTCTCAGACCACTTGTATTAATGACATGCTGAGGATTTCTTGGAGTATATATTTTTATAGAAATAATTTGTTTTTCATTTACTTTGTTAAGATAATCTTTTTACATTTTTTTTTTTTTTAAAAAAAATCAAGGAGCGTTTTATAGATGTACAAGTAAATTAATTTCTGAAGAAATGCTTTAATGTCTATAGAGTTTATTAGCATTAAGATACGTTTGATTGATTTTTTTGTATTAAACGTAAATTTCAAAATTGTTAAAGAAATCACATTTTAAATTTGGCAATTATAGAAAATTATGAAATGTAGGAAATTATATTTGAAATTTAAATATATAAAAATTATGTTCAAAATGTTTGTTATCTATCTCCTTATATTTGTAATTATTAAAATTATCATATATAAAAATAAACTATATTTAACATTAGTGTTAAAATGTTGGTAAATTCGAAAAAAATAAAAATAAATTTGTGATTATTTATTTAAGATTATTTATTTTTTAAAGTCTGTGGCGTGTATGAAAACTATTTAATGATCAAGCAAAAGATTCTGAAATTCTCGTAACCAAAAAGTGTTAAAATTATATGTAAATATTTAAAATGTTCTTCTCAGACTACTGACTTTTTTTTATAATTCTGATAACTGACCATCATAATGCTAACAGAAATTTTAATGTATTGTTTATTCTATATCTCTGGACTATATTAGAATATTTTTTTTTTTTTAAAAACCGAAGAAAATAATCTTGTCTCAAAAATATATTTAATGATAATGATAAATTTATGTACAGCATCACACTATAATAATCATAATTTTACTAAAAGTTAAATCTGAATAGGGAAAAAGAATATTTTAAAAAAAAAAAAATTTAAATGTGTGACAAAATTTTCATATTGAATGAACTTGTCAAATATTAAATATTTAAATAAAATAAAATTGAATTTATAAAACGTGATTAAGTTATTACGTCATTTTAACATTATACTTCATATACATATATAAATATAATACAAGTGTACGTACATACATATATATATATATAGAGGATATATTGAAAATTATGATTGACCATAATATTTTATTTATTTAAGACTCAATTCATTTTCGAATTATACTAAACACCAAAAATGATTTTGGCTTCTTATTCTGACTAAGCTGCGTACTTAAAATTTTTTTGAACTTCTGTTAAACTTTATGAATGTCACGTTCTTAATTTTTTTTTTTTTTTTTTTAATAATAATCTAAGGATCAATTAAAGGTTACTTCTATACTTAGACTATTTATTTTATTTTGTCTGAATTGTTATGTTGCAAACGATTTTTCTAAATATGATTAATATACAACTTTTTTTGTCAGACAAATTAACTAACTAATTTCCCAAAAAGACTAAATAGTTAATTTTTTTAATTCTCATGGATTCAATAATTATTTATAAACTTGAAATACTTTATTTATTTTTTCTAAATTAAATCCCTTTTTGCTGTTATATATCTAAAATCTAAACCTACAAAAATATTAAACAAGACACATTTTTTTGAAGACTTTAAATATAAATAAAATTCCATAAAATCAACAAACCATTTTTTTCTTTAAACTTAATTCAGATTCACAGTATCCAAAAAAGGATAATTTCATAAGAAAAAATGCTAACTACGGGTAACTCAAAACTCGGAGTTGATTTTGTTATAAACAGGGCTCGAAATAATTGATTTCCGAGTATATTAGAATTTTATTTAATATATAATTCATAAATTTTGATCCAAAATTTTGCAGGCATGTCACGAAACTATATTCTGTTCGCTGTACATTTTATTAAAATCGATATGAGTTCTGTTAGAACATAAGTTCGGAAATTATATTAGATATAAACTGAACTTACTGATATCGACCTCAAATTTTCCAGACATCAACTATAGTTTACTATAGTTTACATCAACTTACTTTATAGTAAACTATAGTTTATAGTTTACTATATATAGATCACAATACTATATAAGCTGAGAGCGTTTCTTTTTTTTTAAACCTATCCAACATGGAAATGTAAAAGTAAATTGACGATTTTTATAAACCTATCCTTCAATCACAACACTTCGTATAGTTATACCCACAACTCGTCGTAAAAGTAAATTTAAAAATCTAAAGAAAATTTCTTATCACCTAAACAATAATAATCTCGAATCATTTTTATTATTTTTCTTGCTCTAAAAATCCACTTCAGATTCTCAACACGTCAAATATAAATTGGTAGACTTATTTTTTTTTTTTTTTTTGACAATCTTAAAAAAATATTTATCCTTCTAATCGGAAAATTTAAAATATACACAAAAAAAAAAAAATATCTTTCTCAACTGTTTGTTATGTGTACTAAGAAGTATTTTTGTTGTTGTTGTTGTTGTGAACCTTTATTAAGTATTATTAATGTAACCAAAATATTTTCGAAAAATATTTAAACTACTATAAAAATAGAACCATGACCAGTTAAAAATTTCTGACATAATAACTCTTGGGCACTAATTTCAGACCGAAAATGTATAACATATAAAATAAAAAATTTGTTAACCTAGGGGGAATAGATTGCTTATACTTATGTCCAATAGTGATTTATAATTATCAGTACATTTGTAATAAACAGTGCCATGTAAAATACTCCACTTTGTTAAAAATTTCATATCTTTTAAAGCACGAATAATGCATTTAATTCGGAATTTTAATAGAACTACAACTAATGACCGCAGTACAAAATTGATTACAAAACTGACCTATGTGCCCGATTTTATTGATATAGGGTAATAATTAATACGGTAATAACACAAAATTTTAGAAGCACCACTATACATAATAAAACCAAGTTGTGTATCAAATGTCATTCAAATCGGGTAACAATATTATTGTTTAGTGTAGAATATTTAACATTTGAAAAATAATTCGGGAATTTTAACATGGACCTAGTGAACTTACCGACCAAAAAGTTTACAGGCACTAACTATAACATCATTAAATTAATTACTAAAATGCTTTAGAACACATGAATTATGATTCGGAAATTTTAGTATCAATTAACCGAACCTTGTGATCCAAAAATAAAATTGTGCATTACTGGGAAACTTAAACACACCTGTGTGTATTAAAACCGTACAAGCGGATTGAATAGATGCTGGTGCGCACACGGCACACCACACTTATACGGATAACCGGACGTTTTATTTCTACATATTCGGAATCTTCTATCTCGAAAAACACATTTGAATGAATTAGATTTTTTTAGGTTCACCTCCATCACAACTAATATTATACACTTTACTTTATAATAATTCAAAATGATAAAGGATGTCGAATGTTAAGAAAAAAATGGTAGCTTTGAAATTTCTTTAGTTCCAGGTTTAAGAAAATCCCAAAAGAAATCCGACTGATGTTTACCTGGAAACCCTAAAAAAAACGATATTTGAATTATGACATGAATTTTTTAAAAAACAAAAATATGTTTTCTATTTTTATTTAATATATTTTAGAATTGAACCGTTGGATTAAATATTTATTATACACTTTACTTTAGATATTTTGAAACTATAATAAACTATGAAAAATGACATTATTTTTTTTTATTATAATGTATACAATATTTTTTGTTTGTGTGCCTTTAAAAATTGATTCGTTTCCTGTCAACGCGTTGTAATTTGCTTCATTTATTTAAGAGGTGATAAGGAGAAAAGGAGCTACTATTTAATTTTTTTGTTTTCATGTTTGTAGTGAAGTATAAAAATTGAAAATATTTAAAGTATAAATAGAAAATTTTTGTTAATTCAAATTTTCAATATTTTATTACATAACCTCAATATTTTTCTTAGAATTATTTGCTTTTTAGGTTTATATATTGAACAAACACTGGTGCCTTTTGTGTACTTGGGTGGGTATACTTGCAACATTTTATTAAGAATAAATTTATGGCAATTATATAATTTTAATTCAAATCATGAACGAAATTAAATTTTCTTAGAATTCGTAGACAGAAAGATTATTATTAAATGAAATTTGACCACAATCTCCACTCCACCTGAAAGATTTTCATGTACATGAATTGTTTTAATCATTTCTGAAAGCTACCTAATTCTGTAGACTGTAGAGACACTAAAGACTAAACTATGAATTTGATTTTGTAAGCATCAATGAGTCTCAAAATGTATTTTGAAAATTTTGAATCTGTATTTGTGGCTGGACTGGCTGAAAGCTTATTAAAACTGAATGAAATTTTCAGCAAGGAGTTTAAGTAGGTAAGGTATTTAGTTTACTATATAAAATATACAAAGATATTTTGTTAGTTTTTAGAGTTATAAAAGTGTGTATTGTTTATTATGGTCCATCGGTTATGCATTAATAATTTAAAAATTCTTGACAAATTATTGGTGCCGTTGTTTACAGAATATACATTCAAACATTCCATTTTAAATTATTTTACTGGGAAGATTCATTTTAAATTGCGATTTTAATAAATTTAATAATTTGAAATAATGCCATAAATTACGATTTCCACGCCAATCCTCAAATGAAATATAATACCAAATGGAAATTATGGCCTTATTTCGGTTTCCTAAATACAATTTATACCTAATTTTTCAAATGTAATTTTTTTATCTTTTTTTTTAATATATAGACTACAAAATTTCAATTCAAAATCCTTTCACAACATGTGGGCATAAGAAATGTGCAACATTTATATAATACTCACAAATTTCTTCAACTTTAATTTTATAAAATAAATATGTACATAGATTAAACTGAACACTGAAAGGCACACTTGTGTGTGATAATTGAGTTAAAATAAATTACTGTTTTGTAAATTAAGAACAGAAATAAACGACCTACAATTAAAAATTGAAAATAATTTCCCTTGTAAGGTTCTAAAAACAGTTTTCCTAAAATAAATACATGAATAAAATATATGAAAAAAAAATGTGGATACAATTCTTCTATAACCATTTTATTTAGCTATAGCATTTATTTTTAATGATTCCATAGGAGAGATTAAATTATGCACGTGCTGTGGTAGCAAATTCTTTGCGTAATGCATTTAAATGTTGGAGATGTCTATAAATGTACATATGCTAATGTTGTTAAGTAATGTGTACTAAATTGCAATCATTCCGCGCACAATAACAATATATAAATTATATGTTTATATATATATGTATAGTATATGTAAAACTGAATCGAATTTATAAACGCCAGTTATAATATAATTGAAAATTGACTTCAAATCTAGACTAACTTTTATACTGTTTGGAGTTTTAATGACGCCAATATAAATTGTTTGTATATATAATTGAAATTCGTTTAGCAGTGCTATATTTCAGGGTGACTTCGATACGTAAATTAGATCAATGAATTTGCTCAATGATATAGGAATAGTTTTTCTTTAATATCAATAAATTGAACGGTACAAAAACTAAAGTAAACGTAATTTGGTAAGATATTCAAAAATCGTTTGATTCTAAAACCATTCTCAAAGTCAAACACGAGATAAACATAATCAAGCTCATTGATGCACATTGCTATGGCTTTATAACCATTATAAAAATCTTAAATTTATTCTGTGCATTTTCCTAAATTTTAATTTTCGTTTTATTTTAAAACGAAATCTCGATAAGGAAAACAATAGACTCATAATTTTAATTTTTAAATATACAATTAGGAACCAACTTTATTCGCATAGTAGAAATCTGCCGCCAACAACTTGAATCAAATAAATGAAAAGACAATTTTGCTTCTAAAACTAACAAAAAGAACGCACGTGATCATATTTTAAAGCTTAAGAATTGCGGCATGAGATTAAAGGTAACTTTTATTGATTGTTAAAATTTTGAAGAAAAAATTAATGAGATTGCCAATTAAATATAAAATCATACGAAATTTAAGTTAAAAACAAAAACCGATTTTGATTTTATTTCTAAAAATGTCATTTTTGTTTAATGGCCTAGAAGTAGAAATGAATTTAAAATATACAAAATTTATAAAAGTTATGATAAATGACATTTTTATCGTAATATTTACATGCAATCTTATAACACCATCAAAAGGTGGAACTTGTTTTGCATGCAAATTAAACATTTTATTAATTTATGGATTACAAACACGAAATGCATCCGGTTAGAGTGTGTCACCTGTAAATAGTTTTATTCTATATTTCATAACGTGTATAATGTTTAGAGGTCATAAAATGGTGACACATACAATTTGGATTTTCGTAATTGTGATTGGAAGAAAAAACTACATTATTCTATCCTAAGAAATCTGAATTTGTCATATTGATATTTATTTGGCTTCACTTCTTTTATGTCTTTTATTTATGACCTTTTCTATCATAATAATAATAATAATAATAACAAGAAATAAATTCCAGAAGCTTTTAAATGTCATAATCGGTTCTTAATTTTTAATGTTATATTGCTATTTAACAGTAGGGTTAAAAGGCCATATTTCTTTTAAAATCAACAGTTTTTATATTTTTAGATTATTTTTTAATAGTATAATAAAACATAAAATAATTCATGTCTCTTAGAACTGTCAACATTCGGAGACATGACGATGGTTTTGCATTTTGATTAAGTGATACAAATTTTATTTTTAATATCTTATTCAACCGCAACAATATTTTTATTATTGTAAATCAGGTTTTCAGTTAAAGGTACAACAATTTTACAAGTCGTTTTGGTCTTAATTTTAAAGTTACAGAAATAAAATCGAGCTAAATTTCTTATATATGCTATCAAATCTAGAAATATTGAAACGTGCTTCACTGTTTTCATCATTATGAGTTTTTTTTTTTTTTAATCGTCTAACCTTTGTCGAGGACAAATTTTCTTAAAAAAAAACCTGAGATGAATACTTGAATTCAGTAGCTCAGAATAATAATTTTGCCACTATATATCAGACATTTTTAAAGGTTTACTTATATTCACAATACCTACAGCCTCAGAATGATTAATGATGGTCAGACATTTTCTGGGCATTACATGATGAGGAAAAAAAAAATTATATTAAAGTTGAAAGAAAAAAAAATATCATAAAGCAAGAACTCGGAGAGATTTTAATCCGTTTTCATCGTATATTTTGTGTGAAGGTCAAACTGTGATTTTGTCTACCTGTGCACACCTTTATATTTATTTATGGTATCGTCACAAATTTCATATATATTGAGGGTGGAAGTAAAATCTTGCAAAATAAAAAAATACAGAAATTAATTTTTATAATGGAATGGAAATGATGCAGAAAAAGGAAAGATTGTTTTCAATAATTTAGTTTTGCAAACATTATGGTTTTTTTTTTGTTTGTTGTGAAGATACAAAAATTTTATTATTTCGGATATTCATTAATACGAAATGGCAATTTTATATAATGAAATATTATACGCCAGGTCGCCAGGTAAATAAAATAGTTTAAGTTAATTTTTAGGGGCGTTTTATTGAGGAATTTTATTTAATTTAATTATAATTTTGTCTTAAAGACCTTGAAAATATTGTTTTGTCGAAAGTTACAAAATGGAAATTTTTTATTAATTTTAACTTTAGTTATAAAAAAATTATGATGAAGACAAAAAGTCTTTTGTTTTCTCTTATGTATTAACGATTCCTTAATATTTCCTGGACTTAAAATCGTTTGAATGTGTAAATTCATAGTATTAGACTTAAGAAAAACTGAGTACATTTAGATGTAAAAATGGCCAGTAATGAAAAAAATTACTTAATAGATCAGAGTAGGGTGCCTCTATGTCACGGTTTGCTCTTATTTCTATATATAAACTGTCATAACTGTTTTTTTCGACTGTCTATCTTAAAATATTATAAACACAATTTTGAATCTTATATATAGAATCTAATAACAAAGAATTCTCATTGGTAAACTTCTGTATTGATGACATGAATAAATATTTAGCAATTAATCTCTTTCAGACCAAAAAATATACAAAAATATTTCCAATAATACCAAAAAAAAATTTTTACCAATATTTTAAATTTCATTAAAGGATAATTTAAAACATTTTTAAGTAAATTTTCTTGTATATATATAAATAACTAAACAATATGACAAAGAAAAAGGATCATTTATTTTATAAAAAAAAATATATATAGCATTCCTTTATGTTGTGCCCAGGTATGTTATTTGAAATTCACAATTTCTTGATGGCCAGCTGCCTTTTTAAATAAAAAGAAAATCATTTTAAAAAAAAATATAGTAATTTTTTTTAAAAGATTTGGTGTTTTTAACTGCAACTAAATCAGGAATTTATTCGGCTCTCAACTTTAGAACCAAAAGAAGAAAAAAAACAACAAAAAACATTCTCATAATATCCAATCTTCGAATTTAATGTTCTCCGTCGTATACAATAAGTAATTCCAAAAAAATACTACCAGTAATTTTCTGATGATTATCGTATTTTGTTTTTTTGTTTGTCCATTTTGAAACCTTCCTTCTGATTGATCGTGGTGACATTAAAAGGAAGGCGAACTTTTAACAATTATTTTCATGACAACACAAAAAAAAAAATGCTATATAAAAAGAAGACTAAAATTTTGAAGAGTTCTGAAAAAAAAAAAAACTGTTGAATCTGTTTAAGTGAATAGTGCGTATGTAATAATTCAAATTATAATAATAATGGGCAAGGTAATAAGCGGAAGTAGCAGATTTTTATCTATGTGTTTCTTTGTGCAATGTATTTTTTATATACTAATATACCAAAATGTTCATATCTCGTCCATTTTCATATTTCGTTCACTATGATAATTAAAAGAAATACTGAGATATCGCAAATAACTTAGTGCATTTTGTTTGTATACTTAGGATAAAATTATATACGAAATTCTTAGAAAACAACAAATTTAGGAGGAACAAAATTCCCCTGCTCCGTAGATAAAATTAGATGACTTATTATTATTAAGTTAGTTATATCAATATGAAACTAAAACAAATTAAGTCAATTTTTCTCAATTGTGGACTTATTAAACCATCAATCTTTCACCATGTCGCGTTGACATATTTTGTACACTGCGACACCTTCTCTCGACCGAATTCTACATTTGATTACAGATGCAGAACTCCTGCCTCGTACAGTTGGTTCATGCAATAGAAATTTAGGACACTCGAGCTTAGTTTATGTAAGTAATGAAAATAAATTTGTGCCGGTCTATCTGGAGGAAATTAAACTCAGCAAATTATTTGCTAAGTTTAAAAAAGCTTATACAAAATATAATTTAACAAATTAGGCGTTTACATCTGAATCTGGCACGATTTGAAATACAAAAAGTTAAATTCTAATTTGTGATAAAAAAAGTTGAAAATTTTCCACACATTTTTTTCAATTACTCTGAAAAAATACGATAAAATTTCAATATTTATTTCTATTTCTAGAGCTAGTCGGCTAGTGAATGGGCGTATAATATTCAATTAAAAACAAAAACAAACAAAAAAATTATTATTCACGATTACAATATTTAATAAATTTGTTTCCCATTTAAAGAAGATCATTAAAGTTCATCTCACATCATAGAATTTTACCTGTTCTTCTTATGTTTATTTTTAGTACACTAAAGGTGAAAAATATTTTTTCTACCAAAATATGAAAAAACAAAAAAAACTATTGTCACGATTTTCTTTTATGAATTTAGTTGGAATAATATTTTTTTTTTATGTATATAAAATTGTAAGCGTTTTATGCCGGCATTTATGTTGATTATGTTGGAATTTCTAGTTTTGTTGATATAAATTTGTTTAGCAAAAAAAAAAATTGTGAAACTTTTAAAAGTGTAAGGAGATTTAGAAAAATTTATATTTTTATCCGGCCTACATAAATACTTTTTTGTTAAGGTGTAAACTTTTATAGTAAATAGGGAATAACTAATCGAATTTTTGAATAACGATTTGTAAGTTAATTAGAAAATAACAATTGAGTTAAAGGGTTAATGTCATTTAAAAAATATGAGATGTTAGTTAATTTCATGCTTAACCTTAGTATTAAGTTACCCAGAAATTCACAAAAAATCATTAGTTAATTTAAATATTTTACTAATCGTAATCCTAAGTACCTCCTTGATTACTAATTATTTAGTTACATAAACTAATTTGATTCTCATAATATCCGACACTGAAAAATCCTGTACGGTTTAACACCTTACAAATTTCATTGAAAGATTTAAACATATTAGAAATAAATTAATTCGAAATTTCGAACTTCTCTGGATTGTCGGGATTTTCATTGCAATGAATTTGTACCAATTCCAATTCTACTTTTATGATTTTATATAATTTAATTTTATTTTTCTTTATTACAATTTATAAAATGGGCATAGAAAATTTGAATAAATCTGGTTTACTTTTTATGGTGACATGAAAATTTGCGTTGGATGATATCCAACGCAAAAAAAACGAGCCTTGCATAAATATTGTGTAAACGTTATACAAAAAGCCGCAAAATTATTGCCCAAAATTTGAAATTGAATACAAATTTAATGTTCAAATTAAATAAATGGAAAAATATTAAATAAAATTAAATCTGAGTTTAAAAAGATTTCGTAATAGAAATATGAAGAAACTTTGAAAAATAAAAGTTAGTTCTATCATTAAATAAATCGTACAAATAATAATTTAATTGAGTTCATCTGAAATCTGAATTAAATTTAATTAAAATTTATAAGTTTTTATATTTTGAAAAATATATACATGAAAATTATATCATAACAAATTAAAAGAAGTCAATTAATTTATCACATACTTGATAAATTAATATTCTTACATAATAATTTTTTAGTAGAATTTTCCACAAATAATTTTAATTTTATGTTTAACAAAAACGTATAGAATTATTATGTCAATAAACTTTAAGATATTATTATGTAAAAAAATACTAGGTTAATTGTAAAATAAAATCTGAAGGCACAACCAAAGTAAAATCATTTTAAATTTTTTTATATTCAGAATTTATTATCGTACGTAATATAATTATAAAATTTAATTTTCACAAAATATAATTTTCATTTTTGTTAATTTCTGTCACCCGCGCATTTAGGGAAAATAATTTTGGTGCCAGCTAAAATATGTTTTTATTTTTCTATTTACAAAAAATAAATAAAATTAAAATTATAATTTAAAAAATAAAATTAAAATTGAGTTAATTGACAAAATTTTGTCATAAAGTTTTGAATTTCGGCAGATGTGTTTTCATAGATTCTTTAGCAGCATAACAAAATATAGTTTTTCTTGATGAAGAGGAAATTTTCTTTGGATGACGTGTTCTGTTTTTGGCAAAACTAAAATTAAATTTTACACTTTGGTTAAAAAACAAAATAAATATTTTTGTTGATGTAGAACGTGAATATATAGAAAACTTATAATGAATTTATGCCGCAAAAAAAAAAAAACAAAAAAAAAATTATATTTAGTGTTCGACTTGGCGACTAATCAAATTCTATTAGGGCTTAACTATAAATAGCAACCTAGAAATTAATGTACCATTTATGTAAAATGATTGCTAATAAAATAAAATATAATTAAATGTATTAAATATTAAATAAATTTTTTAAAGCACACCAAATGAACGAACGTTTTATATATGCTTCGTAGTTCAGCATCTGTAATTTTGAAGACCTGTTTTTGAAGCTCTTTAAGCAGAAAATTTCAAAAAACTAGATTTAGCGGTTTTTCCACTAATATGTATTAGAGAAACTCTCAGATAAATTGACACTTAATACTAAAAATTTCCTTTCAAAAGAATTGTAAACCTTAAAATAACTAGGCCCATTTCGTACCCCTCAGATTGAATTCCGGCATTAAGTCGCTTTGTAAATAATAGCATATGCAATTCGTAGCAAGATTAGTTTGCAGACATTTTACTGAAAACTACAAAAAGAAAATTTATCGACTTTTCCCAGTTAACTTTTCCCTGGCATCTGTGGATTCAAAATTGCGCCTATCAAAGTTTTTCAGTTAAAAATCGACTTAAAATTTTCGATCATATTTTTATTTATGAAAATTGAAAATTGATAACTAAGTATTTTATGTAAAATTTCTCTTTCAAAATTTCAAACTTTTAAAACTTAAGGTAGAAACATTTTATTTTAAACAAATCATTACTTTTTTTATTACAATTTTTACAATAGGGAAAACATCATTAAAAATGAATTTTATGGATTATGAATAAAATTAACGACTTGAACAAACAAGAAACATAAATCAAAAATTATTTACACCTAAAATTATCTAAATTTATTTGTCTTAAAATATTTTTGGGTTAGCCTGGGCCGATAAAAAGCTCAACGATAATATATAATTTTCTTAATGGGAAGGGAATGGGAAAATATTTGACTTAAGAAGCTTCATGAAAAACTATTGTCACAAAACAAAACTTTTCTTTTTTTTTTTCTTGAATTTGAATACATGAATTTAGAGAACATCTGTTTAACTGGAAAATTAATTTAGATTATGTATTTGGAAAATGCATTTTCATTTCAGATATAATATAAAATGCAAGAAAATTTGTTAAAAGGGAAAACAACATGTGGTAATGCAACAAATCATTGAAATTAATTTATGATATTTTAAAGAATTTAAGAAATTCATTTTCTTGAATGAAAATTTATAGTTAATTCATTATAAATTTGTATTTACAGATTACAGTATACTTAATATTGAAATCTAGATGGCGTTCTAATAATTATTAATTTTTCGTCATTTTGCAATTTTTTATTCAATGACCTAAAAAATAATTGTAAATATTATTTAAACAGAGATCAATTTTTAGTAAAATATTTTTTTAAAACCACCCACAACGAATTCGATTTTCCAGAAATTGTGTTAATAGTATATTTTCATATATTTATATTTATATATACTATATGAAAATTCTTCAAAATTTTCAACAACAAAAAAAATTACTGCATTTTATTTTATATTTCAAATAGTCGTATGTAGATACATACATTAATTAATAGATTTTTTTTTGGATTGTTTCGGACCTGGTGGGTGGTCAAGAATTACAATAAACAATTAATTTATAGTTAGTTTTTTGACAAACCCAAAAATTACCAAAAAATAATTTGAAATTATATATTGAGTAATTTACAAGCAATTAATTTTATTTCGGAATTGGGTTTTATTATATAAATATAGTAACGTTTTTTTTTTTAATTTTGGGCAATTTTTAGAACAATTACGAATAGTCAGAGACGTACTGAGAAAATGATTTGACCCTGGCATTTTGAAGTATAAATCGGTCCACATAATGTTGCTTCATCTTTAAACAAACCAGCAACAGCTAACATTTAAACTTTACTGTATTTACTCGATTTAAATATTAAATAATTATTTCAATTAATTTGTCAATTATTTTCTTCTACACCCGATTCCTAAGAATTTCTTTTGTGGTTTACATCACCAAACCAATTATTATACTTGCTTCTCAATCTGTCAAGGTGCGAAAATTACTTTTTCTTGTGTAAATGAGAGCGATAAAATATAAATGTAAGTTAACAGAATTGTTACATAAGCATCCGAAATTAAATTGTAATCATGAATTTTACATGATACAAATGAGTAACTTCACTATAATAACTTCCCTGTTTTCAACTCTGGCCAGCCACGTTACTTCCAATAGTTTTTAGAGATTGTGATTACATTGTAAAAGTTTTGTAGATTTTTTTTTTTATGTTCAATTTATCAATACAACATATAAATTACGATTTGACTCATTAAAATAGTTGATTGAGCGGAATTTCCGCTTTTGGTAAAATTGCGGGGTAATATTATTGGGTAGGCAAATTCATGCCAGCAATAATAGAAAGCGAGGGTGGAGTTCAAGTCTGAAAATTATCTGTTATTTTTGTTATAGAATAACAAATATTAATATTTCGTAAAGAAAATTATTTGGTTGAATTCATTTTTGATTTGTGATTATTCTTGGATGAAATCGAAATTAAATTTTTTTATTTATATACATATATATATATATATATATATGTATAGAATTAGGTCATTAGGTCTAAGGCATTCAAGATTCAACGATAATGGAACAATATGAATTTATATCAATGTAAAATAAAACCTTAATTATTGTGAAAGTTTTGTATATACCTTATAGTAATCAAATCATAAACTGAAAACTGGACTATTTTAATACTTAAAGTATATTTAAATTCGAATATTGTGATACAAGTACTAGTTCAAAAGAGCCTAAAAACTAAAAAACTATAGCAAATCATATTTAGATATATAAATTCAGGCTGATTGATATATAAACAAAAAAAATTAAATAAGTATATAATAAAAATCCAATGTTTATTAATTATGCTTTTTTCTAAATATCATAAATTTCACTAACTAATGGAATACTTTTTTAACGAATATCTTTCAACAAAAAAAAAAACATAATTTTTTATGTCTCGACAAAATCGCATTTTGCACGCATGTCAGAACCATTAAAAATTAAATTCGATATGACATTTTTATTATTTTTTTTTTCTCTTTGATCACTCACCATACTCCTGATCCTGGTGGTTAATAATAAATTTTACTTATAGCTATATTTGTTTTGTACTGTTTCAATGATCGCGACGTCATTTAACACACAATTTCCAAACGAATAAAAACTATCAAATTATTAATACTTTTATGAGTCTCCAATTTAATTAAAAACAACAACAATAAATAACAAATTTTAAACAATATATTTAATAAGGATATTAAGTGGTAAAAGGACTGGACAAAATACGGCTCGTGTTCTGAAATTGTGAGTTTTTTTTTTATGTTTGAAAATTTTGAAATGCATATAGACTTAAACTGAAATGAAATTCAATATTATTTAAATAAAAAAAAAAAAAAGTTAAAAAAATATATTTGAAATTAAAATTATTTGGTTATAGAGAAGAAATTTAATATTTTTAACATATTTATTTATTATTTAGCGAATTAATTGAATTAGGGGAGAATAACTTTGGTATTTTAAAAGTCCTTGTAATACTTAAATTTTGATGAAAATGTATAGTAAATTACAAAATTGATTAGAATTTTAATATTATGTATATAAATGTTAAGGTGATTTCTCATTAAAAACATTACGATATTATCCGGAATGTCAATAAAATAGCCGTCAGAAAGATTTTAAGCAATACTGCATTATCTTCAACACCGACTCACTTTAACTTAACAGTATATACAACACATATACACAATAAATCCTTTAGGTTTCGAGGTTAAGGCAGACTTGTCCACTTGCGTCTTAACAAATTTAATTTAATCTAATCTAATCTATGATAAAAGCCATGCGACATTCGGCAGTCATAACCGCAGATTTTTGTGATATAGAGCCATATAGCCACTATATTGTTATTAAAACCTAAAGTCATTTAGCAACTACAAAACTATAGCTATATTAAAAAACAATCAAAAATTAATTGTTATTTAATTTTAATCAAAATTGAAATATACTAATTATATGATTGTTAAATTTAAATAGTTATTAACTTCAATGTTAATAAATATTCAATGTTAATAAAGTTAACCAAAAAGCAAATATTATTTGCTAAAAATGTATTCTTAAATTATGCATTCTCATACCTTTCCAACTAAAACATAAAAAAAAAAACTAAAACAATCTAAAAATATTTTTACTGATAAAAGTGAACGAAGAAAAAAAGAACAAAACAATAAAAAAAATTCTTGTTGTTGCTGATCATCAAGATCACAACAAAAAATGTTTTCACTGATGCAACTTGGCAACATTGCATTGACAATATTTAAGATAAAGTTGATATTTTGTTGTTTATGTTTTTTTCCTTCGAACACATATGGTCCTAAACTGCTTTTTATGATAAATAAATATATATATAAAATGTAATAAGCATCATAATAATGCATGTGTTCGAACACTTAAGCTACAAATAAATATTTTTTTATATTTTATATATGTAATTTTAATTGATATTGAAATATAATCATACCTAAAATACCTGTAAAATTTAATCAAAATCATTAATAAATTTATAAATTATTTAAAAAAAATTTCCAATTTAATTAATTAATGTTTTTTTTTTTCAATTTACTTAAAAAAATTTCTTTCAAAATAAACACACCTGAATTAGCAGCATAATTTTCTTTTAAGATATACATATACATATACATAAATATACATTTTTTTATGTTGAGCTTTGAGCAGCATAAAACATAAATTTGAAATTATGTATATAAGTATATATAGTATAGATAAGTTAAAAAAAAAGAGAATATTACAACGGATAGAAAAATTCAATAAGTATAAAAGAGACAAATCGATTAATAAATACACAGGTGAATTTATGTTGTATAAAAAGAAAAAGAAATGAATTTATTTAACCGATCGACATTGATCGTGCTTCTTTATTGCAATGTGCATCACATAAAAATCATAAATTTATGTTTTCTATGCTTACATGATGTATGTATATATATATATATATATATATATATGTATAGATATGAATGAGAAATGGGACTTGTTGAATTTTTGGCTGTATGAATATGAGAGAAAATAAAAATAAATTCTCACAAATTTAAATCATTCTCTTATACAAACATTATGTATTTCATTTCCATACATACATACAGTTACAGTTTACATATAGATAGATATAGATAGAAGCATATTTATAAATATTATATATTTACTTTGATTTTTTATTGTTATTTATATTTAAGAAACAAATATACAACACTAGACCAGAGCAACATTTATTAATTTATTGATATAATGTATTGTATACCATTGTTGAGCAACATTTGATAAATTGTACAACATTTTAATATATTCATTCAGGACATTGTAATAAAAATTTATGAAATTGTGTAATTGATTTTAACTAGAATAATTTTTACTATATTTAATTCTACAACGTTTTTTTTAGTCTTATTTTGAAAAAAAAAAATATTTTAAATTAAATATTATACATTTTGAACCGATACAGGACACATTAAAAAAATAATGATAAAACATCAAATATTTAATTATATTTCTACCAGTTCTACTTCCACATTATACAACAATTTTTTTAATAAATCATTATTTAATTAGTGCCTTGATTAACAAAAAGTTCTTAGTTAATTTTCAATACTTAACATTTATATTTTTCGATAAATTATAAATGATCTACCATTTCTGAGGTCGATTCCCGCTGAAAAAAAATACTGGTCTGATATTTATATTTTAATTCCTTTACAAAGCCATTTACATTATTTAAAATAGGACCCATAAAATCAAAAGTTATTGTTGGTTCTCTATAAAATAAAATTAGTTAAAAACCAAACTTATTTTCCTATACTCTGCTAAATTACTTCCAAAGATCATTAAATAATAATTTAATTACGTTTACATATTTGCTAATTAGATTTCATGTGATTTTTTTTTTTTTTTGAAATTTAAAGAAATAATTTATCATTTTATATATTTTGAAAATAGTAAATTTTGTAACAAACTATTTACAATAAGTTTATCCCATCGACTGTAGTGTACAATGGAGCTATATAAGTAACACCAATTGTTTTAAAGTTAAATATAACAACATAACCAATAAAATATCAATAAATTAATAACTTACATAAATTAACGAAAATTTATTATCCTTTGATTTGAAAAGTTCAAGGCATCATATTTTCTTCCTTAATTAATTATATTTTCCTTTTTCTTCGTTAATATTTATATAAATATTAATATTTATATAAATTTCAAAACACTATACACTTAACACTTTTATTTATTTATTTATCAATTTAATTAAAATGAAATGTAAATAATTGTATGTGATCTATCTAAAAACTATATAAAATGTTATCTATATTTCTGACACTTTTTATTACCGAAACTTATTTAAAGATTTTTTTAAAACAACAGAAAAATTTTACATATTATCAATAAATAACCAAAAAAAATTGTAGGTTAAAATAGATAAGAAAAAGAAGTGTTTTCTAATTGATTTAAATATATAAAATTTGTAAAATAATAATCCAAATATTGTATTTCATTAAAAAAATATAATAGTGCAAATATCTCACTTTAAATTACTACCACTTCCTACCCGAATGAAAGCTAAATAAGAACTGTCAAAGTTTTTACTCCAACTCCTCCACCAAACACCAATAAAAAAACCATTCAACCTTCACCAACGAAATGAATGATCAGTAAAGAGCTGCCATCTACTGGTAATATGTATAAAAAATGTAATATGTTTTAAAAGGCTTGTATTGGTGTATCTAATAATTATTCATTTTCTGAACATGCTTTTTTTTTAGTTAATATACTTTTTAACTTAACCGCCAAATTCATAATTGATTTTTTTTATACATTTATAAAAAAAAATTGTATTCCAATTGCAATGAAAATTAAATTTAGCTTTTAATTGATAATCGTATGACAAGTCGTAGAAAATTTACTTGAAATATTTCTAAAATTATTAAATTAAAATATGAAAATTGATAATAGTTTTTTATTTTACATTTATTTATATTTTCCTTAAATATCCTTCTAAGTATAAGATCACTTCATTTTTTATTTTATTTAATTAAACAATTAAAATTATGATAATAAAATATTCTAATATTTAAATATATATAATATGATAAGATAATATAAATTAATACATTTATATGAAAAAGAAAAAAAAATCGAATTTATTTACAAAATGTAGAAAATTTCTTTTTTTAGATGTTTTCTTTTAATTTTCTTCTCTTTTTCAGTTTTAAATATTTATTTTAACAATGATTAAAGAAAATTTTTATTATTACAATTTAAAAATTTCCTTAGATTTTACGAGATATAATTATTTTTCACATTTAGATTTATAAACTTTATATTTAATAAGCATTTTCTTATTTTATTTATATAATTAATTTTATAAAATTTTGATTATTATTTTGCTTTTTTGGTGTGTAATTTTTCTTTTATTATTTATTTACATTTTTATTTTTGTTTTTATTTATTTTATAAATAAAAAAATATTTATGTAGGTACATTTATTTTATGAAATATTGCTTTTATGTTAATTATATATTTTTTTTATATATTATCTGTAAATTTGAATTATTCTTATTTTGAAGAATTGTTTTTTATTGTTTATAATTAAATAATATTTATATTATCACAAGCATAAATGGTGTTTGTGGATTTGTGTTTAACGTTTAAATTTGATTTTTTTAAATAACAAACAATTACGAAACATAAATGCAAATTATTTAAGCAATTACGAAACATACATAATTAATAAATTACAAGATTTAATAAGCTAATTTAAATGTAATTCAACTTTAATTATTTTTTGAAATCTTTATTTTAAGCTATATAAAATTAATTTAGAAATTTTATTTATTTGAGTGGAAGACACATAATGATGAAATATTCAATATTTTTAAATATTTAAACTAATTTAAGAAGTTAATGATCTTTTGTAATCTATTTACTGTACCGTACCGACGAGAGTGTACGAAACTATAAAAAATTAATTTCGAATAAACTTATTTAGCTGGATAACATTGTAAAACTCATGTTGGATAAATAAATATATTAAAATAATATTACTACACATTCGAGGTATATTATTTATATTGCTTAAAATCATTAAGCACCAATTGTTTTTTTATATATATGTATGTAAAAACAAAATTTAAAATTAATGAATAATTGAAAAATAAAATGAATGCTTGATTGGTCTGGTCCGTATCCTATAAGTAACAAATATTTAGCTGGAATAATCTTGAGCTATTTTATGTTTTATCCTTATTTCCATTATATCTTTTATTTAGTTAGCCATTATATATTTGATTTGCTTTATTATAAATTATAAAACACATTTCAACAATTAGAATTATTATACTAAAATCTTATCTAAGTTCTAAGAAAATTTTATAAAATTTTTATGATTGTAATTTAATATATAGCTTATTTATTCCAATAAAATTTATAATGTTTAAATTATTGGTACTTTAAATATAATTATGTAGATTGATTTTTATATATACAATAATGAAATATTATATTACTATACAGATTAATCGGAGGCACAGAGACACAGTATATATGAAAAACTGAAAACCTTATAACAATTTATATTTTTATATTCACTTTTATTATAACAATTTATGCACCATATTAAGCTGAAATTTTTTTTATTAAATTTATTGCTGCCAGAGTTCGACAATACATATTTGTATAAAAATGTTTTGGTAGAGATTCCTATTATTTTTCAGTTAACGTAAAATGTATGATTTTTGTCGACAATTAATATTTTAATTATAAATGGATTTTGATTTGGATTATAAATTTTGATACAAAATCGAGAAATTCTAATAACAAATATTTAAAAAATAACCATCGCAATTTAATTATAATTTCTATTGAATTATTAGGAAATTATTGTAAAGTCTAGTCAAATTAATTTATAAGTTCCTAATAAAAGAAATTAATAATATAAATAATAGGTTAAGTAAAGAAAATGTAGGCCAATTATACAAACAAAAAAGAGTGATAACTAAATCAACTGAAAAAAAAATTATAAAATAAAACAAAACTTAAGTTATAAATTCCCACATTAACTATAATTTTCATATTTATTATTTTATATATTTATACTAGTTTTAATATTTCATTTTTTTTTTTTTTACTATAACAATTTTATTAACTTTTTACTATATTTTTTAAATAATCAAAAATAATATTATGAATAACAATAAAATAATTAAAAAAAAATGTATAATTAGTAAACTGGTAACTAATAATTTTTCTAAATTGAAGAATACAAAAAAAAACTAAAACAAAACAAAAAATCTTATAAATTATGAATCTTACAGAAACTAACAAAAAAAACAAAAAAAAAAAACAATTTAATTTTTAATTGTGTACTAGAAAATATTAGTTTTTCTTAAGTATTTAAAATATGTAACAATATTTTAAATAAATATGATTCAAAATCATAATATTTTCTTTTCCAAGTCAATATAATTTAGTTTTTTTTTATATTTTTATAATTAATTTTTTTGTAAGGCAATTTTTAGTTTGATTTGTATTTGTTGTCTGATTACTTTTTTTTTTATATATGAATTATCTATTAAAGATTATGAGGAGACAATTTTCAAAATGACAAGTTATTAACTTTTAAAACTCAATTTAATTGATTATACTTATAAATTATTGTATTAAGTTTCAGCTAATATTGCATCATATTTTCATTTTTTATAAATTAATTTCTAAGAATAGCTAATTTTAAATATAATATTATATAAATTATTTAACACTCAAACACATTCAAATTATATATTTTTCATTTCAATATTATAATATTTTAGAAAATTTTCAATATCTTAATGTGGTTTCAAGTTTTCTTTCTTTTGTTTTTATCTAGTTACCATAAAAAAAAGCAATTAATTTAATATAATAATATTTAAAACAATTTTTATGAAAAAAAAAAACATAATCTAAATTACTTAATAATTATATGTTATAATTTAATTTACACATATTTCTTATAATCAAAACTTTTTGACTTTTTCTTATAATTAATAAATTTATTATCAATAAAAACAGTTTTGCATGTTTTTTTTTTTGTTGTTTAAACTTTATTAATATAACAATAATAATATATTTATATTTATAATAAAATTTCTTACAATTATTTAATATTTTAATAGATAATTTTTTGTTAATTATTTATAAAAAAAAAAACTTAACATCAAACTTGAATATTTTTTTTGTATGTTTTTGTAATGTAGTATAACAAGGAAACATTTTATTATCTAAACAGAAAATTTATTATTAGTTATATTAAAATAATAGTTAATGAGAAAATAACTCATATTTTTATTATTATATAAAAGTAAAGTCGTATTTTCATATACAAATTATCGAAAGTTAAGTAATTTATTAAATAACTAATTAAAAATACCGTCATTTTCTAAAATATTTAAATTTTTTGTAAATGCTACAAAATTATGTCTTTAAAATATAAGCCATAATATATTCCGATATATGGAATTAATTAAACTAGGATTTTTTGGTAAATTAATTGCTTTTTTTTCAATAAAATCAATTTTTGAAATTTCTAAATTTTCAAATAATAATAAAAATACGACTTCTTAAAAAAACCAAAATTACTTTAAACTTTACTTGTGGACTTAAAAAGATTTTTTTTTTTATTATATCTTCTTTTTTGGTATCTCTTTTTTTGGAATATTAATAATTTTTAATTTGTAATTCTATAAAAAAAAAAACACATTTTTTAGTAGTTACAAATATATGCATAAAGAAAATTGTTTCAGTCTATTTTGAGAATCTTACTTAAAACGTAAATATTTAGAGGCCACTTTATATATATTTTTTTTTATTGATTTCATTTTGCTATTTCGATATTTTGGTATTGCGCAAAATTAATTTTAAATAAAATTTTAACAAAATTTCGAAAAACAATGACTAATATTAAAGTATAGTGTGAAATTTTATAGTCCGAAAATATTTGAAAATAAAATTATTATATAAAATTGAAATCATTTTAAATCCACAAAAAAAGATTTATAGTCAAAAAAATCAATATCAAAGTTTTAAACTACTATTATTTATTTTAACAACAATATAAGTTTGTTTAAAAACTTTTAGTTTCTAAATAATTATAATAAAAATTTTAGTCTAAAACCTTAAATTCAGGTTTTTAAGAAAGAGTGTAATAATAATCTGAATTTATAAGTAAAAATAATTTACATTTTTTATATTTCTGAAATAATGTATTCTTAAAAATTAAAATTAATATAAATTAAGTGTTTAATGACTTTTACGTCTATAATAACATATTTATAAAAGGCAAATAGTCAACAACTAGAATTTAAATTAATAAAAGCTAAAAAAACAATAAAAAAATATGCACAAAAATTTAGTGCACGATGATGCAAACACGCAACAAAATCACAACACGTACATTCCAACTTGCCAAACAAATAAGTAGCTTTATTCTCATTGTCTACTAATTAGAAAAATTTTAAATAACGAAAACTCCAAAAAAAAAACTTTTAACAAAATTCTCCATTTTTGGTTTCTTTTTTTTTTCATTTCTCATGTTATTGTGTTTGTGTTAAATGTGACTTAAATTTTTAATAGTTTTTGAACATTTATCAGGACAATTTAATTATGTATATATTTTTATTTTTTTATTGCTTTGATAAATCAACTTTGATATAATTTTTGATATTACCGAATCCATGCTGTTTTTCGTTTAATTTTTGCCCGTATGCCACGTGATTGTTTTAGTTTCTTTGGTAATGAAACTGATAACGATACAGATGATACATTTGAGTTTGAGATTAAATGACTGTAATAACTAGCTGGTGTATTGTAACCTTCATCAATTGTGCTATTTGCAGCTAAAATTCCTTTACCATTTAAATGTGGTATATTTTCCATGTATGATGATATGTGTTCTTCTTCAATTATTGAAGATGACGGACGTTTAATTGGTGATGGTGATGGTGTTGCTGATATATCAAACATTGACGACAATGATAGTAGGGCATCAACACCTTCGACTCGACGTTGTTCCTCTAATTCTTCAGCGGTTATATTATGACTAAAATAGAATTGATATTTGGAAAAGTTTAGCAAATATTTAAATATTTAAAAAAAAAAATTAACATTTATTTCAAGAAGATAATACCGACTGGATCTCAAAAGGTAAATTTATTCAGAATTGCAATGTAAATTTGAAAATTGATATAAACAAAAATATTTAATGGAATAATAATGTCAAAATTTATGGTTTCAAAATTGCTAATTAATATATTAAATAGACGATCGGATATCATTAAAATATAATAATTTCACTTGCGAGTGAAAAACTGATAGCGATAAACTGTTATTTCAAAATTTACCTCTCCTCACTGCTTTCATATGCAGCATCTGACGATATGCCATTACTAACATTGTCACTTCCATTTTGTGAACCAATTTGACCAGTAACACTTGAATTACTACTACATACTCCACTACTCGCAACTATAACAATATTACCAACAACTCCGCCATTATTTACAGAACTTCCACCACCCGCCGAATAAGTATGATCTTCACTTGGGGAGTTTGTAATCACAGGTGATCTACGAATTTGATAAAAAATAATAGTTGAAAACTTTTTTTTTTTATTTGTTATTTTGAAGTTACTTACCCATTATTAAAAGTTTCAGTAAAAACTTTTGGTCCGTGCTTAAGTGCTAACATAGCTGTTGCTGCGTTAACATCATCAATACTATCAACTCCACAATCCCTAGCCAAACGTTCCACATTTTCATAATATTGACCAGTATTTGTATTTATACAATTATTTTTATAATAATTATTATTATTATTACTATTATTTTTATTTAAAATATTAGTATTATTATTGTTGTTGAAATTATCTGTCCCATCATTATCCATTATTCCTAAACTTTCAGATGTTGTTGAATCACCTTTCGTTATAATTTCTCTAATCATTTTTGATAATTTTGGAAATAAACGTGCATCTAAATTTGATTTAACTGGTGTCATAGGTGGACTATCCATACCACTACTCGTATTTGTATATTTAACTGATGATGAATTTGTTATTTGATTATTTTTATGTTGTTGTAAATGTTTATCAATAGCTGAACATGGATGGAATGGTGAACGGGCTAATGCTTGAATTAAATTTGGACGTTGCAATTGTTCAACACGCCATAATGAACCTTTACCCATATTCTGCAAATATAAAATTTTAAATTTATATTATATTTGATGAATAAAAATTATAAATAAAACAAATACCGGTGCTTTTTCAACTTTTAGAAAACTTTTATTTAATGATAAATTATGTCGTACACTATTCTTCCAACCAGTTGGTGCAGTTTTAAAATATGGAAAATGATGTACAATCCAGGCATAAATTTCTTTAACTGGTAAAGCTTTTTCTGGTGAATCTTCAATTGCCATAAATATTAAAGAGCTAAAATATAAATTGTATAATATTTAATTTGAAATTCAAAACAAATAAGTAATTAATTTTCTTTTTGGGATTAATATAATTCATTTTTTAATTACAATATTTTAAAATAGATTATAATTTTTTATTTTTCTTACCTAAAACTATACGGCGGTTTAGAATTTGTATGCACATATGGATCATATGGCATATTTGTTGGATGTTTCTGTTTTGATGGTGATAATGATCCAGACGATGTATTGTTTTGTTTTTGTGCATTTGATGAAATCCGGCCATTTGATGATGATGATGATGATAAAGTACCATTTGGTAATTCGAAATCTTTTAACGAATCGTTATCATATTCAGCATATTTATTTGGTGTACTGTGTTGTTGTTGAAGATATTCACGTGGGGGTGATTCAGAAGCAATTGTAAGCCTTTATAAAAATTAAAAATTTACAATATAGTACAATAAAAAACTTGAAATAATTTTAAATAAAAAACATACATTGATTGATTATTATTAATTTTCGAACTTGTTATTGAATTTACACCATTACCAGTACCGCTCCCCGAATATGGAATAATATTTGTGGAAGGCATTGCTGAATATTGAACATTTAGACTATTTGTTGTGGGCACATTATTATTATTAATATTATTATTTCCATTTTGTTGATGATCAAAACCATTCATTTGTTCTCGCAAATATTTTTTATGTGGATGATGTATTGTTGTTGTAGTTTGTGTTGGTATTGTTGTTATAGTTGAAACAACTAATGGCACTGATGAAACCGTAGACGTTGATAAATTTTGAGATTTTGGAATTGTTGAAGATGTAATGACGATCGGATTAAAGGAATTATTTAAAGTTTTATTATTTTGCTGTTGTTGGGTTATTGGTGAAATCGTTGATAATAAATTTGATGAGGAAGAATTTATTGTAGTAGAATGAGGAACTTGTTGTTGCTGATTTGAAATATGTCGAACAGTTGTTGTTGGTGTTACGGCTACAGATGATTGTAAATGATTTTGATTTGATGATTTATATTCAACAACTGTTGTTGTACCACTTGGTCCAACATGTACCGTTGTTGTTGCACCTAATGCTGCAGATAAATTTCCATTTAAATGATGTGATGAGTGTTCTTGTAATTGTTGAATTAAATTGTTATTAGAAGATGTATTTGTTGTAAAGTTTACTGAATTATTTGTATTAATTGGTGATATGATATTATTACGATTTTTGTTAATCGAATTATTATTATTATTATTACTATTATTATTATTATTATTATATTTATTATTATTTGTATATTGAATGTGATGTTGTTGCTGTTGTGACTTGTGAAGATGTATTGCCGTAGAATATTCATTTGTAATATTTTGTCTTACACAAATACCTTGATCTGTTGTACTAGAATTAGCCGATGATAAATTCTCATCTGAAACACTTGAGTCTTCCATAAAATCACTTGTTGGTGATAATGGTGTAACATTACCATTACTAATATTACTACTACCAACATGATTGTTATTATTATTATTATTATTAATACAATTTATTTGTCGTCCTGGACTGTTACCAAGTCCTTGTGCTGTGCCTGTTGTTTTATTTGTACACGCCACTAAACCTTTTATTAAATTTTTATCTGTTAGCCATGTTAATGATGTTAATTCTTCATCTGTTGTACCAATACCACCATTGCTATTTGTATTTAATATTGTTGTACTAGTTGCAGCTGTTATTTGTTGATGATGTTGTAATTGTTGATGTTGTTCTGGATGACTAATATCCATTGGTTCAGTAGCAACAATTACAATATTACCAACACCATTTGATTGATTAATAAATGCATCATTTGTTGTATAATGACCATTTGGTTGAAATATAACATATTTTGATGATGTTGTCGATGAACCACCACCACTACCATTTGAAGTACCAATTATTTTTGTAATTGAATGATGTCCAACTGAATTGTGACCACCACCACCAGTTGTTGTTATTATTTTTGAAGGACTAATATTATTACGATTAATTTGTTGTGTAAAATTAGCAGTTGTTATAACACCATTACTACTACCATTTTGTTGTTGTTGTTGAATGTGTTGTTGTAATTGTTGATGATGATGATGTTGGAGGTGTGTTGATGGTGAATTTGTAAGTGTTGCTATTCGTGATCCTGGTGCCGATTGTTGTATTACAACATGACCAGAATCTAATGGTATTGCTGAAAGCACCATATTTGCTGTTGTTGTTGATGTTGTGACCGTTGAGTTAATTATAGTTGTTGTTGTTGTTATTTTTGATGTTTTTGTACCATCACCTCCTATACTATCTTGAGAAGGTGGACGATCTGCTGACATTCTAAAAATATAAGAAATAAATTTTTATATTATATTTAATTAATTATAAAATATTTTTAATTTTCCTTTTTTTCATATTTCAGTTTTTTTGAAACTTAATATTTTAACTTATTTTTTTTAACTCCTAAATCTACTTTAAGGAATTGAATACATTATATAAATTTGATCTAAAAAACTAAAAGACTTGTGAAATTATAGTTTTAAGATTTAAATTATTTTTGATTTTTTAATAATCCGCCAACATTTAAGGTCAATAAATAATCCAATATTTATAAATTATAAATGTTTACAAAGTTATAGAAATCATCTGTGTTTAAGTACATTTTTGATATAATGAAAAACCGACAAGATTATTGCAAAAATTACAGGTCATGTTATATTCCATACAATTTTCAATTGGTTTAATAAGGTAAGTGTAATTGTATTATAAAACCTTTTACAAAAAACCGTTTATCAAAAACCAAATAAAACTAACCAAAATACATAAAAAATAACCCTTAAGACCGTTACTAACAACAAGAAAATCATTTTCCATGGTAACTATAAATATAAATATAAACATATTATAAACACAAGTTTTCCTAGATAAATTTCAAGGTCAATTAAAGAGGGGGAAACAACATGCAAAGGAATTTTCAGTAAGTAGAATTTCATTTTTCTATAACTTGATTTGACATTTTATAGTACCAGAGATTAACAGATTTTTTAAATGCATATTTCTACAAGCTAAACAATTTTTTTTATTTTTTTTTTAAAAAAATGAAAATTATAGAAAACTTTTCCTTTCCCAATCAAAGTTTTAATGTAATTTTAATAGTGGTTGTCGTCAAGTTAATAGTCATTATTGTGGCATCGAATTTCTTTAAATGCTTTTATATGTCCCCATGACAACTATACTACACTAAATAATAATAACAAAATGTAGGTCGCGGTTATATATTATTATTATTATTATTACTATATATTTTTAAATTATAATATAATATTAACAACAAAAACTAATCACTATGCAAAATAACACAAAACATTAAAAATTACTTAAAACGATTATTTGTAGGTACATAAATATTAATATTTCTTTTATAAAATCATTAATTTAATTAAAAATTAAGCAAATCTTCAGTTTTAGTTTGCAACTGGAATTTAAGTTAAAACAGATTATAATATACCGTATATGTAAAAAAATTAAATGATATTGGTAAAAAAACTTTCATTATAGTTATCCTCACAATTAGCCTCACTACCTTTACAATTAGCCTCACTTCTTTCCTCCTTAAAACTCTTGAAAATGTCTGCGATATAGAAATTCGTAATAAACTCGTATTGGATGCCTTACTGAATAAACAACACGTTTATAACATGAGGCAGTTCACACCATAGAGAAAACCTTTCTTTTCAAAGAATCTGTGCTTGGTACTTTTATAGACGTTGATGTGGCATTTAACAATATCCTACTACATAAAAAAAGAATTGTTCACAAGCATGAGGTTAATTCGTACATTTCTGGATGCTTGGAAACAGGAAAATTCATACGAACTTCCAAGTGAATTGTCGATTCTAAAAACATAATTTTCATAAAAAAAAGTAAATTGTAAATAATTATTTAAGAACCTAGCATTCAATATAATTTTCTATTTGATTTGCGTCTAATTGACCTAATAATACAGTAAATTATATTTTTTTTATAATTGTGAATTCGGTCAAATGGATTCGAATAATTAGCCGGATACCGTTAACAGAAAATGACATAACACATAACAAAAAAAAAAACATACATATATAATAAACAAATTTTAGCAATACCAAAAAACGACTAAATAATTGTACATATTCGCTACATTCAAATTAGACACAAAAATAATTAATTAATTTTTCAAGTAGAACACCCCACACTTTAAAATTGATATTAAATTATCCTGTTATCCAATTATAAAAAGGATATTTGACTAATGGATATTAATAATATCGTCACGACAAAATTATGCACTACTTGAATAATTATGCACTACTTAAAACATTTACAAAAGCTTTAAATCTAGAAATATAAATGATAATTTATTTGAAATTGAAAGGATATTTTAATATCCTAATTTACGCATTTCATTTTTTTTTCTGAAATCCACGTTTACAGATTTTATCCACTTACACGTTTACAGAATTAATATCGTCGTATAGCAGCAAATACAATAATATGTAAAAGAACTAAATTAACATAAGGAAAATTATTTCCCACGAAATTTTAATTATCCCACGAATAATTAAATTTTCTACTAACAAACAAATAAAGAATAACAAGTTTTAAAAACGGATGCAATTTGACGTTAAATAATCACTTATGTTTTTCAAAAAAATTATGAAAATACTAATTAGTATATTTTTTAAAAGAAAATCTTACTTAAATGGCACGAAATTTATTGTAAACTGTTATTGTTGAATATCAAAATATATAATGAAAATCTTAATAAAATTATCTACAACAATATGACAAAATATTCTTATATATTTTATTATTTTAAAAGGCAAACAAAACATGCAAAATATTGTATCACTATGGATACCGTCCCTCCCAAACCAACCGAATCCTTCCCTACACTAAAAACAATATAGTATGTACTACTAATTGTAAATACATAAAAACGTACAGATAAATGTAACATTGCGCAACAAAACATTCATAAAAATATGTAAAAATGAAAATCTGTTTAAATTTCTCCTCAAATATAGAAAATTTTACATATGTAGTTCTAATAGCTTTAACTTTCAGTAGTGCATTATATTAATGAAGAAGATGTGAACAGGAATTAATTGAATACAAACTTATAAGTTAAGACAAATTTTAGGGATCACAATTGCCAATCAATCAATCAATCATAGTAACTAAACGAAGATTTAATTTCCAAAAAAAAAAATATTTATTTACAATAAACCGAAGCAAAATAACTTGAATAAATTTATTATCGGGAAATTTACTCTTGAATTTTAAAAGTGTACTGATCAATGCACCCCCCAACTCTCGGCAATTTTTTGTAAACTATATTTTTATAAAATATACAAAGAAAATTCATGCGTGAAAAACATTTTCATTACACATAAATAGTAATTGTAATTCGTAATCGTAATTATCATTTTCATTTATATTTCCTACTAATATATATACAACAAAACAAATACATACAATTATACAGAATTCCGTATTCTAAAAATATAATTTTTTCTTGTTTTATATTAAAAGTTAATGACGTAAATATTTATAAAAGTTTATTTAATAAGTACATAATAAAAAGCACATTTACAAAATTGACATCTACTCAAATAAAAAAACAAACAAAAAATATATTTTTATATGTATTTAAATAGTAGTAATCTTTACGTATGTATTAGTTAACCTTGATTTAATTCCAGTAAAGAATATTGTAAATATATGTTTACAGTTTACACAATCAAGGATTTTAAAAAAATATATTGCATTCTTCTCAAGGATATTCTATTTACTCGTGAGAGGATATTAATGGAAAATTTAATATTTGAAAGCTTTTATATCTGGGAAGCTTTTTCTATGAGAATTTTAAACAAGTTTAAAACTTTTATTGAGTTCAAATTTCTTTTTTTTTTGTTTTTTTTTTTAACAGAAAATTAGAAAGTTGTTGCGCTCTAAGGACTATTTGAACAAGATGTGATTTTATATAGAAATTTGAAAAATAATAATAAGATAAGAAAATGATCATTTTTCTTTCATTTCCTTTCACCTTTCCTTCTTACATAAAATAGATTTTTTTTAAACGGTTGTTATGAATTGACTGAAGGCCAAAGGAAAAACAATTTTTTAAAGCTTTTGTATCCTTATCTTTTACATAAACTAAACTGGATTTGTTCAGTACATAACGACTAGCATCTTAAGCGCTTTAATTTCTGAACATTTATTTTGTCTAACGCTATAATTCTAGTATTTACTGTAGCAGTAAAAAGATTACTTATTGAGAAATATGAAGCCAAAAACACTAATCACAAATTGTAGGTTCAAAACAATCGAAATGATATGAATAATTAATAGATTATGTAATTTTTACGAACAATAATTTCGTAATATAAATTATATTTTGAATTTATTTAGCTATCGTAAGCTACTTGTTACAGTGCTTAAAATACTTGGCGCTAACGAACGAGAATCATTACAAATTTATTATTTTAAGAAAAAAAAAATCATTAAAAAATATGTCAAGGAAACATTATTATTGTATGGTAAAAAAATTAAAAGGATATGATTTTTTTGTTGTATTAGTTAAAAGTTCTTTAATTCAAGGATTTCATCAAAATTTTAAAAATAGATTTGTTTTGTTCAAATTCAAATCTAAATAATAGAAAAAATTGAATGTCATTCATATAAAAATAAATATAAAATTTTGGAAAATATTATTTAAAATAATTTAAATATTTAATGCACTTTAATTATTATACGAAAGCAACTAACTGCCCGTAAAAACTTTACTGGATATATAATTCATAGGTACAACAAATATTATTGAATTTTGTTCTAAGGCAGGAGGGCACAACACATGGAAATTAGGTTAATGTTTTGGGTTGATTTGTGGGATTCAAAACGTTAAAAATTTATCATTGACATTTTTCATGACAAACACAACCCATTACTATGTATAAATTTAAAAAAAATACTATAGTGAACCAAAATTTACATTTAAGCAGCAAGATTAACGTGTCATGACCAAATGTTAACTATAGTTATTAACTGGCACTGCTACCAAATTAGAATTTACAGACAGTGTAAGAAATTAAAAATTAAGAATAGGATTAGAAGATCGATAAAATAAAAAAGTTTTAGATTAGATTAACAGGTATATAATTCTGAACATTTCGTATATCCTGAACTTTCTATTGGGATCGCATCATCATCTCAGTTAATGTTATCCCAAGCATAATTTTCATTTTATTTCGACAAAATAATTATTCATTATTTTGTTTTGAGTTTTGGAGAACCGCACTTGAATTGGGAAACCAAAATCTGAGAGGATCAGATCAATAAAATACTTCCAGCTTTCAAATGGCGTTGGTTTAAAAATAAATTAATAAAATCATAATTTTCATTATTACATATTATAACTAATATGTAATAATGTCATTATTTTGGGAATTTAATTCCAGTGATCGATATTTCTCCAAAATATTTCGGTAATAATAGCTCATATTTGACATTATAGTAAAATGTTATTATATGTATGACAATTGTAAGTCTGTCTATACATCCATCTCCATCCTTTAAAAAATATAATTTGAAGCATAAAGCAAATTCAAATCTTCTTAAAGTTGAGTTCCAAAGAATCCGCAGCAATATGAAAATCTATGACATAAAATTGATAAAATAAAATAATTTGAAAATATTATTAGCTCTGTACATTAATTGTCATTATTGCAAACTTTTTTCCATAATTGCGTATTTATTTATTAATTTATAATAATGAAATGAACGAATCTATAAATTCAAAATAAAATTTTATTTAATACTAAATATTTTTACACTAAAATTGAACAACAACACAACAAACAGTACGGAAATACACGAAAAGAAAAATCTACTTGAAAATATATAGGTCATATCATACTGAAAAGAACATTTTCAATAGGGAGTCCATTTCGCAAGTTTGTTTTTATTTTATTCTCTCTCTATATCTACGAAAAGTTCTATAACCCATTCAACAATAACACCGAACGATAATTTAAATTAAATATTTGTCGTATGGTTGGTGTTGTTATACGAGTGAGTTTATTGGTTGGGTTTGGTGTTTCTAAACGTGTAAGTATATAGATTATAGAGTATATATGTATATTTACATAGTATATAATGTATTTGTATATGTGAATGTGTGTACATATATAGTAAAATTTAGGAAATGGAAAGAAAATTTATTCGTAAAATTTAAATTAAATTAACATTTATAAATTTAAAATAAAATTCAAGTAATGTGGAATAAAACAGAACTTTAAGACTAACATTTGATGATATTTGAAAACATGAAAACGTCTAAATTTTCTGTCTAGTTTACTTGTATAACATTTTCAATTAAGGGAATACCAATTGGCAGACAAACCGACTGACTAAATGAAGATAATAAGCAGATAAATTAATTTAATCTTGTTATAACTCAAACTCATATATTTAAAAAAAATCTTTCGTCATCGGATATTTCTTTCCTAGCACTTGTGTATAGAACATAATAATAGTTTTTTCAGTGTTTTTTTTTTTAAAAAAAAGGCACTTACAAGCTTTGTCTTCACATAATACAACTAAAATTACTTAAGGCACTCCAGATAGAGAATTCTGTATGAGGACATAAGAAATTTTCCACATAACCTTATGTAAAAAAATTAAATTTTATAAAAAAATTTAACCATAAAAAATAACGACAATATAAATAAATAAAAAAAAAAAGGAAAGATAAAATAAAACGTTCGAATCTATTTTTAGATACAATTTTTTTTTTTTGGTGTGAATATTTATTTTGACTTCTTTTTAATTTTAAATTTTCATGAAATTTTATCATCATCGTTTTTATTTATACTACCTTTGAAAAATATTTTGAAATATATCCTAATTTTACAATAATTATAATTAGGAAATAATGTTAAAAAATACAAAATTTCTGATGTTAAATTATAATGTAATTTATTACAATTTTAAAACTGAAATTTTTATATCCCAGTAGAAAAAATAAAAATCTTGTATAGAAATGTAAACTATGTATTACGATTAGTTAGAATAACTATGAATGTTGCTTTGGACTAAGATGTCAAACAATGGATTTTACTGAAATTATTTTTCTTGGAGGTTTTCGAGGTCGGAGTCCAAAAACGCGTACATGCACAGCAACAACTCCTAGAACTAAATCGTTAAATTTTAATGAAACTTGGCACACGTACATTGAAACTTATAGTTGATGTCCGAGAAATATGGGATCGGTAGTTGTAGTTCATGGTAGAATTTCCCATTTATGTTGAGAACCGTTTTTTTTTTTAATGTTGAGAACCGTTGGTTTCATGATTGTACATGTGCCTATCCAATTAAGGGACAGTAGCTTCAATGGGACTACGCTAAAATATGCTATTTCTATTTCAACGGTTCTAGAGCATATGTATATAGAACCCATTATAGTTTTGTCCTCAACATATTGCCAGCAACACAAACTGTTATACTGTAACATTTTCATATGTGTATACTTCACCTAAAATGTTGCTGCTTAATGTTGCCAAAACAAAAATGAAATTTGGCATACAGGTTGGTTTTGTTATCTAATTTGTTCCTATAATATTTGGAGTCGATAATTTGATTCAAAATTTCGAATTATACAAAATATATTGATGTCTTAAAAGATTTAAAAATTTTAAAAAAATGGTGATTTTTTTTACAATTACAAATCATTGTTGGTCAATTACAGTCGAGTTATCTGTTCCCCATAGCTTTGACAGTTTTACGAATTTTTGGCAAGCAAACCATATTCAAACTAAAAAAGCACAGTACTAACATAAATTCCCGTCGATTTATAGATGGCCTGATTCCAGAAATTTTTAATGCAAGATATTTGCTAATATTATAGTATAGATTGTATATCGAGAACCCGCTGTTATTCAAATTCTCGGAATTAATGGAAATTATTTAGGGTTTTCTATGTGAGCTTCTATATTTCCGATCCTGCAAAGAACTTCAACATAGCATCCACCCAAGAAGTTTAATATATTAAATGTTCTCTACATATGATTAATAATACACATCCCCCTTTTTTATAAATAGTATAAAATAATAGTAGTTCTTATAATATAAAGTTATGTCACAATGGGAAGTTTCATTAGAAAAGCATTAATTTTCACTTTCATTCATGTAGATTCCGTTGAATGTAAATGTTTTCCTTATAACTTATCGGGTAATCAGAATGAGAAAGTAAGCTATTTAAATAATTGTCATCATCCAAAAATAAAAACTACTGCATGCATACTTAATCAATGATGCATATTAGTCATTGCATATTAAATTAACTTAAATTAGGATTAGAAGAGCGAATAAACTTCACTACTTTGAAAAAAATATGTCGATCACCAATTAAAACAAAAACCTAGGGGTAGTTTAAAATTCGTAGTTTGTTTGTTTGTTATAATAGTGCTTAGGAAAAAGGTTTAGGAATGTATAATTCAGACAAATTGTAAAAAATTTCATATCTCTGAAGTAATCAAGAATATTATTTTGTTATTTAATTCGAAAATTTTGATAGGTACCACCAACTGAACTTTACATACCGCAAAATTTGCGATTATAAGCTAGTGCAGAATAACTTCAAAATGGGATAATAATTTCTACATATATAATATTCACTAAACATGTTAAGCATATTTCGAATCGCTCGCCTCGGAAATATAAAAACATAAGAAACTTTTGAGCATTAATTTCTATTTTTCCAATCGAATCTTTCCATCACAAAACTTTTACTCGCAATAAAATATTTAGTTAGAATATTTACTATATGCTCACAAAATCGTAATTTGTCTATGTGTTGTGTACGTACGCAAAACTAAAAATAAATAAAGCAAAACTTTGCAAGCAATAAATTCCTTGGAATTTGAGGAGTGATTCAACAACATTTATTTATTTATTTTACAATTCTTATCAACTTATTTAAGTATAGATTTTGTATATTATTAAGCCAACAAAACAAAAAACTTTGCTATTAGGTTCATAAAAGACTGATTCATATTAGATTGATTGTTCTTATTCGAAATTCGATACAAGGATTTTTTACTATATATTTTGTCATTAATGGGCTTCCTTCTCTATATATAAATATAGTCAAAAACAAATTAGTATAGAGCTAAAAGGAAAATTGAAAAAATATGTTATATTTTGAATAATAAATTTCAATTTATTTATTTTATATATTTCGAAGGAAATAGGACATTTTCGCTATTTGTAAGGAACAAATAAAATAAAAATAAATATGGAGTTAATGTGCAAAAAGTATAAACATAAATAAATTTCGTATTCTCTAGCAATTTAACTTTTAGGCTATGTGATTTTATTTTTAGAATATTTTCAGTATTCGACAAAAGTTTTAAAGGAAAAAAAAAATTGAATTCCAAGTACATTGTATAAACATTTATAAAGGATTTATTATAGAGTAAGTTGTGAGGTTTAAAGGGACCAGAATTGTTTAATGAAAATGAAAATCTTACGTATTACGTATAAATGATTTTTTTCTAAATTAATTTTTAATCTATTTTTGCTCTAAAATTTTTTAAAAAAAAAATCTTTATACCACCAACAAATTACATATAAGGTTAAGTATAAGATATTTGATATTCATTCGACCAGTTTGTAGCATATGCCAGCTTTGTCTTTTCTTGGAACATATATAATAATTTTATTTCTTTGAGGTCCAGATTCGTTACATTTTTAAGAATTGTTTTTGGTTGATGTGCGAAAATTCATAGAGAAAGAAGTAAGCAACTTTGCAGGGATCTTGAGTACAGGCTGAAATGTGAGGTCAAAAGTTAAATTTTTCCATGTTTTTGGGTAGGTTGAATTTCTTCCTAATATACCTTAAGAAGATTGTATCAATAAAATTTGGTATTTAGATGTTTGCAAAGATTAAATTTTGATTGAAATAGTTCTTCATGAAAATGTACGGTTTAATTATGACATTATTCTAAAAATTATTAATAAAACATGTAAAAAACATAAATATTGGTCCTCGGATTTTTTATACACTGTAATTTTTTTACACGATTTCGCTTTTATACGGTTTTTAAAAACAAAAATGAACAGTGAATTAATCATCAATTGAACAGGATTCACCAATTTTTGTTAAAGTAAATTATTCATTCTTATTAGTGATAAAGAATTCACATATTTTTATACATAAAGTATGTCCATATGTAATTAAATATATATTCAAAGTTATCAAGATATAGAGGTGCATAAGAGTTTTTAACAGGTGAGCTTTTAACAGCTAAAATCTTATAGAATTCCTGCTAATCTAGTAGTAGTTCAAAATTTGGTGTTGGTCAAAGTCAAAACAGACTTCATTCGGAATATTTGACATCTACCTAGCTACGTAAAATAAACTATATTACAAAACGAAGTCATAGCGCTAAATGTTCATCAATTCCGATAACTATATTGTTGCATTCGACATAATATTTCTTATCTGATATTGTAATAGAATTACAGAGGTTTTTTTTTTTAATTGAAGCCTTTAAATATGAAATTAACAATTATTTCAACAATTTCGACTTTTTCTATAGTTCTCATTCCATTACAATACTTCATAGTTATTCCATAACTCTATGTAAAACTTTTATTTAAATATGATTACAATATTGTACGCCCCATATAAAAAAGCAATAGATAAATTCCATTAAAAAGTTATATAAAAAGTTTAATAAAACTTATTTCTCCTCCTAGTTTCAATTGTACAAAGCGATAAAATTCAACTAACAAAAATATACTAAAAAAAAATAAAAAATATTATTGAATAAATAAATTTGCAAATCAACAGCAAAAAAAAAAAAGAAACTATCTTTCATAAATTGAAGAAAATTATAAAATCAAATAAAATGATCTAAATTTTTTTCGTAATGTAAATTATATTCTCAACTTGAATAAATAATTACAAAATATCAGATTTACTAAATTTGTTATTCATACAAATACGCAATATCGAAGCTTAATAATATTTATATTGTCTACTAATAATTTAAAATATTTATGCTAATTTCTCAGTGTACCACCCTGTAAGGTACGTAGCTGTATTGAAGAGCATGCATATTTATAATGTATATTTGTTAAATAAATTGAAAATTTTCATAATTGGCAATCAAACATTTACGATAAAAATCTATACATATATAAATATTAAACCTGCAATAATTTTAGGGTCACATAGGGTAAATTTTTATAATGGCCGAATATGATGTACTTTTTTCATTAATTTCATTGTAAAACTGGTAATTTAAAATTGATTTTATGATATATATAAATTTTATAAATATTGAAATCAAAATCAATAAAAATGTCAATGTCCTAATTTACCCTAATTTCTAAATTTGTTATCAAATATTTTTTTACAATTTTTCTACAATTGTAGGACAGAGGGTATGTCAACATCAGAAGTAGTTCTTTACCGGGTCGGATTTTTTTTTAAAATATATTAAAAGCGTTATATTAAAAGCGATTTTTTTATTCTGTTCTAAACTGCACGAAATCATTATTTCCTACAAGTAGCACTGGCGGGGTCATTATGGACAGTAGCACAATATAGTATAGACAGTAAGAAATGAATAAATAATTTTGGTTTTAATTAAAATTAGAATGAAATAATTTTTGTGATATATTTTACTTTTGATTTAAGAATTGGTTTTTTGAATAACCCTCGAAAACCGGGTATTTTGTGCAAATTTGTTTTAAATTTCTCGTAACTCTGGAATTCGATACTATTTAACTTAGAAGTGAATATAAATATCTCAAAGATTCAGACAAGCTAAATAAAAATTTATCACTTTAATTTTATGATTGGTATTGGAAATAAATGTCTTATGGATTCTTGATTTCTGTCCGAACTAATATTTCTTATCTATATACACTAAATCACCCAGTAAATTATTGCATAACAAAAAAAAATCTATGTTTAATCAAGTGATCTTAACAAAGTAAATTTATATACCAAGTTTTTTTTTTTTTTAAATATCATAAATTTAAATAATATAATATTCAAGAAAAACAATTTTGAATTGACATGCCATTTTTTTTTTTTGTATAGTTTATTTATTTGTTATATAAAGTTCAATTCTGATTGGAAATCATTGGTAAAATTCATCGTGTATTTAACCAATTTCAATTTTTTTTTTTTCATTTAAATAACTTGAAAAAATTAACACATAATTTAATTATAATATTTTCATAATTAAAAAGTAAATATTCTGTACAAAAAAAAAAAAAATAATTTCGATTTCTTAATCTGTTTTTTATTTTTGTTAAATGGTTAATATTTAATACTGTAATAAAATATAAAAAATTATACGCGGAAATTATTATGATAATATTTTATCAAATAAAAATTCTTGGCGCCTGATATAATTTTAATCCAAAAGTTTTAATTTTTGATAATTTCAATCATGGAATAAAGAGTAGTAATTGTAACAACCATTTTGTTCAACTAGAAATTAATAAGTCAGTGTTACATACACTTTGTTCATGGTACGCTAATGAATTGTGGCCCATTCCTTATGTCTAATATGAAAATTTTAATAATGTATTTTTAAGCACTCTTTGTACTAGTACAAATCACTTTAAGGTTTCACTTCTCCAGATGTTATCGCAAATACTCTACATTTAGAAAGGCACAATTCAAACTAATACCATTAGAAAACTTAAAAACTCTAGGTGATCCTTTCCTTTCTAATTTTTTTAAATTGTTAAAGAATCGATACAGCGCCAAAACACAAACTTTATTTTAAATTTTAATTATTGTCAAATGGGCATCTGGACATCTGGTCATCTGGATACTGAATTGAGTAATTAATTATTGACAATGATCTGTTTTAAATTATCTCTTACAAATTATGCTTAAGGAAAATCAAAACTTATAAACCAAACTAATAAATAAATCAATTTCATAATTATAAAATTATAATTGGACATTGAAAGGACTCAAAAAATAATTAAACAATTAAAAATAATTATAAAAAATTGAATATAATTTTATTTGTTCAGTTTATAAACTATGCTAGTTAAAATATTATATACAATTTTGTAATTAAATTAAAACCTTGATTTTTTTTTTGCTTTATTATCGATGAAAGATTATAAATAATATTTCTAATGTCGTCACTAATAATTAACACTATATAGGCCACTCTGAAGCCATAATAAATTTTATTTTCCAATACAAAATGTTTCTAATTATGATAACAAAAAAGACCTATTCAATTAATTACCAACAAAATAAATAGCCGACTTTATAAGTGTTAAAAGTAGTACTCAAAAAGCCTAAGATTTACAAATAGACACTGAATATTTGTTAGTGGATATTTTTAGTTATTGAAAATTGTAAATGCATTTTGCAAAATAATAAAATGAACAGAAAAAAATCTCAAAAAATGAAATATTTTATAATTTTATTTCGAATATGAAGACGACAATATTTGCAATCGAGGAAGTTAAATTTATGTTTGCTCTCAATATAAAGAACTATTTATTTATTTTATATTCCAACATTAAAGAAATTTTATAAAACTAGCAATTTACCAAAAAATATATTTTATTTTAAATTAAATTACTAAAACATATTAAGTAAAATATTTAAATTTACACAGAAATTTCCGTAATTTTTGGCACTTCAATTTCTATACATAATTTATTTTCTGAAAAATCACCTTTAAAATTAGTTTTTTTTACTTTAATTCTATATAGAAAATTTATTAGAACGTTGTAGACATGATCATGTAACAAGGAATGTAAAATCCAAAATAGAAAAAAAAAAAAATAAACAATTTTTCTAAAAATTCTAAATTTACCTTTTTCTTTTTATTTCAAAAGAGACAACCCGAAATGAAAATATTTACAAGAATAAAATTTTATTATTATAAGATTTTTCCATATCTAAAATCTATTTCGAAAATAAAATAGAATGTATATAGACATTTTAATAATATTCTGATAAAAAATGCTTATTAATTTCGTGGCTGTCTATTTTGGTTATATGACAATTTTCAAAATTTATTTATATTAAGAATAAAACATTCAAAATTGGTTGATTGTAAACTTATCAGCTTTCGACAAATATAATGGAGGTAAAAAACTGGACAAAATCAGTAAATTGACCAATAAAAGTACCGACAATACTGATAAAAGATAAAACTTAGTTTTTTTTTTTGTAAAAGACCGAATAACTGGTAGTTTTAATTAACATAAATTCTGACTGAGTGATAATACCATAAATTTGAATTAAATCTTGTACATTGTACTATACTCTACATCTACAATTTCAATATCTACAATTTTTAAGTTGGAAAATCTGGATTTAGTATACGAATTCGTGCCTTGGTCGACAATCTTTAAGTAGGTACAATATTAAATTTAACATAACATAGTTATTTAACATAACTACAAAAGGTTTCTATAGAATAATTATAAAATGTTGTAATGGAATGAACTGTTGAAAAAATGGATTTAACTCAAATCTATTTTGCTTTACGTTTTCGAAGTTGCCAGAGTTCAAAACTGAAACAGCAATTTTTAATAGTGATTGAATAGAATTTGGCATATTAAGTTTTGTAATCGGTCCACAATCAGTCCATCCTATATATTTCATAGCATTGAGCACATAGTAATTGTTATCCGAATTCAATTAAATTTAACGCTTAGCTTTGTTTAGTGATATTATAACTATAAGTACGAAAAATGTAATCGGTATGTTTAGCTTCCTGAAATTTTTAAGTTTTGGAATACTTTGCTAAGGTTATCAGTTTTTTTTTATAAAAGATTGTTGTAGTTTGCTCCAGCTGACAAATGAATAATTATAAACTTTAAAAATAATAATTCTTCCGAATTAGTATAATAAATATTTTTTTAACAAACCCCCCAAAAACGTATTTGTATCACAATTTTTGTTAACTAACAAAATAGGAAATTTATTTATATTCTTTTATAATTTTTTACGATTTATAAATAGATGACAAAAGTTTTGAATGTATGAAATCTAAAATCTTATACACTTAATTATATTAGAGAAAAAACATTTAATTTTAAATTTAATTTATTTTATTTTATTTTTGTGACGACTTATTTTAAGATGAATATAAAATTTTTCAAATAGCTATAAAGATACAATAATTGTTGTAATGATTTTGTATTATCGACATAGTTTAAAAAATTGTATTTTACTTACAATTTTTATTAGATATATTTTTAATTCAAAGTTAAATATTTAATTTAAGTGTTACTACAAATTAAATATATCAAAATGAGTCGGAAACTCAGTTTTCTATGTAAAACTAATGCAATTTTCTTTTTAAATATTTACAATTTCATTTAAATTTGGAAATTAGAAATTGTCAAAGTTTGATTAAGATGAACATTTTTAAGTGAAAATAATTATCTATTTTAGACGTATTAAAATTAAAAATTGTTTTAAAAAAAATGTTTAAGGAGTTTCTTCATTAATTTTTTTACCCCAACTTTAAATCCTCAATATGCGGAAAAAGATAGCATAAAAATGTTATTAAATAGAAAGCGAGATAAATTGTATAGGATTAATCAGAAAAAATGTTTGGATACCAACTTTATTTTCGGAATATAAGATACAGCTATATTCTATCGATATTTTTGTTCCGACCCACTTAGATGCTAAAAAGTTTTCATACATTCAAAAAGTCATTACTCTACTCTCTATCGCGCACATAATGATTCTTAGTATCTTGCATTTCGTCTGGGGGACAAGAAACCATTACGACATTTAAAATAAAATAATGGAGAAGTCTCTTTAAAACTAAATATAACATGAAGATTGTTAAGGCATCTCAAAATAATACAATTTAGTCTCAAAAATTATGCTTTTATTTTCAACAATTCCGTGCAATATTTAATTAAATTAACGAAATTCAGAATAGAAATCCTTAAAGCTTTTTCATATCATTAGTAATTTCTAAATATATTTTAAATTTTAAACAAGGATAATTCTAATACTAAATTATCACTCTTTAAAGATGATGACATTTGTAATACTTAATGCTGACCATTGGAGACACTGTAATATCGCAGCAAAGCCTAACAAAAGACTGACTCATATTTTTTAAAGTAGTATTTATATAAAACAAATTATTAAAAATAAAATTAATCATTCATTGTAAAATGAATAACAACAAAAAGCTGACAAAATTTATAATTAATTTATGAATATTTTCCATTTTCATACAAAGACGAGGACAATAATTACAATTAAAAACAAAAAAATTATTTTCGTTGCAATTTTCAAACAAAAAAGAAAATTTTGTTTTGGATACAAAAAAAACAAAATGAAAATTTGAGTACGTTACGTACTGTTGACAAGAATTGGTTTTTACGTTTTTGGTCAGATGACAATTTAAATTTTTAATTGTTGTCGTCAAGCAAAATAAAAATTGTATAAAATTCTATTTACAAGATGAAATAAAAAAGCGTAGCAATTTTACCTCAAATAGTTTTTAAATCTAATTTAAAAATATATTCATTTTGCATTGATGTGTTTTGAACTATGCTTTTAAGATATACGAGTAAATATAATTAGAGAAACAGATATAAAATTAGTAAGAAAAACGAGGTCGAAGGTTTTTTTTTTTTTTTTGCTTTTCGAATGAATAACTATAAAAATAATTGTATGTTTTATAATAGAACTAAAAAAAAAAATTGTATTTTTGTTTTTGTCGATACCGGAAAATTCGTAAACTCACAATAAAATTGGCAACATTTTTGAAAATGTTTTTTGTTGTATAAAATGTTGAAAAATAAACAAATATTTTCTTTTATTAAGTTGGCAGCAATGATTCGTTTATTTTTGTTGAACAATAATAATGACAGTTGACAAAATAAATAATTCTAACGCTTTGACTACCAGCAGTGTAATTTAAAAGCTATTCAATACCAATTTAGATAAATTTTGGTGAATATATTTATAAATTTAAGAATTTACCAATCACCTAATTTTGTTAAAATATCAAATTCAAGAAATTTACAAAACTAGAATTGATACGATCCAAAAAATAATCCGTAAAAATAATATAACTACGAAAAATTTGTTAACGAAACTTAATTCATGATTGTTCGTTTTTACTACTAAAGATTGACATTTTTTGTTTTGTACCGTTTTACGTCATTTTTATGTCAATGTCAACAATGATCTGAATAGAACCAAATAGATGGCATTTTCTTCTAAAGGTGATATTAAGTAATTCGGATACTCTATTAGGATGTACAAGGTAGTCAACATGTTAAATGTAAATGATCGAAATTCTAATAAAATATATTTTTTTTAAGTAAAATGTGAAATTTAATATTCAAAATAAAATACACTTGTCAAAAATTAAAAATAATATAATTTAAAATTTAAATAAAACACACAATTTTGTAAATTTGTACATCATAAAATTATTATTCAGCTTGCAAATAAAACTATACTTAACTATATATAAAAGTAAGTGAAGCAAAAATATGTTTAACATCAAAATAAAATTATTATATCGACCATAAAATTTTCAACATTTGCACTTAATTTTGTGTGATATTATAATAAATTTGGTGCAGCAAAAGATGCTGTACGAGGTTAAAGTGCATTTAAGACTTAATTTTGATATTATATTTTATGAATGAAATATGTAATAAATTTAAATAACAAATCACAAATGTGATCGGTGAACTGTCGAGTAATTTTTGTATTCATAAGTTACTTCATTCACAAGTTACATTTAAACTAAGTTGAACTTTTATTGCCCTCCATCCTTGAATCAGTTGTACGACAACCAAATATCACAATAAAATTTAACCTTTACTTTTTCACTTCTTTAGCTAAGATATTTGAATTTTAGTTGAAAAACTAAAATTTAATAACCATCTAATTAATAATAATTCGCTTAATATTTTTTTTTTTCAATCATTGGTAAATGTTGGCAATGATTCTTTGGTTAATAGAAATGATGAAAATTTAGAAAAATAATCGTAATTATTCAAAAATTTTATAGAAGTAACTATTCATCCGTCAGGAAAACCGATTTTATTCGACCATAAATAAAAAAATTAGCTTGGTTAAATCGTTCTGGCTTTTATTGTAAACCATAAACAACTTTATAACTAGCAGACTCCAGGCAACCTAAAAAAGTGTTAGATAACACCAAATTGGTTTATATAAACTCCAATAATGGACGTAAACATTGGTAGGTAATAATAATTAATAACATTAATAATGATAATGATTAATCATTATTTTTTAAGTTCTAGAAATTTTACAAAATTTTATTATGTTACAGGTGCTTTTCATACTAACTTTTGATTTCGTTTATTGTTTATTATATACAAATCCAATTTCATAATATAAATCCTACATTGCCAGATTGAACATTTTATTGAATTTATATGTTTTTTGTAAATTCAAAAATACTGAAAGAATGTTTGAAATGTTTGTCAATATGTATATAAAATTGGGAACAACAATTATAAAAATTCTGAATTTATAAAAATATTGTAATTCTAATTTATTTTGTAAATCGAATTTATACTTTCGATTTAAAATAGAATCTTTAACAATTATTTATGTAAACTATCTTGTTGACAAAGAAACGAAAATGAATTGCGAATTAAATTTTCAAACTTTTTTTCTTTTTAAATATTATATACATAAATAATTCTTATATATATATATATTTTTTATTTATTACTTATTAAATTTATAAACAAATATTATAATAATAATTTTTATCAATACATAAATTCGATATTCCGAAGGAGAATTCGATTAAAGAATATTTCATTTTACCATAGATAATTTTTTTTATGTTTTTTTTTGCACATAGTCTCATTAAAAAAGCTCATTGAAAAGTGTAAGTTTGTATGTATGTATATATAAGTAAATGAATTTAATAAATATATAGATAAATATTAAAAAAAAAAAAATATTCTTACATATATAAATGCGGACGACATCATGACGACAGGTGGAGAGTGTAGTGTATAGTCAAAATATTTATATTTATTTATATATTTCTTTTGATAGTATATGTTTTTCACCGAAAATTGCAATTAGAATTTTTACGAATTATTTTTTTTTTTTTAATTTTTAACACTACCAAAATTATATAAATTTTCATTTACCAAGAATTTTTTTTTTAATGTTTTATTACATAAAAATAACTAATTTTCAATTTAGTTTTTAAATTATTTGAAATTATTTAAACAAAATAAATAAAATCTCTTCTTATCAGAAATTACATTAAAAAAAATAATAAAAAAAACTGATTAAATTTTGCACACTCTTCATAATCATAATGTTTAAGTTGTCAAGAAAATCATATATTTTTAATTACATTAAATTACATATAATAATCAGAACAAAATAATTACGTAAACCATTTTTTTTTTTTTTCAAGTTTATTAAATGTTATATCAAATCAAATTAAAAATTTCAAAGATTTTGAATTGACCACGATTTGATTTTGATTTTTATATAGAATATATTTATTCAAACTGCATAAATAAATAATTAATTAATAAAACATTATTAAAAATGTATATAAAAAAGTAATGGTAAAAAATCTATGAATTGAAATGAAATTTTTAATATATTAATTTTAGTATAAAGTATAAATAAATGCACACGAGACACAATAAATATAAACTTTTTCTTATATACACGGTGAAATTTTTATATTTTTAAATTGTTATATACATATACAACAAAAAAAATATATATATATCATTGTATATGTAAAAATTGGCGAAAATTATACCGGAAAGTCAATAAAAAAGATATTTATTAATGTATTTTACAGATACAAGATAGAATTTGCATGTATATAAAACATTTGAATTGAATATACGATAAATTACATAAAAAAGCTTCTTTATAAAATATGAGAGAGAAAAACATTAATTAAACAAAACATAAAAAAAAAAAAATTTTACATTTTACTAAAAGTTTATTAAAAACGATTTGAAATTCTTTTCAATTAAAAATTTTGGAATTATTATGTAAAATTTATGTTTATTTATATATATGTTTGTAGTTTTTAGAATTATCATTATTATTTTTTGTAATAAATTAATTGGAGGACATGTAAACAAGTTTTTTTTTTATATATATATTTATATATATTTGTTTATGTTCTGAATATCTTCTATATATGTATATATAAATAAAAAGATAAAAAAAAATTACATTTTTTTTAATTAAAATTCGTCGTAATTATGGAAAAGTTTCGTAATATAAAGAAAAGTCTCACTATCAAAATGTTTTTTAACGAACAATTAATTGTAATTTTTTTTTTTAATATATATTTTCCGGAAACAATTTGATTAAAAATAAATTCTAATTAATTAACAATTATTCACAATATTTAAACGATTTCAAGATTTAATTATTATTTATTTATTTAATGTTTACATTAATTTTTTAATAACAACAAAAAAATTAAATTCGCGTCATGTTCAACGGAAAATTTTTAATAAACTAAAAAAATAATAATAAAATAATTTATTTTTTGTATGATTTTTTTGTTGTATGAATACAAATATTGAAAAATATATAAACTTTCAAGAGTTGGTATAAAAAATATATATGTCATAATTCAATACAACATAAAAGTATCAAGCAAAAGAGACAAGAAGATAAATAGATAGAATAAAATAAAATTGTTGAGCGAAAAAGAGAAATTTAAAAATGTATGTATTAAATTTATATTTATGATTATAAATAATTTTGATATTATAAGATAGTAAGTAACAGCTGTTTTCAATGTATTAAAAATATACTCACTAATACACATTACAAAATTATGAAAAATTCTAATATTCGTATGGAAATAAAATCATAAATTGAGAAGGTAAATAATAATTTTTAAAGCTTACAGAACACATGAGCACATGTTTATTAACACCGATGATGATGATCATAGAACACGCTTAGTTATGTCGTTATGTGTATACACCTATTTATGATGGTTTAGTTGTAGGTATTTGTACAAAGTACAGAACTAAATAATCGTGTTTTTTAGTTTGTTTGTTTTTTATTTTTTGTTTCTTGAGTAATTTGAGATGATATTTTTATTTATGAAACAAAAAAGCTTTACGTTTTTTTTTTTTTTTTTTGTTATTAACAAATCCGAAGTCAAAATATCAAAAACAACAACAACATCAAAAAATATGTTTACATCACAAACACTACATTAAACATATCAATTCACAGATAGAAAGAGAGAGTTGCCGTCACTTTATTATAAATAACAACAAAATTAAAACGCTTGAAATAGAAAAATTAAATAGGGTTGAGTTGAGATTGGTAGTTTGAATGTTTAATATACAAATCAGAAAAAAAAAACTGTGTTCTCTGTACGCAGACCAAAATTTCTACGTATAGTAAAATAAAACATTTCTTGATGTGACTTTTTTTTAAATTATTCTACTCCCACCAACCCACAAGGCTACACAATCCTTTAAATGTCAAATATTTTATTTCATAATTCATTTAATGAAAATGTCATATCAATGATAAATTGATTGGTTTTAACATTATAAAAACTTTTAAAATTATCTGTCCGAAACCCAAACCGCAGGCAAAAAAAAAAAAATTAAGCTTAGTATCGAGTATGAAGTGAAATTTTCATATAAATTTAAAATTGTGAAATTACGAAGAAATGTAAAATTTCCCACTAGTACTATAGAAAAAAGGTTGTGAAATTCGTAGCCTCGGTTTATTTTAAAAAGTTTTAATTAAAATCGGAATTTATAATTCGTATTTCATAACGTACTCGGTACTAAGTTTAAGTTTTTAGGGTCTGCGCCTTACAAAAAAAAAATTATTGTATCTGTCACAATATTTCTTGGTGGAAAGGTCTAAAAAAAACACGATTGTCAATTAGACTGGATTTTTATTGCCTTTCATGCCATTTTTTGAAGTAGGTTTGGTCTCAGTTACTAAATTCTATCCATGAACTGATGCTTTCAAACAAGATGAAGAAAAATGTACCAAAATGACAGTAAAGATACAATGACACTAAAAGTACGTTTCGTTATTATCTACACATAATAAACAGATTCTAATCAGATATTTACATGGAATTGAGCAATCTAAATAAAATAATTGCTAGTGTACAATTTCGTATGCTCGTAGGGAGATTTGCATTACACACCTTGGTATATTTTTTGTAATGTCAATATTTTTTTTACATTTTTTGATGATTTTTAGAAAGAATTTTATCATTTGTAACGATTTCATTAAAAATTATTCTGTCATATTAAATTTAAACTAAAATTAAATGAAATTAATTTAATCTAAAATGGCAAAAAATCTAGTCTGCAATTACTAGATAAATTTAGTAAATAAATCGAGTATCCCAGCCCTTAAATTCAACTACATATAAACAAAAACAATACTTTTTTCTAAAAAATTAATATATTACTTTTTTTTATATATTTATTGTTGATTTTAATGAAAATCAATTATAAAATTATATTAAAACTTTTGAAAATATGTTATTTTATGTAAATAATTTTTATTTTATACCAAATAATATAAAAAATTGACTCAATATCAATAGTTAGTATAAAATGATTGTGATAATAATAAATATATTATTATCAATTTGAACAAAAAATACACTAAATATTTATGTATAACGAAAAACTTGTTTAGTTGTTGTAACCAATTTTTTTATATACATATATTTATGTATACATATAACATTAATTAACTTAAACCTTCTAATTATTAAAATGCGTTAAAATTGATTTAATGTTCTATAATAAAATGAGTTTCTGAATATTTTTTGAATGTGTTAAAATAAAATTATTTTTAAATTTATTTAACCAATTTTTTTTTCAATCCAAATAATGTAAAATAAAATTGTTAAAATAAGAATTTTTTAAAAAAAATTGAAGGACATTTTGTATATAAAAACCACTACTAATCGTAGATAAGCAATAATAATTTTGATATTAATATAATAATATTAAAATATAAATTATAAATACAGTCAAATCTCTCTATCTCAAAATCTCTAGGGACCCCAAAAAAATTTCCATATAGAGAGCATTTCGAAATAGAGAATCGTTTAAAAATTGTAATGTGAATGAAAGTAAATAGTAATTATAACCATTACAAAATATTTAAAAATATATTAATTAGTATTTTGAAGTATAATTTTATTGCACAATTTTTTTTTTTTTTTAATTTATTAAAGATAAAAATTAGTAGTTAAAATTGAAATTTAAAAATTAGTAGTTAAAATTAATTAAAAATTATTTTTTGGTTTATAAAACAGTCAATTTTAGAAAAGCAATCAAATATCTTGTTTGGAGTATTTTGGGTTGTTAGTAGTCTGTTACATCTATTTTACCCTATTCCATTGTCTAACTGCTCCAATAATTTTCAATTTTTCGCGAACAGTTAAAATATTTAAACTTCTTTTCCGCATTTTGAAATAGAGAATTTATTTTACATCGATTTTTGATTGAATTATTTTTTGACATAGAGGAAAATTTGAAATATAGAATTTCAATATAGAGAAATGAATTTCAGTGCATACTTGTCGGGTAAATAGATTTATTTCGACATAGAGAAAATTTCATGATAAAGATATTATGAGATAGAGAGATTTGACTATATAAATTTTTCTAAAAAAAAAAATTAGACATTATAAAAATGTTAATATCGAATGTGATATTATCAAAAAAAAAATCAGTATTTATTCATAAAAAATGTTAAGTTATTTTAATATTGGAATTTTTGGTTAAATGGCCGAAAACAAATAGACCAAATACACAATTTACCGGCAAAAGAAACTCATAAATTAAATGTTTGCATTTGCTTCCTGAAAAGTTAATTATATAGTCAGAGGCAAATTTAGTTTCGGTTATGAACTTTGCACATGATACGCGAACAGCGAACTGCGAATTGCGAACAAATGAATTATTATTCCATGTTTAATTAATTTTTTTTAAATAATTTTCGCGTTTTATGTGAAAGAAATGTCAAAATTTGCGAATATTCGCAATTCGCGTTTCATGTGCAAAGTCCATTAATTGTGTATTTGACGAATTCAGTCAATTTCGTTTCTATTAATGACAGTAATTTCATTTCTGTTAATTTTTCACAATTATAAACAATAAGTAAATTTATACAAAGTATAAATCAACTAAATTGTAATCTAAATCTTAATAAAAAATCTCATAACATAAATGTTAATCAGAAGTTAGAAAGGTTGAAATGTGTACTGCGATTAATATAAATTTATGTTTTAAAAGTATTTTTTTTTTATAAAATCAGTAAAACTTGCTGACACACAACATTAGAGTAAAATTTATAAATTAAAATTTAATATTAATTTCGTTGACGTTTGTCATAATTCGAAAATATATTGAAAAATATACAAAATCTAGACTAGAAATACTGTACAAATAAATTCATCTTTTGATAATCTCGTTCGTAAGAAACAAAAATTCTCATTGATAATTTCTTAACTGACAAAAGCTCCAGTATTATAAAACTGACAACATATATAATTACAAAATTTTAATAAAAGCTCTATAGTCACTAATGGTATACATATATTAAAAAAAAAAAAAAAAAATTGTTTTTTACGAATTTACTGGCCTGATTTATATACACATAAATTTAAAACTGCTTAAAAATTACTAACAACATAAAATTATAATATGTGACAATATTACCAAAAAAAAACAGCATCATTAAAAAAAATGATTTAGAAAATTTTATATGTTTCTATAAAAAAAAAGAACTGTTTTAATATATAAATTAAGAATATCAAATTAATTTTTTCTAAATATTATATTAAATTAATAGAAAATATAAAGTCTAATCTTAAAGATACAACAATCTTTTATTTAAACATATTTTGTTATTTTGTATATTGTGGATAAATATAGACTATATAATATAATTAAATATACAAAAAGTATAAACTTAATGATTTTTATTTATATGGTATATATGTAATACATACATATATACTCTGTCTATATATATATATTGGATATTATTTTAAATTAAGTTACCTATACATTTAATCGATGAGTCCAAAGAGTCATGACCACGTGAAACCAAAGACGACGCAAAATAATTTTAAACAATTCAATTTAAATATAAAAAAAATATTCTAAATAGCACATTTTCTCCTTTCTCGTATTCGTATACCCTCTAAAACATTTGAAAAATTTCCTTCATCGAAGGCAAAACGATTCCGCAATATATACACAAAAATTCGTAAAATAATAAAAACAAAATTTTACAGTAGTATTGAAAATTTACTAAACAACTAACTAAAATATAATATGTACTATAATTTTCATTTTTACTATACCTGAAATACATGTGCAGAATTCTGCATGTAGCACAGCAAAAATAATTTTATATAGTATGAAATTCTAAACCGCATACAGCCGGCACAACATCAATATTTATGTTACCACAACACAAAAACAATGAATCTGACAACTTACGAAAAGAACATATGCAATTCGCATTGAAATTTGACAATTGTGCAATTCAATTTTCAAAAATCATATACAAATTACATAGAAAAGTGTAATGGTAAAGAAATGGAAGAGAAATTAATTGAGCATATAAAATCTCATGATTTTAAATTTATAATATGAAAATGTCAAAAATAAATTTAAATTTGTCAGAAGAAAATTCTCATGTATTTTAAGTGCAGAGCTGCAAACATCGTTGCATGCGGAAATTCTGATATGTATAGCCGGCATTAGTTTGCTCAAAACAATTTATGTTATTTATACGTAAAATATTTACGACCTAAACAACAACAAAAAATATAATCACCTTCTTAAAAATAAAATTAAAATATAAATAATTTTAATATTATAAATATAAAAACAAAATGATTAAATAAAAAAAAAAAAAAATATTTTAATTTTTAATTACAAATAGTTTTTCACTTTTGTTTTATATATATATATATATATATATATATATATATATATATATTACTTATCTAAGAATTGGGTCAGAGTTTATTGGCCCACTACTCCTCATCAAATACACCAAATATTTTGTTTACAAATGTTTCTTCTATATTTTATGGAAAAATATAATGGTGTCCTTTTTAAAGTATCACAATAGTTTGAAAAAAAAATTAGATTTAATTTTATTATATAATAATCCAGTGGCAACCGGTGGGTGACACATGTGTAATTTTTGGGTGGGCTAAATTAATTTATAAATTAAAACGTTTGTCTACTGTACAGATGCTATCAAATAGGTACAATCAAACAAAGGTGCAGATTCTATTTCACTTCATTCCCATTCACTTCATTCTTTATTCTTCTATTTCACTTCGTGGTTTCTAAAACCCGGTTTCTAAAGCCAAGAAAATCTAAAAGAAAAATCTTTCATAATTGACACGATATATTCGCTACATAGTAACAAGGAAATTGCATTGCCAACTAAAGTGTGCAAAATAAGGTGACCAAATGTAATATTTATTTTATTAGTAGTATTTATAGGGGGGGTTATTAAGAAGATAGTTAACAACATTTATAACTTTTTCGGCAAATCTATATAACCTCGAAATTGGTTTGAAATCGATTATTATTTTTTAAATATAACTAATATAATTTAATTAACTTTGATTGTAAAATTTTTACAATTCATTACAACTGTTAAAGACAAATGGGGGCTCCCTAAACTATATACATAATTTTATACTGTGCATAGTTGTGATTAAATCAAATTGTATGCATGTCCAACTTATTACTTTGTAGATTGTAGTTTACATCTGGAAGGTAATCGTTTTCAATATTTTCATCATTGTTTTCTTTAATTGAAATTTGGGCAATACTCGCATAAGTATAATAATTAATGGTAACACGCGCATATATCGCAAGGAATTCATCGCAAGTAATTCATGGTAATAAAACAATAATTCGTCGCCTACAGTATGAATACCGTGAGTAATTCTTAAGTACATAAATTACGTGTACTTCAAAATATATATTACAAGATACAAACCACAAAAGGAAATTTAAAAAAAAAATTGCTTGCGATAATTTATATCGCGATAAATTGAAAACAATCATTTTAAAATTTTTAATATTAATAGTGGCGCATTTTTGAATTTTTTGTCGCAAAGCTATTTGTATAGAAATTAATTGTAATTTTTAGTAATAAGGTTTATTAAAAGAAATAGCGATAAGTAATAAAATACGGTAAATTATTCTACGATAAATTTATTTATATTAAATATTCACGATAATATATCTGAAAACGATTTCTGGAATTGATGTCGCTGTATAAGAGTAACAATAAATGAGTACTAACGACAGTTCTCACTTTTCTTTCGTCACAAATAAAATATATTGAGTTTGTTTCAATTAAAAGCTTCTCAACTATAAAGAAACTTTAGATTTAGTATATACCCATACAAAATTTGTATATATGTAGACTTCTTTCCGAAACCCCCCTCTAATCAATGTATGAAAATAAGCTAATTTTTATATTTAGGACTGTCGTTGTAATATCATTAAATATATTAATATTTATATATCAATTATTTAATTTTTTACTATAATTTTATATTTTCCAGATAAACCTCTAATAAGTGTATAACGCATAATTTTAGAACAGCTTTTTATAACGTTACGACGTTACGTTTGTTTCGTTATTACGAATAGATATAAAAATGAAATACTATAAAGACAAAAACAATAACTTTTAAACATTTAATTAGATAAATATGTTTTTACATGAAGATAAGTTCCGCATGTCAAAATTTTTTTTAAAAAAAAATTAAAATGTAAAACCCTGAAAATAATTATAAAATCAAAAATAAACAACAAAAAAAAAACAAAATTATACATAAAAATGGAAAACAAATAAAAAAAATATATAATTTCATTAAAATTAATAAAAATCTTACATTAAATCATAAGATAATTTGCATTTGAAAGATGCGTTTTAAAATTGAATTCAAATTTATGTAGCAAAGTTTTTTTTTTTTTAACAAGCACTGAATTTTTTTTATGTTCTCTATTAAAAATGTCGAAAGGTTTTATTAAAACAGTATATAAATTTTTAAATGAAATAATAATAAAAACGTAAATTTCTGTTATCGCACACTTTTTTTTTTTTTTTGTTATAATAATTTTTAGTATCAATCAGCGAATTATAATTAACAAACTTTTAATTATTTCTTATGAGAACGTTTATGTTTTTTTTTATGAAATTCTTAATTCCACGTTTTTATATTAATAAAAAAAAAAAAAAAAAATCTGGTTTTATTGCGATTTGTAAAAATTAAATAATTTTATTACATAAATTAATTTTAATTTTTATTCATATATGAATTTTAAAAATGTAATTATATAAATACACACACTATTTTTTATGTACAAAATTTTACAATTGTTATTAATTTTATTAATATAATTTGTTTAAATTTATTAATTTACGATATAAATTTTTTAAATATTTTTTTTTTTTTTTGTAACTTAAAACGACGATTTACTTTGGTTGAACAACAAATCTAAAATAAAAATTTATATATTTTGAAGATATAACAAAAAAACAAAAATTATTCACATTTGTTCTTGTTGCTTCCCCACAGCAATTATATAAAAATTATATAAAAAATTTTTATATACAAATCAAATGTGTATTTATTTAGGTATTTTTTTTTTTTTAATAAATATCGCACAGTTTTATTGTTGTACTATCTTCAAAATAAAGCGTCGCATCGTTTTTAATAATTTTGTTGCTACATTTTATTAATAAAAGTATCTATACATATTAGTTTGTTGGTATATCACAATATTTGTGTTTTTACACCACAAAAGTATTCTATAATATAAATATACATAAAAACATTAAAAAAATAAAAAGTATCTATTATTCAAGTAATTCCAACACACACTTTTATATTATTTAGTATATAATATTATGATCAATGATTTATTTTTTTTTATTTTTTTATTTTGGTAATTTTTACCCATACGTAAAATATTTTAATTTATTTATATATTAAACATCAACACAAATTATACATATATATAAGCGATATAAATTATATAAAACTAACTTAAAGAAGCTCTTAAGTGTAAACAAAAAATATAAATTTCATTAGTACAAATCAAATTGATTATTTTAGTATGCGATTTTAACACTAAAAAAAAAAAAAAATTTACAATACACGATGTAATAATAATAGCGCCCCCTAATATAGAGTTCAAATCCAATATAATTTTGTATAAATAAAAAAAAAAATCAGTTTATTTGAGCACTACTATTACCAAGTATACCAATTAACACTATAAGTGCACAACACTAAATCTTTATTATAAAATATTAAATATTAATATTTTATGACAAAAGTATTAATGTTGCCATGATAAAAATTATTTAAGTAGTAGATTTTGGATCAGGAAATATTACATAATCAGATTTAAATTTTACTAGCTGGAATGGAATAAGGAATATAGAATTGTTCGGCGAACTAAAAATTTTATATATTTTATAAATTCTACTATATAAAAACTTGTATAGTAAAATCAAGAGCTAAAATACAGAGCAATTTCCTATACGAAATTATTTAGACGTTAACTTAGGCGTTAAGTTTTTCAGAATTTGAAGAGTTTTTGAAATAGATTTTTTGACAATTTACTTGAGGAAAGATTTGACAGTAAATAAAGAAGAAAACACTTTAAAGAAAAGTATCAAAATTTCTTTTAAAAAAAAAAATCCCAAAAACTTTCCAAATTGAAATAGATTCCAATGAAGAATTAAAAAACCATAGAAAATCAGTAGATTTTTCATCATAAAAACCCAATTATATTTGCTTAAAGAGTTTACATTACATGTTGATTTGATCTTCATCCACTATATATCAAAGAATAACAATCCATATTCCCGATATCGTGCTTATAATATTATGTCAAAAAATGATTATATCCAACACAAATTTAAAACTTGCAAGTATGCTTAGTTAGTGTGAGTAATGTAAGAGTTTGTAACTAAATGGCCAACACATGATTAGGTTCATTATCACCAGCTTAAGAGTCTCCATCGTAATGGCTATGATAAAATTACAAAGTGGATATAAACAATTAACATTACTCGTTTTATTATCAACTTATTTTTCAAGTTTATCTTCAAAAATCCATCAAACTGAACCATTCAAACAAAAAACAAATCACATTACAATGTCAAAAATTTCACGCGATATAATGTCTAGCTAGAACTATCTGAGATGAGAGCGCATTATTTGCAAGTTGTAAATAATTGAAAACTTTATCATATTATTACCAAATGTTTTAAAAAATTTCAGTAATTTAGCATTACGAGCTGTTCAAGGTATTGCCGTATTGTTTTCAATTGTTTCTCAACATAGTCTCCTTCTAGCTCAATAATTTTATGAAATCTAAATAATACGATTTGTCAAGATCTTTAAATTATGTATTACTTTAAATTTGATTTTCATTATTCGATGAAAAACGTTTGCTTCCCACCCAACCATTATGACATATTTAGAAACAGAGTCGATGGGTGCTAAATATGGTGGATTGAGAAACAATTCAAAACGCAAAGACATTTGTAAACTGCTGCATCGTTTTTATTTCTTACATTATTTAATTTGCCCATCGATGCATAATACTCTCATGCGATAGTTTTACACCTTTCGGAAAGTAGTCGACCATTATTATACAATTAACATCATAGGTCAATTTTCGTTCTGGTGGTATGCTATTTATTGCGTTCTCTTATGCAGAATCACATATGAAGCCAAGCTGTTTCCCAGAAAATTTGAAATAATATTTTTTTTTTTTTTTTATTTTAATTTTATAGATTTTACGTCTAGCATTTTGTCCATAAATAACAACGTTCCGAATTTCGTCTCAAGAGGTTAATTATACTTTATGTCAAATTTGCATATTACTTTGTTCAGTATATTAATTACTATTATATTTGAACATTATATAATAATATTCATAGTTCTCATAAAAAAAATTCTACACGGTAACCCTATAATTATTTGTTATAATGCCAACAAAATATTTCTTTAAAAAAAAAAACGTAACATAAATTTGATTAACATAAATAAAACTATTTGACTTTTTACGTAAGATAACGATATATATATAATGAAAATATATATATGTATAAATATATATATAAGAAACAAAACCTTCAGGAGAAATGCATATCAGTAGGAAAATTAGTGATAAGAAGCCGGCCGTCACACTAACACAATTTAATTTTAAATGCACACAATCTGAAGCATTTTTTATGGTTTTTACTTTTTGAGTATTTTATTTAATATATAAAAATAAACTTATATTTAGAGAGCGATCAGTAAACGTTTTTCTCCCATTTGAGCTTTAAAGCTTAGTTTTTGTTTTTGTTTTTAGTTGTCATGTTTGTTATTAATAATACAAATGTAAATAAAACTAATAAATTTTTTTTATAAATTTACGTTTTTAATTTGAAATTTAAATGATTTTTTTGATTTTTTTTATATATGTCCACGTCATTTGTATTTAATATAGTTTTTATTTTACTCATATTTATTATCGATTTAAATTTTGTATACGTTTTAAACTAAATTTACAAAGAAATTTTAACATTTTTAATATTAGGTTTTCATTTAAATTGACATCCATTCAAATTTAAATGTATAATTATGAATGAAGAATATATTTTCAGAAAAATGTATAAATGGTCCAAGTATATTGAAAAAGTATATTTAAAGAATTAAGTATACAGGGTGGACACTAAATATAGTAAATTGAGGGTATACCACGTAGTATTGGAAACAAAAAAGTGTATGAGCACATTCCCGAATTCGGTCCCTATTTCGAGTTAGATTCCATTTTCGGGTACATGGTTAAAATCATTGTCTATAATAAATATCTTGTACTCATTGATACCAAATTGTTTAATGTATACAGAAATTTGTTAAATTTGGATATTTAAATACCTTTCCAATCTATTGAATCAGTTCAAAGTTATGAATTAACTTTTTTTTAACATCGTGTAGCTTATAATTTATTTTTTCTAAATGAATCAAGAAATACAGTAGATTATAAATCAACTTTATTATTTTCATAATTACGAGTATAATTATACATCATCAATTTTATAACTAAGTAACTTAATCAATTTTAAATTAATAATGGAATTAATGATTTTCATTTTAGATTCATCAAAAAATTTGAAATTATATTTTCAATGTTAAATATATAAAATCAAACAAAATCATCGCACAATTTATAATGTAATTTCATTTGGCTGTGGTTCATTGTTTTGTATTAAATATTTGTTTTACTCAAATTAACAATATTCAAAAAAAAAATTTAAATTTTATAAATGTATTCGTTATTTGTTATAATTAAACTCTAGACATAAAGCTTATTTCTTCTAAAATTAATGCAACAAAATTACTACTACAAAATCTGACTTATATATTTTATATTAACTAATGTCTAGATCTAGACTAGAATATTATACAAATTACAACTTAATGGCATTCCGTTGTATATCGTAGCCGTTTCGTTGCTCATAAATATATATATATATAAACTTTTTGAAATACCATCACCTTTCTATAATTTTTAAATAGAGGAATTCTCAGTTTGACAAGTTTCTATCTAAATATATATATATAAAAAAAAACATTATTAGATTGTTTTTAGCATATACTATATTTATTTATAAATTTTGCCAAACCATCAAAAATCAATACATAGTCAAATATAATATACTTAAAAACTTGTATGCTTTTACTTTTAAAAATAATACATTTAAATATTTATGTATTTTTATTTTTTTTTAGTATTATGTGTTCAAAATTCTGTATAGAAAAATATTGTATTAAATTTATTTAGGCCAAGAATTAAACTAAGAAAATATATGTAATCAAACAGATTTTTTTTTCTTCAATTTTACAATTAATTAGTCTTTAGCTAATTTTTAATAAATTGTATTTTTTAATATATTTTCAATTGAAGGACTCTTTTTTTTTTTTTTTGAAAACATTATACGAGCCAAACCGTGATACACCAACGAAAAAAAAATAATGGAAAAACCCAGATACATCCCTGGCATAATTCATTTTGTTTACGAATTATTTACAATATTAATTAATCTTTAACAATTTTTAAGTAAACTGTAACATAAAAATATAAAAAAAGATATCCTGTTTAATTCCAAGCATAATTATTCGTTATGTTCACATACGAATCATAAATTTTGAAATGAATTATCCTTAAATATAACCAAAAATATCAAATCAATGTTTTATATTTATCAATTATATTAATTAATTGATTTATTATTTAAATTAAAAATTTGTAGATTTGATTTATATATTTCAATAATTTAATATTTCAATTAAATGATTATAATCGGTCCATATATTTTTTTTTTTCTTATTATTATTTTAATTGTTTCACAAAATACTTTGCTAACATAAACTTCTATTATTAAACTTAATCTACCTATAAAAAAAAATATTATATAAAACATTTTTATTCAAACATAAATTCTTACATAATAAAATATTAATAGAAATTTGACAAATAAACAAAAATTATATAATTATTAATGTTATGATTATGCTGACATATTATTTAGGATTTATGGTACGACATCCAGTAGTAATTTCAAGTGCAAAATGTGAAAAAGAAAAAAAAAACGTTTATACGAAGAAAATTATTGTTATTGATAAGATAAGAAAAATAAAAATATTTTACAAATCACAAAAATATTATAAAATTTCAAATTTATTATATTTACAATAATTATAATTTCTCATTAAATATAGTAAATGATAATTATTTAATTTTAAAATTAAATTAATTATTTTATATACTTTACTATCAGGTTTAAATATATTTGAGTATGGTAATATTTATATACGCAATTTTTTTAATATAATTTATATGTAACGATGTAGTTCAAGGTTTTTCAGCTAATAAATATTTTTTTTTTTTTTTATATAAATTATTTTCAAATTTTGTACAGTCCAGTTTAACAGAAATTAATGGTTTTAGGTAAGCGGAGCAATAGTTTAATCTTTAATAAACCTATCCGTTATAATACTTAGATAGTTTTCTAGAATTTTGATATTTTAGGCAAAACAAACATTTAGCAATATATAATGTGATTAGATTAACGGGTAAATTATTAATCCGTACACTTTTGTAACTTATTCCAAATACATATTTAAATTGAAGCCCTCTGATTTTTCTTAAGGGGTCAGAATATGAAATCTAAATAAATGTCCTGTCTTAAGTCAAAGCACATTACTTTTAATTTCAACAAAATATACTCCTTGAAATTTGAGTTGCAAGAACGAACTTGACAATCTGCTCTGATAGTGACTTCGGTTGCGACAAGATCAGGGCTTGTTCAAGAAGACAAACATAATCTTAACAACCTAGCTCAGACAAACAAATTCACCCTTAAATGGGTGCCAGTAAATAGTGGAACACAGTCGAGGTCGCACTGCACTCCCTAAACGCAGACCTAAAGATATAGATTAATGATACTCATCTCCAGCACTGGCAAGATTGTAACAATAGCAAGGTCTCAAAGTCTCTGGGGAGTTCCAAGCGAATCAGTTACAAAGAAATACCTACAAAGCAGCAAAAGCTCGGTTTATCTAGCGAGCGAGCTCTTTACATCAGATTACTCCATGTTAAGGAATCACCACCTTTAAGATACGGTGATCGGAATTAAATATAAGTAGAAAGTGTGGAGACGAACGTGAGACGATAACACTTAATTAAGTCTCATTCAGCTGTGATGCAGATGTTTTGGTTCCTATTACATGAACAAACTGCATGAAGCAGAGGTTTTAGGATGGAAATCAATTCTCTAATTCGGTCTCTATTTACATCGAAGGAGTTGTTGGGTCAGACAATCAGTCATGTTGGTTTCGAGGGGTACAATTGACCTACTTCTGGCCTAAATGCATGAACCCCAGCGGTTCCCCTCATGAAATCAATTAAATACTTTAATTATTCATAAAATCCATTTTTGGAATGATTTTGGGGTTCAACGGGCCCTGTGTCTAGCATATCAATTAATGGCAATCGATGTCATGTCTTATCTCAAACACACTAGTTTTTATTTGAACGAAATCTCGCATAATTTTTTTTTTTTTTTGTAATTTTACTTAGACCATAAAGCTTCATTTTCTATTATATAGACAGACAGACAGACATGAAGCAATAATCAGTAACAATTATGCGAGCATATTGAAACTGTACTATAAAAAAAAATCATTTTTAAATGTCGATTTAACTGAAACTTTAAAATAGCCACCACAATTTAAATATAATACAAAATATTCTAGCAGACGAAAATAATTAATTTTATAGCAATATATTTTGTATATTTACACACTTTAGTATATTATATAAAAATTTAAATAAAATATTATAAAATTTTATTTACTATTATAATATTAATAATAATAATAATAAAAAATAAATATTTTTCTACTCCTGGGGAATTTTATTTCACCAAATTGTGAATAACGTGTTTATTTGAATTTATAATTACTTATAATAATTTAAATTTGTAGGTATTTTTTGTATACTAATCAGTCGTTAAAAATAACTTAGAATGTATTTTTATTAAAGTAAATTTTAGTTTTAGTTAAGTTAATTAAATAAAAAAAAAAATATAAAACTAGACATATTTAAAATATGAAATTAAATTGTGATTTTCAGTTCTTAGTTTATAAAACGAAATAATGACATATCAATTCAGCATAAAACTAAAGATTATAAATCTGATGTTTTTCATTATTACTTTTTATTCTAAATTACCAAATTGATGATTATTTCTAGAATTGTAAGTTTGGTTGATGTAATGATGCTTGGAAATTAACAGAGCATAAAACTAATTTCTTCTAGCATTTCCATTCAATATGGATGCAGGATGCAGTGGCGTGCGTAGATTTAAGTTCAGAAAAAATAGATCAGTTTTTTTATGAGTTATCGTGGTGGGGTTTAAATCACATGAACAACCATCTACGTACGTCACTGTATCGAAGTAAAAATCAACTTTCCTTCGATATTGATTTGGAATACATACTAGAAAAAATTAGTCTTCTTATTACAAGTAAACTAAGAATTGTAGAGCTAATCATTATTTAGGTAATTTGAAATAAAAATCAAGAATATTATCCAAAAAAAAATTGGATTCATCAGAGTAATAAGAAAATAAGTTAATTATACAAATATAGAATATGAGCCAAATTTAATAATTTATGATGATATAATTATCTTTTCATAATAAAATATGCAACTAACAATATAATTAATACAAATTTTATAGACTTTGTAATTGAATATAATATGTATAAAACTCTCACTCTCATTTTATATAAAACAATATTTAAAAAAACACTACACAATTTTTGTTTGTACGTTGTTCATTTTATCATCAACACAAAAATACAAAAAAAGTGTTATACTATAATACTAAATAAGAATATTGTTAAAAAAGAGAACAAACATTAGAAAAAATACTATTAAACTAATATAATAAATACTATGTACAAACAATCATAAATAGTGTAAAAAAAACGTTAACAAGTACGTCCGCTTATTTCAAAATATTTCTCATTAATTTAAAATTTTTATCTTCCTAAACATTGTGGCAGTTTATTATGAACAGAACAGCGTTCACACTGTCAAGCACAATTAAAACCCTTTTTACTGAACGAAAAATTTCTTGACAACTGTCATTTCATTTAATTTCTCAATTACAAATATACTATAGGAGTGTTGCATTGGATTTAGGGTTGAGCACGGCAAACCACGATATTAGAAAAAAAAATTATAAAATAGAAAAAACTTCAAAATTTATTTAAAAAAAGGTTGACAATTTCTACCACTGGTTTTTTTTGTCTGTCCACTGAAGTTTGTTCCACCAGTGAAAATATCCTTTTCACATTTGCATTATGTGAAGTGTTATACCATAGACACATGGTGTCTATGGTTATACTAACTAAATAAATATTCGCATATTTTGATAATATCACTGGCTCAGTTATCTTACTATACCAACCTTTGCCATGATTTTTTTAGCAACTATAGTTGAAACGATAGTAATAAGTATTCTTAAATATACGAAGCATTATTTAAAATTATATTCCTTTCTTTTAAATATTCAAAGTTTCTTAACGTTTCCAGTTTGGTTTTCATCTATGAATATCCTGATTCCTGAGTATTTCTTTAACTACCGATAAATTGATATTTTGTTGTTTGTAAGACCAGAAACTTAATTTTTAAATAAAATTGCTTTCACGGTTGCTGAAATTTCGTACACAGGATAGGTTCGTGATCAACTTGTAAAAGTTTTAGCAGGTTCCGAACTTATATAAGTTTTAACTTTTGACGTAAATGACGAGCAGTACTAATACAGTATAAATCATTATACTCTTCTGTCGATTATCTCTACATGAAAAGCTTTATTCCACTTCTTATTCATATCTGAACTGCATCTGCATCCGAGAATCAAAGTAAAGTGCACAGTCATCTTGCTTATAAAATAAGCATGGTAATGATAATGCAAACTGCTTTGTTTATTTGTATAAGTGCAGAATTTATAATTTAATTTATATTGGTATCAAAAGTTTTTACTTAATTATCTGGGTAATTTACTGTTTACAATGCGAATAAAAAAAAAATTAATAAATAATATACAGAAAATAACCTCTAGAAAGTCTAAAATAAATTATTTCGGGGTCATACTAGAAGAAAATTGAGATTTCAAAATAGCCAAGAAATAATTTGATATTTAAAAAAAAAATATACAATTAATTTATGTCCGGATTTGTTTAACAAAAATTACTTGCAATTATTAAATTTAGATAAACTTTATTGAAAGTAATTTGGTAAATTTTTCATCTTACCGACTAATATTTGCCGAATCTAAAAAAATGATGAATTAGCAAAGATTTTGTTACAATATAAAATTACATAAAAGTTCATATTAATATAATTGCAATTAGCAAACCTTAATGTACACATCCTAACATTAAAAATACCCTATTTTGTTGGAATTTAAATAATATTATATTGAATAATTAAAAGATTCGATGTTTGGAAATTATAAAAAGATGAAATCGAAGAACTAAAATTGCACATCACATAAGAATTTCGTTTTTCAGCATAAAACACTCCAATATTTCCTGGCATATATAGTGTTTCTCAATGTTTTTTTTTCATTAATTTCAAGGTGGAAAAAACATCTTTCACAAGCTTCTATAGTCTTTTATTGACTATTTTAATTAAAAAATTAAAGTGATAAAATATATTTTTTAGCTAATCTAAATATTACACGAGTTATGCGAAATTAAATTATTATATTGTAAGGTTCAATATAAAAATACAGCAGTTTTTATATGGTACATATGATTTAGGTGTGGAATCTTCACTATTTTCAGGTCTGATTCCATATTGATTCCTTAAAGATTTGATGAAATTCGAATTTAGTAAACTCATCATAGTTTGTTGGACTGAGAAAAGGAAAATCAGCATACAATTCATTACATTGTAGGAAACGCACGTCTCTGAATAATAAGTGTTTAAATCGGTATTTAGAAAGCGCGTCATTTTTTTTTTCAACTTTAGAGAAAATTCTAATTAAAGTAATTCGAAGTATTATCGAAAAATTCCAATTTTTTAAACTAAAATATACTAGATGAATTACAAGGGGAATACGAGTATGAAGCACTCGACCAAATTTGCTAGTTTTTTAAATAAATAATTTTCTATATGGTGAGAAAACCCATAGTAGCAGTCATCCGTACAGTATTAATTGGTATTATATTGGAGGAGCGTGTATGGTATTAAATTTTAATTTGGCAATATTAAAAGAATAATTTTTCTATAATTTTTAATAAATTAATTCTTTTTCATATTAAAATGCAATAAAATTTGTTGGAACTGCTTATTATTATTATTGGACATTTTAATTAAACTTTTGGTAATAAAATTTTATACAATTTAATTAGCATTTTTATGAATTATGAAATAAGAATATTTTTAGCATTGAGTTATAATTTATAATTATAATATGGTGTGTTTGAGTGTGTTTGGTAAGAGTGGACTAGAGATTTGGCTAAGTGGTAATTGGTAAACATTAATTTACTTAATGTTTAAAACGTCATCATTACAAAAATAAAGAGTAAATCATCAAAAAAAAAAAATGAATAACAAAATAAAAATAAATATATATGTAAAATAAAATTTATATTTAAAAACTTATATAAAAAGATAATTTAAGACCAAATAAAAAAAGATCGCACATTAAAATGAATTTTCATTAGAAAAATCATAAAAATGTTTGCCAAATATATTACGAGTATGTACTAGAAATAATTTCTTAATATAAAAGTTAAGTATTAATGTTATTATATATTTAATAATTTATCATTAGATTCATTTAATTTGAATTACGAAGAATGATTTTTTTTTTATTTTAGTTATCACCCAATTTATAAATTAATTATTTTTCAAGGAATTATAATAATTTTAAGGAAGCAATTTTGTTCTATTATTTATAAATAAAATTCTTAATTTTATATATAGGGTTACTGTGGCGTAGACCGTAGTCCGTAGTGTGATATACTGTGTTGCATTAGGTCCTGGGTTCAACATCAATGTCGCTCTAAAATGAGTACCAGTCATAAAATTTCCAATATGTAATTGTGATTTTAAGACTAGGAAAAATGCTAACGGTTGAGATCATTTGCTGACAACAACTGTCTCACTATTAAAAGCCATTAGCTTGTTCCAATTAAAATGTTTCTTAGTTATAAAGAAACTTATGGTTCGGAGAAAGTCAAGATCTATTTATATAAATTTAAAAAAAAAATATTTGGTTAAATGAACAATATTTATTTATTACTATATTGTTATTTTATTTGCTCTGTTTTGTAGGTTCATTTAATTTTAAATTCAAATTATGATAATGTAACACTAAATAAACGTAATTGCAATTCAAGTCATAATCTTGAAATTAACAGCCAATTAAACAATCTCAAACAATATTTTGTATTGTAATTCATAAAAAATATTCTAATTCTTAAATTCGTTTACTTTATTTACAAATAATATACATTTATATATAAAAATAAATTACTTCCAATTATCATAATTTTATTAACACCTTTTAACTTGATTGTGGTAATAAATATTGAAATATAAAATGAAAATTTTTAATAAAAATTTCTCACCTTATTTAATTGTACAACTTATTAAAAAACACTCAAATATTATCAAGTGTTAAAACATATCGAAGTTTATTTAACCTAATTTCAAATAATTTTATTTCCACTAAGGGTAAATTGTCGAATATAAAATGAAATTATTACGAGCAAAATTATTCCGTACTGATTGATGCAAAATTGTACTTTTAATTGAATTCGAGGGAATAACTATTCATAATAAGGAAGGAAGTAGGAATGGATTGTTTATGATATTTATAATAAGTTGATTATTAAAAAAACGAATTATTTCCTTAACATCACAATTTTATTGAACTTTCATCTATAAATATCACTTTTTTTTTAAATAACGTGCCAAAGGAATTTTAATATAAATTTTCGAAATACGGTAGTGACGTACACAGGAGAATCAAAAAATATTAATAAGTCAGAAAAAAAAAAATCTTTAAATTATGTTATTTATTTTTCTAGCGGCCTTCAAACCAGCTTTTTAAATGTAATAAAAAAAATTCTTGGTTGATAATCCAAACAAAATTTATGAAAAAAAAAAATTATTTAATTATATTATTATTATTTAATATTTGGATTGTATGTGCGAAAATTTAGTAGAATATAATTTTTTAAGAAAAAACTCAAAAAAATATTTTTTTTATTTACACATTTTATTTTATATATAATTTTTTTATTTTTTAAATAATTTATGTAGATAAGAAAAATTCGAAGTTCTTTTTTTTTTTTGCTAAAAAGTATGTGATGTAATATATGTATGTATATATTATTATTTCTTATATAAAAAAGTTACTAATCTAGGGGTAGCCTAATACTCAGAGTTTGTACAAACAGCGATTTGCAAAAAAAAAAAAAAAAATTCTAGAATATCAAGAATGTAAAAATACTTCAAAATTTTTAATAGGAACCCACTGAACTTACTAATATCAATATTGGTACCAACCAAATAGATTACAAAATAAAGTTCCATGACATTGGACATTACAATCGGATAAATTACGATTGCGTAATTTAAGGTATAAATTCCCCATTAAAAATAGTACCAATTATAAAATTTATAATATGTAATTGTGAATTTAAGACCGGATAAAATGCTACATGGTCGAGATCATTTGCTGAAAACAATTAAAATCAATTAACTTGTGGTATAATTAAAGTCTCTTTACTATAAAAAAGAAATCTATGGTTTAAAATCCATAAACGAAAACTTTTATCATAGTGATTGAAGAAAATATGATCTCATAAATATTGAATTAAGTATATTAAGTTATGGACACATTTATCTACCTAAAATTTTGCGAACTAAACGAAAAATATTATAATTATCTGTCAAAACCATTTTTTCAACCGATCATCCTATTACAACACTCCATTGTAATTCTAGAACTTCCGTAAAAATTGCTTGCCGATGGAAAATATTTAAATATATAAACATTATTCTACTTTTATTATAAAAATTATACAATCTTTAGATTGATGATTCCGTGGGCCTCTACGTTCTTTCCATATAATTTATGTTTTCATACATTTCTAATATAAGTTTGTGATGATAATTATAGTGATATTACAGCCTATTCAGACTATGGCCTTAAATATGAACACATTGAGAGATTGAGACCTTTGTCTGAACAGCTTCGTGTATGAAAAAATGATGTGTATTAGTTTTATGTATTAGACCTGAAATTTGACAAATTAAATTAAAAATTAATTTACCGCGAATTAGTTCATGTTATGCTACCCATACATTATACAACGTTTTGTAAACCTAACTTTTCACCACACACACACATCAACTTTCTACCGATATTCAAAAATATGTTTTTTTTTTTGTATTTATATATGTCAAAAAAAATATTTGTTGAACTTAAATTAAAATTAATAATAAAAAATTTAGATATAAATTTAAAAAAACTTGAAGTAATTAGAAATGTAATTTTCGTTGTATAACTTCACCATACACTAAAGGGCGTTAAGATATTTTAATATTTCTTCAACCGACTTGTCAACTGTCATAATGGTTGTCAACGTCAACGTGTGGTAAACTTGTCAACGTGTTGTAAGCTTGTCCACAAATGATTCAACTTGACCAAGTATGGGCATTGGGCAGCTTTATAATTGAAATTATAATGACGGTTAAGATTGTAATTTATTAATAAAAAAAATTTGGTATGAATTAATTCATTTTATGACGAGAAAAGTGTATCGTAATTATAAGTATTGGCAAGAAAACTATACTGAATTTTCCGTTTTAATGTAACCGCTATAAGCTTATTAAGTACATAATTATATAAGTTCAAAAATTAAATCATCCTCAAAAGAAATATATCGTTTTTTTTTTAAATTTGTAAATGAGAGCTCTGGAAAATTAAAATTAGAATAATTTCAGGACTTTAGAGTCTAACATTTGTATATGTTAAGTAATTTGTGTACTCCTTTAAAATCATAGATATACATATTTTTTTAATAATAAAAGATTTAACATTAAAACATTAATTTCATAATAAATTTATGTGCAAAATTTCGATACTATCTATAATTATTTAGTTTCTTTATTTATCAATAATAAAATTATACCTTGAGAATTATATTTATATATACATGAAAATTCCTTTTTTATTTTCTCAATATAATTAGTATTTTTTACATTTAAAAAGCTATTCATAAAATAGGAAAACTCACAAATTTTCTTTAACAAAGATCATTGCTTTACTTGGTGTTGTAAATAAATATGGAAAATTAACGTGGGTTGAAGTCTAGAACAAAATTATACATAATAAAAATATAATTTAATATATTTATTTAAATTGTATATTTTTGTTAATATATAAAGAATATCTTTCTTACGATTTGTCGAACAAAGGCATATTTGAAATTTGACATTATTTTTGCTTCTCATTTTAATTTTAACCGCTTTAAATTCAATAGGAAAACACAAAAATGGCTGTACCAGAAATTGTTTTTTAACGTGAAATTGTAATTATTAATTATTTTGATATTATATGACTTTATTGATATTATACGAAAATTTTATTAAATTAATTTTACAATAATTATATTTTTAATATTTCAATAAAAATTAATAGAAATTGAATTATAAATGTATTTCAAGTGAAATCACCTATCACCAGCAATGTACATTTAATTAAATAAAGATCACTTTTGTAAAAGAAATAATTAAATTTTCATGCGAAATGAATAAAGATTAAAGATAGATATTTAACAAAATAATTTAATCGTAATATTATTTATCAACATTTTTCAGAATATATCTAAGGATGCTGAAAATTTTGCTTAAACATTACTTTTACAATATTTCATAACAATATTACTTACACCATTTCAGCAAGAGCATTACGTTTGGCCTTTAATGATTTAAAAAAATATAATAATTTTCCTTTTATCTAATTTTTAATAAGATCGACCAAAGGATCTACCAAATCTACCAGAATTAGAAAATATGAAATTAACGTAAGTAAAGACGTTGCCAGATTTTAATTTAATGATTACTAAAAATAATCGATTTTATATGAAATACTATAAAACCTACCAATAACATAGAAATAAAAAATAAGGAATTAAAACTAAAAATTTCAAAAATACATAAAACTTATAACGATATTATGTTTTGGGTTTTTCTAAATTATATTTTAGACTTCCCATTCTCTCGAATATAATTATAACAAATATACATTTATATGTATAACATAATATCTATTCACTAATGTACGCTTCTAGTGTAGAATTTGGTTCTCCCCAAAAGGTCGACAGATAAAAGGCTGACAAAGACAAAAGGCCGACAAGGACAACAGGCCGACATGGACAAAAGGCCAACAAAAAAAATGCCTACACGAACAAACTTTAGCAAAAAATATAAATCTTTTTTTAGATTACTTTAAATTTTAGTAGTCGTACGAGATGTGATGACGCAGGACTCGTATAATTTTATATATTTAACTATGTTAATGAAATACAATATTCTTATTGTTACGGGTACATCATGAGGAATTTAAAATTAAGTTTTATTTGTCGGCTTTTTTATTTCGGCCTTTTGTATATGTCGGCTTTTTGTCCATGTAAGCGTTTTGTCCGTATACGATATATTTTCTATATCATAACTAGGCTGCAGTACTAAAATTATTTGATTTTAACAGCAAAACCTCAGCAACAGAAAAATAAATGAAATGTTTTTATAAAAAATAGAAAGCCGAAAAATACTATCAAAATAACACAATAAAAAAAATGCACAACATTATTATATTTAAGCTTTTGCACCAAAACAAGATCAGATCAAATTTATGTAAACTCAACATAAAATAAAGCAAATAAAAAATTTTCGTAAATTTATTTTTAGTTTTATATTTTAAATAATATATCAGCTTTCCGATGTCAATTGAGTTTGACGACCAATAAAACATCAATGTAGTCTAAAAACGTTGCGCTTCGCTACGGTGATCGTCGTTGTATCGTCAGATATAAAACCAGTGCAGCAATTACACTTAAGTGTAATTTCACTCAACTAAATAATCTATTATTATTTATAATTTTAATAAACAACAAAACAAAATACAATAATTTTAATTTGTAAACAATTATAAAATTGTTATAGAGGGTTTCCATTATTATTAAATGTATTTTAATGGGGGTTGCCAAATGTCAAAATTTATAAATAAATAATAAATATTATTCAAGTCTAAAATGTCACGCAATTCAATTAGTTTGTAGTAGTTGAAATAGGATTTAATGAAAAACTGAACAAAAATTCGAGTTTCGATGTACGTTAATATAATAACACGAGTGCAACTCTATTGCTCTCTCTATTCTTTACTGAAGCATGTACCAAATTTTGAATGCATCAAATAAACATCTTTTAAACATGTAAAAGTAAGTATAGTACTAAAAAGATTTACAATTTTACTCAATTGGTTTTCACATATCCTGAAACTTTACTAAAAAAAAGTACATTAATTTAAACAATTCAAAGTGACCAAATCATTTTTTTTGAATCAATGGAATTATTACATTTAGTTTAGAAAAATCGAATACTAACTTCAATTTGTATAAATATTTTTCTAGAAATTTTAGAACTATACATTATAAATTTATTGGCAACTTTAAACTTTTACATTTCACCACCATTCGGTATCAGAAATAGAAAAAATAAATATTTTTTTTATTATTTTATATATAATATATTAACAAAGTATATAAAACAAAAAATAAAAAATATAATAATTTCTTCCTACAAAATCACAACGCAACCAAAAATATATTTATATTGGTATATAAATGTATATATATACTATATTATATTCAATCTTCAAATTTTATATTACTATATACATATTAATACAAAAATAATCACTTTCATAATTGACGTGGACTTTAACGGGCCAACAACAGCGGCTGATCTGACTTGTTTGGTTATATACATACAAAATACGCAATATTTTTCATCTTGGTTCTATTATTTTAGCTCTTTTTCGCTTTACTAAGGCTCTTTGGTACAATATTATATACAGGTATCCGGTTCTAATTCTCTCTGTTTTGGAATTTAGATAGAATGGTATTACAGATTGATGATAGGCAAGAGAATTAGTACCAGATATATATAATTAGATTGAATAAAATTAAAATTGATTAATTTTTTCATAAGTTTATACATAATTGTTTATTGTTTTTGAATTATTTTAATTTCTGAAAAGATATTTGAAATGGTAGACTTTTTAACGAAAAAAATAAAAAATAATATGATAATATCTAATTGGAAAATCCTATATGATTTGATTTGTTGTGCGTAAACGATATGGATTCAAATTGAAATTAAATTACAGAGTCGTAATAGAAGCCGATATTATATAAAATTAGGTCATCAGCTGTATTAGATTAAAAAAAAAAAAAACAATTTTCGAGTAAATACATTTTTTTACACAAATATACTTGTGATCTGATATCATCATTAATAATTTATTTTGATAATCTTACATAAATTTTAATACCTCTTTAAGGAGGTATAGCGATTACTACTAGTAATTTCGTGTGATCACAGATTACCCCCCTTTGAGTTTTAATTCTAACTAGAAATTGCATATTTTTATGTACGTAGTATATAAACAAAGAATTATATGAATTTTATTAAAAAATTATTATAAAATATTATTTTTGTTTGAAGAACAATTTAGAAAATTGTTGGATTTCATAGAAAAATAACAAAAATATAATTTTTCAAAAAAAAAGGGAAAAAAACAGCATGGTCATAATTTATAAAATGGCATGTTAAAGGAAAATATTTTATTAAAATAATATTTTAAAATAATTAATAAATCACTTACCTTTATTATAATCAATAAAAATTCTTTGACACAATTTTTAATATAAATCTTTTTACACAAAAAAAAAATTACTATTCCAACTTTTTGATTATAAATCTTTATATCACCACACAAACAAAATTAAATCGCTTTCTTTTTTTTTTTTTTTGTAGATGACGTTTTGTAAACAAAAAATTATCGGCGCCGTTAACAAAATTATAGGTTCCAAAATATAAATAAAAACACATGTTTATATTATATTGCGCCATCTGTCAGGTCATCATTTGGAATATTATTAAAAATTACTTGATAAAGAGATTTTCTATATTAATAACACATGGTTCCGCTTTTTTTATACTTCTGTAATATAATTTCTCCGAAAAATTTTCCCATCCAAAAATGCAATTTATTTGTTGACATTTGCTTATTTTTATTTTGAATAAAATATTATATTTCTAAATAAAGGGATATTATAACAAAATCTACTGAAACAATCAGTTTGAATAAACTAAATTTATAGGAATATGTACTACATTTATTTACTATGTAAAAATTCTTAACTAATATCAAAATGTAAAGTTTTTACCTTTCATAGCAAGTTATAATTATAGCAGCATCGTTAGCGCCCTGTAAGTACTTGATCAGCTGTTATAATTGTATAACCAAACTTTTTGCTAAAATATAAAATTGAACTTATTTATTTTCAAAATGTCATCAAGAGTTTTAAATCTCTTGCGTTATAATCGTAATTTAGTAGTATTAAGGAGTTATTTAAAATATAATTATTCATCGTTGGCTACAGTAAATAATAAAGTTCAAGTTCCTATTACATATGCATTTCCAAAAATTGATAAAAGTTTTACACATAATTTATCAACAAAATTGCGTGAAAAAAAAGTAAAATCTATAACTTTTGATGAATTTTTTCAAAATGTTAATGAATATTTTAAAGCTAATGGTAGTGTTTATCCTGAAATTTTTGCAAAGGCCATTGATGTACTTGATACTAATTTAACCGTGGAACAAAGTTTATTTCTTTTAGAATCATGTGCTGATTTTATGCCAAGTCAAAAACACACAGAACGTATTAAATTATTTCATAAAATTTGGGATCACTTAAAGTCTATTAATTTATTAGAAAAATCACATTACTTAATAGCTTTAAAAGTGTTTCAAGCAAATCGTATACCACTAACAGATATTCAAGATATATTTATTGATTGTCCATTTAAAGATGAACCACAATTTTACGAAGGTTTGATTCGTATAGCTTGTGAAAATGGTGATGTTAAACAATCAACTGAAATTTTAGCTGAAATGCGTGAAAAAAATGTGCCATTAAGTGAGAATATTTTTAATGCTTTAATTTTAGGGCATTCAAGAAATAATGATTTAAATAATTGCCAATTAGTTTTGGATACAATGAATGCAGCAAATGTAATACCAAGTACTGAAACTATATCAGAATTATTAAGAGCAAATATTGAAAATGGAAAATTTGAAAAAGCTGAAAAATTATTGACGGAACATGGAACATCTTTTAATATTAAGCAAATTGCTAAAATTGTTAAATGTTCTGCTGATCAATATCAAATTAATTTGGTACAGAAATCAATAAAATTATTGCCAACGGAATTATTAAATGTTAGAGAAATAAAAGGAATTATTCGAAATATTTGTATGGAATTCATTTATTCTGGTAATTGTGAAAAAGCATTAATTATTGTAAATTCTTTTCCTACTCCAAATTTCAAAGAAAATGAGAATATTGATACATTTGGTATTTTTCTCATAAATGAAATGATTAGAAGTGGACAACATTATCATACAATTATTGATATCTGTAAGAAACTTATTGAAACAAATAAAAATACAAGAGCTTTACATATTGCTACTGAAATAATATTAAGACGTAATCCAGAAATGGGTGGTAAATATTTGAAATCCCTTTCTGAATATGATACATTAAAACCGCATTATTTTTGGCCGCTTTTTATTTACTATTTTCGGACATCCGGTGAAATTGGTATTATAAATACATTAAAAAAAATGTCTGAACTTAAAGTTGAATGTGATTACGAAACATTATCGTTTTATTGTTTACCGCGCTTATCAATAATTTTACAAGATGCTGAGAAAGCTGTAAAAATATTAGAAGATTGTGGTTTGAAAACATCACAATTTTTAACACCACTTATTAGCAATATGTTAATGCAACAAAAGCAATTTGAAATAATTAAATTAAATGAATTATATCCAACAAAATTAGACACATCACAATTTATTTTTCCATTGGCAAATGTTGCTATTAATATACGTTCTAAAAATCATTATAAAAATTTTGCCAAATTAATGCAGTCTTTATTTGAAAAATCGGAAAATCCAAATTTAGATTTAGTTGGACAAGTATTGAAGGAGATTTTAGCAAACCCAAAACTTAAAACTGATATAGAAATAATATCAAAAATTCTACAAGAATTAAATAATTTAAACATTAAAATTTCTTCAAATGCAGTTGATGTTTTATCTGGGCATTTGGGGAAATTTGAAGGAAATGAGAGTGCTGAAAACGCTCGAAATATTTTATATAAAATGATTAATAAAAATTTAAGTATTTTCTCGGGAGAAATGTCTGGATCACATATTGCTCATCCCAGAGATATGACATTCGATGAATTAGAATGTCATTTAATTGAATTAGAAAGCAAAAAATTAAATTCTCGTGGTGTTTTAAGAAGATTATTACAACTGTCCGTACGCGATAATCGTTTAGAAAGAGCAATTGAACTGAAGAAAAAATGTGATGAATTAAAAGTTCAAATTAGCCCAGGAATGATGGCTAGTATATTTGAAATGTACATTAAATTAAGAGATTTGAAAGCGGCGAAAGAAAGTATGATAAAATTGAAAAAAATGTTTCCAGGTTTGTAAATATAAATTAAAATTTAAGAAATTTATTATGTTAATTTCTCATATATTTTTTTTTAGGTTTTTTAGTAGACGAACATAAAATTATTGATTTTGCTGCGCTTTTAATTGAAAAAAGTCACTTCCAAGAAGCTCGAGATTTAATTATAGAACGTGCAGCTACAACAAAAATAATTGGTGGTGATTATATAAATAAAAACATCTGGAATCTACTTACAACTTGTGCTCAAGCTTCAGCTTCGTCCGACCAAATTGAAACACAACAAAATAAAACAAAAGAGTTTTTTTTATTACTTCAAAATAAGGGTTTTTGTAAAGCAAAAAATGTAGTTTTAGGACCAATTATTCGTGAATATCTTAATAAAAACGATATTAAGCTAGCAGTACAAGAATATGAACATATTACTGAAAAATACAAAAAAACGCCATTACAATTTGAATTAATGTCACTTCTAGTTAGCATAAGTAATGGTAATAATTTGGAACGTTTTAAAATAACAGAAATTGAAGGAAAAAATTTATTACAAACTGTTACAACATTAACTGGTCAAATTCATGGTCCAATAAATGCAAATAGTTCATTATTATTAGCGATTGCTGAATCAGGTACCGAAAATCAATTACGAAAATTATTAATAAATCCAGAATTTCGAATAAATCAAGAAGTTTTAACAAAAAATTGCGATCATTTAAGTAGTTCCGGTCGTATTCAAACAATTTTGAAATTAGCAAAAGCTTCTCGTGGATTAGGACATGTATTAAAAGAACAAAATTTATATAGTATTTTACTGGATAATTTTGTAAAAGATAATAATTATACAGCTGCTTTAGAATTGTTTGAGAAACTTGAAGCTGATGACGATTTGAAAATATCACAAGATTTTTTAAAGAATTTAATTGATTTATTACGAATTAATAATGTTGAAATACCAACTGCAGTATCATTGAGAGCACAATTTAAAAACTAAAATTTATTTGTGTATTAAATATTATATAATATATGTATAAAATTTTGATTAGAATAACTAAATAGACTTTTTTAACTTATTAAGTCTTTATTTTATTATTTTGACAAATTTTTATTCTGAAGTTCCCTTGTAACTAGCTACTCAAAACGCACATTACAATTTCAGATAATTTTACAAGGTTTTTAAATTAGGACGTCGTAAATTCAGCATTAACGCAAATTTAATTATCATATTTATTTGTTTTCAAATTCAAATCAAAACGAGATTTTACAATTACGTCATATTTTATTTAAAAACAATTTTATTTAATATTCGAAAATATGTCAATACATTATTTTGTTATCAATTTAGAAAACTACGCTATAAATAAATAAAAATTACTAGTTTACATTATACATAAATAAATTTAATAGTTTATAATTATTAAATTTTTATTATATATTTCGTCGATATAAAATTGTTCACCATTCCATCTCACCGGGACAGTATTTGGCAATTATTTTTTGATAGTATGGCCAAAGTTTATCAATATCTGGAATTTTTTCACTTTTTGTATATAAATCATACCGACTGGAAATAGATTAAAGAAATTAGAATAATATTTAAAGCATAGCAGCTTAAATTAATCATACTTAAATATTTCAACCCATTTCATTTTATCAGCATCTTCTGGTACACATAAATATTTATAATCACCACCCGAATGCCACGGATAAAAGGAATGAAACCGAATAATATTTAGTGCTTGAGGTGGCAAAGTTGATTTATTATGTTTCAATACTTGATACATATATTCATCATGTCCCCAAGACATTAATACATTATCAAGACCACAATTCTCTTTATAGATTCCCAATTTTGTATTATATTTTGGATTCAAACCATCTGGATTGCCGTGAAAACTTTCATTACGATATACAATACTATCTACCCAGGCACAACCAACTGGAAAAGTATCACCTACAACAGCCCATTGTGGTTCATTATAAAAAGCCATCACTTTACCCAAATCATGTATCAATGCAGTCAAATGTAACCAATCTAAATCAGGATATTCTAATCGAGCACGTTCAGCAGTTTGGAAAGCATGTACAATATTTGGTAAATCAATATCTGGATCAGAATGATCAACTAAATCATTCAATTTCATTAAAGTCTCACGAATTGTAGCTTGAAAATGATTAAATTTGAGCCAACATTCTCGACGTCCTAATGTAAAAATTATATTTTTAAACACAATTTAAAAAATTAATTAATTTTTCAAAAATAAAAAAAAAAAACCTTTAACAAAATTAACAGTTTGATTTAAATGCATATCTCGATAAGTTTTTCGAACTCGTTCTTTTAATGGGTCATTTTCATCAATTGTATAATCACGAAATTTCGATATTAATTTATCAGCAAATATTGGTTCTGGTCTTAATAATTCGGAAGGATCAACAAAATCCAATGGCACCTTTCATAAATGTAATATTTAATTAAATTCCTTAAATTTTATTATTAAAAAAAAAAAAAAAAAAATTACATACTTTATCAACAATTAGCCTCATATTAAGAAATGATCACTTCTTTTCTTTTGTAATGATAAATATATGTATTTTATTTTATTGATAATTTTATTTTTTAATCTGTTCCACAATAACTTGAATCTTTGAAATTTCAATTTAAAATAACTCAAGAGGAATAACTTCTTCTTTTATAAGTTGAAAATTAAGAAAAAAAAAAATAATTTAAATATTTTTCTTATCTGTGGAAGCAATAAATTCGAATTTATTTACATGTCGGGTCAATATTTTGATTAAAATAAAATTTAATAATAAATATCAGCACGTGAACTAAATTATTATCAAGTTCAAAATTTAATATTATAATTTATAAATGGATAATGTAACGATTTGATCTTTATGGAAATTTACTTGATTAAAAATTATTGACGTATGAGCATGATATAACTGTTATTACATGTTTTGTAATTTGAAAACAAAAAACAATAGCAGAGACTATTTACTTTCAATTCCAAACAAACCTAAAGTTTTGTGTTTCAGAATTTTTGAATTTAAGCTTAATGAAAATTGCAAATATAAATTGAAATGTGTAATAAATAATAATAAACATTTCCCGCTATACTTAATGAAAAAAATGGAATGAAGTTTCTGCTTTCAAAATAAAAGTTTAGATTGTATATGTATTATGTAATAATGTACATTTTTGTTAAACGTAATAAAATTAATTTTTTGTTATATTATTAAAATTTTCCGAATTACAGAATTTTATCATTATTATTTTTTTGATTAGAAGGGAAAAAAGATTATTTAAAAATACAATGATGAAATTTTATTTTACATTATTACTAAAATAATAAAAAAACAAAACAAATAATTATCATTATATAAAAAAAAAAGAATCTTTTATTTACTTCAATTATTCCTATAAAAATATTTATAAAATGAAACAACATGCAACTGTAGTTAAACGTACACGATAAGTTTTTGATTACTTTTTATAAATTAATCCCTTTCACGTTTTCTTTTTTTCGCTTTTTTTGATGTTGAACGTTTATGACTAATACTTGGACTTGATGAATATGATTCACTTCGACTACGACTTCTAGATTTTCTCTTTGTTTTCTTTTTACTATGATGATGATGTTTAGATTTTTTATGTTTATTTGATTTAGATCGGGAACGTAATCTTGATTGATCTTGTTGTACTGGAAGATTTGTAATTGATACAAATTCAACATCATCTTGTTGTTCAGGTGTTAAAAATGGTGATGGTCTATAATTATGATGATATTCATAATCCGATTTAGCATCATCTTCACCACCGTATGATGAAATTGGTATCGAATGTATGGATTCTTTATCGGAATTATTATCATTTGATACGATATTATTATTTATCGGAGGTGAATCTGTAGAGCCTGTAAATTTATATATAAAGATAAAGTAATAATCAATAGAGCCTGAAAGTTTTTTAAATAATAATCTTCTCAAATCACAGTAAAATAATAGAATGTAAAAATAAGACTAAAAAAAATGACTTTATAATTAACCTTTTATTTGATTTAGAAATGCCATTGCCTTTCTTTTTCGTTCAATTTGTAATTGTTTTTCTTTCGATAATAAACCTAATTTCTCTCTAGCAATTTGCGCTAAACGATCCTTTACTTTTTCTTCGGCTATAATTTTAATTAGTTATTATTTAAATTAAGTTAAATTAATTTTTTTATACCTCTTTTAAGTTCTTTCTGATTCTCTAAAATAGTTTGTGTATTTAAAATTTGTCGATTTATTGGATTTCCTGCGCTGTCAATATCAAATCTTGATCTTATTTGACTGCTAGACACACCCATCATTCCCATCATTGCTTGTGCACCTGCAGCTGATTTAGCACTTTTAGCTACTAATTGATTTTCAACTAATTGGATTGCTTTCTGTACATGTTCTGGTAATTTAGATATTGGCACTGGTGTAGGAAGCGGTTGTACAGGTACTTGTTGATTTGCATTTTTATTTTCGACTTCATCATCACTGGTTTCCTGAGGCAGCGCTGGTTTTATTGGTACTGTATTATCATCTTTGGATTTAATCGAAAAAGAGACTGGAGCTGGGACTATTGCAAAAAAAAAAAATGGAAATATATAAATATATTTTGTAAAATCAATTTTATTATTACGAAATAAATGATTTTTATTATTATTATAATTTATATAAATAAATATATATTAATTAATTAAAAATTTATATTTTTCTTACTTAAAGTTTTGTTTTTATTTATTGGCTTAGATTGTGGAACAACACCTGTCACTTTATATATATAATATGAATAGTATTCATGATTCTCGTGTAAAAATAAGAAACGTTCATCGCCTTTCAATCTTAATGTTTCCTCAAATTGTTTACCATTTTTTGCAACATATGCAGCAGTTTTATCAATAACATTTTTCTCATTTTCTGGAGGTATTGGAAAATTAAAATTGACTTCTACATTTTCAATTAAATTATTTTTTCGTTCATCATGATTGTCATCGCAATTTTCATTTTCTGAATCAGATCCAGATGAATAACATTGCGCTAATGCCAAGGCGCTTGAGAACTGTTTAATTTCAACACCACCACAAATTTTATTAGACTGTTTACTATGATCTATATTATTTTGTACTGGATTACTAATTGTTGTATTTAATAAATTGATTTGATTTTGTTGGGTAAAACCATTTGATAAATTATTATTTGATTGTTCTATGGTACTTGTTATTAAAGGTAACGGAACACCTTTAATTTTGCTTATTAATTGTGTATAAGCACAATTTGCAGATGGTTTGTATTGAATTGGTGGTACTGGTACATATGGTGTTTGTATAGAAATTGATGATTGTGGAGTTGAATCATAAGAATTGTGTGTGGATTCTATTTTTGTATTATTTAAAGCTTCAGTTTGAGCTTCTTCTTTAGGATAAGTGTTATTTTTTAAAGCAGCCAATACAAATTTATAATATGGATTTAGAATGTTATTTTGATTAAGAAATTCAAATTGTGGATTATTGGATTGTTTTGCTTTAATAAGAATTTCCATTTGAGGACCTTGTGCCGCTATAAATTTTGCAGTTTTTTCTATAATTGCATGTTGTTTCATTGTTTCAGGCTAAAATTTAAATATAATTAAATTTAAATTGTTTATAATTAGATTTATATATATATTTACCAAAGCTATTGATATTGGTATTTCGAAATTTTTTGGCGGTGTAAATAATTCATCAGGTTCTTCAGATTTTGTTGTATCATCTTCTTCGTTATTTGTTGAATTTGTATCTGTTGTAGTTGTAGCATTATAGTCAAATTTAACTTGACCATAGGTTGATGAACGTTCTTGGTGCAATCTTTTCAATTCTTCCTCTATAAAATTTTAATTTTATATTTTCCAATAAAAAACTATAAATTACGAATCGTTGGAATTTTAACCCTACGGAATCTTATGTATTTTAACCCTAGCTAAAATGTAATATAAATTTATCTCTGAAAAAAGCCTTTTGTGTATATTTTAGGTACTGTTATTATTATTAAAACCCTTACACAAGATATAAATAAATTAAGTTGTTACAAATTAGTTCAATTGATCATCATTATTGAATTTTATTATATATCAAATTTACTAATTTTTTATTTCATTTTATATTTCATTAGTTAATTTGTTGAATGTGCCAAAAAATTTGGAAATTTTTTCACATTTTGGTTCGAAATATTTAAAAAAAAAAATATCTAGTGAGACGTTATTTTTTTACTAAAATTATTTAGATTTACAATTAACTTTTTAATTACACCAAACAAAGAGATTCTAATTTGTAATAATTAAAAAATTATAGATAATTAAATCATAACCATGCTTCTGCTTTCCATGAATTGATCCTTTTATCATCCAGAAAATAAATCGTAAAAAAATCAACGTAAAAAAAAATGAGTTTAAAACCGTAAATCTGTAAATACAATTGTTTTTATAATGACATAAAAACTTAATTAAAGGAAAAATACTAAAAGAAATAATAATATAATTCTGAAACGTCCACAAAATTAAAATAAATATATTCTAAATAAGTTTTAAATTCGTTCTAGACGAAGTTGCAAACTTATATACGCACCATCTGAAAATAATAGATATTTAGTTTCGTTCTGGGAAATATGCCAAGAGAACGGAAATCACATAATATACAAAAATTTCTGATTTGTATCATTAAAATAAAATGTATGAGATAGTTGATGATTATTTATTATCAAGAATTTATGAAATTTAAATTTAAATATTACTATTGATTGTATAATTTTATATTAAATAAGGAAAAAGCAAGGTCAATCCATAAAAATTCCTAAATATTATGGAAGTTAAATAAAACAATGTATATATACATATATACAAAAGTTGCGATAAGTCAAAAAAATAAATTTATATATATAAATATATATATCCCGGAACCCCATACTAAAATAACGCTTCACAAAAATCATAATATAGACGAATTCAAAACGACTTTATTCTGTTCAAGATTTCATAATGCATTTAAAATTAAGCTACCATATCTTTAGTTCCAATTTTGCAAAAATTTGCTAAATGACGGGGTTAGAAACATATCAATATTTCTAATAACACAGTTAGTTAATTTTCTTTAATATAAATATTTGTATTTGTTACACGACATATTTTCAGTTATCAAATTTTTGGTAAGAGTTTTGGTATTAATTAAATTATTTCATGCATTTAAGAGATTATAGTTACAATATATATATAGTTCAAATTATCAGATTTCACAACAATGTATACGTTTTACTTCCAAAATCCAAGATTTTTTTGTTTTCAAAATCAATTGACTAAAAATATTCTCAAAATTTATCTTACCATTGATTCTAAAATTTGTTGTTACAAATCTACAAAAATATTAACACCATACTTACATTGCTTTTTAATTTATTATATTTAAATAATTTTTCTATTCAATTTCCTCTCGACTCGAAAATGTTGAATCTAGGTATTCTATATATTTATTTTAATGCTCTTTTTTTAGATATTATTTTGGATATAACTTTTCCAGCCAAAATTTAAAACAAAAATGTGTTTTTTTTTTTATTTTGCTAAAAAATTTGTTATTTTTCTTTTTTTTTTAGGAAATAATTAAATTACAAATATGTATATATATAAAAAAAATATTATCACAATTTTTTCAAAAAAAAAAAATCATAAAACCGATTTTTTTTTATTAAATATTTACGAATTTCTTACCTTGATACATTAGTTCTTCTTCTTCATTATGTTTTAGACTATAATATCGTTCTTCTTCACATAATTCTTCGGCACGTTTTTCTTCTGGCGTTAAATAGTCCAAACGATTTTCATACCCACCAGCTGGTGGTTCATATGGTCTTAAATCAGATAACGTTGCACGAACATCATATCTATAAATTTTGGACAACAAGTTGATCCCAAAAACAAAAAAAAAGAAATATCCAATATTTTAATATGAAATTATAAAATTTTGTTTTGGTTTTGGAAATAAGTAATAAAAATCTTTTAAATATTATATTCAAGTAGCATTTCATTTTTGTTTGCAAAATTGTTATATACATACCAATCCGTTTTGGTCAACAGAAAATTTTGGAACCTGTTTTAAAGAAAATTAAATTTCCTAAAAAATAATATTATGTATAATATAATAGTTGTAAAATCTTTTGCTAAATTCGTCTATAAATTTAAGATTTTCTAGATGATTTTATAGATCAATTCATAGAAAAAGTTCACTAATTTTAAAATTAAAAATATTCCCCAAACCCTAAAAACAAATTTTTTTAACTGTTACATAATTTTTTTATATTGATATTTTATTTCGACATCAAAAATCCCTTTCGCGAAAAATAAATTATTTTATACTTTGTAGATGTGGGTGATTTGATCGTATAGAAAAAAAGTTGTACAAAACCTTGGAAAAAAATTTAATAAATTATATTTAATCCGAAATTTTTTTTATTAACCTGTCTATTTTGTGATTGTTATTCCCCATCCAAGCAATTAAATGTTTTCCTTGATCAATAAACTTAGCTTTTTCATCATCACGGAATATTTTGCAAGCATAACCAAACATGAGCAGATTTTTTTCATTATTTTGTGGAATTGTTGTATTTTTACGTTTTAAAATTCCACCAATATCATTACTGCCATTATTTGGCCACCTATTTGACATTGCTTTTAGTTTTAAAAAATCAGATTTTCGTTTTGTTTATATTTTTTAAATTTAATTTAATGACACTTCGTTCCTAAGAAAATTAATTTTTCACAAATTTCATCAAACCCAGTTTGCAGCAATGAACTTATCTGTCAATGTCACTCAAAATACAAAATACATCAGCCATCAGAGCTGCCGATACAACAAAAATACCTTTCGTAAGAGCTGCCAATACTGTTTTGTAAGCTGACTTAGTTCTGATTGACCGATTTCACAATGCATTGAAAACAAAATTTTCTTTAAATTGCTATTAAAATTTTCTTTAAATTGCTATTAAAATTTATCTTAAAATTTATTTTCAATTTATATCATGCATGCCTGCTTTTACAGGCCAATTTACATGAACCATCACGAAATCAGATGCCAAAAATTCTACTTTTTTGTAATGAACACTTCTTAGAGTTATAAACGAACAGTATAAAATTTTGTATTCAAATTTATGAGACTATATTCAACTCAATTTTATTTTAATGTGTTATTTATATGTTATATCCCTTGTTTATCAATATTTTTTATTTTGTACGAAAAAATAGTATGTAATTTTGTATTTTTTTTTTAATTAATATAACTTCTTATAATTATAATTAGAATAAACAAATAAATAAATTAATGAATAAGTTTTCATACCAGCTAAATGCCGAAAAAGCCATGGAGCTTTAAGAAATGTCAGTAGAATTTAACAATAGAACTTTTGTAAATAGAAAACAAAAGATATCCCAATTCGTGGAGTTATAATTAAAGTGAGATTCGTTACTCCAGGGCTAAAGTACTAAATTCTATGGGAAACATTCATATCTTTATTATTATATAAATTAAAATACTATAATGTTGATATATCCAGCCGACTGCTCTATTTCTGTAAGCCGACTTAACTACCCAAAACGTATGCTAAATTGTTATTGAATTATGCTAAATTTTTGATCACACCAAATTATTCAAAACTGTAAACACTATTCAACAGTCATCATCTATCACACTTGGACTTGGTGAAAAATATGTGAAAACTGAATGAATTAAAAGTGGTTAATAATAAAAAAAAAAATAATATATATTTTTTTCTAATTATTTTTATTTGTGCTCTTAAAAACTAGTTATTATTCCATTTTAATTGGAACAAAGTTAACAAAAAAAATATATAAATGTAATAAAAATATATTTTCTACGAAAATATCAATTGTTTTGTGGCAAAAATACCGCTCTTGGAATATTTTACAAAAGAAGAAATAGGAATAATATATTCTTTTTCCATCCGTTCGAAGTTTTTCTAAAAAAGAATCTATTTTTTTTTAAATCTTCATTAAAGTTTTAACTAGAAAAAATATATATAAATTGAAAGAAAGAAAATTTTAAAATAGAAAATAAAATTTGTATTTTAATAATAGAAAAAAAAAATTACGCATTTTAAGCTGAAAAAACTACAAAAAGAAAATGAGTGCAAATCTTAACCCGCAGGCCACAGAAACCGAAAAGGTAAAAAAAATTATATTGTCCGGCTTTTAATATAAAAAAACTATCAAACTATAAGAAAATTTATGAATGTTCATTTTGAGAATGCACAAAAATAAAAATTTTAAAGGCAATAATTAGAAAATATGAAAATTAATTATATTTTTATTTTATTTTTTAATAATAAAAAGTCAATATAAAAACACTAATAAAATATTACCGCATAGATACATAATTTTATTAATAATAATCTGATGAGTTGAGGGATTTTTCGTTAATTTTTGTACATAAAAATAAATATATATTTTCCAATCGATTTATAATTACAAATAAATTAATTAATATTATAATTTTGAAGTTTCGAAATGGCAATAAGTATATGTATTTATATAATATTATACTATATATTATATACATATATACATAATGCAAACGACCTCAAAATGTTCCAAGGTTTTTGAAGTTTTTCTAGTATATTATATTAATTTTTTTTTAATTGCATTAATACTTATTTTCTTATTATAATTAGATATTTGCTCTCTTTCAAAAATAATTTTTAATCGATTACATAGTTTATATGCTAAAAATATAACAAAATAGATTATAAATCTTAAAAATATAAAACGTGTTGGCTATTATTAACATTTACATATATAAAATGTAGTTTTTGTTTAATTTCAAACCCCACTTAGATCTTATTTTTATATATACCTACTTAGGTATTGTTAATCATATTTGTATCGATAATTTTAGAAAATATTAGCATCAAAATATTTATTTACTTTCTTCGATATTAAGTAGGTTTGTATGTTTTATTTTCATAGAAATTTATCATTCGATACTCTTCTTACCAATAAATAGCCATACCTAGTTATTCTAATTTGTATTTAAATTACTTTTAAATGTTTAATAAGTTATAAGTTAGCACTGTCAGTGACATACACCTGGTCTGTAAAATTTAACATTGTTTTCATGCATCGCAATAGTAAATAAAACTAAGTAGAAAATTCAATTATGACATTACTATATAAAAGTGGACTGACAAAATATTATAAAAATAGCAATACCTTAATAATATCTTTTATTCAAATATAATTTGTATAAAACTAAATATACTTAAACTAAATCACTAAAATTTATGTACCAATTCAATCACATCAAAGTATATAATTGGTTTAAATATATGTATTTTCAATTTAAAATTATTATTATTAATATAATATTAACAATCTTAAATTGACAATATTCTTTGAAAGCCAATAAAATTTAAATTTGTAAAATAGAAAAGAATCGACAATTTTTTCAAAAACGAAAACAAAATAAATAATATAATAATTTCTGAAATTTATTTTGAAAGTTTAACAAGTTCAATTAAAAAAAATGTTGTTAGTAATTTAATTTATTATTAAATTTGGGTTTTTTTTTTGTTCTATTTTTAAAGTACAACTTAAATTTTCGAAAAAAATTCCAATCTATCGTTCAGATTTTTATTTTGTTGCATATAATTCTAATTTATGATATTCTTAATCAATGTTTTTAACCTACCTACAATAAAAAAGATTATAAATATTTTAATTTTCTAGTATACAAATTGAAACATTAAATTATTTACCTGGTATTAGTTGCTTTCAAATCATTGTTTTTGTTTAATTTATTTTATTAAGCAAGAAAACAGTTGCAAAATGAAGGATTTAATTATGAAAACAACAAAAAATGGGTTGATTTCAATTCCGGTTTTTCCTCTTTTTTTTTTATTTGTTGATTTTTGTGATATAAACTTTTAAATAATAGAAAGAAAATACGAGAAACTTCTCCATATATATTAAATTCCCTTCGTGGGATCGAAAATATAAAAATTATATGTTCTTAATGTATCAAATTCCAGTGTGTACCTATTTGAATATATATTTTGTATTTTGATTTTATAATTCCATACTTTCACATTTGCAAACTATATAATGAAAAAAAAACATGAAAATAAAAAAAAAAAACAATCTTTTCTCTCTCTGATATAAAAATATAATTTTTAAACTTTGCTCAGAATTTCATCGTACCTGAAATAAAATTTAGAGGTTGTAAAAAAAAACTAATGTTACATGTAAATTAGATCATTACTTAATATTAAACCGTATAAACAATTCATATTAATATAAAATAAAAATCATTTATTCATTATTGCAATAATGTTTTAATTAATTATTGTGTGAATACTATAATAATTATAATGTGGTGCATTTTTGTAAAAAAAAAAAAAAAAAAACAGAAAAAAATAAACGTCCTGAATGCACGCCCGACGAGAACAGCTGCTGGGACCATATTCCCGAAATTATTTTTAAAACATAATGTCAAGTTTTGATCTTTCAAAAAAAAAATATTTTAAATTTTTTTTTATTCCTTTTTTTCTCATAAACTTTCCAATTTTAATAGTATTATTAATTTTTTTATTGATAATTCCCTAAATTTTAGTTATATGGTAGACGTTTTAAAGGTTGTTTAATTTTGTTTTGAGCTTATTTAATTCCAACGAAATTTTATTAGGGCACAGCAGATGTTAATTTCATACGAATGTCATGAAAATATCTCAACTATGACCAGCATAGTAATTTATTTACTCTGTAATATTTAACTATACAGTAAAGCCAAGTTTTTTATAGTCTACTTACTAGTTAAATTTTCAGTCTTCGTTAAATATAAATAGAATTTTTCAATATTTTGTTTAAATTAATTGACAGTTAATTATTTATTTAACTGATATATGTAACTCAACTGGAGAAATTCTCGTTAAGATTTTAAATCTTAATCTGACATACTTATATAAATAATAAAAATAAAAATGAATTAGCTATAAAGCCAATTTTTTTTTAATATAAATATATAAACAAATTTTATATATTAATAACATTTTTACCTCATTGTTATATTAAAAGATAAACCCTTTAGTTTTCAAATTTACCGAATTATTTTAAAATTAAAAGTTTAATTAATAATTTTATCTGTAAAGAAACAACAATAAAAAATCCTAATCATATTACAACGTCGAAAAAAAAGAGTCCATGAAGCTTCACCAATATTACATTCAAAAAATATTTCGTGTTTATCGGCACGTAACAAAAGCAGCTGAAAATTGTTTACCAAAAAAAAATGTATTACTACATATTCATTCAATGACACGACTTTGTAATTTCACACAGTAAATTTTTTTTCTTGGGTGGATTTTTAAATATATTTAAAATCCAGTTCAAATTTCCTATAAATAGAATTTAAAATATATATTTATCACAAAATATTCAATAACTTTTCAAAAACAAAATAAAATCTAAAAGAATTAAAAAATTAATAAAATATTTTTAATTTCAAATGTCATTCAATTTGTTAATATTTTTAATTCTACACATTACCTAAATATGTAATAATTAACGAAAAATCGTCTTTTTTTTTAGATTATTTTATTATTATAAGTTTGTTAAGAATGAGAAAAACAAAATTTAAATATTTACAACAAAAAAAGCTGTGTTTATTATAATTATGTTTTGCGTTTTATATGTTAATTTTTTTTTTTTTTGTAGTTTTTCTACTGAATTTATCATTTTATTTACGAATAATGTATGTATTTTTATATAATAAATATTGGTTTTTATTTATATTTCTTTAGGTGTATTTATATTTTAAATTTTAATCGAAAGACGTAAATTATATTTAAATATTCTATTGATAATTGAAAATTTAGCTAATATTATGATAGTCATTTTGGGTATATCAAAATCTAGAAATAATAATAATTTAATCGTTATTGTTGATTTATTCGAAAGTTTTCAATCTAAATTTAATGCAAAATATATGTTGAATCTTGTATATTTTTATTATGGTAAAATTTGAAAAAATAATGATACAAATATTAAAAGATGTTTACTCTAATAACAATGCTTAATGATCTAATTGTACATTTTTATATACCAATGTAAAGTAATAATTTTTTAGTTTTATAGACAACTTTGTTGCAAAGACTTTTTAAATAATGTTTACGTATCAATTGTAACAAAAAAAGTGTTGATAAAAATTATATTTATTAAAAAAATAGATTTTGCATTTTTTTTTAATAACATTTTTTCAAATGAACGTTCAATTAAAAGGTCAAATATTTTTTTGTTTTTAATTTTTTGAATGATAGACAGTAAATACCGATTAGATAAAAATTATTGAACTTATAAAAAATATAATATGATAATTTTTTATTATATTATTTAATCTTCAAATAAATAATCTTTGTTTTTGTATGGGTGTCTATTTTGAAAACCATTTTATACCGTATTAGTAACGTATATTATAATTAATTTTTTAAATCTAGCAGAAACGTAATTATTTCTATTTATATACGTCGAAACGAAATATAGTAAAATGTCAAGATGATTTTAAAAGTATTAATATTAAATATAAATATTATAATTATTTCAAATACTGTTTAACACCTCGGTACACCTAAATAACAAGAAATATTTCAATTTTAATTAAATTAAGGCTCTCGGAAATATTGCCCAGGAAAAATTGCCTCATTTTTTGAGAAATTTTTTCAAAATGTTATAAACAAGTTTTACTTTTTGTAACATATTGTAAAAGGGAAGACCACTTCATTACCCTTTTTTACATTTCTTTTTTGTTGAAATTGTAATTAATAAGGTTCATAGAAATGATTCTTCCTGTCACAAACTGTTCTAAAAGATTTGTAGAAATGTTACAGCTCTTTATCAGCGCTTTCCAGTTTGAAAATGAATTAAATCCATAGACTATATTTTTTAATTAAACGATGTTTTAATTTTTCATTATATTTGTTTAAAATCGTCGCAAAAAAAAAGTTTTGGGCCATTTTTTATTAATACATATTTGTAATAATTATTAATGTTTGAACTAATTTTCTTTCGACTATATTTTCAGTAGCTAAATAAAATATATTAACTTTACATCCCAAATTTATAAACTTGTTTATTAATAGGCAAAATAAACTATAATTTAAAAATTACTATAAACTAAAATATTTTAATCTTCTTCTTCGTGTTCCTATCCGTTACGGATGTTGGTCATCAATACTTTTATATCTTTGGATTTTACTAATCTTAGCAAGTCTCTAGTGGAAATGTTGCACCATTCTTCTATATTCTTCAGCCATGATATTCTTCTCCTTCCTCTGCTTCGCCTGCCTATAATCTTAATATTTTAATCAATTTTATTAATTTCATTATTTTTACATTATATATTTTATGTATAGGTTTTCCAATGGATTAATGAATTAGCCCATCCAGATACACGTGAAACAGCTTTACTTGAATTAAGTAAAAAACGTGAAAGTGTACCAGATTTAGCACCAATGTTGTGGCATAGTTTTGGTACAACAGCAGCACTTTTACAAGAAATTATTAATATATATCCATCAATAACTCCTGCCACATTAACAGCACATCAATCGAATCGTGTTTGTAATGCATTAGCCTTATTACAATGTGTTGCATCACATCCTGAAACACGTACAGCATTTTTAAATGCCCAAATTCCACTGTTCCTATATCCGTTCCTTCATACAACATCTAAGACACGACCATTTGAATACCTTAGATTAACTAGTTTGGGTGTTATTGGAGCACTTGTTAAGGTATAATATAAAAATTTATTAATTTTAATTTAAATTTTTTTTAAATATAAATTTATAATATTATTTAATTTCATTAGACTGATGAACAAGAAGTGATAACTTTTCTATTAACTACTGAAATCATTCCCTTGTGCTTAAGAATTATGGAATCTGGTTCGGAATTGAGTAAAACCGTTGCAACATTTATATTACAAAAAATTTTATTAGATGATAGTGGATTATCGTATATATGTCAAACATACGAAAGATTTTCTCATGTTGCTATAATTTTGGTAACATATTTAATTATTAGAATTATTAATAAATTTATAAAAATTAAAACAATTTTTTTTAGGGTAAAATGGTTATTCAATTAGCCAAAGAGCCTTCAGCACGTCTTCTTAAGCATGTTGTTCGATGTTATTTGAGGCTTTCTGACAATCCTAGGTAAATTAACTTATTTTTAGTATTTTATTATATTAATAATTATTTATAATTTAGAGCACGTGAAGCACTTAGACAATGTCTTCCTGATCAATTGCGTGATGCTACTTTTGTTGCTTGTCTTCAAGATGACAAATCAACTAAACACTGGTTAACATTGTTAATAAAAAATTTGGAAATAAATTCTGTAGCAACTACAGATCCCCGTCAAATTGGAATGTCACCTTTAACATCATAAATTTTTTTTAAATTAATATACATTTGTGCATATTTATTATAATTATTTAGTAAGGTAAGAATTTTAATATTTATTTTAAGCAAAGAAAACATTAAAACATAGATCTATCATTGACTAATCATAATTTCAGTTTTCACAACAGAAGCAAATAATATTTAATTATGAAAATATTTATATTAGTTACTAATGTTTCCTTATATGTTCTTTTTCTATTTTCAGATGCAATCACTACTGTAAAACCCCGTGATATACAAATAAAGAAAAAAAAAAATATAAAATTTTACCAGAGGAGACTGTTTATGAGAAAATTACAAAAAAAAAAAAATACAATATTATATTATTATATAAAATGAATAAATCATGTACCTAATCAAAATAAATAACAACAAAAACAAAAATTATATTACATATTATTGGATAAAAATTTGTTTAAAATTAATAATTACAATAAAACAAAAAAAATATATATATATATATAAAAATATGGACATTTTTTAATACACAATTATTTTGAAAATATATATCGAAGTTTTTATTATCTTTAAAATTAAACCTAAGAGTATAAATTATAATAAAATAATATTTAATTAAATATGTAATTAACAACAAAAGAAACTAGAATACTACCAACATAAATAATTCTGTATTTAATGCAAATAGTTAAAAACTTGAACAATTTAAATGTTTAAAATAATATCTAAATAAAATTCTTAAAATATTAATTTATTAAAAAAAAAAAAAAATATTGTTCATAAGTGTATACATTATGATTATATTATTGAAAAAATAAATTAACATAATTTTTTCGAAAAACAATACTTTAAAAAAAAATCATATTACGTAAAATGTATTAATGTATAATTACAGAAAAATACGCCAAAATTTTGTTATTTTTGTACGTGTTTGAAAACAAAACAAAAAGCGTTATTATAATTATATGAAACATAAAAAAAAAAAAACAGAAATAAATTAAATTGTAAATTATATAGAATTAAAAGTCGAGCCTTAAATTTACGCTCAATAAATTGTAACTATTAAAACACATTTTAATTCGTCAAATCATTTTATAATCACTTATAAAATTTTAATTAAAAATTTATATAAAAATTAAATAATTTATCTTACACAATAATGTATCCAGTCCAGAATTACAGAAAATATATTTGGTTTATATTTATAGGAAAATTCTATAAAACTCTACAATTGTTTTTATAATACAATTACACCAAATATAACAATTTTAATAATTTTAAATTTATAATGTAAATTAAAAGGCCTGATTATTTCTTATGAGCTGTAATTAAATAAGTACATGTATACTAAAATTGGACAAATCTCCAAAACTAAAATTCAAAATCTCGTAGAACTTTATATGTGATTTAAGAAAAAAAAAAAAAATAGCTACAAAATCCCAAATTAATTATCAAAAATTTTATGTTAATAATTTTATGTTTATATATATTTGATACAATAACAAAAAAAAAATAGTTTTAATAAATTTAATACTGAAAAGTAATACTTATCTGTTAAGAAAGGATAATAATTTAATCAACAAAAAATAATATTAGTTTGTAAAATTGCAAGTGTTTTTTCAAAGCTTTTTTTTATAAGAGTTTGTTTGATTTTTATTATTATTATTTTTTTTATTATAAATTAATTATATAATATAATTTTATTTTCTTGAAAATTAAATTTTTTTTTTTTACATTGTCATAATAATATAACAAATTCAATATTACATAATAATAGATATATATTTTTTTTATTTACTGTAGCATATTGCTCTCATACATAGATAACATTTTTTTTTTTGCATACTATTATTTATATTTGTTTAGGAAAATTTGGAAGCATAGAGAAGTGATTAATTTTATATATATCTAAAAAAAATTTTATACTTATTTAAAAACAAAATTATATGCAAGTATTTCTTTTCTTTTTTAATAATATAACAGAAAACTTTATCAAGAAAATAAAAAATAATATAGACTATACACTATAGTAACTCCAGTGTTTTTGTAAATTTACATATTTGAATTGGATAAATAAAAAAATAAATATATTATAATTGTTTTTCATTTAAATATGTTATGGATCGATAAACTTATTTAATTTTGTGTTAGTATTTTAATAAAATAATCGAATGAATTAATTTCTATATGTTCTCTAATTCTTGTATGGTTTAGAATTATTATATTAAAGAAATATAAACAATTAGCCTTAGTTACAAACTACAAGCTCTTCAATTTGAATTTGAAATCTATTTTTTGACTTATCAAAATAAATTTTAACATCCATTAATTTTATTATCGACAGATATTTGTAGGCAAAAACTACAATTTTTTTTTTTTAATAATATATAAATAGAAAACGGTGGTCATTTTCATGCAATTCAACATTTTATATACGGAGAAAATAATGGGGGAAAATTGGAGTAATCCTGTCTGTGCTTTGTATGTATGTATATTTATATAAAAAGTATTTTAATCCTAGATTAATGATTTAAGAGATCACATAGTCCGGATTTATTTTGTGACAAAAACCAATTTGAAAAAAAAAAAAAAAGATTTGGTTTCACAACAAATTCAACGCGCTTCACAACAAATTATAAAAGTATTTTTTTCATGAAAAACATGTTGCCCGATTTAAAAACCGCATAAATTTACAAACATTAAGATTTTTTTTTTTTTCTTAAAATTCATAAAATTTTATTTTTTAATACATATTCTGGTAGAAATAATTTGTTGTGAAGCGTTTTGAATTTGTTGTGCAACCAAATCTTTTTTTTTTAAATAATTTGTTTACTATAAGTCGCTAGGAAGCAAATTGCTATTTCAATACAACTTTCTCATATACTAATTTTACGTAACCGATTTTTCTTTATTTACAAATTATTGCAATCCACAACTTATTCACAACAAATTGTTTTTATAAGAATATTTAAAAAAAATGAATTTTATGGCTTTTTAAGAAAATGTTCTGCTAAGTTTACGTAAAGTTAGCAGAACATCCGGTTTTTTTAAAAAAAAATGCACGCAACAAAATATTTATTTTCATAACAAATTATAGAATAGGTTTCAACGTTTCAACTCGATATTCCAAAAGTGTTCTGCTAAATTTACGTATACGTTAAATTTACAAAAGTTATGAAATGTGTGTAATTTTGAAGTAAAGGTTTTTATAAAAAACGTAATTGAATTCACATTCAAATATTAAAAATGAAAATAACATTAGGTGGTCTAAAATTGTCCATAATACATTCGAAAGGAATGTGAAACTTTCTTTTTGTCATCTCACTTCAAGTTACAGAAATAATTTTTTTGAGAAAAATCTATTATTATTTACAGAAACTTGCCATTGTTGATATTTTGGCAAATTGGCATTGCCTTGGCCTATATTGTGTGGTATATACATATGCATTACCATACTAAAGCAATTTTAGTTTATTATTTTCTCACAAACTAAATGCTTGAGTTTTTGTAGTGTTAGTGTAGTAGTGCATAGTGACCGTGTCAAGATTAGTTAAGCACAGCATTCTGCTGCTGCAACTATCCTCTCGAATAACATATTTTTTTATATTATATTTAATAGGTTCTTTGAACCATTTGCGGAAAAATTCTTCATTTACCACCGCTCTACCTTTGCTTCAAAGTTTCCCTTTCGGCCAGCGAAGGATGGCGTTTACTTCGTTAGTTAGTAAGAAGGGGGATTATATCCACAACACTAGGCCACTAGTTGGCCCATAGCTATCCCCTTAAATAACAACAATATTTCCCTTCTACTGCTCTTCAAATCACCCCGTATAATCTTAACAAACTTGGGATGGTGTGTATAAAATGATTTAATCCATGTACGACCTGGTCTTCCTCTTCCATTTTCAAAAGGCGTTTTTCTTTTTTCATTGTTAATAATTCTTTGAACATTATTCAAATTCAACATATCTAAATTTTTCAATGGAGAGCCACATTTGCAAAGGTCCTTACACTATTTCACGATTTAGAATTCTTCTTCCATTGAAAAGTTCTGATCAGGTCCTTTTTTACGCAATCTTCTCTAACTTTTCCATTCAAACGGTCTAGTGTTTTGCGTGCAATTCCATATTTTTCTGCCGCTTAACGGGTACTTAAATTATTTTGTCGTATATCAGTTAATGCTGGTTTTTTTTTTTTTTAAATTTGGTGGACGTCTTGAACTTTTTGGCCTATGGTGTATCCAGTTTCTTGATCTATAGTAACTTAAAAGCAGTGGTGGGATTCACGGTACACGAGAACCGTTTCTTAAAATTTTGTAGGTTCGCAAGAACGGGATGTAATTACCAAAAGTTCACGCGAACTCTCTACTAGTATTACCAAATGCAAAAAAAAAAAAATTAATAATTTTTAAACAATCAAATAGGAAATTCAAAAATTGTACCGCAACATGCCTTTACCTTTACAACAATTTTCGATTTGATTTTTGTTTTTAAAATGCAAAAAAATAAATTCGCGAGTGTGGTCACAAACTTTGTTTTGTTATATTATTTTAATACATTGTTTCTTGAATTTTTGGAAGTGTTTGTGCAATGTTATAAGCAATCGCGAAAATTTCACCATCCCAAAATCAATACAAAAGGCAAAAAATATTATGAATACTTGAATACTGTAGCGATTAGTTTTGCGGAAGATGACAGAAGGTTATCTATTATGAATTTAATATATTCTTAAAAAAGAAACCGTTTAATTGTTCAAAATGTTGCTAATCTTGTGGTTTTAAATTTAATTTGTCTTCCTTTGGATCTATGGAATCCTGAACCATTAGTTCAAACGAGTTAGAACCACACCACACTGCAGACTGCAGCTGCAGATGACGGCAGAGTAAAAAAGCAACACGAAAAAGCTATAATGAAAATCAAATTTCAATTTGGAAATACTTGAAATAATTATAAAACCATTATCTATACAGTAATAATATCTATACAGTTTTTGTTTTTTGAACTATTTGAAATAAATATGAAATTAAATAATTGAATTGAATTTTTTTTAAGTTGGACGAACCGGTTCTCAAATATTTTGTGGGTGCCAACCAGTTGTTAAATGATTTGAATCCCATCACTGCTTAAAACTTAAAAGTATAAAAAATTATAAGTTCCGGAGCCGGATACTAAAACAACAAGTTTTAGTTATCGGCCATGTATATACCGTTTTGGTTTATAGTGGCTGGATACTAGTTATTTTCATTCACATGTAATTTAATTCGTTTTAAATGATAAAAAGAAATATATATATCGCTGCCTTTTTGCATACAAAGATCTAAAACACAAATTTTTGACCACTGGCCAGAAACTGAAAATATGTCAGAACTTGTATTATTTTCCCGCCACTTCATTAATTAATTATTAGAAATAATTTGTATGTATTTTTTGCTCTAAATTAATTAATTATTATATTTTCAATATATTATAAACTTTTAAAATACCACTTTTAAGAAAAATTAACTAAAACTTACCAAAACTTACCCATTTCGCCTTTCTATTTCCTTAACACAAACCACTATTTTTCACTGACCACACTTCTTATTCTTACACTTGTTGATGCAATTAAATATATTTTTTTTAACTGTGTACTGCGTATTCCATACATTTATAATTACGCACATTTATTAATAATTACAAATGAAGTTGAAATTATGGACGATTACTAACTTGTGGTTTACACTAGACTTTTTCTTAGACAGAACATATGTTCTGTCTACGAAATGTCAAGTGTAAACCAGACAGGATTTCTGTCCCGACAGAAAAATCACGATTTTTCTCTAGACAACTTTTCAGATTTTTTTGTAGATATTTTTTGACATTTGTTAGTTTGCAAATGGCGATATTTGATAAAAATGTAATATTTGATCCTGAAATTTAAAATTTAATAACTTTGGGGTGATTATTTGGCGGAAAAAAATAGTTTACTACTAAATAAATAAAAGATACATATTATTGAGGTGTGAACAACTATATTATTAAAAATATTTTTATTTTAATATTTTTATAGCTAATTGTTTTCTTCGTGAGGACATGATTAAAATGAAATGTTAGACAGAAATATCTGACATCAAATAGCCAGCGTGTTTTTTTTACTTGTCAAAAAAAAATATCAGATAGAAATGTCTAACATTTCTATCAGGAATTTATGGCTAGTGTAACCACAGCGTAACGCATGTTGGATTCTACTTAGTACTTTTACCTTATATAATAGCATACGCACTAGGGGCACTAGGTGGGCACTAGTTAAGGAAGGATCTTCTCTACTTTGCATCGTAATATTTATGCATTGTATAATAGCAATTAAAAATGTTATTATATATGAAATTAAAGATTAAAATGTTCTTAAAAATATTTTCCCCCAATTAAATATTTTGTAAGTAAAATAAGTTTTTATAAACTTGCCAGTCAAATTTAGTGTCCGCCAATTAAATATTTAGTATCCGTTTCGGAATGGAAATAATAATAACAAATTTCATTGGTAATTTCTCATTTTAATTAATGAAAAAATAATATAAAATAAAAATATCCATATTGTATACTATGTTTACCATTTATGATAACCTAAACATAAAAAATAATTTTGAAATAAATAACTATAAAACAGGATAAATAAAAATAATGAAAAAGCCAATTAATTGAAAAATCCGACATGAAGGGAAGTAGGTAGTTTAGGAATTTGGTATGGGTGTCGTCACTGTGTGGACATAAGAAAGAAAATTAAAAGAATTTTCTGTAGAATTATGTAAATCTTTTATTGACGGCTCCGATTTTTTGCTATATAAATACCATAATTATTAATTTCATATAATACTATACGCCAACTGGTAGCTGGTTTAGAATCGGAATCATAATTTTCTTGACCATCTATTTTATTTTTCTATCACAGCATTGACATCTATTCCTTTTTTATTAAACTCATCGGATAGATATATCTTCAATCACTTTTATACTGCCACTTTATAATTGATTTTTGTTTGTGATAATTCTATAACCTAAGAACTCTAACTCAACTGGATTAAACGGCTACATTTTTTCATTAACTTTTTATAATTGAATCCAAATTATCCTTTGTATAGTCTACAGTTTTGGGAAAACTATCATAACAAATATTGTTTATTCGTTTATTGAAATTTATATTAATTATACTTAAAAAATTCAATTAAGTTGAATAATTTATTGTATTGTAATATAAAGTAATTAAAAAAAACAATTGCGCCAAATTGTATTCCCATTTGACATTCCGAAACGGCAATGGTATAAAAAGTTGAAATAGAACAAACTTTTGCTCGTCTGGGACATCGCCGACGTTATGACGACGACATGTGTATCTGCTTTCATATATTTCTAAACATTTTTCCGACATTCCAAACCTTCAATTTCTTCAACGACGAAACTATAGCCAGAGTATAAATAAATTAGTATGTGCGTGGTCTGTAATAACTACATTTAATTTCCGAAAAAAATTATCGACTCCGAAAAAGTGGAAAAATACGCCTCCTGTAACGTCGTTGTTTGATTACTCAAAAAACCTATAGTATCATTGATATTAAAAGTGAAGTTTTTTTTTTTTTAAATAATTGAAAATCAACTGTCAGAATTTTAAAGTAGTTTTAAAAATGCAATAAAAAGAAATCATCTTTCAAAAAAAAACTTTTATTTTTATTCAGAGAACTTAATTAAATTTTGGACATTTTTTGAATACAGTAGTGTTTTTCTTTTGTTTAATTTTTAGTTCACTATTTTCTTTTATTTATTTTTCTTAAATGTTACTATTTTTCTTGTTTTTCTTTTATGATTTTAATTATTTTTGCCAAATATTTATTTATTTTTCTCTTATTTTTTTTTCTTATTTTCTACACTGAATACAATTTTAAATTAATAATTTTTGTTTGGATATTTTTTTTCTATATGCCAGATTAATTTTTTTTTTTTTAATATATAATTTAAATTTAAAGTTAATTTTTATTTTTTTTATAATCAAATAGTAGTTTTTATCCCAAAAACATAATGAAGAAAGATTTATTATTAATTTTAATTTTGGATTAAAACATTTTCTTTGAATTTTGTTTTATTTCTATATATTATATTTTTCGAAATTTTTTATTTATATTATTTATATTTTTTATTAATTTTTTTTGTTGTGTAGTGCCATTTCTTATTTTAGTATAAGGAGGAAGGGGGATAACCATCTGCATTCAAAGACTGTTTAATTTTTGTCGAAAGTATTTTTTTAAAAAATAAAAATATTGTAAAGTTTTTAACATAACTTTTGTTTTATAATTAAATTTTGTATTTTTTTTTTTTTTTTATTTTTTTTTTTTAATATTTTTTTTTTCTATTTTTTATAGTTAATATATATTAAAAATATACGATCGTAAATTGTAGTTTTTTTTGTGAATTATAAAAAAAAAATAATAGTTTTTTATTTTAAATACATTTATACTAAAAAATCAATTATTTTGTTATACATATTTTTCTTTCAATGTTTATAGAATTTTTTTGTTTTTTTTTTTTTAATTTAATTAATTTTTATTTTTGAGGTAGCTTCCATTTTTTTTTAATTTTATTTTTAAACTTTTATTTCATATATATATATATATATATAGTTTTGTAAAAATTCTGAATTTTGTTTGCATATTTTATTAATTTAAGTTTGTTTATTTTATTATTTTAAAACTTCTTAAATATAACTTTCATTTTGTTCATACCAACACGTTTATCTTTTCATTTTTTTTTTTCTATAGCAGATAATTTAAATTTTGCAGTTAATTTTTAATTGTAGAACACCAAATATTTAGTAGTAATGAATTTTTTATTTAAATTTTTGTATATTATAATCTTTAGATTTAAAACATATATTTTTTGTATATAATATTTGACAGAGTTAGCTGATTTTGTTTAATTAAATAGTGCAATATATTAATTATCTTTCATTGTATAATTTTCTATGAATCTGTGAATTTTTTTTTTTTTTAATAAGGAACATTTAACTATTTAGTAATTAATCAAATTATGATTAAAAAAAAAATGCAATTTATAATCTATTGAAATAAAAGTTTAGTAATTTTTATGATAATTTAAATCCAATCATCGCCAAAACAATAAATAAACCAAATATTTTTTTTCGAAAATTGTATGGAAAAAACAAATAATAATGAAAGTAAAATTTGTATTTTTATTGGTATATAAATATTTAAATTATGTTTTTATTTTTTAAATTTTAATTAATTTGTATTGAAAATTTCTATAATCAATTAAATTAAATGTTCTTTTAATTTTTCGTCGTTGTTTTTTTTTTCTGTTAAGAATATCTACATAAATGGAAAATTGGAAAATCAAAATATATTAATTATATGATTATAAAAATTCTATTAACAAACTTTGAAATTTGTATTTTCAAAAATATTACTTTAAAAAAAAAAAGAATTTTCTTTTTGTTCGCTTTTATTTACGTTTATAATAAAAAAAAATCGATTTCATTTAAAATTCATATACAAATTTTATGTTCTAATATTTATTTTGGTTTGTTTAAAAACATGTCAAATTCTCAAACATAAATTTAATAATTTTTTTTTATTTTTTTAATTTTTTTTTGTTTTTTCTTTTTTTTTTTTTTTTGTTCATTTTTACATATACAACAAAATAAACCTATTGTATGTATACATAAAATAATTTGAATTTTAAAATTACATAAAACAAAATATTTTTTTTTTTTTTTTAATTACCAAATTTATGTTTGATCAGAAAAAAAATGAAAACGGCAAGAAAATAAACTATTATCACACAGGCAAGCCGCTTAATATGACATGCTTAAAAACAAACTAACATTAAAATATAATATTATATTTATAACAATTTATTGATTATTTTAAAAGAAAACATAATATTTTTTAAAAGGATTTGATTTTAATTGTTTTTCTTTTTTTTTTTTTATATAAATATACATTAAAAAAAAATTAATTATATAATTTTATATACTTCAAATAATAATAATTGTAAAATGCTAACTATTTTCTTTTAGTTTTTATTTTAAAGGTATTATTTATATATATACTATATATATATATTTTAATTTTTGTTGCAAATTTACTTAATGTTGTTTGTAATTATAATTATATATTTAAAAACTATTTAAAAAAAAAAAATTAATATTTAATAACAAATTAAAAAAAAGAAATATATATTATTAATTAATCAAATAGATGAAAATGAATTGGTATTTTATTTTTTATATTATATTTAAACAAACGACGAAGATTCAAGAGATTTTTTTTATTAATATTTCAGTGTTTTTATTAATGTTTATTTTAAAAAATATAATTATAAATTATATTTGCATTTTAAATCATATTTTTTTGTAATTAGATTTTCAAAAAAAAAAACATAAACATAAAGAATACATATATATAAAAACAGACAATTATTTTAAAAATTGTTAAGGATATTTAATGTGAATTTTTATTTATGTATATTTATTTGTATAATCAAAATAAAAACTAAACGTAAAAATTAATAAAATCAAATTTAATTTAGTTTTATTTATAGCATTTTCAAGTCAAATTAAAACTTTTCTATTTCAAATTCAAAATTTTCTATTTCAAATTCAAAATTTTACATTCAAATTCAAAATTTTATATTTAAATTATGATTTTTTTATTTAAAATTAGTATATTTACAAATATCAAATTAGAATTAGAATTTATTTTTCATTAATTTATTCAATGAAACTGATCAAGAAACATAATACTAATTATATAATTATATTATAATACGTTTTTATCCATAATCTGTGAAAAACAAAATTCTAAAAATACTAATTTTAAATACAAAATTTTGAATTTGAAATATAAAATTTTGAATTTGAAATAGAAAAATTTCAATTTAACCTGAAAATGCTACATTTGTAAAATATTTAATAATGCGATAATTTTAAGATATTATTTTGTTGTCTATTTAATTTTTAGTTTTAATAGTTAAGCGATGACTGAAAAATTAATGTTTTTGAATTTAAATAAAAAAAATTCAACTAGGAAAATATTTTCTATATTTTGTTAAACATTTTTCTTCTGTATGTAATTAAGTTTTTTTTTTTAAAAGGATTTTCATTTATTTTTGGTTTGTAGTATGTACATATAAAAAAATATTGTATTTTAATGTATGAATGGATGTGTATGTATATATTTGTATATTTTTATTTGTATTTTATTTTTTTGGTGAGTGTGTGGATATGTAAATATATATTATATATTTTTTAAGGAAATATTGTAAAAGAATTATTACATAATAATAATTTATTTGAAACTATTGATTGTAAATAAGTATAAATTCTATTTTTATTAAAATAAAATAAAATAACTACAAACAAATATTGCGATAAATAATATATATATAAAATACGTTGTAATTCAGTCTCCCTAATATTTATATTAAAATTTACCGCAGATATAAGGTTTATATAATTATTCAAAAAAAAAACATTTAAAATTATTTGTATAAGAAATTTTATATTATTGTATTTTCATTTTGGCGGTATATAATATTGAAAAAAAAAAAAAAAGATATTGAAACGCATAATTTAATCCAGGATATTTCAACAAATTTTTAAATGCATCAAAAACAATAAAATTACTTTTTTTGAACCTAGGAAGATTTGAAACATTGCAGACCTGTAACTTTTATACGCGTTTCATAACTTTTATTTGCAGTTGATTATGTTAAATTTTCATTTTATTTAATTAAGATTGTATGTATATATATATTTTTAAACACCTGAATGTATGCTATATGTTTTTCTTTTTATCTTGTTTTACTCTGTGTTTACAACATATTTTAAAATATTTTGTAGATTGTGCTATTAATTTTAATTTATATTTTACAAATATATTTAGTTTTTTTTTTTATATTATTGTTTAAATAATGATTTCTTAGATTTTAATTTTTTATAGTAGTATATAATTGTAAGTAGGTTTTTTTTTTCTTGAAATATTTCTTTTGTTTAATTTGCTTTCCATAAAAACTGTTTTTTAATCCTACAAAATATAAATTTACATTATATTTATATTTTATAAACTATTTACTATTTATATTTTTTGTTAGGTTTTTTTTTTTTGTCAAATCTTTCTTCTTTCTGTTAAGAATTTCTAAAATATTTTATTATGTTTTTTTTTTTTATATATTTATTTGTTTTGTATTTTGAAAAGACAAAATTAAATTGATAAATAGATTTATTTATTTTATATATTTATGATTTTTTGATTTTTTTTGTTATGCTGGTTTTATATTGCTAATTCAGCAATTATATTTTTTTGTTTAATATACAATATTTGTAAAAATTTGTCTGTTTTTATTTATTTTTTATTGAAGATATATTTTATTAACATATTTAAATTTTAATTTTTGTTAATCATAAAATGGTACAATATATTTTTATGTATATTCATCTTCTTTTGGGGGTTTCTTTTTTCATATTTGTTTACTGTTTTACATAGTCATTTTTATTACAATTATATTTATAACGAGGGGGGCTTAATTTCTCTTGATATTTAGTCATTTTTTTTATATTTATAGTATATAACTTTCTTCATTGTTTTCATTTTTTTTATTTCTTAGTATATTTTAAATTAAAATTATAAAAATATTAAATTGAAGCTTTTATATGCAAAAAATTAAAATCAAGCTTTTGTATGCGCTTTTTATTATTTTTGAGAGGAATATAATCAGAGACACCAACAAAAGATGTTTTAAATGTTAGTTAATTATAGAATTATATTTTTTCTGATAAATTGAATTTTCTGAAGTTTGTTTAAAAATAAAATTTCAATTTTATGAATTAAATTTTTGTCTGGCGGTCAAACTCGTGCGTATAAATAGAGATTTTCTTTATTTTATCCTTTTGAGTTTTATTTTCTGTATTTTATATTATCGTATCCAATATATTTTTGTCCAATTTGTTGGGGTTAATAAAATATATTTTATTTTGACAATAACGTTCTCTCTTCTCTTATGATGGTCTCCTTTTTATTTATATATAAATAGTATTTATTTCTTATTTAAATTGTATATAAAATTTTATTTGTTTGATTTGGTAATAGATTTTTTAATTTGTTACGATATATTTTAATAAAATTTATATTCATTCTTTGTTTTTTTTTTTTATTTCTTAGTTTTTTATATTCATTTGTACTTTCATTTGTATGATTTAAAATCTTGATGATTTACACAACAGTAATAATGTTATAAACTTCTTAACAATTTCAGAATTTTATTACTAAGAAAATGAAAATTAATTACGAAGAAAAATGTATAGAATTATTAAAAAAAAAAAAATAATAAAAAATAATTAATATTTAAATTAAAAATTCAGAAGCCTTTTTCCAAACGAGCACAATATTACCTAATAGTTTAATTAATTATACAAATCAATCATAAAAATATTTATTTAGATGAATTTGGGATAAAAAAAAATATAGAAACTTATTTAGAGAAATTCAGGTTTTTAAAAACAATTTCCATTTTTTTTTGTTTTTGTATAATATTTGTTACACACACCTAAAAATATGTTTCATTTAATTGATATTATCAACAGTATTTGATTTTGCTTTTAAAAAGCTGAGTTTTTCTTCAAATTTTTCTAATATTCTTTTTTTTTTTTTTTTTACACATGTTTTTTGTGTGCTTTTCCTTCAAAAATATTCGACATTTTTATTCTATGTTCTCTTTTTTTTTTAATTATTATTCCTTGGTGTTGTTTCTGTCGGATGATATTTATAGTTGCGGAAATATTAATATTTATAAGATTTCTATTAAAGTATTCATTTCTTTAAATTATTTGTAGATAAACTATAACAATTTAAAATTCAATAATTTTACAGTCTTATTCATAAAATATATCTGAGGATCTGTAATTTTGGAAATTTGTGTGAAATGAATTGCTTTAATAGATTTCATAATAAAAATCAAACGTGTGATAGCTTATTTTATGCACTACTAGAAAATATGATATATATATTGATAATTTTGAAAATAAATTTTGATTTTAAAATTTTGTCCTCTAAACATTTTTTTTTTTTAATGTTATTTTTAACAAAAAAAATAAATTTACAATAAGATAGTACTCACTAAACTTTGGCGTAGTTTTTCCATAAAAACAAATTAAACAAAATAAAATTAATAATTTTGATTAACGAAAAATTATAAATTAAAATTATAAATTAAATTTTGACCAAAATATATTTAAATATATATATATATATAAAAAAAAATATAATTTTTTTTTGCTTATCACACTTATATGATTTCTTTTATCAGTACTTGGCACAATATCATTTTTTATTTTCGTTTTTCCCACATCATAATTATTTTTATTATATATAAAAAAAAAATCTTTAATTAAATATTAAGTTTCAAATTATTAATTTGTTTTTTTAAATAAAACGTATTTTTTAAATTATTTGTTTCGATAAAAAATAACACGATTTTTCAACGATTACACAAATTAGCCTTTTTTTATAATTTATTCCAATCAATCAATCAATGATGTTTTTATCAAATTCCAATTAAATATAAAATTTGGCTCCGCGCACACGCACCATTTTAAAATTATTAAAAAAATATAAAAAAAATATTTAAAATATCAACTTTAGCTTTAATTTTTGTTTTATATAATTTTAATATATTAATAATACTCCTTATATTTTTCCTCTCCCTTTATTTTAAATAAATTTTCATTATTTTTTTGTATCCGTATAAAAATAGATTGTTTTTTTTTTTTTTTATTTTATCATATTATAATTCTAACTCGTCATTATTATCCTTAAATCAAATTATATAAATAATCAAATAATAAAAAATAAATGGATCAATGTTTGCGACAAAATTTTTAGCAGTTATGAATTTAGTTTTCCAATTATTTCTGATTTCCTTATTACAGAATATTTTATATTTTAATATCTGATTACTTTTTTTTTTTATTTAATGCGAAGTCAAATATTGTTAATTATATATGTTGTGATATTGTTTGACACATTGAAAATTTGAATGATTTTTGATTTTTTTTTTTTTTTGCAATCATTGTCCAAAAAATGCCCTCGAATTTTTTTTTTTTATTTTTTTTTTTTGTTAAAGTATATAAGTTAGTGTGCCGTAAGGCAAGAACAAATTATATATATATAATATATATAAATTTGTTTTACTAATTAAAAAAATATAATAATAATAATATAATATTAATTATGTTCTTTTAATAGGACAATCACAATTTAAAGAAAATTCGGTATCACGATATTATTTTTAATAAATAATGTAGATTTGAAATAGCGGTTATAATTTTAGTTGTTGATGAGTTTTGTGGCAATATAATTCCACCTAAAATTATGCTTTTAATTGATTTATTAAAAAAAATAAAATGATACCATTATTTTCTCCATTCTAGAGTGTAATTAATTGTACAATGATAAAGTTTCGTTTTTTTTTTTTTTTAAATTTAAATCGTTTATCTTAATATTTCTTACAGGAATTTAACTTTTTTTTTTTTAGTATATAATTATAATTTAAAAATGATTATATAAATACTTAGTATTATATAAACATTTTTTTACCCCCGTAAACTTATTAGTTTTATGATTTTAAATGTTCGTTATTTATTTTTTTTGTTAAATTATATCAAATATATATAATAAAGTCTTATATAAGAATTATTTCATATAATTATATTTAAAATATAATTAATTAAAAATGAAAAAATACACTTAAAACAAAAAAAAAAAAAAAAAAAAACAATCTTAATTTCATATAAACATTAATTATTATTTTTGATAAAATTCATTTTTTATTTTTAAATATTACTTAAAATTTCTTAAATCGTTTTTTTTTTTTTTTTTTTGTTTTTAAATTATTTTTCTCTTTTATACAAACAACTCCTCGTAATAAATATTTTTTGTTTTTTTTTTAATAGTTTTTTCCTTTATATATATATTTAAATATTTGTTATATATATATATAAATTTATTTATAAATTTTCCTGTTTTTCTTTATAATCGTCACCAAATTATTTATATTATAACACTAAAAATAGAAACTTTCTTTTTATACAGTAATATTAAATATATTAATTAGATTTTATTTTTTTTATAGGTTATCTTATAAAAATCCAGGTTTTTTTTTATTATTTTGTTTTAAGATATTTCCGTTTTCAAACTATTTACGTTTTCCAAAGAACAGATAAACTTCATAAATTTATTTTAGATGGGATTTTTTTTTATTTTGTTTCTTGTATATTTTTTAATTTTATAGTGTATTTTAATTAAATATTTTATTCTGTATTATTAATAATACGCCAAAAACCAAATAAAAACTATAATTTAAATTTACACTGTCAAATTTTTTTATTATAATCTTAACATATAATTTATTTTTATATTTTATTTTTTTTCTGTATGGTAAAAATCATTGAAATTTTTAGAATATTTATAATTTCATATTTATTTTAAGTAAAATTTCCGGTTTCATATAATTTTTTTTTGTATATACTTTTATTTATATATGATTTTTTATTTAACAGTTGAAATTTATTATTTTTCCTCATACCCACAAAAAAGTTCTGTTTGATTTAATTAATAAACAAAAATAAAAAAAAAATAATTAAAAACTGTTTTTAGGGTCGGTGCAAATTTTTTTTCTTTATGTAATTTTTCCAAAAAAAAATTAATTTTATTATGTGATTTTATTTATTAATGCAATAATTTTTTTATGTTTTTTATTTTACTTGTAAAAATTGTATTTTTTTTTTAAATGATATAAATTTTATTCTGGAATTTTATAGTTCTTGTAATTAATTTTATTATTAATTATCATTTCAGTAATATTTTAAATGTTATTTTTAATAACTGCACACTAAGTAAAATCTTTATTTTGTTTTTTTAATTTCTTTTAATTTTGTTTAAGATAATGCACTTACTTTGAGGTATTGATTTTGATCGTGTTTAATTTTGTGTTTTACATATATATTTTTAAATTTATAATCTTTTCCAAAAAAATTGTTTGCAAGTTTTGTTGAATATTACAAATTATATATTTTTTTTTTGCCGAAATTGTTAATTTGATTGTTTTTTTTTTTTTTTGTTTTTTTTTGCCGAAATGTTTTAGTTTTTTGTTTCATTTAATTAGGTTAACTTTTAAAAAGAAAAAAAAAAACTGAGAATTATTTTCTAAAAATAAATAAATAAATTGTAGTAGATAAAACTTTCAAAATAAATAATAACAAATTATTTTGAAAGTATGATTTTTAATTGACATATTTTTAAAAAAATTGTTAATTTTTAATTATACAAAAAAAAAAAAACTGATAAAATTTTCACATTAATAACGGATACTACTTTAAAATTATAACAGTTTAAATATAATATAGAGAACTGAGAATATGAATTACTAATTTTAATAAATATACAAAGTTTAAAAATTAACTTTTTCTTCAACGACTAATTCTTAAAAATGAAGTTTTTTTTTTATATTATTTAACATTTCAGCACCGATTTTAAAAGGCAATCGCAATATTAGAAAAGATTTAACATTTACTTATATAATATTAATTAAATATATTATTTTAATGTTTTCTTCTTTTTATTTTTGTAATTTTACTATATATCTTTTTTGGAATATGTATAAACATAAATATTTATGTATAGTTTTAGAGGAATCTAATTTTTTTTTTTCATTTACATATTCATATAATAATTTTGTATTTGAAAATATTTTATAATGTTTATATATTTAAAAAAAAACAAAAATTGATACATTGATTATGCAGAAATACAAAAATTAAGTTATTTCGCAAATAAAACAATTTGAATGCACATTTTCTTTTTTATATTCCACTCACAATTTCTGCATTTTTACAAATGCGATTCACATTTTTTAACAATATTATTAATTTTTTTTTTTTTGTGAATTTGTGCGCATTCTTGATTTCTTTGAATAAACATTTTTTTTTCATAAAAATTTAATTTTTATTTTATCTGATGTTGGAATTTTTTGAATATTATAAATTATACTATTATATTTTACATATAAATATATTTTATTTTCTGCATTAAAATAAAACATTTTTGAAATTACTAATATATATATAAAAAAAAGTAATGATTTAAAAAATTAGGCTCTATTTCACAACAATAATGATAAATTTATTATTTTCTTTACTTGAAAAATCAAAAATGCATTTTTGGAAATATATATATATATATATTTTTTTCATCATTTTAGATTTTTTTTTTAAACAAACAAATATTTCTTATAATTATTACAATAAAAATTAAATTTTAAAATAAAAATTATCAAAAAAAAAAATGTGGACACTAAAAAAAATGGTTTTATTTATCCATTAATATTTTTTCTACATTTTTTAAATTGTATTTGTGAGTCCTTTTTTTTATGTTGTTTTTGAATCTTATTATAAATATAAATTTTTATTTAGAAAAAATAAAAAATAAAAAATAAAATCTTCTCTTTTTTTTAAAATGTTTTTAGGTTTTTCTTAAAAATTTAATTTCTTGAATTTTTAATAATTTTTTAACCAATATGTTTGGAAATTGGACAAAATTATTTTCATAAGTTTAAAAATGATTATTGAAAAAAAAAAAAAATTATTAAAAAAAAAGTAATTTAGCTTTAAGCATTTTAAAAGCAAATTAATTTTGAAATTTACTTGTAAAAGTATTAAAGAAAATCAAAATTTTATGATAATTTTTCTTTTATACTTTTTTTTTGATAGGTGGTTTGAAAATAATTATTTAATTTTATATAAATATATAAATTTTGTTATATTTTGTTATTGTTGTTGATAAGAAAATAATATTCATTTAAAAAAATGATTTTTTTTGTAAATTTTGTGTTTGTTGAGATTATTATCTTAACAAAAAAAATTTTTAAAATAATAATTTTTATTTTTTGTATTTTATAATTTTCGTTGAAGAGATTTTTATATAAAAAAAAAATTGTTTGTATGTTTATTATAGTTTGAAAATTTTGTTGTTTTTTTTTTTTTTTGTTATATATATGTATATATTAAAATTTTCTTAAATTATTATGTATTTTAGTTGTTCTTGTTTTTAAATATTTGTATAATATTTTATTGGCTCGAACTTGATGTTTGCTGTTGCGATTGTTGTTGAGCTTGTGTCCCACTAGCACCAGATGTTGCTGTTTGTTCTTTGGCAGCTTTTTGTTTTTTGGTTACTGGCGGTGGATTTGTAGACATCATCATCGCTCTAATTCGTCGTTGAGCAGACTATTTTTTTTTTTTAAAGATAAATATTTATTTATTTTTATTTTTCATTCTTGATATTATATTTGAAATATATATTTAATATTATTTTAAATTTATTTTCTTTTTTTATTTACCTGTACACTAAAGAATGGTCCAATAATATGAACTGTTGTTTCTTCATCAGCTGGTGGAGCTGAATTATGTTCTGGAAGTTTGATAATACTACCAGTTACCCTTTGTAATTCTCTTACATTTTGTCCACCTTTACCAATTATTCGGCCAACCTATTATTTAATAAAATTATAATGAAATTGAGAGTTTATAATTAATTTAGTTTTAATATATTTTTACCTGTGAACTAGCAACCATAATTTCAACAGTTAATCGTACATCATCAGTGCCACATAAAAATCCTTCTTCTCGCATTTTTTCAAATATCATATATTGTGCTTTCCATTGTCCTTCAGGTGTACCAACTATTGTTACTTTACGTTCAATTTGTTGTTCAACTGGTTTATCAGCTTCTAATGGTGCAATTTTAACAGATGCCCCAGAAAATCTCATTATATTACGTATATGAGAACCTTTTGTACCAATAATAGCACCAACTGCATTATTTGGTATATACAAATAAGTTGTTTCTTGCATATCATTTGGGAAGACTGGAGGAACTACAGCTGATGGTGTTTTAGCCATTGGATAACCAGGACATGTTGCATAACCTGGCATACCAGGATTAAATACCATACCATTACCAGGTGTTGACATCATTGCCATTGGATGTAAACCAGGAAACATTAAACTTTGTGGTGCCATTGCTTGTAAATCATTTTCATAGCTTTGGCGTAATTTTGAACTTATTTGACTTTCAGCCTTAGACATATTATCAATGATACCCTTAACAGTTATAATACGCTCTAAATTAAAACTATTTATATCATTTATCGAGCTGACTGTTATTTTTGTTTCAGTTTCTTGCATAATTCGTTTAATGGTATTACCATTTTTACCAATAATCCTGCCTATTAGATTATTATGAGCGAGAATTTTTAAACAAATTTCACTAAAAATGAAATAAAAATATTTTAATGAAATTTTATTCGTTATAAATATATATTTACCCCTTATTTGTAGTGTTGGCTTCCTGTTGCATTACTTCAAGGATACGTTTACAAGCATTTGTACAATTTTCTGGATTACCATAAATTGTAATAGCTTTTTCTAATGAACCAACATTATCTTTACGATGAACATCAACACGAGCCCTACTCTGTTGTGTTATTGTTCGTATAGTACTACCTTGTCGTCCAATAATAGCTCCAACCATTTCACTTTGTACCAATAAACGTAATGGAAAATCAGCTTGTCTACCTGGTCCTGGCATACCAGCATATTGATTACGATTATTACGATTTGCCCCGCCAACACCACCACCTCCACCACCGACAACTGATCCACCACCACCACCACCACCCATACGACGTTGTTGTTGTTTATCTAATTGTTCAGCGTGCAATTTATTATTTTCAAATTCGACGCCATTTAAACCAGTAGCAGCTCTATAAAAATTAAACAAAAAACAAAAGAGAATAAGAAATTTAATTAAAATTGTTTTTTAAATTTTTTTTTTTTATTTTTATAGTCATTTATATAAAATTAATCATTGATAATTCATAGAATTTTTTTGGTAGTTAAATCACTTGATTATTGACGTTATAAATTCTTAAATATTGTAAAGTTATTACTTTTAATTTTGCATTTTTTTTCTTCAATTTTTTTAATTTGTGGTGAATATGATTTTGATTATATATGTTAAACAAATTCTCTAAATAAATGTTGCTAAGAAATAAAACTATTCTGAGCAGTTTCCGTACACCGTGTTTCTTATTTCTAGTATAAAGAATAATCAGGTGGACAATCTGCGATAAATAGTTTGTCATTAAACAAAAGAATAAAATTAATTAGTACCAATTTATTACAAAATAAAAGGTACGACTTTGATGTAGTTTTTTATGATAATTCTGATTTTGATGTTGTTCATATATCTAATAAATTCGAGGATAAATAATATTGAGGTGACTGTCAATTACTGAGGGAAAACAACAATTGCAGTAAAATCTGATTATATATTATATGTCGTCGCTAAAATAAGCTAACTAAAATATGTAAAATATACGAAATCATAAATTGTCTCAAATATGCCAGCAGAATAACCCAACAATAAAGATATTAATTGATTGCTTGATTCCATGAGGTTCATGCACTTAGGCTCATTGAACCTCTCGAAACCTTCATGTTACATATGACGTGGTGATTGTTTGAGCCGACAACTCTTTCGACCGAACCAGAAAATTGGATTTCCATCCCAAAACCTCTGCTTCATGCAGTTCGTTCATGTAATAGGAACCAAATCTGCATTGCAGATGAATGAAACAGGGACAGTGACATAGGAAGTATTCAATCGACTCGCGTTCGTCTCTGCACCCTCTGCATTATTTAATTCGTATCGTCGTATCTTGAAAATCCGAAATATCAAAGACTTTCGTTTAAATTTTTAAACACAAAAAACGAAAAAAACATATCTAATGAACAAAATTTTTTACTCTTGGACACAACATTGGACAAAAAAACACAAAAAGTCCATTTTGTTTTTAAATATTTTTTTTTTTTAATTTTTGGTTTTTATTAGTACCTTTGTGCCTGATCAGGATTTGAAAAAGTAATATGCACAGTCTGAGTATTTGGATCCTTACTAGTAACAGCCTCACACTGTTCCACTGTGCCAAATGGCTTTAGTAGTGGTTCGATGTCTTCGAAACGTGTGCGGCGTGGAATTCCACTTATCAAAATTTTAGATGATGGGCTGTAAACAAAAATTCAAAGAAAAATCATTGTAGATTTTTACAATTTTTTTTTTTTTTATTTTTGTTTTTAATTTTTTTTTTTTTTTTTAAATAGTTATATTTAATCTCTGTAAAAATAATTAGGAGTAGGAAACACAGAGAGTTAAGAATGAGAAGAGACTCACAAAATTAACAACATTTTATTTTTTAGCTAAGGATTCCATAAAAAAAATATATAATTATTTTTAAAATAGTTTTCTACAAATTACTAGCATCAACAAGAATTGTATGTAAAAATATTTTTAATATAATTATATAAGTAATGAAAAAAAATTATTTTGGAAAATTATGCAATTAAAATATAAGCGCAAATAATGGAAATTGGTGACAGCAGAGACGAATTTTACTTTAAATAAAATAAAAAATTTGTTGCAAACATTTTTTTTTTATTAGAATTTCGCATAAGTATATAATTTAAATATATTTAATTTTAAAGAAACCAGCTAACGACGTCGTCGTTGAGCCAAATATTATATTTTTAGAATGCTAAAATTATTTGAAATGACGAATAGCAAAGTAACGCAGACAGCTTCTAGACAGACTGTAAAATATTATATTTAGTTTTAATATAGGAAAGAAAGTTTTTTTTTAATAAAATGGATCAAAAAGTTTTACCAAAGCAAAAAAATTTAAATAATTTTCTAAATAATTCCACTCTAGTAAAATTATTGTACATATTATATTATTTTATTTTTATATATAAAAAGTTCTACTTAAATACTTTTAACTAAAATTAAATAACTAAAAAGATGTTTCAATTTATTTGAAATATGTCAGTCAATTAAGAATTTTCTTTTACCTTAAACCAAATAATTAATGAAATTTGTAGGAAATACTTTAATTTTTTTAATTTGGGAGGTGAGGATTGGGTCGTGCTTCCATAACTAGTAGGTAATTATATTATACAAACAACTGTGATTTGTAAAAATTCGAGATGTTGTACATATTTTATATAAATAACTGTTGACAAGGACCGTATGTCCCACTGAAACTGACGACTGCAAATTTTATAAGCACAAATATATAGATCACGAAATAATATATTTTTATTTTATTCATTTAATTCATAATACACTCAAATAAATATGAAAAAGTTCAAATTCAAAATATTTTTTATATACCTAATTTCATATAAATATGATAAAAATTATTACTTATATTATAAATCTTGATTTGCTGGCGTAAAGGACAATTTATCATAGATCAACTGAAACTCATCTAGAACCCGACATCAATGACAAACCTGTGTAAGTCAATTTTTTCTCAATATTTTGAATATCCAGTTTTTAAACCCTCATTATAAAAACGTAAAGAAAATAACGTTTGAGCGAAATCGGTTTTAAACACCCAAGCCCATCGCAAGACTAATTAGTGGACATTTTTCAAAAAATTTCAGTGAATATAAAATTAGAACACTTTTCGGTTATACATAATTCCTCTAAGTCTAATGCTTCATGGTTGATGAGATAAGACTCGCCGTCTGCGCCGTTGACGGTTTGGAGTATGAAACAACGTTGGTGACGCTGAACACGACTTCGCCGCAATGTATTGTCATAAACAAATATTGTTTATTGAAATTGATATTAATTATACTTAACAAATGCAATTAAATTGAAGAATTTATTGTACATATAGTAATTAATTAATTGTGCCACTTTTTATTTGTTAATTTGACATTCCGAAACGGCATGAAATTTCAATAGAACGATTATTGTTGCTACATCTCGTACGGCGAGTTTGTCTGCTTTTATATATTTCAACTTTTTTCTGACATTCCAAATCTTCAACGTCAACGGCCAGGGTAAAAATTGAGGAACTTTTATAGAAAATTATAGTCTAAAAAATTATGTAAGTGTGAAATTGCAAAGATATTTTCTAATCAGTTAAAAAAAAAATGTTTAGAAAGTTTCTCGATGATTTCAAAGTCCAAATTTTAATTTTCTATCTTACTTTCATAATTTTACTTTCATATAGGATCAAAGTTTAAGTTTAAAAATTGTTTTTAATTTACGTATTGTTTACTTTATTATGAAAAATTGATAAACTTTAAATATTTCCAAGTTTAAATTTTAACACTTTATATATATGTAATTAAAATATTCAAGATCACAATAAATATCGCACCCCGGAAAACAGAATTTTCGTATCATCTATTCTATATACCCCAAATAAAAATAAATAAAATTCGAACTAGGTCAGTTTTGACGTCAAGTTATCCAGGTCAACAACATTGACGTCAAATTCTAATATTATTATTTTTTTGTTAAAATAATAAATAGCTCATTATTGTTCTTTATAATGTTCATTTAAATTATTTTTAAGTGTTTTTGCTTTAATTATAAATTTTTAATAAATATAAATTCTCTTAACTATTAATTTTATATATTTTTTTAACTTTATTTTTTCAATATTTATGTATGGCGTCTAAAAAACTATGTAAATAAAAGCCATTTTTGTTGTTGTTGTAGTAAAATTATCAAAAATCAAAAAATTGTCGTTGGAAAAAAATTACCGGATAATTTTATTTTTAATTCATAATATTCTTGACGTCGTAAAAATATATTGAAATTTTCATTCATAAAATCATATTTCTCTCTTTCAAAAAGTGAAACCAAACATTTTTTATATAAATATTTTTCTGGAATGTAAATAAAAAAAAAAAATCCGAAAAAAAAAAATGTTTTGTTACAAAACTTTCGACCATATTCAGGAAGTTTGTTCAGATAACGTAAAAATATTCAACAACTAAGTACATAAAAATATATGTATATATAAAAAAAATTATAAAAATGATAAAAATATAAATATGTAGCTAATAAATATGAAATTGTTGTTTGTTTTCCATACGCAATAAACTAATAAGTTAATATTTAAAATGGATGTTGGTGGTATACAAAGAAAACTCTTACTATAATAAATACTGTTACTGTCTGTATTAATGATGTAATTTCACAATTTAGTTTTCGTAGACTTATTAATATAATTTAAATATTATATGGAAATGTAATGTACATCTGAAATTAAATCATAAATGCTCTATTTCACAGTGAGAGCTTAAGCTCAAGCGTGAAGTATGTGCTACATAACATTGTATCGTTCAGTTCAGGACTTATTGATTCAGTAAAATTCAAATTGGACGTCTTCATATATTTTGTATGGAAAATCGATTGAGTGGAAACATATGTGCGATTGAAATCAAATCGAAGGTGGAACTATTGGAATTCTGCGAATCCAAACTGAAGCAAATGTCAAGATGATTAAAATTTGACAGTTTCAACTGTCGATTAATCGATTGTAATCGGTAACTATATGTTCAGTTCAGTCAGTCTACTTAACCAGTCAAATCGAATCGAAACGAAACTGAACTGATCGGTGCTATGTATAGTCCAACACCTTCACAAAACTGATTGTGTGGTTTAAGTCTGCAAACTTAAGCTCACTTGGCTACTCAAGAAAAACTTAACTTTTCTACATAAAAAAATGTGAGTTATTGTGAAGGATAATTGAAAATTATGTTATTATGAATGAAAAATGAAAATGAACCAAAATAATTGTGAAAATTACATTTTGTGAATACATACATATATACTTAATTTTTTCTAATAACTTTTATAACATACATACATATACCTATATGGATTTATCTTATATGAATCTATTTTCAATTTGAGTGCATAAATATAAACTAATAATAAAAAGTGTCAACAAAACTGAAGCTCTATCAATCTGCGGATCACGCTAAACCTCACTTTAAATTTGCAACCAGAAAATAAATTAAACCGAAATATGGCATTGCTATAAACTGAAATATAAAATTACATTTCTAGTACAACGAACAGCCGTAACAGGTCATTTAACATTTTGCATACCTGTAAACAAATAGCATGCAACAATTAAAGGTATACAAGGTGAAATAGAATTAATAATGCATTTATTCGGAGAAGGGCCAGATTTAAAGAACTAAAGTGGAACTGGACTGGACATGTTGTTCGAATTAGCAGCAATAAGTGTACAATTAAATGCACAGAATGGATATAAAGTGAAGAATTATGAAAAGTTGGGAGACTTTTAAGCTGCTAGAAATAGATCGATACGGAAAACGGTGATATATTTTGTTTGATATATCATCAAAAAATGAAAAAGCATATTTCGGATGTATTTCAATAATTTCATATAAAATTAAAGGAAATTTTTATTGTCTTGTTGGTTTAATTATACCCAATCATTATGCCAGTTTGCTAGTAAAATAGCATATTCAAAGAAATTTGAATACCAACGCAGATGCTAGAAGGCATTTTTTTTTTTTAATAGCTTTATTATTGGCTATAAGTATCTACTCGGAAAAATCGAAATTATGTCTCATTTGATTGAGACATAAATCCATTATGGCCTTATGTAGTATGGATCTATGATCTATGTTATGTCACTACGGGAGGCATTATACTTGTAAAATATTACTAAAATAATGAATTGTAAAGTTTATATAATGCTTTTTATAATAATTGTTAGGTCTAGGATAAATATGTATGTATATTGTCCAAGTTAAATATTCAACACGTTTACAATAAACTAATTTAATGTCGGTGTGTTACTATAGAATAATATTGTTATATTGGCTTTTTAGAATCTGGCAACTCTAATTTTAATGCCCTCTTGTATGAAAGTCAACGATAGAATCTAATATTAACGCAAACATTATAAAAGATAAAAATGTAATACATTATGTATAAAATTTGAAATTAGCGCATAATTTGTAAAATATAATATAAAATTTGAAACTAGCTCATAAGCAGCATAAATATATATTTATTAATGTGATTAGATTAAAAAACAAGAAGCGCCATTAAGTATAAATTTATATATATTTACCAAAATATAAAATTATATAATTGTTACAACAAACAAGATAATAACTATTATAGATATACACTATACGCCTAAAAATATGCAAAGAAAACGCCCTATATAATATTTATTGACACATTTACCCAGTTCAACGTTTACATTGCAACTAACATCATTATAATATTTTTAAAAACAAATAAACAAAATTTTGAAGAATATTTCATCACACACCTACATCGACATCTACTTTCCGAATAACACAAATTATCATGAGACACCCTCTATTATAATTATGTACCTATAAATATATATATTCTAAAAACTATTCTAGAAAATATTAGCTCATGGTATATGTATAATTAAAAAAAAATACTATTATACATTTATTTTCTTATATTCTCATTGAAATTTGAAATCAATGCTTAAATATACCTTAGAACAAGTAGAATACAGTAACTGGTTGCAGTATATATTATCTATACATTGGAATTTAATCAATTTTTATGTTTTTTTTTTTTTTATTTATTTTTATCAGAACATATACCTACATAGGTAATATATATATACACATTACTATAAAAATTTATTAAATATATGGCACAAATCTATACTGGTATATAAAAATAGTTTTTTTTTATGACACCTACTAAACCAAAACAAAATTTGAATATATTTTTTTATGACGATTTACACAAAAAACTACGAGACGCCTAATAAACATTAAAATATTACTAACTACATTTACTTATTTTAATAATACATATTTTTTTTTTTTAATTTTACTTGAAGTGTTTTTCATGAATCATCATAAAAAACAAGCATAAAAATAATAGTGGGAAAATTCTTAGAAAATTATATTATGTTGTGTGGTGTTAATAAGCTTAAATAACTCACAATAATTGTAATAATAATAAATAAAAAAAAAAAAAAACGAAAAATAATAAAAAAACAATTTTGCAAAAATAATAATATTACATATATTTATATAGGGGAGACTCGGCTAACTTCGTGATATTAAGAGATAATTTTGATTTTTTATACAGAAAATTAAAACATAGATATGAGAATATTATACAGGATCATAGGTAGAAGATTCGTCCATAAATAAGTAATGTCAAATTTCCAAATTTCTTTTAAGTTTCGAAGTTATAGATCTAGAAGCAAACTAGGTTCTGTACGTCTAACTTCGTGATAAAGAAAGTCTAATTCCGTGGTGTCTTTTCTACTTCAAAAGAACAAAAAAACTAAACTTTTTTACAATAACAAAAATATTTTATAACCAACAATGCGCACTGCCTTTTCGATTTCATAAAAATTAATAAAATTATAAATAACAATTATATACAATATTTTGTTTTTTTTTACTATGTTATTACCACAAACTTACACCAGGTGTCTTTTTGTTTGGAGAACAATTTACTGTAATAGATAAAACAACAAAAAATTGTCTCTAAAGAACTGGTGTAACATTTTGCATCGGTTTTAGTTAGGCTATCACGAATTTAGCCGTGTCACGGACACAGACGAGTCTCCCCTACATATATATGTATATATTACAACTAATGGAGAAAATTTAAATGCACGTGTATGTCTATTTCTACATGAAATCTTTTAGAATCTTCATATATTATGAAAATCTACAAAATTACATATTAAATCAAAAATTTATAGGTATCTTATTTATAAATTTATTATATTATTATTTTTTAAATTTTATATTATAAATCATATAATATTTCATTTATTGAAATAGGTTCGTTCGTAAACACTGCGACCATTGTTTAATTGTTACTAAAGCTACTCAGGTCATATATTGGGATATAGAGTAAATCCACTGTAAATTAAAACTTCATATCGAAACCAGTGTGTTCGAATCACAGCAAATATATGGAATAGTTTGCGGGTAGTACAATCTAGAAAGTGAAACTTCCTCGCAAAAGATTTGCATAGAATATAATTCACCTGTTTCTCATGTGTCTTAATAAATTCTACATGAAATGTTAATAGCTAGTCAATTTTTCTACTGTGACCATTAAGTAACTCTGTTAATTTTCGTAACATATTTATTTTCATGTACAAAGCTCATGAATTCGTTTTATTAAAACTTTTATAACAGAGTAACGAATATATGATTACACTGATGTAATTTAATTAGTGTTGTAATTTTCAATTCGACCACATATTTGAAACGACACAATAATTTAAACGAATTAAATAAAAAAGTAGTCCTTAATCAGTAGTCACCAATGAATTAATTAAAACAGTAGTCCGCTATTATAAAACTCCTTCACACAGATCAAAATTAGTTTATACTTAATGTATGTATTTAAATATTCACAGCAAAAAAAATGTACTTAACATAATTTTGTTTTATGACGTACTTATGTGCTATAATATTATATTGTAATTTTTTTTTTTTTTTTTTGATAAATAAATTATTTTTTGGAAATAACCAAAACAAATTTAATATATTTCGAACTAAAAAAACATTATTTAAATAATCCCGCGAACAAAAATTATTGATTCATAAAAACGAATTGAGTTAAAAAAAATACCCTGTCGTGAGTTGTAAAGTATTACAAAAATTACAAGTAGTATGAGTATGAGGGAAGAATAATATACAGAAGAGAAAAATAAATGATTACTTATTATGTACATCCATTCCATATATATATATATTTCCATTATTGAGCGAATCTGTTGTATCACTACACTTCTATCTACACTATACCACAGATCAGAGACATTCGTTTCGATTTCGAAAGATTTTATATTTTTAAAATGAGGCATTAAAATGAGCAATAAGCATGAATGAAATAAAAAAAACGGATAAATAAATGATCTGCAACAAACAAATTGTTATCGTTACATATTCATTATTCCAGTAAATACAAATTCTGATATAGATCATACTAAAATTTATATTTCATTCATAAAATTTATAAATTTTTTTTTTATAGATTATCAGTTCCAAAGTTCACAAACAAATTAATAAATTAATTAGCTTTTCATAATTTCCATTTTATACTATCGTATTTATTTTTTTGACCATATCAGTTCTCTCTCAAAATATGTATTAACAAATAATATGTGTAAATTACAAATCATTTGGTGTTTATAAGTAATACATATTATATGTATATGCATATTTTTTTAAAAAAAACTTTGGTGTGCATATAGATAGTATTACAAAGAACGTTTAAAAACTTAGTATTAAGTATGAATATTATAATTATGTATATAAATACATACACACATAAGAATATTATTTCCCAGTCCATATTATTGTTATGACTGGTGGTTTTTTTTCTACTGCATTACAAATAATATTGATAAAATATTTCCTAAGAATTTATGCTCTATATTTAAAAAAAATCATTTTAGTCAAATTACATCTACATATTTTGTATCTAACATAACCAAAAATGAATAAGTCAATATTTAATAACAAAATTTCAATTATATCCTCGTGAACTGTCAATAAACTGTGAATATATTATTAAATCAGAATCAACACAAGTAAGAAACATTATTTTATAGTTTCGGTTAACCAAGATTACCAAGAATAAAAATTGTTTTGGATTGAATGTAGAATATATTCAATGGCGCGACAGCTCAAATGATAGTTTGTGGTCCTCTCTCCTCTTACTAATCACAGAAAATTTCAACAATGTTTTACATTTTGTTTGTACCTTCTGGTATTTTGATGCATATATGAATATTATTAAAAAAAATTAGTTTATTACATTCTAAAATAATATTACTCTCAAGTCTCTTTTTTTTTACTGGTATTAATTTTAAGCATAATTGATATCTCGATGTTTTGAAGCTATGACCTAATAAATGCATTTATTATTTATAGCACAGAACTTTTTATTAAATTTTCCAATGAATTTAATGATGAGAGTTCATCAAAATAATGTACACAAAAATATTATTTTACAACAATTTATGTTACTACCAACTACCAAGCAAGGCAACAATCAATCACAATAAATATAATATAGTAAATATATATATGTATCTATATTATGATTTATAGACTTGAATATGTTTCCGCTCCAAACTCCTAAATACAATTTTTCTTCTTAAGGCACACAACAAAACAAATTCTTATATTTTTAGTTTCATGCGTTTGTTTTTGGTGTTTATGTGTACACTTTATTTGAAAACTGCATTCCATTCCATTGATTTGCTTACTACACTTTACTATCCAGTTGTTATTATTCTCTGTATAAAAACAAGAAACTTTGGAAAGAATAAACTTGGTTTTTTGGTTTTTGTACTCCCTGTGACATAAAGAATGTGTAGAAAAGAAGTCACACATTATTTTAGCCTTAAATTCATTATTTTATACATATATACTTAAAACAGGGTGTTCTTATTTTTCGTTTGTTATGAAGTTAAAAATTTTCACGTATGAAAAATGTAATAAATCCAAAATATTATTCATAAGCAATACATATATATATGAGGCCTAGGCTAATATCAAAAACATTGCGAAACTAAATGTGATTGAAAATGAGAAACACGTTGCGAACCTAAATGTGGTTTCTTTGAAAATGAAAAATCAATCGTCATAAAGCATTTTAGAAATAGACGTAAAAATAATTTTAAGAATTTATATCATATCAACAAAAATTTATTCTAACCAATATGGAACTTAAGGTAGTTATGATTAAAACAACCCTTGATCACTAACAAATTTGTTAAATTTCAATCTAACAAATATACAATTATTCCTCAAGCTAATACTGAAATAAAATACAGATTATATTTGTTTTAAACACCTGATCGACCATTGTCAGTGCTCCTAAATATATATTGAAAAACCTTTCACTTTAATTTAATTGTTAGTGACAGTCTTAAACTCTGTATTTCGCTTATTGGGTCTCGCCGTTGAAGTTTTGCAATGTCAGAAAAAAGTTTAAATGTACATATAGAAATATGTATATGAAAGAAGACAAATTCGCCGCCGACATTACGTTGGGGACGTCCAAGATGTTCGTCCTATTTAAACTTTTTACACCGTGCCCTTAGAATATACAGTAGCGTCTCTTGTATATTTACTCTAAGACCGTACCCGATTCGATATGTCAAAGTAACAAATAAAATTTGCCCAATTGTTTTTTTAATTACTTTGTGTTAAAATTATAAAATACAATAAATTATTCAACATAATGGAAATTTGTTAAGTATAATTAATTACATACTATAAATTTCAATAATGGCTTGAAAAAAAGCAACTCTCATAACGCCATAAATAATAATTTGTTTTGATTTATGTTTATGACATTATGTTGCGGCGAATTTGTCTACTCAAATCAAAGTCGTCTTCAGCGGCACTAACGTCTTTTGACACTTCAAATCTTCTACGGCAACGGTGACGATAGTCAACAAGACTATCTGAAACCTATTTTTTTAATATAATGTTATTATTATTAAAGTCCTTTCACATATTCACATATTTATTAATCGGTTGTTCGTTCGATGAGTCAAAATGTTGTAGAAAAATCAAATAGCAACAGTTGGATATTTCGATATATTTTTATTTGTATATACTAAACGATTTTTGACATTTGAAATATCGAATGAAAAACGAAAATAGTTTTTCATCTTTTTTATTTTAGAACTACTTTTGATGTCAATAATACCAAAAATGGAAATAAAGCTACAAGAAATAATGTTAAGCGAGACATAACGAAATATTATGGCCAAAAACAAATTCTTGAAAATCAACCATGATACAGTCCTGTTAAGCGACAACCACAAATTTATATACTTTTCCGGATTCGAAAACTTCACACTTTATAATTTTATGTTTGTTTCTTCGTTTCTTCACTCCAAAACATGGTAAACTTACCTAAAATATTTCGACATTTTTGTAATTGAGCAAAAATTTAACAACAATAATATATTTTCGCCCTCCTTCGAATTGTTGCTTATCTTTTTTTTTTTAAATAATAATTATTATTATTATTCTTCAGAGTTCAACGGTTTCGATTTTTGTGGTTATTATTAACTTTTTTTTTTTTTAATGTAGCTAGTAATACTTCCAAAAACCACAAAAAAATAAATTTAGATTAGCGCAAATGTGTTTAGATTTTTATGTAATTGTGTTGGTAAAATAGATATTTTTTTTTTTACGATACAAAAATTGTTTTTATTATTTTATTTTTGTTTTATTAATTTTTTTTTTTTATAAATAATATAAACTTTTTAAATGTATTATTAATTTTCCACTAAACTTTTTTAATTCACCGTTATAATAATTGATGTTTGTGTGTGTAGTTTAGTTGAATTAAATAATAATAATAAACATTATTTTTTATTAAATAAATATAACTGACGAAGAGTAAAGTAGCAATTTTTGTTGTTGTTTTCCTGGCGCCGCAAATAAATATTTTATATTTTAGATATATGTAATATATATATATACAGCAAAGCAATATATTTAAAAAAAATCTGACTAATTTTAGTTTTTTTTTTTTGCAGCGGCAGCAAAATTTATTTATTTTTATATATATATATAAATGTGTGCTGGTATTTCAGTTTAAGAAGTGTGTAGAGTAAAATTCCAAAACTGACAGATAGTAAATATGGCCCTTTAGCAAATATCTATTTAAGCCATAATTACTTACAAATTTACACAACACAATTTCTTTTTTTTTTCTTTAAAAAAAAAAATTAGCACAATTTTCTTCTATTTGGTGTTTTGTTTTAAAATTGCGGTGCGCATACATAAACAATCATCAAAAAATTATTGAAAGTATTTATATAATATATATATTTAAATTTTTGAAATTCTAATAATTTTTAAAGAATGACGTATTATATTATATTCACTTTAATTAAGGTGTGGTGATCAATTTTATTTATCCAAATAACTCTCTTAAATTACACCATTAAACCATAAAAAAATACCAAAAGTACCGACAAATTTTTCGCATATATTTTAGCATCAACAACACCACCGGATGTTAAAAAAAAAAATTTCTTTCAGTTCTTTTTTTATAAACTTTTTTCAATTTTGATTACAAAAGTTTTACTTTTTTTAATTTTAAATTTTCATTTCATATTTGGGAGAAAATCAAAAAAAAAAAAAAATTAGATTCACAACATTTTTTTTTCTTCCAAATTTAAAATAAAGTGTTACGAAACGCACAGGTTTTATAATCAGTTAATGACACCAGACAATCTAAATAAACCGAAATCTAAACTAAAACTAAAACAGAAATGAAGAAAACATAAAAAAAAAAATTAAGATTTTTTTTTACAGTATTTTTAAGCTGAGCGGACAGCGGACAACAAAAACAATAACTTAACTACACTAAAAAAACGTAAAAACTAAAAATATTTATGTTGGAGAGAGCAGAGCAAAAGAGCACGATCAACGAAATAAATGAATTTGCAAAAATAAAATAAAAAAAAAAAAAAAACAAAAAAAAAAAAGGAAAATTGGCAACAAATATTGTGGTTGTATGTGTTGCTTTTGATTGCTGCATACACCCTCCTTACACGAAGTCGATATTGGACAGTCGACTCTACAGTACATAAAAATATAATTTTAGTTTATGTTCATGATAAAAGTTTAGAAAAATTTCGATAAAGATAATTTTATTTAATAGAACCGGAACAACGCCGCCGCCGTTGCAATGATGTTGATAGTTGAAGTTGATTATATTTATATAAATGTAGTTAACAATGATGATAAAAATGATGACGAACCAAAAGCGACAAACAAAATAATATAATAAAGTTAATGTGTAGAAAAAGAAGTGAGAGAGAGTATAATTTTATGAAATTAATAACTATATAAAATATAACTACACATATAACATATACTAACTATGCTCGCATATTTCGGCGCAAACAACATTTTTTACTTTATTGGTTTATATACAGAATGTGTGATTGTATGCGATTTATGTTTAGACAAAATATTTATATATTTTTTGAATGAATAATATGTGCATGTGTGAAGTTCCCTAAGTAGGGTGGCTAAATGTGTGTAAAAATATACAAACACATGCATAAATAAATTTAGACTAAGCAAAGTAGACTTCAAAAGACTAAATTCCGATGCACATAGTTTTGGCAGATACAAAATGCAAAGTAGAAAAAAAAATAGATTTTATCACATTTCTTTTTAAATAAAATATTATATTTATCATTAAAATTATGTTATTCCAGAATTTTTAACCAATATTTAAAGTCGGAAGTCACATGAGTAGCAATAGTAAATAGTGACTACTCAGATTGTATGAAGAGTGAAAGTAGCTCAGAAGCTCATAAAAAATCGTACCTAATTTAATTATACTGCCTAAAAGAGCTCCTTGAAATTATCAGATTTATTTATGAGATTAGTTGAATACAATGTCAAAAAAGTTTTCTGAAAATGCATACTTATTTTTTATAAAACATCGCTTGCGATGCGATTAGTGTTTTTTTTTACAATTCTGTACCAGGCAAAAAATCGCATCAAATTTTATGTAAAGTGTAAGTGACTTTAAGCATATTACTGTATCGTGTTCGTGTATAATATTTATAATGTATGTACTCGTTTTCACAGAACTTTAATTTTAATGAACATTCAGATATCGCTATGAGCATTGCTAAAAGCAGTGGTTTGTCGCACTCATCAGCAAAGTGTATAGTTCGCAGAGTAGAGGTTCTACTTACGCGAGGAATTTTGATTTGTTAGATATTTTAATCTACAGAAAATTCCTACCACTCTTTATCAATTAACAGACGATTGTGATTGTGGTAGGTAATCTTTATTTCTATAGTAAAATCTAATATAATTAAATCTTCACCTTTACACTAATTTAAATAAACAATTTATATTGCTAGCAAATAAAAGCTGCCAGCATTACACAACTTAAGCACCGCTAATAGCTTAACTGTGAAGGTGCCCTAAACCCCTAAGGGATATTTCAAATAAAATTGCCCGTACGCTTGTGTGAAAGAAGTATACTGCACATTATATTTTTTCTAATGAGGGGTCTAAATAAAATTAATTAATAATGAGCACAATATATTACGACCGTATAGTTAAGACCGTATAGTTGGTCTTCAATTCATATATTTAAAATTGCTACTGAACAAATATGCCAATATTACTTTTTCTGTTAACTGGGGGATTATTATAGAATCCACTTTTTCGTAACGTACCACAGCGTATGACATGTTTTGCTTGGTATTGTTTTTCTTAAAAATATATCATTCTTTTAAGTTGAGTACAGGATGAAATTAATATCAATTCCAATTGTATAGTCTATAAAATTAATATTGTTATTAAATGATGGATAATTTGATTTTTCCTATAGCTAATAGTTCACCACAAATTGATATATCTATTGATAGATAGACAATGTTGTAACATCAAAGACATATGTTTATTAAAATTATTTAATTTGTATTATCTACTAAACTAAACTTATCGAAAAAGGTTTTTTTTTGCAAAATGCCAACGATAAAAAGTATCTTTTCTTGCAGTTGGTAAAATATTAAATAAATATTGTGAAAAATAAGGTGCATATACATAATACATATACCTATATATATATATGCAAGCTGCTACTTTTTCCTCGAAATAAATTTACTGTTTATTTTTTTTTATTTTTTCATATTTTCGTAAATTTGTTTGCATCCCCATTAATTTAAAGGTAAAAAAAAAACATATTTTTAAAGTTTGTGGGTTGCCAAAAACATACAAAAAGGGCCAATGACCTTAATAATTTAATTTGAATTATTCCATTTGCTTTTCACAGTTTATATTACAAAATAAGCGCTACAAGTTTTTTTTTTTTTTAGTTTTAAAAAATTATAATTTGAAAATTGAAATATTTCACGCTTTGTAATTTTTTATTATACATTTAAAATTTTGGAAAACCCTACTCTAAAAATTTACCTAAAAACATTAATTTCAACATTTTTCGCCAAAAAAAAAAATGCTAATATTTATTATCTAAATTTAATTATGTATATAGAAGTGCAGTTAATGAAAACAATTTATATTTCTAATGTAACATCTGTTGGTGCATAAAAGCATAAGCATAAATGCAAAATAAACGAAAAGATATCCAACGCTCTAAAATTATTTTGGCGGGAATTCTAATTCCGTAAATATACTCGTACAAAAGGGATATAAAAATAATGCGACCTAGTTATTTTTAACACTCACGTTATATAACCTAAAAAAAAACAACAAAAAACAAAACAATTCTAAGTAAAATTCTATCCCAAATCCCAAAATGGATTCCTTTTATATAAGTTGATCTTAAAACAGAAAATTTGTTGAGAGTAATTTTTATATCCTTTACATTTACAATGGCAGATTTAGTGAAATAAAACCAAAAAAAAAAAATGTACTTCCTTGAGAAACACATACAAACTCGTTACCATTTTTTTTTTGTTTCAGGGTTCACGTAAAACAGAATTAATTATATTTTTTTTATGATGTTTGGAAATTAGAAATTTAATATAAAATATATAAATAAATGGAAATTTTATAGATCCCACCATAAATTTTATAACAATTTCTTTTAGAAAAATATTGTTAAAATCATTTTGGTCAAACTTGTGCATTATCACAAACAAAAAACAATCGAATTTTTAAAGTCAAACTTTGTTGTATTGGCACATAATGTTAATTTAGATGGAATTTATGAAGCGCCTCTGGTTTGTTTTACAAAAATATTTAAATTATGCATATCTTATGCGAAATACCTAAAGAATTATAATTTAAAAAAGAATAAATATGCATAAAATTGAAACTTTGGTGGTTAAATAGGAACCGCGGACCAAATACGGCCCTCTTCAAACATTTTTAGCTGAATTATTTGGAATTATTCAATATTAATCCACTGCAAATAATCGACTTTAAACATGAGGAACTTTAAGATCTACTGAAATGCTTCCGGATTATCAAAAAAATATTTTTTGGAAAATTAAATAATTTTTGGTCCGCATACTCTCTGATAATTTTTTGAAACGGCTCCTTACTATAAAAGGTTCGCAACCTCTGCGAGGCGGATTATCAAAACCAGGTAATACGAAATTTCTTGTTTTATTGTACAGAAAAAGGTATAGAAAGAATATGAAATTATTGGGAAAATCTGTGTTTTTTTTTTTTGGTATGAATAATAAATTCGATGATTTTGAAATGTTTTCGAGGATTTTTAAATGTATATATGTATAATAAATATAAAAGGTATTTTTACTCTTAAAATCTTACTTCCGACCTATCCTACCTCTATCTAAATCCCTTTTTTTTTTGTTTTATTGTGTTATTTTAATTTTACTCAGCTACCTGAGTGGTGAGTGGATTAGTTTTTATTTTACATTCTGCAGAAAAAAAAAAGATTTCGGGTAAGTATAACTAATTTAAAAAGTGATTGCGTTATTCCCAATATTATAAAAAGTTGTATGGTATTCGTTCTTTGTAAATCTCTCTTTTAAAATAATTTTTGGTTACTGGACACCTTTTCGGAATGCCATTTTTTCTAAGAATTTTTCAAAATGTTAGACAAGACCATATTTTCTTTTTGTTATCTTTAATTTTATATATATATTTCAAAATACCTGTACTAAAAATAAAGGTTAATTTCAGAAGAGATTTGTTTTATTAAGAACCAGAAATAAAAAAAAAATAAAGATTAATTTTGAATATATTTTTGGTTGAAATTAAAATAGAATATGGTATCATAAAAGACACATTTTTAGAAAACATTTTCATAGAGCTGTGACATTAAGAACTGGAGAAGGTAATATAACCATGAATAATTTGTACAAAACGAATGACTTAACTCGTTAATTAACAGTTTGTATACTGCTAAAAATATAAATTTATGTATATAAGTTTACACTAAAGCATACAAAAAGATTAGAGCTATATAATATATTACTCGTCAGATTCATAGTCAATGAATAAGGGAGTATGCAGATACAGGCACAGTTAGAATCTGAGGAGAGCTGAAAACAGTTTAATGTTTGAGGATACTGCTCTCGTCTGAAAGCTCATCAATGCTAGAACTCGAACAAGATATCTCTGCACAGAAAATGTAGAGAGAAGCCGAGTTCTATGCTAATTTCATAATCCAATGCCAGTGTTTTCTCGCATGAAATTGTATAAAAATATGGATTTCAATACGCTAATATCCATAATTTGTGGGACAACGACCTGCTTTGTGAGACCAGAAATATAAATGTTACCACAAGAGGGTTTTGGTTGAAACTGGGTGGCGGTATTTTAATTTAAAGTAAACAGTTAATTTAATGTTTTTTGAATACGTAATTTATTAAAGATACGAAATATCTAAATTTATCCTTGGTTAAGCGGGAAATTTGCAGGTTTTAAGGTAATTTTGTTGTAATTTTTTTACTACTAAAGAAATAGTTTAAAGGTAATCGAAAATTATTCGTAATTTTTTTTTTTTTTTTAAATAAATACGATACGAGAATCAAGGCAGTTATCGCAGTCACTGAGCCACTGTTCTTCAATTGCTTCTCGAATCAATTAAGATCAGCTTTCGGCTCTGCCAATTTTTCCAGGCCACTATGTCTGTCTGCATTTTGATGATTGATATCCAATGTATTCATGGAAGAAATTAATGTTCCAAGCTGAAGTCTATATTTTTATCTGCCCAAATAGTCCTAAAACCAACAAAATAAAGGATAATAAATCTTAAAATATTGGGTTTCGATAGAAAAGTTATGGAGAGATTTGTCCACGGAATTATTTTAAAAAGAAATTTGAATGCATTTTAATTTAATAAAATGTATTTTGTATACAATTTATTACAACACACAAAATCTTTAAATTTTCTTCTGGTCAAATGTTCAGTTTAACCCTTTCGTAGCAGTAAATATATATATGTAACCAACAAGTAAGATACGATTGGATACGATTTATTTATATATTTACATGAATAGGTTAAATGACAATTAATTTCTGAAGTATATAGATAACTCATAATAGAATTACAGTTTTGCTATTGTTAATAGTGTGAAAAGTTTTATTTATAAGGTAAATTAATAAAGTTAAGTCCAAATTATGTAATTTTAAATAAAAAGTAGTACCTAATAGCTTTGTAAAAATTTGTAAGTTTTTTTTATCACCGCACTAATTCTATTCTATATGGTGCTAAATATAATACGAAAGGGTTAATGTAGTTTGATTGATCAAATTAAGATGAACAGATATTCATAGAGCTATCTAGTTTTTTACAATTTTGAATATTAAATTCTTAATCCTTTAAAATTTTGCTGTTCTCTAAAAGCAAAATATGTAAATTTTTTTAATAAAGGTAAGCCAAATGGCGAGAATTAATGAGCTTTTTTCATTAATTAAGCTAATATTTTCGTATATTGCTTCGTGTATTAATAAGCTTGGCTTTCAGCTCTACTCAAACTCTCGGCGAATATATACATGCACCTTATCTCTGATGTGAATTACACATGCACCGTAAATATGATAAGATGAGTATTGATCTAATTAATTTTAGTATATTGATGCATGCATACCGAAAATTACTCTATATTTAAAATTGTGTGTATAGAGTATAGTATAATGTTGTCTCAGAATTATACAAAATTGTATTAATCTGAAAATAGTGAGGGTATATAGTAGATCATATATACCCAAAGCTAGCGCAAACTGGATCGACTACGCAAAAATGTCTAAACAAATGTCTATTTCGATTCTAAAGAAGAAGTTGATATTTACTGTTTAATTTTCAACATTACATGACTAGTAAAAATGATGACTTCCAGCTGGCCGAATTTGAGGCAGAAATGAAAAAAAAACAAGCCCATAGGAGTGCATTTCATTAAGTTTCACAAAAGAGAAAAAATATAAATTTTCCAATTATTTTTTTGAATGCATTTATAATAAATTCTAAAAATGCATTCGAATTCGACTTATTTCTCTGAATAGATTTGTAATATATTCTAAAAAAGCATTCAAAATTAATTAGGAATGCATCCTAAAAAACGCATTAGAAAATTTATTTTCTAAATCTGTTCGAAAATATATTTTAAAAATCCATTCAAAAATGCATTTTAAAAAAAATTATACCCCGAATAAATTTTGATAATACATCACGAAATCAGACATCGTGATCAATTTTAGTCAGTAAAACGTGATCTATATCAATTAATTGAAGTATATCGTGGAGTACATTCTGAATACATTTAGAATGGCTTTTGCTAGCTGGTAGTACCAATTTAAAAAATATAAGATTATACTGCCAGGTCAATCTCAAATTCGGGCCCTTTGGAACGTCTTTAAACTAGTTTAAGTGAAAGCATTTATGTCATCTCCCAATTTATAAATTTTCAACAATATTTCATAAATGTTTAGAAATATATGTATATACACATTTATTATTAAATATTCAAATTGATTTATAATTTCTTTTATTGTGGCGTCAATCTCTAATCGGGAAACTTTTTAACTTTTATAGTAAAAGTCTTTATGAATCGCTTCTGAAATTTGATTCCACATTGTGCCAGTCAATTATAAATATAATTTTTCAAAGTAAAATATACATGTAAGACTTGGAATGTATATACTTTTAAATTCGAATATGAAACGGAAACGGCTCTTTGTCTGGCATCTAATGGTGAATTCGTTTCTCGTAAAAAATGTTGCCCGTATTCTCCATTTTTCACAGGTCAACATTTTTTTCCGTTCGTTTCTCGAAAAAAATGTTGAACTGAAAATAATTTTGGTATTCGTAATGTTAGTCGATGATCTGTCTCGTTCCTAGCACATACGTGTTTAGTATGTCCTACTATCCGCATCCGGTATTCTCTGTACAAAGACCAAACATACTAATTTCTAAATACGATTAGAAATAGTAGTACATAAGTCCTTTGTGATTTGGATGACATTTGAAAGGTTATAATTTTGTCTAAACCAAAATATGTCAGGAATATTCTAGCTAGATAGATCACAAAGAGTATATGATACACATAAACGCTACTATGATTAGCAGCTTTTTTAAATATGTTTGACAATCTTTTTTAAAATAAATGAAATTTCTTTTAAAATGTTATTTTTAGATAATAACTGTATTAATACGATTTTTTTTGCAGAGAAATATCCTTTTTTTTTTAGTATTATACAAGAAGCAAAAAAAGACGAAATCCTGTCATGAAGGATGATATTTGGAGTTTTTGAATGAACAACAACAATAAACAAATATTCTTATTGCTGCTATGCAAAAAGGGATGAAACAGGAAGAGAAGAATACGTAATAGTTGTCCAGAAGAAAAAAAAACATAAAATGCTCTATATATGTGCCAAGTGGCTGTGCGCGCCCATATTATACAGAGCTAAAAGGAGAGCAGAGGAAACAATTTTTTTTTTATAAGAATAAAAAATAAAAAAAAATTTTACAAGGATAATTTTTAATACAAATTTTTAATACATCAAACAATATCTTTTTTTTTGTTGTGAGAAATTAAGTTTATTTTGGGGGAATCAGTTACACACCCCTTGTTTCTTTAGCCCATGACCTTATTTGTTTCTTTAAAGAACAAAAAACAATATCAGCAGCAGTACTTTTCTAAGTAATGTTGCAAATTTCTTGTTTTTTTTTTTTTATGAAATATAAGCAATAGGCATATAAGTAAAGTGATTTAAGTGAATAAAAGTTAAATTAATCGTACATAAAAAGCTTAATCATATATAATTTAATATACATTTTTATTGAGGAATTTTCCCGCTAACATTAAACGGTGGCGCTAGTACATCAAACAATTAATTAGACTTACATGATTAAATCGTTTCGATATTAATGAAGAATAATATAAAAAAAAGATATGTGAATTAATTACTTTCGACAGAAAGTCTTCAGCTATGGCTTAAAAATTAAAAATGGCGGTAAATATTTAAAATTAATTAATTAAGATTAGTATATTAATTTATTGTATAAATGAATACTTAAATTTTTAAGGATTTGCTAGTTTTATATAAACAAATGATTAACATGTTATATTCACAAAGTGGCACAATACTTTTAAATAATTTTCAATTCCTTCAATGAAAATCATCATTAATCAATGATAATTTATCACATTTTTATAAAAAAATTAATAATTTGAATTTAATGTTACATTATATTATTAATGCAATACATTATTTATTTTATATAGAAAATAATTTTCATTATATACATAGGTGGTTACGGTCTTTTCATTTTCTTCAAGGAATCCTTATTATAATATGGTGTACATAGGTATATTTAAAATATTCCTACTTTATATAATAAATATATGTATTTTTTCTAACTTGTATTATTTTAACAAAGGTTCATCATAATATTGGGATATGAGCTAATTTCAAATATAAATAGGTCTCTGATCTTTCTTTTCTTTATAAGAGATAATGGTCCACATGTACGAACATTTTTTACGTTTCTTCAATCCCAAATGGCTTTCCCCTTCAACATTTTTTTTTTATTCATTTTCTATATATTCCGAGTAATATAATATTGTTTAAAATTATGTAGGTTTATAAGATTAGAAAAAAAAAGTAATATCTACACAACAACACTGTTTTCTTCTTCCAATGTTTTTATATATATATATTTTTAACAAGTTTCAAATATATTTTTTTATATAAAAGGGTTCACCACCGAGCCAAACAAAAATCACATAGGCCTTATCATACGTTTGTAAAATAAGTAGTGCATATAACGTTTAAGTACAAATTTTTTTGATGTTGGTTGTGTATATAACAAAAAAAAAAAATACCAAGCAAATCAAAAATATCAGACATTAATATCGAATGGAAGGCTTTGAACTAGTTTCTCACCCTTAAATGTTTCTAATTTGTGTGAGTTTTTTCTTTTGTTGCTTCTTGATCTTCCAAATTTCATGAATATCTTTATATTATAAATGTGTAATTTTATAAAAGTTGTTTCTTATTTTACTTTTTTTGTTTACTTGTATATATTTATTTCCCATCGATTATGCAATGCAAATTAGTTGGGCGATGCCCTTGTGATTGACAATAAAATTAAAAATGATATACTTTAACAAAATATTCGTTTACTTTTATGTATATAATTACATTTTATGTAATTTTAAAGAATATAGTTTTTAAATAATTTATAAAAATTATTAAAAAAAAAACAAAAAAGTTTTAATTTTAGTTTACGTTAAAAATCGATTGTAATTTTAAGATACATCACAATAACAGAAACAGGCTAATTAATTTATATTTTGTAATCATACAATTTTTATTGTAAATATTTTTTTTGATATATGCTTCTAAATGAGGTAACCGAAAAATAAATTTGCATTAGGTTTAAGTTCAGTGTTTTGGTCATTTTGGAATTCAACGACTATTTTTGCCATTTGTTTTCAGAGTCGTACCAATTCATATAACACAATCATTTTTATTAGCATATCCTTAAAGCATCAGTGTTTTTGGATTCTGCTTTAAGGTACCTTCGCGCTTAATTTTATATATATATATATATATATATATATAACATTTTAAATTTTTTCCTGAGTTTCTATTATAAATATTTTACGATATTTCCAGGAAATGATAATTCTTCATTCATATTTTGCCGCCAACAACTTGTGATGTTGTTGCTTCTTCTCTTCTCTTGTATTTTATTTTTTGTTGTTAATGTTCCACAGCATATCAGGTAAGGAATTTCTGTATTATATTACACTTATATACCTCTTCTATATATGTATATTTATATTGAATTCATATATGTTTTAACGGTATAGGTTGATCCATATTCTAGCTAAAATATCTCTATAATCAATAGTGTCTTATTTATTTAATTAAAATTTCAGGAATACATAATATTAAAAATATCATTGGCCAATATTGGCTCATCTGTACACTATATACTTTCAACTATGAGGGGTCCATAAATAGACCATAATAGTTTTTTCAATTGAAATAAATTTTATATTAAATTATTTGAGAAATTGGCATATATAATCCTTAAAAAAAAGAATGGTCTGGGAATCAATCCAATAATGACTGATATATTTCGTATTTGTAGAATTTGTACATGAGAAAATGAAATTGTATAATATATCCCCAGTAAGTTGCAAATATTGAGATATTAGTTGAAGGAGCTGTACTAAAGATGGTGGGTGATCTAATGAAAAAGGTAAAATTTTTAGTTTATTACACCGCAAGAATGAATGATAATAATTCACAAAATATATGGGTTTTCAGAGGGTTGGGCCTAGATGATATCAAGTTTGCCCAAGGATGGAATTATGATGTTCAATCAGATTAAGTAAAATTGAGATAAAAACATTTTCCTCTTGATTTTAAATTGATGGTATTATTTTCAACTTATATATAAATTAAATTAAGGACTAATACGACTTTTAAAGAATATATATATTTGTAAATCATTTTCATTATGTTCTCCTTAAGTATTTATCAACTTTTTTAATATTATCGTATAGTTTTTTATGTAAATTAGATTAAGAAGATTAATATTATCATCGAAATTTAGCTAATAAAATACATGTATAGAAAATGTCATATTACAGCAAAAATAAAATAATCATCAGATTATTACCCATGGTAATATAAGATTTTGAAAACATTTACTATTAAATACAAGCAATTAAGATAAAAATGCATGATAATTTGATCAATAAATCTCTAAATATAATTGCAATTAATATACAATCAAAACTTCAGTAAAAACTTAAATCCAATATCAATGAAGCTTTTGTTATTATAGCATAAATAATATAATCATTCTTATTATCATTATAATATCTATTTTAAAGATCTTTTTAATATGTTAATGAAATAAATACAAATTAATTTTATAAAAAAGTATTATATATAAAGTAAATGTGTCAAAAGATGCTTAAAAAAAATAAATTTGTTGTACGCCAAACAGACTAACATATTTGAAAATAATTAGCATATTTTTTATTTATCTCTTTTCTGTTAAATTTATATGCTTTTTTAATAAGGCAAAAATAATATGCGTCTAATCTTGTCTAATTCCATATACATATACATAAGAAGGCCATTTTTGTTTTTGTTTTTTTTTAAAGCCCTGAAAAAAGCTTACGAAATAAAATTATTGTAAATCGAATTTGAAAATAATAAAGAAAAACAAAAATGACAACAAAAATACAATAATAATAATAATAAAGCGTAGAAATGTCAAGATCAAAGTGATGATCGCCATATAAGAGAATAGTTTTTTTGGCTATATCAAAAAATTGTTTTACTTTTAGAAGATTTTTTTACTTATATATTTTAACTGTGAATAAGTATACCTACTATTTTTATTTAACGAACTAAATTTCTTTTACTTATAAATATTATTTGTATATAATATTTTCATTTCTACTTCAATTTTTTTTCGTTAAGTTCATTTTATAACCTTTAAAAATTGTCTAACTAAATAAAAATACATTTTTATTATTTAAGTGCATAAAATTTTCTTTATTATTAATTAAATTTATCTACCTTGAAGTTGATTCCTGTGGCGGCCGATCTGAAGGAGGATCAAATATTTGTTCACGATCCTCCTTTGATAGCTCAAGATCAGCAAATTGATCCAATTCAGATGTCATTTTTGTTGATATATTTTTTATTTGTTATTAAATATGATTTTTTTTTTATTTATATATATATATATATAAATATATATATTTATGTGTATATAACTTTTTTGCTATATATATATTAAAATTATTTAAAAAAAAAGAACAACAAAAACTCTTTTTAAAATTTTATTATTTATATATTTTATTTTTTAATATATTTAATAATAATTAATTATATATTATTAAACACACCGTGATCAAGAGTGAATTTGTAAAAAAAAAAAACTGTAACACTTTTCTTTTTTTGTTAAATTTTTAATATTTTGTAATTTTTTTAATTTTCTTGTTATTAATTATATTTTTTTTCACTTTTTTTTTTTTTTAAAAGAAAAAATTTTGCTCGAAATTTTATTATTTAATTGCTATTTATTTATTTTTTTTAACCAACAAGTAAAAAATTGTCAAATAATTCTCACACTATTTAAAATATATAAGTAATATTAATATTTTTATTATTTATATACATATATATATATATAATATATATATATATATATATATGTATAATTTTTGAAAAAATAAAAGATCTTGGATTTTATTTGTTATAATTTTCGCACACCGAAATAAATTAAAGTGGGAGGGATTGATTGTATTATATATACATATATATATATATATATATATATCATTAACTACAAGAAAAGCTCTCTAATTCTTCTATCTAGTGGAATGGTGGTGTAAAAAGCTCTTTTTCATTGAAATAGAAAAAAAAAACTGTACAAGGGCACGCGGGTTCAATAGTGATGACGAATTCATATATATATATATATATATAAAGCTGTTACATATATATATGTATATATATTTATTAAAAAATTACTTATTTTTTTATTTTTCAATTTTTATTTATATTATTTTTTTTTTTTTTAATTTTAACTAATTTCTGTGATTTTTAAAAAACCTTTTCTATAATCTCCTCCAAAAAAAAAAATTATGTTAATAATTTTGTATATTTGCTTTGAAAAAAAAAAATGGTTGCAATAAAACACAATAAAAAATAATATTAAAAAAAAAATTATTTGAATAAAATTTAGATTCTTTTTTTTCTAGATATATTTTGTATGTTAAAAAAAAAATTGAATCATCGAATTTGATTTTTTGTTTCAAATTTTCTTTTTATAAAAATTCCAGAAAATTTTTTTAATTATAATTTTTATTATTAATTTTTATTTTTGATTTTTATTTATTTATAACATTTTTTTTTTATTATTATTTTTATTTTAGTTAAAAAATTTTATATAATTTTTATTTATATTATTTTTTATTTATTTATTTTTTCATCAGTTTTTTTGGTGCCGGATACGGATACGGAGAGGCACAACGCACTGCTCTCTGTAAGAAAGTTATTTGGACACTAAACGAGAGGATCATAATATAAAACTGAATGAGTAGAGTAAGTGTAGTGCCGCCACATAAAAAATATCTATTACTGATCTTCATCATAATAATTTTTATATTATAACATTTTGTGAAAATATTATATACTAATATTAATACAATATTTCACTAATATATACACACAATTTGTATAGTTACAAAAAAAAGAAGTTTCTTTCTGTTTTTCGGTTTTTTGAAGATTGTTTTTTTTTTTTTTTTTCACATTCCTTTCTGTACGTATATTTCTTGCATGGATGGTCTTCAAAAATTGTATAAATATATATACAAATTTATACATAACATAATTCGTGGTAGGTATAAAAAACGCATGCAAATATACATACAATATTATATTAATTTAATTTATTTTACATTTTTAGTTTCCTATAAATTTTTTTTTTTTACTTATTATTATATTTTAAATTATAATATTATTCTTATAACACAAATACTCTTCTAGAATTATATGCTCCGAAGTGAATAGGTTCTTTTTTTATTATAATATATTTGGTTGATGGTATAGTATTTTTTTGTGTATATATATATATGGATAATATTTAAAATTCGACAATTTTTTGGGATTATTTTATTTTGTATATAAAAAAAAAAAAAACAATTTAAATTCAGTTGAATGTAGAGAAGTATTACAGTAGAAAAAAATTAGGAATAAAAGAAATCAACAACAACAATCAACTCACTCGGTTAAAATATCACGAAAATTTGTTTCCCCTTCTTATAAAAAAAAATATAATGAATTATTTAGAAAGACCGAAAAGATATTTTTTTTTTATATATATATTATTATGGTACCCCCTGTTTTACCCTTCGGAACTCCTCATCATAAGCAAATAGAAACCTTTTTTTTTTTTTTGTGGAGTTGCTATGGACGTAGTGGATGATAGTGTTGACGATTAAGGATTTTATCCTTCATTTGATATAACATTTTTTTAAACTCTTTAAGTTTTATGTTGACAAGTTATGATGATGATATTATAATTGGTTAAAAATGAAAACTAATGAAAAGTTAATAATAAAAGTAATGTTTAATTAAAAATCTTAATAGAATCAAATAAACTTTAAAAGTTTGTACGAAATACATCACGAAATAATCAAAGGGCACCGTTTACATATATGGAATGTTTATTAAACGGTTTGGAATCAATTTTACCTGAAAAAGCAATTTAAAAAAAATTATTTATATATTATTATATTATTATTACAGATTTTTTTCATAGGTTACATCAAATTTTTATAAATTATTGTTGAGTTCTAAATTAATTATATAATAATTTATTTAAATAAATTTAATTAGAGATGAGATTGTTTTTTTTTTGTTTAATATTTTTTCATAACTTAAATCAAGGGGTTTACGAAATTGAGCTTCAATCAGATTATCACTGAATCTATGAAGTTTGGCTGTCAAAATAACGTATAGACAAAAAATAACTATAGTTAGTATTAAATCTTGTTGGAGAACATTTGTTACTAGAAACGTTCAGATTTTATTTAATGATGATCGTATATAAAACAATATTGTGCGATACAAAAAAGTAAATATGACCTTTAAAAGAACCCATTAAATACACTGACATTACCACAAAAGCTATAGCAAATGTTTTAACTTCGGTTATTATCGCAGTCATGAAAATGAACTCACTATAAACAGGGAATTGAAGGTTTGCCAATGCAGTGAAGGTTTCTCATTTTCTTGACTATGGAAATGACCAAAGTAAATCAGTTGTTATAGTTTTTTAGCTATAAGTACAACTAAAGGTTCATATTGTATAGCAAATACTTTGTATATAATTTCTTGTCATTATTTCGATATAGTTTTTACGACGACTTACAATGTTATCAAAGTATAATTTATGTTTATACTATATATACGAATGATATAAATGAAATCTACAATTACTCCTAATTTATAACGCTGACAAAAATATGATAAGAATTTTTTGTTGATATTTATATTATCATATCTTCTCTAAAATAAACCCTTACTTCCGACTTACAAAAAAATTCATTCATATATAATTCATGTATATATATTAAAAATATTAATCATTCAAACGGAAATATATTCGATATTTATTAATTTTTATTGGACTTTATTCCGATATTGATAATAATAATCTTATTTTAAATAGGGGGATAGCTTTCAGTACTTAATAGGTTCAATATACTCCTGATGACGTACAAAAAGTAAACAAAAAATATTTTACTTCCGCAATTAAATTTAACAACATTATACAAAAATTTATTTAAAGCAATTATATATAATGGTTCGGCTAAATGCACCGAAACGCTCCGAAATGTATATGCTTCTGTATTTTACATTATATATATATATGACTCCCCTTTTGAGTAAACTATTTTAGTGAGGATGGATTTTTTTCTTTTTACTATTAGTATTACGGCATAACTTGCGGAAGATAAGGGCAACATATTTTAATGTTATAGGGGAAACAAGTAAAGAATGGAATTAAAAATATTATATAATAATCGTAAATGTAATAGCAAACAAGATAACACTATAGAAATAAACAAAAATGCAGTAAAAAAGTCAAAAAGTCATTATATTACAGCAGCAAAAATTATCTTCATTATAGATTGTTCAATCATATGGCGAATTGCAAAAAATAATAAGAAATGAAAGTTGAGAATCTAAAATAATAAAAGAAAATGCTCAAATGCGGCGTTTAAAATTAATGTATATATACAGATAAAATCTTTAACTTTCTTTTACGTTTCGCAGTTCGTAATACGATTTTGTAGATTAATTTTGACAGCAAAAATTGTTATTAAAAATAATCAAATGTACTTTGTAAAAGGAAATAAACGTCAACGGCTTGGTTTATATTATATATTTAAAAAAGTTATTAATCTGTTATTAATCATAATAATTTAACAACCCATATACAAAATACGAAGGTTTTACTGGCTGTCAAAATTGAAATATATAATACGAATTAAAGCAAAAGTTAAACAGTTGAAAAATACGAAAAAATGGAAATTAAATTCTTCAAATAAACTGAAACAGACTTTTGTCGATGAATCATTGAAAATCTTGACAAAACTTATTATTCATTCATTTTCCCATGTTTTCCCCTATATCTAATGACATATATAAATATAAATTACAACTAATATACATATATCAATCGGAAGAAATATATATATATATATAATGTTATTTATATATGCAATATTGTTTTTATTTTTACAATTTTGCAGGATACAAAAAATAGTCTCGTTTACTGTCTACCAAAAATAGTTCTTATATTTTCTTTAGAATTTAGAAGTGTTTTTACAAAAATAGAAATATTTTTATATAGAGATAAACGTTTTTTAAAAAAAATTGTTAGCGGACCCTAATGCAACATACTGAATAATATTACAGTTTTGTGTAATCTCAGAATATTCACATTTAGGAATTTATATATGATCCAATTTCGAAGAATTTCCCTACTTAAATATTAATGAGTCTACAAAACTATATTTAGATAAATATAATAAATACAACGAGTTTCCCTATTATTAAAGGGAAAATTAAAATAAAATAAAAAAAAAATATCAAACTTTATTGACAGAAATAAGTTGATGACAATACGTCATAGTTCTTTACACGATAAAATGGAAATTATATATAACATTTCGGAATTATTAGTATAATTTATTTTATAAGTATTTTTTTGAAAAAATCAAACTCGAGAAAACTTGATTTTATTAAAATATATATATGAATGACAAACGAGTTCGAATGCATAGCATTTTTACATCTATAATATATTTAAATATTCTAAAATCTATTGTCCTGTGCTGGAAAAAGTATAAATGTATGATCATCAGATAATGCCAACTCTTCTAGCATGATGGGATAATTTTTTTTATATAAATATACAAATAACAATACATAGGTATATAAATGGACAGTATCCTGAAACCGGGTAACCCTCTATTATACATTTGTGTCAAAACTAACCCTTTCTTCTGTGTTAGCTTTATTGGGTTCAACCAGTTTTTTTGGTTTTTTTTTTATTAAACCTAGCATATATCCATCCCATTTCAGTTTTATCTTAACCGCGCGTATAGAATATAATACGAAAAATATTATTATACTACCGACAGGATGCAGGATATATATGTAATGAACAAAGAATAAAAAAATATATTTACATATACAGAAGAACCTATATTAATTGTATCACGATAAAAAGCAGATGAATTAAATACAAAAAAAAAAAGGGAATTGAAATTCTATTGAATAAAATAAAAAATAGTGTTTGCTTTTCGTGGTATAAAATTATCATTTACTAGGATAGCTCGAACTACCCAGACTCATTATTTTTAAATTTTTTTTTTGGTAGGATCTATTGCAAATATTCAGTATGAAGGTCAAATTTTGATCCTTAATGTTTGTTGGTAGTAAAATCTGGTATATAATAGAAAAATAGAAAATTATATATAATAAAAAATTGTATTAATGGAAATAAATTATTTTAGTAGATGCTAAATATGGAATGTTTGATAGACCAAACATCATAGTACTGATTACACTACACTAAGAGTGTTACACTAAGTACACTCTAAGGTCTAAGACATTGTCACAATTACGAATAAACTTAAAAATTATAAATTTTATATGTAAAGTTTATCGTAAAAGGTGATGAATAATTGGAGCACACAACATAATTATGTAAAGATAAAAAGCAGATGAAAAATGAATGCTCCTATATGCACGTGATATACAGAACTTTTATCAAAAATATGTCATATAAACATATATAAAATAAATATTAAATTGAGGGGAAAATATGAATAACTGTGTAAGTAGCATAATATTTATATTATGTGAAAAATCACTCCAATGAATTGCATACTTTATTCTATATTAACTTGTTGCAATGGCACGAGCCATTTTTTTTATGGAACAGGATTGTTGCACATTCTTTAACAAAAAAAAAAAAACAACAACCACAAAAAACTTCGGGGTTCTTGTCCTGTAATGGAGTTATTTGACCATAGCAGTTGTTTTGAATTCTTTTCTCTCTATATATAGAATGTGATGTACATATAAAAAAAATATTAAATACGATTAAAAAAAAAAAATATACAATGCAATTTTTTTGAAATGTTTACATAAATAAAAAGTGATGCATCCTCTCCTTATGTGCTGCATTTAAATATAATAAATCGGACGGTGTTAAAGAAGGGTTGCAATCAATGTCACGCAAGCGTTTTACTTTCATTCAATATAATTTCTTCTGTTAAAAAAAAAAATATGTATACCAACATTCAGAAAAAGTGCAACAAAAATTAGAACAAGTGGTAAATAGAATTTTAGATATAAAGAATTAAAAATGCTTCTTGCATGCTGTGCAATCAAAATAATGTATATAATATGAGCTTCATATATAAGTGATATGGAAAAGAGTAAAAAAGCATATTTTATGTAATAAAGTAAGGGGTGATATATATATATTTTATAATATAAAAGGGGATGCGTATTTTGTATTTTAATGTAAATTATTTCTAGGGGGTTGAAAAATTGAATTTATGATATTTTAGTGACCTTATTGCACTTTGATGTTGTTGAAGTATAATATTGCACTTTTTGGAATTGTGTGAAATTTTGTTTTAAAAAAAGGGGTTACAATCGGGCCAATAGTATAAATTCAACTGCAACTGAAAAACATTTAGTCTTGCGCCAATTATTATGCAGTTTTTCTATTTGTGTTAGATTTTGTTAAGCATTTGAACTATATAGAGATGAAAGATTTAGTAAAATATAGATTATAAATATTGGTGTAATTATTCTCGTATGCAAATCAAGACTTTTTGATTTATCTTTGATATTGATATTTAAAAAATACTACATGAATTTTTGATTTAATTCAAAAACTTGACAAACATAATATTGATAACTATGTAAAAGATTCTTTCTTTTGATTTTTTAAAATTTTGTCTTTTTGGATTTAGTCTCAACAGGTTTTACATAATAATTTTAACTACTCCTTCATTACCATCCAGGATTTAAACTTGTTTCGAAAGTCTCATTTGGTATTACACAATGAAAATCTTTCAGTAAAGAAAATCACTGTACAGATTGTGGTTTAAATTCATCGATACAGCACACATTATTGTTTGAATTGAAAGGATTTTTTTTTTAAATTTACGTACGTGTTCCTTGATTGATCGTTTTCAATAACGTGACGAATTTGCAGATACACGTGCATAGCACGTATATCCAATTCCAGTGTAATGGTATAAAATAACTCTAAAACACTTGTTGAAAATTGAATTATGGTATCATATATACTGTCCCAAATACTATATCAAGTTTGAACTTTATATTTTTGCGCCATTCTTAATGTCATTGTTAACTTTTCTTTCTGACAAATAATGACGTTTATATGATGAAAGTTAATAGCATATAAAATAAATATTCGATATCTATAAAGTGTTGATGAATAAATGGAAATACCACTCGGTAAAGATAAATTAATTACAATTAAATTGTTGAGACTAAAAAATTCTAACTTAGTGTCCGTAATGCTATGCAGTTACTCAGTAATCAAAATATTTGAGGTTGATATATTCTTGTGACCGTATCAAAGACTCTCCAATATATAAAATAAATTCCTTCTCATGTCCTATATAGAGATATGATATTTTGTACACTTTCCCGAAAATGTTGGCAAATATGTTAGCAGCTTAGAATAATAATGCCAGCCATAGGTTACAAATCATTATTAACTTATAATGAAAAGTAGCAGTAGAAAATAAACAGGTTGTTCAAGTGAGTTTTAATTTAAATACATTAAATGAATATATATTAAAGAAACTGACGCCATTAATTTTATTTTTTTATCTTCAACTAATATAATTATTTCAAGTATAAAATATCAATACAAATAAATATTACTTAATTAATACGAATTAATAGTGTTTTAAGTTAATGTTAACTATAGTTATTTTCATTTGTTACAAATCATTGCAATTATCATACCTTAGAAACGTGTCACAGATTCAGTGATGATATACATAGATTTGTGATAATTTTATGATCCATGATTTCGCAAAATTTTAAAAATTAGAGAATTTATTTGTACAGAAAGGAAAGAAACAGAGTGGCTACATGTGAACTATTTTCCATAGTATTTGGGAAAGCTTTTTATATTGAAAATAAATGGAAACACATGATTAATACCATTGCAAAAAATGGAGGCGGTGGGTAAAATTCAATGGAAAATTTCTAAAATAATAATATAAATATAAATGTATTTAAAAGAGAAAAACTGTTTTTTTATAAATTTATATTATTGAGCTTTAAGTTAACTAACATATTTAAAAAAAAAATAAGCATGTATGGTCTAAACTTTTTAATGCTCTCAAAAGTTAAATACATTTTTAAATGGTGTTATATATGTATATAATTATATACAAGTATAAATTTTGGATGTATTGGAAAGAACGTTGACGTATTATATAAATTACACGTATTATTATTAAATATATATTAATTTTTATTATATTTAAATTATGATTTTTTTTTTGTTAAATTAAATCTTTTTAAAAAATCGAATGGATCATAAAACAAATCCAATAATTAAATTTTTGATTTCAAAATGGCTACAAAGTAGCAATACAGTATATCGAAAAACAGCCTTCTCACATTAACAAAAATTTCATTAAGCTAAATACGGGGTCCGATTAATAGATTATTTTACAATGACTCAATAATTTGTAAATATACTGTCGTTTTTTGCAATGGTACTGCAGTCTCAAATAGATTTCATGACATTTTATTGCAATTTGAACTTACTTATTTTTATATGGATTTCGAACCATAAGTTTTTTATATATTGAAAAAACATTTTAATTGCAACAAGCTAATGGCTTTTAATTGTGAAACATTTATTGTGAGCAAATGGTCTCAATCTTTAGTATATTTCCCAGTTTTAAAATCACGATTATATAATTGAAAATTTTATTTAAAAGCTGAATTAAATTAGAGCTACATCAATGTCTCAAACTGAAGTTAAACCCAGGACACCGCCAAAATGTCTTTATAAATCTGCTAACACTCATTAATTCCTAAATAAAGAAGTTTTAAATATAGTTCAAAATGTTGTAATAATATAATTAATAAGTAAAATTGATTGCATGGCAGAACTACAATGTCGTCCTCTTTCTCTGTGTTGTTGGATCTCTAGATTCAAAATAATTGAACCGTAAAATGGATAGCTCATCAGTAAAATTAAAAAAGGATCAACTGCACGGTTCAAGTGAAAATGATATAAACGAAAGAAAAAATATGAATAATCAGAAATTTAATCTAAGCTAAAGATTTTCATGTTTTATCATTACTTCCAGGGTTTTTTATTTGTTTTGCCATTTAGGGACGGTGTTAAGTTAATATCATATTTTATCATTTTCAAAAATTCAACAAATGCCTTAAAAACCATTATATATTAACATTTATATATTTATATAATTGAAAATCATTATTAAAATAAGAAAATTTAAATAAATTTAACCCAGCTTGCTTTTATGTTTAAAGCTGCGCATACTTCCTTGTTTTATTCCAATTATCCTCATTAAATTAATTTTTGGACATAACTTATTAAACGTGAAAAATATTAATACGCTTCCTATATGTACATATTATGTATAAGGCATTTAAAAAAGTGTAATGGAAAGAAATTTATACGCGCGGTAACATTAATTAATCACGCAAACATTAGTTGATCTGATATACTTAAAAAAAAAAACAAATTAATTTTTATGGTCAAATTTTATATTTTGATGCAAATATTTATGTATTTTATAGTGGATAAAATTTAAATATTTAATATATATTTAATTATAAAATTGTTATAATTATATGGTTCGATAATCGTAAACCATTAAATAAAAAATAATAAGCATTTAAGTTTAAGTTATTGTCATAAATACGTTTATTTGAATTAAATTAATTAGTTTGAATTAGCCTAAAGAGCAAGAGGAGTAAATTAATTAGACGGGTGAATTTAATAATCTAACAGAATAAGGGTGGCCCATTTTACATAAACAAAATGAAAATGCCACTTATTAAAATCAAGATACGATAGTGTATTTAGTCAAATTCACATTTAAATTGCAAAAAAATGTGATAAATCTTTTTTTGTAAATAATTATAGTGCAATAAATAAATAATTTACCTTTAAGTATTTATTATTTTATTAAAGTTATAATTTCTTTTAATCAAACACCGAAATAAAATTGAACGTTATAGAAAAATATCACAATTTTTCCACCATTTTGTATTTATTTTGACATTCCTACTTTGGCATGTGCATGTATGTATGTGTATGTTCAATAATATAATATCGTTTCGAAACTTTGGATGTCAAATAAAATAAATGATATAATAAAGCCGTTATAAACATATTGCAAACATAACCTATACTATTCAACAAAATTGAAATTTTTAAACTACATATTAAAACAATCATATTAAATGTCAGTTTTTATTGTTAAGTTTCGAATGATCAATAGAAATTAATTAATAGTAGAATAATATTAAATATGGCTGCTAAACCTACAACTTTCCTATATTTACACAATAAAAGCTTGATTAATACACTCTAGAAATTGGCAAATTAAAATAAGTTGTTATATGTCATTTTAAACATATAAATAGGAGTTATTTAAATTTTAAATGTCATTTATATTTAAAATTAGTATATCGAGATTAATTTTCTAGATTGACATTGGAGATTGTTAAGAACCAACAGAAATCACTGGTCTTGACTTGACCGAATACATGAAGAAATGTATTCACCAAACTAAATGTAGCGAACGCATATTCCACATATTAAAAATTCATAATAAAGGGGAATAAATAGGGAATATCGTTACAAAAATTAGAGCATAAGATATGATAATCTATCTCATCAATATCAAGTTAAAGCTTATATTCTATCATACCTTCTATAATTTCTATATGAAACATTTTAACTTGTATACCCCAAAAATTTGTAACATATATTTTCCGAATACGAGTTTGCAATGACTAAACATGGCATATTCATTCATGATCCAACGTATTCGTACCTATCTTATGTCATATTATCATGCAAGGTGTCATATCGAAATTATTTTCATATAAATTAAGACTTAAATCCGTAAATTAATATCGTTTAATAAGCAGATGTAACTTAATATCAGAAATAAAAACTGATGCATCGAAAACCGATTCGAAATAAATTTCTATGAAAAAAAGTGAAAGGACATTATAACTCTGTGTCTGGTACATCTAGAAAAGGCAAATATTTCTACCAAAATTCAGCAAGGATTCCCGCAGAACTGTTGGCAAGAAATAAACAATATCCCATTATGCTATTAGAATTTTACATAGGAAAAAATTTTACACTTTGAATATTTTAGAAGCTTGCCAGTGATTATTTTTTAAGTGCTACTTGCCAGTGATCATAACTGCATAAGATTAGGATATATATAAGATTGAATTAAAATTTGAAACAGTTTGTAACGATGACACTGTAACGAATTTTGATAAAAAAAAAATTAATAATCTATTGACAAAGAGTACAGTGGAATCATTACGCATGGATGATAATGGACGATCGTCACTTCATCACGAATGGACGATCGTCACTTTTCTACATGATGTGCAATAGTTAATAAGCTTTCTTCAATCAATTGGAAATAGTTTGCAAATATATATTCAACAATTCGCACTTTGAACTTAGTTGATTTATAGACATGCAGGTTAACAGCAAAAATATAATATAAATTAAAGGTTTCCCAAAGAGAAATGGAAAGATCGTCATTAAATATTTCCAAAAGACAACGGATAAAAAATGAAAACTTGAAAATTTAAAAACGAACTGGACAGATATTACAGAAAGATCAAGAAGGATAAATTAGGTGACAAATTGGATTATTGTCGTGTGAACAGAAAGGTTGAAAGATGTGATGATTTATGAGACATTTAGAGCAACAATTAGGAAAGATCACATAAATCAGGGCCAAATAGCAAAAGTTGGGGGAGCCTTGTATGTCCTAATCACCTAATGAATTAAATTAAAGTAGTATAAATTAAATAAACTTACATTTAATATAATATTTAATTCATTTTAACGATTTACGATATGTTTACATAAATATTTTGTGTTAATTCTATTAAAATAATGAAAAATTTAAATTTGTATATTTGAAAACTTTTAAAAACCATATATTTATAAAAAAAAAACCGGCGAATAAAAAAACTTATAATAATAATAAAAAATAATTCAGAAAAATGCAAAAGGATTGAATCCTAACATGATTAAATATTAATATGCTTTTGGATTCGGGCGAACTTTGAATCAATTTTTAATACATTTTGCATTTTAATATCAAATCGATATAATTCTATATTAAATTGAGAAGTAACTGCAACATTAACTGAAAACGATATAAAGATTGTGTCACAAATACATTGTTGGGAAATATCTTACAAGCTGTGATGTGAAGCTAGACTTGCAAACGCTATTATAAACATTATTATTGTTATCATAAAACTGAGTTTCTATATCTGACCTATCAGACAATGAATTTACTAAAAGTAACAAAAAAAAAAACACTAAACCGCAAATAAAAATTTATATGAAATTAGCATAGTGTAAATTGTTTAAAATGTCCAAAATTAACCAAAATTACAATCGATCAAACTATAAAAAAATTAATTTGGTTGGTATAAAAAAAATGCAATTTCCCAGTTTTTATGCCATCATTTTACTAAAGGTAAGTAAATAATTATTTTCGGTTGTGGTTGTTGTCCAAAAATTTTTAAATGATAATTATTTAATATTTAAACATGACAACTGAAATTGAATACAAAGTCGAAAACGAATATTGTGCTGATTTTGGACATTTCGTCTGTCAGACACATCAAAATGTAAAATGAATAAAGGTAAAATAAAAGTATTATTTTTTTAACGCAATTACATATAATAAAAATTAATTGAGTGCATCTGCAGGACAATTTCTATATACATATATTATGCTCACTTTTATGAATTTATCAGATAATATTATAATGACTGCGAAAATGATTGAACTATTTATTTAATGTAAATAACTCAAATTGATTAATTACAAGATCAACTCAAATTGATTAATTACAAGAAATCGACACCATTAAATCGGAAGGCAGTTTGAAGATTCTATTACTATTATATTAAACTCAAGAGCTCTCAGACATAGGTTCGTACGTAGTTATCCAGAAATTGTGAAAGCAATGCTAATATATTCATAACATGCTCGAGGCATGCTCGAAACGTTTAAAGCCATGCTCCAAACGTCGAAACATTTCAATAATTTAAATAATTATAATTTTACAAGGTAGAATTTGGAAGATAATATAGTGTCGGAAGGTGTATAGAATTTATAAATCAGTATAAACATCAAAACATAACATATACCAAACTCCACTATATTACCTCAAATCTGAGAAACTGCTTCCTTTTGTGATTTCTTTACCATCATGGGATGCTAGGTACGAACACAGTAAAAATTCAGTCAGTAATAATCAATTTAAAGAGATATTATTAGTTAGGTTAAGTGATCATGGCTTCTTAAAACTACTTCTTAAAGCAGCCATATAGCTTATTGTAATATCCCTTCTAATTATGCCTAATTAAACAAACCCATACTGTTGATAAAGTAATACAGCTATGCTTCAGTGACAGTCGAAATGTTTCGTAAAAGCCGATAATGTAACTGTAGAAATGTCGAAGCCGTTTAGACATCAATGACAGCCTTATATAATATATTTCACCGTTTCCACCTACAAGACTTTGTTCTGCTGATAGTCCAATTGTGTGTAGGTACTTTTCAACATTGCAGTGACGTATATTACAAATACAGACATTATAAATGAGTCCAGACTATACAATAATACCGACAATTCGGGGTTTATCACTTGCTTTATCATATTCATTAAAACAAACATAAAATATCGATTTTGTTAGGTTAATTATAAATATTTTTTATATTATTTTCAATTTTAATGACATTTAAAATTATGAATATAGTGACACAACCACTCAAACGATAATGATTGAATCCTGCCATATATATAATTTTGAAACAATTTTTTTTTTTTTTAAATAATAATAATAAAGACAACATTTACCTTAAATTAGGGAAATTAACATCGAAAAGCATGTTTTTATTTATATTAAGAAATAAATATTATTTGGAATTTGTATAATTTTGATTTTATAGACTATCTTCTTTTTCAATATTACTTCAAATTAATTCTTGATATATTTTCTATATATATAATATATAATAAAATTATTGAATAAAACATCAATTATTCATATATAGAAACACAAAATTTTACCATAAGAAATTGATATATATATTATTTTTATATATGATAGATATATATATATATACTTTTGAATGTATATATATATAGTATTATTAAATATATGCTTTTGGATGTAGTATTATATATACAACACGATGACTTTATATACGATATAAATTTTCTTGCAATATGAATACGGTTTGAATTAGAAACAATATATATAAATATATATATATTGATTTAGAATTTTCTTTTATGTCCTTCAATTTTCCTCAACATCAATACATATCATTCATTTTCCAAAAATAAGAAATTTTTGTTTTTTATAAAGCTTATTTTTTGAAAGGATATAATAAAATTATATTTCTACACAGCCAGGCCACTATACATAAAAAAAAGAGCTTTCTTAAATATTACAGATATATATATATATAATAACTTAAGATACTTTTATACATAAAATTAATATAATGTTTTTTTTTATATATATATATATATAGATATTTTATTTACCTATATCGAAAAATTAAATTAAATTTGTTGGCAGAATTATTATATATATTTACGTTAAAAAAAAATTAATCACTTTTACTATTACTTTAAAAATTGATTTGTATTATTTGAACAAAATTTATTTTGGTTCACGTAAAATTTAATATTAAACGAAAATTCTGCTTTTACAGGACCACAGGAATGATACAGATTTGAATTTTAAAATAACTAATTTAAAACAATTAAAAAAAATTATATTTTATTGACATATAAATTTTTTATTTGATGTTTGCACTGAAATTCAAATCATATTTAAAAAAAAAAAAAAAAAACTTTAATAATAAAATTAATATTTTTCAAGTGAATTTTCGTGTTAAATTTAAAACTATAAAATAAATATAAAATTTAAACTTTTTTTCTTATATATCCACTCACAAATACATTTATATATTTTTAATTCATTTTATTTTTGTTATATGTAGTTGTATATATGGCGTCGTCTTATTTAATATTACTTTCTATTTTTTTTTTTTTTGTAGTATATCCTTTTGAAAATTATCCTTTAATTTTGAAAATTATCCTTTATTTTTGAAAATCAATTGATAAATAACTTGTAATATTTTTGTTGACCGAAATATATTTTTTTTGTTGTATGGGCTATTTTAAAATTATGGACGTTTTTATTAAATTTTTGCACTCACACACTATTTCACACAGTATACAGAGTAGTGTAAACAGTTACAGGATAATTTAAAAATATATAGCATAAAAAAAAGCTTCTTTTTATTTGAATTTTTTAGATTTTTCTTTAAGAAGCCGGTTTTTTTTTTATGATTTAACATAAATTGAGTATAGGTACACAAAAATTAATAAACTGAAGAGAAATTACGCCCGAAAAAAAAAAAATTAATTAACAAAGAAATTTAATTAAAAAAAATTTAATTTAATAATTTTTATTCAAAATAAACTATTTTTATTTTTTTTTTTGATTTTTTTTTTTTACTATAGTTTTTTAATTACTATAGTTTTTTAATGGTGGTTGAAGAAAAAAATTTTGATCCGAAAGAGGGAAACAAGATGGCTGGCGGCTTGTTAAATGGTACCGTTTTTACTGACGTCGGTAATATTTGATTGTGGAAAAGTGCGTTGGAAAATTTAGATATTTTTCTATACATATATAAAATTGTTTTTGTACATATATATAAATATATATATAGGTTAGATTATAGAAATTTTACAGGATTATTGTTACATGTATATATATAGTGAAAGAAGGACAATAAGACCTGGAGAAAGAGAAATAAAAGAAAATATTGTCTATGTATTAATATAGAAAAATTTGTTGGTTTTATAAAATAGTAAAAAATAAAAAAAAAAAATTTACTATTCTCTTTTGGGATATTATACTATTTTGGGTACGATTCATAGTAAGAGGGTTTTAAGGATAAATGTATAGCAATTATATATTATATATTTTTTAGGGATCGTTAACAACTTTGTGTGTGTGTAGTTAAAAATTTAATATATCTTTTTGAGGGGTTAGAAAATATTAACAAAAAAGGTGATTTAACAAATATTTTATTTATATATTATACATATATATATATTTTTAAGTATATACTATTTCTTTTGATATTTTAGAGATGTGTCTGTTTATGGTATAAATTTTAGGTTTGTTGAAAACGTATAGTAGAGAAAGTGATTGTGTAGTGTAAAAATTATTTTATAAACGTAAAATCTTTATATATATATATACACTCGTATATATATAAATTATCGATTCACAGAAGAAATTATAAAAATTAGGGGAAATTTTTATATATAATATCTAAAATTTATATTACAGATTTATAAAAACAATTTTTTTTTTTTTGGATTTTATAATTCATTACATTTATATATAATATATATATTCTATAAATATATGATGAACATAACCTGAAACAAGAAAAACTTAATTATATATACCAAATATAAATTTAAACATTTTTAATGCACTCTACTGTAAGGTTTAATCGTTTAATATACTTATTCTGATTGTGATGGTTCAGATTATGTGGTGAATATATACAAACAAAATAGTAATTAATTCGAAATCTCTAATATTCAAGATAAAGCAAATAAAAATTTGAAGAGTTTTGTTCATTTTTAAGATTTTGAAGAAAGAAAAAAAAAACAGAATTTTCCAAAACCCATAAAGAATATATTTAGATGCATAAGAAATAATACCAGAATCTAAAATTATTACATAAAGGAGGCTGCTCATTAGTCTTTTATTAGCTTTGCACATGACTTTTCTTAACCAATGTGCAGAAAAATATAGCATTTATTAAGGATTACATTTACAGCTTTTTTGGTATTCCGTATAATCCGAATTTATATAACCTGAAAATTCATTTGAAATGCATTATTAATTTTTTAAATAACTTATATAATTTAATCAACTTTAAACAAAAAAAACATAATTTTTTTCACTGACATTTGTCTTTTACCACTAAAAAAAGATGGCTATCAGTGACATCAATTTTTCCAGAGTAACAGATGATATAAAATCAACTATAATTATATCCTATTATATTGGTTATCCTTCTCCATCGCACACACAGAAATTTAGTATCTTGCATTTCATCTGGCGAAAACAACTCTTTACAACTTCGAAAAAAAAAAACTAATGAAGAGCCCCCTTTATAGTAACAAAGGCTAGACTAGGACTAGGATATTTTATATTCGCTAAGTTTTTTGTGATCACTACTGTACCAAAAGCAAACTCGAAAACAACCAACGATTATAATAGTATAATATTAAAAAAAAGAAGCTTTCTTAAGGGTACTATATAAGTAAGCTAAAAAGAGGGATAAATATGGCGTCATACACCAGGGTTGATGGACTTGACTAATAGATACTAAAATTTTGTATATTAAAAAAAATTCTTTCTCCTCTCTCTGGATCTATTTGAATGTTATTATTCTTCCTACGTTTATACAGAAAAGTGTCTTGAAAATTTCAAAAACTCAAATCATTTTTTTGGAGGACAAAAATCTAATGAATATGCGCATTTGGAAAAAATTTGAGGTTCATTTGAAATAAAAATTATATTTTTATATTGATTTTTTTTTTTGTTGGAAAGTGTATTCGTCCTTTCTCACTATATATACGTCCTAAAAACGTATATAGTGAGAAAAATATGAAAAAAAAATATACTTTCTCTCTGCTCGTTGAAATAGAAGCATAAAAAAATCGTGAATAACCTCCACATACATGTACAGTAAATTTCACACTTTCGCTGAAAGAAAGTTTTTTTTTTGCATATGTATGTAGAGTAAAATTTATTATAAATTTGAAAAATATATATACATACATATATAAATAATTGAATTTAGGGTTGGTAAGTGCAGAAATCGATCTATATAGAGAAATTTTTGTGTTCAAATGATGACGTCAGACAAGTACTTTAAAAAGGTTGTATGTATATCAAAAGTTTGGTTTAGTTTACTTTATATTATGAAAAAATAGCTTTTTCGTATTAACTAAAATAAGTAAATATTAAAATACCAATTCTAAGGAGTTAATTAATTAATATATTCAAATATGAAAATATTAAGGACAACGTTTTGATTTACAAAATTTAGTAAACATTAGTTACTCAAAAACGTTATAGTTGGTGTGAGAACCATACTATAATCAGTAATAAATTAACCATAACTCAAACCATACTAATTATAATTCTTAACTATTAAATGCGCATTTGAGTTCTAAGAGAGAACGTAAATACGTTCCGAAAAAAAAAAATGAAAAATTGATAAATTATGAGTCATGCTAATTGCTTTGGCTTGGTTCAATATAATAGAACAGTTTTATATTATGTCAGAAACGGAGTACAGAGCCCAGAGGAAATAATATTCGTTTGAAGATGACTGTCATAGTATTGTTAAAATTCAATGTCCTAGACCTAGATATATTACAAACGATGATAACAGTTTGGACTGTTGGTTAGCAATTTAAACTTTTCTGATATATTTAATAAGGATTTAGATATAAGAATAAACAGATTGTTAATGAAATTGTTACTAGATTTATATTAAAATTCGGCCGATTAATATTAGCATTATAGTAAAACCGTATAACAATCTATCTATTTCTTATAACTAAATCCTTATTAAATATATCAGAAAAGTCTAAATTTATTTTAATTTAAAACGAGAATCAGAAAGAAATATTAATATGTGTATAATTAGTTTTTATGAATTATATAAAAAAATATATAATTTATGTCAAACTTCATTTAACGAAATGCATAAATGTATAATAAGATAATAATAAGACTTCAGAGTGCATGCGTATACTTCCTTGTACATCAAAATAAAATAAATCCAAAAAAAAAATAAAAATTTTTGGGCACCAGAATTATAAGATATTAAATATGGCACGTGCCCTTTTATATATTATCATCTGAATATATAAATATATATGTATATATAATATATTATATAAATATATATATTTATATATGATTTAAGCAGTTGTTACCTTGCGACGCCGCTAAAGGACTTTTTCCACACTCTTCTGTTGTTTTTGATATAAATAACACAAAATTTTTGGTATTTTTTTCCAATTTTTTTTTTTTTTTTCGGAGACTTCTGTGTACATCTGCTCCTTTTTTCGAAATTTTTTTTTTCCGTATTCCAATAACTATAACTGAATATATATGTATATATATATAGAGTTATGTGTGGATTTAAATTGTATGTTTTATGAAAAATTTACCTTTTTAAACTACACGGCGCATATTTTTTTGGTTATTTTGTAGTCTGTATATAAATAAAAAAAAAAACAAATTTATGCAACGAAATGCAAAAAATTTCGATTAAAACGCATTAGTTTTTTTTTAGAATACTGCATTTTTATATTTAAATTGAGAAAATAAAATAAAAAATATTAAGAATTTTAAAAGTTTAATGCCGCGTATAAAATATAGAATTTTCGTTTTACTTTCTTTTGGAATTAAAGAAATGTTTATAATAAGAAGTACTTTCATGTCAATAATGTTGACTAAAACTAAAATGCATTATTACAAGTACAGATATTAAATATCATATCAAAATAGAAACATTGTAAATTTTAAAAATATCCACCAATTTATTTATATGGTGTAAAAGTTAATGATAACAGGGGCCTATACAAATTAAGAGACGAAGTGGAATAAACATAACATATATACAGATATTTTAGGACATATAGGACTCGTGATCAAAAATGCATTATAAAATTTTTGTGTATAATTATTATATTATAGATTTTCTTGCGTCTGACAAATAATTGTTTTTCTACATAGACTTAATAATTATATGTTGTTTATTCTTTTTCGATTTGACAGTTTGTTTATTTACATTATATCGACAAGATTAAGAAACCATTGTATTGCCTCGCTATAGATAAAGGCTGGGCTAGATAGTTTATATCAGTTCAGTTCAGTTTCGATTCGTTCGACTGGTTAAGAATATTGAACACATTTCTATCGATTACAATCGATTAAATCACATATTTTTTTTTAAACTGTCAAAATTCATTGCTATTGAGATTTTCTTCAGTATGGATTCGTCTATCGTTCCAAACTCTTTCGATTCGATTTGTTCAGATTTGTGTCCACTCAGTCGATTTCCTATACAAAATATATGAAGTCGTCAAATTTGAACTTTGCTGATTTCATAGAAACTGAACCGATCGAAACTATGTAGCCCACACTTAAGAGTTCATCAACTTTATAGCATTTATTTCATTTTTAAATAATGTTTATATTAAACCGTAAAAATAATAGTAAACATTATATGAGAGCTTCAGAACCAGAGTGGTCTAACTCACAAAAATGTCCTCTTTATTATGGATATGATAAAAATAGTATGTATTCGCTAATTTATAGTACTGTAAAACTATTAGAATATCTTTTTGTTCGTAGTCATAACAATTATAATCATTATGTTTACACCATTTGCAAATATCATATTTTTCAAAATGTGTTTTTCACGCAATTTTTTTTTTTTGTGGGTTAGGCCACTCTGGTTCTGAGGCCCTCATATATGAGCCTCAGCTTAAATGTGACACCAAACTTAAAGCATCCATTTTCTAATGTTTCTTAACTTCTTATTGTAATTCGAATCAACTATAATTTAATATATTATAGATTCCATTATAATGTGACATTTGTTGTGAAGCAAATGGTTTTTAATTATATCGCATATTTTATTACATGGTATATTCATTTAAATGATGAATAAAATTAGAGCTAATTGATGTGTCGGGCCCCAATGTTACCGCAACCCTAAAAGTAGGAAAATATAAATATCCTCTAAAATTGTAAGGAATTATTACTATTACTTAATAATCGCAATTATTTTATTTGAATAATATTTGAGTAAATCTAGGAAAAATTTAAAATTACACTATTAAAAGTCGTCCTGTCGAACAATATAGATATAGATATACCTAAGTATACTATAACAAATAATCAATTTGTGTTATATTTAAATTTAATACACATAATAAAAACAAAAATTATGAAAAAATCCATAACAATAAAAAAACTACATTTCTTTTGTATCTTGCCATTTCTTGGTCATCTCACCATAACCCTATTCAATCACAAGATCATGGTATGCACAATATCATCATGATACAAAATATTTATATTAAATTACCAAAGGGTCAAAAAAATAAAAACAAAAAATTTAACTGTGTGTGAGGCTACCAAAATGAACAAACCATCAAACAAACATCACTTAAACAACAACAATAATGTATTTATAAAGTGTATAGTTGCATAAGCAAAGTGCAATGCAACAAGGCAATTATCCCTCAGGCTTTTCCGTTTTTATTTAGTACAATTGTTGTGATGCTCAACAAAAAACTAAAAAAACTAAATGCACCTTACAAATATTGCAACGTTTACCGTTGCATTTTATAGAATTAATTTTATATTGTATTATTAGCTATAAGTGGTACGACTTTTATCAAGTTGAGCACAAGTCATTGAATGAATAATTTTTTTTTCGTTGTATTCAAACCCTTCAACTTAAAAATGATTTTTTTTTATGTATGTATTTATATTTGTTTTTAATTAACAATTTTAATGAAGAATCAGGATCTTATTATTATTGATCGTTGAGTTTTTCATCATTTGCATCTTTTGTATATATAGAAGATAATAAAAGAACTATGTAGACATTGTTGTTGGAATATACAGGGTGTGATATTTATTCTGGAAATGTTTAAAAATATTTTATGTATAATTATGAAAATTGTAAATTTTCACATATGGTAATTTCGAGATAGGAGATCCAAAACAGCCTAAATATCGAATATTCTACTTTAGTTATTAAGTACTTTACCTACCACTTAAATCGATCCAACCCGAAAATTAGATTGCAAGATTGACTAAAAATTTACATTAAATATATTTAATAATTTATTATCCTTAGATGTTGACTTATGGAATTGCATGTTGTATGAGTAATCTGGTTAAATGATAGCACCTAACTGGTCACATATAAGTTTTATTTTCTTAGTATAAATGGAGCAAAGATTTACTGAAAAATATTAATGAGTAGGAAACCTACATGATTTTTGTATATATAGAAGCGACGATCCACTTAAAAAAGATGATTAGTTGCTCGCATCCCTTTTAGAAGATTCATATAAATTTGAGAAAAATTGAGACAAAAAATATTAAGTTATGATGAGGAAGTTGTAAAATTTCATAAATTAATAAATGTTTAGTGGTGTCATAAATTGTTTAGTAATTAATCAAGTTAACTTCATATATAAATATTTAGTATTTTCCTTATGGGGTAAGCTAAATTAGAAAAATGTTCTAAAAATGAGATTGATTATATTTAGAACATGAGATAATGATTGCTCACTTAGTATTAAGAAATAATAGTTTGCATGAATAATTTTGAAGAAGAAATATTTATAAGAAAGGCATTACATTAATGTTTACTCAAGACTTCCAGATATCACTGTGATGTGAGATGTGCGACCCACCTCCATATCATTGTTTAAATTTCTATTATTTGCAAATATTATAGTGCTTTAGGATTCTTAAAGCAATACCAACCTTAAAAACCTTAGATTTATAGTCTTATTACACTTTCTCATATGCGAGATGGTAGCAGCGGAGAGAAACGTAGTGGTCAACGCAGTAGGAGACGTGACACCTGAAAATATTATTAGTATTATACTGGACTGTGAAGATAAGTGGAACATGGTATAGCAGTTTTCATAGAAGCAGTGCTTTGTAAGGAAAATAGGTTAAAATACTTGGAAGATCCAGCAGATCCAGAACATCTAGAAGATCCAGAAGACCCATGACATCTGCAAAAAGAATACAACAGACAATGTGAAACGAAAGAACAGCACGATCCAACTCGAAGTAATGCGAAAGCGGTCCCCATCTGGGTTTCATCGTGGTATAGGGCGGCAAATAAACAACATGATGGACTCCGACACACTGTGGAAATGAGGACCCGTCTTTAAGGGCTTTAAAATATTTCCCCACCTTCCCTTCGTAAAAAAAAAATATTTTTATCGAGTACTTGAAAGATAATTAATTTATTATCGTATATATGTAACAAAATTAATATCCAACCCTGTAAATTCTTCGCTTTTATTGTTGCATATTGAATTCATCTGTCGCTTTGTTTATACATTGTTTTTGTGCATTTTAGCACGCGATAATCACATTTATGCACGTGAATAAAGTATAGTCCCATCAGATATATCAATTACCTTTATTTTGTAAATCCATTCAATACACATACAAAAACTGGTATAAATTTAGCTTTCTGGTTATTCATTTTACTTATTTATAAATTACATTTCCTTGTCTCTACATCATTATTATTATGGCCATAAAGATGGTGAACGCATCTTGCACAATTTTATGAGTCAAGATAAATAATAATAAAAAGGATTCGCGTGTGGTGATTTTGGTTGTGTTTTTTTTTTTTTATTTTATTTTTTAACTTCTTGCACTTTAAGGGTTTGTTTTTAATTTATTTAATATGAGTTGTTTTTTTTTATATGTGATGGAAAACTGAAAGCCTATATGCTTTGTATAAGTATGTAAGCATGATACTATGAACAGAACTTTGAATAATGTGATATAATTTGAGTTAATGTTTATAAGAATTTTATATGCGGTCGTGCGCTTTAAAAAGTAAATAATTTATTATTAAAAATCACCTTGCTTTAATTTAATGAAGTGGTTTTTTTTTTTTTGTATAGCTGCTCTGGTTATTTTACAAAATGATACGATCTGATGATTTTAAAAGATTTGCAATTATAAAATTAAATATATACTTTAGCGTATCCGTAAGGATCTTCTGTATTTGATTACTATGTAAAAAAAACTCTGGCAATATTTTTACGCTGCTCATTTAAAATAATCAAATTTTATATTATGATAATTAGGCGGCAGGTGTAATTTAAATTATATATACATTGTTAAACTTGCTTTGAATCCTTTTTAATTAAACTAATATTTAGTACAAAATCATCTCAGGAAAATGTACTGATTAAGCAATTTTAGAGATTGTGTTTTCTAGAGCTAAATTAAGATATAAATACTAAGAATTTTCTGCTAGAATCGTAAATATAAGAAATCATTACGTATCAGATTATTTTTATTACTTTAAGTCCTTTTTATTCTTCTATATAATAATTAAAATTTATGTACTGCAAACTGGCTGTCATAAATATAATTGTTTTTAAATTTTAATTTCAATAAGTTCGAAATATTTGTAAAACTAAATTAGAAGATAAAAGTAATTTGCAAAAATATATAATGGTAAGTATTAAAGTCACAGTTTTTTGAAGCCCATAAAAATAAGTTATTTTGTTTTCTGTGATGGTCTCAAAAATTCTGAATAATAAATAGCAGGTGCAAAAAATTGCACTTTAAAATTTTCGTATACATATTAGTACAAAAAGTAATTGGACAACTGTTTCTGATTCGAATTGATAACATAAAAATAACAAAAAAAAAAAATGTAAAAAGGACTAAAACGAATATTCAAAAAAAAAAAATTCAAACAGCGAACATTGACTTTATACAAAAATAAATGCCCAAAATTATCCTGGTGGTTGGTGGTGGTTCCTTCCAGGTATTAGATGTTATTTGTATTGAGGGTTATTTGACCTAAGAAATGTTTTTTTTTTGTTTTGTTTTATTATTATTATTTGCAATATGCTAAGTTAATGTATATTTTAAAATGTAACACTATAACGAATGCACTCTTTCGGATGGTGCCATTAGCTATATATATAAAAAAAAACGAAATGTATTTTAGTTATATTGTAATAGAATTTGGAAATGTGAATTCACGGTTGAAATTAATATTTTTTTTTTGTATGCTTGTAGTCTATTGCAAAAACTCCAGGTTTAGTTCATGACCATCAGCTTGGTATATTTAATGTCATTTCATAAAATATTAACAAAGATATTATAGTATATAATTTAATTTTTAAACATACACGATTATAGGTTATTAATTTTTGTTTTTAAGAATTTTAAAATGGAACTAATGTTCTTTTAAATATTATGTTACTATCTGATATTTATTAAATAAACATTATTTACGGATATTATTATTATAATTATAATGTATGAATATTATCAAATTTCTCGTGTAATAATAATACAGTATGCTAATCAAGAAGGACGGATAATGAATGAATGGATTTTAGACAGTTTGAAAGAAAAGTATATAGCTTCATATTTAATTTATTAAAATCTTATTTAAATTGGATAAGTTGTAGTGTAAATGGTTTAAATTAGAATTTGACGAAATTACAATTGATTTAAACTGATAATGGCAATGACAGCGCAGAGTGATAATAGCTGAAATGTATAATCATTGTTCCCTCTTTATAATGATAGATAGTTTCTAAACATTATATAAAAATTTGGATGTACTGTACCTAATTTTGTACAAATAATTGAAAATTTTAATATATTAGTAATCTGAGAGTTAACTGGGCCCATCTATTATTACAAGTATTAGTAATTTATGATGTTATACATTTTTTTTTATAGAAAATATGCTTTAATCTTTTACCTAGGAACAATTATTTATGTAATGCACTGAAATCTAATCTACTAGTTTATAAAGCATTAGAAATATAAGTTAATCTTTATATAGTTTACATAATTTTAAGATTTTAAGAAGTCGGTGAATATTATTAGATAAATTATTTGTCCATTAACTTTATTAATTACTATTGCGAGAAGATATATTCTAAAGTGGCATCTCAATTAATATATTCACCAAACTTATTATGAAATTATAAACAGTTTGACCTCGTCTAATGATTGGCCGCAGTTGTGTTTAGTCACTTTTCCCAACTCTTACATATTGTTAATTCTAAATCTATTATGAGATATCAGGGTTAAGCATGAATTCTAAATGAGAGAATTCTAAATAATATCAACTTTTACAGACATTTTTCTTTTATCATAAAGAAGATAGATGATACTACTATAAGATACATCGCCATATAAGATACAGCTACATCTATTGGTCTTTTTTCTCGGAATCCAATACTTTTTTTCGTAGTCAACAGATTGGACCATAGATTCTCCGCAGAATTTTACGTTCAAAAGCGCCATAGGCTTGCTAAGCCAACGTTCAAAACTCTTATCCGCGCGTAGAGCAGGATATTATTCAGTGATTGAACTCAAACGACTTGATCATGTAGTAAGAAGATCGCGGAAAATGCTCCTGTAACCAAAGTAGTTTTCGATTCAAAGCCTAAGTTGTCGGAAAAGGGATCGCCTTATCCGAAGATGGAAAGATGTAGATATGAGTGGCTTAAATAAATTACGCATTACTAACTGACGTACGGTAGCACAAGATCGAGTAGCGAATGTTTGTGCTCGTCTTACTGTAGAGCCAGCTACTTAAGTAACAGTAAGTATGATATAATTAATTAATTCAGAACTTATATCTCAATAAAATTCGATATATTAATTTTGTCCAAATTCGGTGCAATGTATTCTATTCGCGTACTGATTTTATGAATTAAATTTTAATGATTCGAATATTATAAATGATTACAAATTGAACTGATCGGCGGTCGATCAAACACTGTACAAAATTGTAAAGTAAATAAATATATCATATCTTGTATACGTATAATAAGAGTTTAAATATTTCCAACAAAAAAAAAAAATTAATGACTGGGAAATTTAAAAAAAAAATTCACTCTATAAATGAATGAATGCGCCTGAATCTATGTTTACACGTTCTACGTAACATTATATATACATAGTTGTATATTTATGGGAATGGAATGTGGTTAGAGCCCTTTCTAATTTCTAGTTTTTTTTTCTTGTTATATGGTATTTAAAAATTTAAAAAGAAAATATTCTATATATACATAAAAGATATAAATTTATCTAAAATGAAGATAAGTTTCGAGTATAATATTTGAAGAGTATAAGGTTTTTGTTAATATTTTCAATCAATGTGGTAGTAAATAAAATTTCAAAAGAAAATATAACATTTTTTTTAGAGAATTATTAATTAGTGAAACGTCAAAAATCAAAACTTAGATTTGTTCAAAACTGTAATGTAAAATTTAAATTAAATTATATACCCAGTGATTAATGTGATATCAACGTGTGCACCACGTACCAACCTGTCAGCGTGATACAAAACCCGTCAGAATAAGACACAAAATGATCATTACACAGGGAGCTGACACATTCGTCCCTAATATACGCGTCAGCCTGTCGTAAGAGAACATGCCCTGTGTAATTATCACACATTTGATGGATCAGCCTGACAGGATGATAACAAATCTACGTGACTATGCATTTTTAAAACACAATAAAACAATGTCTTATATTTAATCATTTACTTTTAATTACAAAAAAAAAAGTTATTAAATTAAAACGATTTAATTTAATATATAAATTATTTATAATCATAAATAATTTAATAAAGGAAAATAAAAGTCCGAAATAAGCTGACAAAACTTGACCTGTCAATAAACAATTAATATTATGTATGTCAGGCTGAGAAGTACATATCAACAAAGATGTGATAGGTACTGCAATGAACTATTTGTTGTGTAATGTCTTACTTTAACTTATCAGTTCTTATATATTGCCATTTCATTGACAAAAAACTATATTGAAGCGTTGAAACTGACGTAAAAGTTACTGCAGTAGTTAAGAATTTTCAAATTATATTTTATTCTATAATGATAAAGTATATTTAATTTCCATATTGAGTTTAGATTTTATGTGATTTGGAATAAAAAATTGGGTTTATATAATTAATTATCAAACATACCAAAATAAATCGGAACTTTTTTTTAGCAGGAACTATACTCGTATTAAAATGAAAATGAAAATGCTTTTCTACCCTTTCTTGTAATGATCTTGGATTCTTGCACTATGATAATTACTTCCATTGTTATTGGAAAGTCCATGTCAGTGTTGAAAATAATTTTCCATGAGACTCAAAGTACTTTTTAATATACTATAACTATTTCAAATGATTAAGTTTTTTTTCTGGTGTCATCTTTACAACTGATATGTCAATAATTTCAGAGATACGGCTTGTAATTTATGTCAGCTAATATATATGTTACTTATACATTTTTGTCAGTTATAATTTGAATTAAATTCATGATGACATTTCATAGCAATATCAAAATGACATTTCATATTAACGCATTAAACTTCTAACAAACCCTTAAACTTTCACACATTATTAACACCAATCTAATAAAATTAACTTTATGTGAATACATTGAAAAATAATCATGACCTTGATTTGTTGTTGGTGATTTTTTCCCTAATTATTATTACAATTTCTATATAGAATTATGTGATCGGCTCCATTTTGTTTAAGAAAGCTTGTATACATATATTAGTTAGTTGAAGTTTTCAGAAAAAAAAATATGTTTACTAATATTTTTATACAATTTAATTTAATTAATTATTTTTCTTGAAGATTAAATTTGTGTTTATTATATTGCAATTGCACAAAATTATAATATTATATTGTTAAACATTATATTTTAGATTTAACTTTAAATATAAAACTTATGATGGCATCATATATAATAGCTTAGCTACCGAAAATTTATTTAGTTATTTTCGGTTGACAGATCTCCAAAATTTCATCTACAAATATTATTGATCATCATTCATTCATATTTATATGAAAATTAGTCAGAAAATTCTCTTATGCTCACAACCAATACTTACAGATATCAAATTTACTAATGTATTGGTTTATCTATCAAATTTAAATTTATGTTTTATTACTCTTGTATTATATGAAAGAGTTAATAAAAAATACATAAAAGTATTTGGTTGTTCATAGATATTTGTAAGGCATTTTAACGTATCACACTCATACATAAAAAAAAATTAAAAGATAATATAATTATCAAAAAAAAAAATAATATATAAAATAAAAATTTCCGAATCAGTTATTGTTAATTATAAATCACAGTAAACTCTAGAACAAATGTATACCTGTATTTCAATTGAACGATATAATAAGAAATAATTTATAATACCAGTATAATGTCAAACCGCATGGTAATTTGAGGATTTAGTGTTAGTGTTAGGTATACTTACTGGCATTAAATATACTAGGCAAAAATTTAATAGATTTTCGAAAGAAAAACATTTCCTTTCTATCGAAAGTTTATCACGGAATAAATTTCATATATAATTTTCCTGCGCAACACATTTCCACGTGTAACACATTTCCAACACAATTGAACTAAAACTATAATAGATGGTGCCCTATCATAAAGAGGATTCAACATAATTACTTATAATGTCATTATGTCAAACAAGAAGGCCATTGATTTTTCGCATATGACTCTTTAGAGCTCGAGTGCATCAAATCGTTTTATAAAAAATTAAGAGATGTTTTAACAAATAAACGGTGCATGATGCATTACAAAAAGTATTAAACAAACCGCCCTTTTACAGAAGTTTGTTTAAATTTACTGGAAAGCCAGCAATTAAAAAGCCGATAAATGGATTTTTTGTATAACTTTCTAGAAAAATTCGACAATTTTCTTTTTGTAATATAACTACAGCAATACAATATGTTTGTTGTAATTTGTATATGAATATTTAGGCCTTACTTCAGCTTCGATTCTGTTCCCAGTGAACATCACATCAGTTAGTTTAGGAAGAGTGTGGCCAGAAATAGCTCAAACGTGTAGTTTTCCAAAAAAAAAATATTAGAGGATATATTACATTTGTCAAAGTTATCATTACGAATACCACCAGTTATTTAGAAAAATGAATTTATTGTTCTGCATCTGTAACTATAACTAGTAAAAATTTTTATAATTCATTTCTTTTTATTAAATGAGACTTTAATCCTATGCTCGCTCATCTAATATCTCATCATATATCAATGCGGTGTGGATATATATATTATATATTGTTCTAATTTATTCCATATCAGGCTATACAATGAAGAACTGTTTAGTACCCTTCGTCATCGATTTTATACACACTCTAGAGAGAAAGGTTGAGTTATTAGCATAAAGATGAAAGATTACCTAAGGAAACTAGATTATGAAAGTTATAATAATATTTCACCAAGAAAACTATTAAATTTAATATATTGTATGTGACTAGTTGATGTAGATGGACTACTAGGGGCAATTGATAGAACTCATTCTTTAATTACTGTATAACTTATAAAATGAATTATATGGTGTATGAGTATGATATTATGTCTAAAACAAAATCGATAATGATAACAGAATTTTTTTAAGTCTTTTCATAAAGATAATTTATTTATTTTCAAAAATTTCATAAAAACAACAAAATTACCCAATATCCTTAGTCTCGGGAGAAGCACTTCTATATTTTTTGAAGTATAGTTCTCCTATCTTAATAATTTAGCTAATTTCAAACATTGCGTTCACAACTAATTTTCTTTTACTTAAAAGAGTTTTTTATGAAAATTCAACTTAAAATGGTAAGGTTTCTTAAGAAATATATTTTACTAGTTTCCAACTTTTTTATAAGGAATCTGGATAAAAGTATTTTGTTATGGCTTATTTCTTCTTCATTCATTTAATAATGAAATATTAATTTTTATAAAACTTTCATATATCATTCGTAACCAAAACCTATAAAATTAACTTATGAAAATTATTTGTGAACACATTTTTTATATAAAAAGATAAAATTAATGTAAAAAGATTGGTTGTCAGCATGCTGTAATGAATTAGCTAAATTCTATATTCTAGTTAGGAAACAGTCTATATCTATAGCTTCTTACAAAATCTAAAAAAATTATTACCATCTAAATATGTAATAAATAGCGTTTTACATTACCCTACGTAACAGTAGGTAAATAACTTATTGTATTCGTTACTCAATAAAATGAAATTATTAATAACATTATCGAATAATCGCAGCATTATCGTGTCCTTGATGCTATTGAAAACAAATGTAATAGAACGTTATTAGGGTTGCCAGATCTTATTGTAAATTATAATTTATTTTCTTGCAAAAATACAGAATAAACTAATGCATTACACACTAATTTATAGGACATCGTAATGCAGTTGGACGTAAGAATATGATTATTATTGGAAATTTACGTAATTTACGTAAAACACAAATCTATGGATTAGAAGGTAACCGATGAACAACCAAATGTGTAATTGTAAAAATTATTAAATTAAATTATTAATTACGAACTTATTTACTTACAACGATGGAAACTAATTGCGATTGCTTTAAAAATAAATGTATATTTACTAATTTTGAATAATAAAAATAATAATTGTTTTTTTTTTTATATGAAATGTTAATAATTATATATAATCTTCAAATAACCTAAATCCACATTACTAGATCAGTTTACATTTCTTCAATTTTTTTAAAAAAAAAATATTAATTTTTCCATGGAAAAAATTTGATCTTCTAGAAACAAAATAAATGTACAATATGATGGCCAGTAGCATTATCCATTCATTCACCTATTTAAGAAAAAAAAACCTCTTTAAGAAGAACTTGTATAAAGAACATAAAAAATATTCAAACATAAAATATCTTCTTAATAAATGGTTTCATTTTATTTATGATCATCGTTAAATTGTTTGAATGTTACTGGAGTTAGAGCAGGATGTAACGAGGAAATATATTTTATAGAGAGATGTTCTGATTCTTCTTGGAAAAAGATTTTTATTGTTTTTTTTTTTATATTTTTTCTTCAAATAAAGCCGTATGTATGCAAGGATATTTTTTTAATATTTACACTCTGATATTATATATAAGAAAGGATCAAGGACCAGGAAATGTTTTTGTACAAATAATTTTCAACAACTATAAAAATTCTGCTTTAGGGTTTTTGTTTTTGTTGTTGTGAAATGTTGAACTATATAATATGCAGAGGTAAAAAATGCGAGAAGCAGGATTGATTTTTTTATTTATTCGAAATTATACGTATAATAAGATGATACAACTAGTTTCGAAGCTGTTATTATTCGTTATCTAAGAAGATATTTGCGCAAAAAACATTTTTTTTTTGTATAGAATTATAAATAATACAAGAAAAAGGATTTAAAAATTATATATTTACTTAGTATTCAAAACCAGATAAAATATTTTTTTTTATTTCATTTTCAACCTGAGTTGTTAAGTGGATATTTCTATATAGTTTTTTTTTTCAAAAACCCCGGAAAAAAAAATATATAAAATTTCACAGATTTTGATTCATATTACATAGAAAAATTTGTTAAATTTAGCCACAAAGATTATTAATAAAATATCGAGAGGGTTTTATTTTAGAATAAAAAGATAAATTAGAGAAAGGGTAGGATTTTTTATATATTTATACTGTTCTTTATTATTATTATTATGCTTATTAACCAGGAAGAAGGAAGTGTGTGAACGTAATATTTTTTATTTTTATATCTCATATTTACCTGTTGAAAAGTACTGGATATCTTTTTGAATATTTAATTCTATGTTAATCATGAGGTTATAATGAGAAAAAAAATTTTCAATTATATACAAGATATTTGGATTCATTTGAAAAGGAAAATATAATAATGAAAATAATATAAGAGTAAAAATATACAATTTAGAAATTGTTATATTGCAAACAAAAGATAAGGCCATCAAAATTTAATTGAATACGTATGTATACCAAAAAAAGCATTCAATTTTGATTTCTTTGTGACAGGAGCTATAAACTGTGATAAATTTTCTAACTAGAATATAGAGTTTTGCTAATACATTACAGCATGCTGACAACCAATCTTTTTACATTAATTTTATCTTTTTATATAAAAAATGTGTTCACAAATAATTTTCATAAGTTAATTTTATAGGTTTTGGTTATGAATGATATATGAAAGTTTTATAAAAATTAATATTTCATTATTAAATGAATGAAGAAGAAATAAGCCATAACAAAATACTTTTATCCAGATTCCTTATAAAAAAGTTGAAAACTAGTAAAATATATTTCTTAAGAAAATTTACGATTTTAAGTTGAATTTTCATAAAAAACTCTTTGAAGTAAAAGAAAATTAGTTGTGAACGCAATGTTTAGAATTAGCTAAATTATTATATTATAAGATAGGCTATATAAGTGCTTCTCACGAGCCTAAGGATATTGATTAAACAAAATACAAATTTAATTATAATTGCAATGAAGTTATATTGAGTTCATTTATACTTCAGCTATAAAATACAACTTAGAGTTAACATATTTCTTTGGTATAAACTAGATTTAATTGTTAATTGTTATATTATTTATTTATTTAATATTTTAATGTTTTCTATATAATATAATAAATATATACTATTAAATTATATTTGGTATAATATGTTTTACTGAAACAATTTCCCAAAAAAAAAGATCCTTTTGTTTCGAATACTGTTTGCAATCGTATTTTTAAATTATTTCTGATATACGTTTTTCCATTTATCATCTTCTAAAAGGGTCGTTCTTTAAATATAAATATAAATGCAGCATAATAGTAATATAAATTTTCTATAATGGGACATCTTGCCATCATCAATCTTAAATGTTGACAAAAGGTAAATTTGCATGCATATTGTGATAAAATAAGTTGACGCTCTGGGAACTTTATTGTTAACAAAGCATTTCTGGAAAAAAAAATTTTACATATACGTATCCTTAAATGGGACATTAAATACTATTGCTTCTTTTTGCGAACTATAAATTTGCATATTCGTGTATTATTTTCATTAAGGAAGGGATTGTCCGATTTAAGCTTAATTCCTTTATGCATTCTTTATATTTAAACAAGAATTTTAATATATATTTATTACATTAAAACTGGAACTAATTATCATCTATGGGAATGGCAGTTTTTCACTTAAAACTGGATAGGATATTTAGAGTTCAATTGGAAACTTGTTTAACGATTGCTTAATATTGTAGTTAACAATATGAAGCATCTTACTAACGATGATTACTAATGGTCAAGCTATAGAAAAGTAGACGTAGATAATAATATATTGAATACTAGCTCAATAGAATCTGAATAAAATTTATAATATCAAGATACTATTATAGTTTCATCACGTAACAAGCACTATGTGCCGTTTAAGAAATGTATTGGAAAATATGCACATTATGATGAAGCCGCTCAAGAACTATATGACATAGCAATCAATAATAAAAGAAATATAATTAATTAGAACGACAAAAATAAAAATATTGGTGATTGACTAGGTTGAAACGTCTGTGTCACAAGGCAAAAAAAATCAATTAGATTAGAATATTCTTATTGGAAAATCAGTTTTTAATAAAATAAAATTTTCTACAGCAAAATATACTTCATAATAAATTGTAACAAATTAAAATCAATCGAAATATTATACTTTCGTTTTCAGATCATTACTTTCACTGAAAATATGTTTTTCATATATACCATTAAAAATTCATTAAAGGAATTGTTTTTAAATATATTTTTAAATATTTTTATATAAACTATGAATTTAATTTATTTCATTATTAATATTTAATATTTTCATTATGTATTCAGGTCAGGATTATATTATTCAGGAATTCAGACATAGGTTAAGTATAGTTATATAATATTTAAAATTCAAAATGGACTGATTATTTTAAAATTGGTTTGAAATTGGCTTTCTTCAACCTATTCATTTTATTCAAAAATGAATCAATTTAAAAAATATATTTTGTTTTTCAATAATAATCATCAATAATTTTATATAGTATAAAATAAATATTAGTAAATTATGGAATATAATTGAAAAAATTTCTTCTTACTAAATAATTCAGTTCCTAATATTTCTTTATTTTATTATAGTATCGTGCCTCGTCCCTCGTGTGAGTTATATTATGCGCCATTTTATTTTACGTATTTAAATTTTAAAATACTAAAATATTATCGTTAATAGTAAAAAATTTAAAATAAATTTATATTTTATATACAATTAAATTTAATTTCTTTTAAATATTATTACTATGTAATATTAATTAAAAAATTGGCTAAATTAAGAATTAAAAATAACTAAATAAAAAAAAACTCTATTGTATATTTTAAATTAAATTATATAAATATGAAATTATTTACAAATATTTTAAATAATTTATATGAAGAAACTACAATTTAAATTGAAATTGTTTTGTGTATATATTTTGAAATTATGGCGGACATTTTGTATTACATTTTTCATATTTTCAACCTAAACAATCGCAAATTAATTTTAAATCCCACCCGATTTAATCCGAATAATTATTATATTTTGTATGCGTGAGCGTGAATTCTAACTAAGTGCTAAGTACTCTTTTTAACTCTTTTACTTTTAACAAACACATATGCACATTCATTTGTCATTTTTTTTTTTTTTTTTTGCATTTGTATAATTTTTTAGCAAGTATTGAAAAAAGAGTTTCTCTTTTTCTCTTTGCACAAAAAAAAAAAAAAAATATTTGCGAATTAATTGGTAGTGAAAAATACAAAAAATACTAATGTAAAAATTTGCAAAAATTTAAAGCTTTTTCTGACGCGATCAATCCTAATCTTAAATGTGTAAGCTTTTTATTGGCGTTTCCAAATAAATAACCTCAAAATTTTAATTTTATGAAAAATATAAATATTATTTAGAATATATATATATATGTATATATATATAATTATAAAATGTCAACTAAAAACGTGGTAATAATAATTATTTTAATTAATTTAAATTTTAATAAAATTTATTTCAAATTATATTTTCCTATCAAATAATTATATACTAAATTTTCTTTGAAAATAAAATATGCTGTGTCAACGTCATCTTTATTTAACCGGAAATACCAAATAAATGTCTTATTTGACACGAGGTATTACAAAAATTGATTTAATTTACAATTCCATCCATTAAAATTTTACAATAATTTATTTAAAATTAATAATTTGAATAAAAAAATATTTTGCATACCGAAAAAAACACTCCTTATCACTGCAAAATCCTGGCTTGTGTTGTATTTTGATATTACTTTTTACATCAACTTTATACGTATTGGTAATTTTCCAAAACAAAAATTATACAGGGCATTACTTGATCGTAAAGCAAAAAGCAACCCTTTAGACTTGAACTTATCCATGTGAACAATATAGAAACTACAACAATCTAGGACAATCTGACATCCTAGAACACTTTCTATGGCACTGCCCGTCATTCGCTAGATGAAATGGTTTCATTCTAGGAGAACCGTACTAGTTAGCTCTAAATTGTATAGAAAACTCCTCAACATTGTTGCAATTACGAATTCCTTTGATTTACTACGAACTAAGAGGTAGTTATCCATAAAAGTTGTAGTGAACCAGTGTGATTTATGATAAAATTTTATAATATACTATACCAACCACATAAAATATGAATGTGGAATGTCTGTGTTACCATTTTATTAAATTGAATATATCCTTAATTTTTCTGATGGTATCTTAAGTTTACCAATTTCAAATCAAAAATGTACATAATAAAATTATATATTGTAGATGTGATGTGGCTATTTAAGCTGTATTATTTTTATTTATTTAAGGCCAAGGTTCAGTTTTAGCTTATCTATCAACTTAATGGTTTCTATACAAGTCTCCATCGTTATTACCGTCTGTAAGCACTAATTAAATGTCAAAAATTGTACAGAAAATTCTACTTCTTACGTACCACTTCAACGGAATTTTAACATTATATCAAAATCTCATTTGATGGTATAGGCCGATAAAAAGTGAATATGGTAATCTTATCATAGCTGAAACAGCTGGTCTTTATATTCAAATGGTCACATAAACGAATTATTGCAGCAATGTTGGGTATTGCATTCTCACTGTCCAGAGGTTGCATTAACAATTATTCTGTTGAGTGGCTCTTTTTCATTCTTTTTCACAACATATGAATATGAATCATAGTTCATGCAATCTCTTGATCCTGATCTGTAAATTTACATTAAATTCTGATCGAAACTTGCTCTGTGGGTATATCAGCTAAGTGTTTCTAAAATCTCCATCGTTTTTGCCCTCTGTAAGCATTAATTCATATTATCTTAGCTGAAACCCTGAAACCGCTGGGCCATTTTATTCAAGTTTATATAAACGATTTTTTGCAGCAATGTTGGGGATTGCATTTTCATTGTCCAGGTTCCATTAACAATTATTCTGTTGAGTGACTCTTTTTCATTTTTTTTCATAACAATATGAATCATAGTTCATGTAATCTCTGAATCCTGATCTGTAAATTTATATTAAATACTGATCGAAACTTGCTCTCTGGGTATATCAGCTTAAGTGTTTCTACAAGTCTCCATCGTTTTTGCCAAAACCTCTGTAAGCATTAATTAAATGTCAAAAATTGTACAGAACATTCCACTTTTCTAACGTATACTACTTCAGCGAAATTTCAACATTATATCGTAATCTCATTTGATGGTAGACCGATTAAAAATAAATATGGTAATATTATCTTAGCTGAAACCCTGAAACCGCTGGGCCTTTATATTCAAATTTACATATTTTTACAGCAATGTTGTGAATTGCATTTTGACTGTCCAGGTTACATTAACAATTATTCTGTTAAGTGACTATTTTTCCTTCTTTTTCACAACAATATGAATCATATAGTTCATGTAATCTCTGAATCCTGATCTGTAAATTTATATTAAATTCTGATCGAAACTTGCTCTCTGGGTATATCAGCTTAAGTTTTTCTACAAGTCTCCATCATTGTTGCCCTCTGTAAGCATTAATTAAATGTCAAAAATTGTACAGAACATTACACTTTTCTAACGTACCACTTCTGCGGAATTTCAACATTATATCGTAATCTCATTTGATGGTAGGCCGATCAAAAATGAATATGATAATTTTATCTTAGCGAAAACAGCTAAGTTTTTATTCAAGTTTTTGCAGCAATGTTGGGAATTGCATTCTCACTGTCCAGGTTGCATTAACACTTTTTACCTCTTTTTCACAACAATATGAATCATAGTTCATTTAATCTCTGGATCCATCATAGATCTGTAAATTTACATTAAATTCTGATCGAAACTTGCTCTCTGGGTTGGTGATGAAGTTTTTTTCCAATTGATGAAACGTGTTTATAAAAATCGATTTTATTAAAATTATAAATAATCACGAAATTGAAAATATGGTATTATAGTTATTATTCAATGCATTCCATCAATTATTCATATTCAAAATCAAAAATACTATATATAGTAATATTATGCAGTTCACATAGTTATTGACTCGTACTACTAAAAAGTTCAATAACAACTAAAAAAATATATTCATTCAAAAAATACCGTATACTATATAAACTATACATACATATGTATATATATATATTTAAACATTTCACATTCCATATAATTTTCTAGAACGTATCTATGATCTTTTTTCTATAGACATAATATACATACATACATTCATATTATATTTGTTATGTTGTAACACTATGCTTTCTCCTTTCGAAAAACAACATTCTTATATTTTTATTACATTTAGGTTTTTTTTTTTTTATTTTTTTTATTATTTTTATTTTTATTTTGTGTTTGTTTAGAATGAAATTCTTGAAATTCCTAAAGTCTTAAAATAAATATATGTATATATATATATATATATATATATAAACGCTATAACAACAACAACAACAACAAAAATAACTATAGAAAGAAAAAAAAAGAAAATAAATGCACGACTACGACGCAGCCATATATATATATAATCAAATGCAATATTGAGGCTGTAACTTTCAAAGTAAACGTTCGTCTCAACTCCGGTCACTGTACTGGCTCTATTTACACATTTTTGTAAGTTTCTTTCATTTTTGTGTTTTTTGTTTTTTTCTAGCTACGCATAGAGTTCAAAACAAGTGTTAATAGTTAATGCATTCATGTGTGGCATTCTAGTTAAGTGCTATATAGAAAGAAAGAAAAAAATAATTATAATTCATATAAATATATAGAGTAATTTTTGTTGTTTTTAAATATGATCGAGTTGTTTACAATGATAGTGCATTTACTGATGCAGTTTTGTTCCATAAAGTGTGAATTTGAAAATAAAAAAATTAGAGTTTTTCCAAATAATCAATATAGAAAAAAAGTGCAGTATTTGAAAAGTATGTAAATTGTAAATGAACATTTTTTATATAAAATCTTTTGCATTAAATTTAATATATTTATATATTTCCCATGTTTGATTGTCATGCACCGTATATATTTATAGCAGAATTAAGCTGAGACGATTGGAAATCGATCTAATAGCTAGCATAACTTTCAATATCATAGAGATGTGAATAAGTTATGACCAAACCTGAAAAATATCGCCAATAAATGGAAATTAAGATTTAATTTTACAAAAGAGTGCTAGACATAGTCGTTTTTATATAAACATAATTTCATTGAAGTTCTGATTCTTTTGTACTGGTCTGGTAACTAATAACTGACACTGCAAAATAAATTGAATAAATATGAACTAATTTTATATCTACATTACTTACTAACCATACAGACTATGGTTGGTTATAAAAAAGAGGTCTTCGAAATTCAATTTCTAAATTTTGGAAATCTAGTATAAATGATGGTCTTAACAAAAGCTTTTTATACACCTTAGTTTTATCATTTTATGCATAATAATTGCAATAATTGTTTGCATCGCAATCGCACGTAAAAAATTATTATTCTCTTTATAACTAACAAACACCACCACATAAAAAATAAATTTAAGAGCACATTTATAATAAAATATACAAAAATTCAAGAGAATTATTGCATGCATTAATTTTCAATTTAGAATATAATTTAACCCTTAAAGTTAATGCCTTTTGCGCTTTGAAATCATCAGTAACCCAGAAAAGATATTTATTATAAAATATGTACGATTTTAAAGAGTGGGGAATTTTTCCTTTTTTTATTATTACAAATTAAGTATATATTTATACACACTCTATAATTGCATAAGTACTGTATGTTTTTTTTTGCGTTGGTTTTACATGTTTGCAAAAGAAAATGGCGAAAATATTTTGTGCATGCATTTTTTTAACCAATCAGAAATAAATATATGATAAAAAATGCACATGCACAAAAATTTCAATTATGAATAAATTTTATATACGAGTATAACCTATAATTTTATATATAGTTTAACTAAAACTTATCTTTTACTTCATAACTCTTTAATACATTAATTTTAATATGAAATGTTAATACATAATTTCTTTTTCAAATTATGCAAAAAATAAAACCGTAAAATTTTAAATTTTAACGTTTTTCACATAAAATATTTAGATCATTATTATAATCATATTCAACCGACAATTTACTGAGTAATATATCCTGTTCAACTGGACCATTATATCTATTAAATTTGATATAACCTTTAACAAGATCAAAATAATACGTACTTTTTACATATATTCGAATTTTCCGTTTTTTTTTTTTTAACAAAACTCGATTTTCTTTTGTATTTATTAAAATGCAATTGAATTTGAATCTTTTAAATTAGAAACTCGTATTTATAATTATTCTATTTTATTTCTATTGTATATACCCAAAATTGATGAATTTCTATAAATCTATATATAATTTTTTTCTCAGCCCAAATCGCATATTTAATTTTACAAATATTCTTTACCATTATTTAGATATCCTTTAGTTAACAAAAAAAAATTATATATATCCAGTTTTTGGACCATTGTATGTCATAATACTGACCAAATGTTCATTAGTAATTCAATTTAAAATGAACAACAATCAAACTACTTTATTTTAACCAAAAAACCAAAACTATATACGACCAAGACCAACCCATAGAATTGAAATCATATCAAAACAAATAATAAAATATATATTTAACCGTCTCCCATATGTTCTCATAAATGTATATATGTATCCCATATGTTTTCTTAAACTATTATCCTTTACCCCACAATTAAATAAAAAATTGTACCCACAAATTGTTTAATTCCTTTCTGGGTTACACATATAATTTATAATGGTAAAATAAGTTTTTTTTAGTGTTATTTTTTCCGCCCTAGTGGGTTCTTTAAAAGTTTCTACAAAAAAAAAAAAGTATCTTAGACATTTGAATTAACATTTTGTATTTTATAACAATAAGTTTTTTTATGATTTTTTTTTTAATATTGTTAAAGGAACAATTGTTATTAAATTTAAATAATACTGATTTTTTAAAAAAAAAACATCAAATCTATTTAAATAAAAATTTAAAGATGGATTTTTTTTTTCATATTTTCAATTGAGTGTTTTTTTTTTTTTGCCTGTTCTTATATGGTCCTGAGATTTATGTGAATTTTATATTATATGAGAAAACATTCTAAAATAATCGTTATAATTTGCATTTATAAAGTTTTTATAAAAAAAAAACGTAATTGTGCAAATAGAAACCAGATGTCATGGAAAAATTAAATTTTAAATAATTTTTAACGTTTTTCACCTTATAAAATTGATATATTATTATTATTTAGATTCACTTTACGAGATAATAATAACTCAATTTTCTATAAATAATATTTTCTACTTATAAAAAAAGTTTAGACTTTATTATCGTATCTCCAAAAATAAAGTTTTAGGGCGTATATGATTAAATAAAAATTCGATAAAAATATATAATATTCATTTAATATAATTTATAGAGTTAGACCCTTTTTACACTAAGTTTAAGCATTAATTACCTATTTTATATAATATAATCTAATCTGATGAATTTGAAAAAAACTGTATTTCTAGTTGCATATTATAAGTTTGAAGGTTATTAAGTTATTTTAATAATATAATTAATAGTAAATGAATTAAAAAATTTATGATAATAATTATTTTACTGATTTAAGTTTAAAATAATATCGAACTTTATTTTTTTTGAAAATAATAAGTATATATTTTTATTAAAATATTTTATTAGAAATTAATTGTATCTTTTAACTTATGACGAAATTTAACTAGCTATTTTTACCATAAAATTGATATTATCAATTCAAAATATAATATCAGCATCTTTATTTTGTTCTATCGATCAATTCGAACTAGTATATTTAACTGCAATTAACAATTTCCCCTTTACCTCATACATCATGTACCACGAGATATTGCATTGCATATGCGAAATTCGAAATTAAGGAATTCCGAAATTCGTTAGTAAAAATAATTTCGAATTCCGAAATGTAAAATATAATTTGACAGTTTCTTTATTCACAAAGTAACAAACTTTATTTAGTTAAATTTGTCGTCCTACATACAGTCCAGACGTTCAATTCAACAGTTGATCGAGCGATCCAAGCTTTAAGTGATCTCCATAAAGCAATAATTTGTATTTAATATACTTTTTATATAATGTATTCACAAATGAATTTATAATCTTAAAAAGTTATTTTTATATTATTATTCTGGAGCTGGATTCATCGTTTCGTACGACTTTATGATTTTGTATGCTGAAAAAATCAGCCTATCTGTCTCTCTTTTTTCAATTTTATTCGTCCGAATTTTCTCTCTCTTCGAAACATTTGATTCAATTTGAACTTTTCTGTGGGAAGATTTTATCAAAAAATCAAAACTGTCAAAATAAAAATCAAAATAATAATTTCCCACCTTATACCTATTTCAAAAATTAAAATATTTGCTATACACAATTACAATTCAGAATATTCTAAATATGTAAATATTATGTCAAAAAATTTTAAAAAGAAAATTTTCCCAGCAGATTTCGGACAAACCGATGAACTGAATTTAAAAAAATATCTTGTTCGAAAATTAGTTCAACGGAAATAAGAGGAAACGATGAATCCAGCAATGTGTATAAATATATTTCGAAATTCGACCGAATTCCAAAATTTTTTAAATTTGAATTTCACCCATATTATCATGATTTAACGTCTTAATTATGATTTTGTATGCTGTATTATGTGTAAAGTCCCAAAATTTAAAAAAATGTTATCGACTTCATAAAGTTTTGGGCCTCTCGAAATGAAATAAGTAAATAGTAAAATTATATAATAATAAATCCGATCAAAAAAGTTCGGTATAAAATTTTCAACAATTTTTATAATGAAGTGGAAAATACTTGCAATAAATATGAATAATATTTAAAAAAAAACTTATAAAATAATCAATAAAATTGTTAATTCGTCACCTGAGTACACTTATTTAATCGCTATATTCGAAGTTTGGTCTATTTCCTAATTCTATTCTTATTTTACAACAAATACTGACAAAACGTTCAGCTTGTAATTAAAAATAAATATTTTGGCAATATTGGCAGGTAAGGTCTATAAAGCTCATCAGTGTTGTCCATAACGGATTGTTATATAACTTAGAAATAATTATTTTTATATCAAATTAATTATATTCTAAACATCTAAACCATATAATTTCCTAAATAGAATATTATTAAATATTTTGAATATTATTATAATGAGTTTTGTTAAAAAGACCATGTGCAAGGAATTCATTTTTACACCCTTTACTAGTATTTTTTATGAAATCTATATAAAAATATCTAACCAGAAAAAAAAAAACTATTTCAAAATATAATAATTTTCCCATCTGTGATAATCGAATACAGAAAAAATTATAAAATAAAAAAAAATCGGCAATTTTCTGGGTTACCATTGTGACCCACAGATTTGATTTTTTTTTTTTGTTTTTCATTCCAGAAATTGGACCAGTAAAATATAAGTTCAAACTCTATATTTGATACAGAAAGAGGGAAGGATAATACGAGAAATAGAATAGAATATGGGAAAATTCTTTTTTATAATATATATGTATATATATGTTATAAATATTATTAGTTGTTATATAGGATTTTATAATATTTTACGCATAATAGACGAATCGTATATGTACAAGTATGTATGTTACGTATTGTCCTGCGGTAATGTTGAATACATACATACTTATATAAGTATAAATATAAATTTATTTTGAATATAATCTCCCCATGACATTTCGTAGGGGTTTTCAGTTTAGTATCCGGAATCGAGTTTTTAAATGTAATCTGACGCGACAATATTTTTTTTTTGTAGTTTTTGCAGCTGTCGTAAAAATCTATTTTTTTTTAGGTAGGAGGAGGCTGGATGCCATGCATATATACGCTATACGGAATCTTTTAAATTGAGACAGACTATTAAATAGTTATTGCTTTTTTTTCTCACTTATTGAAAAACGAATTAATTAATTTTTATAATATTTTCGAAAATTGTGCGTGTTCAATAATTGTTAATTTTTATTTTGTTGTTTTTATTTTTTTGAAAAATTACAAAATTATTGACTCTATTTAGATATGGTAAAAATTAATTAGTTCTAAAAGAATAAGAATAAAGTCAACAGATATTGTCAAATATAATATATTATGTACAGATCAATTTTCATGTGAAGGAAATTAGGTTTTGGTTAAAATAAAAATAAAAAATATATTAATCTAATGAACAACACGATTCTATTTCGTTCGCAGATAATGTAGATGTAGAGTAGACTATCTAAAAACAAAAATACCATAATGAGAAAAAGCAAGGAAAGCTGATTTAAGGAAAAAGCTTCATTTGATTTAAGTACTGGGTTTATAGAAGGATCATGAAGATTAAGTGGAGGTGGAGGAGTGATCGAGTTAAGAAAAAGAAAGATCTGATCATGAATGAAGAAAGTCATGAAGGAAGGGAAACTCCAGTTTCCTAGGAGCATATAATGAGCATATAAAGTTTACATAATCTTGGCATAGTATTGCACTGAGTAACTAACTTACTTTTATTTTTGCATACAGGATTGTTCTTTGTCAGCTTTAATTTTATAAAAAATTAAAAGTATAAGTTTATGTTATCTAAGGCAAAATAGTTCGTAGAAGAACATCTCAACTTTAAAATTATTAATAGCCAGCATTATCAGCAATAAAATTAATTTTAGCAACAATATAATTATAGAAATTCTAATCCAAACAATAATTCATCAAAGAACTTCACAAAAACTTCAAGTTACTACAAATAAACCAAAATTTGATATCTTAAAATATAAAAAATAAAGAACTAAATCCTTTCTTATTGTTTTTTTAAAATTATTTCAGTTCTCGTTGTGGGTCGAAATTTTGCATCTATAATACTGTAATAGAGTATGATAATGTACAAACAATTTCTTTCTGTTTATATACCAACAGAATGGAGCTCTAGTTAGTGCATAATAAATCAAAATAAAAAAGTGCGTAATAAAAAAATCTAATTTTACGGACATGAACGAATAGTATTAAAAGCTATACTATAGCTAAAAGCTATAGGTTTCATAACAGAACTGTACAATAAAAGTGAAAAATTCTCCCAAAAAATAGATCATTTATTTCAATTAACTGTGAAATCCGAAATTTCTCCAAACTAATTCAACTAGAATTATCTAGTCAAATAAAAATCTAGGAGTTCCAACTCTAGTTAAATTTGAGCTAAATCTAGTTGAAAAAGATTTCGATTGTACAAATAATGTCCAATAATTGTTTGATTAATCATAAACATTTGTAAGTAATACATTTACATTCCGAAAGACTTTAAAAAACATAGGTGTTCTTAAATGGTATGAAATAGCAGTAAGCTTATTAGATGAAGTGTCATTTATTGTAAGATATAATTTCATATGCATACCAAACTAATACATTGACATAAAATCTGGAATCGCATATCCGTTACCGTTATCCATAGCTACTGGGGTGGGAACACTCTGAAAAGTATTTTATAATCTTCGATAATATTTTACTTTATCATTTATTTTATAGGAATTAATTTATAGCGCAAGTTTTTTAACTCAAGCTTAACTAATCGTAATCAAGAATTCTGATTGTGTGGCTTAAATTTAAGCTAAAACTTGACTTCTCAATCAAAATTATCCCTCTAGTTCTACAGTTCTACTTAGTAATAACTTCAAATGAGTTGAATAACTTCAAATGAGTGTATTATCGCGAGTGAGTGTTTGAAATGGAACTATGGAATCTATCTATAGCTATCTAAATCTGGGACAAGTTACATTTCACTTAAAATTAAACGAATGATTATCTTGTAGCTTCCATTGAGATACCTCTATAAGAAACTAGTTTAAACTATAGATAAATTTAAGATAGCACTTTCACTTAGAATCTTGGCAGGTGATTTGAATGGATTTAAATTTAAAATGTATGCATATTTACTTTCTAATGTTGAATTTCTTTGACCAAAAAAATCAATCTTTTTTCAAAAAACCAATTTTTTTTATATCTACATCAATTTTTAAATTTCTTTGACCAAAAAAATCAATCTTTTTTTTATCTAGATCACTTTTAAAAAATCTCGATTTTTAGCAAGATTTACCCCTCATTTACCAATACCAATATACTTTTTGGTAATTTTGAAGTTTCAATTGTCAGGTGACAGGTGGTATAGTTAAAAAAAAAACTAAATTTATTTTGCAATTAGTGTTTGTCCAGAAAAGTGTTGAATATTAAATTATAAATTAACTGAACAAAGTTATGGAATGTGCATTAGTTGAAATATTTGCTTCTTCTTCATCTTAAATTTTTGTGTTTGATTTGTGTGGTTTACAAATCAAACACAAAAAAAATCAATTTCGTCACAAATTTCTTTGAACACATAAAATCTAAAATTTTTTGATCTTCTGCTCAAAGAAATTTAACATAAGATATTTTGTATCAGTCATATCTGTCATTTGTTTTCTAGATAGACCTCATAAAAATATTTTATTCAATAAGTTTTTGTTTTTGTTTTTGTTTTGTGTACATACTAAAAATTCAAACACAAAATGGATTAATGAAATAATTTTTATATTTTTTTTCATATATTAATCATGTTCTAGATTAGAAACATATATCCGCGGCTCAAACCTATATTTTTTTGTTTATTGAAAGAGCGACATCTTGCGCGTAGTACGTTAAAGGTATACTTCATAAATAAAATTTCTCCAACAACACTTTTTAGGAGTTACAAAATAAATTGGCTTTATTATTAATAGAATTTATTAAAAATAAGTATAGTACAACCAGAGTTATTTTAAGTTTCCGAAGATTTTTAAATATTATTAGTATAATTTTTAAAAATTAGTAGTATTAATAAAGTTATTTTAGGTTTCCTAGATACATTTATTTTAGGTTTCCGACAACAAATAAAAATATTTAGAATGCCACTTTTTTTCAAAAAAAATATGTTCCTATTTCATACCTCACTAAAAAATTATTAGAAATTATCAGAATTATTTATCAGTCAGTAATAACAAAATAAAGAAAATAAAAGACATTTTTTTAATTTCAAAATATTTTTCAAAATGCAACATTGAATTTATTTTAATAAATGTATATGTAAATTTTTAATATATATATATATATATAGTTTTTTTCTTAAATATCAAAAAATAAATTTTTAAGTGAGCATAAAATAATAAAACATTATTCAATAATTTCACTTTTTAAGTTATTTATTTATATTTGACATTCACAGCTTTATAATCGTAAAAGTTTAAAATTGGGAACATTAGTTTAGAAAGTTCAGTTGCGTTGTATTGCTGGCTTTGCATTGTGAATAGATGTATTATTTTCAAATAGTTAATAGTCCAGTTAGACTCAACGCCAGTTACGCAGAAATTCAATCATTGGGAACATTCACAATGAAAACTCAATGGGAACATTCACAACACGCAACTTTGAAATTGGATAGTTTCATTTTTCAACGCACGTTTATAACATTGCTATTTTAATGAAAGATTTATCGTATAATTACGCGACTCCCATATAACTTTATAACTTGCAGTTCAGTGTTCAGTTGCAATTACTTTGTTTTTGTACTATGAATCCAGCATTATGAAAAAGTCTAAACTTTCGAAGTGAGTCTTACTTGGCATTACTGAAACCTTACATCCTAAATTGGCAATACTGTAATATTTCATACCAAAATTTTTTATCGAAATAATTTATAGATCTTTTAATTCACCATTCTTTAACTACAGTTGCACCCAATTTAAGATGTGGAAAGTCAAAATGGAAAGAAGATTAGTAAAATTTAATTATTAATTACAAAAATAATTTTAATATTTTATTATTTCTATTATTATTTATAACTTTATATAATTAATTTGCTTAACATATAAGATTTTTTTAGTATTCCAATAATATTATATTTATATTCATCATTTTTATATGGGATTCCTAACACCAAATGTTGATTATAATAAAATGTTCCAATTTTCTGTTTTATAAATATATAAATATTAAATTAATAAATTTTACCACAAAAAAAATATATATACATATATATATATATACATATTTCTGCAGCATGTGCAGGTGTGCAGCTATTTTAGCATTCCAACATTTTAGCACCCAATTTAGCATTCCAATTAGGCAGCTATATTTTTCTGGCGCGAATAAAATTCTTACATTTGACATCACTAATCTCATAATAGTTGGTGAGCAAACTCGAAACTGTCAGCAGCAATATATCTTGTCTTGGCGGCGTGTGCATACAACTTTGATTTAATATTATCAGTGGAAATAATTATATATTTCTTAAATTATAATTAATTATATTTAGTAATTTTTTTTTGAAAATGGCACTATTTCGTCTAACTTCAAACAAACTGTCTGAAGCTCAGGTTCGTGAAGATTTTTATTTTATATTTTTTTGTACAAAATGGAAAAAAAACACTGTGATTGTTTAAATATCCCCTTTTAAACTGAACTGATAGTCAATAAAAAAAATGAGGCGTGTTATATTTATAGTGTTTTGTACTTAATAAAAAAATGTGAACGTGGTTACGAGATATTCCAGAATCTTATAAGAAATATATATACGAAAAAAAATATAAAAACTCTATAGTTATGTAAAAATGTATACTAAATACTATGAAAAGGAAAATTATATTAGTTCTTGATTGCATAATAAATTTTTAAACTAGGTGAATAGGTTACATAAAAAAAGTAAGGTGATTTCTTATTGAAAAATTACCGGAATATAATTCGCGTGTTGAAAAAGAATTCTATCAATCACGAAAAAAAAACTGCTAATTTAATAGTAAATAGTTTTTTCTTATAAGGCAGTGTTTCAAACATGATTTGAATTTTGGTAATCGTATGATTTTACTATAATATTTTGTTTGTCATATTTAAAAGTATGGAAAGAACCTTCACCAAGTTAAAGTAGATAATTCGAAGAGATTTATACATCAAGTTATAAAACATTAAAAGAAGAAGATTCATGTATTCATGAATATTGATTTTTCTTTCCATTAAATAATATTTTATTTTTCATGATTTTTCATTTCTTATGTAACCATGTGGTGATATTAGAGAGAGTAGTAAAAAAGACTAAAATATACCCATGCAAAGAAAAAAACATTTGAAAAATAAAACACTAGTGGAAAAATTATAGATGTGTTTCTATGCTGCAAAAAAAGAATAATTATATTATTTTATTTATTAAATTTTAACATCTGTAGTTTTACCACCGGGTTCCGGGTTGACAAACTTCATTAGACTTTTCACTTTTCTGTAAAATAAATATATATACGTATATATTATGTAACTAAATTTTTGCTATAAATAAAAGAGTACAAAAATGCAATTTTCTTTGTCGAATTCGAATATATATATATATACATATATATTGTATATATATATATATTAATGTATACATTTAATTCAAATTTAGATTTTCTAAATTTTCAATTATTCCCTGACAACAAATAAAATTATTTAGAATTGCGCTGCTCTTAACTTTACGTAATTTACTATAAAATAAACTACATTGAAGTTTAAAGTGTAAACCATATTGTATTTTTTGTTTTGTTTCGAAAATATGCTTTTATAATTTGTATACTAACCAGTAATAAATAATTTTAACATAATTAACTTATTACGATACTTATATTATTTATAATAGTATCTAAGGTCAATTTTGATGATTAATTTTTTGAAAATTTATTATAAGTGGATTTTATTTTTTGTAATCAAGGTCTGATTAAATTTTTTTTTTTGTTATAGACAACAAAACAGAAACAGTGTGTATGTAGTAAAACATTAATATTTAATTTTTTTTTTAACAATTAAATAATATTCATATCTTCTTAGCATAGACATACATTTTATTGCTTAATATTAAATGTACATATTGATAGAGCTGTTAATAACAATATATCACCACAAATGATTTGTGGTACGTTTGACAATATAGAATTATTAATATTATCATTTTTTAATCTTTAGAATTCAATTTAAACTATATAAATATATATATATACAAAAGGAAATGAAAATATTATCTAAATTTATTTCAATTTGCAAATAATATCGTATATAATATAATGATTTCATCAAGTTCATAAATTATATTTTATAAAAAACTATATTTTTGATTAAAAAGATTATTTATTTTATAAATATTTATTTAATTATCACTTGATATATTGTTGTATTTTTCCAAGTTTGTTTTTTCTGTTTTAAAAGATGATAATTATATTCAAAAATGTGATAATAAGTAAAATTGAAAATTTCGTAAATTAGTCTATATATTTAAAGGTAAAAAATTTTTAAAAAATATTTATAAATAATAATAATATATAATAAAGTAAATATGCTACATCATATGGATTCACTTTGCTACATCATGTATCATATTTTTTCGATATTCTAAAAACATTAAAATTACTGATCGTTTTAGTATATATAATTTATTAGTTTTTATTAGTAGCTATTAACAAATTAAGTTTTTTGATACAAAGCTATTCGGATATAGTAATTGAAAAATTTATACTTTTTTCGATTTATTTTATGAAAATACTCTAAATGTAACATATTTAACTTTGATATCACAATTGAATATTTTGAACTGAATCGTCATATAAGTCAATTGTGATATTAGTGGTAAACTAGTTAAAAAAATTAATTAGTAAAAAAAGATTTCAAACTTATAAAATTATTTATTCTTAATTAATTTTTAAAAGCAAATTAAATTTTTAATGTGTATAATAAATCACATCATTTTTAATTAATAATTTAAATAATAGTGAGTAGTATGTAATTAATAGATTTGGTATAAATCGATATTAAAATATATTAATCTGCTTCACCATTTATGCTATTATAAGCATTTTTATATTTAATCACATGATGTTTTTTATTTATCTGTGTTGGATAATAAAAAGTAATTATAATTAATATGATAATAAATGACAATAAGTTATATTTGCAAATAATAAAAAAAATATATATTCAATCTGGGACATAAATTGATTTAATTAAGTATATATGTATGTACATATATAATAAAAAAAAAAAATTTAATATGAAGATAGTATTAATAGTTTTCAAATCAATATTTTATCCTCACATATTTCTTATCTATTTGCTCAATATATTTGATTTGATTTCAATTTTCTAATCATAAAATATTAAAAAAAAATTATTTCATAAATATTAATTAAAATAATAACAAATAGTGAAAATACAATTAGTATTCAACTTTAATAATATATAATTATATTGTATTCACTTCATTGCAAAGTATAAAATAGTTAGTCAGCATCCGACATAAAAAATATATTATTCATTATTCAATAATTCAGTGTTTTTTATTTTCTTTTATGGTTCATATCAGGGAAGCTAAACAAACAATAATAAATTATTTTAGTTAGGTTTATATTTTGTCGAACGTACATATACTTCATAATTAATTATGGGTATACAATGCTGTACTGACCTGATAAAATTTGCGAAACAGTTAAAATTTTAAAGAAGAAACAATGTTCATTATCAGTAAAATTAAAAAATTGTTAATTGTCTCTTAAAAAGCAATAATTAAGTATTCGTATTTTATTTAATAATCCACGCTTAAATGATGAATTCTTAAGTTATTTATATAAATACAAATATTAATCTAATAATTTTTTCAAATAGATGTATGTATATAATTTTTATAGCTATCAAATTTTTCAAACGGCCCACAAAATTTCAGTTGATCAACTCTATTTAAATCATGCACCTTACAACAACAGATTTTTATTCAGTCAATTAAATAATATACATAATTTTACGTTGTCAGGGTCAAGTTTGAAATCACTTTTTGTTTCCTATCTAGAAAAAATAACAACGAATAACTCTTGCTTGATTTATAATTGAACTTATGGTTGCTTGTAGTTCATGTGTTTTATCGTCAGAGAGCAAAATATTATTAACGAAATTGCCTCTGGTTTTATCATACAAATCATTTAATTAATTTTATGGTAGGAATATAATAAAAATCTTACAGTATCTAAGTCACTTGATAGCTATATCTCTAAACGGGAAAAAAAATTATTTAAATAAAAATTGAATAAATTTACTGAAGAATTGTAAATTTTATGCACAATTCAGCATGAATTAGGAATAAGTTGACACGATGGCATACAACTTATCATGTTACATCATATTTATTAATATTTAAAATATACATAATATACGTAGATATATTGTATATTTTAATGCAAAATTATGATTAATGGAATAAATTTTGATGATTTTTAAAATACGAACTGGGGAATCATATTGCAATTTTTATATTATTATTTACACAAATTTATCACAATTTAAACAAAATTTAATTTTTTCTTTACAATGTATTTGTACTTTATTTATGCTGTTAAAAATTTGTGTGTTTTCAAATAAAAAAAATTAGTTCCATATTTAATAGAAATAATTAAAAATATAGAAATTAATATAAAATTTACTGGTTGAACTTGACTTATTTCTGTTAAAAATAACCATAAATAAATTATACAAATTTCAAATTGTTGAAAAGATTCATCAACAATGCTTATAAATTTATTATATAGGTGCTTATTAATATGTAATATTTGAAAAAAATTATTATCAGTTACTGATGTGAATAATTATGTTGTTTTTTTTTGTTATAATGCCAAGCTAAACTGTTTTTTTTTTTTTTTTTTTTTTTTTTAAAAAAAAAGGGGGGTGAGCATTGCGACCTTAACGATCTATTGTACCTTTACATTTAATAGATTTTAAGAAACCTAAGGGTCCATATTTCCCAGTTCTTCGAAAGTAAGGAAACCTTTACCCAAAATGTGTAGTCACTAGTCAACTCCTTGCGAGTGCGTCGCAGTTAAAGATGATGTGTTCTGTGGTTTCTTTGTCATTTAAGCTGAGGCGGCAGGTGACTGTTTCAGCCAGGCCCATTTGAGGCTGTAGTTAAAGGACAATGTATCTACGTAAAGCCAAGTTGGAATATCCTCTTGGTTTACCGCAGGACAGTTCTGGTCCAATAAGTTTTGTGCTTGAGTCAGTTTTCGCAATGCTGTCAGTCCTGCCTGACTGTCTAAATTGCACATATTAATTTTATTTTAATTAATATATTTTTTGATAAATTACTTTTTTAACCCTATAATTTTGCGTGAATCGTTTAAATGCAATGTAATACAAATAGAAGAAACGAAACATGTTAGTAACTTCGAAGATAGTATACTAAATTACCTATATATATTTTTACATAAATATTGTATGATTTACAAGTTTTCCTATCAAGTAGGAAAACATATATCATACAATAATTAATATTATTACTATTTTACTATAATAAGACAAATATATGTCACAAATTAGGCAACTGATTTGTGAACCATTAACTGAAACATTAAAAAAAATATAAATTTACCAATTAAAAAAGCATGAAGTTTCAATTAGCACCCACTGAAAATAAACTCTGATAGTGAGAATTTAAGCTTAAAATAATGTTAAACTGAAAAAAATGAAAAAATTGTGTAGTTTTGTAAAATTACGACTTTCTATATATTTATGTTAAACAGCTGATATTGGAGGTACTTAAGAAGTTCTTGAATTTGTTTTATGTTACATACATTTTAATGAAATATATTTTTAAAAAATGTGTAGTTTTTAACATTAAAGAAATCAATTTAAATATATCATGAACAATCAATTATATTTAAATTATTACCTGAGAGATTTCTTATCATAATTATTAAAAAGCGTGCTGTTCTGTTATAAAAATATTGAATTATTTATTTTATTATACTATTTTAGATAATTATATAAGTTATTATGTAAAGATTAAAATTGTTATTTTTATTATATTTTTTTTTATTTTAAAACAATATATATGTTTAATTAACCACCAAAAATTAAATTTATAATTGATATTATTTAATAGTACAAAGATTTAACTCTACAAAATTCAATAAAGTCTACATGAATTGTTTAACGGCGCCGGATATTGCTGCTCGAAGTTTAATCGATATGATTGAATGAATTGTTTTAATTGCAATGCGATTCATTATTAATATACTAAAATAGTGATTTTTTGTTAAACAAATTGTATGTGCGATACATTTTTAGAATTACAGAACATTTTTATATATATTTTTCCCGGCAAATATTTTTTCTTTCTAAGAAAAGGTTTATCTCCATTAAATTTTCATTAAAAAAAGTGAATAATTAAAAATACATTACATAGTCTTTTTATATATTATAACTATTGTTTTTTTTTTTTTTTTTGCATTTGTATTTAAATTTTATCACACTCACATTTTCAAGCTATCTCTTTCCAGTTTTACAATTTTTTAAAATCTAATGAAACCCTTAAAGAAATATAGGTTAAAATATTGCAATTGAATATTTCGAATTATCGAAATTTAATCATGAATAATAAGAAAAATGCTTAAATGTATGTTATCATGGTTTTCAATAATTTATATCTGAAATTTATAAAAAAAAAAATCATCGGTAATATTATCGAATTATATAAACCAAATAATTGCTATTTTATAGTTTATTCTTCTCTGTGCTGAGCTAATTCGAATATAATAGGCACATTTTAAAATCGTATAAAATTAATTTTACAAGTAAAATTTCAATATTTTTAACCTCATTCAAGTTTAAATTTTATTTTACTAATAATATATGGTCAATCACCTTATGAAATTAAGACCATTGATTTTTTTTAATAGGTATGCAAATTTCAAATAAAGTGGCATATTTTTTTCATAAAACAAGTATATAAAATTCCAATAAAAAAAATAAAATTATTGGTCAAGAAAACAGTTTATTTTGAAAGTTATACAACAACTTTTCCAATCTTTTTTAAAATAAAATTTTACAATATAATAATACAAATATCAGCAAGGTTAAATAAAATGTATTTAAAAATAAACCTATTCTATTTTTATATTTGTTGATGATTATTTTGTTCGAAATTTGTATTTATGAAAAAGAAAATTTTATAAGTTTATATATTTTTAAAGTTCACCTTGATAAAGAAACAAAATCCTCATTAAATTAATAAAAAAAAAAAATTAATATATAGAAATTTATGTCCCAGTTACATTTTTTTTTTTATATTTTTAAATGTCGAGTGGTAATTTTTTAATTAAATTGAAACACTTATATATGTCTAAATTTTGAAATAATAAAAATTAATATATTATGTATTTTGTTTAAAGTTTTAGTTGGCTGGATATTGAAATGAGATAACATTTATATAAATATAATTACCTATTTGTCAATATGTTTTCAACTGGCAAAATATCTGTTATTAATAATATTTGTTTTTAAATTTATTAAAATAAATTAATATTTTATAATAAATTACATTATATTTCATAATATGTGAACAGTTTAAGATTTTGGGCTCAATTATATGTATTGAATATAATGTTATGGTGAATTCGATTAATCCGGATTACCGGTGGGGAATTTAATAAATTTAATAATAAACTTATCAAAAATACCGAACATTATGAATAATGTCCTGTCTGCCCATTGGTGTCTGTGTTAAATGAAATGATAAAATACAATTTCACTTATCAAATACACCATAGAACTTGATAATGAGATTTATCAAACAAGGAAAATTGTTAAACTTTTTTTATACAAGAAATCAAATTACAAACTTGATAAAGTTCCGGATGCAGAATTATCCTTGCGAGAATGTGCTGGAATGGTTTCTCCACTTGGACAAAGTTATAAAAGATATTTTTGCAAAGGCAAATGCACGTCAAGTAAATGCAATTGTAGATGCAATAATAAATTGTTTAATTCGAAATGCCACTACAGTTTATCTTGTCAAAAAAATTTTTTTTTTTTTTTAATATTTGAAATGTGTTATCATTTTTTTGTTTATTTTTTTTTTTTATTTTTTATGAATTTATGCAATAAAAATTTATAGTTTTGAATTTATGTTAGTGTTTGGACACCAATTATTCATAATGTCCGGTTTATTTAATAAATTTATTAAATTCTTTAATACTTTTGTTAAATTCAAATAATCACCGATAATTATATGAATCCACCTATCGATATTAATCGAATTCACCGTAACATATATATTATATAATTATATAATATTTATTCATTTATGAATAAGAAGTTTTTAAAATTTTTAAAAATTAATTGTTTTTTCTAAATTGTATTTTTATTGTGTTATTTATTGTTGACTTTGACTTTTATAATTAATAATTCAGTTGATGTGTTGTAAGGTAATTCTCCATGACATTAATATATGTATATATTAAGTAAACATTTTAATTTTTCACGTTGTAGAAATATATATAATATATTTGTTATCTAAATAAAAAAAACTGAACCATAAAATAATATTAATGTATTAAATTTTATTTTTTTTTCGTTCGAAATAAATTATTTAAAAGTTACTTACTACTATTTCTATTATTAATTCCATTGAATTAGTATAATTAAGAATTATGAAATTTTCCTCCTGTAAATTAAAAACTTTCATGATTTCTTATCAAAAAAAAATAAAAAATGATAACGTATATTATACGCATCACAAGTTTCTTTTTAATTTCCAAGGTCAATGATGATTATTAATTAAATTTCAATGAAAATTATAATATATGTACATATATATATATATTTATTACTTTTCACATTTCTGATAATAAATATTTTAAAACACGTTAAAATTTAAAAGATCAAAACTTTATAATGATTAAATTCCATACAACTAACACGTGAGTGTGAAATGATGAGTTATTAATTTATTTAAATTTTTTTTTTTATAGAAATTAAATGTTATCCTTGCAACGTATGCTCGATATATATCAGCTGATTCAACAAATTTGCGTGATGTTCTCGCCGCTAAAATTCCAAAAGAACAAGAACGTGTTAAAAATTTTAGAAAAGAACATGGAAATACTAAAGTTGGTGAAGTTACAATTGATATGGTAAGTGATATAAGTAAATTATTTATTATTCTAATAGTGAATTATAAAATATTATGATTTTTTGTGGGGGTTCTGGTAACACGCACCCAAATATATATTCATATTAGAAAAATTGACCAAAAAATTTTGTGTTCGCTTTTTTAATCCTAAATATTATTTGTGCTGAATTTTCGCATTTGTCCCAAATATAATAGTAAACTCGATTTAAATTATTTTGGGTTTTTTTTAAATCATAAAAATCTTTTTCCTCACTCATATAGTCACAAATTAATTAAATTTTTTCATAATAAAAATCATAAGTTTAGATTCTTATTTATTTAAATTGAATTATTTAATTCAACTTGACGACCTTTTCAAAATAAAAAATAACACAAGCAAACATAGCGCAAATGAATAATTTAAATGCTATTAGCAAATATAAAGTTAAATGCACTTGAGTTTATATTATTGTTTTTGTATTTAGTCAATTTTATAATAACTGAAAAAGTGGCAAACGTCCAAAGTTTGAATAACATTTTTGTATTTTTAAAAATAGGAATATTCTTTTGGAATGGAAATAATTAAAAGCAAAGAAAACTTTAGTTATATATTTAGGAAAAAAACTAAATATATTCACAAAGAATATTTGATGCTAGTACAAATCGCCAATTATGTACATATATGTATATGTCTCTAAAACAAACTCACATAAATATATTTTAATATATCGTCCTTTCACAGAAAATTATAAAACAGATTAATCGGATTTTCCAGTAAGTTTAAGCAAACTTGGTACTTGGTATATTTATATTAGAATTAATAATATTTTTATAAATTTCTGCAAAGGCCGATAAATCAATTTTATAAAATTTTGGAGCCATTTTAAAGTCCCATGTCGTCACATATCAATTATGGCGATTTGCGATATTAATAAAGTACCAAAAGGCCATTTATGTTACCGAAATTTTGATATGAATAAATTTTAATTTTTTTTTAGATGTATGGTGGTATGCGTGGTATTAAAGGTCTAGTCTGTGAAACATCTGTTTTAGATGCTGATGAGGGTATTCGTTTCCGTGGTCTATCAATTCCCGAATGTCAAAAAGTTTTACCAAAAGCAAAAGGTGGTGATGAACCATTGCCTGAAGGTTTATTTTGGTTATTATGTACTGGTGATGTGCCAACTGATGCCCAAGTAAAAGCATTATCAAAAGAATGGGCTGATCGTGCTGCATTACCAAATCATGTTGCATCAATGTTAAATAATTTCCCAACAACATTACATCCAATGTCACAATTTTCAGCTGCTGTAACTGCATTAAATCACGACAGTAAATATGCTAAGGCATATTCTCAGGTATAATCAATAATTTAATTAAATTTACATACGTTAATATTTTTTATTTTTTTTAAAGGGTGTTCACAAATCAAAATATTGGGAATATATTTATGAAGATAGTATGGATTTAATTGCTAAATTACCTGTTGTTGCTGCAACAATTTATTGTAATACATACAAAGGTGGTAAAGGATCTAAATCAATTGATCCAAATTTAGATTGGTCAGCAAATTTCGTTAAAATGTTAGGTTATGATAATCCTGAATTTACAGAACTTATGCGATTATATTTGACCATTCACAGGTAAAAAATAGTTTTAGTGATAACTGAATTTACTGAATTTATTAAATGTGTAACATCGAATTTAATATTGTAAATAGTGATCATGAAGGTGGTAATGTATCTGCTCATACAGTACATTTAGTTGGTTCAGCATTAAGTGATCCTTATTTATCATTTGCTGCCGGTATGAATGGTTTGGCTGGACCACTCCATGGATTGGCCAATCAAGAAGTACTAGTTTGGTTAATGAAATTAAAAGATCAAGTTGGTAATAATCCAACTGAACAAGAAATGAAGGACTTTATTTGGAAAACATTAAAATCTGGACAAGTAATATATAATTAGTTTCAACACATAAAAAATTTATTACTAATAAAATTTTAAATTAATTTTAGGTTGTTCCTGGCTATGGACATGCTGTTCTTCGAAAAACAGATCCTCGTTATACCTGCCAACGCGAATTTGCCCTTAAACATTTACCTGACGATGCATTATTCAAAGTTGTTTCGGCTGTATACAAAGTTGTACCACCAATTTTAACTGAACTTGGTAAAGTTAAAAACCCATGGCCAAATGTAGATGCTCATTCTGGTGTATTATTACAATATTATGGTATGAAAGAAATGAATTATTATACTGTATTGTTTGGTGTATCACGTGCACTTGGTGTATTGGCTTCATTAATTTGGGATCGAGCATTAGGTTTACCAATTGAACGACCAAAATCATTATCTACTGATGCACTTATGAAGGCTGTCAAAAAATAAACAACAACAAAAAAGTACTTATAAACGTAATATATACTTTTATTATTACTTCTTTGTTTTGGATATTCGCGAAAACAGACACATACACCTACAAACACACATACACCTAAAAAATCCAAGCCCATCAAATTCGTCGTTAATTTAAGTTTTAAAAAACCTAAAAAAATGAATAATTAAAGTTTTTATGTTATATATTTACATATTTTCGATTTTCAATTTTAATTGGAAAATAATTTATATTTTTTTTTTGTTGAAATTTATTATTTTCTTTCTACGGACTTGGTTTACAACGAAAATTTTATTTTAAAAAAAAACATCAATTAATATAAAAATATTAAGGAATAAAATTTCAATTATCGTGAAGATTTAATTAAATAAAAAAACCGAACGCGTAGATTTGTAAAGTAAAAACTATAACAAAAAAAATGTGTTACATAGAACGCTTTAAAAAGTCATACATACTTAATTATTATTTAATTTATTTTTAAATTTACACAAATTAATAAGGAAAACTATTATAATTGATCTTTTTTTTTTATTTTCAAAAAAAAAAAAAAAAATATATAATTTTATCTATTAATTATGTTCCATATGTAACATACTGCTATGAGATATATTGTCCTATACATCGTGTTTATTGTCTCATGTAAGGTCATATTGCATAAAGGTATATTATATATATGAATTTGAAATTAGTTTGTTTAACAACTATATTATTTTATTATTATTTCTACAAAATAAACACTCAAATTTGATTTAAAATTAATGAAAAGTTGTATTAAATATAAAAAAAAGAATTATTTAAATTATTTTTAACGAAAAGTCAATTTAAAAAAAATATAGAGTGACAAAAATATATTTCCTAGTCTTTTTATTTTATGTTTTGTGTTGTTTTGATTTTATTTTATTTTTTCATTGTTTTAAAAATTTTTTTTTTTTTTAGATATTAATATATAATTTTTTTATTTAGTTATCAAATTAAAGCTAACTTTTAATATCCAAATAACACATTATAGTCAATAATAAAAATTAAAAAAAAAAACCACAGAATATAACGCAATTTTAATTTCGTAACATTTTCGATGAATGCGCTTATTAATCACAAAAAAAATAAAAATTTAGTAAATAGCTAAATGACAAAAAATATAATTATAATACAAGATGAGTTTTATTATCGCAAACTAGCGACAATAATTAAAAAAGTTAGTATAAAGTATATAATTGTATTGTATTTGTTAAGTTCAAATATAATTGCCATTATTTGGCAGAAATAGCGATTAACCTGTAATGGAAAATGGTAATATTTATTTATATTATTATTATTGAAATAAAAATTAATCATAATTATGGTTGGTGATTTAAACATTATTTTTTATTTAATTTTAAGACGTGAAATATTCCCGTTAATAATAATTCATTGCATATTTGAATTCAGGAAAAGTAGTCTCGACATTGTCCCAATTAAATTTACAATATGAGAGCTAGACCCAACAAAATATACATATATCAAGAGTGAATAAAGTATGAAAATCTGCCCATATTTTTCCCTAGCAAAATATAAAGATATTTTATATTTTGCTAGGGCAGCATATTTCTATGGAAGCTCACAAGAATAAAGGATTCCAATATTTTAATTATGTTAACCAATTAAAATGATCGTTTTGGTTAAATTTCATATTATTCTTTATCAATCTATTTTACTATTACTTTTACTATTCCTTTACTTTTTTCTATTTGACTCATTACCTTGAGTAGTGAGAAGCCAACTAGTAAAAGCAAACGAATTGAATGCAAAAAATCGTTGGATTTGCACCGCTTTTATGGGATTTAATTTCTGCAATTCAGCAAAAACGGCCCAGTACTATATAAATTCAATACCGTTACATTGAAATTACATATATGGTTTGCATGTAAAATGCATAATGATGGTTTTCATGCAACAATTCACCAATTCAACCTTAGCAATACAACTTTAATTTTCGAAGCTTTTTGGAGACCAACTTCGGGCAAGTTTAAACTTTAATATATGTAGGGCTGATTAGACGCATGCTATTAAAGGTCTGAATAGAATAGACACATGGTCAACTTTGTTTAGGATAATGCAGTGCAATTATAAAAGCATCACAATGTTGTATTAATGGCAAGTTGTGGTCACTATATATGATTTTAAATTTGTTTTAGTTGACGAATGGCATGATTGCTTTTTTTTTTAAATTTATTAACATTATTGCGGATGAAGTTTATTATTGACTTTTTTGGAGAACGCGTCGATACAACTACGATCATTTTTAGCCACGTACGAACGTATTTATTGTAATCTTATCGCAAGGCAAGCTGATTTTATATGGTAATAATCTTGCCCAATCTGAAACCGAAACAATGACGGAATCAGTCTTTAGCAGCGTATGAGAACCAGTTTGTCCAAGTAAATTACTCTGAATAGTTTACGCAGTTGTTTACGCGTAAACAATTAAGTAATTTAAATCAACGATTTTAAACAAAATTACGTAAACAAATTCTGATTGATTTTTTTTTAAAAAAAGAGCCATTAGTGAAAATAGAGGTGTTTTTATTTATCATATTATTAATATAAAAGATATTATTAGTATGATTATAAATATGTTTTCATCTTTTAGATCGTCTTCTTCATGTAATTCAAAACAAATACTGCTAAATGAAAACAAAAATGACAGTAATAAATATTATATATAAACTGAATATGAGGTGAGGATCTGTCAAATTAATAGTTCTTTGCAGTTGTTTACAGAATTATACTTTCTTTACTAGTGTTTTTTACACTTTTTAAAAGCTACTATTTACGCGTAAATAGCTAATACTGATGACAGCGTATTGCCTAAATGTAGCATCATTTTTAAATATAGACAAAGATATGCCTAAATGTATGCAAAAATTCAATATATTTGACTTCATCAGAACGAATACGTAAAGTTGTAGTGCTTTCCATTTCCAATCCAAAGAGATTTGACATTTTATCTTCCCAGAAAGAAATATTATATATATTTTGTAATAATTATTATGTGTAAACATTTGTGTCATTGAATTGTACTTTCTTATCAGCTGTCTGGTTAAATTGCATGCTTTTTTAGCTTTTTTTATGAAATCGGGATGTCAATTACACAACATAATTAATATCTGTGCTGTTTCAATTTATTCTGATTAAATTATTTTTTGTTAAAAAATGGCATACGATTTGCAAAAAGAATCAGATGTTAAAGAATATTTAGAAAAACTTGGAATTGAATATCGTTTTGGTTGTTATTCAGAAAGAAAACCAGAAGGTATTTTTGCTATTAAATTTTCAAAATATTGATTGAATACAGATTGAATCATTCAATAATACAATATACATATAATAATTTCATAACCAAAATAACCAAATGCCCTTTTCAGTGTGCCATTTACTTGGTGATTATTTGGAAGGAATTAAAAAAGATTTTGAAAAAGCTTCAAAAGTTTATAAATCAAATTGTGATGATTATGGTTTTGCAAAATCATGTTATAAATTTGGTAATTATAGTTTTCTTGGAAAAGGTAAAAGTGGAAGCAAAGGTGATCCAAAATTAGCATATCAATATTATGAAAAAGGCTGTACTTTAAATGATCCAGAAGCATGTTTACATTCCGGACTTTTATTAGTTTCAAGAGCAATGCCAAAACAAGTTGAAAGAAATGTACCAAAGGTAAAATTTAAAATATTTTAAATAAGCAAGTTTATATATTGTATGCAATTTTAGGGTGTTGAATATCTTTCAAAGAGTTGTGAAATGAATAATGCCACAGCTTGTTTTTATTTATCTGGTATGCATATATCAGGTGTTCAAAAACAAGAGGGATCTGTAGCTATACCAACTCCATCAACATCAATAGCACCAGCAACAACTAAGGAATCAATTAAAGCGTCATCATCTAAAATAGAAAAATCTCTAGAACAACCTACCAGTACACCATCATCTATAGAACAAAAAAAAACAGGCAAAACTGAATTTATTGTTCATAAGGATATGAAAAAAGCATTTCAATTTGCTTATAAAGCTTGTGAGCTCCGAAATATGTATGCATGTGCAAATCTGAGTCAAATGTATGCTAGAGGTGACGGTACAGAAAAAAATGAGGAAAAAGCTGAAAAATTTAAAAAACTTGCTATGGAAATGCAGGATGAACTTAAAAATAAACAATCTACATTATCTTTTCAGCAGGGTATATTACAATGAATAAATTATTATTTAAATTGAAAATTGTTTCCATTAATAAGTTTAAAAAATTAAATAGTTAAATAGATAATTATATAGAGTGCAATACCGCTTTAAACTAAAATTATTCATTTCCGGGAATTTAATTTATACTTAGATCATATAAAATTGTGTACTTGATTCATTTCCGGGAATTTAATTTATACTTAGATCATATAAAATTGTGTACTTGATGCTAAACAAAATTAAACTGTTGAACAATTTTTGTCAAAAATAAAACAAAAAATTTATTTTTAGAAGATTTAAAATTTATTAATTTAAAGAAATTAAAAATTAAATTCAAATTTTTGAAATTACAAACAAAAAAAAATTAAAATGAATTCATGTTTTGAAAATAAAAAACGTTTTTAAAAGATTTTCATATTTTTAATATAATATATTTTAATCTTCATCCAATTTATATAGTTTCTTCATATTCTCAACAAAGCCCTGAACAAACTTATCCATATAATTACTCCATACTTTACTCCGTAATTTACAAATAGAATCTTTAAAATTACACAGCATTTGTTTAAATTGGCTTTTATTTTTGTTAATATTATTTTCAAAATATTCCTTTTTATTTTGTAGTTTATGAGTAAGTTTTTCCATTCTGTACATACATATAAAAAATATATATATATATATATATATATTTACAAAAACCATATTGAATATACTTACATATCAATACCTTTGCTTAACGAATTAATGCAAATATGTTCTTCAAATTTCAATTTTTTGCGTAAATTATGCATTCTTTTATGTGATTCGACATATTCTTTCGCTGATTGTTCGTAATTTTTGAAAAATATTTCAATATCATTTTGCACATTGAATTCATTTGGATATTTAGATATATTCTTATATTTTTCGGATATATTATTTGTTATATAATATAATTCATTTTTGAATTTATTATAGGGATCCACAACTATATTTTTATTTTAGAAAGAAAAAAGAAAATATTAAATTAAAAACTCATAAAAGATAAATTAAAAAAAAATGTAATATATATTCAAATATATATATATATATATAATCGTCACCTTCGTCATCCGGTTGATCATTATTTTCAAATCTTCTTTTCAAAGAAATTCTACGTTCCTCCGTATGATTGTTACCTTCAATACGAATTGTTTTTGTACGTGTTTCAATAATTTCAACATTTTTATTATTTTTGGTTAAAATGGTATTACATTTAGTACTAGTATTAGATCTCCAGCTACTGTCATGTAGTGGTGATTCTTCGGTATAAACAGAATATTCTTTTTCAATATTTTCTTTCGAATGATCTTGAGATTGCTGCAAACTATCTATATTCAACTGTCCTAATACAATTGGTGTTACATCACCATCATCATTATTGCTGACTTTATTTTTTGCACCATTTTCATTTTCTACAACAGCTGAAACACTATCATTAGGATATTCCTCATTATCTTCAATTGAAACATTTCTAGTATATGTTAAATGAGTTAAATTTAATTCTGGTAATTTTGGTTCTGCATGACGAATTTGTTCAATAGACATATCACTATTATCACTATTTAAATTTTGAATATTTTTGTTGTCGATGTCATTTAAGAATTTTTCATATAACCAAGTTTTATCACATCTCTGATTTGGTGTTATTGTAATTTCATTGTCATTATCTCCAATAATTTCATTATTATCCTGTTCGTCTTCATCTTCAGTTAATAAATCATCAATTTTGTTATAATTTGAATTTATGGGAGAATGCAAATTATTTGGAGTTGAAACGGATGTGTTAATAATCAATTTCTTTGAATCTGTTCCTCTTGAAGACGGTGATGACAATTTCTGATCATATTTGTCAATATTACCAAGTGTTTTTATACAATTTTTATTTTTCTGGTGCGATTTCTTATTAGATTCGATTAATTCTTGTAAATTACGAATTTTTTGTGAAAATGATATACTACTATGTTTTTCATTCGATTGTTCTACAGCTATATTTTCTGAAGTATTTAATTTTAAGCCTTGTTTATCTCGTGTTTGTAATATTATTTTATTCTCGTTATTTTTTAGTATTGTTTTGTTTTCAGATTTCAAATTCTTAGCTTCTTTGGTCTTAGACATTTTCGAACATACATTATCACAATCATTATTAGTTACATTTTTTTTAGTACTACTTTGAATGTTATCATTTAAAACGATATTTGGATTAGACATTTTCTTATGTGTAGTTTTCCTTTTTTGCATATTTCCTTTAGTATCCTGTTTCGTTCTTTTAATTGTACGTTTGGATAGTATATTTTTTAAATTTGTAGAAACTACATGTTCTTCTGATAATTCTTCTTGAAATATCTTCACTGGCTGCGGAAAAACTGTTGGTTTTTTATCAAGGAGTTTTGTACTGTTTCGGTTACATATTTGCGATTCCAATAATGGAATTTCAGGTACAATATTATTTTCACATTCAAATTTATCTTTTACATATGCATTTTCTTCAACAGCTAAATCATAAACTTGTGAATTCCCATTTTGTTCATTATCAAGATTGGCATTAATTTTGTTTTCTTTTTCAGTTGTTTGAATTGGTTTGAAATTTAATGTAATTTCATCATAATTTTCAATATTATTTCTATATGAAGTAAAATTAGAATTTTTATTGTCAACTAAATTTTTTTTAATATGTTTTTTATCAACTGATGTTCTTCTTTTCAAAGATTTTTCACGTCGTTTTTTTGGCGGAGGTTGAGGTGCATCTTTAAGAATTGTTTCCAAATCATAAACATTTCTCTCAGGTCCAGATGTTTTAAAAAATTTTCTTGTAGTTCGTTCAATACTGGCATCAATAACTTTTAAATTATCAAAAACTGTATTAAGTTCTTCAGGAGTATATATAACACGATTCTTTTTATTTTTAAGCTTATTTGTAATACCAACAAAACCATTATTTCTTGCATATTCCTGAACAGTTTTATTTATTTGTTCAGTCTCAACATTTAATGAATTAGATGGTTCAATAGTAATAATTTCATTAATATGATAATTATTTCTATCTTTAGCAAGTGGACGCACCATATTTACTAAACGTAAACTGCTATTAATTGGAAAATCATTTCCTGTGAGTCTGGGTTGTATATGACCAATTCTCGATTTCGGAGATTGATGTATTTCAACAGAATGTTCAAAAATTTGAGAATCTGAATTTATTTTACGTTTTAGGTTCTCACTTTCATTATTTTTAAAATCATCAACTGAATTATTAACTGCTTTGGATTCAAAGTCAGTAAATTCTTTATATAATTTTTGATCAGTTTTCTGTTGAACATGTGTTAATTTTATAGGCTTATTAGAATTAGAATTTTTTTGCATATTCTCGTTTTCAATTGTAGAATTTTCTTTGTTATCTGAACCAGTTAGATTATTTTGCTGCAATATATTTTCTGTGTTTTCCAATTCATAAACATTTTTTTGACTGTCATTGACAATCTCTTGTTCGATATTTGTATCATTTTTAGTAATTTTAGATACAACTGTTTTTTCAACTTTATTATTTAATTTTGAAGTCCTCAATTTTGATGTACTTCTTAAAGCATATCGTCGGGGATTCATATTAGCTTCAACAATTGTTGTGTTATCAATATGAAATTTTTTATCATCTTTAGTTTTAATATTTTTTCCTAGTGCAATTTTATTGGGCATTTTAGTAAACATCGAAGTTTTGGAAGATTTAATTATTGGTAATTTGACAACACATTTCATTGAAAATGTCGTTTCAAATGATTCCCGTCGACTCATATGTTTTCTTTGATTGACTTGAGGATTTTCATCAGATGTATCCTTTGCATTTTCTATTGCGACTTTGGAAGTTTGTTTTGAATTTAATGAAATTGTAGTTTCTGGAACAATTGATGATTTTAAATTACTAAAATTATCATTGTCACATGTTTTAGCAGTACAATCATTATCAGTTTCAGAAATATTATTATTTATTTTATTATATTTCCCTGGCATGTAATTTAAATATAAATCTTTATGGGATCTCTTTTTTTCTTTTGATATTTGTTGTGTTTCTAAAATTTTTATTTTTGATTTTACTCATTTGTTTATTAAAAAAATAAAATTTATATTACTTTGGTCTTTAAATTGATGAAAAATGTTAAAACCAATTGTATCAGAATGTTGATCTTCACTCATATTTTTCTAAAAGAAAATTTTAGAAGGAAATTTAATACTGTATTCATTTTATTTATATATGTTGTTTTACACTTATTTTTGAATTCATATACTCAATAATTTTAGCTTCTTTAATAAGAATTAAATTTTTAGTTGTGAACTGTAATGAAATATCCTTAATGTCTTCTAAATTAAATCGTATATCGTCTTCAAATGAAGGTGGTACAAGACGAATTTTCTCAGCAGCTTTAATATGAATTATGCATAATTCTCTACAGTATTTGAAAATATTAAAATTATTTTAATTAAATAAAAACTAAAAATATTTCATTACTCTTTTAGAGTCATTGTATCTACAGCAATTTCTACTAAAATCCATATCTTTTTATTATTAAATCGTGAATTTTGTTCTGGAAAAAAAGTTTTACGATCACAAAAAAAGGATACTGTATGTTTTGATGAGTTAAAATCAATCCATAATGGTTGTTCAGACTTTGTATTTATCTGAAATCATATTAAATAACAAAAAAAAAAAAAAAAAAAAAATTAAAAAAAAATACCATTGGTTTTCTTATAACTAACGTTCCTATATCACCCGAACAAGCAATAATTGAATATACTGGAACTTCATCTGATATCTTCATATTAAACGTATTAAGAAAAATTCTTGAATCCTACATAATCACATAATTAAATAAAATTATACTAGATGAAATTTTTGGTTGAAAATATTAACAATTAACTACCTCATCGAAACAGTTTAAACGAAAATCAAGAAGCATATCACGCAATTCATTAGATGGCATAATTTCATTAAGCACCTCATTTTGAATTGCACGATCGACAGATTTTATATATTTTAAAACCAATTCCAACGCATTCAGTTGAGTGTAGTAATTACCCGTAAAGAAAATACATTGAATAATTACAATACTATAAAAATTAATACATAATAATATAAATATTATTATTAATTTTATTTTAATATTATAAGTTTTTCTTACATTACACTTTCAGTTTGTTCTACAAATGTAGATTTAATTAAATTGACTGATATTTTTGATACAATTTCTGACCAAATATTCAGTAATTCGGATCTGTAATGAAGAACATGGGCTCCGGTTGATAGTAGTTGAGCTAGATGTGGGGTAATTTTGTAAAAAATTTCATCATATTTTACACAATCTTTTGGAGTAATACATCTTTGAAAGGTAAGCTATAACGAATATATAGAAACAATTGAAAAGAAAAATTAAAAAACAATTGATAAAAAAACTAAATTTTATAAATGGGAGAACATAAAATCGCCTTACAATTGGAAGAGAAAATCGACCATACCTTAAAAGTTTCGGCCAAATCTACAGCACATTCTGCTACTGTATCAGGAAACCTATATTTGTATTTTTCAAGCATTTCAAATCCTTGATGGAATACATTCCAAAGATTTTCCTTATAATCATATAAAATATCTAATATTAAAAAAATTAATTATTTTATGCAAAAACATGATGGCCTACCAATAATGCAGTTCCTTGACGAATATCATGGCATTTCTTTTGAAACTTTGTACGTAGTTTATTCTCTTTATCAAAAAAAGATACTGTAGATGTCGAAGTGGAGAACATTTTGCCAATAAAAAATAAAAAAATCTAGGAACTTTTAATTTTTAAAATGTTAACACTAAAAACGTTTTTTATATAATTAAAAATCAAAAACTTACATTATATAATATATAATATATTTTGAACTCTCCAGATAATAACAAAATATTGGATATAATATTAAAATTTAAATCCAAATTAATAACTAACTGCCGTCGTTCGTTAACAATTTAATGGTTTCTTTTTTTAATAATTAATATATACCTATATATTAAACTTTTCTAAAGATGAGTAAGATGACAAACTTGGTTTGTTAACAGCGTACGCATACTGCGATAAAATTTTAAAATTGAAACAGTGCAGTGGAGAATAGCAGAATAATTGAAAATTGTAAATAGGACAAAAATAAGATAAAACAAAGAATATAGTTTTTTAAATTTAAATATTAAATGATTAAATAGCATAATATTCATATCAGCACTGAACGGAACTGCATTATCATTTTTACCATGTTTGTTTAGACTTTTAGTAGACAATATTTTACAATCTCCAGAGCTATACTTACCAGGGATGGAATTTGTAGACCTATTGTACTTTTTTGTTGTAGTACTTTCCCAAACAAAAAAGTACCGTAGGACCCCGAGAGATTGTTAGACTTGTGAAATAATTTTCTATTTTTATAAAATAATGACTTTGATAATTGTTCTAAATTTTTAATATTAACTGAAATGATACGTACAATTACAGAAAATAATTTCAATACCCTGTAAACAAAAAGTATCGTTTATGTTCCGTAAAAGATGAAACTTCTTCATACAAAACATCGTTAACGTATCGTTTTGAAGGATCGTTATTACATCGTTTGAGATTTACCAGTCGTGTGATAATGGAAATCGAAACGATGTTTTATAGATGTAGTAGTATGCCGTTTTTATTCCGTTTTGGTGAATTATAAACGATACGTTTTTGGCGAATCGTTTTTATATCATATTTAGTGAATCTTTTATGTATCGTTTTTAACGTATCATTTTTAAATCGTATTTGGCGGTTCTTTTATGTATCGTTTTTGGAGAATCCTTTATGATACTAGTTCTTTTTTTTAAAAAAATAAAATAAAAGAAATTAATGTTGTTTAATTTATTAAAAATTATTTATTATACATATAATTTATTTTAATTAATTATATCCAAAATATGAATTTGTACATTTTTAAATATAAATATAAATATTTGGCATTTCCTGTGTAATATTTTGTCCTTGTAAATTTTTAAGTTCGTCTGTAGCCGAATCAAATATGTATGATGAACCACTACAATTTGCTTTCTTACGTGCATGACTTGAACTTGGAATTTGTTCTTCTACTGCTTGAATTTCAGCAATATTTATACTTCTTCGTTGATTACAACAAATATTTTTCATATCTCTAGCGTCTAGCCACTTCATAATAACCTTTCTTATTCATTTTTAATTTTAACAGTCTTTAATTTAATAATTAATAAATTTTAACTATCACAAATCACTTTTTATATTAAAATTTAAATAACGAACAAACAGAAACAAAGAATCTTAAATAAAATATATTTTTTTTTAATTTGACAGCACAGTACACTCAAATTATAATTTTTTTTTCTATGCAGTGTACACTCATGAATCAATGTTTACTTTCAAATAATATAGTTAGATACTGTCCATTTTGTCAAGAAGATGGTGGAAGAAAAGGGTAAGCTTTGGCACGGATCGGACCTACATGTTGTAGGTAAGGATGAGGTGCCAAAGTTAACAAAGGTTACTTTGTGGTTAAATGAAGAAACAAGAGAGCCACAAGAAATTTTAAAATTCATAGACCTACTAAATAAGAATATGAACCTGAGGGCACACTCCTGGACTATCTTCCACCGTGAAGTTAAGAAGGAAGGCCAGCTACTTGTTATGGGAGTCGGAAACGAGTCTTTGATGACTCTAAAGGAGGCTTCTGGTTGGGTTTATTACTTGTCCAGGAAATTCCAATTTAATCTCCCAAAACAAGCAGAAGTTGAAGGTAATGATGAAGCCAAACCGAATAAGGAAGACGGTGATCTAGACTCCTTACTAGGTGCGGTTAATGATATGGATATGGATGATTCCGAGGTTGGTACCAGTCTCAACAGTTTTTCTGATGACGACAAAACGCTAACCGACGAAGAGTCTCTTAATGAAACTGTTATTTTTGCAGAAACGGAATTAATAGAGTCTCCGATGAGGGACACTATTAAAAAAAGATCAACTCTATCCGAATCATCATCATGAAGGTTGTACAAGCAAACCTTCATCGCAGCTGGACGGCTACGAGTAAATTGAAAGAACACCTACTTAGAGGTGAAGCAGATTTAGCACTTATACAAGAACCTATGACTAAGGATAACAAGGTTCAGGGGTGGAGTGCAAAGGAATTCCAAGTCTTTTATGAAACGAGTGAAGGTAGGCCAAGGTCATGTATAATTACAAAAAAATGAGATAATATGGTTTATATTCCACAGATTAGTAATAAAGATAATGTTGCTATTTTATGGAAGGGTTTAGAAAGTTCATCAGAGATAATTTTGGTTTCATGTTATCTCCCCTACGACTCACCCAATCCTCCGCCATCGGAGGGATTGGAAGTAGCGGTTGAGTACTCTAGGATAAAACATAAACAGATGATAATAGGCTGCGACTCCAACTCACATCATATCGTTTGGGGTAGCACGGATACTAATGAAAGGCGTAAGTACTTATTTGAATTTTTATTTAATAGCGACCTATACTTATTAAATAAAGGTTGTAAGCCAACCTTCAGGAATAAGAATAGGAAAAATGTATTAGATATAACTTTGACAACCAAAGATATCCATGTATTTATAAAAAATTGGCACGTCTCAGACGAACCATCATTCTCAGATCACGCATGGATTTGTTTTGAAATAGAATCGGTTGATAAACAGATTCCTAGGTTTAGAAATCCACGTAAAGCAAATTGGCAAAAATATAAAGAATTACTAGGTATTAGCTTAAACGAAGCGGATACTATAACAGAACTTAATAATCCTGATAATCGAAGATGAAGTCAAAATACTGACGGATTCGATGATGAGAGCTTTTGAACAGGCCTGTCCACTGCAGCAATGCTGCAGAATGCAAACGCCGAAATGATGTATAGACTCTGTAGACTATTCAGAGCATGCATAAATTTAGGTTATGTTCCCAGAAAATGGCAAGAGTCGAAGGTGATTTTCATTCCCAAACCCGGGAAAAATAATTACGCATCGTCAAAAGCATATAGACCAATAAGTTTAACTTCTTTCTTACTTAAAACTTTGGAAAGAATAATTGAAGTAGAAATTAGAGCAGGCATACCAATATCAGAGCTGTCACCCAACCAGCATGCATATTGTAAAGGTAAATCGGTTGATTCTGCATTACACAGAATTGTCCATTTAATAGAGAAATCGTTCATTCTAAAAGAGGTAACTCTTGGAATGTTCATAGATATAGAAGGAGCTTTCAACAATATTGAAACAAGATCAATTGTAGACTGCCTAATTAAAAAGGGCGTAAATAGCAAACTCGTAGCATGGATATCTTTCATGTTGAGAAACTGAAAAATTAGTGCAAACTTCGGTAGACCAATGCTATCTTACGGTGCTTTGGTTTGGTGGAATTCGTTAACTATCAAATCGAATTTAAAAATCTATGAAAAAATACAACGCCAATGCTGTATAGGTATAACAGGTGCACTAAAAAGCACACCGTCAAAAGCTTTAGAGACTATATTAAATATTCAGCCAATAGACATACATGTCAAAAAAACAGCGGCCAATACGGCTGTTCGTCTTAACTTGACATCAAATTTGATAAAAACAGGTCTTAGTGTTCCACATACAAGCATTCTAGACTTAGTATGTACAGGGAATTATAAAATGGAGGATCAATGCGATTACCAAATGAAAAAGAAAGATTTCAACCATAAATTTTTCAATTAGAATACCGTCTAGAAGGGAATGGGTAAATAATACACCCATCCCACTGGATAACGTTGTGGTTTATACGGATGGCTCAAAAATGGATACAGGATGCGGCGCTGGTGTCTTCGCAGGATTTAAATTTAAATCAAACACTCAGACTAGACTCCTACACCACCATCTTCCAAGCTGAAATTGCTGCCATAAATCATGCTGCAGAAACTATGATTTCAAGAAATATAAACAATATGAGGATAAGTATATGTTCTGATAGCCAAGCGGCATTAAAATCCTTGGCTAACATCTCAACTCACTCAAACTCACTCAAATGTAAAGATAATCTTAACATATTGGCAAACCATAGTAATGTGAAACTTCTCTGGTCACCCGGTCATTGTATGATCGAAGGCAACGAGAAGGCAGATGAACTCGCACGTAGAGGTGCCACTGAAATCTCCCTAGATATTCATAACATTTTGTACCCTGCGATAACGATCAAAGGTTCAATAAATGATTGGGCAAACAGGTATAGTACTTTGAAATGGAACGAGCAGAACAAATGTAAGTACACAAAAACGTTCTAGGGTAATCCTAACCATAAAAAGTCTAAGATAATTTTAAGAATGAATAAAGCTACAGCGAGATTGTACACGGGAATTATCACTGGCCATGCTATTCTCAGAAAGCATGCAATGAGATTAGGACTCACATCTTCTTCCATTTGTCGAGGATGTATGGAGGAAGATGAAACGATGATTCACTTGTTGTGCCACTGTCCCTCGATCCAGCAAAAAAGGTTCAGAAAATTGGGTAAATTCTTTATAGATAATCTGAAAGATGCGGGTAAACTAAAGCCAGCCAAGGTGATTTCGTTCATTAAAGAAGTGGGATGGGTCGACACGCTGTAGCTCTGGTACAGTGTTCGGCTGAAGGGTACAACGGGCCCGCTTTTATGTGGTCTATGTGCGAGGGATGTGCGACCTTCCCACTACTTTAAAACCAACCAACCAACCAATTTTCTGTATTTTTATCTTTTTTAATAATCTGGAAGACAATAATATTATTAAATGAATGATATTTCATAAAGCGACATACTTTTATCAATTTACTTGCAAAAATAAAGAATTGGTAAAAAATTACGGGTAATTTCTATGAAAAATAACAGAAATACCGTGTATTTTTTTTACAAAATACACAAAATTTTCTGGGGTCGAATTCTCTGAATAGATATCGAGTATACGATATCGAAATTTGTGGTATTTGGGATGATAGCACTCGATTGATCGAGCATTTAAACGATAATTTCATTCGATACATATTTTGATATCGAGTGGTCGCTTTTTTATGTTTTTTTTTTTTGTTGGAAAATGGTATATTATTTTAGAAATAATGTAAGTACATAAATATAAAAAACAATTATTATTTATTTAATAAAAAAAATTAATAAATGCGGTGTACACAAACTGTTAAGGTGAATATAAAGTCATTTTATATACTTGTTTTATTTATAGGACAAATTGCAATAAAATCAACCAAAAACAAAAAATGAAATGTTGGTATCATCCACTAGCTAAAGCGAATAAAGTAGCTGCCAACATTGATAATGAGAAATAACCTTACAGATTATCTAATATATTTAACACATAAATAAATGCTTCTTTTGTAAATCGAAATCTTATTTTGAATCTAAAATAAATTTATTTTGTAGTCATAGGTAAAAAATCGCAAATTTAATTGTTAAATAAAAATTAGTGTTGTTATCCAAAGCTAATGGACTGGACTGCTGCAATCTCTTAACTGCCATTTTCTTACCCTTTCTGCAAATACTTCCTTCATTACCGTCAGAAAATGATGATAATAATAACTCACTCATACCTAAACTATTTTTTTTTTATTTATATTTATTTTACTTTACACAATTAACGAAAACCCTTATTATTATCAAAAAAAAAAATTATCTTTCGACTTTCAAACTACGAAAATTTCACATTTTGACATTTCAAATTGTAGTAAAATCTATTACGATTTTTTAAAAATTTCGATTCGATTGCAATCGACTGCTATAATTTGAATTTGTTTTCTCGAGAATCGTGATCGAAATTTTTACTCGATATCTAGTCAGAGAATCCGACCCCTGTATTTTTGCCTTTTTTTAATAATCTGGAAGACAATAATATTATTAAATGAATGATATTTCATAAAGAAACATAATTTTATCAATTTACTTGCAAAAGTAAAGAATTGGTAAAAAATTACGGGTAATTTCTATGAAAAATAATTGCTGTATGGTCAAACAGCAGGGTTGACCATACGTAATATTCAAGTTTAATGTGTAGGTTCAGTTCATTTTTACAGACAGAAGATGTTGTATAAGTTTTTGAATCTCTGTTTAGTTATCCGCTAAACTGCCCACATATTTAAAAAAACAGTATATGTATTGTCCATCTCCAAATTAAAGTTCTAGTAGGTATTTTTACTATTATCATGTTTGTTTTATTATTATCTATGATTAACACCGCGTCATTTACAAAACTCATATTATGGATATACAATCTTACATTTCATTATCACTTTCTTGAACCTAAAATTTTTATTAACTCGCCTTTTCTTATTTATTTCCATAATCCGATAAAAATTTATGTTATAATTATTAAATAAAAATCATGTTTTCCTTTTTTTCCAGTTTTTTTTTTATTTTTTATTTTTAAATATTTATTTCATCATTATTTTCTCTCTCATTTTTATAATAAATTTTAAAGTGTTTATAATCATGTTTCATTTAAATATTTCTTACAGTTTTCTCTTCTGTTTTTTTAGTATCATTTTATAATATTTAATTTTTTTTTTTATTCATATCTCTTTATTTTCTTTATTATTCGCAATTTACTTTTAATCATCATCTTTTAAAATATCAATCTTTATTTTAATAATTTTAGCAAAAAAAATTTTTTTTTTATATTTAAAGTTTATTCTTTTCTCATTTGCTATAATATTCAATATTATTTATTGAATTTATTATTTTATTTTAATTAAATCTTTATAATTATATTGTTAAATATAATTTAATAAATTTATACGAAAAAAAAAAAATGAATTATAATAAGAAACAAATAAAAAGTGAAACGATTTTTATTTATTTTTTTAATAAATTAAAAATATGAAATTATTATTTCGATTTTTCATGGTTTTTAATATTATATTTATAATAATTTTTTTTTATATTGTATATATATAGTATATGTATATATAAATTTATAATAATAAAAAATGTAAAATTCATTTTTTTATTTTTTTTTAGCATATTTTTGAAATCATTAAAAAATTAAGGACAAATTGATGTGCCCCTATTTTTTATATGTTGTATAGAAAATGTAATATACTAAATTTATTTTAGTTATTATATTTAACTTTTATTAAATGTGAATCGAACTGTTAATAGTTTGACGAAAAAAAAATGTTATCTTAATAATTATAAATAAATGTAATGCAGATGATTTGCGGCGAATTCACATTTAACCGAATTTACACAATTGAATTGATTTAAATTAACGAATCTAAATTTACCAGAATAAATATTCGGTCAATTAAGTTTAATTGTGTATTGAGTGAAACATAATTTACGATGTTTCACTCAATTGTAAATGCAATCAATTGTCCATACAGTCAATTAACCGTATAATTCGAAACTGTATTAACTGCCATCAGACTGTTAATTTATTAATTTTGGTTAATATTTTGACAGCTGTCAAACTATACATAAAAATGTTAATAATATTTCCATAACCAGTAATCAAACACTCAATAGTAAATATAAATTTAAACTATTTTATTGAAAATAGTGTATTTAAATTTTGGAATAAATATTATATAATTTAATACTTTAATTTGACAGCTGTCAAATTACAATAGAATATTTTTACAATCTTATGACTAATAAAAAATAACATTTTTTTTTATTATTATATTTTATATTAAAACTATTAACATTTCAATTCATAATTAAAATTATAGTAAAAAATTGCTTTTATATTTTGGCATTTAGATTTTAAATAAGTTTTTATTATTAATTGTTTTTTTTTAGTATAATAAATTCACATGCCAAATAACATGTTGTTTGTTTAAACGTTTTTGCGTAAGTTTTTAATAGTTTTTAATTATGTAAATTTATATTTTTTTATTGGTTTTTACTTAATTTTAAATAAAAATAAAGCAAATATTTTTTTTTATTAAATTTTTATATGTATATAGTATTTTTTTTTTTAAATTTATTTATTTATTTAGCGTGTGTATTTTAAATTGTATTTAAACTTTTTTTTTAAAGAAATAATCGAAATATTTCTATTTAAAGAGCATTAATTTTTAATATAATATATTTTTTTTTATATTAATATTTTTAAATATAATTTTTAATGCGTTAAAAATTTCTTCAATTTTTTTATATAAATTATATTATATTAAATATGCATATAATTTTTTTTTTTATGTTTAATAAACATTTTTAAAGTTTGTAATCTTTCTTTATCATGATTTTTAAAATATTCCAATGTAAATTAATTGTGAATATTATTCTCTTTAAATAAAATAAACAAAAATTCCAATAATATTATTTTTTTTATTTATTTTATTTGGAGAATTTTATATTATTCGTGATTTTCGATCTTGTAAACACAAATATTTTTTATAACCACACATTTTCATATATTTATTTTTTCAAATTTAAATTATTTTAAATAATATTTTTTTTTATTTTTTCCATGGTTGAAAATTATTACAATTTTTGTTGTTCTTGTGTATTGCTGTTAGTAAAGCAAGCAGAAAAATTTATGAAATAATAAAAAAACCAAAAACAAAATATTTTCGAAATTTTTTTCAAAAAAAAAACTTGTGTTTATATTTACATAAAATTATTAAATGTAAATAATTAGATTTTCCTGGATTTTAATGAAAAATTAAATAAAAATGTTTGTATATTTTTCTTGGAAACACAAAAAAAAAAAAATATTTAATTTTTTAATTCATTTCTTTTTTATTTACTATCCTGTCGTTTTGACTTCCATTTTGTGTTGTTATAATGATTTTTTTATATTTTAAAATTTTGTTCATCAATTGACACAAACATTTTCTAGATAAATTTCTTTGATTTTCTTTCATATTTTCAGAAATAATTATTAAAAAAAATAGTTTTTTTCTGACAATTCGTTTTTGTTTGTTGTGTCTTTTAATATATGCATATAAATAATATTTAATGGTAATATTTTATTACGTAAATTGTAAATTATTAATAATAATAATAAATGTATGAAAAAAAGTGATTTTTTATTATTATTAATATTTTTGTTATTTATAAAAAAAAAAAAAAAAAAAAAAAACAAATAAAATATTTATTATTATAATATTTTGTATAATTATTTATATTATTATTTTTTAAATTTATTTCAATTTCTTTAGAAAATTGAATGTTAAACACACACGTGAGAAAAGTTTTTTTTTCTTTGTAATTTATAGTTTTTTTTATGTACTTATTTGTTATTACTATTAGTTAATTTTTGAATATATATATATATTTTTTTTTTATTTGATTTTTCAAAATTTTCGATTATGCATTTTAAGATTTTGTAATACATACATATTTTTACATTTATATTGTATATTTTATAAGTAAAAATAATTAAATGAATTTTTAAATAAAAATTTTAGGAATCATATTAATAATGAAGCCGATTTAATTAATTATTTTTATAATATATATTATTATTGGTATTTTGAGGTCAATTTACAAAGAAAAACAATTCACAGACAAAAAAATTTCACGATTTTATCGTAATAATTCAAGTGTTTATTTGTCCCTCAAAGTTTCACCATGTCGCACATAATGGCTACATAGTGTTTGTAAATCGATAAAACTTTTGTCTGCGAATTATTTGTGAATTGACCAGGTATCATTATAATTTTATAATGATAACATTTTTGTTTATTATATTTATGTCAATTTAAGAGAAGGAAACTCTTTCAATATTATTTTTTTGTAGTTCTTTGTGTTTTTTTTTTTATAGTATTTTCATTAATTTGAATTTGATTAATATGTCAGTAATTAGTTAATTAATTAAAAAGATAATTGATTATATTTGACATTTATTAACGAACAACAACAATTCAGCTTTAGTTATCGTTTCGAAATTGAACTGTATCCAATTGTTTTTATTATAATTATATTGTGTTAATTGATTTGAAATAAGTACTTTTGCCATTTTCCTGTTTTTATTTGAAATAAATAAATATTTAAATTTCTTTTAATTTTAGTTTTCTTACAAAATTTTGTTACAAGTTTCTCAGATTCAATTTAATACAAAGAATAGCAAGAAGTTTTTAATTCTCAAACATATTATTCGAGAAAAATTTAAGATTATTGATGTATATTTCTTGCTATTATCGATTGATCTAATATATCTTTGTCCACAGCAGTTGCTTTACGTACTGATTATTAATTAAATCTGATCATTTAAAAGTCATGTACAGAGTACAGTCATTTATAATAAAGTTAAGTCGAGAGATAATTTTAATTATCGCATTGAAATTATTCTTTTTTTTTTTAATTTGTTTTAAAATTTTCCTTTCGTTTTCAAGAAAAATTTACAATCTGATTTGTATTATTTATAATGTAATATTGGAACGAACTTTTCAATTACACATTTTTCCATTTTGTAAGTTTTTTAATAGCTAATAAATTTACACAACAACTTTTTTTTGTTTAAAACCTAAAATTATATGTATAAACGGAATGAAAATTTTCATCTATTGCACAGTAAAATTAATAAAATATTTAATTGATTTTTTTTTTATTTAATTTTTTTTTTTAATTCAAAATATAAGTGCATAATTATAAATATATTATTTACATTTCCTATAATATTATTTCATTAATTGATAAATTTACATTCTTGATTGTATACATTCTGATGTAAGCAGTTCGTGGATGGTATTGTAATTTTTGTTATATATTTTTCAAAATTATATAAATAAAAAATTTGGGAGAAATTTTTTTCCATTACAACAATATAACACACAACATATCCCGAATAATATTTACAACCAAAGAGATCCACTACAATACATATGAAATTATTTAAAAACTGTATAATGTTCGACTTGCTAAACAATAAATCGAAATCTCAATTGGAGAATTACTGATTTTCGAGATTGATTTTAATTAAATATATTTCAAATATTGATAAAAAATAGAACGTTCAACTTTAAACTCACTAACAGCGAGTATAGTAAAAGTATTCTGCCAGACTCTTTAACAGTAAAATTTACAGTTTACAAGTCGAAACATTTAAAAAGTGTGAGAAATACAATTTTTTTAACTTTAAAATATTTTTTTTTGTTGGCACGTTTGTAAAAATTCCGAAATTCGACGTTTACAGAATTTGGCCAATAATCTTATCCTAAAAAAACATTATATATTTCAATTAAAAAACTTTGTAAGGCCTTTTGCATACTACATCCGAAAAGTTGAGCAAACTATTCACAAATTAATTCTTTATGATTTTTAATTCATATGTTTACAGAAATACAGATATTTTATTTAAATATTGCATTTTCTGATAAAAAGTAAAATCCCTGTAGTACTTTTTATCAGAAAATGCAATATTTAAATAAAATATCTGTATTCCTGTAAACATATGAATTAAAAATCATAATCAATTTGTGAATAGTTTGGTATCAAATTATTTTGAATTTTTTTTTTAATTTCTTCAAAAATTGAAAAATTAAGTTTTTTCGTATCAACTTTTCGGATATAGTATGCGGAACGCCTAAGCTGCCAATAAGTTTGCCTATTTTTAGATATTTTCTAATTCTACATTGTTTCCGATATTCTATCTATATTGTACTTTTAGATCTTTCTCCACAGTCTACTATTTTGAAATTAGTTTTTATTTGGAAATGTAAATAAATTTATTAATTTTTTTGTATACATCACACTTTCAATTTGAATTTTTAATATAAATAATTTAATTAGTAAACTGCGCTTAATTAATATTAATCTAAATTTCTTATAACTTATGCAGAAATTCTTTTTTATTGTTTTATATTTTTTATAATTATATACGTAATATTATAATCAAAATTATGAAAAAAAAAAAAAAACAATAAATAAATAATATTAAAGGAAACAAAAAAAAATTGAATGTTTTTAGTATAAATTTTAATCAGTTTTCTCTTTCATTTTTACATAAAAATTTTGTATTTTTTTTTTTTTAATTTATTTTTAATATTGGTTCACTTTTTTATAAGAGTTTTATAAATATTTTAATTCTATTTATATTGGAGAATTCGTAAATAAATAATATTTTTTTTATTTTTTTTTCTAAATTCCGCTGAATTACATTTTTTTTTTGTTTAATTCTAATATAAATAATTATATATTTTAAATCCGAGTGTAAAAAAAAAATTGTTGTTTTCGTTTTATTTATATTTAATTCAGCACATTTAAAATTCAATCATTTACTACATGATCTTCTTTGATTGTTAAATCAGATTGTTGTTGATGGTGTTGTAATTGTTGTTGCTGAGATTGCTGTTGTTGTTGTTGTTGCTGTTGATGATGTTGTTGTTGTGTTAAATCCTTATGATCATTAGAGTGTTTATGCTGATCAGATGGATTTGTTGGATGTCCTTAAAATAACATTAGTTTATCAAATTCGCAAAAAAAAAAAAAAAAAATTGAAGATACATAATTTTATTATTTGTTAGGAATTTTCCGATTTTCTCTTTATTTAATTGATTTGATTTTATAATTTTTTATTTTAATATTATTTGTTGTAATCTTCATTTTATTCATGTAATGTAATAATAGTGATTTTTAATAATAATTTATAATAAATTTTATTTATATAATTCTTTTTATTTTTATTTATTTATATTTTAAAATTATTTTTTTATTATTATTTTTTTTTATATATCTTTTTTTTTATGTATTATTAGTATAGGTTGAAATATTCTCACCTCTGTTACCACCACCACTACCAGCTGAATTACCATAATAATGTTTATTCATTGGTGGTCCACCTTGACCTGCTGGTGGTGGTCCACCAGGATGTCTCATTTGTCGGGCTTGTTGTTGTTGCTGTTGGGATGCTTGTTGTTGTTGTTGTAATGATAATGGAGGTTGTTGCTGTTGCTGTTGTTGGTGTTGTTGTGGTGGATAATTTGTTGGTCTTTGTATTGGTGTTGGATATCTTTGTGATCCACTACTACCACCTCCAGTACTGTTACCACCATTTCCACCACCGACACCAGCACCACCTTGACTACCAGGTCGTCCTGATTGTAAACTATTTGGTGGTCCATTATTACCACTACCACGATTTTGTTGATTCTGTGATTGTTGTTGTTGCATTACTTGATTTTGTATATCCCACTGAAATTATTAATTATATATTTTAATTTAAATGTAATTGAAAGAAGAAAATTATGAGATTACTATATAAAAATTTGATTTCCAGGACATTCTTAAAAATATTTAATTTATTAATGATAAAAAAAAATTAATTAGAAAATATTAGGTAAACCAAAAGGACAATCTACCCTCATTTTACGTTGGATTGAACAATATCAAAAAATCTATTGGTACAAATTACAAGGACTCTCAATAAAAAATATAATAATAATCAGGAAGAGTTCAGAACCTTAACAGGACTCATGACAGGATATAGTCATTTGAACTACCACCTCAACAAAATGAGCTTGACTGAAACAAATATCTGCCGCCTTTGCATAAGTCACAAAGGAACAGCAGAACACAATTCTCTGTCATCGCAATGATTAGACAACATGTCCTTCTCAAACATCCTTACTTTCTTTAAACTAACCCATTTTCGGGGAAAAAAAACCTTTTTATTTAGTACCATTTCTAATTACTAATTCGAGATTAAAAATAGCTATTGATATTATTTATTTTCTAATGGTGGCGGGCCTAAGGCCGTTATAGAAAAAAAATAGAGGACAAGAGTATTACTTGTTATATTAACGAAATTGGAGAATACAAAAAAAAAAAAAAAAACACTGAGGAATGTGGTTCGCAAGTGTTACCGTCTAATTAATTAATCATTAACGCGTAATTTTTTGTTTTGCAATAATTATTTTACTTACACTTGTTGCATATGTTTTATGATGTGGTGGACTTTGTTGTGATTGCACCTGTTTAGCTATATTTAAACTAACATCCGAACCAAGAGGACTTTTAAGTTGTCTCCCCATCTGACAAAAAAAAAAAAAAAAAAATTAAATAAATCATGTTAACTTATATAAATTAAATATTAATTATATCATACCGAATCTTGCATATGATTTTGACCTTGATTTGATTTCATATATGCTGCTGTTTGTGGATTTGGACCACCACGATATTGATTAATAGCACCAGCTAATAATGGTGAATTAATAAATTGTGAACTAAAATTTGCCATTTGTTGTTGTGGCGGTGGTGGTCCCGAAGATGGTCCACCTGGTGGTCCACCATGACCACCAAACATACCAGCTGTTGCAGCTTGTAAACCATAATTTTGTGCAGTACCAGCAGCTGTTGGACCACCATAAAAACCACCCTGACCACCAGCTGAATTTGAATAATAACTGTTTGATTGTAATTGTGGTGGGGGAGGTGGTGGCGCTTGTTGTGCATACATATTCATATATTGCTGACCAAATTGTTGGCCAACAGCAGCAGCTGCTGCTGCAGCAACATTACTTTTTGAACCTATTGCACCAATTTGCTGAGAAGATTGTTTAACTGTAGCTGACATTAATGAATTTGAATTACTTGATATTAATACCGTATTTGGATTATTTAATTGTTGTGGTGTTTGATTGAATGGTGTTTGTACAGGACCACCGCTCATACGAAATTGTGATGTTAAATTTTGATACATTTCAGGCGCCGGCGCCGTTTGCATATTTGGTGCTGTTTGCATATATGCATTATATGGTCCACTGCCAGCAGTTCCATAATGTCCCGGAAATTGTGAAAATTGTGATCGATTTGATGGATCTAATTGGAATGGTGTATAAAGACCAGCTTGTGATGGCATCGGTGATGAATTAAACATAACAGCTGGTGGACTTGGTATTGTTGGCATTGTATTATATTGTGATGGTTGGTAAAATTGCTGTGGTGCCTGTTGTTGTTGTTGATGCATTTGAGCAGCAGCTGAATTTTGTTGTTGTTGTTGTTGCTGCTGCTGCTGTTGTTGTAATGTTGGTGGTGGTGATAAACCTAAACTACCAACTGATTGATGTAATTGTTGTTGTGATGATTTTACTTTATTACCAGCAGCTAATACAACTTCAGCGGCATGTTTTAAAGCTAAATTCGTTTGAGATTGAGATGGATGCTGAAGTTGTTGTTGATGTTGTTGTTGTTGCTGATTCATCATATGCTGTGGACTTGGACTATAACCAGTTGGATCTGTACTATCATTCATAATATCTTGTTTACTACTATTATAATGTTCTAAGCTTGGATCAAATGTACTACCATATGATGGTGGACCAGGTGATGATAATGCATGTTGTATATGTATATTACCAGCAGCAGCATGTTGTGCTGCTGCAACAGCATGTGCTTGTGCAACAATATGTTGTAAATGTTGCTGTTGTTGTTGTGAGGTTACATAATTAGATGTTAAATGACCAACAGAACCACTGCTACTGCTACTACTAACATCAACATCAACATTTGCTTGTTGTGGTATAATAACGTTACCAGCACTAGCAGCTACAGATGCTGCTACAACACCATGTTCTAATACGGTTGGTAATGGCTGTACAGTTTCCCAAACTTTTTTCACACTAGCGATTTTCATATTTAAATCGGCTGTTGATGGTGAAATTGTATTTTGTGAAACTGAACCTGAAATATTAAATAAAGAAAAAAAATGTTATATTTAATATGACCGAAATTTTCTTTTTTGTAAAAATTGGGATCTATAAATTTTGGTTGATTTTTATTTAATTTCGAAGGTAAATTGACCGATAATACAATTTACCGTATTTAAATTAACCAGACGCACAAGTTACCGAATGTGAATGCATAGTTGACATGAAACATCAATAAATTAAAAATGTGAAATTAATTGAATTTCGAATTCTTTTAAATTCGCCTCACTAAGGAGGTCGGGGTTTTGCAATTTTTATTAATATAAGTAACCACAAGCACACAATGCTTGTGGATATGCAAACCAGAAGCACACAATGTTTTAAATATAAAATAAAAATATTTTACAAAAAAAAAAAAAAAAAATATGTGCAAAGTGTGCAACAAATAAAATTTATTTATTAAAAACACAATAACCAAATACAAATTATGTAATTTATCCCATTTTTCCGTAAATTTGCATTCGGTCAATCGTATTCAGTTATATTCAGTAAATTTACATTAAATCAATTTTCATTTCAGTCAATTTTACATTTCAACAATTTTTTATTATCAATTTAGCAGCAATTCTTTTTTCACAAATTATAACCCACAACCGTTTTTATAATTAATAACAAAAAATATCAAATGAAAAACTTACCACCATGTTGCATTACGTTAGATTGTCGCTGTAAACAAAGACTAGCTGCTGCTTTAGCTGCCGCTACAGATGATTGTGAATTTTTATCATCATTTAAATGTGAACTGAATTCTGTATCAAATGCAGCAAAACCTAATTTAATATCTTTATCATAATCTGTTTCACCAGAACTACCAATTGCACCAGATGAACCAGATTTTGTTATTGCTGATGTTGTTGTACCACCACCGCCACCAAATGACATTTGTGAGAGAGCAGTTGTAATTGATGATTCACTGGTATGATGTTGTAAATCTTGTATTGAATTTGCTGATGGTGATTTATAAATGTCATCTTTTTTCTGTTGTGTTTGTTGTAATTGTTGTTGTTGTTGACCAGTTGTTGTTTCTTGTCGTTTCATTGGACCTTGTACAACTGTTTTATAATTTGTATTTTCAAATATAATTGTATTAACTGGTGCCGATGAACTATCATCTAATAATGTTGATGATTTCTCATTTGATTTTTGATTAATTGATTTTTCAATATTTTGTTGTTGATTATCAATTTGATCTTGATTTAATTTTAATGTATTTGAATTAGTTGTATCTTGTTGAAGTGGTTTTTCCCAAGCATTTACAGTTGTACTAGATGAATTCTGTTGTTGATTACCACCAGTTGAATTAATATTATTTGTTCTTGGTTCCCATTGTTTAGACATACGAGATTGCATATTTTTATTATTATCATTTGAACGATTATTTTGACCAATACCACCAGCACTACGTGAATCTATTGATGAATTACTACTGTTATTATTGCCTCTAGCATCACCAGATGACTTTGATTTTGTTAATGTTGATTGATTTTGATCTTTATTTGTTATTTGTTGATTACTAACACTGCCACCAGTACTTAAATTATTTGATGTATTATTGGCTGATGTTGTTTTATATCCTAAACCGGGTGGTGGTTTAGTTATTGATTTCTGTTGTTGTTGTTGATTAATTCTATCGTCTTTTTTATATTGCGTATTATTAACAATACCAGCATTTGAACGATTTGTTGATATATGTCCAGAACTTTGGCTACGTTGTGGTTGTGGTGCTAATTCTTTTTCTTTTGATAATGATTTTTTACGTTCAATATCTTTATCATCTGAATTTATTATTATTTTATCATTGTCATTTTTTACATTGTCTTTTCTACTAGAATAATTTGTAGAAGAATTATTACTATTTGTGCTATTATTATTAGTATTTTGATTATTATTGTTATTGCCAAATGTTTTTGGTGGTGTTGATTTTTTCTCATCACGTTTATTGTTTTGTTGATTTATACTTGTTGTATTTGTACCACCACTACTACTACCAGTTGGTGGTGATGATGATGATGATTTTTGTTGTTGAATTTTATTTTTATTATTATCATCATCTTTTTTACTTTGGAGACCACTTGTTAATGCCATTTGATTTTGTTTTGTTTTATCTTCAATATCAATTTTATTACTATTTTTCTCATCACTATTGGAATTGTTCTGTGATTGTTGTTGATGATGTTGATTTGATGAATTATAATTTTTATTTGAATTTGAATATGATGATGATGTAGAATCTAGACGTTTTGGACCAGAATTATGTTGCATACGACCATCACCTCGACGATATGATGGTGCACTACTAGAACCTCTGCCACGACGAGATGGTTCACCTAGAATTTATTATTATATTTTACAAAAAATCTCTTTTATATTATAGAAATAGGCAAAATATAAAAATATTTGTATTTGGTACATTAAAAGGGCTTGTAATATGAGGGGACTATCTTGTAGATGATGCTAAAATCTTTCAGTGGAGTTCTTAAAATAAATATTCTTTATAAATTCTAAACTATTAGACTTAAAGTATCAAAAATCGGCTATACGATTAATAACTGAAGTATTAATTGAAGATTAATTGAAGAAATGGTTTACCAGCGTTAAACCAGGAAACTTTAAGACCCAAGTAAAAAGTTTGTATCTGAAATGGATGGCAATATTATACCATACTAAAATAATCTAGTAAGTACTTCACTGAAGGACATTTTAAAAACACTCTGTAGAACGCTCATTTTCCTATAGACAGCAAGCAATCCCATAAAAAATTTTGTGCAAAACGAATCACCTCTTAAAAAGTATTGGGAAACTGAACCTGTATGTCAAATTCCTGTCTACATATACATAAAATTAATATGATACTAACCTCTTGGAGCAAATCCTTCTTTTTGTCGGCCACCTTGATCTTTAACATTATCCTTTCTAGGAACTTTAGGACTCTTATCTGATCGTCTATAATCAGCATCATCTTCTGAATCACCAGATTCACTCCAATGATCATTATTATAATTTCTACCACCGCCGCCATGTCTCATATTACTACTACTACCGCCACCACGTCGACTCCAACTACTACCACTACTACTGCCACCACCACCACGATACGAACCGTAGCCACCACCTCTAGATCCACCACGATCACGATTATCTCTCATATCACGATTATCTCGTATACCACCGCTGCTGCCACTACCTCCACCACGTGGGCTTGGTCTTTTCGGATCACGATAATCAACACGATGTTGTTGATCACGTTGTTTATTTATATTATCATCAATTTTACCATGATCATCATCTTTTTTCGTATCATCTTTTTTAATATTTGCTGTTGTTGTTGTTGTAGTGGTTGTATCACCACCAACTGATGATCCACTAATATTTTTCTCTTCAATAATTTTTTTCTCGATAATCTGTTCTTGTTTTTTATTAATAATATCTTTTTTTTCTAAATCTTGTGGACTTTCTGAACGTCTTAATATTTGTGTCGGTACTGGTGATTTTTGATGTGGCTGTTGTTGATGATGATGTTGTTGTTGTGACGTTTTATGATGATAATCGTCATCAGGTTTTTTAATATGTTGTTGTTCGTCATCTTTTTTATTACATTCCGAAATACTTTTTGTTTGTGGACGTTGTAATATTTGTTTTGGTTGTATATCATCAATAGAACTATCACGTTTACTAGTATTTGTTGTGTTACTTTGATTATGATCACTTGAAAAACTTTCGTTACGTCTTCGTTCTGATTCAGTTTCTTCAGCCCATGATGAACCGCCACCACCAATTGATGAACGTATTGAATGAAAACTTTCACTTAATTTTTGTTCATCATTTGATGAAACACTTGTTTTACGTTGATGTGTTATTGGTGTTGTTAATGTTATATTTGTTGAATCACCAGATATACTACGTGCTAAATTATTAACAGAACGATCTTGATTACGACTACTTGTTGTACTAAAACGATCATCATCTTCAGAATCAATAGTTGTTGTTGAATTACCACCTCGGCGTCGTCCAGTTCCTGTATAATTTATATTATCATTACGTCGTATCATATCTTCAGACGATTGATTACGTCGTAATGATGTTGATGATGATGATGATTGTTGTTGTTGCTGTTGTTTAATATAATTTTGTGTATGAATATGACGTCCATCATATTGTTGTTGATATGGAACTGTAGAAGATTGACTTTTCTGTTCATGAGGACCTAAAATTGTTTGGTTTTTTCATATTATACACAATAACAAAGTTATCATACAAATTGAACAAATGCTCATAATTTACGGAATTCATAATTGAACGAATGCAGAATTAACTTAAATATAATTTATCTAATATAGAATTAATCGATGGTTAATTGTGAATAAATATATAAAATTCATGATTTACGGAAATCAAATGTAACAAATGCAATCATGCCGCGCAACTAGCCTACATATGTACAAACGAATTTTTTGTTTGGGAGACAATAGGGATGCGGTCATGAATTCAGTCACTTTCTCAGTTTTGCAGTTAGTAGGTCATTGATTAAGATTTGTAGCAAAAGCAACACAATGTGTTGGATTAAAATTCAGAATACAACCGCAGACAATAGGACAGGAGTTGCATATATTGCAGTTGGCGACGATAGTCTGTAAAAATTTTAATTGTATTTTATTTTATTTTACAGTTTGTGTATATTCTCAAAATGGTTGATAATAATTCTGAAGACTAAGTAATTCAATTGTTTATAAATTTAAATAATTTAAAATATAGTTTTTAGTGTCAACTATTGACAAATTGCAGCCGGTCGTATAAATATGCAGTCAAAATTTATGCATACTGACTGGCTGGCTGCTTTTCAATTTTTTGAGGCTGCATAAGCTCTTTTTTAAATTTACATTCTGTCAATTGTGCATTCGATAAATATGTATTCACTCAATTAGGGGAATTGTACATTCGATGAATAAGCCCACAAATAAATTAAAAATTATTTATTTTTTTATGATAATAATAAAAATTTATTACCTCCTCCTCTTTGTTGTTGTTGATTATTGGCAGTGATAGATCTTGTCTGATTATAGTTATTACTATTACCAGATAACTGTGTATTTTGTTGTTGTTGGCCACTAGTAGAACCAGATAATGGTTGTGATTGTTGCTGTTTCAAAAATCGTGGTGGTAAATTTGATTGAAATGCAGCTGAAAATTTAGCATCACGTGATAATTGTTGTTGATTTCCACCACTAACAGTTTGGCCACTATTTATTAATTGACCACCACTACTACTAACATTATTTGTTTGTATAGATCCACCGCCGCCGCCACGTTCTCTATCATATCGTCCATAATCTTTATTATCACGATATTGTCGTATTTGTCCGCTGCCGGTACGTTGTTGAGAAAAATTTTCATCATCTTTATCTAACTTCATTTCATCATAATCATCTTCAATTGGTCGTTCAACACTACTAATACCAGTACTACTGCTACTACTACTACTATTCACAGTAGTACCAGATTTTTTCATTTTCATTTCTAATTCTTGTAATTTTTTTGCAGCTGCTTGTTTTCTTTCTAATTCACGTTTTTCTTCTTCTTCTTTACGCTGTTTAACACGTTCAAATATAGCTGGTTCTAAACCACCTGGTACAATAACATTAGTATTATTACCACTTGCAATATTATTACCAGTTAAATTACGATGACCATTTTGTTGATTACGTTCATTTTCAATACGTTCACGATCATTTCTTTCATTACGTTCGCGTTCAATATTTTCACGTTCAATACGTTCTTTATTTTCACGATTATCAACACCACCACGTGACCATGCACCAGATGAATGATTATCTTCATCTTGATGACGATCACGATGATGATGATGATGAGATTGATGATGATGCTGTTGTTGTTGATTTTTTTTATCTTTTGTAAATACTGTATTTGAATGATGACTTCGATGATCACCACCACCACCACCACTTGGTGGTGAATCTGGTGATTCATCATCGGAAAATGTTAATTTTTGATTATAATCAATGTCATCTTGTTTTGTCCAGCCATCATCTTTTGCTATTGAATCCATACGTTCTAAATCTTCTTCTCGTATAATTGGTCGTTGTACAAGTACAACTTCTGGTTCAACAAATGGTGGTAAATCTTTATCACCACCACGTCCTGAACGCATACCACCTGAATTAACACCAGGTGGTGGTGTATGCATTGATTGTGGACGCTTTTGTATTCCAGTATTACGATAACCTCCAGTTGTATTTGGTGAAATTGTCCGATGATGATCTTGAATAACGCCACTTGATGACCGTTGTGATCGATTCTATTTATTTTACAAAAAAAAAAAGGATTTCATTTATTTATTTAATTATATTATATAAAATAAAGGCTACTATCTTTATTTGCAGTATTAAATACACAATAATTCACAATAAATGGCATCAGAACTATTTTTAGATAATAATTTCTCGGTTGGTAGTATATTTATTACAAAAAATATTAATTATTTGGTCGAAATATAATTAACCGAATACACAACAGAACGAATTCTGAATTAATCGCTGTTAAATTAAGTTAAATTAAAAAAATATTATTAAACAAATTCATAAATCTTAATTTAGCCCCTCTTTTTCCGTTAAATTGTGAATATTCGGTAAATATAAATTAGTTTAATTGTGGATTCAGTTAATTAGCCGCAAGTCGAAATAATCAGTATATTATATTTATTTTATTAGTGGTGTTATACTGTATTAAAGGAATTATTACCATTATAAATAATTTTGTAAACAAACCTGATTCATTGGATAATTTCCATTCATTTGATAATTTATTTGTCCCCCGCCACCACCTTGATTCATTGGTGGTGTTAATGAACGTGATCCGCCGCCGCCACTTGCTGTCATTTGTTGTTGTTCGTTTGGTCCACCACGATACATAAATGATGGCATTAATGAACGATATTGTGGTGGTACAGCTGGTATTGATTTTTGTTGGGTATTGTTTTGTTGTTGAAGAAAATTTCCGCTTGTATCGTTCCCGATACCACCACCGCCTCCACCACCTTTTCCTCCATTTCCACTTTGTTGATGTTGTATCCAATTTGTTGTATCGTTTTGTGGTCTCAAATTTACATGTTGCATATGATCGTTTGTGTCCCCACCTATAATTAAACTGTTTCGATTTTGTTGTTGATTTCCGCCTCCTAAATTGCCATCTCTGTAAATCTGTTGAGCATCTTTGTGGTGGTGCTGTTGAGGATGTTGTTGTTGATGTTGATGATGATGATGTTGTTGCTGTTGTTGATTTGTGTGTGATTTGTTTTGTGAAATATTTTGATGATGATGTTGTTGTTGTTGCTGTTGTCCTCCAACATTTATTATATTGTTGGCAGTTGTACTTCCATCTAATGATGGAAATTCGTGCTGAAATTGTGGACTTTGATACAATGGTGGCAGTGATGATGATGAGCCACCTATATTCCCATCTTGTCCTCCTGTCGTTACCGATGACCATGTTATTGATGATGATGACGATGATGAATTATTACCAATATTACTATTGACACTACCACCACCACCAGATGTATTTGATTTTGTTGAATGTGAGAGATTTTTAGATGAATTACGATCAGTTAATGTTATTACACCACTACTGCTATTATTATTATTAATTGATTTTATATTAACAACGTTATTACCACCGCCAGCTGATATTGAACTATTATTACTAACAGTACTGTGAATGGAATTATTTGTATTATTATTGTTGTTATTATTATTAGATGTTGAATTTATAGAATTTGCTGATTGTACTGCTGAAGCTGGTGATTTCGATGCAACACCAATAGATGTTTGACTCCCTCCTAAAAAAAATACAAGATTATAATTTAATTTTATCAAAATAATAAGAAAATAAAATAACTGTGGTTTATGCACATTTACATATTATTAAAAAAAATGAATACTATAGTAAAAAAAAATACATTTTTTATATCGAAACCAACAGCATTAGCATGAAAACTAATATATAAATTTAGATTTATTTGGAAACACATTAAAACTCTATTCATACAGTACACCTTAGTCCAATTAATCTCAGGTTCTTTAACTTTATATATTGATATATCAATGGAAATTAATATTATTATCTGAAGTTTGAAAGTACTGAGTTTTACCAAGAAATCTTTTATATTTTCATATATTTTTAATACGTTCGCTGTGTGATATCTTAAAAGAACTTTAGAATAATTTAATCATTTATAATTATTATAATAAAATATAAATTGATTTAACTTTAAAATGTTTGAAGTTATTCAGGTGCTGATAATACAACAAATTCTTTTAATAGAATTTAAAGTATAACTTTCATTTAGGAGATTTTCTCAATATACTACTAATTACACCATGGTGCCATAAGTTTAAAACTGAAGTTGAACAATTGGTTTGTATAAGAAGATACGATAAATCTATAAAAACTAATATCTGTACCGACATTAATACCTGAATTATAACACATGCAAGCAAGCTATTTACGCGGAAGTTAAAGAAAGTAAAGAATCTTAAAAAATGTTCATAGGGTTTTATTATTAAGAATCGGAACAAAATTATTTGTCAAATGACAGATGTTTATAAATTCATAGCTTTAGTTTTTTAATTTTGTGAATAAACGTTAATAAAACACTCCGATTGCAGAAGAATGTGCTGAAACTAAAAGAACAAAAACCAAAATTAAAATAAATTTAAATGTCAAAATTATCAGGCTAAATTTATTTCGTGCCAATTTACACATTCGAAATGATATATTCAAATTGATATGTTAAACAAGAATTAACATATAGACAAGCAACTAGATATAACCTCTAAATAAATTGTAATATAACTATATTTTATAAATTCTAAAACAATACCTTGTTGTTGTTGTTGTTCAGTTGTTGTTGATATTGTTGTTGCTGGTGAATTAATTTCCGCTTTTAAGGATGGAAGATTAGCTGGTGGCCGTCTAGCAGAGGGTACTTTACCCAAACTTTGCATTCCATGTTTACGGGGTACCTGATTTTTTTGTGTTGAAGGTTCAAGAGATTCGCCCTAAAAAAGATATTTAATAATTAAATTAATTATATTTAAATTTTTTTAAATATGATTTTTTTTAATACGTACACGACTATTCTTATACAATTGATTTATATTGAGTGCTGCGAACTTGGGCTTTGCTTGTCGCTCCCCCCTACTTCCCCCCAGTGTGCTCATGCTGCCAGTGAATCCTCATCAGCGTAAGTCGCCCGCTTACTGTCGCTCACGACGGTCAATATGGTTTTTTTTTTTAATTTATTTTTATTTGTTGGTTTTCTTCTTTATTTTGTTCTTTTTTGGTTTTATGAATTGAGTTTTGATTTTATTATAATAAATTATTCTTGGTTTAACGTTTTTTTTTTATTTTAATTATTCGTTCTTCTTCAATTTGTATAATTTCTTTTCTTTTTCTTTTTTATATTTATCACAAAGAGAATTTCTTGAAAATTATTGGCCAAAATAAACTAATTTTAACAAAAAAAAATTAATGGAGGGCAAAATTATAAAATTGTACGTAACGTTTTCAGTTATATTTAGGACAGAAAGAAATATTATTTAATTTTTTTTTTAAATTAATTAATTTTAATTGTTTTTTTTTTTTATATTTTTGCAAAACAAAAATTAACCTTTTTCTTCTTTTTTTATCTCTTAAAAAAAGTGGCAGGCTTTTTACTTAATTGTTTTGTTTTTTCTCTTTTTTTTATAATATATTTTGAATAAACAAAAACAAATTAATTATAAATTTATTTAATAAATGTACTTAGTTAATTATCTAAACCAATTTTTCAGTCTTCTTTCTTATTAGTTTTGTTTTAATTTTGTTTTGATTTCCTGAAAAAGAAAAAGAAAAATTTCAATAAATTAGTTTTAATTTTAACAAAAAATAAAATATATAATTAATTATATTAAATGCAAGTTTTTGTTATTATTAATTTTATATTAGTGCTCTGTATATTACAGTGCTGCGAGCCATTTACATGAATTTTGTTTCACCAAATTCATTTAATGTTTGTTTCATCAAAATGCATATGCAGGAAGAGCTGAAAACTGACATAAAAGTTTTTATATAGACGGAAATTTTGATTTAAATAAAATTCCAGAAGAACGAAGGTTTTTTAGTTTTAGATGAAAAAAAAAAATTTGTTTAACAATAAATTACAATATTTCATTACAATAATTGTATCTCAATAAATTTTTCTTACAATAATTTTTATAATATAAATTTGTTTAATCTTAAATCTTCAAAATGATTGTATGACAAATTGTGACATTATAAAACTGCAATGGTTAATTAAACTTTACAATATACTTTTATAACGAGTTAATCTGAAGAATTGGTTCGTTATTTATCTACCCTAAATGTTGGATTCATTTGTATAACTATTTTAATTATTTCATATGAATCAGGGTTATAGTTTCATCGCCGAATTTATTACTTCTCAGGGCCCCCCAAACAGTTAAAAATTAATTTGTTTTAGTGGATAAAATCGAAAATCCTTTTTCCTTTTGTATATATGTATTTAAAAACAACTATATAATACACAAGGCAAATAATATTTTAATTTAGTGTCTAGGTCTAGAAATTGTTAAGTGGAATGATTTCAGGGCAGATAATCCTGCCTGCATCTTATATTTCTAATAGTGGTATACATTATATAAAACTGGAAAAAGCTCAAAAGTTCCATGATCACGAAAAGTTAAATCAAAAATTGCTCTACAACAGTAGTGTGTGTAAAAGTGTATACTTTGCGGAATATTCGTGTCCTGCAAGTCAATTTTGTACTAGTCTCCGGCCGTATTCAAATATCAATAGGTTTTAATTGTCGGGTTTGAGGTTTACATATAATACCAATAATCTCATATTTAACAAGTAATGGGTGAAATCCAGTTGAAAAAATTGAAATTACTCAAATCATTTTTTCCTCATGTTTTAAAAAGTGCAGATTTTTGAAAAATGCATTTAAAATATTTGCATATGCGTCCATGGATGGGTGTAGTAATAAAGATATTAGTAATTCTTATCTGACTTGAATAAAATTTGGTATACATAGCTTTGTTTAGTGATTTAGTTTCGAGGGTCCCTATCATAATTTCCGAATTGTCTTTTAAGAGATCTGGAATTTTATATATATTCCGAAAACTATACCAAATTATGAATATATGTAAATAATCTCTAGGGTAGATTAGCAGCTTTTTAAAATATATGCTGCAATAAGAGAATTACATAAATGTTTACATATAATACAATTCAATATAATTTGCCACAAAAATTTGCATTCGATTTATAATCTTTATTTATCAGATTTAATTTGAAACTAATACAGATTTTATTTATTATAAGTAGCACAAAATTATAAGTTATATTATAAATATAAACTTTAATTCAATTATATATTTTCACAATATCATTTAATTGAATAAAAAAAGTGGTCTTCTAACCAACATCAACAATTTCTGAACATATTTTAAAATAAAACATAAATTATAATATCAAAACTTATGAAATCAATATAAGCTAAGCTCTATATATAAATATACAAAATATAAGTAATGAATATACAGAGTGTTTCGTATCAAATTATTATGTATATAGATATACTTAGTTATATTATACCACGATAGTGGAAGTACAAAAATGTATGTAATTATTGTGATAGAAAATAGAATAAGGGGACTTCGATAGGTGCCGTGTCATAAGGCCATAATGGATTTATGACTCACTTGAGTGAATCTTAAATCCATATTCGCCATTTTTACCAATATAGCTTTAAGACTCACTCGAAAGAGTCGTATAGCCATCAATGGAATGAGTTTTAAAGCCATATGGTATTATGAACCCTTCGAGTGTCTTAAAGTCATATTCCTAAAATTGGTGAATATGACTTTAAGACTCACTTGAATGTGATGACATATGGCCTTATGATACGGCACCGTTCGTAAATGTAGTGTAGGATATACATTAAATGTAGATGTAGGATATACATTAATACATCAGCATACAAAGGAGTGAATTAAAGATCAGACTTTAATTGCAAATTAACTGAAATTTAATGTCTATGGAAATATTGTCCACTGTTAAAAATAATTACAATACAAAAGGGTCATAAAGTTAATTCAAATTACCTATTCATTATTGCACTGTATCTAAATAATGAATTTGAAAAAAAAAAAATTGTTCATAAAACCAAAATTTTTTTGAAACTAAATAAAGCCAGCACTTTTTTAACTAGGTAACTTTAATTAAGTCATAATGTCCCACTAAAATTTCCTAATTTGAAATTCAAGTCTATAGTCTTTAATTCGTTAAACCTTAATTCATCCGCCCGATACAAACCACCCTGTATTGTATATAAAAAAAATAATAAAAAATTATTATAAACAAATAAATTAGCTATAAGAAATAGCAAAGAATTATTCGCTATCGTTTGCATAATTATGAAACTTTCTTAATTAAATTTAATATATTGACAAATAATAATTAATATATTATGAAAATATGTATTGTTTGTAATCAATAACAGTAAGTATTGTATGTACATATATATAATTTTATATGAATCATCAAAATTAAACAAATTAATTTTTTTGTTTTGTTTAATTTAAAATTTGAATGATGATTAATTTTAATCAAATTTCTGAAATATAACATATAAAAAATACTTCTAAACATAAAATAGAACAATATAAATTAAAAGAAGTTCATTAAATAACAAAATATCACAGGTAATAATAAGCTCAAATCAAATTTACTTTGATTTATGATGAAATTCTAGAAACAAAAACGATTTTATCGTAACGCTAACGTGTATAAGGTTTTTCTAATATTTTCGAGAAGGACAGTTGTAAATCTTATGACAATTAAATATGTGAGAAAGGAACAACAAGCTACCGAAAATAAATTGGGGTTTATATATTTATATAAATTTTATTACCAGTAAAAAGTTTCATGCAACAAAAAATGAGATAAATATTATATATTTATATATATATTACCTTGACATTCAAGTGAAATATTTTTTGCATATTAGTTGTTGGTGTAGATTTTGGTGGTAAATCTGTATATTTTGAGTATTTAAATATAAATTTACCGAATACAAAATTGAAAGTATACTTATGCACAAATGATCGAAAGTAAATTCACCGACAAGTGTAATTCAAAAAGTATCAATTTTAATTCAGAAAGTATCAATTAAAATTTTAACTGCATATAGCGTGCAACACTGTACAGTACATCAAGCTACAGCTTTGACAACGAATTACATGCCTGTCGGTTGTTAACTGCAATTTAACGTCTGCTAAAAGTCTGAATATCTTAATTTAATAATTTACTGCATATTTCATAGGATAATGTTAAGTTTCATATCTTCTATGTAAATTCTTAATATTGTTTATTTTTTGTTGGGTTAGGGTTCTTTGTTTTATTTAAATTAAAATAAATCCATTCCTAAACGTTAATAAAATTAAAATATATATATATTTAATTAATATTGTCATTTTTTAAATACCATTAGACATTAGGGCTATCTGAATGACGATTGACACTTTCTGAATTACATTTGATACTTTCTGAATTAAAATTGACTAATCTAAATTATAATTGATGCTTTCTGAATTACACTGGGAAAAGGATTAGAACACCTTGTCTATCAATGACCTGATGTGAGATATACAATATTTAAACACCTAGAACCTATTTTATTACCGACATGGAGGAGACAAGCATATTAAAACCGTTTAGACTAAATTGTATTTATGAGAAAGGTGCTCTGATAAAATAAGTCATCAAACGTAGTGTACAACAACAGAAACAGACCCTTTTGTAATGTTCTCCTATCTCACAAACCAAACCAAATTTTGCAGAATAGAAACATAATTGATGAAAATAAGCATATAAATTAGATTTATAAATTTGTGGATCATAATTCATAAAATTATAATATATCAAAATTGAATTCGATCAATCGTTTTACTATCGGTTAATAGCGAATTCTCCCAATTGTTCATTCAATTCAATATTCAAATATTTTCCGTAAATTAAAAATTTGTAAAATTTTGTTAAATAATTTATTGAAAATCCATTACGGTTACGGTTAGTTGTCTTTAGTTTCACCACATAACAATTACAATTTACAATTTACTTTCAAAACAATATTAACAAAATGACTGCCATAATTATTCCTAATCAATGCCACAATTTAATTGAATATTTTTAGTGTAAATTACTTTTTTGTTGTACATATGTATATTTAAAATACGGTGTCCCAATGTGATGATAATAATACAGAGATGTTCAATGATACATGAATGGTTAGTATATAACGTTTAAGATTTAACAGTGTAGTTTCTAGAAGTTGACATATGTTTTTTATTATTAAAAATCAAATAACAAATAATAAAAAAAAAAAATAACACAATTTTTTATTTATCTTAAATGGCCAGTTGTTTTTTCATTAATTTATAATTATAATTATTTAGGAAATCAAAATTCAGTAATCAAAAATTATACATTACAAAAATTAAAATAACAGAAAAAAATAATTAATAATTTCATTGACGAAGTCATTCTAACAATAATAAATACAAAAAATTAATTATATAAAATTACTTACAATATTTAAAATTCAAATTGCATTATAATTTTTTATTATTATTGTTTTTGTTAATATATAATAAATATAATTATTATATTGACGCTTATGATTGAATTCGATTCGCGTATCGACTTTTACAATTCGGTATGATTGAAGTTGTCATAACACTCGACCCAGTAGACTTTTAGCGAATCGTTGACAATATTTGGTATGTATGATTGAAATCGGTCTCGAGTCGTTCTACTCGTCGCCGATTTACTCGTTTAGAAATTTCTGGTCGAGATGGAGGAACAAATTTTTTAAAAATAATTAATAGTTTCAAGTTTTTAAAGTGAGATTTAATATTTTTTATAAAATATTTTGTGTTAAAATTCTTTTTTAACACAAATTTGATAACATATTTTTTTAATAATGTTTTTATTACACAATTACAATTTTAATTTAAATTATTCAACATAGAAATTAAAAAAGAAACATTAAAATGAATGTCAAAAAGTGCTGTTGCCACTGAAACAAAATAATAAGTAACGTGTTGCTGTTTTTTTAAACAGTCGACTGTTTTATACCAAATTCGAATTCAATCATACCAAATTTTTCGTCCGTCGAATCGTGAGGAGAATGGCGTGTCGACTTCAATCATAAGGACCATAATAATTATTATTATTATATATACATATATCTATTTTAACGAAAATACGTCATATAAACACTTGTATATTTATTTAAATATATATATTATATACATACGTAAAAAATATAATAATAATTTAATTATTATGCATTTTCGATAAAATTTGATTTGCACATGCTTTAATAAAAAATTTTATTATCAACGACGTTGCAAAAAAAAAAAATATTAAAAATGGAGCCAAAAAATAATAAATAGAAAATTAAATATATAAATTTTTATATATAGTTAGTTATATATGAATAAAAAAAACTTTCGATAAATTAAAAAAAAAAATGCAAAAAAAAAAAAAAAAAACTGTAAAATAAAGTTAAGATTTCTATATAATTTATGTAGTTTTGGTTGAAAACGAAGAAGATTTGATATAAACAATTTGTGTAAACCATTCAATAGTTTCCGACTGGTAGATAGAAAGACTTTTTTTTGGCGGGCATTGACCTTTGTAAGATATATAATATATAGTTAGAAATTTGAATGAATCACAAGATGAATCAGAAGAATTTATTGATAATAATTTAGGATTTAGGTAAACAAGAATGTTATTTACGCATCATGTATAATCTAGAACTGCTTACTCGTTATTCATTTTTATGAAACGTTTAACATTAAGCAATTGTTTAAATATATATTAATTGATAAAATTAAGTAAATAAAATTAAGTTATTATAATAATAAAACTGGTCCCTTCACATATTATCAATCGGTTGTACAATTTTTCATTCGATGTGTCAAAACAACAGTTCCGTTGGCTGCATTCATTTGTCAAATTGACCAAAAGTTAAATATTGCAGAAAACTTCTTTTTATTTTAACATTATATTATCACAAATTATAAATATTTAATAAAAATCGGCATTCTGAAAAAGTAGCAACAATTTTTGGTTTGCTAATGAAAAAAAATTAGGATTCCTTATATATGTATTCGAAAATGGTACAATCAATTAAAATGTTAACTCACAAAATTTCTATGTTGGACAAGTTACAAATAGCGAAATGCAGCTGACAAGTTGAATAGATATATAATATTAGCATACAACTGTCAATTTTTAATTTCGTACTATATGTATACGATAATATTGAAATAATAAAGTATATACCTTTCAAAATTGTGAATTCGAAATTATGGCGTATGTATGTCTCGTGTTTTGGGAGCTACAATGTGAATGATCCTATTTTGACAGAACTCTTACGCTATATTATATGTATGTTGTGAATAGATTTCCCAGATTAAAAAAGCGAACACATTCGAATGCTATGTAATGGATACCATTCTCAGTTTATCAAGTAAAATGACTAATGTTCGGCTAAGCCAGATCACTTTTGTTCTCGTTCATTGATGTTATTACCAAGATTCTGCATATGGAAATTCACCTTTTCCCGTAAATATAAAATATGTGTTTTTTATTAAAAGAACTAACTATAAGAGTAATTCTCTAGACTAGAGGCACATTACTAAAAATCCAATAAATAAATAGTTATACTATATTGATCTGTTTAATACTTATACTAGGACTAGCTATAATAAATGATTTATGAAGACATTTTAGATGTGTGATCGTTATTATATTAAAATATAGCATTTTCTCGTAATATCAACAATTCTGGATTCGAATATATTTAGCCTTTATCAGTATCAACAATAACAAACCATCATTTTGTCCTTATTAAATGAAGATTTAATAATTAATACATTTCTTAGTATGAGGTTCGTTTTATATTTTCACCTGGAATAATCATAATTTTATGTTCAACGCAATAAAACAAAATACAATAAGGATTCTCCCCAGAGCTGATCGGTTCTACGTACCAGAGAATACCAGGCCAAGGAACTCCAGTCGAACACCAGATCAAGGATCATCACAGCGAAAACAGATCTATTTTCAGGCTTGGATTCGCTTCAATAACAACAACAATAAGGATTTAGATTGCTACTTTTGTACAACGCAGTACAATAGAACTTTTAGTTTAACAATTAGAAGGAATATTAATAAACTCAATGCTGCAATCACCGCTAAAACGAGATTGTACAGTAGAACGCATGCACCAAAATATTGTTAAATATCTTTGGCACTTTTGACTACATACATTCTATCTAATGTTAGTAATCTGGTTGATAATAATGGGAAAAGAATTGAAAGATTTTATTTAGTTTAAAAATTTACCCCAGCGTTGATTGTGTTTGGCTTGACGTTAGTTTTCGCGGGTGGAAAAATCTACAACTTGCACTATCGGTTTGAGCTTACATTATTGTGAACATTTCACAACTCACAACAGAACCAAGGGGAATACTGAAAGTGAACTGTCAAAAAAATTCTATTATATATTCGCTCACATTGCGATTGCACTTGTAAAATGTGGGCTACATAGTTTCCATTCGTTCAGTAAAGTTCAAATTTGACGTCTCCATATATTTTGTATGGGAAATAGATTGAATGTGACTGGACACATAGGTCGAATCGAATGGAAAAAGTTTGAAACGATTGAAATTTTTCGAATTCAAACTAAAGGAAATGTCAAGAGAAATGAAATTTGACAGTTTCAAAAAATAATAATATATGATTTTATCGGTTCCTATCGATGACTATGTGTTCAGTCTACTTAACCAGTAGAATCGAACCGAATCGAAACTGAACTGATAGAAACTATGTAGCCCAGCTTTGAATAGAACCAAGTCGAATGGTGAAAGTGAAATTTCAAAACTAATTTCTGTCATCATTATATATTTAAATTAGTGTAGAATTTTCCCGCAAGTAGTAAATTAGTGTTATTTCCTCTAATTCTAGCTTATCCTTATTTTTAACAATCTATAATTCTAAATCTAATCCATTCATAACCTAGTCCTATAGCATCGAATACTAAATTTATCGATATGCACCAAAAGACAAAAAATCACAACTACTATTGCACAGGAGAAATATGTATGTTTTCACTGCATTTGTATAGTGTAAAATATTATAAATGTGTTAGTTTAGTAGGGAATTTGGAAGGAATTAGAAAAACAATATTTTCTCTCTACTATTCGTAGTAAAACAAAAATGTATATAAAAAAAAGTATAATCAAGCAGAGAAAAAGAGAGAGAATATCTTAACGAAACACTTTTTTGATTGAAAAGTTTACAGAACAAAATATACACAATCTCAAAAAATACAATTTGCTATTGCTATTACTTGTGACGTTTGTGTGTGTATAAAGGAGAATTTTATAAAAGAAATAAAAAAATTGCGGTGGCGTCTCAGGCAGAAATGGCGATTTTTTTTATATAAATACATATGTATTCATTAAAGTTAATGGAAAAATCCTATATTATAAAAATTACTATAATCAATTTATGAATTAAATTTTAATTATATCAATTGAAATTTTTCATAAATTCATTATTATATAATTTATTTCGTATATATTTATAATAAATGAATTTCATTTGAACAAATCATTTTGTCGTTATAGCCACACAAAATTAATACTTACTCACCTTTTTATTTTATTTTTTGTTTCGTCTCGTGTTCGTTTCAAACAAACACACAAATGAAAAAAATTAGTATGTCGGAACAAAATATCTTAAATTGTAACTGAACAGTGTTTTTTATTCAATTTTTAAATAAATTCTTTTGATTTTGATTTGTTTTTATTTTTTTTCAATGTCCCACTCACAAAATTACAATTTCAAATTAATTGTTTCTTTTCTTGCCACCGAATTCACAAAAATTACAACAAAATTATTAATTATATTATACTTCAAAAAATCTGCTGCTCTATAAAAAAAAAAAAAATAAAAAAAAATTTCCCTTGCTGAATGTCGGCGACCGACTATCTTTGTGTCAAGTGCACTAACACAACACCACTACAAACACACACAAAAATTTCTATCCACGAAATTCTTTTTTTTTTTTATTTTTTTTTATTAGGTTTTCTTGATTTTCTTGAGATTATTAGTTATATTTTTTTTTTTTGTAAATTATTTAAACAATTATTTTTATTATTATTATATTTTTTTGAAGGAAAATTAATGTTTTCCACTTCGATTTTTCAAAGAAATTATTAAATTTCTGATTATATTTTAATTTTACAAAACTTAAAAAACTTTTCTCCCGTGTGTGTTTAATTATTTTTCATCCACTATTTTTTATTATTTTGCAAACGAAAAAAAATAAATTAGGAATTATATTTTATTTATTTATATATATGAAATTAAAGAAAAAATTCTCCTTGCGGTATTTTCTTCTAAAATATAATGAAATTTAAGAAAAATTACAAAAAAAAAAAAAAAATTAAATTAATTAAACTTTTGACTGACTAATAAAAAAAAAAAATTTACAATTTTACAATTTTTTTTTTTTTGTAATTTAACTTTTGGTAAATTCTGACTGATTTTTCGTATATATTATATTTGGGATTGGGACGAATGGGACGACAAAAAAAAAATTACGGATTTATGTATGTATAAATATATATATGTATGTATGTGTTTAACAAACCGTATGCTTTTTTTTACACGCACAAAAACTTTTTTTTTCTTGAATTTTTTTGGGAAAAAAAAAATGTTCTTTCTTTTTTTAAACACTAAATCTTTATATTATTTTACAATTATAAATTATTTATTTTTATATTAATTGATAAATTAAATTAGTTTAAATATAATTTTCAATTAAAAACACTTATTTCTCACAAGTTTTAATTGGGTTTTTAATGAAAATTTTATTTTATTTTAGTCGCACACGACAGGATAGGAAATTGCCATAAATAATTTTTTTTTTGTGTGAAAGATATATATATATATATTTAGAAAGATATTTATCCAAAAAGATTTTATAGTAAAAATAAATATTTTTATAGAGAAAATATCTTTTTTATGTGATTAGTTTTCTGGGATAGCACCCTGCAGAAAAAATTGTAATTCTGAATGAAAATGTCGGTACGCAAAGGAAAGTCGAATTAACGTAACTTTAGTTATAATAAATTTTTAATTCACAATGAAAATTTATGTTGAAATCTTCAAATTATATTTTAAATAATCCAGAGCCCACATTATTAGATGCCTTTAGACAGCGTTAACCTAATTTTTTCGAAAAAGTTGCAACTACTAGGTTTATTCTGCGGTTTTTGTATGATACGTACACGCCCTATAGTTCTACTAACTACCCTTTAAAAGTCCTAAACATAATATCAATCGTTTGTACAAACTTTACATTCGAATCAAAATATAGCACCATTTGGATTTTTCATAAAATATATCTCACGATTAAATTTTTAATTTCACACTACACGATTTTTTGACATTTTGGCTGATCGAATCAAAAGTTATACTACCGATTGATTTACATATGTATGTGAAAGGACTTTTACAAAAATAAACGGCGAATTCAGTTTTAGGTAACCCAATTAACGGTATTGAACCAATACATTTATATCAAGGATATAGAGCCATATCCATATATAATTCACAAAAGTATTTCGAAAGCGAACCACTTCTTTTTCGTTTTTATCGCAGTCAATTTGTAATTATATATTCTACCATATAATTACAAATTGACTGCGATAAAAACGAAATGTGGAGTTAGCGAATATAAGCAGATAAAAAAGAAAACTGACAAAAGTTTGCGTTTTTATTTTATTTTATAAATAAATTTGAAAATATCTTTGTAATAAAATATTTGTTATTTATTTATTTGTTATTCATTTTTTTCTATATATGTAATTTTTGAAATTATAAACTAAACAAGTTCTTCATTACTTTAAAACAAAAAATTATAACGCTTTTCAGTACATTATTGAAGAATTGAAAGGAATATTGTTAAATGATAATAATTATAAAAACAATAAAAATAGAATTTATTCATTATAAATAAAATGATGAAATTAAATATTCGTTTATTAAACTTTTGGATTAACGATTAAGCATAAAATTTATGAAAATAAAGTTATATTTGAATTATTATAATAATTTAAGCGTTCGAATATTAATGGGAATTTAAAATTATGTACAATTAATAAATATATATTTTGCTACCTTTCGCAGCACCACAGTTAATTTCATAGAAATTATTTTTAAAAAAAAAAAATGTTTCAGATAATTTGCACATTATCGGCATCTACACCAACTACAATCACAGAAAAGTTTTTAAGCCCATTTTTACCACCAATTCCACCTTCTGGTAGTAGAAAATCCATATTAGGATATCCTTTTGGCTGTGCAAATTCATTTAAATTATTATTACTATCACTCAGAGATTTTAGCGACCAAACAGCAATATTTTTTGTTTTACCATGTCGTGATAATACGAAAAACTGAAATAGAAACAAATGTAAATTATTGATTCAAAAAAATAATTTAATTTTAACATTACATGATTATTCTGATCAATTAAATATCCTATAAGTAAAGCCCAGTGAGCTTTATGACCCATTTTTATACATGGTGCATGATTGAAATCAGGATCGTAGCTTTAATTTGATTAATGGTTAAGGATATAATACAAAAAAAAAAAAAATATTTACGAGAAATAGTTAAGAAAAATTGTTTTGAAATAATATTAAGAAATTTAATCAAAACCAAGACTGATGATAAAAAAATTCCACCATTTCCTTTAATAAAAAGCTTTGCAGTAATACGTTTTGTCGTTTTATAAACTTTTTCATATGATGCCTTATCAATTTCTACTGTAGTTAATGACTCTATTGTGCAGCACCAAGAATCATATTTTAAGACTCGGATATTTTATTTCAAATTTTAATATAACCGATATTTCAAATTATATTAACGTTATATTATCAAACCGATATAAGTATGATTGTTTTTATCAAATAAGTACATATGCTGCAAATGTTTAAAGTCATAATTACAATAATATTTATATCCTGTTAGCTAAATATTTCACATATTTATTAAATCAGGCCGAGCAGAATTATAAATAAAGAATATAATTAGCTTTAAAATATTTCTAAAAATAGAACATTGTATAATTTTTGAGTTAAAATATAAATTAGCTTATTGTTATATATATTTTTAAAACTTTAGAAATATAATTTAAAAATTATAATAACGAATTACTTTTTTTTTTTAGAAAGGATACGGAACAAGCAAGCAAGCACCTCCTTTTAGATATTCTTTAACCTTGGCACAATTTAATTGACCTTCATACAGTTGACATTGAATATTCTTCTCGTCAATTTTATTTTTTTCATATAAAATATCACATAGCAAATCATAAAGATTTCTGGTACTGAACATTTCACCGTTATTTGTGAATAATTTGGTTTTAGCAATATTTAGGATTTTTTCTGGATCGGGATTACCTTTTAACAGCATACTTATTGCGGTCAATCCACAGGTGGGTCCATCTTGAATAATTGAAGGAATATTCATGAACCAGCAAGCTATTGGTGGAGATATAGTACAAATTTGAGCAAGATAACATGATTGCTGTATATCTGGATAGTTAGATGCCCAAGCACATTCATTAATATTGTGTTTTCGAAATTTTGATGGTGTTGTGATTGCAAAATTATTTATTAAATTAAGTGGCGGTGCAGGTGGTGGAACAGTAGACATTTCCGGGTATATGTACTTTTTAATTATAGAACGCACACACACACACAAATCCACTGTTTTCACCTCTTGGGTTTTGCACCTGAAACGTCGATGAAATGATTGTTATGTGCCCACACTAAGGTAAAAATCAAAAAAATAAAATTAGAATTTACATCGTATTGTTTATTTTAGTCGATTTCCTAAATGCAACAGCTGTGGATCTCTAAAATTGAAATGTCACATTTCAATTGTCATCGTTTACCCCTATAGAAAAATTGATACTTGTTCGGGTTGCCATTATATATTAATTAATAGTGGTATCCTTTAAGAACATATATAATATACACTTATTACCTGTCTAGCCGGCATAAATTTCATGTTTAAATATAAACGTACTTTTATGTGGATATAATAAGCCCACTTTTTTTCAGATATAGATATTAATATATCTGCCTTTTAAATTTTTTTCAGATAAGATATTTATATTTCATACATTCGTATTCGTGTTGGGGGGCTTCAAAAATTCCTTTTTATGAAAATATTTTCTCAAAAAATACGGTTTATAGGTCTATGCCCTATGGGCTAAGGCTTTTTGATATAATGGTTTTCAATATTAATTTTTTGCAGTATAATATATTACCTATTCGCCGTTTTCATTTCACATTATTTTTATCTCTAATTTATTGCTTCTAATAAAATTAAAAAGTAAATATCATTCAATGATTTATTAATTACATAATAAATTTTATAATATTTCAATACAAAAATCTTAGTTTTCGTTATAATAACAACAATATATTAGAATAAATAGTTTTTTTCTTAAAATTCATTTGTTAAAAATTTATTCTAAAATAATATAAGAAAATATTGTAATATTAAATAAAAAAATATATAGAAAATAAAAAATTACATATTCTTATAACTAATTTTAATAGATTTTTATACAATTCATATTGTGTTCAATAAAATTTCAATAATTGGGCTTTTAATTTTCATTAAATTTATTTTAATATTCTCATTTTCTTTTTTATGAATATCAGATGTCAGTAAGAGCATAGCTAGTAAAGCACAGCCAGTAGATTGAATTGGTTCTGTTAATAATCCATTTGCAATTTCATTTAATTTTACATCATTGTCTTTTGCTAGTACATCATCTAATATGATTTTAAATAATTGTATTATATAATCACCTTTTTCTAATATTTCGTTATCTAATAAATTCCTTAAATTTTTACCCATTTCAAGAAAATCAGTTGATTTTAAATAAATTTGTATAACTTGTAGTTGTAATTGTCCAAAATAGAGTACAGTGGGTGCATTAGGAATTAATGATAATAATTTTTTGTGTAAATTTATTAAAATAAAATTTGATACATTTTGAAATTTGTCTTTTTTTGTAATTGATATTTTCGTAATTTCCATAAGAAAATGATTTATATTTGTTCTTGTTCCAAAATTTATTGTATCATTCTCCGTCAAATTATTCCAATTTGTTTCATATGCAATTTTTAATTTATTTAGTATATTATCAATTCTTTTTAATATTATTGTATTATCATTTCCATGGTAAATGTAATTAACAGCTAATGCAATGTATGCAAATTGTAATACATTATTAATATCATGTTCAAATATTATATCATTTAAAATTGAATCAATAAATTCACTAGAAATTATAATTATTTTATCATTAATAACATTTAAAATTGTTAATTTCTTCTCTATTAAATCTGATTCTTTTTCCATTTTAACAATTAGTAACCAACACAATTGAATAAAATCAGATAAATATTCAACAGGAATTTCATCAAATTTGAAAATTGTATCTAAAGTAGATATATCCTTGTTATTTAGTGATTCTATAGAAACTTTAACTAATGTCCATAACTGTGAATCTGGTGAAGTAATAAATAAATTAAAAATAATTTCTAGTATTACTTGTCGTATTGATGGATTTTTTGCATTTATCCATAATTTCTTTAAAAATTCCAAATTAACATTTCTTTTATCTAGCAGACATTTTAATCGAATAACATGCTTTTGAAATGATACCGGTGTATCAATACATGAATCAAGAAAACTTAATGATTTTTTAAATGGACTTTTCATGCAAAGACTATTTAATGAACCAATCGATAATTTTAAATAATCACCAATACAAAATTTTCGCAAATAATTAAATACATCTGGATGATTTTTATAATTTTTCAATTCATAAACAATTGAAGCTTGTAGTTCAAATATATGTTTAGCAATTGGATTACCAGTTGGTGCAACACTTGATTTTGGCAAATTTTCTTCAGCAATTTTAAAAAATTCTTCCGAAGTTAACCAATATTTCAAAACACGAAATGTACATGTTTTTTTAGACCAATTTTCTTCGACGTCCGATTTCATAATATCCCAACAATAATTACGTATTCCTTCTTCCACACCTTCGATATTTTTCAATATACCAGATTTTATAACTGGTATAATATAATGTTGACAATTATATAGTGTATCTATATTTTCACATATATCTCCGATACAAGATTTAATTCTTTCTGGATTAATTTTAGCTAAGTTACTTAATGTTTCAATACGAAATTGAAATTGCAAATCTGATATTTGTTTTGTAAAATATTCATTTGCACTTACATCTTTTATTATTAAATCAATATAGATTCTTTTTTTATAATCATCTTCTGCATCGAAAACCTTAGTAATTTCATCAATTAACCAAGGATAATTCACTGCACTCAAAATATCATTTGGATTTTCTTTATTCCATTTATGTAGGCGTGCGTAATATGATTTACTACAACATTCAATATCAGTTTTGTCTATAAATGTTTCTGGTATTAATTTACCTATTAATTGTATAAGGGTTTTCTCATATTCTTTATTTTTAAATATATTCCATTCATCATAATAACAATTATGTCGTGTATATTTTATTAAATTTTTAATTGCTTTGTCTAATATTTTTTTCTTTTTCATAGCATATTCAACAGCACCAACTATAAGTTGTTTAGCATAATACAATTTATTAAATTCATCATTTAAATCAATAACATCCAATATTAAATATATTTCATTCCAAATATCTTCAGTTAAGCTTTTCAAATTTAAATTAGTGGACATATAATTGATAATAGAAAGTCGAATTTCAGACATTTCATTACGATGACGTTCATTAAAATATTTTAAAAATACCAATAAAGCTTTCATATCATCATTAATAATACATGATTGAATTATATATTTCATGTATTTTTTACGAATTTGTGAATCAGATGAAATTTTAATTTGCTCTTTAAATATTGGTATACAAGATTCACAATCTAAATAACATTTCCATTCTTCAAGTTTTATATATTTATCATCTTTATTACGGATTTTATCATTTACGAATTTTAAACGGCGTTCCTTATCTAAAAATTTCATAATAGATGGTGATAAATTTTTTGGATTATCAAGCCATTCTTTACCATAAACTGATTTATAAGATATTAATAATAAATTTAATTTATCTTCAGTTGTTTTGCATAAATCTAAATATTCGTTTAACTTTTGTGGAATTTCATAATCAAAATTATCTACTTTTTCGGGATAAAAATCTTTAATAAATTCAATATATTCTTCTTTAGTTAAAACTTTAAATATAATTGATGTTGTTAAAATATTACTAAAATATGTCGAATTTTTAATTATAATATCTTTAGCATTTTGAAGAGATCGTTTAGTAATTTTCTTACCAAATTTATGTTCTCCAAAATCTGAACAATTATTCAATAATTCTATAACCTCCCTTGGATAACAAATTAATAATTCTTTAAAAAAATATTTATATTTGGATAAATCAGTTTTAATAATCATTGGTTTCTTATCTTTAAAAGCTGTTAACAAATTTGTTAAATATTCAAGAACAAATTTTGCATCTGTTGTAAGAAAACTTTTCAATTCGAAATTTTGTAAAACAATTCCAGGATTATTTAATTTTTCCAATATGAATTTTTTACTACATTTCTTTAAAATTGGCTTAGCTAATTTTAATCCATAAATTTTGTATAATTCGTTAAAAAATAATTCTGCTTTATCAGTTTCAAAATTATCAGCAAGTACTTTTATTAAAAGTAAACGATGCGAATATGAAATTATTGGAAATATTTCATTGCTATAATATTCTGGTGTATGAATTTCTTGGGAATAGAAATAATTAAATTTTCGTATTGTATCCGAAATTATTTGATCATTCTCAGTTTTTAACAGTTTGATAAATAGTTCATTACTTTGTATATTATTTGCTATATTTGCATATAAAATTTGATTGAATTTATCAGCTTTTATAATATCAGACTTTAAGAAAGTTTGGATTTCTTCATCCTTGTATAATTTTTGTTTTGCTGATTTGGTAATTTTATTAATGATTGCATATTTCTCACCACTTTTCAGTTGTGATTTTAAACTTTCAATATCATGTTGTAAGTTGTACATTTTTGTAAAATCTAAAAATAAAACTAAAATAATGTTCAAAATTAGTTAAATTGTAATATATATGATTAACTTATAAATTAATAATGATTTCCAAATTATTGGTTGCCACCTAAATTACCAATTATAATTCTAATAAATTACCTCATTCAAAAGATTTAAATTAATGTATTTGCTGAATAAAGTATGACTCACCTTTATATTTCACAATTTTTTTATATTATCCTCTTACTTTGATTTTAATTAAAATAATAAATCTTAATTTTACCGCTACTGAGATATTAACTGTGGTTTATAATTTGCCACATTAATTATAAATTGTATTAATTAAAGGCACATAGTTTTCAGTAAACACTTCAAAATTTATTATTGTCATCAACAACTCAACTCTGTCTGGCAAATGAGAATTTATGTTATTTAGTTATTGTTGATATTGATATTGAAACTTGAAATTGAATAATATTTTGTTATTTTCAAGATTTCAAATTTCAAGGTTAATTAATTTTCGCCGGTGTTTACAAAACGTCAACTGGTTCTGTACCGTAAAACGATGTAACATTATCCAAAGTAAATTTTTACAGTTTTTTGTATCAAAAAGTTAAAGTTAGGGGCTATGGGCTATTGTCAGTTCAATACCGATTCGTTCAGTTAAGTTCTTCGCATATTGTATCATTGTATGGAAAATATATATTTGTATCATTGTATGGAAAATCGATTGACAAATAGGTGCGATTGAATTAATTCGGAAAGAATCGAATAGATTGAGTTTGGATTGATTAACGTTTTACGACTTAAACTGAAGGAAATGTCAAGTGAAATGAAATTTGAAATAATAATATGTGATTTAATCGGTTGCAATCGATAACTATGTGTTCAATATTTAAAAAATTTAATACAATTCTAGAATCTAGAGTTTTAGAATATATATATTTTTTTATAATTAGCCTTATTTTATTCAATAGTTTTTTTGTTAAACTATTCCTTTAATTAAGCTAAGCTGATTTGATTATATAGCATCAAGCATCAACTAAGTTTTTGTTTAAAGAAACCTCTTCTGACTGTAGATAAGTACATTTTTATTCTGATTTTGTTTTATCAGCTGATTTTGTGTTGAAAATCGATATTTCTGCCATCTATTGGCAATTGTAATTTCTTTTGTGAAAATTGCCATATAAGAATGACGTCATTTTTCATTTTAAGCCAGTTGCCAACAATGTAAGAATGACGTCATTGTTAATTAGTTCTATTTCTGCTGGATAGTGTGGTGGTGTATTGATTTGGATTGTGAATTTGTGAAAATATTTTTAGTTCACAAATTCTAAATAAATTAATAAATAAAATAAATAATAACTTACCGGCTTTTGTATCTTTAAATTATGTAAGTAATTCTAAAATTGAAAATGTAAGAATATAAATAATAAGTCTAATTGGTATTGGATAAATTGATAGACTTGTGCGAAGGGTAATTTTCTTAAAATGCAACAAACGAAATCAGGGGTTTTAGATGGATTTGTGTATAAATTAAAAATATTTTTTATTTAGATTATTTTGATGATGGTTTATGTTTTATGGAATTAATTTTATGATTCGTCGTAACATGCTAAAACGGTTCTCGTATAAGTATAAACTTAAACGTAAATTATATTATAATTGCGATACTAAAATCGACAAGATAAAAAGTTAGGACTTAGATCTTAGTGTGATGCAAGTAGGAGGAGGGTGCTTAATTCTTGGTATTGAGCAGAAACGCTTGTTGAATTTGTGCAAGACCCACAGATGGAGGAATACTTTAGTCAGTGGCTAGATGATAAAATGGTGTTAGTGATGAATATATTACTTTTTTATGGCATTCTTTTTTTATTGTTTAACACACTTTGGACTTGCTTCTTGATATTATAGTGAGACACACCCTCAAAAACCTAAGATTTAATACTTCCATATTTAAAATTTATCAATTATTTAACATTTAACTAAACACATATTTTTTTTATTTTTTGTAGAAAATTTTAATTTCATCATAATGGCAACTACACTTCAATTGGACATTGAAAATCTAAATGCACAACTGAACAAATCAGATAAAAATACTGTCATCAATAAAATAACAAAATCAGCTCAGATAAATCAATATAGTGATTTCGAAATTCAAACATTTTTGGAATCAAATATTATTGAAAATGATAAATTTACAAAACATTTATACGTTAATATTGTAAATATTTTAAAAAATGAAAAATTATTTATAAAATTATTAAAATCTGAAGATGATCAATTAATTTCTGATACTATACGTAAATGTATATATTTTTATGGTAATGAAAAATATTCACCAACATTTTATTCTGATGATATTTTACCATATATTTCAATGACAAATCGTTCCTTACTAATACAAACATTAGCGAGAAATTTAAAAAATCCGGAGAGATCCGAATTATTTTTTAATCATTTTAATAAGATTTTTGGTATATCAGTGGCTAGACCATTTTTAATATTTTGTAGTGATGATTTTATTATGGAAAAATTAAATAAACAAATTTTAATTGCAAATTATTATGAACTTCAAAGATTATTAATAAGAAACTCAAAATTTGTATTAAATTATTTAAATCGATTAATTGAAATTAATAATGATGATAAAAATTATAAAATAAAAATACAATTATCATTATATACAAATTTATTTTATAAATTACTTGGTATACATACTAGAGAAACATTTGAATTAATTGAAAATAATAAGGATAAAATAAATTTAAAATTTGGTAAAAAATTAACAAAAAAATTATTGAATTTTTCAAAAGAATTAATATTAAATGATGTTAAACATTATGAAAAATCACTACATAAAAAAATCATTATTAAGAATTTATCAAAACAAGATTTTGTTAGACTTTTTGAACGTTTATTTCCAAATTTTTTAAAAGATTTTAATCAATCAATGAGAAATAATGGTATTTTATATAAATACTTAGATTACTGTAAGACAAATGAAGATAAAATTAATTTGTTAATAACATCATATAAAAATGTCTATAGACAAGAACTTTTTGATTATTCAAAAAATTTAACACCAGATTTATTAAAATTATTATCCAAACAAGATCGTATTAAATTCGCTCAAAAAATTATAGATAATGGCGATGAAACATATTTAAAATTGGATCAATGGCGTTGTTATTTGGATTGTAAAATAATTATAAAATCATTTAAAGAACAAATTCAAATTACGCCAGATTCAAAATTACGACAAAAATTTTTAGTATTTATGATTGAGTCGTGTGGAATTAATGATGATTACGAATCATTATTGGATGTATTAAAATATTATAATAAACGTCATCGTAATGAATTAATTGATATTCGTTTAAATTTTATAATTTCTATTAATAATAATATTAATATGGATAAAATGATTAAAGAACATTGGATTGAATTATTTGAAATATTTGATGTAATGTCACTGAATAATGAATACCGAGGCTTATGGCAATGTGAGAAATTATTTTTAACACAAATAAAATATTATTTAAGAAATAATTTATCTATTGATAAACCAATACAAATATATATACGTTGGGCTAATGATAATAAATATGGTGGTAAAAATAAATGGACAATTTTTGATAAGAATTCACAATGGGAAAAATTATGTTTACAAAAATTTGGTGAATTAATACCACAAAATTTACCCAATAATATAAATGCATCAGCTGAATTATATTTTGGAGCAATTTCATCATGGAATGAACGAAATCCAACAGATTTATTGACAATAATTGATTATCAATGGGTAGTAAATGAAATTACAATAAATTTAAGTAAAGAAAATCAACGTTTATATCATTACAATAGATTGTATAGTTATTTTAAATATGATCCAAAAGCATGTGAATATTTCGGCGATAAAGTACCAAGTAAAGAACAAATTTTTGATATTGAGAAATTAGATGAATTAATTGTTAATGAACCGGAAATGGTACAAAAAAATATTGATAAAATTACGAAATATATGGTACATCGAGAAATATCTCAACGGCAACAACATTTGATTTTACTACTAACTAATGGAAAAATCGGAAAAATACCAGAACTTGAAAATGCAATTCACCAAGAATGCTTAGATATTATAAATGTCGTAGATGCAGATAAAATTCAATACAGATCAACAGCATTAAAATTATTAGTGCATTGGTTAAATGGTAATGAATTTTATGATATTGCTCGAAAAAATTATCCAGAAGAAAAAATTGCTAAAAGTGGTAATAAATTAGCTGAATATAAATTTAAATTTCAAGCAACAATTATTTATTTAATGAAAATTTATAATAATCATCCAGAAACATTTGTTGCTTTAAAGAAATTTTGTGTTGGTGATTTTTTGAAATTATCAATATGTACACTTATAAGTATATGCTTAAGATCACCAGTTTATAAAAGTCTTGATTTCTTAAATTCATGTATTGATACACCAGTATCATTTCGAAAGCATATAATTCGTTTAATATGTCGTATTGGAAATAAACAATTTATTTATCAATTTCTACAAAATTTATGGCATAATGAAAAAAATCCATCAATACGTCAAGTATTATTGGAAAATATAATTCAATTATTTATTGCTGAACCGGATGATATCAAATGGAACTTAGTTAAAGAATGTATTGAAAATTTAACAGATAAGGATCAACATTCTTTTGAAACACTTAATTGTTTTATAAAAATTCCTGATAATTATTTAGGAAATTATATTGAAACTTGTTGGTTAGTATTGCATAAAACTAAAAATGATGTACAAAAAGAATTAATTGCATTAAATAGAAGTATCATATCACAAATTGGTCAAAATTTAAATTTAATGTCAATTAAATTTATTGAAACTATATTAACTGTAAATTTATTTACTAATCAAATTGATATATCTTTACATTATTCATTTTCGAATTTAGCTATAATGTATATTTTAAATGGACCAACTGATGAAGATCATAAATTACGAATTGATTTTGTTTTTACATTATTAGAGTTAGTTTTTAAATCAGGTTGGAATCATATACAATATGATGATAATGATAAACCATATTTTCAAACACGAAAATATATCAAATATTTTTTAAATGATATTATTTTGGAATTATTATCTGATATTAAAAAATATAAATTAAAATCATTTCTATTATCATATTTACAATCGAAATTAATTGAGATTATACCAGATGCATGGATATATTTTTATGAAGAATTATTACAATTTGAAATATTAAAAATATCAACAAAATCTATGAATTGTTTTGATTTTGGACGTAATTTACGTAATTTATTAGATGATGAAATCAAATCACATGGTACATATATAATACCAATATTTGAAGCAGCTTTAACACATTTTGGTAATATGAATAAATATTTTTATATGTATCAAGTATGTGAAGGTTTATTAGCTGAACCAATTCAATCAAATGAATGTGCCTTATTAGTATTACATTTAATACCAATTGAAAATTTATATACACCAGATTATAAAAGTATATTAGATCGTTTGAATGTAATTGAAAATCAAAATATAAAAATTATTTTGAATAAATTCATTGAAGGAAACAATCCACTTACCCGAAGAAATAAAAACAAGTAATATTAAGAACAACACATTATGCGCACATTATTTTATTACTTCATATTTTTTTTATAATATTTTATTCTAAATTAAGTTTAACATATTATTTTAATATAAATATATTTTTCTAAAGAATTTATAAGAAATATATTTTTTCACAGCAGAAATTGGTAATTATTAATTTGTTACGTTACTCTTTAATTCGTAAAGTTATTTTTTTTATGTTGCAATAAGTGTCGAACTCAAATTTTCAATTTTGAATTATAATTTTTAGGTTGAATTAAGTTTATTATCTACAGATTATGTGGAGGGTGATATATTCTTGATATCTCCAGATCGGTATGGATGTGAAACGATTGAGCATTTTTATAGCATTGACTTCTATATGACGCACCTCTGTGTTTTCGTTGTAATTGCTTGAGTGTTTTTAATTACACGATTTTTAGGAATATGAGTTTAGATATGAGAAGCAATCTTGAGTTTCAAATGAGAAATTGGGGGACTTAAGTCATTTATTTCGAGAATGTACAATGGTCCTATTTAAAGCCCTGAGCTGATAATTTCTCAAAATAATGCGGTTAATCTTTCGTATTGATATGTAAACTCAAAATTTCATACTAGTTAACATATTTTTTTTTTATTATTAATTTATATCATTCATTTTCTTGGTAATATATAAAATTGATTTTTAATTTTTTTTCAATTTAAACATTAATTTTCCGATTTCGATTAAGAACATAAAGTTTATAACTATAACTGATAATTTTTTAAAGATCAATTATATATATCAGAGATTGAACAAATTTTATGTCAGTTAATATATTAAATTTTTATATTTACTTTTCAAATTTCTTATATAAATATCATTAATTATAGATATCACGATATATTTTATGTTTTGCCCTAAGGCTATAGTTTTAACAAACGGTACTGAACAAAAATAGGCCGTTGAAAAAATTTAACGCATATTTTCTTTCTGTATATTTCTTGAAATGAAACTCATAATATGTAACATAAATCTTATCTAAAATATAATATATATACTTTCGTAATTGTGAATTTAGAAAACTATTATGTTATAGAAATCATATTATAAGCTGTTACCATGGAAAGATTCTATTAAATCCCTAGACTTAGATTTAGATAAAAGATAGAACTTCTAAAATTCACATCGATCTCACTATTAAAAAATTTGATAATATTATTAAAGTATTGTACACAATTATCAACAGAAAATCGAAATTCTCAGTTGAAAATAAAATATTAATCTACAAAGTTAAGTTTCAAAGTTTATTATTGTTTGGGAGAGTTGTAATATCATCCATGAAAAGTTGCAGCACTGGCGCATCCAAGTAGGGACGATTGGGCGATCGCGCCTCCCAAACCTCTACATAAATAATTTTAAAAAAAAAGCAAGAGAACAAAAATGCAGTACTAATTTTTACTAAAACTAATTTTTTTTCTAGATTTAGGACAGATGATGGTGAATGGTGTTATATCTCAACAAGTTAAATTATAAAATAAAAATAACTAAAATATGATAAACTTTTTTTCAAATCGCCCTACCCCAAAAATTCTTGCTGGATCCGCTAGTGAGTTGCAGGTGGAATCCTTATGACGATATTTGATTTACCATGGTTTTTTCTCACATCAATTCTACATGAAATCTCAGGTGTACAGAAACTTGTCAATAGAGTCCATCTATTAAATATTTCAATTTATTAATAACCAAAAATGTTAACATAAATCTTTCCATTGCTATTCCTCCAACAACACAAACTTCTGCGTAACCTTTAATATTTAAGGTGATATCAGAGAAATCGATACAAATTGATAAAATGGCTTTTTTAGATATAGTAAGTTTACAGATGAAACGTTCTTAGTAGTAAGGTTTTTGAAAATTCCATTGAAATATTTTTGACACACTTGTTATACCAAAATTCATCGGTTGATAAATATTATTTAGTTGTTAAGGTAAGATTCCTAATCTCTAGTATTATGTAAATTAACCTTTTTCGTTGTTAATGTTAAATATAAATATTGAAATTCATTCATTATTATTATTTCTATACAGAATCATTTAATCATTATTTGAATATTGTTAGTTGATGATGGTTTTTATTTATATTAAAATGCAGTAAAAAAATAGAAATAAAAGAGAGTTACTCTAAGTAAAATATAATTATGCTGATTTCTGATATAAAAATTATAAAATACATGAAATTTGATCTATTCAAATAAAGTTACCAATGTCTGTCTCAAATGATATTCCGCCCCCAATAAAAAAAAAAAATATAAGAAAATTGAATTTTCGTAATATATTTTCATCCACATAAAGTATTGATGATTATTCTGTTTTTTATAAGAAATGTAGGTCAAATTAGATACGATGATGTTACTTCAAACATAGTAGTAGTAATTCGATATCATAAAATATAATTTGATCACATAAATCTAAATATGGAAATAAAATCTATAATAAATTTCATATATTTTATATACATATAATTATGTAAAATTTTATTATAAATTAAGAGTGATGAAGAAAATGTTGCTACTGATATGATGACAAAAAAAATTGTTTTTTTTTTTTTATGTTTTACTCTATTGTAGAAAGTGTGGAAGAATATACTAATTAATTTTATATAGAAAAAATGTTAAGATAAAACACAGCGGAAGCAATTATTGGTAATTCATTCATTACTTTACTTATTATATCGAATTTTCATCAACGCTATAGGAAAGGACAGTAAGTCAGAGTAGAGTACCTATAAGATCTGAGAAAATTTATGGATTGTATATCGAAAATTTAGATTGTATAAACCTTTGAATAAAGTTACTACAAAACTCATAGTCATTTCAACAACTATACTACAACAATTTATCTTGATTTAGTAGAATGTGTTATAGATTTTCTGTAAGATTAAAAAAACAACTTATTTTCACAGTATCTTTTTTAACATAATAAATATTATGTTAAATTTGTATCTGAGAATTTATTTTCATTTATAATATAACTTTCATCTAAAACAGCTTTTATATTCTGAATAAACTATAAATTTTCTAACTAATTTGTATAATTGAATAAATTAAAAAAAAAATAAAACTTATCCCACACTTTTTTTAATCAGATCTTATCGTAGTCATTTCTATTAAATCACCACTTCCGAAATAATTTAATTGGATTCATATTTTCTTTCAAAAATTGGATATGCCGAATTGAATCATTTGTAGAGCGTCACATCAAATGGGTAGTATTTGATGTATGATTGTGTTCTGTTATCATTGATTTCTTTTCAATTCTTGATTCAATTTCCAATTAATGATCATATCTATAGATCTTTATAATATATCAATATCGTTTTTCGTAGTTCTTTGATCATAAGAATAAAGAGCAGGAATTTGAATTTGTGGTGGTCAGAGCACGAACAATTTAGTGCCTCCAATTCAACTTTGTGAATAGCCAAAATTTAATTAAGACAGGGTCGTTTAAAAAGACAAACCATGAAAACAAAGTTTAAATAGGCTAATTAATAATTCATAAAAGCTCCTGTCAACATTTTAGTGCTTTCCTGCATAATCCGGCCCTGAATATATAGCTCCTAAAAATTTGAAATTCAAACGTAAAATTTCATTCAGTAAAATATTTTAGGCTGTATTACAATTTGTAAAATATATGTTTTAATAAGGAAATTAAAGCCATTAAATAAACTATGGCCTTTTTAAATTCCTTCTATATGACGGCCACAATTTATATAAAAAAAAAATATACACCCACCACAATAATTTGTGTAAAGTGCTAAAAGCCAATATCGAAAATATTTATTTTTGAACTGATTGATATTCTTTATATTTAGAATATAAAATAAGAATGAAAATTATATAGATACCTCTTTGATATGATATGGTCGAATGATATGAAGATGAAATCATATGAAAAATGATCAAAGTGAACCATTAAATATATGGGCATATAATGATGAGTTATTCAACATTTAATATTAGAAAGTTTTAAATAATTTTTGGACAAACATATTCATGTATACAATATTATATAGTTTTATTTATATTTATGTATAATTAGTAAAGCATTAATAATTCGATACCATATGGACATGAATATTAAATTAAAAATAGAAATATTTAATAGAAATTTAATTTTTTTTTAGTTCAAAGAACCAACTAAATAGTTATGTGAAAGTTCATAAAATTAATTGACCTAAACATTATTTTGAAATAATGTGATGGTTAGGTATTTAATGAACTTAAAATGTAGATTAAAGTTATTGTTCTAAATATTGAAAATTATTTGGCTTATGTAAATAAAATTTATGAAATATTGATTTATATAATTCAGATTCAGAATTTTCGTCCCTCGATATTTTAATCTCTTGTTCAAACATTTATAAGAGTTTTCATATTTTACAAAAAAAATTTTTGCAGAATATTTACATGATCAGGATAACACTTTATAAATACGAATAAATTATTTTATAATATATTTACACACCATATTCTCTTCAAAGGGCTTGAATATAATGAAGTGAATAAAAATGGAACAACGATATTATTTTTATTACAATATTTTATATATTTTGTCATACATAATCACAAAAATATTTTTTTCCCTAAATTTTCCAACATTATAAATAATATTATGTCCTTATTCTTTCGCAGGCATCATCAGTTTTATGTCCTTATACAAAAATATACCAAATGAATTTATGCCAACTAATGCGAATATATGAGACAAGAATATTATAAGTATGTTAAAAATTTAAGTTATAGGATAATATAGGGATATAAATTTATGTTTGAATTCCATTTGTGATAGGTTATATTGTTACATATTTTTAAGGATATGTGAAATAATTAATTTTGATAATTTCAAAAATCAATGCATCAATGCAGTGTAGAATATTATGTAGAAACAAAAACCATATACATATAGAGCTAGTTTAAACATGTAGAATCGAATATAATCTTTAATATTAACATAAAATATATTTTTCTGTACGGTTACGAAACACGGCTTGACACAGAAAATCATTAATCAGCAAGATTCAAAACTTCGTCTACGAAGAATTTTCAAAATATGGTGGCCAAACACGATCTCCAAAATCAATCTGCTTAGTACTTACGAGATGATAACAAAAACCCGGAAGTGAAGTTGGATAGCGGATACAATATACACTCAGAAAAGGATCGATAAAATAACAAATAAGTAGACAATCTCTTAATGGAATCCACCAGGAAACAGACAACGAGGTCGTCCAAAAAACAGCTGGAAAATAAACATAGAAAAATAAATCGCTGAGTTGGGCCAGACGTGGGCAGATTTCAAGTCAATAGTAAAAAATATATTAAGATGAAAATATTGAACGCATGCCTTATGCTCCTTGATGAGTAACAGGAACTAAGAAGAAGAGGAATCGTATAGTTCGCGAAAGCTAAAAGAAAGATAATAACAGATTTTACATTCTCTAAGTTTTATTATCCTTCTACTTCTAGCTAGATAAACTACTTAAAAAATATTAATGGATTTCTAACGAGTATAGATAGTTATGTGACTCTGACCAGTGGCTACTTAATGAATAAAGCAATACTTGACTGATCTACTTAACTTAAGTAGATATAATTAACTTAATCCATTCTTCTATTAACTTATTTTTAGTCTATATTTAAAGTCCATCTATTATTGTCCGTTTTATAACATAAAATTCAATTAAAGAATCGATTTATTATATTTATTATCGATATTTAAATTAATATTCTTTTTTTTTGTGATAATAAATTATAATTTCAATTAAAATTCTTATTTAATTAACTAATTCAGATTTTGAAAAAAAAAAATCAATCCTATTACAATATTTTTATATTTTTCAAAAATTTAAATTTCGAAAAACCGAGTATGTCATATGTCAATTTGATCTTTCTTTACATTTTAAGAAAATGTAATAAACTCCACCCACTTTTAGTTTTAGTTATTATTATTAGTTAAATTTCTTCGGTTAAACGTCAAACGGTCAAACCGTCAAACATAATAATTAAAACTTGTAGTCGTGACCGTGAGTGAAAAATAATTTATTTTATATAATTAAAATGTATATTTTTTTAAATATTTATGCTAAAATAATTAATTAAATAAACAAATTTTTAAATTATATAATAAAAATCTAAACAAATCGACAAAATATAAGAAAAATATGAACTTGAAAATTAATAAAATTTAACCTAAAAAAATAAAATAAAATTTTCTTAATATTTTTGTGTAGCGTCAATAATTTTGCGCGGGAATTTATTAAAATTGATTTTATTTGTTTGAATTTTGATGGTAAATCTGATAATCACAAAAACATTTTACAAATTTTAAAATTTTAGTGAATATATTTTGTAGAAATTAGTAAAACCTGGAAATCCATGAAAATATTATAAAAATTATAGGTAAGCGGAAAATTTATTTATCACATAAGGTTTTTTTTTAAATACATTTAAATATATTTTTCAAAATTAATATTGCAATACAACTTTCACGTATAAAAACTTGGTGAATTTTTTATTTTATAGAATTATCAATTTGCTCTGATGAGCAAAAATAATAAAGCTAATTTTGTTCTTCCCTTGCCTGTTATTATGGCAAATTCTGATGTCTATAACTAATGGACTACTACAACTATACAATTGAGACTTTTGAAATATAATCGAAATTAATTCATTGACACGTTCCCTTTTATTGAAGACGTATCTTTAGATATATCCTTTTGTACCCTTCGTATTTTTTTGTTGTGGTCTTTGTAGAATATCGAAGTTGGTTTGGTGTAAGAACAGTGAACATTATATCCCTTTTATTATTATGATTATATACTAAAATATTTCGAATAATGAATGAATGAATCAAATAGCAAATTTAATATACATTCTCTGATTATTGAAAATATAAAAAAGGGAAATGTTAGTGAAATATGAATCTTACTCGTTCGTTATAAGATTAAATTTGTTCTGAAAAGGATGGATTTTTAGATTTCAAATGTGGCACGTCATAAATATTCTTGAAAATATATTTTTTTACATGTTTGTAGTAAAATGGAAATTAGTATTTTATCATTTTACCCTAGAAAATTAAAGTGTAGAAATCATTAAGGAAAATAACACTATAAAAATAAGGATATAATGTTTTTTTAAATTTAGGGAAACAGTGTTTGTCTTTATTATCGTTTTTAGTTTTAATTATTTATCTTTTGTCTTAAATACTTGTCTTCATATAAATATTAACTATTTAAGTTTATCATATTGTCTTCATTTGTGACTTTATATTTCCCCTTTTCACTTCATACGAACAACATTTATGAATAGTAGAAAATCCTTTATTATATATTATAAAACTATATAGTTAAATTTAATTGGAAATATTTTGTTACAATTTACAATGGTAAAACACAATATAAAACGCCGAATTTATCAAATAAAGTTTACTTTATTATGAAAAGATTCCTTTAATGTAAGATTATTAGATATGATTAGGTATTAGGAGGAGGATCTATCTATAAATTTAATGAAGGAGTATACATACCTACATAATTATTCTTAAAGTTTTATATAATATTTTAAAATTGTTATGCACCCTCTATCAAAATTTTAGTATAATCTGACTCAGACTCACCAGTTTTTTTAGTATTACCAAAAGTAACTCATCAGCTAACATTGAATAATTTTGAAAATATACTGCTCTTAAAATGTTTATAGTTGACATGTTAAACGACTTTTTAAGGTTTTTTAGTCATGATGATTTGATTTGCACTTTCTACCTTTACTACTTTAGCTAAATTATTAATATGTATATACAAAATTATCAATGCATCAATGGTACTGGACCAGACCAATGGACCATAATTTACAAATTTTGGGAATATTTTACATAGAAAATGTAAGCAAATAGAATGTTTATTGTGAAGTTTTTGGTTGGTATTACGTATTACCCAGTAGGAAAAGTATTTATAATAAAATACATTTTGTTGTGCATTGTAGATTTTAAGTAAAAAATTAATGGAGCTGGAGTATTTGTTAGAGCTGCACTATTTGGTAGCGAGTTTTAGAATTTTTTTGAAATATAAATTATTTTAATAAATTTATAACGAAGTTTTTTTTTTTATGAAAAAAATATTATCTGCGAATAATTTTCAATAAAATATTTATTGAGACAAATTTAAAGCACCATTTCTTTGTAATTTTAATTTGATTATTGTACGGGTAGAGTAAGAGTACACACAATTTAAATTTTTTCCCACCAGATTTTGGTACAGGTTTTAAAACGAAACATAGGTTTGAATAAATCCTGATTTTGACAGCAAAAATTAAATTTAGCAGTAGAATCTGTGTCAGTTCCAACATAAATAGGAATAAATAATCTGGTTTTGTAATTGCAATTACCAGAAATAATGTAGTATTCTGATTGGTTGATTTTATTTTTCTTGTGATTGTGTAAGTTTATATTCTGTAAATTTTATCTGACATATCAAACACGTCTTGCTAATAAAATCCAGAATTCGTTAATGTCGCGTCATTGTAAACATACTGAATTTTTTTACGTGAATATGCTACTGGGTTGAGTTGTGTGAATTTAAGTTTTGTTGTTTTGTGGTAATGTAGTAAACGTTTGTAAACAGATTTTTTTGCAGATATAATTTTTTTTCTACGTTTGTGGTTGTGGCTTGTCTGCTAATCTGCTGATTCACAATAAGTTTTTATTTAGTATGGTTTTTGCCGCCGAATCGAGTAGACATGACGTATTTCGTGGGTTGAATTGTTTTTTTTTATCAATCGGTCAATTTTTTTTTAAAAAAAACTAAAATTATTTATAAATAATTATGAAATAAATAAATTTATGTCTTTTTTGTTTGTTATCGGTCTTGATTTAAAGTAAAATTATTAATTAATAAATTTTTGAAAATATTTTTAATTATTTTTTAATATTTTTTTTTTTTTGTGGGGTGGAATTTTATTGTGGATTCGCGAAATATCAAATGTTTTTAAATTAAAAATAATAAATAAATAGAAAATCATAGAAAATTATCTAAAGTTAAATAAAACCATTGAATAAATAAATATTTTTGCAGTGCAATTTTAAATCTATATTTTATTTGTGGTTTTATATTTCAAATAAATCACAAAAATAAAAATTATGTTTATTAAAATTAATTTAAACATATATTTTCATTGTCAACACAACATAAAATTTGATGTTTCAAAAAAAAATTGTGCAATTATTTATAAAAAATATATAATTCAAAAATAAAAAATATTATAATTAATTGGAAATTATGTCATTAAAAACGCGATAAACTGGAATATTAAAAAAATTTAAAATAAAAAGAATTGTGAAAATTAATATAATATAAAATTTAATCTATTTTGAATAAATTAAAAGTATGTATAAAAAGTGAATTTTATTTATTTAATTACCTACATTAATTTACATAAAAAATTTATTTAATTTTTGGGGAAAATTGAATGAAAAATGATAAAAGAAATGTCAAAAAATACACATAAAATTTTCTGTGGTATTAACATAAAAAACAAGGATTAAAAATCATTATTTTTGGATTATTTCTTTTGGAAATTTTGATTTATATAGAAATCACCAAAACTTGTTCAGCATCACCAATCATCGTATTATAGAAAATATCTTGTATTTTTAAAGGAAAGGTAAATTTTTTTTATATTGAAAATGGGTCGCAGACCATTAAATCGAGTATGCGCTATTAATTATCCTTGCCGGATTGAAGGATGGTTAGATGTATGCGGTAAGTTCTTTAAGATAATTTTCTAAAAAATAATTTAATTATTTTATTTAAATTAAGTTTAGAAAGCTTGTATGAAAATTTTCTATTAATAAATTTACAGAATATTTTTTTTTTATTAGTTTTGATTTACCTTCCTAAAAAAAAGGAGTTTTTTGTTGTTGTTTTTATAAATCAAATATCCTTGTGGAAGTCATGCACGAATATAAAAAGGGAAATATAAAACTATTATTCATTAATACATAAAAATTTAGGTCAATCTTTTACCTAGTTTCCTGTTGTATGCTTGTTAACATTGACTATTATTTTACCTGTCCTGATGGTATGGTGCAAATCAGTTACCTTTTATCTATTGGGACACTGTCATTCTAACAAGAACAAAAATAAACAATCAAATTTTTAATGTCCTTTTTTTGAAAAAATGTATAAGGGAAACTCTGTATTCTGAGATTTATTTATTTTTTAAATAATTTTCTCATGAATTCAAAATATTTAAAATTATTTTTTATTTGTCTTTTTATTGTATTTTTTAATCTCTTTTTTTATCGGTTTAGAGCCGATGCACAGTTGGAGTTTATATTAAATATTTTTGTTTACTAATAGTATGATGAATACTAAATTATTGGTTTGATAAATTAGAATTTGGAATCAGGATATTCATCAACTGTTTTTCGGTTGTACTTATTCAGTATTCGAAGTATTTTTTCCTTTTTTTTTATTTTATATGTTAACTCTTTGCGTACCCACTCAATTTGCTCAAGAAACTTAATTTGTTCTATGGTCTATCTATGCGGTCGTATCAAAACAAAGAATTTTTGTTTTCAATTAGCATCCTACTTTCTTCAAAGGTTCTATTTGTATTATATAAATCTTAAATTAACGCATTTCTAAACAACGTCCATCTTCTTTTTGTATATGTATGATCTGGACAGCTATTGTCAAATCTATTTTTCTTCCTCTTACAAAGAGCTTATATTTGGCTATTCCGTACCAAAATGATAAATGGTTTTATGTATAGCTAGAAATGATTCACTTATAAAACTGATTACCACACAATTCGCAGACGAACGAGCCCGACCATCTTACTTTACTTATTTAATTGGCACAACAATACTGGTAGGTCAAGGTCTCTAAAAGACTCTCCAGTTTCTTGCATCTTTATGCCTGCTTCAATACAGTTTTTCAAACGGAGATTTAGTATTTATATTCTTCGCGATTATAATTTTCTATGAATCGTCTTTCTATGAATTGATTTTCTATGATATACAAACCATAACAAAACCATTCTATGAAATGAACCATTAAAGAATAATAGACTGATTTATAAAACAGATGAAAACCCTTTTACATAATTTTGACAGCTGTTTAAGTAAAACAGAAAACTCTTCACCTGTTAGCTAACTATATTTCCTTTATTTTATCCAATAAGACATTTATTTATTAAAGTCTTTTATTCCAGTTCTTTCTAACTTCTATTTTTAACAATCTAAATATTAAAATTTATTTAAAGAACATTATCAGTAATGGTTAAACGTTTAGAGTTTATAATTATGCATTTACTCTCAGATGAGAAATAGTGTTTACAAATATTATTTTCACTTGAAATTTACCAGTTTTCATATAGCTAAACTAAAACTTTCACTGGAAATTTGCATTAAATATATTACAACTCCTTTTTTTGTGAATAAATTCACCATCAGATTTTGTGTAAGTTCACGGAAATGTGGTAATTTTTCATTTATACTTATCTTCCCACATAAAATTTAAATTCCTCCTTATAACTAAGAGTACAATTTATTTAAAGTGAAAATAAGAAATTTGTCTGTTTTCACGATCATATAAAATTTCTTTGCCTTATGGTCAAAGTATTAAATTTCTTATTACATATATTTATTTATTATAATTTACCGTGCAGTCAAGTCTAAAGAGTTATTTGATTATTCTTGACCTACACATAATCTTGTCGACAAGATTTTTCTTTGATGTACATACAATTTTGTTGTTGTTATATAGTGTACTACATACATAAAGATATTTTATGATGAACACCCGGGATGTAATATCAACCTAGCAACCTACTATAATCAACAGACAAATGTAATACATTTTTGTTACAAAATAAAATAGATTTATAGGTTTAGTTATCCAAGCATTTCGTTGTGTTATTCAATCTGCATTTTTCAAATTATGTTTTACAATAAATTTTTATAACTTTTACAATAACGTGAAGAGAATTTTGACGTCGAATAATAGTAACATAAGTCATAGTTTAAAGATGAAAATATTTCAGAAATTTAGACTGAAATCATAGTGCCACCGTCACCATCAACGAACGTTGAACGACGGATGAATTTAAATTTTAAATTACATTTTGTTCGCGTTGGAAGGAACTTTTTAATTTTATCGTTTGTTTACTTTTTTGTGAAATTGGTGTTACTTAATGTCCATTATTAATTTAAAAGAAGTGTTCTACAAAATTTTTACCAACCCGGCAAATATACGTATTTGTGTCGAAGTCGTATTTCAGCGCTAAGTACAATTTTTTTACTACATCGTCAAAGTTGAGCACTGTAATTCCTTAGGTATAAAGCTATGTATTTTACACAGCTGTCAACACGACCCACGACGATGACTGTATCACTGTGGTTCCAGTTCCCAGCTTTATTAAATTCATTTCGAATTTAAAATTATTCTGTTAGTAAATTGTCATTTTAGTACTTTAACTATAATAACTAATTCCAATCAACGCAATTTGTCTACCATGTAAATTATGTCCAAAAATTTACCTCAAATTCAAAAAACCAATTAAAAATGGTTAAATAAATATAATTTTATTGATATAATATGAAAATTGATTTAATACATTTTATTTTATCAAGTATTTTAATTCGAATAACATTAAACATTATTTTGTAATTAAAATCTCATTGAAATTATATGTTAAATTTTCATTATTTATTTAACAAATATTATTATACTAAAAACTATTTTAAATTTCAAAATTGAGTAATTCCAATTTTTGTACAGAAAGTTTATGATCAAAAATTTGACATAAAATATTGAATTTATTTTTCTTTTACAAATCACTATTTATCATTTTTTCCGAAATGTAGTTAATTTTCAACATGTCACTGATGGTACTGCTTACGAAACTATATAACTAGCCCCCTAAAAATATTCTAAATTATTCAATTCTCTAGCTACTTTTTTACAATAATGAAAATTGGTGCATTTGCAACTTATAACAAACATTTATAAATGATTTAAACATAATCCATTCTGAAAAATAAATACATTAACATTAAATTTATAAAATATGCTGTTCATTTCTAATCTGTTTATATATACATATCAAATATATCTGAGACTTACCTCAAAGTAAAATTTATAAATGTTATGACCGCCTGGTGATTACATCGCAGCATATGTTATTAATAAAATTACTTAAAGTCTAGAAAAGATTCGCATATTTATGCAGTGCCAATATCTGTACAATTAGATAGACAGTCCATATAATAATTTTATTTTACAATATTTTCCTTTGATATTTATTTTTGTTATTTATGCTTTTATAAATGCTTACGACATGTAATATTGATGTTAAATTACTACTTAAATTACTGATATTGGCGATTTTTAATGTATTCTGTAAATAACTAGCCACAAGATTTTCATTGAAAATAAATGGCTTTTTGAACTTTATGGGACATTATTATATAAATAAACAACATTAGATTTTTCATTGAAGTGTAAGTTGTATTTTAATAGAAAATTTGTCATTTTCAATTATTATTTCATATTTTATTAATATTCAAATTATTTTTTATGTATTTATTGGAAATAATTTTATATTTTAAAAGTTAAAGGTTGACTGATATTATAAATTTTTTTTATAATTGTAATCATGTAATGTAAACAAACAATAAAATTAACATAAATTTATACGACAGTTTTGAAATCAATTTTAGACAATTTCGAGTTTGAATTTAAATACATTTTGGTTAGTTTTGAATTTTGAGCAACTTTGTTATGTGAAACTGTAGGGCCACATTACTTGGCAACAATATTTACGAAAGTTTTGTGACAATTTAAAATTCATGTCAGACAATTAATTTTTGTATAATTTGAAATTTGGGCATTCAATTTGTAATGTCGCTGTTTTGACTACAATTTGACACACACTGTTTTCTGCAAATTTTTAGTGAATTTTGACATTTGTAAAACTGTGGGTCCACATTACTTGTCAACTATATTCACGAAAGTTTCTGACAATTTAAAATTATTGTCAGACAATTAATTTTTATATAATTTCCAATTTGGATATTAAAATTGTAGGGTCGCTGTTTTGAGTACAATTTGGAACGATATAATTTTCTCAAAAATTTTGGTAAATTTTGACATTTGTAAAGCTGTAAGCCCACATAACCGCGAACAGTTTTGACGGAATTTTTCTGCGATTTTTAAATATTATCAATAAATTATAAAATTTTATTTTTTAAAAAATATTTTTATATTTTTCTAATGCATAGTTATTAAAAATTTAATATCATATGAGAATAAGTTAATTATATATTCCATAAATCTTTGTCGTTCGTTTAATATTCATAATTTATAAATGTTTTTTTTTTTTTACAAAATTTTGTTACAATTTAATTTAAATTCTATTCTATATTATAAATAAAACTAATGTATCCATCCGAAAATTTCCATGTTGTAAAAAATGCAATTTACCAAATTCTTTCAATGTAAAATAATTATTATCAAATTCTTTAAAAATAACAAATTAACCTATATCTCTTTATAATTCGAACCACTCTCCAATCATATATAATTTTTTAAAAAAAATCTTAATTTTCTTTGAAAAAGCTAAAATATTCACAATTTTTCGTTTAATATATCAAAAAAAAAATGTATTTTTTTATTTTTCCTTGTATTATTTAAATCAGAAGCCAATTTTTACTTTGGTTCATGGTAGCTGGTCTTTAATTCTATAACTTAGTATATATATATATATATATATATGTATAATACAGAAATTAATCTTCCTCAACGAAATTTAAAAAATTCAAAAATAACCTAAACTCTAAAGTCTAAAACTATCAGCAAATATACAAAAATTGTCTATAGAAAAAAAATATTCCTTATGTATAAATTTTATAATCCAAAACTGAAGAATGAACAACAACAAATCAACTAAATTACACTCCCTGAAGGCTTTTTTTTTATAATATTTAAAAATTCAGCACGGAAGACAGATATAGATATAAAATTTATAAACATAATATTTCAAAATTTCTAATATCTTAAACGGCGAAAAAAAATGGGTCTATAACAACTCAGTATCTACATTGAAATTATTATACAATCTTATCTTATAAAGCTAATATATTGTGTGCTCGTTCTCTGTATTCTGTATATGTCTATATAGATCCATTCTACCATAAAGTCGCAAGTCAAAATGAATAAAATAAAAATATAAAAAAAATAAATAAACTAAACTTTACCAATGTGTATATAAAAAGCATAAAATACAAAAGAGAAGAACTCGTTTTTTTTTCATATTTAGATATATAGATTTATATAAACTGTGTCACATGACGTCACAGAGTTCTTTTAAATATAAACCGGCGTTGATTTTTTGATTATAATATGATCGATTATATATATAAGTTTTTTGATTAGTTAAATAGAGTTGAAAGATTTTTCTTGAAATGTTATCAATAGGGTAAAACAAAAAAGTAAAAATTATAGAAAATTTTTATAGGCATCTTTTGTTGATGTATCTATAAAATTTGATATTTGAACCCTGCAGCAAAAAAAAAAATATTTATAATTAAAATTTCTATAATTTTCGGATAACATTTTTTAGTTATCAAAATTGTAATATTAATACAATTTCTAAGATGTGTCAATGAATGGATAGTTTTTAACCCCATAGAAGAATTTTTTATACCACCGCGGTTTTTAACTCCATAGTTTTGAACCCCATATTTTCTTATGCAAATATGAAGTTAAAATCGTTATCTAACATTAACTGCGGATGTTATCATTTGTAAAACTTTAGATTTTTTTTTGTTATATTTGTTGGTAGCATTAGCCTCATTAAGGCTTCCACTTGATATCTCCACTTTACTCGGTTTGTTGTTTCTGTTTCTGCGCCTTTCCATGTAATATTACATTTTCCTAAGACTTGGAGTATTGTGCATCTCCAGCTGTTCTTTTGCCTATCTCGACTTCTTATTCCTTCACAACGTAGTGAAACCAGGTGTTCTTTGGCATTCTTGTAAGTAATGCTATCGGGATTCTTTCTGATGGTAATAGTCGATTCATCTCCATTTCCTTCATTTCATTTGTTTGCTCCAGTACGGGTTACATAAAAAATAATGTTTTAAAAACAGAGTTGCATATTCTTAGAAAAATAAATTTGCTTACTGGTATAATCTCTTCAATAATGGTGGACACTTTGACAAATATAAATTCTGTATAAGAACTAAGAACAAAGAGTTTTACGTTTAAACGTAATCAAATTAGGTTTAGCCCTGTTTCAATTTAAGATCATATTAAAAAATACTTAAAGATCATATTAAAAAATACTTTAAATAATCCATTCAATGTCAACAATTTGGGCAGTTTTAACGTCAATTTTGAATCTATTTCTTTTTGATGTAAATTTTTGAAATTTTCGCAAATTTCAAAAGTAAACTTCTATAAGAACCAAATTTTATAGTTTCTATTATCTAAATGTAATCTAATCGGACGTTTCGAAATTTAATGTTGCAAATGAATAAATCTATTGTATAAAAACTGTAACGATGCATTCAAGCAAAAAGGCTAATATATTAACATAAATTCTGCAGTAAAAAGAATATACATTTTTAATATATTTAAAATCGTCTAGACATCAAATAATTTTTTTTGTATATTCATATATAAAATAGCTTCACTCTTGATATAAAGTTAAAGTCTTTAAAAGGAGTAGATTTTTGAAACAACTTTTTGTCAATTTTCCATATTTTAATATTAGCAAATATTTATATAAACTTATCTCTAAATAAAATTATACATTATTAAGTATAGTCCATATAAATTCTAGCTAGAATCTTTTATAAATGTCAAGGTTAAAATTATATTCAGTATTTATTTAAAAAAAACGTTAATAAATAATAGACACCTGTATAAATATAAATACATAAATGTATTCCAACATAAAAAAAAAGATTGACGAAACAAAAGCAAAAAATATAAAAATCACGATAGTTTTTCTGATTGTGTATTCAAAAACTTCATTGATTTTTATTCAATTTATTTTTTATATTGATTTTTTGGTGACTTTGGATTTGATCTTATGATAAATAATTTAAATATAAAATAATATGAATAAAAAAAATAAAAAATATCACAAAACGTTTAATAAAAAATATTGGTCTATTGTGTAAGAAGTTAATATACAATAAAGTCAGGGGTTTTATTTAAATTTGTATATACTTAGATGAGAAAATTCGATATTTTGAAGGTTTTGATTGTTATTAACTGATTATTATTATTTTAACAATATTAGCTATATTATTATTTTTTTTAAAACATTTGATTGATTTGGTAGAATTATAGGTTTCGTTTCGTGGCATTAAAATAATGGTTCGTGATCAATTTAAATTGTAATTTAGCTATTTTATACTTAGTGGCAACTATGCAAGAAAACTATATTAAAACTTTTAATAAGAACTGTTTATCCTCAATTTAAAATTAAAGTTTTACTAATAAACTATATAAACTGAGGATTCTACTTGGGTGACACAGCAGTAGCAAGAATAAGGATTATGGTGAGTCCTTAATCGGCATTTCAAAAAGACACATAAATAAAGAAAATAAGGACAAATCCACCTACTGGAAATAACATCCCAGAGATACGTCAAGGGAAGCGATTCTTAGATTTATCAACAAAAGAACACTTAATAAAATCGAGCTACCTATAATAATTAAATTGGCATGTTCACAGGTTACTGGGCGCTCAGACATCACAACAAAATCGTAAAGTATAGTAATAGTAACTGTCGATTCTGTTTGAATGATGAAAGAAATGCGGAATAGCCCGGAAAAAGTTAATATACCTGGATAAGGGATTTCTGAATATTTTAGATTCTATGTAATTAAGCTTTGGTCCAATAAAGGGGAAATAGGAAATCTTTTGAACCAAAATGTGGACAGGATAGTATTACATTTATATTTCTTAACATGCGATACACATCATTCCAATAATTGATGTGTAACCCATCGAAATGGGTTATAAAACCGTACGCTCCTGAGAACACGATCGTACCGGGTTGCATCTGCGCAACCCTTTATTAATTAAAATTATTATTAAGAAACAATTAAGATTTTATTTAATAAAATATTAATTTTTATACTTTACTTATGTATATTTAAAATGAGAATTTGTTTAAAAAATATACTGCCGCCCGCCGCAAGCTGTTATAACAAATGTTCCATAAATTAAATAATTCAGTTCTCTCTCCACTGTTGAAGTGAGCAGACAACTAGTAGTCGGTAATTAATAGTATAATTTAATTATATTTTCCAAATTACTAGCTAACTTTAAATAAATAAAAAAAAAAAAAAATACATAAATTAAAATCGAGAAAAGATAACAATAAAATAAAGTGATAAAATCTTTTTAATATAGTTTAATTAAAATTTTTATAATAAAAGTGAATAAATAACTCTGTGAAACAGTATCATTATCTAACCATAATGGGGGATCGTGGCCCCCCACCAGATGACCCCGGTTTATTGAATTTTACAAATAATATTGTAAAATTCGACCAAACTAAAACCTTAAATAACAAAATAGAGTGCCAGAAACATTTAATTATGAAAAGGACTGATGCTGGAAAAGACATGAGTACGGTATCACCATTTTTATTAAAAAGAGTTTTTATGAGCGTTGCTGGAGATATAGAAAACTGCATAAAACTAAGGGACGGCACTGTCTTAATAAAAACAAGAAACACATCTCAAGCTGAAAAAATTATTAAAATTTCACAAATCCAACAAACAATTAACGTAATTGTAGAAGAACATAAAACAATGAATGAAACAAAAGGCGTTGTGTTCTGCTTAGATTTTAAATACATGACAGATGAAGAAATTCTGGAAGAGATGAAAGACCAAAATATAATAGAAATCAGGCGGTTCAAGAAAAAAATGGGAGAAAAACTTGAAGAAACCGGTTTATATATACTAAAATTCGCAACTACCAATTTACCCGAACAAATACATGTAGGATACCAAAAATTTAACGTAAGAGTATATATACCACCCCCGCTACGCTGTTTCAATTGTTTAAAATACAATCATCTCACAGACAATTGCAAAAACACAAAAATGTGTTCAAATTGTAGCGAAGAATATCATCTAACTAATGAAAATGAAAAATGTGACAGACCACAAAAATGTCTTAATTGCTCTGAAAATCATAATGCATTCTCCAAAATGTGCACCCGATTTATAAGAGAGAAAGAAATTAAAACAATAAAAATTAAAGAAAAAGTCGATGTTAGAGAAGCAGTAAGGCGGTATAACATTAGATTTCCTTTCACACAACCGCTTTCAAAAATAGTATCTTCCTCATTAAAAAAATGTACATGTAAATGTACCTGTAAATCAGAAGCCATAGAACAAAAAGACGAAAGCATAAACATAGATGAAAACAACAGTGACAACGAAAAACCAACAAATCATAACACAACTAAAGCAACAACATCAAAATCAGCACAATTCAAAACAAAGGTATTAAGTAATAATAAAATTATCATATCTAAAAATGTAAATAAAAAACAAAAAAGAGAATTAAAAAAAAATGAAAAAAAAAACACAAAAAAATTAAAATCAGATAATAATTATACAGATAATAACATTTATACAAGTAATAGTAGCATAAGTATCAGCGACTCAGAGTCAATGAAAGATTTATCTAATAATGGATAGTATTATACAGTGGAATTGTGATGGTCTATACTCTCATTATGACGAACTTAATCTAATAATAAATAAATATAAACCATTTATTTGCTGTCTCCAAGAGACTAAATTTAAATTTAATCATAACCCTAATATTAAAAATTTTAAAGCTTTTCATAAAAATATAGATTCGGAAACTGTCGCTCACGGAGGAGTTTTAACTTTAGTAAATTCTGATTTTGAATGCGAGGAAATAGATCTTAATTCTAGTCTCCAAGCTGTCGCTGTAAAAATGTTCTATCCTATTAAATTCATAGTCTGCAACCTATATCTACCAGGAACAGACAATATAAATCCCAATGATCTACAAAACATAATAAATAAGTTTGACTGCCCGTTCCTCTTTCTTGGTGATTTTAATAGTCACAATAATTTATGGGGATCTAATAAAACAGACAAAAGAGGGAAAATTATCGAAAAATTAATAAACAATAACCTACTAAATTTATTTAACAATGGTAACCCGACTCATTTTAGTTTTTCGTACAAATCGTTTAGCGCAATAGATATCACATTAGGCAGCCCCATCTTACAAAACTATTTTGATTGGTTTATAGATAACGATTTTCACATTAGCGATCATTTTCCTATTGTTTTACCACTCTTTTCAACAAACAATAACTATGAAATCCGAGATAAATGGCGTATAAATCAAGCTAATTGGGAATTATTTAGAAATCAATTTAAATATGAAAAAGGACAATATCTAGATATTGACCAATATGAACAATCTCTCACTTCAGCTATAATTTCAGCTGCTGATCAGTCAATCCCTTTAATTAACTTTAATAACACAAAAAAAACAGTTCCTTGGTGGAACCAAGAAATTAAAGATAGTATCCAAAAAAGAAAAAAATTATTTAGAAAATATAATCAAACAATGAATGAAGAAAATTATAAAAACTTTATAAAAGCCAAATACGACGCACGAAAATTAATCAGAACATCTAAGAAAAAGTCTTGGTCACAGTTTGTAAACTCAATTTCTACAAATACCTCTTCTAATGAAGTCTTTAATAAGATCAGATCTATTAATGGTAAAAAAAAATCACAAAATATTACGTCTATAATTGACAATGACCAACTAACAATAGACAAAAAAGATATTGCCGAAAAATTAGCTAACTCTTTTGCACAAGTATCAAGTACATTAAATTATTCAGAAAAATTTCGTAGACACAAAAATTCAGTAGAACAATCTCCAATATATTACCCGCCTGATTCAGGTGAAAAATATAACCAGAAATTTTCTAAAAAAGAACTTGAAAATGCTCTCACCAGCTGTAAGGGTAGCTCTCCAGGGCCAGATAAAATACACTACGAAATGTTAAAACAACTCGACGAAAATGGAAAAAATCATTTTCTCGATTTATATAATTATATTTGGGCCAACGGAGTATTCCCTAAAAACTGGAAAAAAGCCACATTAATTCCTATTTTAAAAAAAGATAAAGACCCAAAAAATCTTAAAAGCTACCGCCCGATATCCCTGACAAATTGTAGTTGTAAAGTTTTTGAAAGAATGGTTTGTGCACGATTAAATTGGGAACTTGAAAACAAGAATTTAATTACAATATATCAAGCCGGCTTTCGAAAAAACAGATCAACTCTTGACAATCTTTCTTATTTCGAGTCCGAAATAATGACTGCATTTTCAAATCATCACAATACTATATCAATCTTTTTCGACATCGAAACAGCTTATGATATGGTATGGAAAAGACTAATTTTAGACGAACTAATAAAAATGGGCTTCAAGGGTAATATACTAAAATTTATTTCAAATTTCCTTTCCGACAGAACAATAAAAGTTGCAATCGGTAAAATATACTCGCAAGAAAAATTAATTGAAAATGGTGTCCCACAAGGTTCTGTCTTAAGTGTAGTACTCTTCATAATTGCTATTAATAGCTTAACCAAATTAATAAAAATACCAGTAAAGTACATTATTTATGCTGATGATTTAGCGTTATTCACATCAGGTAATAACATTAAAAAATTACAAAAACATATACAACATACACTTAATATTTTAACAAAATGGTGCGATATAAGCGGTTTTAAATTTTCTAAAAGTAAAACGATAGCAATGCTTTTTTCTAGAAAGAGAAAAAACATTTACCACCCAGATTTATACATAGAAAATGAAAAACTCAAATATGTAGATCAGCATAAATTTCTAGGACTAATCTTTGACCCCAAATTAAAGTGGAGTGCACACATAAAAAACATTAAAGTTAGAGCTGCTAATAGATTAAATATTTTAAAAATCTTAAGTTCAAGTACATATGGTTCTGATCGCAAAATGCTGCTGAAACTTTTGAATATTATTGTACTACCAATTATTGATTATGGCAGTTACATATACAGCTCAGCGTCTAAAAAACTCCTAAAAACACTCGACCCTATTTTAAACACAGGAACACGTATCGCAACAGGTGCCTTTAAAACAAGCCCTATCTTAAGTATACTTGCTGATGCAGCACAAATCCCACTAGACTTACGGCGTGATAAACAAATAATGTCTTATGGTACAAAAATTTTGGCAAACAACAATCATCCACTAACAGATTTAATGAAAAACCAAATCATATATGACAAACTAAAAAACAAACCACTAACTTATCAACCTTTCTTTGTTAGAATTAAAAATGTATTAGTTAATAAAAATATTATAATAAATGAAAATATTGCGAGACAAAGATTCTATAAAATCCCTGCTTGGACACTAAAAAACCTAAACGTTGACATAGAATTAAATAAATTTAAAAAAGCAAACACAAATAACTACACTTTTTTGTCACTTTTTAAAGAAAAAATGACAACCAAATATAATAATCATATCCCAATATACACCGATGGATCAATTATCCAAGACGAGACTGGATGTGCATTTAAATGTGAAAACCATGAGGAAAAATTCCATCTCCCTAAACATACTAGCATATTTTCTGCCGAACTTTATGCTATTAAAAAAGCTGTACAATACATAAACCAGAACTATAATCGAAAACAATTTGTAGTATGCTCAGATTCATTAAGTGGTCTACAAGCTCTAATAGGCTACTCCCATAATCACCCTCTAACACAAAAAATTAAAGAACTTGTACATGAAAATAATAATAGTATATCCTTTTTTTGGATCCCGGGCCATGCTAATATCAGTGGAAACGAAAAAGCTGATAAGCTAGCAAAGGAATCGACGAACGAACCCATAGATTATAATTACAAGTTTTTCTATAAAGATTATAACTACATCATTAAAAAAACTATATGGGATAATTTTAACAATTTATGGCAAAACGAACCTAATAACAATAAGCTTAAAAACCTAAAACAATCAGTATTTAAATGGAAAAATATAGATAATCTCAGCAGAAAAGAATCTATAATTATAACAAGACTACGAATTGGACACTCAAATCTGACCCACAGTTTCTTATTTAAAAGACCACAAACTAATCCACCTATATGCGATTGCGATAGCAATACATATATTTCTATCAAACATATTTTTGAAGAATGTCCTCTATATCTTAATGAAAAGACATCGCATAACATAAAAGGCCTTGATTATTTAAAAGAAGACAATCATGATTCCACTGTAAATATAATCAACTTTATCAAAAAAATAGGAATTCTTAACAAAATCTAAACAATAATCCTAACTATAAAATTAAAAACTAATTACCAAACAAAACCTATATAGTAAATTTTTTTGTATATGTATTAAAACATAATTTTTATAATAAAAATTTAAAGTGTATATAAAAATAAATAAAAATTAATGTATTTATAAACAAACAAACCTATATGAATAATTATATTTTAAATTTATAAAAAAAATTTACCTTTGTACAAAATATTAATCTGAATTATCAAACTAAACTTAATCGTTACAAATATATACTATTATACATACTTTTACTTAAACTTGTTAAATAATTATATGAAACAATCAATAATTTTTCTAAACCTTATAAATTTGTTAAAAATGAACTACAGTAATGTTAACATGTAATTTGTACTCCTAAGTAATTTATAAGTAGTAAGATATCATGTAACTTTGGGCTTGAAAAACCTTTAAGTGTTAAATAGCCCCTAAGAAAAATAAATAATAATAATAATAATTAAATAATTGCGGTTCTAATTGTTGTCCCAATTCTCAATAATTCCGAAAATAGTTGGGAGAACATAAATATTGAATGTGAGAAGACGTCTTCAAAACTACAACATCATTTCTACGTATAGCTAATAACTTTCTTAAACTTTGTTACTCTGTTTAAATTCATATTTATGTATATATGTATATTACAATTAATTAATTAAAATTACAAATTTTTGATTAGTTTTATTACTAGTATATATATATTGATAAATTAATAATAAATCGTATTTTTACAATTTTATTGAGAAATAAGTCTGACCACCGAAATTTCGAGAAATAAGTCTAACCACTGTTATTTAACCACACTTGGTTTTATGTCTCAACAATTGGGAAAACAAAATGTCAAAATAAATAAGAAGTTTCAAGTATGTATATATAAATTTCGAAATACTAATCTGAAAATTCTATATAATTCTAAAAATATTAAAAATACTTATTTCCCTGTCTGTCATTTCTATGTATGTTAACTATAAATCAAATGAATTAACAATTTCATTCTTTCACAGAACATATATAATATTTTCCAGACTATCGATTGTAGTATATCTCCAACAACATACATATTTTCCCGCAAAAAAAAAAAACAAAAATTTTCATCTATGATTATTATTACCTCATAAAATTTGCCATTTCACAAATCTATGTTAAAATACATACTTAAATATAAAAACTATGCTTAAATTTCAATATTATTCGCAAAGTACTAACCTAAAACTAGTTACAATTATTTTCTCACGAAAAACAAATTTTAACCAGAAAATTTTAAATTTTACAGAAAAACTTGTTTTCGTGACTTAAATTAATTTAATTATATTAATAATTCGGAAAAAAAAACTTATTTACTAAAGTTACTTTTCGTATATAATATACCACAAAATTTAACCTCATAAATAAATACAAGAAAATTTTCATTCATAACAATATAAAAATTATGTTGTGTAAGAAATGTCTTATAAATTATTATAAACATAAAAATTGCGCAAAAATTGATTTCATTATTTTCATTTCCTCATTGTTTCTAAAAAAAAAGAAGAAAAAACCACAACCAAATTTTACAATATCTTTTAAAATTAAATATAAAAATTCATAAAATATACAAAAAATTATGACATTTATCAGTCAGATGTGCTGTGCGTGTGGTAATGTACGCAAAAAATTTATAGTGTGATTTTTGTTTAAATAAGTTCTACATAAAAAATGTTGCCTAAACCCCAAATAATATACACGAAACAAAAAAAAATCATCCACTAATCTAGGGGAAGCTCAAACCTCGGAGTTTTAGAAAAGAATGTTTTTGAAAAAAAAAATATTTATAAAATAATTCGGGAATTTTAATAAGAAGCTGCTTCAATTTGGAATGAATTATATAGATAAAAAAGTTAATCTGTTTCCCAATATTTACTTACCCTGGAAAACGCAAAGAAAAAATGATTTATTTAAACTAAATTCATTTTTTCATCAATCTGTTCCATCACCACAAGTCCATAATTCATCGTAAAATTCATATGTATATTTTATGTTGATATAACATAATTTCTTATTTAAATAAAAAAAAAAACAATTTCTTAATTTAATTCTTTTCTGCCTCTATGGTTAAATTGAAGAAGACTGTATTTTTTAGTTTAAGAACAACGACAACGGACTTTAGCCGTTTTGTTTGTGATGTCATTTTGTTGTCACATAAACCTCAATAAAATATAAATAATCATATACATTATCATATAGATACAATTCTTCATTTTAACCTCATTTTCGTAAAAAAATGTCTTCTTTCAATCATCAAGTTCTCTTGACCTTTTGTTGCTTATGGAACAAAATATTGTCAATGACAATTAATAATTTTTTTTTTTGCTAAGACATAAAATTTACTTGACGATAGCAATTTAAATGAAAATTTAATTAAAAATTGTTAAATGCTATATGATAATGTAAAGGAAATTTGATATTATAGAGTAAGTTTCGATGATCTTTCTTATATGATGTTTCCTAAAATGACTCCAGACATTTTAAATTTCGAAATTGTATTTATAAAAATAAAATTTTTGTATATGGTGAAATGTTCGATTTATACCATAATTACATAATTTGACTTCTTATTAGTAAAATGATGATCTAATTTGGTATGCAAATCGAATTAATATCTACCACAGTGGGTGTTAGCACACCGGATGATTAATCGATAAATTCCAAAAATTAACTTTATAAATAAGTAACCACTATACAAAGGAGCAATAATTAAAAAAGAAGTTCGAAGCATTCAGAATAATTTCAACCAAGAAACTTAAAAAAGTATTCACCAAGCGTAAAAACTCAGTACATATTCATCACTTCATATTTTTTTCACTTTTCATATACGTTTCAATCCTTGTTCTTTCTTCAATTTGTTGATCAGTCTACAAGTTTTGACCGTGTAATCTGCTGGCTCAGAAAATCAGATTTGGCTGTACTGATTTAGAAGGAATTAAGACTACTCAGATTTAATTGTATGAGCTACTGGCCCAACCAACTCTGTCGGTTAATAAGAAAAATTTAAGTTTTCAATTTTAAGGACTCAAGCATTTCTTGATAAATTTCATAAATTCTTAATAAAGAAATTTTTTATATGATTTTTCTGAAATATTTTCGTAGTTTGAAAATTTATAGAAATTTTAACAAAAAATTTCTGAGCTCAGTGAATCTGAGTTCATGCTAAAATTATGTTTCATGTTGTCGAAATACAAAAACTAGCTTGAATTTTTTCATTGAATCAATTAGATTTTTCGAAATTTCTACTAAATTCTAAGATGTATTTAAGAGCTAGCTCATTGTAATTTTGATTAAGAGCTAACTCACTGTATTAATTATAATTCATTCATTAATGACTACATATATTAATAAAATTCCATAATATTTAATGACTGAAATTTCCATAAGAAATTTACCTATAATTTTACATTAATTTAATAACCTTAGCATCCAGGAAATAATTTTATGATTCAAGAATAATAATAATCTTCACTAACTATCATCAATACTGCAATTATCTCTAAGAATGTCTTCAAATACCGGATAAAGATTATCCTTTAGATTTAAGATTTATTTCTTATAAGATGACTCGCACTGGTGACATAAATGAAATATTTCGAAATTATGATTTTAAAATTATTATAGTATTTAAATTTTTATTGTTTTGAGATAGTACAGAAAAGTATTAAATAATTTTTATCATTATATCTCCTCATCCAAGTGGAATGAAGTGGAAAAAAATTGTTGTTTATTTTTCTTTATCATTGCAATTATTGTCAAGATTATTAATTTTTTATTTTACAAAATTGTGTTTTATTTTTTCTTGGCTATGTAAAGTGTCAACAAACCGTTAAAACGTTTTGTTAAACGCGACAGAAGATTAGCTATATCAGTTTTTTCTGTATTTTAGTCTTATGGGTATAAAGTTTATTTTCTCATAATAAATATGAATTATATATAAAAAATTAATTGAAGAATTAATTATAAACTCTTCTCTTATAAGTTGGTTTTGTAATTATAACTAAGTTATTTCGTGGTGGCAAATAATACTCCAAAGATAGTGAAATGAATTATTAATTTAATGTTTTTTAACAATAATTTCGTATTTAATCCAAAATATCGAAAAAAGGAACAGTGCAGTTTGTAATTCCCCAGAATAACATTGTGTAGGCGACGTAAAAATCATGTAAGTTATTTGTTAAGTGGAATTCGTGCAGAAAATATAATTGGGTGTATTTTATTAAAATGGAAATAATTCTGGAATATTCACTATCAATTTTTGATAAGTAATGCGGCCGAAATTAAAGTTAATTGAAATTAATTTGTTTAAATTAATAGAATTTTTTAAGCGCTGATACAAAATTATTATCGGATTAGATTAGGTTTAATATCACGGGAAGACCTTACCAGCCTTAATTATTGCAGCCATACGGCTTATGGTTATATCCGTTCTAATTATACGATACCTACTAAAACTCGTACTCTTGATGAAACAATAAATCTGCGAAACTCATGGTGTCTGAAATATAATAACCTTTTAAACCTATCAGGGTCAGAAATTCAGAATAGCGTACTGTTTCTAAAGCTATTAGAGTTTGCAGATAATACTCTTCTATAGAGTACCACAAATGCTAATAAAACAAGAACTCTATGAATAACGCAATACGGTCTAGTTATGTATAGGATGCGGAGAATAGAAGTTATCCTTAGCGGCGCCACCTACTATTTAACACAATCTTTCGCACTGAAAAAGATACTTACATAGAAAAGTACGGAAATTTGGAATGCTATTTTCTAAAATGTAAGTGAGATGAAGGCTGTCAATCTGATTACATTAAATTCAAGAGGTGGTTTGTTTCGATTGTCGTGATAGGGCAAAGAAATTAACATATCGGTAATGAAAGTTTAATCAGCTTATTAAATAGCTTTAGGACATGACTAAAGCAATTCGGTCTCGTTATGTTGAAGATGGGGAAAATAGAAATTATGCTTAGAGTTATACCTTCTTCCTAACACTATCATTCTCACTGAAAGAGATAATTAAATTACATAGAAAATTACAGTGAATTTTAGAATGCTATTCGATTCTCGTGATAAGATAAATGAAATTAACTTATCGGTATCGACAGGAAAGTTTATGAGTTTATAAAAAGGCTCCATCCAGTCCATTATTTGGATTGACCTCCTTATACGAACCAACAAATCAACTAACCATTTGCCTTGAAATTTAAAGCTTTCCAATTTACAAATTTATTTAAATAGCATTGCAAAAATTCTATGTTTCTGTTATGTATACTTAGCCCCATAAATTTTATAATTTTTCATCTATAATTAAAATTATTAATAGGCCTTTGTATCCATTTCTTAATTTTCAACAATTTCTTTATTTTGTATATTAATTTTTGATTATATAATTTTGCATTAATATTTATTTATAGAGTCATAAAAAAAATTTATATTTTGTGAACTAAAATTTTATGGCGTAATATTATATATTCTCTTGTGTTTAATTTATATATTACTGATGTAATTCTTCAGACAAATCTAATTTATTAGGTAATGTTATGTACGTACTTTCTTATATTATTTCCATTTCCCATCGTCAATAATAAAGAAAAGAAAAATCATGAAATTTTGCAAATAAATTTATAGAAGAAAAATTAAAATATTTTATTTTATAATTTTTATAGCATCACAGAAAATATTATTGTTTTTTTTTTCAAAATATTATAATGTGAAAAGAATCAGAAATTATCAAGTCGTCCGGAAGTCTATTCAGTTAGAATAATTATTATTCATTTTCATTTACCATTAAAGATTAAAATGTTTAGTATTGTGTAATGTATGTATGTACTCTTAAGTGATATTAGCTTCAATTTCAATAGCAAAATGAAGCTAATTAGACAAAAATTATGAATTTTTTGGTATAAAAGAAAAATCATTTTGTATTACTTTGAAATTTGTGATTGTTTTTCTGTTAGGGGAATTTTTTTAATTATTATATTATGGCTGAAGATAAATTTTGTTTGAATTATGATTTATTTGTAGTACCTATACTTTCTGATACTGAGGATAATTAATGTAAAAGTTTTAAGATTTTTTGTTTTGGTAAGTAAGTGTAATTACGTTACTTTGAATTTAAGAGTTTTTTTTGGTTATTAACTACTTTATTTAATATTTTCGAGAAAAAAAAAATTATATTACCTAATAACCTGAAATTTTGTAATAATATTTAAGCTAAAAGCAGTTAAAATCTATAAAATTAAACATTATTACAAAACTAATTAATTTTTTTTAACCACAAATTATTTTTGTTATTATTCATGAATTTATAATTATTGTCTAATTGCCAGAAAGTCTTGGTTAACATTAACAAACTTACTGGCACAAATTGTTCAAAATTTTATTTTAAAAACCATACGTCAACGGTGGACGCAATTCTTTTGGTGTAGTCAAAAATTGCCTTTAACATTTTCTTCAAAATTTTATCTAGTTAAAGTTGCTATCCATTTTGATTAAAAGTAAATAATTTATTTAAATTTTAAATTCATTATTTAATATTTTAAAAGTTCCCAATATTTTTTTTGTACAAACTGAATTGACGTCAATTTGTATTTTATCCCTGTCTAATTCTCGGTATAATTTATGACATTATACAAAATTAAATTTTCCTTACCACGTGGAATACAAATTATAATTTCCATAATTTTTTTATAAATAAATTGCCTTTATTTTGTTTAAAAAAAAAAGGTTTCCTTTAATCTTCAATATTACCATAAACATATTACAGTCGTCGGAACGGAATCATCCCTTTTCATTTTTAGAAAAATAATTACAGTTCAGTTCAGCATCCCCCTTGCAATCCAATTTTTACAGAGATTAACAAAGTCTGCATTCATATGGAAAATTATTGATTTTTCATTTTTGTCTGTGTTTATTTTCATTTTTTATGTATTTATATACATATAAAAAAAACGGAAAATTTTCTATTATATGCTATTAAAAATTTTATTTTATTGATTTATCAAGAATTTTTCTTTTTCGGCTAATTTCCTTTACAGCTTCACCAAATTTTTTTAAAAATAATTCTTATTATATAAATAAAAAATTACTTTAAATTCGCCGGTTTTTGTTGATATCAAAATTTTCCATGAAAAAATCGATAAAAAAATTATATTTTCATTCACAATAAATCTAAAGGAAATTGTCCCCATAAAAAGAAATTGAGTGAAAATAAATCTTTTCGAATAAAATTTTTTGATAATAAATATTGTCTAAATTTTCTTAAATTTTCATCTAATAATTTACCAGTAATATTTTTTTTTTATCACTATGTGGAAAATTGAGGAAAAATGTAATTTTATAAAAATAAATTTTTGCCTTTTTTTTTGTTTGTTTGATTGTAGATGGAAATTGTCATGTTTTGTCTCCCTTGGGTAATCATTTAAAAAAAAAAAAAATCTACAATTTATTTATAACATTAATACATGTATCCTTTATTTCGTACGGTTAAAATCTGTCCTATGGATGTGCTTGAAATAATGATAAACATTAAACTTTTTGGTTTTACCAATGAAAAAGGGTTACATTATTTGTTGTGGGTTCATGGTAAAAAGGTAAATATGTGGACAATGGTCACAAAATAAAATCATTTCGAGTTTTAGAAATTAAAATGAAAAAATATAAAAATTTGTTATAACTTTATAGCATTTTGAACTAACCATTTTTGTGTAGGTTATAAAATAAATATCCTTTTCAGTATTTGACGTCAATTTACTAAATTGGACTTTTAAATATTATATACAAACTAATTACAAATAAAAGAAAATTGTCTAATATATTTTTTGTTCAGTAAAGTATGAATTCTACCTACTCGTATTAATAGAGTAAGTAGATGTAGAAGTTTACGAAATGTTTCAAAAAATTGATAAGAAATATTTTCCTAAATAAGTTTCTTTAGTGGAGATTTAATATGAATTAGTGATCTTGACCTGTTCAATTAGGTCTTAAATCTGTCTTATAATATATGAGAACACCAGTCTTATAAATATTGACAGAGTATTAGTTATGGCGGGTATTATTAGTGATATTAGGTGACAATTGCCGACTTAGTGTCTAAGGGTCTCTATATAACGACTGGGCAGCTACCTACGGCTTTTCTACTTCAATTTAATACGTAGCCGAGCAAATGCGCGGAACATACTGAGAAAATATGCATATTAACCGCCTAGCGAATATTATATCGCATAAAATTATCAAATGTTGTGGCCCGTATAATTTCAACCCTATTCTTTTACGCTTACTGTAGACATAGTGCAAATATTGTAAAGTAAATACTTTGCCATTTCTTTAAATTTTATTTTTGCAAATTCAAAATTTTATTTACTGACTAAATCAAATTTACTCTCTTCAATATAAATTTACGAACTGACATTTCAACTTTTTTTTTTAAAAAAAAAAAACATTTTTATAAATGTCCATTTCATTTAGGTTAATTATATATTTATTTTGACAACGAACTTTCTCTATATACAAGCTTTTAATATAAAGGATAAATCCTTATACACAAATATGTACACAGAAGACACAACTACTTTACCATAGTTAAATTACCATGGTAACTTATATAAATTTTATTGGGGAGTTGAATGTCAAAATCTACAGCATCTTCTCATATTATACAAATAACATTATTTATTATATAAGTATATTGTGAAACCATGAATTTTCATTATTTATTATTGCAACGTATGCATTTTCCTAGAAATTGTTTCAATTTTCAACCCTTAGGTAATTTTTGAAATAAATATACAACCGTACAAAAAAAAAAATTCTTATTTTATTTTTTATTTACATAAAAAACTCTTTGCTGTTTGTAAATCAGAAATTGCTAACCGAAATAGTTCTGCGGGCCACTTTTGCGACGATATTAAACATGTTAATTTTGAGTTCTGTATATTGCTATAATATATAAAGAAATAGCTATAATCTTCATACCAAATATAAATTTTAATATTAATTATAATAATGCAATATCTGATGATGAAATGGGCTCGGAAAGCCCAGGTAAATAGATGGGGTAACTCAACAGTTTATAGGATTACTAAACTCTACTTGGTTACACCAAACCGAAAAGAAGTCTAGACCAATTCTAAACATGAATAAACGATTATGTAGATGTAGATTATTCACCGGAGTGAATACTCAGCACACATTCTTCTGGGCAAACATATCTTACGGTTTAGTTTATCAGCAGATGCTATTTGTAGAAGCTGCAGTGAAGAGGAAGAAATTGTGGTGCATATGTTATGCAAGCCAATTTCGAAGACTGAAACATTTGGATAACCATTTTCTGACTGATCATTCGGAGGCTGATACTTTTAAGCCTGCAAAGAGTGAGTAGACGCGCAGTGAGGAGAAATTGTATTCAGCTACATATAGGCATGTACAACGAACTTCTTTTGGCCTTGGTACGTAGTGGAATCAATATCCCTTTTAAAACCAACCAATTATAATAATATTACTAAGTATTTTGTTATAATATTTGTTTAGTAGAAATTTTTTATCAAGTAACAAGTACAAAAATCATTTAAAGAACCAGATTAAAATAAGTGATGAGTCACATACGGCACGAGTTATGTTATCCAACAAAAGTCACCTTGAAAATAAAGAAACTATGAACAACAACGTGACTTCCGTTGATAACATACAAACCCCAAATTTGATGAATAAAGTAAAATTAAGAATTTGATCTAATAAAATAAATCCAATATATAATATTTAAAAATAATTTTTCGTGAGAAAATATTTAGAAAAATAAATAATTAAGTAAAATATAATATTTCACAATTACCTAAAATATCATAAAAAACTTTAAAATAAAGGAAATGATGAAATACTAATTAATATTACATATATTATATATTTAATGCAATTAGAACCTTTTATATTTTTAATGCTGATCAAATATTTTTCGCATCGTGAGAATAATATTTTTTAACTTGAATATTAAATATAATTTTGTAATTTGAATATTGAATATAATTTTGTAATATTAAAAAATATATAATCTAGAATTTAAGATTTGAAAAAGTTAGTCTGAATTTAGAACTTAATCAGTCCACAACGGCTCCAAAGAGATCGTTAAATAAATTTGTTAAAGTATTTTAAATAATATTGTGAACTTGTAAAAATAAGTTATAATAAATAAAAATTTGAATAAAAATAAATAAATTATTTTTTTTTATTTCAAACTTAAAATTAAAATACAAAACTGGCGCAGTCGGTAGGATCCTTTTCCAAAGAATAAGGGTCCAGTGATCGAAAAAATAAATAAATAAAGTTATATTAAATATAACAATTAGTGAAATCTTTTTTTTAAACAAAATCGAAACGCAGTGGTAACTTTAAAAATCAGTAACTACGAAGAAACAAAATTTTGTAATAAAAAATAAGTATATGAAAGAAAGCAGAAAAAATCTATTCGATTTAAATAGAAAAATAAATACAAAAGAAACTAAGATGGAAGAACAAGATATTCAAAACTTGCAACAACTTATGCAACAAATGCAAGAGCAACATAATAGAGAAATAGAGTCATTAAGAAGACAAATTGCACAACCAGAACGAATTTTTCAACTAACACCAGACCAAATTTTAAACAAATTTCAACATCTAAAAACATTTTACGGTAAAGATGATTACAGTCTACCAGAGTTTATTGCAGCCGTCGAAAATGTGGGATCTTTATGCGGAAATAATGCAGCCCTTTTGCAGCATGGACTACAAATGGTGGTAAAAGAAAAAATCCAGGGAACAGCAAAAGTGTGTATTCAACGGCTAGGCGACAACTTAACCTGGGATGCTGTAAAAACAGAATTGAAGACTCAGTTCCGACCACGTAAAAGCTACAAGAAATTGATGGATGAAAGCCGAAATATCAAAGTGAGTAATTTAAGAGAACTTTTTAATATTTTAAGACCAATAAATTATGAATTAAATGAATTGTATGAATACGACGAGAATAAACCAACAAATTATAGTCCAGTGAATAATGATAAAAATTTAGTAGATATAGTTAAAGATATGCTAACCGGTAGTTATCGGATAAATATTAAAATAAATATGACATTAAATGAAGTTTTTAATGTATTTGATGATTTAAGTTTATTAGATGAAAGTGATGTGATTCATTATAATTTTAAAAGAAATTTTAGTAGGGATAGATTTAATAATCCACCTCGTAATAACATTAACCGTGATAATAATAGACAAAATCCGAAAAATAATGGACATGATAATAATTATAGACCATTTTATAATAATTATTCTCAAAATAGGATTTTTAGTCAACCACAAAGTAATTTTAGACAACCATCAGGACAATTTGGACGAAATGATAATTTTAGACAAGATAGAAATTATGTTAATAATAACAATAATAGAACTGGACAGTATAGATCCTTTAATAATGAAAATAGTCGATCAGGTCAGTCTAAGCAGTTTGCTAATAATAATAATAACAATTACAGAAATAACAATTATAATAATAAATCTAATGACGAAACTCCAATGGAAATTGGTAATGTAGACAATTTTGAGAGACAAACAAAATTACCCATAGTAACTCTTACAATCGAAAATACTAAACTTAACTGTTTAATTGACACCGGAGCAGAATCCAGTATAGTCAAAACCAATATTCTCACAAATTACCCAGAAAAAAATCTTCATAAACCAGTAAATTTTTCAACCATTAACGGAATTTCGGTAGTAACAAAAAAATTAGTTTCCCCACTCCCAATAGAATTCAATAGACCGGGTACTATCGCATGGAAAGTAATGGATATGCCAAGTAAAAAATATGACGCTATAATAGGTCAAAACTTTTTAACACCCTTAAAAGCAAAAATTGATTTAGAATATAGATTTGTTCAAATAAACGGCAATAAGATTTATTTCAACAATAATGACCATTATTATATTATAAATGAAATGTGTAATTTAGAGACAAGCCATATTGAAAATTTAGATTTAAAACATTTAAATCTGGAGGAAAAAACTAAAACCATAGAGATCATTAACCAGTACGAAGAATTATTTTATAAAGAAGGAGACGCATTAACATCCACTCATGAAGTACAACATGAAATTATAACAACAACAAACAATCCAATATATTCAAAAATTTACCGTTATCCTCAAATTCATGAACATGAAATAGAAAGACAAATCAAAGAAATGTTAGAGCAAAATATAATAATACATAGTAATTCTCCTTATAACAGCCCCTTATGGATCGTTCCGAAAAAAATTGACAATTCGGGTAAACAAAAATATCGAATAGTAATTGACTACAGAAAACTTAACGAAGTTACAATCAGTGATAAATTCCCAATTCCCAATATAGAAAGTATTCTAGATAAATTAGGAAAAGCACAATATTTCACAACATTAGATTTGGCAAAAGGTTTCCACCAAATTTTGGTAAGTCCTGAGGATAGAAAAAAAACCGCTTTTTCAACTCCATTCGGACATTACGAATACCTTAGGATGCCATTTGGGTTGAAAAACGCCCCTTCAACTTTTCAAAGATTGATGAACTCAGTACTTAGAGATCTTATAAACAAAATTTGTGTAGTTTATCTTGATGATATCTTAATTTTTAGTACATCATTAGAAGAACATATTATTAATATAAAAAAGGTATTTAATAGATTAAGGGAATCTGGTTTGAAAATACAGGTTGACAAATGTAATTTTTTAAGAAAAGAGACGGAATTTTTAGGGCATATTCTGACACCACAAGGTGTTAAACCAAATCCAAATAAAATAAGAATAATTCAACAATTAAAACTACCAACTTCACCAAAACAAATTAAAATGTTTTTGGGTACAACTGGATATTATAGAAAATTTATTAAGGATTATGCAAAAGTTGCTTTTCCAATAACAAAATATTTAAAAAAAGGTATGACTATAAATAAAAATGATCCTAACTATATTAGTGCATTCGAAAAATTAAAAGAAATAATTACAAATCATCCAATATTAAAATATCCAGACTTTAATAAAAAATTTAAATTAGTAACAGATGCAAGTAATTTTGCTATTGGAGCGGTCCTAACACAAGATAACCATCCAATTTGCTATGCATCGAGAACTCTTAACGACCATGAAAAAAATTATTCGACTATTGAGAAAGAACTTTTGGCTATCGTCTGGGGAACAAAATATTTCAGACCTTACTTATTCGGTAAAGAATTCGATTTACAAACTGACCATCAACCAATAAAGTGGCTTCATGCTAAATATTCAGGAAAAGACATAAATCCAAGGCTGCAAAGATGGTTAATCTCTTTAGGCGAATATAATATGAAAATTGATTACATAAAAGGCAAAGATAATAAAATTGCCGACTTTTTAAGTAGAATAAACTCTGAGACAAATGAAATAAATTTATTAGAAAACAAAGACATACTAGAAACTGAGAATTTGAGTTTCAATTTAATGTTTGATGATACTAGTGAACAAGATAATATAAAATATAAAACAGACGAGTTAAATACAGTAGATAACTATTTAGAAACTGAAAATTTGAGTTTTATTAACAATAAAAATAATAATAATAATCATATAAATGCTGTTACTAATGAATCTTTAGAAAACGAAACTGCTCACTCTCAAGAAGAAAATTTTAATGATCATATTCCAATATTAGAAACAATAGTAAATCGGTTTAAAACACAGATTATATTAAAAGAAATTAAAGAGAAAGAATTTGAAAATATTTTTAACAATAGAAGAATTTATATCGATAAAAGAGATTTAGAAAATGAAAATGTTAGTGACATACTCAAAAGATATATTAATAAAGGAAAAATAGGAATTTTTTCAGAATTACAGGATCATGAATATAATATAGTACAGAAGATTATTATAAATATCTTCGCAGGAAATGATAGTATACAATTTATTAAATGTAGTTATTTAGCAATAGATATTCAAGATGAGGAAAGATTAAATAAAGAAATTTCATTATTTCATAAAAACGAGTTAGGACATTCTGGTATAATAGCAACATACGAAGGTATAAAATATAAAATTTACAATCCCAAATTAAAAATAACAGTACATAAAATAATAAATAATTGCGATATATGTGCTGCTGGTAAATATGATAGGAAACCAATAAAGAAAAAATTTCACTTAACCGAAACTCCATCAACAACTAATGAAATAATTCATGTCGATACTTATGTTAATACCAAACACTCTTTTATAAATTTCATCGACAAATTTTCAAAACATGTAGTTAGTTTTTATTTAGAAGACCGTAATAGTCAAACAATAATTGAAAAATTAAGGCAATATTTAGCTATGAAAGGTAAAATAAAGAAATTTGTTTTTGATAATGAGTTTAACACAAGAAGTATTAAAGAATTTTGTGTAGAGGAAAAAATTGAATACCATGTCACGAAACCAAATAACCATACCGGTAACTCTGATATTGAACGTTTTAATAATACAATAACTGAAAGAATTAGAACACTTAATATTGAAGACAAACTTCCAATTAAGATTCAGATGTTAAAAGCAGTTAAATTCTATAATTCTACATTTCATTCAACCATTAAAGCTATACCTATAGATGTTCAAGAACATAAATTAGATCATAAAATAATTAGAGATAGGTTAGAGAATACAAAAATAAAATCTATAAATAAAAGAAATAAAGCAAGAGAAAATTACGAAGAAAAGAGAGAAGAGGGATATATTAAAAACTATAAATCACTTAGACATAAGGAAGAACCCAAATTTAGAAAGCATAAATTGGATAAAATTCACGAAAACAATATTAAAAGACCTTTTAAATTTTCAGCTAACATTAATGCTGGGAATCCTAATCGCAATGATCATACCGATTCCACAAACCCTAGTAATTGAAAAAAATAATTCAGAATTAGGCTACGCCAAAATTCAAACAGACGAAGTAACAATTGCTAGTAAATTTGACATACAATTAAATTGACACAAATCAGATTAGGGTTAGCTAGGTATTATAATGAATCTATCATTTTTGCTATAAAAATTCCAACAGAACAAAAGGTATATAATAAAAAACTTTTAATACCAATTTCAAACTTAAATAATAAACAAATAGATCAAGAATTAGAATATATAATTGAAGATAAAAATAAGTCATATTCGTACATAAAAGAAAAAACGTTAGAAGAACTTAAAATTAGTAAAAATTGTATTTTTAAAAATAATTGTAAATATATTGTTAATAATGAAGAAGATTATATCGAAATTGAAGATGATATGTTAATATTAAATAATGTTAAAGAAAGAACATTTAATAGTTCTTGTGATGAAAGAAAACTAATACTTAATGGAAATTATTTTATAAACTTTCAAAATTGTAGTATACAAATTGATAAAATGAAATTTAGCAACAAAGTTACTAAATTTAGAAGTAAATTCATCATTCCAATAGATGTTAATATCATAAATAATACAAAATTAACTTTTGAAGATATAGTTTTAAAACATGAAACATTTTTGAATAAGATACAAGAACTCAAATATCAAAAGTATGTAAACATAGGATTTGGATCAATCTCAGTAATTATATTAATAATGTTATTACTTTTTGTATTTTTGTATTTAAAAAACAAGAATTTTAAAATAAATATATCTAATAGAATTCAGGAGAATCCAAAATCTAATGGGGGAGGAGTTATGTTATCCAACAAAAGTCACCTTGAAAATAAAGAAACTATGAACAACAACGTGACTTCCGTTGATAACATACAAACCCCAAATTTGATGAATAAAGTAAAATTAAGAATTTGATCTAATAAAATAAATCCAATATATAATATTTAAAAATAATTTTTCGTGAGAAAATATTTAGAAAAATAAATAATTAAGTAAAATATAATATTTCACAATTACCTAAAATATCATAAAAAACTTTAAAATAAAGGAAATGATGAAATACTAATTAATATTACATATATTATATATTTAATGCAATTAGAACCTTTTATATTTTTAATGCTGATCAAATATTTTTCGCATCGTGAGAATAATATTTTTTAACTTGAATATTAAATATAATTTTGTAATTTGAATATTGAATATAATTTTGTAATATTAAAAAATATATAATCTAGAATTTAAGATTTGAAAAAGTTAGTCTGAATTTAGAACTTAATCAGTCCACAACGGCTCCAAAGAGATCGTTAAATAAATTTGTTAAAGTATTTTAAATAATATTGTGAACTTGTAAAAATAAGTTATAATAAATAAAAATTTGAATAAAAATAAATAAATTATTTTTTTTTATTTCAAACTTAAAATTAAAATACAAAACTCACGCGGGCTTCTTGTTGGCTACACCTACACCTGATAAATAGAGAAACTCTTATAGACAGTTTTTGTTTGTGCTACAAAAAAAAAAAATGAAAATAAAAGGATTCATGTTTAGAATTCTTGAATAGTTAGTGAAAATCCTGCGAAATAATAAAATATGTATATAGCAAAGAATATGTTTATAGGTATGGATATTATTTTGTTTTTATGTTAGCATCTCAATTTCACTTGATTTGTCTACAAAATAATGAGGCACGTGTAAATTTTGTAAGTTTTTGAAGTTTTTACTCCCTTAAAGGATATAAATTATTTGTATACCAGGATAAAATGATGATAATAAAAATAATAATATATTTTTTTGTTAATATATCAGTTAAGAAAAAGGTTAGACAGCAGCCACCAGTTAAAGGCTTAGTGGGAAAATAAAAGAAAATTTGTAAAAAAATAAATAAAACACAAATAACGACAAAATCCTGACAAATTATTTTATTTTGTATTTAGATTTTGGTCTTACCCGCCATCCATAGGATGGAATAAAGTTTATTAGTGTAAGATTGTATTTTTGTATCCTTAAATTTAAGGCTTTTTCAAATATACACTTATACCTGAAATATAAAAACAATTTTTGTACTTGTATCGCAATTTGTTTTATAATCGAGTCTGACATTATTCTGTCAAACAGTATAAATGAAATTTCTAAATGTTAACAGCAACATTTTAAGTAAAATATATACGAAAATCATAAAAAATGAACAGAAAACTAAACAAAATAATATAAAATTATATTAAAATTTATATCAAGGATAAAGATTTTATATGTGTGTGTAGAGAGGAGGTTGGATTTTATTTTTTGTGTAGGTGTTTTATAAATTTCCTTTTTTTATTTCCAAAAGAATTTGGTACAAAATTGTTTTTCAAATGTTTAAATTATGTTCAAATTTAATGTTATTTTTTAACTATATTTAGAATTTTGAATATCTGACATTTTTCATGAATTTGATATTTTAATTTTTTTTAATTTCGGATATAATAATAAATATAAATTTCATAAATGTTTGATCTAAAAATATGAACAGGATTTTTTAGTTAAAATTGATCTCACGCGTGTACGTACGAATATTTCTTTATGTATACCTCGATGTAACCCAAATCGTAGTTTATAAGCTCGTGTTCTCTATCATATTATGAATTCTGTGCTGTCGAAGCTTGTGTTCTTCATCAACCAATTATCAAACTAAGGCGATGCCCGATGCCTCTATAAACTGACTTATTAACTTCTGGTGTTTCACTATTCTTCATTCTGTTCACATGACGTAGCTATCGGTCTAATTATAGTTGCACCATATGAGACGTTGCTGAATTTATAATTCATTTTACTATAGTTTCACCTCCTTCTAGGTGCTAAAGATCGTGGTTCATTTGAATTTGGTATTCATTCATATGGTGTTCTTACTGGACAATTTAAATCTCGGAGTATACATTTCGGAGCTGTTCCTCTGTTAATATCCAAATGTCACTTCCATGGCGCCATTGTTCTAACTATAAAAGGAAAATAAAATTTATAATATTTTGAAACCATAAGACCCGAACAAAATTACGTTATTAGCGGTGCTGAAAAGTTGTATTTTACAGCACCGTCCAATGCTTGACTCTGTACGTGCTCCTAGAGTAAGTGCATTTTAGTGTTTTGTAGGTTCACAAATTTACATTTATTGCAGAAGTAATCTGCATTTGTATTTTTCATGGATACAGACTGACTGTATACAACATTTTTCATTTCGGTGAAGTTTGCCTAATTATTAACCTCGTATTTGGTTAAAAATTTCAGGATATTTTGCGGGAAATTTTTGCAGGATAATGAAATTTAAATATTAAAGTAATATTTTGTGTTAAGTCTCTCTAAATATGAATGATTTGCCTTTGTAATATTACGGTAAGGAATATAAAAATGGCTATTTATATAATATTTATAATTTGTAAAATTTCCAAATTAAATAAAATTTTAATTCAATTAATAATACATAAAATATATGGTAAAATTTTCCTTTACAGATGCTGAAACCTAAAATTAATTCTTTACAAAAAAAAATTAATTACGTATGTTAATATTTACCCTCCACTTTCTATACATCAAAATTTTATTAAAACATTATGTAAATTACTCCCTAAACTCCCATTAAAAAGCAATTTAATTTAAACTTTAAATATAAAATAAAATAAAAAAATAAATTCTTTTTTCGAAGTCAATTTATTTATTGCTTTAAGGACGACGTACACAATGACTAATTTTTTTATTTTAGTAAAAATAAAAAGAGATAGCAAGTAAGATTTTTGTTTACGAAAGAATGAGATAGAAAATCCTTAATTTTTAGGTGGGAACTATAAAAATTATAGGAACTATTTGACATTCTGAAAACTCCGAAAAAATCCTAGCCTACAAAATTATAAAATTTGTTTGGATTTTCTATTATATTATTTTTACATTAATTAAAAAGTAAAAAAGTGAAAACTGAAAATTAATCTTAGTAAAAAAATTGCTATGCTGTGCGAAATAGCTATATAGGACAATACATTTTTTTGGTTTTATTTTATAAGGAAACTCTTACTTTATTTTTATTTGCATCAGAATATTTGTCAATAAAAAGTGGATACAGATTACGGTGCAGTAAATTTTTAATGTATCTTGTATGTTTATTTATTTCAATTTATTCTCATTGGTCAAAGGAAACACTTATATAGAACAAAAATTAAAATTCATTTATATATTTTAATAGCTTGTATGACTTGTTGTTAATAACATCCATCAGGGCATTGAATTGATGAGTGATTGAAGAATAGAAATATCAATGTTTACCCATTCTTCTTGAAAGATGATCCTAAGTTCCTTCAAAGTATTAAATTGACGTCCATTTCTGTAAACTTCCTTGCTAAGAATGGTCCATAGGTTTTCCATCGGATTTAAATCCGGGCTAACAGCAGGCCATTATGGGAATATTTCTAAATTTAATTTTTTTTTTGTGTACCTAGCAGTATATATTGCAGCATTGTCCTGCTGAAGTGTCCAACTTTCAGGTAGCTTTATTTTTTTCATGTGAAACTAATAATATGAGCAACTTAGTTTCCAAAGAATATTTCATATGTTCTGCAGTCTACACCATATAGTAACTATTATCAGTTTTCAATTAAATTTGGTACATAGGTTGGATTCGTAATTACGCATATTTATACTTATTATAGTTATTTTAATTATATTATTTATTATTTTCTTTATAATTTAATATAAAAGAATTAAAAATATAAAATTATTAATTTTTAAATCAATAAATAATAAAGATGAGCAATTTTGAACAAAGCACTGTTAACATACTACGAGTTATCTGCTCCCCCTAGTTAGCAGCTTTTTTATATATATTTTATCTTCATTCTTCATACACAAAAAAAAAAAAAAACTTTTTACTTTTTAAATAAAATAAAATTAATATTTTCAAAATGTCAATTGCCATAAAAAATATATATTTTATATATTCCCCAAGTATAAAATATAATTTTCGGATGTCTAATTATAGCATAAGACGAGATAGGTCGTCTTATGCTATAATTGGACGTCTAAATCCGAATTCGGAAAACCCATTTCGGAATTTGGACGTCTAAAAAAAAGGGGAAATTTTTTTTGGACGACATTGCTCTCTCTATCGCACCTCTACATAAATACATTTTATATCCTATTCTGTTTTTAGTAGCTAAAATTGGTCATTGTGTACCGGGCGCATTATATGAAATAAAAAAAAAAAAATTGTATAATTTCAGTTTAAAAATTCTCCATTTTTATATATGTATAACAACAATAAGTCAATTAAATTAATTTCATCTTGAATGGCGGCGGGGCACACGTTTTAATCCATTTATGATGCACTTATGTTACTTAGCTCTATTTTTTTTTAATGTTGCACATATAAATCTATTTTTAGATTTCATTGTTTAAATAGACTTTACTTAAAAATTGATAAAATCCTTTAAATAAAATAATATTTTCGCTAAAAATACCTAAATTCACAGGCCAATATTAGCAAGAATGAAGCAACAAAATTTTAATTGATGGAAAATATTTATATATACTATTTAATATTGACTTATCGTAACTTATCTGCAGCATGGCCACAACAACTAAGCGCCATCGTTGTCGATTTATGGCATTGTGCTTCAATTTCAGCTTTTACCAAGTTTCTGGTGTTGCTATTGAACTGATCTGCACCAAATTTGTCTAACCCAGTGGATTCCAATGCCTTACATGCCATTTGATATATAATTTGGACAGAAGATTTAATTTTTACGAAAAATTGCAGCTTTCTAGTAATCAGAGTGGTCTCTTTCCACGGATACTGCACTCATATAAGATTAAGAATTGGAGCTGAAAAATTTTAACTTGTTATTTTGAACTGATAATTTTAAGCTGGTTGTTTTTTAAACCTTAGCCTTTTTTATTCTGTTATCTTATTCCTTAACGCCGTCTGCAGAACCAAATTATATGTAATACGATCGGAATACATTTTTGAGGAAATAGTGTTTTAATTGCGAAACAGAAACTATTACGGCTGAAAAAATGTGTTTGTCATCATATATTTTTTGTATCTATTTTGCTGACATAGTCAATTTAACTGCAATATTTTATAAATTGCATAAAAATGTAAAGTGTCATTTGATTGAGCGCAAACGCGAGCATAACACTTGATTTAACTGCAAAACTATAATTGTGTACGGCATTTATATACATAGAGTTATATGTAGCAAAAGCATAATTTATGGAATATAGCAAAACATTAATAAACTTAATATTGTGCGCCTTGGTACAAAGCGAGTATGTGTAAAAATTAAATATATTTTATTATATGAGTAATTGAATTTTCTAAATTGTACGGGTCTGATTGTTAAACTCTTTTTCTTTAATTATTTTTAGTTTTATTTTGTGTTTAGATTAATGGGGGTTTTTTGTGGTTGTTAATAAAATGTTAAAAAAGATTGTTGTAAAATTAATTTATGTATTATTTATGTCTACAAATTTTTAAATTAGTATCAAAAAACTGAAGTATTATCAAAAAAAATAATGAAAAAAAATCTAATTTTGTTCCTGACACTTACAGTTTTGTGCACTTATTATTGAAATAACATCAAGACCCAATAAAGAAACAATATCAAATGAGCTCAGCTTTCATAGTTTTTTTTTTCAATGAAAGCTGAGCTTTTAGAATTTATTTAAAACAGTCCTCCATTATAGAAATCAAAATTTCAAATTGATCTTTCACAGACTGTATGGCTGTGCCCCTAATCCAAAGCTGATATTAATTTTTTTATTTTGAGTCTTTATTATAGGAGCATCGGTTGCTTCATATTCTGGACTGTTTTTTTGTGCGATTTATAATTTAAACTATAATTTAAATCAATTTTAAAAATTGGAAGAATTTTTCAGCCAGCTTTCTTCGTCCATCTAAAATACTAATATTTTTTCATAAATTTCGAGAGTTAAATAAAAGTTTCTTGGTTTTGACAATATCCACAGTTGTTCTATATGTCAAAGTAGAAAAATGTTGATGCATCGTATAAAATAAAACTGGGCTATTTAGCGCCTCCTCTAAATATCTATGAAAATACTGAAAAAATTGGTACCTTCTAATTGTGCCTATTTTGTTTGATCTTAAAATGGTACGCGTTAGAGAATGATTAATCTTCGATTTCGTAACTATTAACAATTTCGTAATTATTCTAAAATATATATTCAAAAAGAAATTTATATCCGATCTGTCAACCAGCGACAATCATTATTCGTTTAGCAGTGTAAAAATAGCATCAACAGAATATTTGTAACTTATAATAAATTATCATATTTTATTAATATTATTGCTCCATCAGACAAATTATAAAATTTTTGTAGAAGATAAATATGATTTTCAGTTTTAACCACATGTTCTTTGCTCCATCAGAATTTGATTTCAACTTTTCCGACCTCATAAAAATTATTGAGAAGATTATATTTTTATAACTAAGCAAAACTAAAGAAAAATATAATTTTAATTAATTATTAATTATATTATTTAAATATATAAGAGTGTCCATTTATGTTTTTTATGTTTTCATATCTGTAATTCAGACAAATGAGTTCCATTAAAATTTACTACTTTGACCAGCATTTTTTATATTTTTATTGACCATTTTATAGTTATTAGACAACAAGTTTCTAGCTCAGTCAAAGAAAGCAAACTAACTAGCTCTAAAATCACGAAAATGATGTGGGGTACATAAAACGAGAAAAACAAATTATATTCTGGTACTATTCCGCATACATAATGCAAAAAAAATAGGTATCATGATGACCGAACACTGTTAAATTGGCAAGCATTCGGTGAGACTGGGATTGGTAAGCAGGAAACTATGCAAGAACGGCAAAAAACTGGGACAAGAAAAAACCCTTAAACATATTTGGTGTCACTGCACTGCCCAACATTTGCAAGAACAAGAATGCGCTTCATGGGGCATGCGTTCTTCTCTAAACTCTAAGAGATTACAAGCATCATTATCAGGCGCAATTGAACGCAATCCTTCAACCTTCGTTCAGACAATTTGACTATACCCAGAACGCATCTTTGCACAGCGATTCATTATTCTACAATTAGCGGTAACAATAAATTCATTCGGTGGTCTATACATGGCATAAGGCCACCGTTTTAACCTAACCTAACCTATATGTAGTTCATTTTAATACTTTTTTAATATAAAAAATTTACATATCGCCAGCTGAAAATTTGTTTACCGTAAACACAATTTTTAAGATTTAGGGAAATCTAATTTTAATGTTTGAACCATTATATCTAAAAATCTGACCGATAGATATTTCTAGTTTTCATTTTATAAACTGGTGCCATAATTTAATTAATTTTCAACAGTTTCCAGAGGTCGGACGAATTAACTTTAGAAAATATTAACAAATTTGCTCCAAATGCTTTTGCCGTAAACACCACTTAAATAATAATATGTAAATATATGCCGTAAGGTGAATTTTATTTGGATATATGTACTATACGTTAAACAATTCTCGCAATTTGTATGTTATTTTTGCAGTAGAATTAACGTAAAAGCCATGAATTGGATTATACTGCAAATACATTCTTATAGTTGCTTTAAAACATGGTTTTTATGGCAAAAAAGCATGCTAAATATCTCGTCAATGGAAGGAGATATTTAAGTTTCGATAAGTGCAAACGAAAAAGCTTGTCCGGAAATCCCAAAAAAATTACCTAAATCAAAAAAATCGAATATGTCGTTTACCGCAAATTTTCAGACGACGATATGTGCAGACTGCAGAGTAATTTATTTTTATAATTACTCTGCATTTTTAATTATTTATTTATTTTTAATTATTTATTATTATGTATATATACATGATATTTGAATGTGGTTGTTAAGATTTTTATATACATTTATATACATACATTATAAAAACCATAAAATTAACACAAAATTTTCTTGTAAATATTAATATAATTTTCGATATAATAATAAATTAACAGATGACTCTTTAAAATCGGTAAAATTCAAAAGAAAAATTATTAAAATGTTGTAAAATATAAAATAAATAAATAAAATGAAGAAAAATTTCTTTTAATTATTTATTTTCTTTTAGATTTAAAATATAATTTGCTGTTTTTATGTTTACTTAATTTAAAATATGTTAACAGATAATTTATTATAGATTTTGTATCAATAATCAAAATCAGCTGTACATTTTATATTTATAACAATCACAAAATATATAACAATTTGTTCAAATAAACTTCACCATGCTTTCACCAGAAAACAAATATATGTACCTATTTTGAATAGAAAAGTATTATTCACTTGGGCCAAACTTCCATCGCACACTGAAATTTAGAAAATCGTTTATTGCTACCACCTCATGTGTTCCCTTCCATCAATTAGAATTTCAACGAGTTGAAGAGGAATGTAAACCGTTCCCTGTTAAATTCAGTCTAATGACTTCCCAATCGTAAAATCTTGAACTATTGTTCCTCCCCATAACCAAATCGACAGGTTGAAAAGGGAATGTTCGGAGATAGACATCGACTTATGAAAATTGATGAGGTAACGAATAATAAACTGAATAAGATAATGGAAAGAAACTGCAGTTCACGTCAGGTTGCGTAGGGAATTCTTTGGCCAAAAGTTGATACGGGGTTGATATTATCTCTTACTACAAAGATTTATGTCGGTTTTTTGATGAGTCACTCTGTTTATTGGGAAATAGGACGAAAGTGACGGGTCTCACTACAGTAGATCTCAGATATTACAGTTGTGCAGAATGTAACTCATACGTTGTGCTACTAGACTATGAGAAGCAAATTAATATTGTTAGGTAATCCTCGGTTTATGGTTTGATAGTTTGGAAGAACTTTCGAGAATTCTTATAATAAGGATTCTTAAGATTTTCAAGGGTAGTGAACTAAATTCTTTGAGTTTAGTAGTACCTATGGGTCATGTAGTGGTAATTCCCTTTCTAACTAACTAGTACACTGAAAAGCATTATTTGCTTTATTTAAAATGTTAGTAACATTATTTAAAATGTTACTGACACAATTCTGTTAGAAATTTATAAAAAAAATTAGGCGGGTAAAGATTTTAAACATCGTTTCATAAGAAGTTTTTTAACCTTTCGCCTGTTAATTTTTTTTTTTCAATATAAATATACTTAAAAAATAATCGTGTTAAAATATTCATAAAGTAATTTGATATAATCCAACAAAAAATAGATTTAAAATATTGTTCAGATTATAATAAGTAAGAAAATATTTTATATAATTTACCTAAAGTCAACATAAAACACCTCTAGGCTAAAGGATAAAATTTCATTTAAATACCATGTCAAAACACATTACTGTCATATTTAATATTCAAAATTATAATTTTTGTAATTGTTGTGCGTGTTTAAGGCAAATTTTGACACCTTAAAAAAATGGATATAAATAATTTAATTAAATTACTATTTTAAGATCATTAAATATTTAAAAAAATTAATAATAAAAATCTAATTTGACTATCAGAAGAAAACTCATTTATGTATGAACAAGTGATTTTCTTCTAATTTTAAAATCTATAATTTGTTATATTTATAAATTCTATTTAAAGATTAAATTCCAAGAAAAAATGTATAAAATAACCATTAAAAATCTGTCAGCAAAAATATTAAAGAATTTCTGTCAAATTATAAATCCATATTTAGAGTTTTCTGGTAACAAAATAGTTTCCGGATGACAAAATTTCTTATTTTTGTATAATATAATAAAAACGCTCCAATTCTTACACAATTTATACTGATTTTGTTCATCGGTCGGAAGGAGTCTTTGAAATTCCCGCTGTAATGCATGCTGTTTTTCCTTCAGTCAATTTTTTAGTATATTTTTCAAATAAACAATCAAAACAATAAATTTTAGAAAAATTTATTATTATGAGTACCGGAACTGCGGTTGTTTTTATTATTTCGTTTCAAATCCTTTTGGCAGAAACTTTAAAATCTTAAAAATTCTGTAAATAGGAGAAGGATTAATAATGCATTTTTCTTCCCATTCTTAAGAAAATGACAATAATTATGAAAAATAAACACAATGGTAAAAATATACAAGGAAAATTGTTCCACAAAATTATAGGAGGAAATAAATTGAAATTTATATGGGGAGGGTTTGGTTTTTCCAAATTATCATCATAGTATACAGTATTTAAAATAAAAAAAAGGATATCCTACTGTTTTTATGTTAAATTGTATCCGTTTAAGAATAATGATTTGATGGTTGATCCTTTTTAATGGGTCGTTGTTGGGAACGAGTTAAAAGTATAAAATATAGAAAGAAAGTTTAGATTTAAGGTTGAAAATAATTTGATTAAATATATACATTTTTTAATGTAAATATAAGGGTTAATTGAGACCGTAGCAATTAACCATAATTAAAACTTTACTTCAATAGCTTGATTTAATTTGAAATGATTATAGAATTTAGTATTTTATATTATTTTGTGGAATATTTTCCGAGTATAAATGTTTTTTTTAGTAACAATTATGTAAGATTAAAAATATTGATGTTTTATAGAATTACTACTTTAGATTAACTGAGTGTGAACTTAAGTATTGGACTAATTTGAAACTAAAAAGTCTTTCTTTAAGCGGTGATTCAATTTTAAATTGAAATAAAACAAAAAGTATGAAATGTAAAAAAGTTTCCTTTTATATTTGGAAGAATATTCATATACATTACATTTTGAACAATATTTCATTTATATGACCACCACGGCTACGTCTAAGAAAGCCAGTTCGTTTTATCCAATTTTTGTACACTTTTTTCACATAAGCTGAACGAATATTATTATAGTAACTCGTTCGATGTTGACTTCGAGTTCATTAAGTGTTCGTCGTTCATTTGAAAAAAACGAATGACTTAACATACCCCCACAAAATATAATCTAAACGTGTTGAAAGAATCATTAAATTTACCATTCAATAAATCCATTGTTCTACGAACAGTATGACATGCAGGACGGTCTTGTTGAAATCACATATCATTCAAATCGTTTTCATCAATTTTTGTAAAAAAGCAAAATTTCATTCAGCTTTGCTCTATATCGAACTCCATTGACTGTAACGTTGTTACCAACATAATTTTTGATAAAAGTATGGTCCGATGACACCACCAGCATGAAATTCACACCAAACAGTTAACATAGTTTTCTGAATGTAATCGAACTTCTTCAAATGCATGTCGATTATTCACGAAGCGCTCTTTGAGTTCAATAATTGAATGATTTGTAAAGTATAACGATCCTTGATGATTTGTATGTCTGTAATGAATAAAAAAAAACACAAATTAACATACTCGTACGTCAGACTATCGGACACAATCCCTATATTGACAAATGTATAACACCTATTGAAAGCTCTTATAATGAAATAGCTTCCCGAAAACTTATAGTAATTTAACCTTGAAATGATTTTAACCTTAAATATTGATTATATGATTAACTGTTGGAATTTTCCATTTCCGACCTAGGTCAAAAGAAAATTCACAATAATAAAACTACAACACGACCACGGGATATAATTATCAAACTACATGCAATAATTTCTATTTAAATAAATTATTTAAATAACTAAAAGGTTTATTCCCATTTCCAACAAAACAAAATGTTTATACAAATTTAAGCTTGTAAATTTTGCATGTTGAACTGATAAAATTGTCGTGTTAATAAAATTATATAAAAGCTTAAAAATATGTTGATTTTATTCAGCACTTAATATTATAAACACTAACAACAACACGTTCTGAAATACGAAGATTATAATTTTTAGAAAATTATATTATAAATTCTCCTATTTACATTGAAATTTTGTGTTTAGAAAAATAAATTTTAAGGTTATAATTTATTATGATTAGCTCTGCATGTTTATAATTTATATAAACATTTTTCCAAGCTAATATAAGAAAAACTATAATTTTAATAAAATGTATTTTCATATATATTTAGATTTTTCTGAGATGGGAAATAGGAAACGGTGGCATCAGTTATGTAGGAAACATAATTGGTGTATCTGAGAATGATTGATGTTTTTTGGTGAAGACGGGCAAACCACTTTATCGCTGCAATATTTATTGTAGTTGGTATTTATTGTAGTGTAACTCTTCTTTTCCATTTCACGTACAAATTAAAACCTGTTGGTATAGTACAGCAACAAATGAAAACCTGGGTTTGAACTTCAGGAACAAGCTAAAAATACATAGCTGCTCATTTCAACAAAACAAGTGAAAACCTGATTTTCACTCCAGGAACAAGTGAAAACCTGTTGGGTACAGATACAGTACTGCAACAAATGAAACCCTGGTTTTAAACTTCAGAAACAAAAGAGAGCCACTAACGCAGCTGCTTTACTCCAGGAACAAGCTAAAAAATTGCTGTTCAACTCAAGGTACAATTGAAATACACTTGTTCAACTTCGAGAACATACTAAAAACTAATGTTCCACGAATATTTATATATAATTGCAATTTAATTCTTATCAATATTTAAATTTACTTTGTTAAATCACCTAATTTCTTATTTAATAGCTCACAAAAGTTAAGCAGGATAAACAAATATTTTTTTTTTCTATGGTCACCCACATTAAAAATATTTATTCACTTACTTAAAAATTACCCATACCCAAATTTTTAGTCCTTTTTCTATATAAAAATATAAAAAATGTCCTTTTCGTCCTATATATATGGCTTCTAATTTCCATGACTATGATATGACACGTAACAGATATAAAAATATATAAATTTTCCAATTTTCCTTACTTTTTGTCCTTTTTTTTTGTTTACTGTTGTGGGTTTCTTGATTTCTATAAATGTCGTGAAAATTGTCATCAGGACGATATGAGAACATGAAGAAATATAATAAGACAATTTAGGCACGATTCCTTTTTTGTTGTTGTTGCCTTTTAAAAATGTTAATCAAATATTTTTTCATAATAATTTTTATACTTTTATTTGTTTATCTCGTCCTTCAAGAAGGAGTAAAAAAACCACTCCTTTTAGGATGATAGAAAATTCATTGAAATTTTTCTAAATATAATTAAAAAGTAACTTGAATTTTTAGAACTTTTTTAATTTTTATATACAAATTTTGGTTAGTTAATTAAAAATCAATGCGTGTTCAATTTATTAAATTTGTTGAATTTATATGAGATTTTAAAAATCAATATTTTAAGTAAATATTTTTATAAACTTTATTGAGAATTATTCTTAAATATTATATAAAAAGTTGATTCTTTAGTTAAGATAATTTGCAATTGATTATCATATAAAACTACTTCGTAATTTTATGAATTTTAAACTAAGAGTATTTTTTCAACCATTTTCAAGAGCCGTATCGTATCTGTAAGTTTCTTAGTCGCTAAATCGTTAAGATTGTTAAATTCATATTCAGTTATCTTTCTTATTCAGTTGTCCGCACCTGTGGCATGATTGGTTGAATTGGATGTCAAATCTGGCTGCGTGTTCGCCAACCGGCCAGTGCTCCGTGAGCACAGCTGTTGATCTGGCTGTGTCCATTCGGGATAGATGCTCACTCGTACGACAGGTGGTTATCTCTTTTCACCTGGCGTTCGCTAAAGACAGAAAGTAGAGATATCCAGGCTGGAGCTTCATATAGCTAGTTCATTCCCATATTCCTATGACCCGAAACTAATTAGATAATATAGAAAGTATAATTGTTTGTAGTTTTGATTTTTGTGAGAAACTCGGAATTATTTATATCCGTGTTGTCAATGGCATCTCATGTCAGTTCAACAAGGGTATAATTTTTGTAACTAAACCCTTTAGGATATGGACCTAGAAACCATATATCGGTTAGTGTACCAATCAGCTCCTTATTCCTAACTATATATAATTAAAGTTATAAAAGAAATTATTTCATTCCCAAGCTATTTAAATACACTACAGCTCACAAAATTTAATAGATATTTATCATGAGATTGAATTTCATTTTTAAATTTGATTTATAAACATCTTCTCGGACACATCAAACCAAGGTAAAATCTTTCCTTGTTATATTGATGACTTTCCATTTCATTTTGCGTAAGGTTCAATCTGCGTAAGATTCCAGAGCTTATAAATTATTGGTTCAATAAAAAAATTTCTGTGACAATCTTGATTAATCAATTAAAAAAAATGGCGCCATAACCGCGAAATTGGATACCAAATATTTATAAAATCGAATCGCATCTTTAAACGAAATTTATTTTTAACAAATTTTATAATGCCACAACATTTTTGTATATCATCGTAATTTGTGTCTTCCCAAATGATAAAATTTAGGATATTTTCGTGATCGAATTTTGTGATATTTTAATTTAAATGTAACAAGAGTTAATAAATATTAATTTCATTCTTTTTATATCCATGTTTTATTGTTAGCTTATTCTTTTTTCTATTACATTATTTTGAATTTATAACAAAAATTATCATAATTTTCATCTTATACGAGGCTTATGATTATAAAGTAATTTTTTTTTTGCAAAACAAAAGCAATTATGTAATAAAACACGCATAATATCGCAAACACGCAATTTCTATTTCCTAACCAAAATTTATACAATTTTTTTTAGTACTTTTAAAATATTTCTCATAATGTTAAAAAAATATAATAATTTTTATTTATATATTTTTATTAAAAAGTCTTGACATTTTATTCAAATTAACTAAAAAGTTATGTTTTTACATTTCATATAATCATAAATATTTCTTAAAAAATTCAAAAAGATTTATACTGTCAAATGGTTAGGCAAAATTACAGTACAAAAATATCTAATAAATTATATTTTTATTAACGTTACCAGAAAATTTTAGAAATTCTTTATTGTTAACATGAAACGATTATCACTTTTTTTTAAAGAAATTTTTATTATAAATATTTTCTACCTTTTCTTTTTATTTATATTTATCATTTTAAATATTATATCAAAACAAATTTAATAAATTTAAGGGTCAAACTCTAATTCGGACACTTTTGTACTTTCCATTGAACCGGATTCTGAATTTTGAAGAGGGCCGTTTCAATATTTTTCTATGAATTGCATGTACTGTACATACTTAATTTAAAATATTTAAATTTGTTAATGAAGGCCCCAGACTTCAATCTCATTTAATGTCAGTCAATGTCCTAATTTCACAAGTGCTTATTTTACTTAAATGGAATGCAAAATGGTTTTATTATTCATAAACACCAAAAAAACCAAAATCTGGAAGGATAAATTATAAACTTTTAGGATCCGAATGTTGTTGTTGTTGAAGCAGCGCAACAAACGTCAATATTATAATTATTCTTAAATTTTGCTTGTAGTGCTGATTTTTTTCTGATGGTCTTTTATCGCATTTTGTTCCGAGTAGCTCTAGAAATGTAGATCCAACCATCTTGAGAGAAAGGATCCAATTGGTTTCAATGACATTTATAAGAAAATTGTTAATTTGCTTTAAAAAAAAATACGATGAAAGAGATAGATAGAGCTTGCAAGACGAAGACAACACAAAAGTTATTTCATTTTAGTAATTTTTGTGAAAATCCAACTCTTTTTTAATAAATTTTACTCAAAAGTCAAAAACTAAGCTTTGTATATTCTGATAAGCGGCTAAAAAAATCAATTTGTAATTTTTATATTGTCTTTTTAAGCAATTAAAAACGATAACAGACAAACCGACAATACAGACAAAGTGAAATCTTTTAAGCATTTCCTACTATTCATACAAATGTACCTATAACTTTTTCTTTTCTATTTTCATAGCTAAATTCTTGGTTTATGTATAGTTGCCGTCAACTTCAAAGTTGACATAGAAAAATCAGAGATTTTGTAAAAGATTGTCGAAATGTTTCTATAAAATTTCTTTAGTTTCTCTACACTTATTAGGTATATCCAAAAAAAAATTATAATCTTTAATATATTTATAAATAATTTAACTAAAAATTATTATTTTTGTGCTTTGAATATTTAATTAGAAAATTTTAATCAAAAAAATATTTAATCATATATAATCACAAAATCACAAACTATACACCAGAGACAAATAAAATTAATGGGTTTGTTCATAAGGAACAGTAATGGTGACACTTCAATTGTTGTTTTTTAGCTATTAATAAATAATTTTCTAAATTGAATCTATCTACGAATAAATGTTTAGACAAAAGGGCACTTTATTTTAATTTACAGGCACATTTAACAAAAACGAAACTTTCATAACCTAAAAAAAGAATTTTAATTTATTTTAGAGACAATACTGACAATACTGACTAGGTGATTTTAAAAATATCACTTAAAAATTATTAGTTGACAATGAAAAGCAAAAATTGAATTTTTTATGTTTGTTTGTTGTTATTGAAATTTTATAATGAATTTTTTGTATAAATTTAGAAAAATTGCTGTTTGTTGATAACTAGAAATTATTAGGGTCAGTATTATTGTCTTACTAAAATAATTTCAATTGGTAAAAAAGTAAGAAGCGACAGATGAGATTGAATTATGTATTTATATTCTTATCTCTTATAATAAAATTTAAACCTATTGTGAGTTTGAGTACACAACTCAGCCCAGCAAAACTCGATCTCATTGATATGAGTATAGATATAAAGTATGAACAACAAGTGGGTCACTTACCGGACATTGTAATCTGAATATTTCTTCATACAAATGGACTAGTTGCAAAATGTAGATTGTGTCAATACGGGGATGAATCAACAGCGAACACATTCTGACCTAATGTGAAGCACAGACCTGATCCAAATTTCTTCACCTTGGACACGTATTTATAAACATTACGAAACTGTAGCCATTTCAATCAAAAGCTTATTTAATTCTCCGAAATAGAAAGTACTGGTCTTGAGAGGGGGTTCTAAATTAAGGGTATGTCACAATATGCCCACAGTGGCCGCAGTGATTTGTGACACCTACTTAACTACTTCGACCATATCTAATTTTCGAATCTATAATGACTTTGATTGAAATTAATTTTTTCTCCACAATTACTCATAAAGAAATTTTTATCTTATGTGTAACCTCCGAGTATAATTGGAAAAGAATATGCAAATTACTTCTAAAAAAGGTTCTTAATTTGCTCTTAATGAACGTTTCTTTTCCAAAATAGACTATACTTTACCTTGACTATTCTTTAAGTTTGTCCGACAAGACAATTTTTATAATTCACCAATGAAACTTAGATTCGTGATATAGGGTATTAATATTTAATATTTTCAATAGAAAACTATAGTCTCCTTCGGCACTTATTTACAGGTTACACTGATGATGGATCTGACATATTTCAAAAAGCGATAATGGGTCATAAGAATCCATTAATATAAATATTTATATTTGTACCCATATAAGTCCAAATATATAAACATTTGTATTAATTAATAAATTATAAATATTAAGTAAAGGCTCGGATAAATGTGATTGGCCGGATGTGGCCTCCGGGCCTCTTTTTTTCATATTATTTCTTTGAAATAAAATTGAATATATTTTCGGTATTTTTACATTAAAGATTTTAATATTCTAAAAATTGTTATAAAACCATAAAATAATAAATATATGTAATGTGAAATTTGTCGGCTGGTAAGACAGGTTAACAACATATTTTTATTTTAGTGTTTTGACAAAATTTTAACCTTCGAAGACATTGAAATTTTATTTACTACTAATATATTTAAACAAAAAATAAAAACCATATAATAATAATGGAATTAAGAGGTGGAGTTGGAATTTATAATAATTTTAATATATTCAATTATCATAGTACTTGATACTTATGACTCTATATCCAATGAGTAATCATAATTCACTGAAAACAAACATTTTTTCATATTTATTTATAGTCAGGAATTTTATTTTGAATTTGATAGAATTTAGAAAAACCCTTGAAAAAAATTTAAATTTTCATAAATTTTTAAAGGTTATTTATTTAAAATAGTCTGAAAAATAGTAATTTTAATCATTTTTTCTTTCAAAATGGCGCTAGGCGCTACAATCTAATAAGCATCAAAGATTTCAAACTAGAGACATTCTATATTGTTGATAAATTAGCTCGTATGTAACTCGAACTGTGAAATAAGTGATTTATTGCCAACAAATGTTCTCATCAAATAATGAAATAAGAAGTTGTATTTTTTATTTTCCGAATTTTTGAATATTAGCTCCCAAAGTCTTTAAAATGATTAATCTGTATTCTTAGTACTATCTAAGTTTTGACGAAATTTTGGCACCAAAATTTTTATTTTTATAATATATTCTTAATATTTAAATATAAAATTATTATTCTAATTAGCTTGTTTTTGTAAAGCTTGTTAAAATATAATAATCTAAATCAGTGGTGCCTCAATCTTTTATATCCAGGGGCCATTTAAAATATAATCGGCGGATATACGGGTCAAAAATATTACAAATAAATGACATGTTAATATTTTAGAGAAATGAAAGAGTATTCAAAAAATTTCGAACATATTTTTTGATAATCCGGAAGTATTCCATTTCATATATGCTTTTTTCAATAGTGTTCATTATTGAAACTATTTCTATAGTTATTTGTTTTTAATATACAATTTTCATTGGATCTATTAAATAATAAAATTAAAAACGGGCCGGTTAAACATGCTTGGAGTTGGAGGATCGTACGTAGCCCGCAGGACATAGTTTTGTCTCGACTGATCTAAATCAATATTTTTATAATATTAAAAAAAGTTTTGCAAACTGTCCACGTTCACCACACCCTGTATAAGAGCTCAATAAATTCACAAGTTTTGTTGGATCATTTTGATTGTAAATATTAAAATTAAAATTATTTATTTATTAATATTAATTATGTATTTGTCCTCCCTTGCACAAACATTTAATCTGGGCAATTAAAGCGTATACAAAGTTCCCATTTTAAGAACAATTATGAACATTTTTTTATAATTCTAATATATAGTAGTTTTTTATTTAAAGATATGAACACATATGAGACTTTTTTATTGCAGATTGTTCTCTATATGGTTTTATTTATAACTTTCTTAATACACTATTTGTGTAGATACTTCGTTGTAATCGTGATGATGTCATCTTTCATACGAGAAACATGAGAATTATTTAAATTTAAGCAATTGCACTAGGTGCCAATTATTTGCATGCATATATAAAATTTGTAATTATGCATTTTGCAAGAATAATGAAATTGTAATTTAGATTAATTAATATTTTAATATGATTGTTAATTGTTTAATATTTTCAATAGAAAAACGTTGGTAATTTGATGTAAATATTTGAGAAAATATTTTCAATGATTCCGTCATAATATTTTGCATGCTGGCATATTGCATGCTTTTGTTGTTCCTCAGATGAACTAGTAATGTAATATACACTTTATAGTAACAAATTTGGTGTTTAGTGTAGATTGTAAACAATGTCGATTAAAATTTTATCGACTGTGATGTTGTCGACAATATTGACTTAATTCATTTGACCATTGAATTATATATCAAATTACGCAATACTCAATAAGAATTTCAAATTATTCTAATTAACTAATTTATATACAAATAAAATTAATAATTTAAAATATTAAAATTTTTATACGAGGACTGTTTTTTTTTTTGAAAGCAACACCGAAAATCGTACAACACAGATTTCTACCTATTTTAATGTAACAATTCGTTAATATATTTGATATATTGATGTGCTGTTTAAAGTTGACGTGTCATTATTTGTTTCCGTTGTTAGGCTTAGTCGCACGCCATGTTTACGTAATAGAATTGTTAGAAAAACATTGGACTAAATCTGGTTAGCTTGAATATTTAAAGTAATTTTTAACCCACAAAATTCGTTCTTTCTTTTCCGCTTTCAAAAGCTTTCAAACTGCCCTCGTAAGCATGTACCATATAGAATTTTTTTATATATACCTTCTAATCAATACAGTAAAGCTATAATCGTTCTTGATATACAACTCTTCTCATTTCTTTAAAGATTGGTTTGCAAGGAGTAGACTAAATTATTACTCAAGGTCTTCAGAAGTAGTACAATGTTGTGCTCTCCTTCTGATGTCTTAAATTTGTCTACTGTACATCGATTCATCGTATTTTTATAATGAACGTTTTTACTTTGGCTGGCATAATCTGACAGTCTATCTTACGTATTATATTAATAATTATAATTAATTTAATTAATTTTTCGTCATATATTTATCTAAAAAAACATCCGCAGTTGATTTCAGGTTCATTAAATTGAAAAATCAGAAAAATTAGATAAAATTTCTTTTTAATTTTAAGTAATCTAATAAAAAACAACATTGCAGTGTTCAAAAATCTAATAAAAAATATGCCTTAAAGGTAATTTCTTTTAAAAAATTAAATCTAAAATTCAATTTTTATGTCAGCTATCATTGACAATTAATAATTATGAAAAATATATAATTTTTATCTAAAAAAAAATATACACTGAATAAACTTCAGATAAGACAAACGACTCTGACTCACTTAACAACTTTCAACAAGTCACAAGATAAGCTTTAAAATTAATGACATAAATTTATGCTAAAGCATATTTTAATGTTGAAGGATAGTAAAAGTACATTTTTAAATGAATATAGAAATTATGATTGGTAGTGAAAACTGAAAAGTATTAAGTAATGTCATCATATCAAAATTGATGAAATTTGAATTTATGCGTAAATTTCAATGGACATTAGAAATATTAAATGTTGATCCTATATATTAAGTGGTATTCAACATTATGGTTACAGTTAAGAAATTATAGTCCAATAGGAAGCCAGTTTTTGATGGTTGACCTAAATTCTAGGATTTATCATAATTTTATTTTAGACTTCATGAAAAACGGATTATTTTTCGTACCATTTAAAAAGTTCATTTTGATAATATCAGGACCGGATTAAAATGTTGCATTTTCTTGTTGGTGGTATGAAAAAGTTGGTTTCAAAGTACGAAAAAGTTGGTAAACTCCGTCACATTGTAATTGCACATAATTTGAGCTCTGTCAAGAAGTCAGTGTCACGGCGGCCAAAAGTAAACGTACAACATTATGTTGTAAGGTCAAATGTATCTTTACGATGCCTGAATACTTCATTTCTGACTGGAGGCTGTTTTTTTGTTTTTATTTTCGTTAATGATAAATTTACTGCTTCTCTCAACATTCACAACAGAAATGTCAAATTTCTGCGTTGTGGATATTCAATTTTTGAACTTTCTGCGTTGTAATTGTTTATCTACTCCCATATATTTTATATGGGTTGAACTTTTATTAGACAGCGTGTTGTCGTTGTGAATGTGTATAAAGATCGCAAATAAAAGATAAAAGAAAAAACAAAAATCCTATAATTTGTGTGGCCCTATGAACACGTGATTTAATTGTTTTCTTCTTAATCTGGCCCTGTGTAAACTGGTACTTATTAAAAAACAAAAAGCGGAAAAATAGGCCAGAATTTGTAGCCTTAAAATGGATATTATATCTATAATATTTAAAATACTTTTCTATTTTAAATAATATACAGTTTTCTTAACCTTCTTTTTGCCTCCCAATCATAAAATCAATAAAATTTTAATTTAAACTGTGTTCATTCATAATCACTTTATTAATTTTAATAATAATTAAATATAAATTCAATATTTTATATCAGCAAATTCATTTGTCTATTTTATAAGTGTTTACAAATATTTGAACTTTTATAAATCCGAAGTTGGTTAAAACAATTAGGGTCATAAATGTCAGATTAATCAGTTTTTAATAAAAGATTTGTTCATATAATTTTTGTTTGTATAGTAAAAGTGCGTTTTATTATATGAATATTTATTTTATTTATATATGGACATAATTGAAATGATAAAATTTTAAATTTGAATAAATTATGGATGGCAATGAAAAATTTGAATATTTATTAATTTTTTTAAATTTTGCACTGATTTTATTAATTATTCGTATTATAGATTTGACATAAATTTATGTTTTTTTAATGAATAATTCGTGACTTAAGTGTCACTGATGAATTAATTATATTTAAAGCGCGAAGAAATATTAAGAAATGACATAAAAAGGTTAAATAACCAAAAAAATACTTAATTATATAATTTTCAGCTATGCTGATATTTATAAAATTAATAATTGGGCATTGAAAAAAGCTAAATTTGGGAATTTTAAAAACAAAATTTTAATATCAGTTCAACGATTTATGAAAACAATTTGAGTAATGCATGGACCTGACAATTATCAACAACAAATTTCTCGGTGTGGTTAAGGCTGATTTTATAGCTTTATATTTAAATTAATAAGAGATTCAATTTGCAGTTCTACAATGTCAATAAGCCTCTCTATATTTTGATTGGTTAGAATTGAAGATTGAAACCGATGGGAGTTAATTCACTTAGGCCATAATTTGGTCCATTCACAATGTATCATTTCACGTATACGACTGGCTGAACCAAGAACTCATTTGACGGAATTTCATAGAACATTTGCTACATGCAGTTCGTTAATTTAGTAAGAACCAAAGTATTTCCCTCGCATACAAAATGTTGAATTGTCTCACGGTCATCTCCGCATTCTCCACAATTGTTTACCACGGATTGCCATATTTTAAAAGCATGATCACTCAGCATTAAGTGTCCTGTTAAGAGCGCAGTCGCCAGATAGAGATTTTGCTATTTTATAAATATATCTTTGTGACTACTTTCGCTCGCAATTCCCTTATGTTTTTCGTTACTTTCTCGTAGTTGCAATCTCTATTTATTTAACGAAATATAACTTACTAATTTTAGGCCTTTCGTCAATGAATTCTAATTAAAATATATAATTTTATTTATTTTAATATACCCACAAAATGATCTAATCTAAAAATTCGTGAATTTTATATTTAAATTTTATATAGAAAATTAATGACATTATTAACGCTTGAATTTCATTTTTTACCAATTAATTCACTAATTATCGCCAAAAATTTAAACATACAAAATAAAAAAAAAAACACAATTTATATATTTAATGAACCATCCAATTAAAATTCCATGTAACAGATAATTTTAAATTTATCACGAATAATTAAATTATATACAAGCCTAAAGGCACGAGCCAGCATTTTAGCAGTCAGGTTTACTTCTATTCGTCAAACTTGTTACTAAAATAAATAAAAATAAAAATAAAAAAAAAATCAATTAAATTAATACTTTAATTAAATTGCAAATAATATTAAAATAAAATAAAATTTTATTTTGGTTTTAAAATGTCATTAAATTTAAATAGAGGGAATGAAATTGTGTCTATGTCTAGCTAAAAGTGAATTTTATTGAAAAATAAATTGTACAATTTTTGAATTTTATGATTTACAAAATTTAAATGGATCTAATTAAATGGATAAGCCACTAATGGACAATGACGTGTATACACGTCATTCTACTGGTTTCACTTGAGGTATGACGTATATACACGTCAAAAATGATTAAATTATAATAAAAAATTTATTCGTTTCAGTTTGCTGTTGTCAGAGCTTCATTATCTTTCAAAATGCAAAATATAATGGCATGTAACATTCTGGCAAGTTAAAAAATGATCGCGAAAGGGTTAAATTTAATTTGAATTCAGAGTTTTCATTTAAATCAATAGCTATTATTCAAATTAGAGCAGTCAAACTTGTTTTTTTTTAAATCAATTGCAATACAAAATGTCTTTTACCTAGTTTAAATACGACTGCTCGTGAATGAGACTGATTGCTCGTGCACTTAGCTCATTGTGCCACCTCATGTAATTCGGTTATACATACCACAAGTTCGTTAGTTATTTTAATAAAGTTAATCATCTTGGCTAGGTCATCTTGCATATGTTCAGTAGTATCTAGAGTTTGTACCCCTAGTGGTCGCGCTCTGATTGATTCCAGCATAAGCCGGTAATTCGCGCAAGTATTACTCAGCCGATTTATACTATACTATACGTAGAATTGATGATTCATACTCTTCGTAGTGGACAGTATCCCGCCTTGATCGGCATTACATAAGTGGCTTCTGCGCAGATTGAAATACAAAAAATAAAACTTTTGTTTTCTTAGGTCAATGTAATTTCCATTTTTTTTTTGGTTTTTCGGTATATAATCTGATTTTAATTCGTCAGAAAGCTAATAAATTTAATTTCTATATAAATACATCAAATTTGACAGCACTTCATTAACATATCATGTCTACAAAATATCCTGCACCGTAATTTTTTCTGGTTATGTAAAACTGTCTATTTTATTTATTGTGAACTTTCGAAAAAAATATTTATATTATGCTGTCATTTGATTTTATTTTGTTTATATCAAATTTAAATTAAATATTTATTAAAATTTATTTTTATTTGACTTTGAGATATAACCAGGTATAAAATTATTAATAAACATTTCACATTTTATTTGGTTAAGTTTTTCGTTCATAAATTTTATTGTACGAGTGTATTTTGAAAACGTTTTAAAGCCAAAATCTATCAAAATTTTATTTATATTCTACATTATATTTATAAATAAAAATTTAAAATTTTGAATAAATTTTATTTAAATATTTAATAGTATTTTTACTATTGTCGTGTGAATTTTATTCGATATTATTTTAAAGATATCGAAAATTTATTATTAAAAATAAATAAAAAAGGTAAAAAAAGAAATTGTTTCCGTTGTGCTGATTATGTAATATCTGTCAACAATATCAAGTGTAATGTGTAAAGTCACTTTATGAATAAAGTGCTTTTTATTATCTAATCTTTAATGACTAAAACAAAGAAATTTGAAGTTGACAAGAAATGAGTATTAAGTAATTTTTAGTTAATTAGTAAATGATTATGTCAAAAATAGCAGAAAATTTTTTTCTTTCATGGAATCAAAATTAATGGTAGAATATTTAACTATTTCTTTTATTTATTTAGCAAATGTTTCCTTGTAGATCAAGGCCATTTTATTATTTTGTAACTTTCTGTAAGTTTCTGTTGTGTAAATTGAGAATATGCCACATGCCTAATTAATTTTCCATCAAATTTCCCTCAAATGTGTAATGCCTTCATCTATTACAGTTGGTACTTAAAAGTATTCATGTTTCGTGCAAAACAAATAGCATTTGTTATTGACCTTAGCATATTTTTTGGAATCTTTGTAATATTTATAGCTTGGATGAATGTGCAGACCCCTGCAATTCAGTTCCAGGTTTGATGGCATCTTTATATACCCAGTGAGTTTATTGCTTTAAAAATGTCATTCTAGTAGCCATTACAGAGTTATGTATCGAATACTTGATTCTGTTTTTTAACATTAAAAGGTGTGACCATCAAGTCAGCCTCGTATCGAGATGTAAGCCAAAATATTTAATACATGTTTTATGTAAAAGCATTGACGTGGCTTCAATAAATCTGAAGATCTCCTGAGGAATGCTGGTGGGGTGCAACCATGCCAGTAAAATTTAGGTAGTAAAGAACGAAAACTAAATCAATCCACCTTCATGTTATAATGTGAAAAATGTGTAACATGAAGGTTTCGACGGCGACGGGTACAATTGACCTAATTCTGGCTTAACATGAACCGATGAACCCTCCCAGTTACCCTCATAGCGCTACAATCAAACAATTAATGTGGTAGCACGTCACCAGCTATGCTAACAGGAGTAAATGTAATTTTGTTGAAATTGTTTGCATTATACATTTAAAAAATAATCAAAGAAATTATTTAAAACTTTATAATCGATATCCCGATAGTTGATAGAAAACAATTGATCGAATCAATTAACCTAATCCAACAAATTCACAATTGACCGAAACCGAAAATATAATTGATATAATACCAGATTTAAACCAGATTTAAATTAAATTAAGTTAATTAATTTTGGTAAATTCTATGTTCGGTTAATTGTGTATTCGGTTAATTGACCGTTCATTCAATTAGTCGCAAATCCTATTTATTGAATTCTGTTCCACCCTCTCAAAAATTATAATAATATATTTTTTTATATTTCTAATTATATAAACTTTCCGGATATTGAAAAACAAACTTGACTCATTAATGTTTTATGTTTTGTTGTGTGTGATTTTGTTTTCTGGGTCATAATCAGACTTTGTATTAAATTATGGATGAACCATTATTGAACAGGTTTACTTCTTTTTTTAAATCAAAAATCTTGTACGGAATTTTTTTTAGATTTTTAGCGTTATTTCAAATATGAAAGAATTAACGTTTTTAATATTTATATTTATTTGCAGTTCTACTCTTTTGGTAATTTTATTGATTTCAAAAAGAAGGCTTAATAAAAGCCGATTACATATTGATTTTTATTATTGAAATATTGAACTCCAGAGCCCCAGTCATCGTACCATACGAATTATTATTATACAATTTCTGTAATAGCAATAACATTTATGTGGAAATTATAGTTCAATAACAAAAACTTATTAACGGCATGAATATTGGAAGTTATTGATGAAATTTTAATATTTTAACCTTAACAAAATTATATTTTAGCTTCTGTAATTCAGCATCAATATTGAGTTATTTATACGAGTAAAATTCCTTATAATTCAATTAAGAACTTTCTAAGTGGTTACCATAATTATTTAAAATCTAATTTGACACAATAAATCAATCAAAAATTCTAGTTTTTAGTGGTAGTTCATTAGCCTCGTGAATGGAAATTTTTTTGCGTTTGTAAATTCAAAGTTAATTAGTGTTAGATTTTCGTCACGGTTTATTATTGAAATTTTGGTTCTTTAATGTTAAAAATGTTATTTTTTCATGTGGTAAAATTATTTTCTTTCACGGTTATTTTCACATATAAAAATTTGGTTTTATTAATTTGTTTTTGTTAAATGTTTAACCCTCAATTGGGCATTTTTAACCATAGATCGATTATTGGATTTTTTTGTTATATAATAATAGTAATGACTAATGACACTTAAATACAAATGTTTAAAAATAAATTGTTTGTTATTATGATAGTAATTAGATCAATCGTGATTTTTTTTAATGAAATTACTGTATAAAAATAATATTTATATAAAAAAAAGAACCTTCAAATATTTTAGTTTTATATATTAAAAAAAATGTTATGTAATTTATTTGCAATTATATTTTTGACGGACACACAATGGTAGAAATTTAAATGTTTTTAGGAATTTAATTTATATTTAACACTACATAAATCGATTTAAAATATATTTTCAATTTTGGAAGCATATATTAAAATTGATTGCACAATTTATGAACTGGCGGAAATCATATGTGGTGAAGACGTAGTCCGTTTTGATTGACACTGGAATGGATATACATCGTCAACAAAAACAAATATTAATCGGACCAAGAGTCTGACTTCGTTTTTGTTTGTTAGACTGTACTGAAACTGAAAAATAGAAAATTACTAAAATTGGAGTTAACAACTGGAAATCAACAGCTCACAAGATCGAAGTTACTGGAGGGTAAAAGTAAAACTCCACCTCGTGCTGTAATGAAATTTGATGATGATATGTGATGATAGGTTACTGTATTTGTGTACACATCTTTTGGTATTTAACTGAAATTAAGTAGATTTTTTTGTTGTTGTTTAAATTGGTAAATTAAGGATGTAAGTGTCCCTGATATATTTACAAGGTTTGAAATATATTTCGTAACATACTAGAAGCGTAGTCGTAGTTATAAGATTATATATTCAACAAATTATACGTGATTATCACGATACAGATTTGTTTCTTTTTAAACCTTTCCTATTATTTTTTTTGCGGGTGGATTTATTAGCACCTCGCCAATCAGTGTTTACGTGCTGTATTGGTGTCGTTAAAATCATAGATGTCGGAATTTTCTTTACGTTGACATTTCGAATTTGCGGCTTTAGTCTTCAATAATAAGGATATTTAGATTTGAAATTTCCGTAAGCCGAGGAGATAGAGCGACTATCAGAACCCAGTTGCTGGGTAAGCAACCGATGAATGTTTTCTCTATAGATTCCAATCCAGACCTCTACTTATATGTTTATCGTGATAATAAACAAGGAATATGTCACTATATTTTCATTTATTGTAAAATTACTTAATTTTCGTATTTTTATTTTATCGAAATCTAATAATAAATTCTTTGTAAACTTTTCACTGTACACAATTCACTGGACAAATGTAGCACTTGCGACGACAGTCACTTTCTGTGTAGACAATTTACTATATGGAAGTTGTTCAATGTTAACTGTCTCTGTCATGTTCAATGATAGCGATTGCTCATTTCAATATTCAAAATACTTGGCTGTCAAAAATAAAATAAGTTAAATATTAAGAATACTAAATTTACGCAGAAATGAACTGAAGGGCTCCATAATAATTGTTCATTTATTAAATAAATCAAATATGTATATGCATCACAAAACTGAATATGCATCACAAAATTGAATTGTAAATATCAGATTAAATTTTTCATGAATGTATTTAATTTCGATCATATGATTTTTCTGTCGGGATCCGAATTTATAATTATAGGTAATATCAAAGAACGACTTCCAATATACTAAATACTTAAAGAGTTTTATAAAATAACAAAAAATTGGTGATCATAAACTTGCAAGATATAACATTAACATTGTTTGAACTTTGAAGTTATTATATTGCTTCTAATTCCGTAAAAGACAACAGACGAACAGACAAACTGACGATATAAGAAACTATACCAAATAAACTTACCAATTCAATTTATAATATAAAAATATTTTGAGAACAGAATTAAAACAATCTAAAACATCAATTAATTTATATATATTCCAATATTAAATATTGTTAAAATCATTATTGAAAATCAATATTTGTATGCTTTCACACTTAATCTATAATTCAAAAACTATTTGGTACCGTTGAAAAGAATTTTGAATAAAAATATTTGACCGAATTAAGAATATAACTTTAAAATTTATTTTTGACATAATGAGGTTACAATAAAAAACTGTTTCAATCAAAATCATTTCAAATCTAATTACATATTTATTTAATTTTTTTCTTTTCATTTTTGATTGAAATTCATAATTTTACATTTTTAGTACACATGTCATACCATATAAAAATTAATAATGATATGATGTAATAACATAATTTTTCTATCTTTTACATATTATTTTAATTATTACTGAGCATACTTTTTATATAAATCAATAAAACACTTAACTATTCTTATTTAGTTATATACAATTTCCATATATTTATAAAAGTGGTAACACTTTAAAATTTATGTATATAAATAAAGAATATTTATGTATTCAGAAAATCCACTTTAAATTCAATGTTTGTTTTCCATAAAAAATAAAAATAAATTTAAATTAAAATAAAAAAATAATATTTAAAAGTACCAATTGACATTTTATGGTCTCCTTATTATATAGAAATTTGTTGGGTTCTTCTTGAATCGTCACCCTACGTAAACAAAACTTATTAAATGATTAAAATCATAATTATTTATAAAAATTTTTAATATCAAAAATGATTATATAAATTACGAAATTTTGTTACTTAATAATTTAAGATATTTAATATATTAAAAAACTATGTTATAACAAAAATGGAATGATAAACATAAGCTTTTTAGTTAGAGCACTTTTTATGGTACATAAAATGTTTTGAACACACTTTTTAGTGTAAATTTAGTGCGGTTACCTAGGCGGCATCTGTTTAATACAGATTTTTGATAGGTGATTAGAATGCGGTCAATAACATATAATGTTAGTTTAATTTCAATAATTTATGTGGTTACCATATTAGATAATTTGTGTAGTTTGTACAGAGATCTGCAATCTGATATAAAATGTTGTTGAATATTGAAAGACATTGAAATAAGAAATGATGTAAGACCAAATATTAAATTTAATCAATTCATGTCAGCAATGAAACAATTGTAGATATTTTGATTAAATGTTTAACTTTGATACATTCAGTCAAGTTATACGATTGTCAGATTGTCACTTTCACTGAGAGTCCTGAAAAAAAATTATCAAACTAATATTAATTTAAGTAACTTATATTATTTAAAGTAACTTAGGCTACAATTTTTATATCGATCAGTTCTGTTTCGAATCAATTTGTTAAGTAGCCAATCGACTGGTTAAGTAGACATTAGTTATCAATTGCTATGGATTATAATTTTGTCAGTTTGAAATATTGTTTTCACCTTTTTTTCCTGGTGTTCAAGTACTTTTTATTTTGTTTATTATATAAATTCTGAATACATTTTAATATCATTTATAAAATGTTCGTCAGCAATATTTCATATGTAAACCTACAATTAATATGAACTTTACCTACCAATATCCAAACCTTTGCAAATGTTAACCAATATGAACACTTAACCTACTTCTCCCTTTGCAATATGAACAATTTTCATACCGTACAGTTCATATATAAACCTAAACCTGCTCTTTCTAATGGCATATAGATAAATTTCCTAAATTATATTACATTTATGGGATCTACAAAATTTTGATATGGATTAAGAACCATAGTTTTCTGGTGATTAAAATTTGAAACATGGCGTTTCTATTATCTCTGTAATGACAGTATGTCTGTAATGACAGTATATCTCTATTGGATTTAGGTTAGGTTTATACATATATAAGTCTGATATTCTATTTAGCTTTAAAGTAAGCGCTGATTTAATTAAATAATAAAAATAAATTAATTTTTTTTTATACGTCAGTAAAATTACTTATTTTTTTTTCTGTATATGGAAAAAAAGTTAATTATTGAAAAAAAAAAAACATTAACGCCATTTAACATCGTACTCGTACATCAGAATCACAATCACATCATAAGTTAATCGATATCACTATAAATCAATTAATGGATATCACTAAATGACTAAATCAAACTGTAGATTAATAATATCATTATATTATTAATATTAATGGCAGCAACAGATAAATCATCTGGATCTGGTTCAACATTCGCAACAGAAATTTTCCATCAAATTTCAGAGGTTGAACCATCTATAAATATTATCATATCACCATTATCAATACAAATTTGTATAGCTATCGCATATTTTGGTGCAAATGGTATAACAGCCGAACAAATAGTGAGAGGCCTTCATCTTAATACAAATAACAGAGAAGAAATAGCTTCTCAATTTAAAAAAATAATAAAAGGAGCTAAAGGGTTAATAATAATTGCTAATAAATTATATGCAAATAATTTGTATGAAATTAAATCAGAATTTAATAATGTAATCTCAAAATCATTTAATACACAAGCCGAAAACTTAGATTTCTCTAAATTAACAGAATCAATTAAAATTATCAATGATTGGGTCGAAAATAATACAAATCATAAAATTCAAAATCTTCTATTACCTGATTCAGTTAATGGTGATACAAAAATGATTTTAGTGAATGCAATTTATTTTAAAGGTGAATGGGTTAAGCCATTTTCATTATCTGAAACATATCAATCAGATTTTTGGACTAGTGAAACAAATAAAGTTTCTTGTAATATGATGAGTAATACAGATCCTTCTTATAAATATGGTGATTTCAGTGAATTGGATGCAACTGCTATTGAAATGCCATATAAAAATTCAGATTTATCAATGATGATTATATTACCAAATAAAGTTAATGGTCTTAGTGATTTGTTATCGAAACTATTAACTCAACATTTTATCGAATTGTGTAATAAAATGGAAAATCATCGAGTTCATATAATTATACCAAAATTTAAAATTGAATTTGATATTAATTTAAATAATATTTTAATATCAATGGGAATGATTGCTATGTTTTCGGATGATGCTGACTTCAGTAATTTATTTAAATCAAATATTCCAGTGAAAGTTTCCGAAGTCTATCATAAAGCATTTATTGATGTTAATGAAGCTGGTTCTGAAGCTGCTGCAGCTACATTTCATAAAATTACGGCCAAGTCAATGCATAGCGATGAAAAGAAATTCAAAGCAGATCATCCATTTATTTATCTAATAAAAGATGAAAATTTTGTTTATTTTTTTGGACAAGTTATCGAATTTTAAGTTTGATATTAACTGCAGCGAATTACAAATTTTCGTCTTTGTAAAATTAATAAAATTTAAATTTTTAAATGTTTCGTAATGTTTGTTTTTGAGTTTTATTTAATTTAATTTTTATTCCGCCGGAAATCATTTTTAAATTATCGTTTAGTTATCTTTTTAAATTTAAAAGTGGAATTATGTTATTATAATGTACAACTATTTCTATATTAGAGTTTATTTCACCAATACTATTTATAAGGAATTCATTAAATTTATTAGTCATTATTAATACATATAAGAAATCATCCTTTTCATATTTTAATAGCAATAGTTCATTTGTTCACTAAGTAATCTGTTAATACATAAAAAATTAATATCATTTAAAAACTAATTGTTCAAGCTCGGAAAAGTTGTTAATGAGACCCTCTATGTTTAAATAGAAACACTCTATTGTTTTTAGTTGTTAATAATAAATTCTACTATGCAATTGCAATGCGATCCGTTTGTATTTTTGTTCGAAAACGAACACTTCCAACTACAGAATCCGTAATCGAATATTTTGAAATCCGTAAATTAAATATCAGTGATGTCATTTTGAAAACAGTTTAAATCGAATATTTGGTACTAGTGAATTCGTTTATTCGAATTTTTCTATTCGGTTATTAGAATATTTTGTTCGGTAACTATTTTAATGGTGAAAAATTATTCGATTTAAAAAAAAAAATTATTGTTTTTTTGAAAGTATTTTAAACTATTAATCGTACTTAAAAATATAAAATTTATAATAATACATAATGGTAAAATTAAAAAAAAAATGCTATCCTTTTATGTTCAGGGATAAGCTAAAAAAAATAATTACAAAGCAACAATAATTTGCAACAATGGTGGGATACATGGAGGATGGAGCAACATACTGATTTAGCGAAGGGATTGTTAAAAAGTTGCGAAGGTAGAAATAAGTCTAATAACTTATGGAAGCATGCCAATCTTGTCCAATTTGATGTTGATACCCTCCTTGAGCAAGGAATTATAAAGTAGCTGCCAACTTTATAATTTTAGGAATAGATGTTCGATATGAAATGCTTCTTTAGAAAATTTTCATTGTACTGTTGAAATTTAAATTTACCCTTGATTTCCTAATTCTAAAATATTTGAATTATCTCTAATCCACTTCTTTTTTATTTTTTCATTATTTTCTTCTTAGTCCTCAAACCATAATGCGACGGTATATGCTCTGGAATATTCTAGACGTTAGGGTATAGTGGTTACTGAGACCACAGTGGGTCCATTGTTGGACCACTTTTATTTATTTATTTATTTAATAATAACTAACTCTGGGTATGTGTCGAGGGATTATATGAGTAAGTCGAATGATTTCCTATAATTGCAGCAAACTTGAAGAGTTTCCTGGTCCTGCTACTACCCACTTCTTTCAGAGTTGAGTAGTTGGGGATCCCCAGAATATGAACTCTACGTCTAGCGATTGCCGGGTAGTGGCATTTAAAATTAAAAGTCTTATTATGAAAAATAAATAATGAAATTGAAAATGTAGTTTTCTTTTTTAAAAAAAAAATGTTTTATAGTTTTTCCTTTTGTAAGCAGCTTGAATCGACTTAATGAACAGCAATAAGGATTTCTCTTTTTATGGTATACTTAATTTAATAATAAAAGGATTTTAAGAGATTTTCTCATTATAATTTATATTTTAAATAAAATCGAAATATTGATTTATAAAATTTCTATTTTACTTTCCTTTTATTGAATTTACAATTCATGTTTTCCTCACCTGGGCATAGCTCCTAAACGGCTTTACCGATTTCACTCAAATTTGAAACTTAAGCTCGTGTTATTAACCATTCGGTGCCACGAAATTTTCATGGCCCGGCGAGGGGGCGGGGGGTTGGGCCTATTTTCTAAAAAGTCATGTGGGGTATCAAATTAAAGGTCTTGGCGAGTACATCTCGTTGGGTAGTGTTTCGGGTAACTAGGACCACGTAGGGCCCCCAAAAAATGGGGCCAAAAATGAAAAAAATCATGTGGGGTATCAAATTAAAGGTCTGGAAGAGTAGATATCTTTGGGGCAAGTAATGGTAGTATTTGGGGCAACGTGGGTCATGTGGGGGCCTGAAAAATGGGTCATATGGGGGCCACAAAAATTCATATTTTCTTCACCTGGACATACCTCTTAAACGGCTGTACCGATTTAACTCAAACTTAGAACTTAAGCTCGTGCTATGAGCCATTCGGTGCCACATAATTTTCAAGGTCCAACGATGGGGCGGAAGGTTGGGCCTATATTCAAAAAAGTCATGTGGGGTATCAAATTAAAGGTATTGATGAGTACATCTCGTTGGGTAGTGTTTCGGGTAACGAGTACCATGTGGGGCCCCAAAAAATGGGGCAAAAAAATCATATGGGGCATCAAATTAAAGGTCTGGAAGAACAGATATTTTTGGGGCAAGTAATTGTAGTATTTGGGGCAACAAGAGCCATGTGGGGGCCTGGAAAATGGGACCCAAAAAAATCATGTGGGGGTATGAAATTAAAGGTCTCGATGAGTACATCTCCTTGGGTAATGTTTCAGGTAAAGAGCGCCATATGGGGCCAAAAATAAAAAAAATATACATTATATATATAAATATATATATATATATGAGCCGTTAATTTTGCAAGTGACTTTTCGCGAAGCATGAGTTACAGCTATTTATTATTAACCGCTCAAATATATATTTTTTACTATAATATGTTATATTATAGTAAAAATATATAAACAATATAAAAATTCTACAGTTTTTAGTCGGTCAAATATATTGTGTAAAACTTAAAATATTTGACCGACTAAAAAGTATGAAATAATAAATAAATAAAAAAAAACATTTTTTAAAAATACTTTCCTTTATAAATAGTAATATGCGACTAAAAACTAATAAATAATACTAAAATTATATAATCTTTCATTCTTGTATCTAGAGTTTCAGTAATGGTCAATTGTAGTAGGGTTAACTGCAATCGTACTAGATTAGAGATTCAGTTAAGGTAAAGTATAGTAAAAGGGAAGTAGACCCCTTATAAATCTCATTCTGATAAATTCTATTAATTCTCATAATTAATTTTGATCAGTTATACTTCCATTTATAAGGGGTCTACTTCCCTTTTACTATACTTTACCTTAACTGAATCTCTAATCTAGTACGATTGCAGTTAACCCTACTACAATTGACCATTACTGAAACTCTAGATACAAGAATGAAAGATTATATAATTTTAGTATTATTTATTAGTTTTTAGTCGCATATTACTATTTATAAAGGAAAGTATTTTTAAAAAATGTTTTTTTTTATTTATTTATTTTAATCATCAATTTTTGTAGTTTCATTTTAATTTTTAATCGATTTTATAAAAAAAAACCACAATTCTTTTTGATCATTCTTAACTACGAGAAAATATAATTTTTTATTTTTTTATTTTTATAAACGTTTATTTTTAGATAAATTAATTACACGCAACTAAAAAGTTATTGAACTTTAGTATAGATATGAAGAATTTATTGCTAGATAGTTTTACTATATATTTTTTTTATATAGTTTAGTTTAGGTTAATTGATTTTTAGTTTATTAGATTTTTTTTTTAGTAGAAGTTCAAAAGACTTTTCGATATAATGGTATTTTTATTAATTAAAAATATTCTTTTTTTTTTCTTCAAAATATACTGCATCAACAGATGGCATTGGGTCAATATAGTTTAATTAATTCTAACCTAATTTATAGGTAAATTTAAATTTAAATATACTTTTCAACAAATTTTAATCGATTAATATTTGGTTTAGTTCTCATAGATGCCAACTAACTCGATGCCACTATTTGGGCCAAAGTTATTTATTTAAAAACAATTTACGGGCTGTTTAAGCCTATTATCGAATTGGTGCCACTTTTTTTCAACTATAACTGAATTGATAATTTCCTATACGATTTTAGGTAGTTGGGTAATAAATAACGCATATCATGTTCTCTATATCTTCAACTACCGACAAGTTTTGATTAAGACAAAGCCTTTTGGTTATTTTACCTAATAGACCAATGACCCGTCAAGACGCCTATTACTAAATTTAATATAATAAAATATGCTTAATTTTAAATGATGAAAGTTTAATAATTTCATTAGGTAAACAAGCTCTCTACGGTCTGAGTCATGAGTGTTCCGAGCTAATAATAATACCAAAACCTTTAGTCCAATTTTCTGTAATTCAACGAAAATTTATAAAATATTCATCAATAAGAAAAATTATGGAAGAAAATTATCGGTTTATTTGAAATGTTATAATATCGAATTATAATTGAAACTCTAAATCCCCTGTCTACAAAGCTGATTATTTCCTTTTGAGCTCTTTTAGATTATGTAATGTAAATTATTTTCGTAAAATTTATATGATCAACTTTATCCTTAAATCTAATTATATAATTTTCATCATCTAACTTAATCACACTCTACTCTAGTTACAAATTATATTTTTAATAATAATTCTATTTAATTATTATTTTGATAACTAATAATGAATATAGTTGAATAATTTCTATATTAAGATTATGATAAAATTGTAAGTAAGTAAAAAAGAATTGGCCTTTAATTTTCCATAATTTTTTTTTTGACTATAAAGAGGGTGACATATCATAAAAATTGATGATATTAAATTACATTACTGTATGATGTATACAGAATTCACTAATTTATACTAATTAATAAAAAAAATTGTTATTTTAGTAGTAGTTTTTATAAAAAATTTAAACTAATTATCTCTGGTTCCACTTGAACAATTTATAATTATTTTATTTTGAAATTCGTCAAAATTTTAGGCAATTAAAAGTTAGAAATTTTTGGAAATAGATAATTTTTTGTATTATGTATTTACAAGGTGGTCCATGGCAGCGGGAATTTTTGAAACCGTCATAATTCTGAAAATAATTATATTTAATTTAAATAAAGTGTCACAATTTTAAGATAATTATAATCAATTTTTATTTTTTAAACATGCCGATTATATAAATTCGTATTTACTCTTGAATCCTTTTAAGAGGCTATTTTGTAGGGATGAAAATTAAGTTAATTCGAATTAAAAAAATCTTAATTATAACGATAACTGTCTGGAATTGTTTTTGAACTGAACATTTCGGTTTCTAATCTAACTACCAGCTAAACAAACTTAATATTGTCACATTTATAAATACTTTGTCAATTTTAGTTCCGTGACTAGGAAACCCGAAACAAATTCGGAATTATAGTTACGTATCAGCAACCATAACTCATTATTTTTGTAGTTCGCTTTAATTATAATGCTTCCCATACACTATCCAATTTGGTTGTAAAACTGATTTTTCAACCTTCAAAATGGTTGAAAAATGTTGTACTTTGTATAATTTGGGTAGTTGTACAACAATTTTATTTTTCAGAGTGGCGGTATTAGTTGATGGTTGTAAGTTCTATAGTGTATGGAGAAGTTGTACAACCAAAATGACGTTTCTTAATATTTTATGTCAAAAACATATGTTTTAGTTATCAAAAACTGTCATTAAATTAAAATTATTTTTCCATCAAACTTTTTTTAAAATACTTTTTTGACAGTGTTGACATGGAAAATTTAAATTTTTTTGTTTTATTTTTGTTGTGTGTAACTGGTTGTATAAAAATTTGTATAGTGTGTGAAATGGTTATCCAACCAGTATTTGTAAACACAATTGTGTATGGGCAGCATTAAAGCTAAAAGCTCATTGTATACCGGCTCGCCGTTCCTTATAGTTCAATGACGAATTGGGACACAATGACAGATAATAAGACAATTAAATTTACACAGCCAAGATAATAATTACAAAGTAACAAGATTTTCGGAAATTCTCACTTCCGGGGACCTGGACCAACTTTTGTATTATATTTTTGGGATTTTTTTTTATATATATTTTCGTAGATCAGTTTTTGTTAAATATTTTATGATTAGTATACGCAATTTTGTGGTTAAAAAAAAATAATGTTTTTTTTTGTGAAAAATTTTTGATCATAAATTTTAGAATTTTTTGGTAATATAATTTCGTTTAATTGTTGTGGTATTAAAAGTTGAATATTAATGATTTTTGATCAAATTGATTGATTGTTTAAAAGTGTTTTATGCGATAATTTTTTAATTTTTTTTACAAAATTATTAGCGTTAGATAACAATCTGTAATAAATCAAGAAAAAATATTTCTTATGATTATTTAAAAATGATTTACTTAACACATTCCAAGAAATCTTGAAATTCACTGGAAAATATCAATTTAAATATAAATAAATTTTATCAATTTTTCTGTTGTGCTATGCTGTGATGAATTATGTCACGGGTTCAAATCCAGACCAAGACGTAGGTCCAAATTACAATATAATGTCACGATGACGAAACAAATGCACGATTTGAATTGTACTGGCATTGCGAAGAAACTTTAATAATATAATTAATAAATTGATTTTTTGAAATTTATATTATTTAATTTATATATTAAACCATAACTTTCATAATCAAATTTCTAGTAACCATCCATCATCAAGAATTCTAATCAGTTTTTAGAAAATTTTCTTTTAGTTTTCTTACATAAAACCCAATAAAAACCCAATTATTATTTAGGTCGTAAGTTTTGGTTTATTTTCGGAATTTATATAAATATATAAAATAATAATGTCCTTTTATTTTAATTTTATATATTCATTTCATATTTTCAATTCAAATGAAAATTAGAATTGCGAAAATTTTAATCAACCCCAAAAAGGATAGTTAAAAATTGTTTATTTTATTTTTATTAATAATTTTATTATGATAAACAAGAAAGGATAATAAAATTTTGGGTTGGGGTCATTTGTTTGCTTTTCAAAATCTTGCTTTCAAAATCTTGCTTTCAAAATCTTGCTTTTCAAAATCTTGTTTTTCAAAATCTTGCTTTTCAAAATCCTGCTTTGCAAAATCTTGCTTTTCAAAATCTTGCTTTTCAAAATCTTGTTTTTCAAAATCTTGCTTTTTGTTTTAAAATATTGATAATATTATTAATTCGCGCGCGCGAATTAATAATATTATCAATATTTTAAAACAAAAAGCAAGATTTTGAAAAGAAAAACTAATATTACTGAATTTTGTTTGTACTCTTCATTGTTCATTCTTCAATTGCTTGGCATAGGCATACAAGTAATTGTGGAAAAGCCACACATCGGTACCTATAAATTAATTTCCGAGTTGGCAAAGGAATATATATGTTACCGTTAAAGTACGAAATACGTTAATGTCAACATTACCTAGTCGATGTTAACATTAACTAAACTTTCCAGTTAAAGTGCGAATAAAATCTTAATTTCTTACTTTAACTAGTTATTATTGATATTAACGGTTAATGTACGGATTTTTTTTTAGAAAAAAGTTTTTTCATCATAATCAGAGAAGCCCATTCAGTTTTCCATAAGTACAGTTTACCACTGCATGTAAGAATTTATTTTGTGGGTAAAAATTAGTTGTCACTTGTCCTTCAGTATATGAAATAAATTCCTCAGGATGAAATAAGTCTACTACAAACTGCAACATCTCAGTTTTTGGAAAAGGGCAAGGATACCGAAAATGTAACTGCAATTCTAAATGCTGTACAAGGATGTGTACTTTATTTTTAGGATGTGTCGTAAAAATAAAGAAAATATAAAATTTCTCAGAATACCTATCGACGATCAGTTAATGTTAACATTAACTAGTTATAGTTGGAAACATATTACTAATTTTCAACATTACCTGAAATCACCAGTTAATTTAACATTAACTAGGTATTGTTAACATTAACTGAATTCTGAACTTTAACGGTAACATATATATAATAGTAAAAATAAAAATCGAACAAACGAGATCAGGCGAGCGTGTGCCGAAAAAAAAAAATTTAAAAAAAAAGAAGCTCAAATAAAAGCAATTTTATTAAATCGTCAGGACACAGAAAAATATTTTTATTTTAAAAAATCTAACGGAAACGAAATTTGAGCAGTATCGTTAAATCTTGAAGATTATGGGTTCCCATGAAATCTTGTTTTAACAAGCATCTAGCGAGATTTTGAAAAGCAAGATTTTGAAAAACAAGATTTTGAAAAACAAGATTATGGAAAGCAAGATTTTGAAAAACAAGATTTTGAAAAACAAGATTTTGAAAAGCAAGATTTTGAAAAGCAAGATATTTAACCAAAACAAGATTTTGAAAAGCAAGATAATGACCGGATCCCTAAAATTTTCTTTTGTATAAATGTTTAAATATAGTTTACTTTATTGGTTGTTACCATAGAAATTTTGTATTTTAAGGACATTAATAAATAAATAAAAATAAATTTATTTTTTAATAAAAAATCCTTTTTTATGGTTAGATAAAAATTGCGTGTCAATGACAATTTTGCCAAATTTCAATTTTCCTGAGGAAATTTTGGTAACTCAAAATATGTAACATTTTATGTTGCTAATAAAAACTTTGAAAAGGATTTAAAAGAATTATTATTTAATTAGAATTTCGTTCATGATTTGAATTAATAAATTTATATTAATTTGTGGTTTAAATAGATAGATTTAGTTATGTAGAAGATGTTGTCAATGTTCAAAAAGAAAATGTTTGTATAACAAAAGTTTTTGTAAATTACGGACCGGAAATTGGAATTTTATTTTGATAGCTCATATCATTTCAATTGTTTCTTTCATATTTATTGTGATGACATCATAATTGTACTTTTGATGGTCAATTTCACAGCACTTTCTTAAGCTTTAGTTATCTATCATTCACAAATACATGACAATCCTTGGTTTAGCTATAAAGCTTATAGGGAAATTACTGCGAAACTAAATGAACTTAAGTTTTAGATTTAAAATTGGCACAAGTTGAGGTATTTTTATATGGTTTTATATCGTACGTATGTTATCTGTCCGTGTATTAATATCAAACAAATGCATTTCGAAAATTATGTCACTAGATGATCTCCAAATCCCTGGAACTTTATATGACTTCACATCGTTGGTACTTTGTTTATTTCTCCATTTTTTTGTCCGATTTTCTATCCGATTTTGATAAAATAAACACTTCTGCGTTTGGGGTGTACAATTAACTGGAGATACCAGACCCTGATCTTCTTATATAAATTATGTTAATCTTGAGTTCCACTTTAAATTAATAATTGAATTTAATTATTATCGGTTAGATTCAAATATCTAACTTATTTAAGGAACTTATTTAAAAGAGGTACAAATGTGAGCTGTGGATTCAATATTGACCCGGCAATCTAAAAATTATCTGATTTATTTGCGCGCATTATAATTACTCTCGCCATGCCGCTAATCCGCGGAACCGCATTTAAATGTCAAAAAATGTTCAAACATATAGAAATGTATTAGAGTAGTTAAACCAATGCCGCTTTTCTGCAGAAAAGTTCATTCGATTTTAACTTTTCCGCTCTGACGGTAAGGGTACGTACGTATACACAATTCTGCTTTGAACGTAAAATATAAAATTATTGGTAGCATAGCAAAGCACCAGCACCGCTAGTATTTGTGTACTAAGTTTTTTCTGAATTCTTTTATTTTATTTTCTTTAAACTAACTTTAAGAAAAAGTGTTGCCTTTAAAGTTTAAGGTTAAACATTAAATTTCGCTAAATAGACAATAAATCTAAAACTAAATAAAAAAATCAATTTTAGTTTTAAACATTTTCTGCTGACTTTGTCATATTTTTTAAATAATAGCAAAACTCTTAATCGCCTTTGAACTTTAGAAAGGTAATTTTAAGAAGATTTGTAGATTTAATTTTGTTTATGTTTTCATTTATTTAAAATCGTACGTAGATGTATAAATATATTTGTCAGCAATTATTTTGTTTTCAAGTTGAAATTGTAATCAAAAGGTCAAAAAGTATGCCTCCAATCAACTCAAAAATTCTGAATTTTTGATAAAACTAAGAAGGTTTATTTTAACAAATTTACATATAAAAATATTATCAACAATTTTCCTAGAAATATGTTTAATTATTTTGATTTTTATTATGTTTTTTTTTTTTTTTTTACTTAGTCATGATTTAAAATATCATTGATTTTGTAGCGTGCTTCAACATAAATAAAGCTTATAAAATATATATACATTATGAAGCTATCTGTAATGTAATTTTTATGATTTCAATGAATTTTCAATTATTATTCGGGTACATAACAAAAATCACGATTGTCAAATTAATTGGCAATTTCATCGAATAAAAAATATTGAAAATTGTTTAATTTGACATAATTATATTAGAAATAATAATAATTCAAAAATTATAGAGTTAATTTGATGACATTTTTAAGATACGAGAGAAACCAATTTTATGATTTATTAAAAATTGTCAATTTTTTTTTGGTATTGCTGATAATTTCGCAGATTAGTTTCCTCAACACCATAAAAAGTCATTTCATATGAGAAAAATTAGAATTGTGGGATAAATGACTAAACAAATATTTCAAAAATTTTATTCAATGTCATATTTTTTATATATACAAATAGTGTAGGCAAATTTGATATGATTTAATAGATAAATCCACTAAAAGTTGATGAAAGTGTATTTCTTAAAAATCATTAACACTTCAACTTTTATCAAAATTGGACAAAAATAGTTAACGTGCCATTCCATTTTTCAGCGTTATGCACTTAAAATTGAAATATTTTGGAGATAATTTTATAATTTATTCATAAGCAGGAATGGAATTCATTAATTTGAATAATTTATTGTTTTTACATCATAATTTATAAAATTTTTCAATTAAAATTATAATTTTTATTTGGTGTAGAATTTCTTTATTAAGGGTTTCTACTAAATTTACTATATAAATACTAAATTATTTATAGTTTTGAAACTTTGAAATTCATCGGTAATAAAAAAATTCTTAATAATTGTATTTTTAATTGTGCGAACATTAAAAAATAAAAATACAAAGAAAAGTTAAAAGATTTTTATTATATTTATGTTATTTTTTTAACATAAATTTTATACTAATTTCATTATGTAATCCAGCTTACAATAAAGGCTGCTACTCTAGTGGCTATATAAAAGTTACCGGAACATTAATGAAACTTTAATTAATGCTATTTTGTTGATATTCTTAACCGTTTGTGTCACAAATTGTTTAGTTTAATATAATTCATTACTCCATGAAGTTTACGAAAAACTAAGAACGTTGGTGACATATAGTTATTAAATCTTGTATTTAATTCCAGGTCGAAACATAAATGTCGTACCAAGTTAATTTGGAATTCAGTGAATGTTAAGTAATTATCCATGACAATAATCCATGATAATTTTTATATGGCCACTACTGTATACGTGCAATAAAAAAAAATACTATTTTTTGCAAGATACTTTTTATGTTCAAAATGTCAGAGCGGCTTTTGAAAGTTTATGAGAATTATATAAAAAATGCAATCTTCAAGGAAAACATGATAAATTTTTATAAACTAAATTGTTATAATAATTTCAGTTATTTCTCTGTGAAAAAGTTAAGAATTTTGTTAAAAGTTAAAGTGTCTAAAGGTGTGTACCTTTTTGCTTGCGTTCAATTGCATGATTTCAAAAATTAAAACATTAAAAATTTATTTTCATATTATAACAAATTTTACATTTTCAAATGGATCCGATTTTTAATGCATAATTAAACAAAATTATATAGAATTTAGAATTAATATTATGCTATGTCGAACTATAGGGTGCTTAATTTAGTGGATGGAATTCCATAAAACAGATGCAAACCATATTAAGACATTAATTAAGCAATAGCCAACCATTAAGCCATTATAACCTTAACGAATTTGTAAACCGTTTGCTTACAGAATTCTATAATTTGTATTGTTAATTTTTTAACGATTTCCACAAGCTTGTCAAATTATCCATTTAGTAGAATTGGATAGACAAATTAAGAAATTTACGGTTTGGAAAGATTTAAAGATTCACTGTGACAAGACCATGCCTGAAACATTTTTACCAATAGGCAGACAATAAAACATTTACTCTGTAGTCTCTCAAAACTCTATTTATTTGGAGTGTAATTTCCTTACTTCAATATATAGTAACATTCTAATTTTATTAATATTAGAGTTCTAGTCACCTGGAGCCTCCAGCGTAATTGTCGCTCAAAGTAGTATACATTTACAAAATATGTTGAATGCTATAGATATAGAGTGCTATTCAAGATTAACTCTGAATAATTTTAGTAATTTAATTATAAACTTTTCTGCGTCACTATTCCAGATTATAGCATGTCCAAAAAAATTGTCATTAACATGGTCAAACTTGAAATATTGCTTGCTAATTCTTTTTATTTATCAGCGTTTTAATTATTATAGTTATATACTTTTGCAAGTGTAGGATAGTTATAGTTCTACCCCTATATAAAATCTACAAATGTAACACAAATCGCCAGAATAAAAACCAGTAATGCCAATATATTTAATTTTCAAAAACTCCAATTGGTTTAGCTCAATATTAAAGTAAAGTTCTATCTAGAAGTGGTTGTATTTCATATCCCAATCTGACTAATTTTGCCCTATTTATTTACATATCTTATCAATCTTGTTTTGTGTATATGCGATCATAGATTACCTTCAAAACTCTTTTCCTATTCCCAGCTATAAAATTTGATTTAAAATAATATTGAAACAAAATTTTGCAGATTATATTTTTCATAATTTCTATAAATATTAAATTTGATAATCTTAAAGAAAAGATTCTGAAGTATTATTTTTAATCTATTTCCTTAATCAAATTATAAATTTTAGTAATCTAATCAAAACTTTTTTGATCAATGTCCTATAAAATCAAATCACAATTATTATTGATAAGTTTTTTTTTTGGTTAATCATTAAGTTATTTTTATTTAATTAAATAATTCTTTCAAGTAGTACTTCTAAGTATAAAAAGCTTAAAAGCAATACAAGTAAATTAAATAAATTAACTTCATCGTCATCAACAACACCAAAAATAAAAAAATTATTTTGAATTTTTTGATTAGAAAAATTACATCACTAACAAAATTATAAAATTTGCCGACGACATATAAAAAAAAATTGTTTTGCTATCCGATATGAAATATTACACATTAAAAAAAAAAGGTTCAATTTTTGTAATTATTATAAAAAATCAATAAAACAACAAAAATAAACTTAAATAACTGAAATTAATGCTTAAATAAAATATTAAATTTCTTATTGAATTATTTATATATGAAAAATTTATTGATTAATAAATCATTAATTTTGAAGGTGTGCAAATGTAAGCAAAATATCATGTTTTTTTTTATAATCATTGATTTCTTAATAATTTCGTTTCATTTAATAATTTTAGACTTTTTAAAATAATTGTATATAATGACCTGAAAATATCAGTAATTTAATTGTAAAATTTATGATAAATTACATATTAAAAATAAATTGAATTTATAAAAAGAAGAAAGACAAGAAGCAATTTTTTAAATAAAAAATTACAATAATATGAAGTTTTCTGACAACCATTATTTGATTATAATTAAAAATTTTAATTTTTTAATAGTAAAGATACTTTTACAATATGAATATATTTATTGTCAAAAATTATGATTCAATTTGTAAGTTTTATTTACGTTATCATGATCTTCTATATAATCAAAAATATGTTCGCAAAATAGTTTAATGAGAAATTAATTATTTAAAATTATATTTAAAAATACAAAAAATCTTTATAATTCATTCATTTTATCAAATAATAGTTTATCAATCTCGTCTGCTGACATATTGCTTACAAGATCGTATATATTCAGTAATAAATTTTAGCTTATTTATTAAAACATTGACACCGGGTGCTTACAAGTTCTTATAGTTAACATTTAATATTCATTCATTTGATAAAATATTAGGTTTATAAGTTAACAATATCGTCTGCTGACATATTGCTTACAAAGATCGTTTATTTAGTAATAAATTTTCGTTTTTTTTTGTTAAAATATGGACTTGTAAGCTAAAAATGAATGCCTCGTACTTACAAGATCTTATAATAAGCAATTAATATTCATTAATTTGATCAAATATTAGGTTTATAAGTTAACAATATTGTCTGCTGACATATTGCTTACAAAGATCGTTTATTCAGTAATAAATATTCGCTTTTTTTTAAAAAATAATTGACTTGTAAGCTAAAAAAAAGTCTTGGTGCTTACAAGATCATATTTTAAACAATTAATTTACATTAATTTTTGCTAATAAATTTATATTCAGCAATGAATATTCATTTGATCAAATAATACGTTCATAAGTTAACAATATCGTCTGCTGACATATTGCTTACAAGATCGTATATTCAAATTCATTAATAAATTATCGTTTTATATTAAACAATTTTATTTTATTTTTATTAAATCAAATACTGAGAAATGAATTTCTATTTAGTTTTATGTTAGTATAATCATTATTGATCAAACAAGTGAATCGTGACAATAATTTTTTTAAAACTTGCAAAATATTTGCTGAATAGCGAAAGTTGAAATTAGTTATATTATATGTAAATTTTCCCATTACAAAATAATTGATTTTTTTTTTCAATTACCTCATTGTCATTAAATTTTTCACATAAAAATATTCGAGTTTATATTTTCTTTACTAAGAAAACAAATATTTTCAAAGACATTTTGTCGCCATAAAATCGTATTCAATTTGAAAAACTTCAAATCTATTTGATTTATTATAAATAAACTTTCACTTAAAACGATTTTTTTTTTTCAGCAACCACCAAAAAGCAAATAAATAAATAAATTATTTAATGTTTTTTTTACATCATTCTCAAAATAATCAATAGATCAAAAAACAATTTACCAAATTTTTTCATTTTTACATAAATCAAATAAAAAATAATCACCAAACAGCGCACCGCCACATACGAAAACAATCATATTTTTTGTACTTGGTACTATATAAAATTCGATTAAATTTTCTACTACAAAATTTACATTTATAAATAATTTTCTTTCTAAATGAAACTACAAAATATTACTAAAAAAAAATGGGTTAAACGTATGTTCGTTAACTATTTACGTAAAATAACGTATTTGCTTTAAAAATTGTCTTATTGAATTAAATCATAAAATTATGTTAAGAATTTCGACGACGACGACCCACTGCTACTGTTTATAATCATTTCAGTTTATTAGATTAAAACAGCTTGAATTAAAATGTCAGAAGCCATTTAGGGTCATTACACAATCAATTTCAACCAATTAATTTTCATTTTCATATGTTTATTTTTTAAATAAAAATGAAATGTGTGTAACCACTAAAATAGTAACATAATTTAACATATTTTAGAAACACTTTTTCCTTCCTCATTTGGCTATAATAAAATAAGTTGTAAATGTGCCCATTGCCCACCTACTACATCGTAACTAAAAGTATTAAAAAAATTTGGTAGTTTCTTATAGAAAAGATTAATAAAAACCTCCGCGCATATTTGAAGTTTCCTCAGCGGAATTAATGTAAATTTAGAGATTTGTTAAATTTGTTGTATTTATTTTTTTGTTAATCATTAAATTCAAAATTTATTAATTTAAAATTAATTGAAGTTATGTCCATTTTTATATTAATCAGAGTTAATAATTTATTCCGAAAAAAGTTCTTATACAGAAATTAGATAACGTTCATTTCTTTCTAATAACCACCTACATACAATTAGACGGGACCAGGTGTATAGGTTCTATCAACGCGAAGACGAAACGGCGGAAAAAGAAGTAGTCACATATTATGTAGAGGCATGATGTCTAGACGACTTCGACACCTTAAATGATTACGTTGTTGCTTCTTCGGAATATCGGAATCATGACGATTTCACTAAATCAGCTGTGCTATTTCATTAACAGTATGGTCTTGGTCAGTGACAATAAACTAAATAAATGCAAAGATTACGACGGTATGTGCCCACGCTTACTTTAAACCTGACATAACCTAATATGTTCTTTTGACGAACAACCGACAAATTTTTATATAAATATTTTCCTTGAATTTTTGATGGATAATGAAAAAACTTCCAGTAGTGAAAGAAACCTTGAAAAATTTATACTTCAATAATAGAGCTATGTAACTGTAGATGTTACTACTTATAGTTCGATAATAGGATGTATAAATAAATTTAATTTAGTTAATTTGAATTTAACGTCTTACAACATCTGATAAAAATGCACTATAAGGATTTAGGTCCAGTATAGATAGTAGAAGGAAATGATTATCGAGCTCTATACAATAGTGAAATAGCGAGGATTAAAGATAAAAATAAATAGTATAGTTTATGAAGATGTAACAGTTTATATGAACAGCATAATGAAGAATTTAAAAAAAATGTGTATCAAAATGCAAGGAGTGAAATATGCTGGAGAAAGCAGAACTGCGAAGAAGGCGGTTTGGAGGAGTAGTAAAAGATTGCAGGAAAATGGAAATTAGAAAATGGTTAGCTGTTGCCCAAGATCGAACAGTGTGGAGAGCTAAAGTTACGGATTCAAAGGTTCATACTGGCCTGTACAGCTACGACCTATTTCAGAACAAAATAAATTTAATTTAATTAAATATAATAATTGATTTTCTATAAAATTGTAAATTGTACATTTTCTGTCTAGAATATTCAATCATTTCAAAACGCTGTACAATTTTTAATCGTGATTTAATTTAGTTTCAGATATTTTTACATGAAAATTACATGATTACGTTACTTGTAATTTTGAATTTGAAATGTTTAACCCCGCAAAAATACAAACAAAATTATCTGAATAACAAAACAAGCTAAAATACAACATTAAATTTGGGGCAACATGTCTGTAATAATGTTTCCGGACGGTTTTTCCAGTTTAATTTTGTAGCTTATAACCTAGTTTTAAAAAAATGTTCTTTATTTATTACAACAAATAAAAAATTTGTTTTACACAATTTGTCCTTAGACTTGCAACAAAACTTAAAACTATAAAAAGGTCTAGTATTATATTACCGTAAAAATCTAGCTGAGAACATTATTATATGTACATATATATATTCTTTATTGCGGTTAATGTCTCATTACGGTTTATACACAACAATAAAGGCAATCATTTCCGCTTTTTGACCATCATCATCGACACTAACCACCAGAACAAGAACAACAAAATAAAAGTGAATAATAAAAAAAAAACCAGAATAATTCTTAAAAAAATAAAACATTTGTTGTTGGATAGCCAAAGAAGCACAGTCCGTATTGCTTTACGAGCATGCGTGTACTTATTAAATGTGGCGCACAATGTTGGATAACATAAAATATGCTCATAGAATTTAATAATTATTATAAATTGAATAACAGAAATTGAAGAACCACGTACGTAAGAACGGAACAAGAATTTTTTTTCTTTTAAGTTTATGATTATTTTGAAATACCGATTTTTTACTATATGAAATGTTAAATTTAATGTGAAATTATAGAATCATCAAAATATATAAACATTATTTATGTAAAGTTTATACAGGAAAAAGAAATCAAAATTAGGAAAATAACAATCCGGAAAATAATTAACGTAAAATTTTGATATAGTAAAAAAAATATTATAATTAAAAATAATAATGTTTTGATAGAAAGAAATTCGAAAGAGGAAGTTAAGGTAAAATTGCATTTTAACATGTAGGGCTGATTATATTATTAACAGAGGTTCGTTCATAAGAAATTTTACGTTAGGTTTAGATTTTGGGGTTATGTGTTTACGGAAAGTTAGATAAAGCCGATATTTGTAACTTAATAATAATCTGCTTCGTTTGGTGAACCTTGACCTGATGTAGTCTAATTATCTTTATTCTGGCTGACCGAAAAATATTTAGAAACACTTATTTTTCCTGCATCAAATTTTATATTCCATCCACGTCTTCTCCTTCCATTTGATTTCGCACGAAAAAATCGTTTTACTGGATTAGATTCCTCCATTCGTGCTACATGGCTCATCCACATTCAGCCTGTTAAATTTAATTGTAGTAACGATATAATTGTCATTATATAAATGATATTTTAATTTAATGGAATGAAAATCGGGATGATTAGTAGACATAATAATTAAGGGCAAGGGCAACACGGGATTTGTAAAATTTATTGGTACTGTCAATTTTTTTTTTGAAACTTTTCTACTTCATTGAGTTCGACAATTTGATACCTTTTTAATTGTTTCAAAGATACTCAAATAAATTGTATTCAATAAAGGCTCTGTGAAAGTCAGTCAGTCTTCTAGTATCAATGAAATTTGTAGGAATTATTAAGAGAGTAGAATCATTTAAAATACATTCTAAAAATACAGTTTTTTCATTTGTAATCTTAAAATTGTTCCTATATAAAACTTTAAAAGCGCGACATTCGACATCCTAAATTGACACTGTCCTAAAAGCATAATTTTCAGCTATTCTGCATTAATAATTTGAAACTTTCTCACTTTTTTAAATAATTATTCCTTAAGGCATTTAACTGTGGCATCATTCATTTCAAAACATTACGAGTCTTTTGAATTGTCCCTAAGGCATTACTTGTCTTATTTAACGACTTACAATTTACAAATTTACGTGGTCTGTTAGTCGTCTGGGTCATTCAATTTCACAGGAATTTATTGTTTATTGGATTGTCAATAATCTGAAATTTTTGTAGATGTAATATTTTCTAGTGAATTATTTAGATAAATAGTTTTTTATAATTCTCTGTCTCATACATAAATATCACCACCCTTTCAATATTTTTGTATATATCATAATTATAAAAGTATTACTAACATCACGTTTCAATTAAGCTCAACAACACTTTATTAAGGTCGTTTTTATATCCCCTTTTTTATTGTTTTATCACATCATAATTTTTCTTTCAATATTGTATAATAGAATTGTGCAAATTTATCATTTCCTATTATTCCCACTTATAAAACACACCTGGAATACAGACTTACATATCCGATTTTTCATATACAGATTAGCATGTACAGATTCATCATAATTTTTGCAGTTTATTATATAGTAGAAAAAAAAAGAACAATTTACAAAAAGTCTGACACGAGAAGCGCAATTTTTATTAAATTACCTGCGTGGATGACTTATTATTTACATGTTAGTTATTGGTTCACTGACTGATGGGTGTACAACGCTTGAAAATTATATCAAATCTCTCATAACTCAATGGATTTTAATTAAAGATGAACACATAAATATTTATTAACATAAGCTTGAAATACACATGCACTTAGACTTAAAACTTGAAGTGGTAATTAAATTTAGAGACAGACAACTCGGGGGAAAAATATGTTTTGTTTTTACGTGCTTTCTTATGTACGTACGGATATCAGGAAAATATATTTTTTAGATACGTGATATTTTCAAATGTAATTTATATAATAAGAGCATAAATATTTTAATTATTATAAAGATTTTATGGTTATTGAAATTTCAATTATTTACTTCCTTGTTTTATAGTGGACATAATTTTAGACTAATTACTTATATTTATTAAAGTTGTAATTTAAATTTGTCGACCAAAACATATGTAACAAAATTTATGAAATTATTTTTTATATGTTATTTTTTATAATCATATAATTGATTGATTTTAATAGTGTCGGGATTTTTTGGTATCTTATTAAGTAAGAACTAGTCAAAAATTTATTGGATTTTGAATTTACAATTTTCAATTCAATATGTGAAAAACTCGTGACAATTTTAGTAATTTATAATCTTACCATAACGAACTAAACGATCAAACCAGCAAATGAAATACGGAACACTTCCCTAACGCTACGGGTTGGATCTAAAATAACCGGATCTATGCTGGGGTGCACGAGAATTTGTGGTGTCAAAATGGTTGTGGACAATGTCTGGGACTCACCACAACCAAGTGGGACTCACATAACTAACCATAATCTTAAGCTATATTACAGAGCAATATAAATAAATGGACATGGACATGTAATTACATTCGTTATTCTGAATATAAATGTTGAAAATTGAAATTTTGGCTCTATACACTAATTTTTAATGTACCCGGTCGGTGCCATTCTAAATGTGAGTGTTGAAACAATATAATTTTGATAGCCACGACTCGATTAGACCCATTTAATGAAGTATTATAGTGAAGTTGAATAATTAAATAGTTGTAATCAGTAAACTGTCCCCAACAGTTTTGCTGTACATTCAGTTAATTTACTTCGACAAGAACCAGTGAAACAGTTAAAAGCTAAATGTATCATAAGGGTACCTTGAATCATTGAATCAAATCTTATATAACATTTACCAATAGATAATATGCAATTTGTATAATAATAATAAATCTTAGGCAACTATGTGGGAATTTCTTTAAGTTATGTGTAGGCTATATTTTAACAAGACTGGATATGAATATAGCTAATCTCTCAAACAATTTCTTTATGTTTAATAAATTTTTTAGGGAAAGATTTTAAAATGTTACTAACAATTTGTGAAATATTTCAAATGTATTAAATATTTTTTTTAAAAAAACTCTGCTATTATCACATAAACAAACCTCAGGTGATTTAAATAATCGAAACAATCATTTAAATGTTAATAATATATAAATTATAAAATTATTTTAATTACAAAATTTATATAATTGTCAATTTTAAAAGATTTCCTTGGTTGGCTCAATTATTCCATATTTAATTTTGGTATCATATTCAATTTAATTTTTGTATCACACACTAAACTAGTTTTACTAAATATATCATGCTATATTATGGAAATTTATTACATAATTAATTAAATTAATAATATGTTTTCAAAATATATAATCATTTTCAATACTTTCTTCATTATAGTTGCACTCTTTTCCAGTATGATTAGGTAAAATGATTGTTAAAACTAACAATTTTAATTTGTTTTGTACATTGAACAATTAATTCAACTACTAAAGAGTTGGTTAAAAACATTTTGAAAATTAATATAGTATAACTCGTCTGCTTTGGCAGTACTAAATTTTCTTTAAGAAAAAATAAAAATTCGATTTTAGCGACAGCGTTAAATTTTAACATTTATTTCGGTTTGTGTCTTTGATATATGATTAGTTCTTAATTTTATCGTAAGATGGCAACAAAATTTATATTTCATATTTGCAAAACTTGTAAAAAATTATATTCAAAATTAATTTTATATCTTTTTTAATTGAATTTCAGAAATTGAAGGTGAATCATCAACAAAATTAAAAAATTTACCATGGGGTCCATTGTACTGTGTTTTACAACAAGATGAATCATCATTTACAGCATATTGCAGTGAAGAGATTTCTGTAAGTTCTGTAATTTCTATAAATTAATTATTGTAGACTTGTTGTTTTTTTTTTACTCATAACAATTAATTTTTTAAAAATTTTCTTAACATTTTTTTCTTTTTCGTTTCTTTCTACTAACCAAAAATGCTATCACTAAAAATATTTTGGATTTCATTATAAATAATAAAAAAATTTAAAGATTTTTCCTGCTACCCCAAATAAAGAGGTAAAAAAAATATTAATTACGAAATTTAAATTGATAAATTTTATTATTTACAAAAAAAAAAAAAAAAAATTTTAGATTTTGTTATAACGAAAACTTTTTTTTCTTTCTATTTAGCTTACAGAAATCCTTTTTACGGATTGTCCACGAGTGCGTTTAGATCGAGTTCGTCGACCGGCGAAAGTATTTTGGGATGGACCAGCAACAGTTCGAGAAGAACCAGAAGATTCAGATGAATGTCCAATGATGGATATTGCACTGAATACGACACTTGGCAGTGAATTAGGTAAGTGGAAAAATGATTTTATTAGTAGATAGTAAGATAATTTATAGATGGAAATTGGGAAGCTACTAGATAAGTGGATTTCCCAAATAAAAGGTTTTTGGTAATACGTATTTAAAATAAGTGCACGATTTATACTTTTCCGGCTCTATGATTTCTGTGGAAGCTCACGAGTGCTGTCGTTTCATTTGTTATGAGTAGTATTTCAAAAAAATTAGCGGATTGTTTTGCCTTTTTTTGATGATCATTTTCCTTATATATTTTGGTAGGATTTTCATGCTTCGCAAAGTTATTACCTATACAAAGTTTTAAAAGCCATAATTCTGTCAAACCTGAAAACCTTTACCTTCTTCAACGAATTGGGATTGGGGATTCCACTGATATCGTCATTTGTAGGAACGTACAACTACTCCGATTGGAGTATAAATTAAGTTCTGGCACTACATCCACGCTACAGTGGCAACGGTGAGCATATTTTCACCTCCAGCATAACAAAAACTCGAATCACAGAATTTATATTTATCTGAAATCGATTTTTTTTATTAATGGATGGTAAATTTGGAATCTGTCAACATAAATTTCGTATTCGACTGTAAAAAGTTCTGTTCATATATAAATAATAAATGTCATTAAATTAGTGCAAGTCGATAACAAAAATTTGAAAAAGCCGGCTATAAAATAATCAAAACAAAATTACAAAAAAGTGAATTTTATGTCAAAAGCTCTCTCTGTTTTGGATTATTCTTATATATGTATTGGAATTTGAAAATTGCAGTTTCATTTTACATAAGTGTTTGTGAGCTTTCTGTAAAAAATCTGTTAAATTATTGACTTTTGTTTGTTCTTGTGTGTGTACAAGGTGTACTAATAAATTTTTAAACAATTCTGCAACCTGGATTAGAATTTGGAAAATTTATTATTAAATTTCTAGGTAAACGAAGTAATTTTTCCAAAAATTAGAAAGTAATTTTCAGTAAAAATAATATCACTTAATAAAAAGTGTTTTTTAATGTAATTTCCTTTAGGGACATTTAAAAGTATTTTTTTTGTTGTTTGTTTTAACAACCACTGGACTAAAGGTTTGTTATTATACAGATGATAAGCTTCAAATACAATTTAGAGCATATTTCTTCATCACAAATTTTTATCTAACAGGTTTTTAACAAAATTATCTTATACATACTCACAAAATTTACTTGTATAACATATAAATCTATCTTTTAGATACGGTTTCCGATTCCGACAGCATAAATATTCTCTCACATGCGCTCTGGGTTCATTTTCGGCATATTTTTTTTATTTTTCCATATTTTTTATTCATATATAAATTCGAGTCACGTTTAATACATACAAACAACAATAATTTATCTCTGAAGTCTGAAATTTCACAGTTCAAAAATTAATTTTTATTTAGATAGATTTTAGTTTACTTGAGAATTTCGCGACGTGTAGACCTCCTTTGTGTGTTTTCGAATTTTCGATAATTTTGTTTTTCTTCAAATTTTTGTTTTGTTGAACTTATCTTTATAATACGATATTAATTACACTTTCTGGCGGTGGTGTATCACGGTATTAGAAATTAGAATTATCGCCAACTCGTCTACAAAACTTAAATAAAAAAAAAAAAAAATGAAGAAAAATTAGGTGCGGTATTTAACACAATTTGCAAAGCTTATTTTCAAAATTAACAAAATATAAAAAAAAAAAACAGATTTACCACATTTTTTTGATTTGTTTACAAACACGGCTTACAAAATATGAAATCGTAATTTTTAAACGTAGGTGGATTTGCATTTATACACGATGTTTTCCAACAGCAACAAATTCGGTGAACCTATTTGCTGTCAGGGGTTTTGAATGAAATTTAATTAACTAAAAGTTTTTCTTTATTGAAAAAAAGTGTGATTGGTGCTTAGATTAATTTGAAAATAATATACTAAAAAGTGAAACAGATTTTCACAAAAATCCAAAGTGAAAATTTATTATAATCTTGTTATATTTTTTTTGCGACAATTTTGATTGTAAAGTGAAAAGTGTAGGTGCAATAAATTGAGATTTTAATCACAGTGAAAATTATAATCCACCTTCGTAAATAAATATGATGGAAATTACATGAGTGAAATTTATTTTTAACTACACACAACATTTCAGTGGATTAAATATGAAATAAAAAGTAATTATTTATTTTTTTGTATATAATTAAATAAGGAAATGATCATTCAAGATTACGAGAAAATTTGTATAGATATAGCAATTGCTGAATTGAAATTTCATTTAGAAAATTATAAATTTTTTGAATAATTCATAAATTCATATATAAAAATATTATGAAGATATGAAAATGTTAAGAAAATTTATTTATGATTACGTAGATTAAAGAATTGAGATACGTCTGTAATAATGACGTAGTGTACAACGGACTCACTTATTTGTAGCATATGTGCGTGGAGGTCTTGTATTTCTCAATCCTCTAAAATCAACCAACGAACTATGAAAATTCTTAAATTTATATAAATAAATAAGTTCACTGACTAATTCAGCTCAAAACAATATTGCTGAATTTGACAGTATTATAAATTACAATAGGAATTTGATAAATTTATATTTTTATATATAATTTGTGATTAATTCAGCTTAAAAATTTTCTGCTGAATTAGTAAGTAATGTGATTTATGAATATTGAAATGAACTGCTTTTGATAAAAAAATAATTTAAATTACTTTCTAAATTGATTTAAGTAATTATATGTAAAAAAAATACTTGTAAACTATGCATAACATCACCAATTAAACTTTTCAATTCTTCTCAATTTTTTGATATTGATTATTAAATTAGAAATTCAGGAAAATTATGAACAAAAATCAATTGAAATCAAAATTTGATATGGCTTGGTTCAATGAAAGTTCATCCGATACATTCAATTATTTTAATGAAATTCCAATTATTAATATTTCAGCTGACCTTTACAATATTGTAAATTGACTTAATTTTCAAAATATAAATTTAATTAAAAGAATTCAAATTGATTTGAAGGGCAAAGAAATTTATGAAATAATTGTTTCTTAAGAATCTTTTTTTGTAAAAGATCATGAAAAAATATGAATTTCTGCTGAATTTAATAAGAATTTAAATTTTAATATTAAATTAGCTTTTATATTGGTTTCTTCTATTGTAAACATATTAAAAGACAAATTTGGATAGGTTGTCCAAGGCGCATTGACATTGTACTTTGTCACACAAAAAAGTTGTCAGCAGAAAGTTATAACATTTCCTTTGTAGTCTATATAAATAATTGATTCAATTACAAGGCTATTATATTTGTATTACTATCTTTTCATGAAGATTTATTAAAAATTACGAATTACAAGTAGCGCGGCATATGGCAATCTAATAATAATAAAAAATATTTATTTATATAAATTATTTTTAACCGATCTTTTCAATTCATTTTGGAAACTTAATTGTGTATTTACAGATACTGAGGAGTCATAATTGATCAAATTAGAAAATAATTCATAAATGAAGGGTTTAAAAAATGATGTATTTTTGATTTAACACAAAATTCTATTCAGCAACATACAAAATATAATTTCAAATATTTCATTATAATTTTATAAATTTCCTAAATTATTATATTTTGGATATTTGTTGTATTTGTTGAAGGAACTCTAGCTACTAAGAATAAATTTGACTGGGTCGGTTTTATTTTTATCCTTCATTGACTTTTATAAAAATGCATTTTCAAATACTATATAATTATTTTATTGTTAAGTACCTACTCGACTTCATTAAACTTATCTTGATGGACTGATTCGGAATAGAAGATTATTTATATTTATATAGGAATTTTCATAATAGGCTGATAGGTCGTTGTTCTGTTTATTTTCTGTTTGTTTGTTTCTTTTTAATTTCGTAAAATTTTCAAAAAAAAAAAATAGTTTTGTAAAATATAGATTTTTATCATATTTGATATAAATTTATTATTGAAGAAAAATTAATGAAGTGCAACAACGTAAAAAGGTTTTTTTTTATGCTTGTGGCCATGTAAATGAAATTTATATTTTCCTGGTTAGAAGTCTTTGTTCTTTTTGTAATTTCGAAAATTGTATATAGTACGTATCTGAAATAGGTTACGTAAATTTGTTTTACATATAGTATATCAAAAAATATTAGTTAATTACGATAGATTATTGTAATATTTACAAGAAGGTTTTCGAAAATATTTTCCATATATTTAAAATTTCTTATTTTTGTATAATGATAGTTTTTTTTATAATTAAATAAAATTAATTTACATGAGCTGAATTGAGTTTTTATTAAATAAAGTTTAGCTGAATTCGGTTTTAATTAAATAAGTTGAATTGTATTTTGTACTATCAAATCAGTTAACTAAATTTAGAATATCATTTTTAATTATATGCCTAAATTAATGACTTTGCTTATAAGTATTTATGATATGAATCATGTTTAGAATCTATATAATTTTTAGTCTGCCATTAATTTAATGTGCTGATACTTCTACTAATTACTAAGATATCGTTAATTATACCAAATGTATAATAATTACTTAGCTGAATAACATTTTTGTTGAGCTGAATTAATATTTAAGTAACAGCGAAATTTCCCTCTTCTCATATTTTGTTAATTTAATATCTTTTATTATCAATCAAAAAAATTACATAGCTGAATAGCGTTTTTGTTGAGCTGAATTAATATTTAAGTATTTTAACTGAAATTTTCCACTTCTGGTTGAATTCGATTTTTTTTAAACAATCAGAATAATTGTTACAACTTAGCTGAATAACATTTTTGTTAAGCTGAATAACATTTTTGTTGTGACCTAAATAATAATTTTATTTAAAAAAATTAAGAAGAATCCATTCAGATAATTATCATAAAAGAAATCGAATTATCTAGAAATATTCATTCCTCAATTTCATGCGTGTTTTAAAATTAATTTTTCTTTAACTTCATATAATTTAATTAATTTTATATATTTCCAAGAACAAAAGAAAACAGCCTTTGAGATAGATCATAGCATACATAAACCTCCTGCATTAGATCATTTTCTTTATTTATTAACACTGAAAAAAAAATATTTATTTTTCGTTTTTCATTTTACAAAAAAAAAATCCATTAATAAATTTTGTTTTTTGGCAACCATCGCAAAAATGTTTCATTTCAAATTTAGCACATTCGAAATGTTTTTAATAATAAATATTTTTGTTTACGTAATTATTTGTTATTGCCTAGATATTTTTTTTTTATATATAGTTAAAACTGGTCTAGTTAATAAAAATAATTTATTATTATTTGAAAAAAAAAAAAATATTTCAACCACCCACAAATTATCACCTCAAAAATATGGTGATGATTTTTTCCTAAAAAAAACTTGATTTAAATTTTTGATCAATAGTTATTAATATTATTTATTAATTCAATTGATTCAGATATTCCACGTGAATAATAATTTAAACTTTTCATAATTTTATTTTTTACATGATTTTTTAGTTTGTATCCATAAATAAATCCCACAAAATAATTTCAATTTTTTCAAATTCATCACAAAAATATAAAGTGAATTTTCAAAAATCGGTTATTAATTTTTGTAATTTTTGAATGTAAAATGATTGAATTTCATTTAGTCATTTCATTTATTTTTATACCATATCGTCTAATTACTTGTGGTTGTGACTTATCACTTGTAAGGACTTTTACAGAAAGTCCGTCCAGATTTATAACCTTTTTAAAATAAATTAGACAGATTTTCTTTTAATATTAATATAGAATTGATCTTCCGAAGAAATGTGGACCAGTGAACTGACGATCTATAGGAAATAATTAATCCTTGGAATATAGAGGACCGATGAATTGAAGGGCGATGAAAGAGAATTTTTGAAATTTTTGAATGATATATTAAAATCAGTAAATGAGTGAATTTTATGAGTTGTTACTAATTTCATTAATGTACGTTTCGTCGATTTGCATATCATCTAGTAATTACTTGTACGGGCTTTTACAGGAAGTTCGTACAGATTTATAGGTTTTATGCCTGAATTAAATATTCAAATTTCGACTGCAAGGCCGTATTTATACTTTCGAGTTGCGGCTGCATTTATACTGGCTGTCAATTCTCGTGGGTCCGACTGCATTTTAAACCTAATAAACATTCTTCTATGATTGTTCCATGAAAACAATGAATTTCAAAAATTAACTGTCAAAATTATATTTTTATATATAGAATTTAGTAAATTGTAACTTCTGTGTAGTGTCCAGTATTGAATCCGTGTTGCGTAATTAGGATATCACGCTGCAAGCACTGCGTTGTCTGTCATATAAATCGCTCAAATTAGAAGCTTTAGTTTCTTATTTTTAAACGTAGCAATTGCAATGTAATATGCTTTGAAATTTGCACATCTAATTCAGGCTATAGACAAACTTCATTTTGCTATGAAATCTGATGAGTTTTAGGTTCGATTAATTTACTTTCGATTCGATTAATTTAGGTTCGATTTATGAACCAATGAATTGTCGATTTAGTTGGTAATGATTAACCCATTAAATATGGACTGATGAAACGTTTAATTTATATAATTTTGAATTGATAACCAATCAAATGAAAATCGATGAAATGTACCCAACCTTATAAAAATTTGATATTCGTAATTGTCGTGACTCAACTCAAACAGAAACAACTAAAGCTATAAAATTGTAACCTACTTTATCATAATTTTACATATATAGATTTACGGAAATTTAATAATAAAATAAATAATTTAATTATAGTATCTCCCCAAACCCCAATAATAATTCTTGAAGTTATTTTTTTTCATAATATTTTCACAGACATAAAAGTTAATTTCTGTCGAAAGGAAATCAGAAACAATCAGATTTTTGAGATTGTACGTCTTCAATTTTTTGTTTCTGTAGTCAGTCGGCATTGTCGATTGTGATTTCTTTTTTGTTTTTGGAAATGGCACTGTAATTTATTTTTATTTTTCGGCGACACTTTAAAAATATAAATTAGTTAAATTATAATTTTTTTTGTTGCTAAAAATGGTATTGTTTTTATTATTTGTTATTTAAGGGAAATGAGTAAGAAAATTATTTACAAAAAATTATTATAATTGAATTGTTCAATTTGAAATATGGCTTTTTGATGCATGAAATTATTTATTTTATTAGGGGTTGAATTAATTGAGGTATTCTTTATGAGTCATAATAAATTTTATTGAAAATTTTAATAAAAATTGAAATTATTATTAAACTCTTTTCTGTACTAGGAACAGGAAAATTAATATTAATTTTTATAAAATCCTTAGAGAATTTTCTTTATGACTTTGGTTATCGAATAGAATAAATTTTTATCAGACATTAAGGAATAATTGAAATGGATAGTTTGAGTGGCCTTGAACGAAATGAGTCATTTCGGAAAATTATTTGAAATTAGTGATGTAAAAAATTTGAATTTTTATATTTTGTAATTATATATCAAAAATAATTTAAACATTTTTGTAGTCCTAAATTCCTTTTTTATTAAACGACCAGATAATTTCGATATAAAGTGGTAATTTAATACCTTTTTGAAATTTTTTTAATGCTTAATGTCACATATTTAGGTCATATGAAAGTGTCAGTACTTAAATTACAGTAGGATTAAATTTTCTGTAAACAAGGAGAATATCAATAAAAATTTCAAAGCCGATATGTAAAATGATAATTTAAATTGACAATTTAAATTACTTTAATTTCTATGATTATTTCAATAATATATTCAATTTCAATTGATTTACTGGAATTTTTTCACTTTGGAATGTATCCACTAGAGATTCCTAAGTTATTCAACCTAGTAATATGTAAATAAGTAATGTATAATTTAATTTTGTAAGCAATGTCTGTGACAGATACATCTAGGGGAAAAGGATTAAATAATTAGCTAGATTCGTCAGTCCGTTTCTATGATTTCAATTCCTTGCAGATTTTTGGAAGAGCGAAGAATAATTCAGTAAATCAATTCCAGCAAGAGCGCGGAATATCCTTCGCATATAATTCGAAAACTTCACTGCTGGTATAATATTATCCAGCTGTATTTTTATGTTATGATAAGCTGATCTGCAGATTAGTTTAAAAGCTTATTGCGTCGCAATTCTTAATGCAATAAATTTATGATCTCATTGAGTAACATCGTCCGAAATCTTACCACAATGCATTTACTTTGACAACTTATCGCGAATAGCATAATCGCTGAAAGTTTTAAATTTTAATGTGAAGAGTATTTACGCTTATTGTAGACATAACGTAGACCTTAAGTTATCGCAAATCTATTGCTTAGTAGTTTTCTGCAGTTTTAACGAATTTTCTATCAATACTTTTAAAATCTTATCTAAATGTAAAAGAAATTTGTTTATGACTTAAAGTGTTTATGATTAACACATATTTTTTTCAACTTAAATAATGAATTACTAAATAATATTTTTTGCACACCTATGGGAGTGCAAGTAACGCTACTGCTCTTAAACTAATTTTATAATATTAACAATCATTTCCAAACTAATTTTAATCAAAATTTATTACACAAATTTTATTTTGTAATATATTCCAAAAATATATAAATAATTGTAAATTAGCCAAATCATTTAATGAAATTTACTTTACCCCCAAATTTTATTTTCACTAAATAATTAATAATTTTTTTTAATTTAATTTTGTTTATATTTTCGTTAAATATTGTCCCTGATTTCAATTTAATATAATTTATTTTTTAAAATATAATATCATAATTTCTAAGGACAGTAAATCTTTATTTTTAATTAATATATTATTTTACTGACCCTCATTTAAATGACCTTTTCATCTCTATATCTACAAACATTTATTTATGTAATATAGTGAAATAGATTTTCTTTAATTTTTGGCTCTGGGTAAAATAAATATTTTTAAATTTTATTTTGTGTAATTTTCCTTTCAGTAAAAATTTTGTTTATGATTTTCCTAAAATTTTTGTCTGGACTTTTGCCTAATTTACAAGAAAATCAAATTTATTTTTGCAAAAAAAACAAAATGTTGATTTCATTAAATTTGAATGAAATACAAATTTTTATTAACTAGAAATTTTTGTGAAAATAATATTTAAATTAAAATTAATTTTTAAAAAGTTATTTTTATAAAAATTTTCTTTATTTTGTAAGAATTTTTATTAATGTTCAAGGTCCAATGATTGAAAAATTTATTTGGGAATATATTTATATATAAAATTTTGAGTATGAAACTTGAAATGATTGCGTAGACCAGAATTGATTTAGTAAAATATTCAAAATATTATAATTTTAGAATTACTTTAATTTCGATCTGGAATTCGGGAGCTATAACTGAATGACATTATAAAATTTCGAATGTCGAAAGGATGAACTAGTTTAATGTTGTTTTATGCTTCTATGAAGATCATTTTACTTATAGTAATTGTTATTTAGGACAAGACGTATTCAAAGTTATCCTTATGAGTTACTGCATGAACGGTATGCACGGTTTCTATACGGAAATCCTTCAGAAATCTAAATATTTGAAGTGAATAACCAATGCAGTCACATTACTTTGACTGTCTCTAACGAGTGCCATCGTTTATATACACTCGCAGAATTGATTTTATGGAAGATCAGGATCCTTATTAGGAACGCGGAGCATATATTACGGAAATACCACAAAATCCATTAAGATCTTGTTCGGATTGGGTTAGTCTACACTCTACATTCTTCTCGACTTATAAGGATAATTTTTGATAGGATCAATAATCTGTGATAATTTTATTAATTTATGATTATTGAATTTGTATGATGATAATTTATAGTTATACAATATTTAGACAACTTGTCAATTAAAGTCTGTCAAAAAGTGTATTTTAAAAAAAATTCTTCGTTTTTCGAAAAATGAAGAAATATCTAAAAAAATAGAATTTATTTTATTACACATTCGTCTAAATCTGTAATAATTTTGACGCCTGCAAACACCATTTAAAATTATTATTGTAAATATTTACATAAATGCGCATTTTTTTCTGTTTATCTTTTCATTTATTATAAAGAAAAATAAATTTTCTTTAGTAAATTTTTATTTACATTAAAAAAACATTGAAAATCAAATTTCCAAATCACCCTTTACTTTTTTTTTATTATTTTTAATTTCCTTCTATTAAATTTTGAGGTGGAATCTTATCAATAAAAAAAGAAGCATTGGAAAAACTGACATTTATTTTAGAACAAGGTTTTACAAATTGTATTTTTTTTTTCGTTTTTGGCATATCTAATTACTTAGTTTAATGTTTCTATCATTTAAAATATATTTTAAAACTTCTTATCATGTTAAAGGAAAAATTAAAATAATTGTACAAAGTTTAATAAGAAAAATTAATTTCTAAAAAATATTGTAAATAAACAATGAAAAAATGCATTAAAAAACGCATTGTAAACATTAATTTTACTATTCGTTTTATGTGAATTTGCATGCTTAATTACTTAATTGTTTAACGAGTGAATGGGAGCGACCACAAAATTCATTCACCAAGGGGAATTGTCATTTTGAAATTATATTTATTATAATGTTTTCAGCCATTATTAGCCTGTAAAAAAATATAATAATTCTCAGCAATTACTTTTTTTTTTTTTGTTAGCAATATAATTTTCAATTAACTGGTGAACATTAAAATTTAGTTAATAATTATTGTGAAAATTTCATATATTTCAGTCCAATCTTTATAACACTAGCTTGCAATTGACTTTTTAATATCATAAATAATAATTGTAATTCAAATTTTACTTTATAGAGAAGTTCCTCTACGAGTCGCGTATTATGAGATAGGACGTAAATTACTCTTAATTGCATTAAAACTAGGCCAAAGTTATAGATTTGCCAAAATTGTAATTACTACTGATAATGTTCTGTGCGTTTTACTTACCGCAATCACATCCCATGCATAATACTTTAACACGTTCACCCCTTACTCATTTTATGGGTTTCATATTTCATGTATTTTGTCTCATTTCACGTCATATGAGTTTTTTTAAAACACTTTTTAAAACATTTTTATGTCACTTACAAGTGACTTGAGTTTTGAGTAGGATTAGTGTCACATTATGTAAAATAAAATAGTTTAGATTTCTTCAAATCAATAATTGTAATTGTAATTTACTTTAAATTTTTTCTATATGTATTAGTGAAGCATTACCGAAAATAAAAAATTAAATAATTATTACTTGTTATCCAACCGGTGGCCATGTGTTATAGTATTGCGGTCAAGAATTCAGTGGCTGTACAGTAGTCGCATTCAGTCGGTCATTAATTAAAGATTTGCTACAAAAGCAGCGCAATCTGGTTGCTATTAAAATTCAAAATACAAACGCATCCTATGCAGTTATCAGTGTCGGATCAACGAAAAAAGACTGCAACATTTTTAATTGTAAATTAATTTTCCATTATAATCCAGACAATTAAAAAAAAAAAAACTTTAATTAAATGTCAAGTATTGACAATTCGTAGCCAGTCGACTTGCAGTCGAAACTTTATGCATACTGTCTGCTTTTCATTTTTTTCATGCAGCATAAGCTGTACACCGGCTGAATTTTAAACCGCATCCATTTTCTACTACAAACTAAAAAGTATACAACAAAATTATACAACATCAGAAACTACCGGAAAATTATAGCTAAATAAATATCTAATAAAATGTGACCCATATGTGGTACGTGAGGTTTAGACGTGAACGTGTTAAAATGCATTGTAATTTGTACTTGTAACTAATAGAAAATTTCATTACATCAAAAATAATCAACGCAGTGTAATCACGATGTCACTGCGAATATATTAATTAATTGGCTTGAATGCTTCACCTGCAATATTTTAATACATCAAATTTTGTTTTTGAATTTATTTAATTTTCTGAAGAAATTTTTTAATTGAAGATTTTGTTAGAATCTTATGACATAATAATCATACTTTGTCTTATATATTAGATTATAGCTGAATCTCTACAGTCTACACTGTTGTAAATATGAACATAATATTTATTACATTTCTATAGGGGAATAGGCAATAGACATATGAATATTTTGAATTATATTTTCCTAAGTAAAGAAAATCTATAAGTAAACAAGTACAGAAAAAATTTATAACAAATTTATTTATACAAATCTAAATTTATTTTCATTTGACTTAAATAAATTTAAGTGAATCTCTTGAATATAATCGTTAAGTCAAATTGTAGACCATTATATTTTATGTATTTATATTACAAAATGCTCTAATAATAATTGTTCAAAACATTTGTTTTAAATTTAGTAGGACTATAAATGCATTTTTTATATATAGATTGTATAAATAGAAATAATTTGAAGAATTTAGGTTTACTTATAGAGGTACTAAGATTTGAGTTTTAATTGTAAAAATCAACCTAAATTTTTAGAATATTACACATTAAACTAATTATCCGAACTATATATTTGGAAATGCTTACATTAATTCGAAAACTTTATTCTTTCTGTAAGAATGTATTAACTGACATTTTAAAAGTTTTACGAGAAACGAAAAAAAACTCCCTCTTCAGTTGTTGTATTGGTTCTTGTCTACTAATGAATTGATTTAAAAAGGAATGTTTACCAATAATAAGTTCAATATAAATCCAGTGAGTGAAATTGATACCAACGTCGGCACGACTTAGTTACCAACAAATAGCCTGAAACAAACTAAATACTCCTATGAAAATTACACTTCATTTAAAAATCATTGGGTATGCAATTGAAATAAAGTTTCTGTCGCTTAATGTTAATACATTTGGGAGTCAATATTTTGTCAGTTAGAATATCCTTATGGCTAGAATTAAAGCAAATAAATTTAAAATAGATTGTCGTATTTTTTAGTTTTTTTATTTGAAAATAATATAACAAAATAGTAAAATAGAAAGAAATTCAAAAAGTAATGTAACTTTTCGATCCGGTTATGTTCTCTAAAGCTACATGCTTTATTTTTTTATATACTGCATTATAATTCATAATACAATTATTTCTCAACAGCGTGACGGTGCTAAATTCAATATTTTTGTCTGTTACGACAAAATAGCAAAGAATATAATATTATTCATCGTGTATAGTTCATAGGTTTTTATTTTTTCCTATAACTTTTTTGTAATTACAATAGAAATATGAAAACCAAAGTGAGACGCTTAATACATATTATAAAAATACGAAAAATACTTGATTTAGTCGTTTAATCTTTAATATATTCTTCCGGGATGGCATCTTATTGACATTTGTAATGAATTTCCATAAATTGTCTATTAGAAAAAAAACTACAGAAAACCTCTTAAACGAAATTAAATTTTACAGTCATCAATGAGAACAAAGCCTGTATTCCCTATGTAATAGAAACTAAACTATGATTTGAAGAATTTCAATTTTAATCAATTTTCCAATTACGACAAAAAAAAAAGAAAAATCGATGAGAAAACTAAAATAAAATAATTAAGAAATATTTATTTAAATTATATAAATTTATTATTCATTTTTTGCTTTACCTAAATTTCAACGTCAACAGGTAACAGCCATACCAGTTGAATTGTAATACTGTGATTGCAAGAAATACTTGTAATAATTATTCCTGGCGAATACAGTAGTTATTGAATATTAAAAGAAAACTGTCACACCTTGAGCTTCAAACTACATTTTTGATATTTTGATTCTAAAAACCAAACAACAAATAAAATAATTATAATAACTGGGCTTCGATCTCAAATTCAAATTATACAAAACATTTTTCTACTACAGCATTTAATTATTTGGAAATTATTGCAGTGTAAATTTTGATATGAAAAGATAAAAGGATACATTAAAACTTTTATTCGCAAATAATCAAACGTTAATTTGTTATCTATCGTAAAGCAAAGAATTCAGTTTACATAAGTTTCTGAATTATCTAAGCGGGAGAATAGGTTTGACAAGAAAGGGTCCCACAAACGATCTTTGTATTACAGGATTAAATTACAACTTGGAAAACATTTGTTGCTAGAATAGTATAATTCATGTCGTATACATCATTATAACGTATTCGTGCAACAATGGTTTTCTAAATTCTCATGAATTAACAAAAAACGTAAAACAGTGGCCGGTAGTAAGGCCCTTTCGTATCTTAAATATTTATATATTATGAACCGTAAAGGTAAATTAATGTTCTTTACTAGGAACGACGACAATTTGGTATGGTTGTCATTTTCAAACTATATACATATTTATTAATTGAATATGAATAATTAGAATTCATGTACAAACAATGTGGAACAACATGGAAACGTTCATTTTCGAATTATAAAAACTTTGTGCATTTTTAATTGAGATCAAAACACAATTATTATTGTTCTTTACTTGTTATTTGGTTTTCACCTTCTTCATTTTAATAAGTTATATTTGAATTTATGCTTCGTGTCCATTGCCTGCCATTTTTTTACTGCTGGCTATATAGTTAGAAAAAAGTAAAAATCAAGAGATCTAAACATTATTTAAAATAACAAATCAAAAATCAATTAATAGATTAATAAATACACAGAATTTAATAGATATTTGGTTGCTTTCCAAGCTACCTATTATACAAGAAATCAAAATCCATTAAATACCCAAGAAATGCCCATGTACCCATCAAATTTTAATTTCAATTTTGTTGGACAAATTTTGAACAGAATAAAATATTAATTATAAATGTAATACTTTGCTTCGGTTTTGCCAGTGATTTTAATTCCGAAATTAAACGGAAACTTTTTGTAAAACGTCCAAGTAAAAAAAATCTCACCATAAAACTATCACGATTAATGGGCAAATATTAATTGAATTTATTTAAAAACTGAATTTTAGAGTAAAAAGTGTTTATTCTTACCGAATTTGAACACGTTTATAACTTTTAATATATTTTAAATCCACTGTTCTAGGATATATTCAATTTCTCTAGGTTTGCTACGCCAAGCAATCCTTCGCCTAAAATTATAATTTTTCATATTAAAATATTTATAATTCTACAAAATAAAAATGGTTAATAAAATATATGAAAATTTCGAATTTTACCAATATTTAGATGACGACTTGCTAAACCATTTCACAAAAATACAATTTTTAAATATGTAAATTAATGTATTAATTTTAATGAATAATAATTTTAAGAAATTCATTTTTAATCTTTTTATTTGTTAATTATTTTTTGAGTAATGAATTTTGAAAATATATAATTATTTAATTACATAGAATTATAAATTATGATAATTTGATTAATTTTTTTTTTATATTTGTAAAGTTTTTAAAGTTAATTATTATTAGCTGGTGCTACACGAAATTTTAGTATGCCATTTTACGAATAATTAACAATTTAATTGTATAGAGTTAACATACTCATATATAACTTATTCAAAGAGGCATACAACTTGAATAATTATGGTACTTTTTTGACAGTTTGGTTAAAAAATGTCTTGTTAAGAAGCATTTTTAATAATACAAAAGTAGAATGGGGAAACTAATTTACAAATTATAACTTTGCTTCATTATCTACTGCCAAAGCTCCTCACATTCATTTAACAAAATCTGTTCCTAAAAAAGGAACAACTGATAAAAAGATAGTAATTACACTGTTGCTCCTCAAAAACATATTTGACCTTAAGGTATCATATAAAGACTGCACCAATTATTAAAATAATGAAATTATTCCGAGAACTTCAGATTTATGATTTTATTATTCTCATTATATAAAAAAAAATCGTATCCAAGAGGTAGGTCACAAATCGGAGTTCAGCGCTTTGTAAAAACTTTGAAGAATATATTATTTAGAAGGTCAAATCTTTAGAGTGTTTTCCAAATGTTTTCTGTGTTCCATAAAAAGTTTGAATGTTTTAAAGGTTCCGCAATATTGTACCTTCACATTTTTATGGAACCTAAGGATACCTTCTGAATTTTTGGGCCAATACCCTAAGTTTGCATAACAAGATATTTTAATTGGACATCTGATACTGTTTGGTACGATTTATATGTCTGAGGAGTTCACTCTGTATTTGCACAGAAATCATTTTGTGGAATTACAGAGATTAGATGCAGAATATAACTCGCATATGATCTGTAATAAAAAATAGGCTCATATATTAAACTTGATAATACTGTTTTATATTGATGGGTTCAAAAGGCCGCGAAAGGTTCTACCTACAACATGCTTTACGACATTAAGAATGTATAATTTATATAATTCGGAAATTTTTGATAAGTACTTCTCTACTGCACTAATGAACTCGGCATAAACTCTATAGAAACAAAGTTATGTGCAAAATTTCACTGCAATCACAATAATAATAATTACTTATATTATATTGCTGGGCAAACGCCTTCATAAGCGTATTTTTTTGGATTATCTATCCTCGAAAACGTTGCAATGCACTTCATAGTTATTCTTTAACTCCTATAGTACCATACTAATGAAAATTTCTTAGTACCTCATTAAAATTAAATTAATTTTTATGTTTTTTCAATATTTTTTGTTATTCAATTTTTATGTTTTTGTTTAAATATGTTTTAAATTTTTCCCTTTTTTATTACACAGTAATTAGTATGGCGATGATCATTTCTTAGCTATAAATAAATTGAAACAATAAATAAATAAATTTTTGTTTATATATTTAGCTCTTTCTATATATGAGTACGAAGTATGAACATTATTTCCGGTGTAAAATGTAAAAGGGTGCACTGCACTTGATTATTTAATTAATAAATATTTTATATGCTGCCAAAAATAAATATTTATTACAGTATTAATAAATTATCTTATATTTTACATAATTTCTTACATTATTAAATAAATTTAAGAATTTTCAATAAATTCACGTGTTTTACATAATTAATTTATTATAATTATTATTAATATTATTATTTAACGATTGAGTTTTTCTTGAAGTATGTTTCTAAAAAAAACCGACAAAATTTGATACTTAAGAAATAATATTCTGAAGCAGGAAGTTTGATGGCATTTTTATGCGTTACATAAGTTTACCACCACAACATAATTTTTTTTTGTTTTTGCATATTTTTAATAAAATTTTATTTATGAAAAATATAACAAACGAAATTAATGAGCTCAGAACTGCGGAAGTTTATTTACTTTATTATTTTGTCAGTAAAAATCGATTAATTTGGAACAAGACGAAATTTAGGACAATGCTAATTAATTTTTAGCTAAGGTGTCATCTGTGTTACTCTTTTACGAAATATATTTTTATTTTTGAAATTTAGTTTCTTTTTTATGAAAAATTTGAAATTTTTTCGCTGTGTGTGAAATTAGCATAAATTTTTGTTGTGGTACATAATTTTTTTTAGTTGAATTTATATAAAATTGCGGAATTATTTAAATTTATATTAGTTTGTATTTTCAAAAATTTCTTTACTGAAATAAATTTCTTTACTCCAAGTTTACGCAAAAGAAAACGAAAAGTTGTAAATATTTGTGGTGGTTGGTCTGAATTTATAAGTGATAATTTTTCAGATTTTAAACAAGATATTTGAAAAATATATTTCCATTCTAAATAACATTGGAAGAAGCTATAAATGCTCTACATTTTAATTAAACTAGATTAGATTAAGCAAAACTTTTGTTCAAGCAATCTTCACACCGCGTTTTAAAAGATTCATTGTGAATAATGCCCTGATAATTTCAAGTCTGTAGATATCAAAGTTCCTATAGATAGAAGATCAGAATTTTCCTCATGAATATGTCGTTGATCTCTTGAGGGGTTGGAACTACATCCCTGTACCATAGACAATAAATTCGTATTTATGCAAGAATTTGTTCCGTGATTTCTTCTGCAGTGTCTAAAAATTACCAATTGTTTATTCACTAATTTAAAGCAATATTCTTAAATTGGTCGAACTCCAGTTGAATTCATTGGTTGAAATTATGTGAGTTAAGTCCTCTTTAAAATCATAACTGAAACAATAGTTAATTTACATATTAGTTAAATCATTGAAAAATCAAATTTATAATTTTAAGGATTACTTTAACTGTCAGTTAGATTGACTGAAACTTTAACTAGGCTATGAAAAACTGGGTTCTATATAAAATATATATTCTTGCTATAGGTTTTGCTTCAGTAAATTTTATATTTATAGCTTATTAAAATATCCAGATTTTTTTTAGAGTTTTCATAAGATCATATATTTCAAAACGATTAGTTTATCATTAAAAATATTACCCTATTCAATTTACATATATAGTCTAGACTTGGTCAATATAATTTAACTTTACTTTTCTTAAACAATTTTCAATTTCTCTACTCGTTAGCAATTAACTAAATTCAAGCCTCAATAGCTCCCAACAAATTTTTCAAGGTCTTTGAGTGAAAATGTAAATTTATATACTAGAGAAATATATTTCAAACAATAAATATAATGACATACAGAAAGGACAGCAAAACTCTTAAGGTATTATGACCATTATGGGGGACCACACATTTGATTCACACAAATTGAAAAGTTTGAAAATGTAAATATCATCATCACTTTATTCTATAGAGACTGTTTGTTGTAAACATACAGGAATTTTTAAAGGAATAACAAAAATTTAGAAATATGGTACGCATGACTAAATTCCTTTTTTTGAAAAAAAAAAAAAAACTTTAAAAAATACTAAATTAACCTATGAATTAATGTTTACGGCTGTTGCGCTTGCCTCCCTCTTGTCAAAAACGTATTTAAATAAAAATAATGTAACAAACTAAAAAAAAAGAGAAACGTAAAAAAATGCACAATCGTATAGTCAGCCGCTGACTGCTTCCGGTCTAATAAAATGTATATACAAGTAAAAATGCTATACAATCAATGCGGTTGTACAGATATGCGGTTGAAAACTTATATATTTACATTATTATTTACTGCTGTACCTAACAGATTCAAATTCTCGGAGAATTTATGTAAATTTTACATTAAAACAATCCGAAAAACCCTTAATAATGATCACCTTTTGTGGTACAAACATTGTGGTTTTTTGTTTCAATGAAATTAAAAAAGTATTTTTATAAAATTTAAATATTTTTTTTTATATATATATTTTAGTTTGTTTAAAAACCACCACCGGCATCGGCGAGAAATCATGCAAGTGAAACAAAAATTCGATGTGTTTTATAGGTGCATAATATTTAATGCAAATAAATATTTCTTTATTATGCAAATCGAGCTACAGACAATTTTGTCACCTCAGGTGGAATTTTGAAATTATAAAAACGAAAAAAAAAGTGAATATGGTATAATTTTTATCACTTAAAATTGCACCTTTAATAAATTCAATATTTAAGCATTTGAGCTAATATAGTCAGAATTTGAAATTATACTTAAACTTAAACACTTGCGTTGCCATATTTCTTATATTCAGAATATTTTACTTTATGTACGATACCAGTAATCACATAATTTCTGTATTTCTTTGAGTATGTGCAGAGAAATTGATTCTGTTAATTTTATTCATTTTATTGATGGTATGTACTTCAAAATAATTCACGATACTTCATTGAAGTATCAAAGTATTTCTAAATAATTCTTTGAAGTAAAAAGGTACTTCAAAATATTCGAAATACTTCACCATAAAAATATGAATTATTTTTAATGAAGTAAAGTATGTAATGCAAAAATGTCATTACATTTCGTATAATGCATTAGTAATTCATTACCATTATAGTACTGGGAGTAATTAAATATTTAAGTACGCCATTTACAAGTAATGTAGTAAAGGAACTCAAATTGAATTATTGGGTGCTGTTATAATGCAGTACAAAAATAGAATACATAATTTAAAAACTCTGTTTGAAAAAATCAGCCTAAGTTTTTGAACTGATCCAATTGCGCCTAAAATAAACTTCTTATATATTCCAAGTATAAAATCAATAAATCAATCAAAATTTAATCATAATTAATATTGAATAATTATGTTACAAAATATACTAAATTCTAATATTAGAACTTTTGGGATTTTTCCAATATACTTTTCATAATTATTATGACACACATTTTCCCTATTTCTATTATTAATAAAGATAATTTTAGGTTAGGTCAGTATAAAATTATTAGATTATTTCACGAAAATATTGCGTGTATAATTTTCATATTTTCATATTTCTCATCTTCTTATGGCTTTTGTCCCTAATTTTTAATTTGTGTCTCTAGAAAGTTTGATATCTTGATGTCCGCAATTATTCATAAATTTGGGTTAATTTCATAGTGCGTGATCAACGATAATAATAAATTGTATTTATATAGAAAATCTTCATCTTTTTGTGACACCCTATAAAATAGAGACAACATGCGAGGACAAATTTTTTTATTTTTGATTATGTCTAAACGCTATTCTTATCTTGTCTTTTTTAGTATCCATGGTCATCTAATTAGGGTTTTTATTTTTACATGTTTCTAAATATTCTTTTGAGATATTAACGAAATTCATAGACCGCAACGATTTTTAATAAAGAGAACATAAAAATTATGAAAAATTATTAAAATCAAGGTTTGAAAAATATATTTACATAGAAAACAAAACAAAAACTATTTCACATTAAGTGATGAATCAGAAATTGTTTAGTGTTAATTAGACTTTTATTAAGGTGAACTTAGAAAAAAAAACGAAATCAATTGAAATAATTAAATGTTAATTTTTATTTTTTGTTAGCTTTAAGTTGCCATAAAATAAAAATTTGCTATTGTTTTGAAAATGTTTTTCAGAAATTGGAAATTTCCTGTAATTTTGCCATATTTTTGATAGTGAATGTGTCATTATTCATTAAAATGTACGATTTATGATACCAATTTTGATTTACATAATAATGTATTAAATTTTAGATAATTTCTTTAATTTATATAAAACTATTTCATGAATCAATATTGTTTTGGGGAAAAACTCAGCATCTCCAACAAATTTTGAGGCTGTTGAAGCTTGTATAGTTTCACTGTTCCCTTACATGTTTTAATGCTATGAGATGCTTTCCGCTGTCACTTTCCGCTTTGGGATACCAAATAATTTAATTATAAATGATTCTACAAGGAAGTCTGTCCGATTGCACCAACGGTGGATGTGGCGGATCACTAGTAACGAATGAAAAATGGCTCTTAATTAATCGAAATTTGTTGAATAATCGTTTTGTTCTCAAATAATACAATCGTTGTCAAAGAAAGTTTTCTACGTTCATTACAAATCATTTCACGACCTTAAAGATTTTGTGAACTTTTAGTTCTAAGATGTAAAATTGTATGCTATTTTTAGATTGTATAATAAAAAGAAATGTCTATCTAAAATATATTCTAGAATTGTAGCAAAAATATTTATAAAAATTGTAGATATAATTTTAAGTATCATATATTAAAATTTTCTGCAACAAAAAAAAACGTTTTCTTGACGCCACATTAATTTAATGACGAATAATTCTTTTGCCTTTTATAATACTTTGCTTTTTACATTTAAAACATAATTTTCCACCAGTAAATTTTCCGATGCAAATATACATAAAAAAAACATTCCGTTTGATAAACATAAAATAGCTAAAAAAAATCTAGATCTAATAATAATATTTTTAATAAAAAAAACTTTTCATGTTCAAGTGTGAATTTCAAAAAAAAAAATTTCCTTAATAAAAATATTTATGCTCAATTTTTCATTCTGTTCCATCATAGAACGACATTTATGCACGCTATTCATTTTTACCAAAAATAGCATAATTTTCATATTTTTTTTCCGATTTTTATTTTTCTTCATTTCAATTTAAATTAACATTAAGGAAGAATAAATACATATTTTCCGTTAAGAAATTTTTCCTGGAAAACCAAAATTTTTTGTATTTTCCTGCTTGTTAGAAAATATTTCATATTTAGTTAAGTGACGTTCAACTTAAGTTAAATGTTGTGGTTTTTGTTTGTTTGTAAATTTTCAGTTTTTTAAGACTTTGTACTTTTCATTTAAATTAAACATAAATTCAATCTTTTTGTTTACTAGATAAAAACGCGTAAAACCGCATAATTTTTCTATATATGCAAATCATTTTTTTTTTGTAATTTTCTGCTATTATTCTGAGGCGTTAAAACATTAAAATGTTTCTATTTGTAAATTTTGAATTAGAGAAAAATGATATTTGAAGTGTCAGTTTTGTTTATTAATAATGTGATGTGCTTAATCTTTGTCATTATATTGTAAACGATTGTGTAAAGAGGTCCAAATTTAGTTGTACAAACTTTTGGGTTTGTTGAAAGTATTTAAATTTAATTCATAATTATTTAGTCGAGAGAAAATTGTAATTCAATGAAATTTGTGTCATAAATTGTAAATTAAAATTGAATATTTGATTGGATCGTGAGAAGGAAAATCCGAATGACCTGGCACTTAAGCCAGCTAATTAATTTGTTGTATCCTACCGACGATGACATAATTTCTGATTTTTACAGCATATTATCCCAAAGTGCACCTCTGTATATAAATAGATTTATCGACGTTTTCGCAGTACCTTTTATACATCCGCTTCTCCTCATCTTCACATGCTCTGTGGATTCCTTCATCTTTACGCGCTTTCAATTATCTTGATCTTTGCAATATCAATAATCCTTTGATTGCCATTTTCTTTATTTTCTTTATCCTCATTGCTTAATCTTACGATTAATTTCCATGCAATATGATATATTATATACGAACTGTTCACACGATTAACTGCTCTACGATTTCATGCACACGATAAACTTCTACTCGATAAATTATACGGGTAAAAGTTTCAGTCGGTCTATTTAATTTATATCAGAATTCCCTATTTGTTTAACCATATTTCTAATTTTATTATATAATAGATTGACAGACAGACGTCACGCCAAAATACCAATAGAAATAAGTTTTTTTTTAATTTTAATTTTTTTTGAAAATATCAAATTCTAACATTACTTTTAGTATCAATTTTCACCATATTATAACAAAAATAAAGAATCTTTTTACTTCATGGTTCATAATTTGACATTGACTTGTATCGGCACCTCCCTACCCGGTATACCAGATATAATTTCTTTTAGAATCGTTTTCATAGTTTTCTTTTGTCATAATATATGGATTCTCTTTAAACTGAGGGGGTGGATTATAGTTGGAGGAAGTTAAAATAAGAAAAAAAAAAAAAATTGAAAAGATATGTGATTTTCAATAGAACTACGTGTGAGGTGTGACATAATAATGAAAAGGAAATTTCAATTTAATTGAGAATAATTGTGTAACAATTTTCAATTGTCAGCATTAGCGAGTTATAAAGTTAAATATAGAACAGATTTTTCTTTTTCAGAAAAAGTCTTGGTCTAAGTTAAGTGAAATATTAATTTGTTGAGTTGTGGTCTTTAAGTTGTGTTCAATTTTTTGAGGGTTCCGTAAGAATATTTAAAAATTCATAAATTTCAATTTTATCACATATTAGATGACAACATTTACAATGAATTTCATACGAATATAGATCACAATTAAATATTTCGAAGGGAAATAAACGACTTTTATATCGTACAAAATAGGAGCCACCAAAATTCTATTCATGCAATGGAAAGGGATCCCATTTAAAATAAACATATTTCGCGGGGAATTTAGCAGCTAGGGTTCCTTGAAAAATATTATTAGCGTGAAGGGTTCAAAAGGTTGCGAAAGACTACTGAGTTTGAGAGTAGTATTTTATCAATATTTCGAATGTGAAAGTATCAATACTCGTAATTACCACTCGAAATTACGAAATTTTGAAAATTTGACTGCTTGTTGAAAATCTACTTTTCCAGTTATTTTAAAAAATGGTTTACATAAAAAACTGTTTCAATTTTTCTATCCATTTGAATATATTTTTTTTTAAATTCATATCTAAAATAAATCATTCCATCGAGAGTTGATTAACCATACATAACCCAGGAACAAGGAAGCCTATATTTCAATTAAAAATATTTCAATTTCTCTGATTTTGATATCTGTTCCAATTCTATCAAAAAAAAAAAACCTTTAATTCATATTTCAATATGAATAGTTAAATAACTTCATCTCAACATGTATTTATGTTGTTCCAGAAAAATATGTCATCTCATAATAATGTCATGTTTTATTCAAAATGTTTTTATAGTTAGCATTTCATGCTTCCATAATTACCCATTTATGATTTATATTCCTATCATATTCAATCTTGAATTTTGAATGAAATATTTCCTATCAGAAACTTTATAATTAAGATTTATCAAATATAAAGAAAATACTGTGAGACATGATGATGAAGTCATTTCAAGTTAAAATATCGCTATCGTTCATATCATTTTTGAAAAATCTCCATATATTTAACTCCCTAAAGCTATAGACAGAAATTGTTTATTTAGAAAAATGGAATATACTCAACGTACTTTGCAGAGTGAGTGATAAATTGAATTTAATTCTGGTTGTACTGAAGTTTTGAAAGGAACTTTGTCTAAAGTAGTTTTCATAGATTTTCTTTATGTATATAGAGATATAAAATTTTATATGTATAAAAAGGACACTATTTCAATTTATATTATAATTTCTCCTTTTTTCTTTTTTGTCAAAACCAATTGACTTCCTAGAGAGGGTGGCATAATACATAAAATTTTATGCTGCACTGGGGAAATATGTTTTTTTTTGTGTTTAGATTGAAAACATATTAAATTGAGGGTAAAATTTTATTTTAATGTTTTGATAATATATTTGAGAGATAAAGTTTTAGAATTGTTCAGCTATTAAAACTTGTGTGGAATATATTTAAAAATGTACTAGAAATGGGTAGGGTAGAAATGATGGTTCAGTGAACCTTTACTGATAAGTGGTTTACGTATATACATATAGATTTTGATGTGGGTTTAGTTAGACAGGGGAGAATATCTTCGGAAAATGGTAAACATTTATTTGTTGGTATGATATTCAAGAAAACAGAAGAAAATTTTTATTACTTTATATGATTTTATGTCGATTATTTTTTATATTGATTTTAAACATTTTCTACTTTATGAATTTAAATATTTATGTTTACATGTTTTCAGTTTCTATACAATTCATCATTTAAGATTTCTCTATAAAGGTGATAATAAATTTATTAGTTTATCATGCTAAAAATTTGAGCTAAATCGGTGTTATTGTCATGAATGATCATTTCTTTTTATTTGATACATTATTCATCATAATGTTTTCAATACTGATTATTTTATTATTATTTTCTTACAGATTTTAGTACCAAAGAAATATTTATAAACCAAAAAGTAAACAAATAAAATTCAATATTTATATAAACTTTAATTAATACAATTTTAATAAATTTAATTAATAAAATCGAATTAAACATAAATAATAGCAATAATAATTATATAAATAAAAAATTTCGAAATTATATTAATCAATAAACCACTAAATAACTTACGCAATTCTATTGATTTCAAAATCAAATTGCCAATTAAAATATTGAATGTCTTAATTAAAAAATAAATTTATATATCAATACGAAATTTCCAAAATTCAATAATAATCAATAATAATAAATAATTTAATTTACATTTTCTTCTGCTATGATGATCATAAAATTTAATGTTGCAGTCAATTTAATTTTATCACCTCTCGAAAAAAAATCATTATTTTAAAATTTATGGGTTTAAATGAATGGCAACATTGCTTTTCAATTTTATGATTTTGTGATTTCTGGTAATGTATATTTATAAACAAAATATATGTACATAACTTGACAATATTGTGAACGAAAAAATATGATTTATTCGATAATTATTAATATTGTGACATTAGTAGTAGTGTTACCAAATTTATATGTGTGACATTAGTGGTTGCCAAATTTAGTTCTAAAGAAAATATTTTATAATAATAATAATAAAAAAAGTGTTTGATAGAAAATTTATAATGAATTGTGCAACATTATCAGTATCACCTGTTGATGAAACCGATTTTAGAAATTCACCAGTACATAATCAACGTGAATTAGAATTACAAAGGACTACACATTTATATTGTCGATCATTGGATAAGGAACGTGATCGAAGAACATCACGTGGTTTAGCATCATGTTTAAGGGGTGAACGTGATGAATTCACATATGAATTTTGTGAAACTGGAAGTAAGCTTTGTTTTTTTTATATATTAAACTAATTTTAGTTTGTATAATTGATGTTAGATGGCTTTGATGAGTAATGTAAAAATTATGATTCAAGCACGATTTATTCTAAAATTATAATTATAATTAAATTAATTTTTTGATTTAGTTAATGAATTGTCCACCAATTATATTGTGGCGTTTATGTCTGTTTCATTAGTTCTTCATGAGTTCTATAAGTTTTAAAATTATTTAATCTATTAAAAAGAATATATAATATTTTAAAAAAAGTAAATTTACTGAATTAAAAAACCACCTACAATTTATATTTACAAAGACAGATTACATTTTACTTAAATGGTTTTACATGATTTTTTGTTTGGATAAAGCTGAGAACATTTTATGTTAAGTCAAAAAGTTTGATCACTTATCAATGTAATGATATTCTACATTCTTGTGGGCAGAAAATAGCTAAAGAATAATAGAAATGTAAAGATTTTTTTAAGAAAATTGTTGAAAACAAGTTTTCTGCGATGTTGGACATTTTTGGAATTAGAATTTTATGTTTTTTTTTATATTCTTAATGGGCGTTTTGAAATACATTATACAATTTTAAAAATAGAACTTCTAATTTGAAGATTTATTTATCGATTTGAATAAAAATTGTTATAAAAAATCGTATAAATTATTAATTTGTAATTTGAATTAAATTTCTTATTTCCGGGTCCCCGGGCATTTAATTGTGCATTGGTAATCCAAAATGTCGAAAATAATATTCGAAAGTCTGAAATTTTATTGCCGGAAATATATTCTGCGATTTTCTGCATATACAACAAAAGCATGAGATGTTACAAACTTAATTAATATCAGCTTGATTTCTTTAATGAACGCCATTTTGGAATGACGGGTTAATCCGCCATTTTGATTTTTCTATATTATTATTTTCCATATTGGCAGAGCCGGTAGAAGTCATTTGTGGGAGCGCACAAAAGTCTTTTCAAAAGGCTAATCAACCAAAGCTGCTGGATTAAGTATGTCTGTAATTCAGAAGCTTTGGATGTGAATATTAAAAAATCGCTGTATTGAAGCTAACATTGTGATGAATAATAATTTTGATTGTCCTTCATTTCAGATTTAAATTTAATTTTCTAGGGCAATTATATATTAATTTTATACAAATTCCAAATTCAATTTTCCAAAATTGTAAATTTCCGTTGATTGTAATAATTATTTATGGCAACTAAATAAATATATTTAAATTTTCCATAAACAAACAATTATTTTTACTTAAAATGCTATAATTTTGAGTGGTTTTTTTTGTTAATCAAACTAATTTTCATCGAAACAAAATATAAAATTAAGTTTACATTTTCGTTCGTTCTACAATTAATTTATATAACCAATTAAATTGACCATGGAAAATTAATTTTTTTGTTTTTATTGAATTACATAAAAAATTTATATAATGATGTACAAAATCCAAAATTCAAAATAATTTGTTTAAATTATAAATTTTTCCAAAATAAAAAAAAACTATGTACAAAATAGTTCAGGTACTCATGAATTAATTTACAGAAATTTTAATTTTGTTATTTTGAAAAATTTTGAATCACGCAAAACTTGTAAATATATATATAATTTTTCACGGTAGTTAAGTAATTGCCATCAATTTCCACACGAATAGCTAATGATCCGATTCGGAATTTTATAAAAATCTTTTAAAAAAAATAATTATTTGTGGTTAAAATTTGAATAGTCGGCAAATTAAAAATTGCGTGTAAAAATTATATTTTTTTTTATTTTTTTTGTTTTGTAAATAAATAATTAAATATTGAAATGTTAAGTAATAGCAAATAAAAGTATGTAATATTGTCACATTTTTCTAATTGAGGTCAACAAAAAAAAAAACATTCATCGTACACTGAATTCATATCATAAAATAATGGAACCAATTACCACCTTTAAATATTTTGCCTTTGAATTATAATTTTGCCGAGTTTAAGAGAAACGTGAACTGTTCCCTGTTATCTAATTCCTTCCCAATCTTCAAATCCTACACTGCCAATCCTCCCTCCCAATAGCCAACTCCTATGTTACAGTTAAGGAAAGTAATTTCGGCTATTAACTCTTCAAGTCTTGATTTCAATCTGTTCCCGTCCTTTCATCTATAATCAACCACTGAAACATAAAAAACTACATAACTTAAGCAAATCTAATTCATATTCATAAATTATAGATTTTACAAATTATCCAATATTTTTTTTTTTTTTTCAATATTATATTTCATTAAAAATTTTCCGCGCAAATTGCGTAATCGTTTAATTAAACTAACATTAAAATTATTAAAACTTTCCCTTGAAAATTGTATCAAATTTCTATAAATTTTAATAAAAAACAATATTTTATTAATTTTTTTCTAAAAAAAACAAATTCTTAATTTATTGCGATCAATTGTGTAACGTCATCAAACGTGATGATTACAAAAAGTAATCGTACTTCAAAAAAACTTGGATTATGAGAAGAATTAATGAAAAAATAAAATTTATTATTTTATAATTTAAAATTTATTTCAATGTTGAAAAGAATGTTTCAAGAAGCCGCCATAAAGAATTTTTTGGTACAAGTGTACAAATTGTTGTAGTAAATTTAATGGGGTTTTTTTTTCTGAGATGTTAATACAATTTAAATAGTTTTTAGACTAAGAGCTAATGGTAAAATTTCAAAATTTATGACTTATATACAAGATTTATGACAATTTGCAGATTTATGAATTAACATTTATGATTATAATTCGTGGTTGACAAATGACACACATTTTTCAATAAAATTTTGCAGTAGCTTGTAGTAGTACTAAATAGAACTACCCAATGTTATTAAAATTCGCGATAATAACCACGAATTTTGATTGACTTAAGTACAATTTTAATGATCGAATTGTGGTAGATAAAATTATCGTACTTTTCGTAGTTTCAAATTACCCTGAGAATGATCAGCTTTTACTTGGGTAACTTTAGCTTTAGGTAATCTGCTTTAACGACATATTCATCAATTTCAAGTACTACCAAATATTCGACTTATAATAACTACTTTTCTATAATTATCGTACACTGTTGAAGATGAAGACAACAGCAATATTATAGTTAAAGTCCACGATTTCGAAAACAAATACGATTTACAAAGTTATAATTATAAATGTAAGGTATACAAAATTGGTTTGAATGGTTAACTCGTAGTTAATAACGATTGTTAACAAACGCTCTTGGTCTAAAAAAAATTATTCTTTTCTTTTCTTTTTTTGAATCCACAGCACTACAACAACTCAACATATCATTTTTGGCTGAATACTTTCGATAAACTTTTCCATCATCTGTAAATATGTAATACTTTAATAGGTTATATAATTATCACTTTATTAATATCCCCACAAAAACCATACAAAGTTGATGATTCTACAATAAAAGAAAGATGAAAAAAATATTGTTAGCCTGCTGAGAGCCCTACACATAACAAATAGAAACAAAACAAAAATAAGTATCATCATTGCTGCTCCATCATCATGATAATCTGTTGCTTATTGTATAATGTAATTTATATCATGTCGAGAGATTATAATCTTTATTATTTTGTTGATGGTTGCCCCTTTTTAATTGATCCCTAGCTGGAACATCCTCCGATTTTTTTTTTAACAATATTAAATTTTACAATTTTTTAATTAATTTTTTCTTGTTATTGTTTTTTTTTCTGTAATGTTGGAATTTAGATACTGGATCTTTATTTATAATACAATTAGTTCCTTCAGTTCGACATTTCATCTTCAAATAACTTTTGCAATTTCCAATTATAAATTGGGAATTATGAACTATTTCTTTTCGGTTCTGTTTAATTGATGTTAGATTAGAGATTAGACGATATACAGAAGCAATAAATTTAAAAAAATGTACATATGTAATTTAATGAAAGGGCTCTTTTCATTTGAAAAGCAGACATATAGGTCAAATTGAAATTTTAGAGTTTGTTTGAAATTATAAGAGTAATATATTTTCTAAATATAATGACATTATGTTCCATACGATTTGAAAACAGTTTCCATTCTGTCAAAAATGTGTACATATAAACAGTATATTAAAATGGACCATGAACCATAAAAACAGTCTATTACAGACAATTTTATGAAGATATGTATAGTTGTTAAATTCGAACCGAAAGATATGAAATTAAAATTTCTTTTCAGAATAACAAATTATGCTTATGACTAGGGTAATTAGCAAATCAACATGCGCGAGGTCATAATTAAAGTGTCGTGTCTCTTATGAATAAATAAACATTATATATGTAGTTAAAATTAGGTCATCAAAAATAATAAACATAGACACTTTGAAGGAGATTATTTATATAATAGGAATACTTATTCATATATAAATTCTATGCATTAAGAAGACTAATTTACATAACTCTAATTTTACTGGGTGTCTAGGTGATATATTTTCAATAATTTGAAACATATTTTTATAATTCTGTAGCTCTTGATTTGTAATAATGTTTTAATTTGATTTACAGACTTTAAAATTATTAGTTATTTACAAGCTGGATGCATAACTATTGCTCATTTTGGAGTTTACTTCTATTATGTGATAGTTTTAATGTTATCTCGAATTTTTTCATGTACAAATACAATCGGACATTTTGTTTGTCTGTTCATCTAATTTTAAGCTTTACATGGTAAAATTAATTAAACAAAATTTGTACGCTTTTGTTATCGCAAAATAAGCGCTCAAATGGATGATTGAAATCTAACAAATCATTTTGTATACATATATAGTTCAATTTTCTCTCAACGGACTCATATGATACCCTAATTTATCAGTAATCGGTTAAGTTATGATATGGTGTTTATAAAATGTTCGAGTGTTAAGTGAAATTTGTCGAAGGTGTTATAGTTAAATTCGCTAAATTAATGTCCATATTGCTATATTGCTGTAGGGGTTTTCAAAAAATATGGTAAAACCTTTTGGTACATCCACTTCCAAACCCCTAAATATTGAGCACAATATTTAGGGGTTTACTTTTTGAAAATTTCATTTATTTTATATGGTAATATAATATTACAACTCTTGCTTGAGATTTAAATTCAATCCTGTAAATAGCATTCAATATTTTTTGGTGAAATAGAATCACAAATCCACAAACGCCTTTGAATGTGTTCAAAATTTACCATAGTAATTTTACTAAGTTATTTGCAAAATTACATCACAAAATTTCTTTGAAAACTTTCATAAATTTAACAAGAAATTTTCATTAATATCTTGAGGCCCTGTACTTTATATAAATAATATTAATGCTCTTGTCAACATTTATAACAGATTTTTATTGTCAAATTTTAGAAAATATGCTTTTCAAAATGCAAACAAAGATGAAAATTTATATATATACATATGCAAAAAGAAAATTATATATTTTAAAAAAATAACGTGCAAAAATTTGCATATTCAACAATTGTTCAACTGTGCTCGATTTTTTAATGAACCCAACATAATAATAATAAAAAAATATAATATGACGAACCTAATAAATTAAATGCAAAAATGAATTCTGTATTTCATATTATTATTATTATTTATTTTGTAATATTATTCACCAAATCCAAACTGTCTGTCATATTTTACTTACACTCTATAATTTTCTTACCATTCTAAAAAGAACAAGTCTACAAACAACAACAATAAAATACAGCTTGCTACAAAAATGAAAATTATTGTTGGAGGGTATAAAGTCAAGGGATCGCCGTCTGTAATCAACACACGAGAATGTTCAAGAGATTAAACTTAATCGTATCATTTTGCAATTGTATATATGCAAAAAAAAAAAAAAATGATAATAATTTTTTTAATTTATAAATTGTGATCAGAATATGCCAGACCCAGGATTTATTATTCATTTTCACTTTAAATTTGGAAGTGTTCCCTGTTTTGGAGTGAACATAAAATGGGTATATATATTACAATAATTTCTGTTTTACGAGGAGCTATTGAAAAAATATTTTATAGTGTTGTGATCTATAATGAAAAATTGAAAAAAAATTCTTTACTTTTACGATTGTGGAGATTCAGAAAATGTCGTACCATTATCCAACTATTCTCCTAGTTATTACTTTATAACCATTTCAATGAAATTGAACACACTGGCTTATTTTTATATTGTAAATTCAGCTAGTGTGTATCAAATTTGAGCTCGGTAAGTTCATAATTCATGCCAAAGTTATTCTTTATCCTAAATTCTGGAGTGTTACAAATTCGGAAAGATTTTTAACAGATAAAAAGTCGTTCCAATTTCTAATCGGTCAAAAATCGTTCCAATTTCTTTACAACGCCCATTAATTGCATTACAACATGTCAACAACTCTGAGTTTTCGGCAACCCCTAAGTAGTTTTTTTTATTGTTTACATTTTTGTTTGAAATTTGCATTTGTGGTTTTGGTTTGGTTATGTTATGAGGGTTTATAATTCTTTATATAGAAAGAAAATTATCTTTGGTTGTTGAATTTATTAAAATTATTAAGAAATATAACAAAATGAAAATGTGAATTTGAATATAGTATAATTTGTGAAATAAATTTCACTGGAACTTTTAGTTAAACAAATAAATAGATAAAAAATAATATATGGAATCAAGTTACTTTTATTTATTTGATTTAATTTACGCATTCAATCCAAAATTTATGATTAATCATAATATTTATTATAAATTTTATTATGGTATGAAAATTGAACTTTTTTGATATAAGTGAAATTGGAAATTTTATATATTTTTTTGATTATAATCTATCGTTTCTCATTATTCAAGTCTGGTTATTCAATTTCAATTCGCTGGTTTTTAGAGCATGTATCGCTCCATCTCCAACATTGTTTTCTTATGTATTGTAGAATTTGTTCTTCGTTCCTAACGCATTAAAATGCTGCGTGTTGGATATTACTTTTGATTTATCATTTGTTGATAAATGCTTGGATTTTCTTAATTTAATTTGTTGTAATTGCTTTCGCATGGGATATAGCTCGATACGGCGTTCCATAAATCTATTTGCATATTAATATTATAATAGAATATTTTCGTAAAATTTTGGTTAGCCTAAGCTAAAAGTAAACAAGAAAGCATTTCTTGAATAATCAACCTCATTGTTTGTAATTGGCTATGTAGACTGGTAAGATGTTACTATCGAAGACAAGATTTATGTACTTGCCTGAAGATATATTTAAAACAAAACTTACAAAGTTTCAGTTTACTCTGAAAAGGCAAATAAAGGTAGCCTAGTTCATAATGAAACTGCTCAATATTTCTTCAGATTTTAATTTCGCTATCATTCACGCATTTTAATATACGTATATTTACAATGCGTTTTTAATGAATATTAACACGCTTCTCAGTATAATTAATAGACTATTACACAGATTTATTACAACTTGGGGGAAAAAGTGAAATCTTTTGATATAAATATTATTTTTTCAATGTAAAAATTAACTATGTAATATTCTAATTTCAAAAAGATACATTTTGTAATAATTCATTTTCAAATATTGTTTGTTCATTAAGACTGAAGATTCGTGTCAAACTGTTAAGCATTTCAACTTTATTACTTTATTTTGCTCATAAAGTTTCTTTGGCTATTAAAAACGACTCGATACTTTACATTTATATTAAATTGATCACAATTTTATAAATATATTTTTTTTTTGATTTTCTCTGATGCACTCTGATAAATGCCCCGTGGGGTGTTAATAAAATATGGTTAATGTTCGTTACATACATTAAACATATTTTAACTATGCGAATATATTAAAAATTTGTTGTTAAATTATGCTAGGTCGTGATTTGCCCTACATTTTTTGTATCTATAATAATATAAAAAATATGAATTTACAATTTAGTTTAATGATCTTCGCGATGCGTGTTTGCACATTTTTTCCATAAACCTGTGCGAAGATACTAAATAAAATCACCTGTTGTTGATTCAGTCCATAGTCTAATAGAGTTTTAAAAAAAAATTATCTTATCTTGTCTGGGCATTAAAATTTTGCATAGAATGTAAAATTATTATGAATAGATTTTACATAAATTGTGAAGATCGAAGGATAATTTATGTTGATAATTATTAAGAGTTATGGTAATTTAATTTTTATAAAGAGATTTACTAGATTGAAAAATACTTTGATCCGAACAAATTATAAAAAAAAACAAGTTTATTTTATAGATTTAAATAAATTTTTATTTATTTACATAAATTTTGAGTGTTCAGTTTTTTTTTTATGAAGATAATAATAATTAAATTTTAGGTTAGAGTTAGATGATAAAATTTTCGTGTTTGGTTGTTGTTTATATATATTTTTTGTAAATATTATTAATTTGAAATAAATAAATATTAAATATATTTTTTATGTTGTTTCAAATTTTTAAATTTAATCTAAGTTCTTTAACATTATGTAAAATTTTTTTGTATAATTATATAAATTGTTATTGATTTGTATCCGACGTTTATTACTTTGTTTTGAATTTCGTGGCATAATGACGACTTTGATCAGTTATTACTCTTTTAACAATCCCCTAGAAATGGAAAAAATATAATTTCGTAATTTGGTTTTCTCAATAATATATTGATAAAGTTATAAAGCTTATCATACTAAGTACTTCTATACAAAGGTTAAATACTTTGTAATACGTAAATAATGGTCATGCTCACTATCTATAATTGACAGAACGAAGTAGTTTTGAGTGAATTTGAAAGTTTTTACTGGTAGAAATTTTTTGAACTGCCCAATTTCCAGCCATTTATTCCTTATTTAGATTAAAATCCATTACAATGTTGCCAAATTTCCAATAAAGTAGATTTTGAATGTTCGTGATGAAATGGAATTGTCATGCCCCAGTTACTCTCAATATTCAATATTCGCTGTTAAAACAAGGTTCAACCCATATCAAATGTATGGGATTAGAATTAGATAAACTCAATTTTTGATTCTAATTATTAGGCTCGTAAAATAGGCAACGCAGTTAAATGACAAATGTGATATTTAATTTTATAAGTAAATTCATAATTATTTTAACAAGTGAAAGAAATATTATTGCGTTTGTATGAAATTTCAGAGCTGGCACTGTTCTACACTACCATAATGTTCTTTTTTTAACCCTCACATTCATTTGCTATTTCTATATCTGAACTTTTATAAAGTTTATTTCCAAAATTCTTAAGTGTAATTCAGTTTTAAACGTTTGAAGAATTTCAGTAATAAAAAAAAGCAAAACAAAAACAAATTCTCTTTATAAAATTTATAAATTTTTTAATTATTTTCACCTTGATTCTTGAAAATTATATTTTTCCATCCCACACAAAATTTTTCTTAATTGAAAAATTTCACACTTTGAAAATTTTTACAAGATGAAAAAATTAAAAACAAAAAAAATTTTCAAAGTTATATTAATAAATTTCCCATATACATTTTATTTAAATTATTGAAAATTGAAAATTTCATTATATTTCATCAATGATATTTTTAGAATTTCAATATTGTATTTTAAGTTAAATTTAGATTACCCATAAAAATATCAAAATTTATAGATTTTATAATTATTTTGAAATTTATGCATTTCTTTCGGTTGGAATATGAAATTCAAAGAAAATTATATGTGGAAAATATGGTACCATATGGGCTACAAATCAACACCTTTTTTGAAAATGTGAAACAATTTTTTTTTTTTTACATTTTTCATAATTTTCTTTTTATTTATTGATAGTTTTTGTTCATTTTAGATTTGTTATGACGTAGAAAATTTATATTTTATTAATTATAAGAAAAAAAGGGTTCCACGTTTTTTGTTTAACAAACTTCGGAGAATGTTTTGCCTCTCAGGTTTGTAAGATTATTTTGTAGTTGATAATATTTGATATTTCAAAATTATATTCAGAATATTCTGTGGTAATGCCATCAGCAATAGTAGTGCCCTTATTTAATGTTATTTAATTAGATTTTCTGTTGCCATGAGAAACAAATATTTTTTAATTAACTTTATAAAATGAAACTAAGATTTTTAAATAAAAATTATTTAATATTTTATACAAAATAAAGTAATGGCAGTATAAACAAAGCTGCTGGCCTAGATGGTTACTACAAAGTTTACCTTTAAACAATAAAAAACACCGTCTTGTTAAAAAATTCACTCTTTTAAGACATTTTGAATGATTTAAAATATTAAATCATTCAAAATTTTGAAAAGACCCACTAAAACTGTCGAATCCAAATTTTACAAATACGAACTATATTACGTTTCAAATTTACCAAATTTATTTGAAATCGGATCATTAACATAAATCAAATATTCTTCGGAAACTAGTTTCCCAATGAACTATAATTCTAAATATTTCTGATGTAATTATATGCCATTTTTAATATTCAGTCAGATGCCGCTCCTCGTCTAAGTCGTTCACGTCGCTCACTCTTGCACTACCGCTGGAAACCGGTCAGAACAATACAGATCTCTCGGTATTAACAAGCGAGGATCCATACTGAAACAAATAAAATAAAGGAAGTAGAGGTGAATCAGTTATACCCATAGCATTACAAGAATGCTATACAAAGAGTTACATTCGGTTAAACTACACGTGGAGACGTACATTATTTCAGGAACTAGGAAAATGTAATGTAAAGACATAAAAACTGAAATAACAAACCGAATAAGATTAAGATGTCAAGTGGAAGCATCATGCTCCCAAGAAGAGTGATAAGGAAAAAAATATGAAAAGTGTGGTTAAAATTGCCACACAAATAAAATATTTTAATATAATTAAATTTATAAATTATATGTTCATAAATTACTAATATCTTCATCACAAGACAATTAATGCATAATCAATAAAAATGTCAGCAATTTTTTCTGTTTTTAATTGTGAAATATTTATGGAATTTATTTACAATATTTTAATCAAACAATTTTTTTATTGCAAATATCATTGCAAACATTTAATTATCATTTAATTGAAATAATAAATACTTTTTTTCATAAATTCCTCAATTTTTTTTTTTTTTAAATAAATTGTATATGTACTTAAAAGTCATTAGCGTAGTATCATTAACGTAGTTACATCCGAAACAAGTTAAACACTAAAGTTCATTGATTCCATTTTTTGATGAACCAATACAATTGTCTCTTGTTTTTGTGAAGTCATAAACTTTTATTAACTTTATATGTAATACAAAATTAAGGAACAAAAAAAGTAAATTTAATGTTAAACAACAAATTTTAAACAATTTAATGTTTGGTTTAATGGGTAACAAGAAAATCATTTCATTTTCTTGCTAAAATTTTGTGGTGTTAATGGCCGGTGTTCCTCTGGTATTGTGTTAACAAAAAAAATAAAAATATTTTAAAGTGTTTTTATTTTAAATTTGATGAGATCAAAAATATATTAAACAACAATACTTAATTCACTTTTCGTGTTTTGATGATATCATATTAAAATTATCATAATGGTTTTTTTTGTTCAATTTAAGTCGTGGCAGAAGATTAAGATAGTCATATCCTGTAATTTTTGTCTGACGGGGATAATGAGATAAGTGAAAATGTATTAATAATAGTGTCAGTGTCATAAACAGTATTATAATATATAAATTCTGATAATAGAATCATAAAACTTATATGAAAATCATATGAATATTAAATTGCGAAGTAATGACTATTAATTGCATTGGGTATACAAATTACTTATTAATACTGCCTATTTACATAGCCCTCTAAAAGAAAACACCCTTTCAATACCATTGCTTTCCTTTAGAAGTTTTCGCCAATAGCTACAGAGGATCTTTGAAGCCTTGTGCGAGATGGTAAAGTCCCGAACGTACTAGCTCTTCACATTGGTTACAGGATGCGCTTAGTTGTTACTTCCTCGCTTTAGCAATCTCCCCATATAATGTTCGTTGCTGCCAAAATAATGTAAATTAAAGAGAAACTGTATTTATATAATGGTATTTTGTTGAAGGATTACTTCAATTTCAACGAATATTATAATAAAATGCCAAAAATTTCTTGTTTTCTGGCCATAATTTCTAAAAAAACTCACGAAATTCTTTGTCTGAACAGAAATAATGTACGCACTTTACACTGTATTCTAAATAAACACCTACACGTAATGGGAATCGTCTCAAATAATCATTTGCAGAATATGCTTAGGCGATAAAACATGGTCATGATCATGAATGTGAAGTATTAGCTCGTACCAGACTGTCCTTCTTCGATATCACTCGTTTAAGGGGAGTTTTTAATAATTTAGGTACCTCATAATAGGCCCCGTTGTGGCCGCAATATTTGTGGGATAATGTGGACCTACCCTTATAATATTAATAGATATATATTTAAAAACTAATTCCATAATTCAAATAAATGTAGAAACGTAAAAAAAAAACGTTTACGTTATTATTATTAACTTATTAAATATTTTTAGCTTTCAAATTTATTATAATTAATTTTAATTAACATTAGAAAATTTCTAAAATAACTGAATTTAAAAAAAATGCAATTCTTTTGTATAATATTATTTTCATTATTTTTTTTCTATCTCACAGATATTGAAAAATCACGAAATCTCACATGTTCAAGAAAATCTGTCATATTTACGTTAATTACAGATATTTTATACCGTGATGATTCCGTTAAGTCGACCTTAAAATATAATTTTATTATCTTGTGGATGAAGATTTGATGTTTCGGTTAAGACTGAATTTTATATTATTTATTAGTTTTCTATTTTGTGAAAATTTTGTAAGAAAATAATAATTTACAATGTAAAATTTTCATGTTAGTTAGCCTTATAAACGGCATTAGGTTATTTTCAAGGTATACAAAATTGATTTGATTCAATATTTATGGTTTCACAAATACTAAGGTTATTTACAATTTGTTTTGGAATTATAATTTTAAATTGATTTGTTTCAATATGACTGGAATGTTAAGTCTTCATATTGGAATTATATTGGAAATATTTGGATTGTGAAACTAATTAATTGTACATTAGCTGAAAAACTTAATTGACCATTTTTTTAAAGAATATAAATTTAAATCTATTAAGTTTTCAATTTTACAAAGTCCTGTAAAATTAAAACCATTTCCCAGACCAGTGCTTTTGAAGAAACACAATATATTCTTTAGAACTTTAGTTGGTTTCGACAATAGCTTGTCGATTTTTTAAGCCGTGTTCGATGTGGTGAAAGTCTTAAACGTACCAGCCCATCAATTTTTTACATAGAATGTGCTCCAGCTTTTAATATTTTTTTAAATAATTAAAAAGATCTCATGATCCCGGCAAACTTAAGAAATACTGATGAATTTCGAAACTTCTACTAAAGTTCAGTAATTCAGATTTGCTTAAAGTACGATCAAATATAAAACGAATATCTGAAGAAATTATTAGTATTTTTATTTTTTATATACTTCTTTTATTTTGTTACATGTGAACCTAAGCCTTTACATATTATATTTTTGTTCAGCCCACCTTGACAATAACTTTATTAATGTTGGGATTTTTATTATGGTAATCGGCCAGAAAATGAAAAAAAAAAAATAACTTTGTTTGCCGGGTGATTTAGTTAAACATTTTTTTAGATGTCGGCATTTGATTAATATTTACATTTTGATTATATGGCATTGCTTCGAGTAAAAAGTTTTGTTTTTTTTTAAATAATATTTTTGAAGATTTTTTATATATTCAAACTTTAAGTTTTAAAATGGAGAATAATTACTTAATTAAGAAAATATTTCCAATTTTTTTTTGGTGAGTGAGTTAGTTGATTTGAAAAAGTATTTTTAAATTCACATTTTTTTTGGACCTGATTTTGTGGGAGAAATAAATTCGAATTTAGCTCAATAGAATAGAAATGTAATAAAAACTAATTTATCAAATTGATTTGAAGATTTTCAAATTCAATACTAATTTTGATATAGAAATTAGTAATTGCCCTGTAAACATATAGTAGCGTTATCGATTCGATTCGCAAACGACATAGATTTATCATACAAAACATTGTTAACGTATTTCCAGTATATCGTTTTTATATCGTTTTCGAGTCACATGATAATTAGAATGGAAGTTAATAGAATCATTCTAAAGAATCATTGCGAAGTTGTTCTAAAGAACATATTTGTGTTAGTAACTTCATTTCATTTATCACTTTTAAATCATTTACGATTCGCTTTTGGTGAAATTCTCTTAGAAGATGACAGGGTTTAAAATAAACTATTTCAGTAGAGTGTAGTCAGGTTTGTTGTAGAAAAGTTACATTTTTATCGTCATAAAACTTAATTATAATTAAATGAAAGTTTTTGGACTTTCAAATGATTTTTTTGAAATATTGTAAATGATAAAATTCATCAAGAAATTATTAAACATTAATCAAAAATTTAATTATTTTGAAGGAGACGAATGTCTAGAATTGATTACTAAAAATTAAATGATATTAATATTTACTTTTGCCAAAAATTTTATATAAAACATATAAAAATTAATTTATTTCAAATTTCCATTTAACATAAAATTATTTCTTCACAATTTTATATTAAATATATAATTAATAAATTTAATTAATAATAATTTCTAATTTTCATTTTCAGGTGAGTCTAAATCAAAAACTTTACCACGTATACATTTTGATTCATCAGTAAATGAATCAGCTGATAATCAAGGTAAATTCCCTTTCAATTTTTAAACATCATCTTTAAATTTAACAATAATTAATATTTTCTAGACATTATTCAATCTCAATAAAAATTGCATTGAATTTTAATGTTATGTTTTACATAGAATATGAAAATAATTATTAATAGTTAAAAAAAATATTTTAATATTTATTAATATTCCATAAAAAATTAACAAATATAGAAATAAATATTATTTAATAAAAAAAATTATTATTAATATCGTAAAATTTCCATTTGTGGTAAAAACAAGTGTAAAAATTGTGGTTTTTATGTGATAAATTTTGATTATGGAATTTTCAAAAAATATTAAAAATTATTAATTGTTTACAATTCATTTTGTAACTGAAAACAGCTGAAAAAAAAAAATATTATTTATTATTTATAATAATAACAAATAAATTGAAATATAAATTTAAAGAAAAATATATGAAATATCAAAATGCAGAGTTGCAAAATGTTATTCGAAACGTAACGCTAAAACGAAATAAATTATTTATCAAAATTATGTTACATAACGTTTTATAAATTAAATTGAGTTACAATAACGGAAAACGTAACGATAAAGCAAAGTTTCGTTTTTTTGTTACAAAATTCTTAACGCTGCGCTGACACTATTTTAATTTTACTAGTAAATGTCAAATTTATAATTATGTCAATATTACTTTTTAAAAAATTAACTTGTTTTAAATATTTTCGAGAAAATTGACCAGTGAAAGACGCCCACCTTAAGAATTTATTGACATTACGTATTTCATCAAGGTTTTTTAATATCAAGTGTAACACTTTTTAACATTATTATAAAGTTACACTCAACATTCACAACGACAATGTGCTTTAACGCGCTGTCAAAAAAATGTTCAACTCATATAAATTTATGCAAGTAGATGGGAGTAGACTCATATAAATTCATGGGAGTAAATTCAGCGCAAACATTCACAAAGTAAAAATTTGACAACTAAAATTCAAAAATATTTTAAAAAAAGCTGAGATATGAAAAGAAATATCTGGAATATTAGGACAACCGTCAAATAATAATTTACAAAACATTGATTAAAATCACCTGTTTTATGTCATTAATGCATGAACACAGTTTTAGGAGTGTAACACCGTTGCAAATTTTGCGTTACATATTTCTATAACGAAATATTTTATTTCATTATATAACAAAATGTGTAACGTTATAGTTTTTTTCCGTTTTGCATATCTGCTAAAATGATGTAATTCAGAACTTATAGAGCGGTTTTTAATGACCAAGCTTAACAAGTTTTCGGTTTAATTTTAAATTTATGTTTTATTTTTTTGTTGAGTGGCATTTGTTTAATTAAATATATCAAGTTACACACAATTTAGAGTTATCTTTAATATTATAAGATAAAAATTTTAATTTGCATATATTATGATATTAATCAAAAATTTATAAATTCGTAATTTTAATTTAGATTAGCTACAGCAAACATAAAAAAAAAAATATGAATTATATGAATATTTATTTTAAAATTAAAATTCTAATAAATTTATAATGACTTCAAAGATCAAACATTTATTAATGTGAATATTAATTTTTATTTGGCCTATAAAAAAAAACTGAATGTAAATTTTGTGAAATTAACGTTTTTATTTTAGTTTAAAATTCTAAGTTCTAACCGCGGAGGTTAATTTCAAATCTATAACAAACGTTCTGTTTACGACACCGCAAATTTGGCAACGTCTGTTTGTTTTTGTAGACAATGGTATAAAGATATAGTATAGATATAGAGTAGAGACTGTTAGATAAACTCTTTATTGGGCGGTAAGATTCAATAATTACGATTGAGATAAAAAACAACAATGTTGTCTGATATCAAGTTACATTATTCAGAGTAAATTTTGGTTGTAAAAGATTTGAAAAAAAAGTATGTAAGAATTACTGGCAAAGTTTTAAACATTGAGTTGGAGTTTGAATTCTTGAAACCTTTTATCTATATAGATATTATTTAATTCCGGAGAGTATGTGATAACAGATTGACAGATGTACGAAAAAGTACGAACAAATAAGTGATAACAGATTGACAGATGTACGGACAAAATGAAACTTTGTATTAATTCAATTAATTGTATTAATTCAAAACTGCCTAAAATTTGAATTTTCGATAACGTTTAGCTACCTCCTTGGAAAAGTTACAGTTACAGCGTGTCGAATACTGCATCACAGTTACAGCGCGTCGACCCATCCCACTTCTTTAACGAACGATATCATCTTGGCCGGCTTTATCTCACATTGCATTAACATTAGATGTTTCCAATATTGGCATTCGGAATTTATTTTCATCGATTTGGCGTTTGATTGCTTCGCAAACTTGCTTTCTGAAGTGTAAAAGTAATATTAACTTTTCTTAGAATTAAAAATTAAACAACTTAAATTTAGGGGCTTCAACAATCCCACACAAATTAATGGTTCGAATTAATCGTTCGATTACACTGGACATGATTTTTATAAAATACGTAAAGCTGTTTGAGACGACAGAGTCCAGAAATAGGGTATAAAAAGAGAGGAACAGAAAGTGAGAAAATAACATAAGATTATTTATCTGCTGAAAGTTATTATTAATAAAACACTGCACTTGCTAATATGTTAATAAGTGCAATTATTTATGGAATTCCTTTTCTTCAATATAAACAATTTTATTATTTTAATTTCCTCATATTTTTTTAGATAAAAATTAATTAAATATAAATGAGTAATTCAAAATTATATATGACAAAATTAATATATGGATATAATAAAATTATCATAATTTAATGTTTTAATCAGTAATCCTAAATATTTCAATAATTATTATTGGTACATAGAACTCAACAATATTCATAAATAATTCATAAAATTATAGATAATTTCTCTGTGCCAACAAAATATTTAATATAAATTAATGTTCAAAGCATAATTTTTACACATCATAATAAATAATTTTTACGTAAGGTCAGTTAAAAATTATTATTTAAGTTTTTTTTTTTATTTTCCTACTTGTATAATAAATAAATAAATCCCAGTAAAGTTTAATCATTATTCATTATTAATGATTAAATAAAAATGAAATATCAGCGATAGTATAAAAATTGTGCTGATAATCATGAAATATGTAAACAATGTTTTATTATCTCAACAGTTTTTTTATTTATTTTTTGTTGTTGTAATATTTTTGTAGGTCATCTTATTAATTCAGTGGCTCATAACCTTTTCAGAATCAAGAAACACAATTTTACAAGCTTTTTGCGGGACACAGACGTAAAGTAAAACAGTATAGTTATAAATGTAACGAAAACTCATAACTTGATGTGTTGACTGCAGAAATTTCGTATCCAATCATAATTTTCAATAATTAATACGGGGAAAGTAATGAATTCTTCCAATTCTTGTAACGAAAACTCTTAACTTGATGTATTTCAATATTCAATTCGGGAAAGTAGTGAATTTTTCCAATTCTTGTAACGAAAATTCTTAACTTGCAGTATTTCAATATTCAATTCGGGAAAGTAGTGAATTCTTCCAATTCTTGTAACGAAAACTCATAACTTGATGTATTTCAATATTCGATTCGGGAAAGTAATGAATTCAACACTTGTAACGAAAACTCATAACTTGCTGTATTTCAATATTCAATTCGGAAAAGTAGCGAATTCTTCCAACTCTTGTAACGAAAACTCTTAACTTGATGTATTTCAATATTCAATTCGGGAAAGTAGTGAATTTTTCCAATTCTTGTAACGAAAATTCTTAACTTGCTGTATTTCAATATTCAATTCGGGAAAGTAGTGAATTTTTCCAACTCTTGTAACGAAAACTCTTAACTTGATGTGTTTCAATGTTCGATTCGGGAAAATAATGAATTCTTCCAATTCTTGTAACGAAAACTCATAACTTGATGTGTTTCAATGTTCGATTCGGGAAAGTAATGCATTCTTGCAACTCTTGTAACGAAAACTCACAACTTGATGTGTTTCAATATTCGATTCGGGAAAGTAATGAATTCTTCCAATTCTTGTAACTGAAACTCTAAACTTGATGTATTGACTGAAAAAGAATGATATTCTGTTTTTGGTGGAACACTTTCTTTAAGTTCACAGAACACCAATGTTCCGCGGAATACGCTTTGAAACCACTGATTAATAATTCAACAGAAATGAAATATTTTTCATTTTTTATTTACGTAATTTTTATTGGTACTTAAAATATATTTCCATAAAAAATTATTTATTTTTAATTATTTATATTTATCGTATAATATCGTGAATTTAATGTTAATTTTTGTATTTATTTATAATCTACTCAAGAAAGGCCACAGTTGATTTTATAGTGTTTCTAATTTGTCGTAAAACAATTTACCTAAATTTAATTAGCAATTAAGTGTGACAAATCCTTGAATATCATCAGTTAAAACAAATTAATTTTTAAAATTATTATTAGCCATTTTTAAGAGGTTTAAACAAATATGGCAACAAATTCTCCTTCTTATTATATAATTTTTCTTAAATTTTATAGAAAATTAAAATGTTTCCAAAAAAAAATATAAAATCGATTTCACAAAATTGACCAAAATTAATTATACACGCAAATTTTTTTAAATATAATTTTTTCGGGAGGTTTCTTAATGGTGGGAGTTAAGTTAGTTTAGGTAAATAAATATTATTTCTTTTATTTTGGTTACCTGGTGATTATGTGAACCTATAAGGTTTTTTTTATTCAGCCCACCTTGACAATAACTTTATTAATGTTGAGATTTTTATTATGGTAATAACAGCCAGAAAATGATATAAAAAAAATTAACTTTGTTTGCCGGGTGATTTAGTTAAACCTTTAGTTAGATGTCGGCATTTGATTAATATTTACATTTTGATTACATATTTGGCATTGCCAAAAATGAAAATCAAGTGTTTTTTTTTTTGTAAGTTTTCTTAACTGGGAAATAATTAGTTAATTAAGAAAATATTTTTGAATTTTTTTGTATAAATTTAAAATTTGGAAAATTAGATTTTTAATATTTTAAATTGAATATATTTTGTTTAAGACAATAGGTAATTTTTGGAGATAATAAATTAGGTTATGACATAGATCTGAGTCTGAACTGAATTTCTGTATCATTTGGTAGTCATTATTTTTTTTTTTAAATTTTCGTAATTATCTTAATTTGAAGAAGTGAGAAAATTTGTTAATTTAGGGAATAATACAGAGTTTTACTTCTAAGAAAAGACTATTTAAGTTATCGTTATTTCAGTCAATAGATCAAAGCTTAAACATTAGTTTATGTATAGTATCAATTGTTTTGCAACTAAATTTTTCATTCTCTTATGGTTTTCAGCAACAAATCTTTCAACATTGATCCATAAATTATTAATTTTAATATTTATTATTTATTATTCGCCATCTCGTGAGTAAATTAATATTAAATATATTAAATAACCACAAAAAGTTATTTCATTTGTGTTGGTAATAAACAAAATCATCCATTAATCAATTCCAAATTGTAAGTCATCTTGATCTTCGTTGAATTTAGTTAAATAACCTCAGTTTTGGGGTTGGAGTGATCCCTTTAAACTTTAGAACTAAATATAATTTTGAATAAAAACTTTTTCCAAGAATTGTGTTAGTTTGTGCTAGTTTCCTTTCATGATTAAAACAAAATATCATAACAGAAGTGGAAAAAAAAAGTGTATACAAATAACAACCCGCAGCACCTTTCATTTACAGGCATGAATATTTAATTATATTTAATTTGCCGGCTTTGCCAATAAAACAATAAATAAACTTTTTTTTTTTGCTACCATCATCAGAAACAGTAAAAACAAATAAAGAAATTTATGTTTTTATGTTTTTGCATACTGTGTCATCTGCAACACGCTACCACCAACCGCCGCAAATAAAAAAAACTTACAAATGAAACCCTAAAGTCAATAAAAAAATTAAATAAATACAAAATGAGACAATTATGATGTCATAGAAGATTAGCTGCAAAAAACAATAAAATACACGATAACAAAAAAACAGTGTTGTAATTAGTGGAAATAAAATTGATAGCTTATATATCATTTTATTGATCCAATGCCAATGACCTGCATCGTGATGAAAATTTATTAATTGATAAAAAAAATAAAGAAGATTATTTTAATTACTTTATATAAATTTTCTGTGCTTCGTTTTTTTGTAAATTATAAAAATAAATCGATTTCTTAAGTAATTTTTTAAAAGGATTGACAAATTTAAAACAAACTACAAATTGGAATTTTAAATATTATATTATAGACGTAGTCATGAAGCCATTTTAAATCTTCCCTTATTTTGTGTTTGTTTTAAGTTTATATAAATTTATGGGGAATTAATTAATTTATTTATAAATCAGGGTGTCAATCACTAACTAGTCAAACAGTCCCAAATTGAGTAAAATTATCTACCAGTAACCGAATGGTTGAACGCGGTGGAGCACCACTTGTACAACATACGATATACACACATTTTAAATATTAATTATTGATCAGTAATATTCAAACGAATAAAAACGCTTTGTTCAATAGTGTAGCTCTTCATTCTAGAAATCTTCCTAGCTTAATCTCTGTAATAAAAAGTCATATATGTATAGATACTTTTGCGCCATCCTGTATACAAATTGATTATTAAAATGGAACATTTTTTATGATTTTGCCAGGAAGATATAGTAACCGAACCAAATAGTCCTTTTGATCATGCATGAAAAACCGACGGAATTTAACAATTTGTAGTTATCTTATTTGTAGATATAGATTATAACATATGGTAACATATCAGTATGTAATTAATAATTTGAAAAAAAATGTACATATTTATTAGTAAATTGATAAAAGGTTTGAATAATTCTATATGTATACTAACAAAAATTTAACAGTGTCTGGAAATAGTTTTCATAAGAAATCATAGGTGAAGCTTTTCATATGTGGTTCACGGTCGGAGGAAATTCCTTTTTATTGTGGAACAATTATTTTATTATAATCTGTATGTAAATAATATTCAATTAATTCAGAGGGAAGCTATGGGCGGTACTGATTCTCTATACTATGCTAAAATTTCGGTTTTTTGTGCTATAAGCGTAGAGCTTTAATCTACACAAAGAGTTTTGTTTTGTGTTGCATTTATTAATCTACATTACTTTCGTCCTTAAATTCCTAACTCTTTTTATCAAAGACGATTTTGGTTATAGTGGTAATATTATTTTTTGGTCCCACAAAGGAACTATAATAAAAACTAATTTTATTAAATCTTCACTTTCAAAGCCCATTTTTTTTTTAAAAAAACTTCCAAATTTCGAAACCTCTTGGGATTTTGCTTATACGCTATTTGTTACAAAAACCTACAAAAAGAAAAATAAATACATAACATAATTATGAAACCGTTATTGCTCATTGCTCAGTATCAGCACCAAAAACTGCACAGGAGGATTGCATATTCATATTGCATTACGCTTCAAAACATTATTCGCTCAGCAAACATCTTTCTTTTAATCTGTGTACTCTCATTAAAATATATTTGAGCAGATTTATAAAATATCAAAACCTTCCAGCATAGTACAGCGTCAGCATCGCTCAATATGCACTTAGCCAGCCAAACGTAATATGTTTTAATGAATTTTAATTACGGATTCTCCATTTCATCAATTTTTTATTGAACCGATTACAAATTTTTAATATACAATATAATTTTGAACTCATTGAAGACTATATAATACGTACACCAAAAGTCCTCGTCTTGAATAATATGAGAAGTATAATAATAATCCGCAAAAAACCTTCTGCCTACAGAAGTACTAAGGATTAGCTATAGTATTTTGTTTGTCAATTGATAACTTCATTTGTAATTATTTATGTTGACAGTCAATTTTTGATTTAGCATATGAAAATACTGAAGCAAAATTGTTTTTATTATTCCATTTGTAACTGAATCTAGTTTAGTCAAGTTTTAGCCTAAAACTAACTAAAATTCATTACGTAAAAATTTACTGTTGCCAATTAAGTAAAAAGTAAATAAATTAAATTATTAAGAATTTTTCCACGTTTTATAACTTAATTATATTTTTCACACTAAATTGAACTTGTTCTATTAATTTTTAGAACTACAGTTTTCTACTTAAATTTGAAATGCCCAGTTTAGCTAGAAAATTCATAAAAAAATTTATAAAGGTGTCATGAATTCTACTTATAATTAAAATAGGTTATATACAGTAATATTACTAAAATGAGAATTATACTATTTTTTTTGTTGTACCAGTTCATTTTGTAAAATAATATCGTGGAAATTTTTACAAAATTATTTAAATTTTTTATTTTTATTTAAAATTTTCTTAAGTCATAAATATTGTGAACCATTTTGAAGAACGTCTATTAAATAATTGTTTGTCCTACATTAGAGTATAGTAAATGGGAAAATATGCTAAACAAATGTTTTAATATTTAGCAAGAAAAAATTTCAATTTTCAAGTTTCTTTTATTAGGACTCCTAACAACAACATTAAAAAAAAAATTGTTTTGATGAGAAAATTTTTTATTTATGACTTTTTAAGAGCCTCAGCCGGAAAAAAGGCGGTTTCATAAAAAGTGAACCGCGTGAAAAATTCGCTATTGTGATTTACTATACAGAAAATATTAATTTACAAATATTTTTGTATCATATAAAAAGATAATATTCAGTTTTTATGATGGTTTAGAGACTAAGATTATTGAAGATAAATTAATTTTGCGGAAAATTTTTTACATACTTTTTATATAATTTTGAAATATCTAATAAATTTTTGTAATTTATATACAGTTTTATCAAAATACTCAGTCCTATATTTTAAAATTTAAAACTTTTATGACATTTAGAAAAAATTTATGTTTTGTTTGGAAGTGCCAGGTAATGAATTTCATAATAACTCTATACATTGAAATTTATTTCTACTTCAAGTAGGAAATAACTCAATTAAATTGATATTCCATTAATATTTACTTGATTCTAAGTTGAAGTTGGATGGATCCATCCATCCAAGTTGAAGTTAGTTCTGATCTTCACATGAGAAATAACTTATCATCTGGGAAAATACGTTCAGTTATATATGATCACTTGAAAATAAGTGAAAAAAATAAGTGAAATCATTTGTCAGTCAAAAATTAAAATATTGGACCTGTAGGTTTATCGATTTTTTTACGGAACATTACAAAAGGAAAATGAATTCTAATAGTTTGTCTAAATTTATTGGAAAAAGCTGATAAATTTTCTTTTTGAAAAATCATAATAAATAATTATATAATAATTTCGTATTATTTAAATAAAAACAAAATCTAAAGGTCTTAGGTATGTTACTAGTTGCTCGTTATTCAATTATTGTAACTTAATCAATTAATTTAATCTTGTTATTGTGGACTAAGTCTATCATTTACATATAGAATTACGCAATATAACATAACTTTAAAAAGATGAAATAAGTGTATTAATGGCCTCCATTGAATAATCCTATATATGACTAAATTTCCCCATTAGAGATAGCTATAACTCAATTATTTTGAAAACATTCAATACAAAAACTAAAGCTGGAGTTACTCTTAAAATCTACAACGCAGCATTTACAACAGGGTTAAGGGCACTCTTCAAGTTGTGTTAATGAGTTAATGACATAAAATATCTAATTTTAATGATATAATTTAAATCATATTATAAAATTTCTGCTTTGTGTATGTTTGTGCGTTCAATTTTTCGAACTTTCTTCGGAATTTATCAATATAGGTGAACAGTTTGTTGTAGCGCATTGCCGTTGCGTATGTTGAGAGTAACCGTTGTTAAATTGAATGAAACTTCTACATTAATTTGTATACTGTAAGTTTTTATTTAATTTGTTAACAAATTAATTAACATATTATGTAATTGCATTTAAACCAGTGATAGACAACTTTTTTTAAGAGCTGGTAAATTACAATATTTTCTAGAGAATCTGGGTAAAAAATTAACTCATATTTTTTATTAATAATTAAAGCATATTTTTTTTTATTAATTCATTAATATAATTATGTAATATAATAATATTAAATTAATGACTTCTTGATGTTGAAATTCCTTGCATAATTTTTGTAAATTGTGTTGGTAAGTTGTTGTTTTAAATCTGATACAGGCAATCTGATAACAAAGAAAATCCAACTTTTTTTATGCACTAAAATCGTGATAGAAGTGATGACCAATCATTTGCTATTAAATCAGTTTTCTCAAGTTATGCTCTTAATTTTTTGAAATTTTCTTGCCAGATAGTTGAACTTTTAAAATCACTTAATTGAAGTGAAAATTGATCAATTTCAAGAAAGTTAAAATAAATCAGATTTATATCATCCATTCCATCGGAACAATAAATGAAAACATTGGGCCGTATGTTTCAGGTTTATCAATTCTGGATGAAAAATCTTCTTTTATGTTACGGACATAATTAACGAGCATTTTTAAATTCCCATTATTAATTTCTGTACTTATGAATTTTATCATAGAAAAATATTTAAATATATTGAAGTTTGTATATCACTTTCGAAGAGTTGTAACGTAATTCCGAAATTTTTCAAACAATTTTAGAATTAATGCATAACAAGCATCAAGATTGGGTAATGGTAAATATGGCCGCGGGAAACTAAATTACCTGTGGGTAGGGGGTTGCGTACCATTGATTTAAACTATCCCTTTAATTTCCATTTATAATATAAAATTTAAATCAACTAAATTCTTGCAATCTTAAATTATATTTTATACTTTTAAAAGATTACGTATATCCTCTTGCTATTACACCTAGTTCTTTTCCGGTCTAATTGCATTCAATTACCGATAATTTGTCTGTTCCAGTATAGTAAAAACAATTAATATTTATGATAATTTGTTGTAATCAATTTCGATGAATCTCTAGCAGCAGTGATTTTATAAAACCATCTTGTGTATAGTACTTTCAAGTTCGTCCAATAATTTATAAAGAAATGGAAATGTGAGTACTTAAAATTTTCATTTCTTTCCGTTTTCCTTTTTTTTTTTTTTTTGATTTTCAATTTTCATATTTAACGCACAAATATTTTAATATAATAAAATAATATTTTAAATTTAAATTCATATTTGTGCTCTTTATGCACTAATTCCTTATGAATTTATTAATAATTTTGATTTATTATAAATTGTTTTTATTTTGAATTTAATATAAAATTTCATTTTTCAAATATAATATAAATTGTGTTAATGAATAATTCTAATTTTAAATTTATATTTATTTTAAATAAGGAAATAATTTATATAAACATGTAAAATAAATTAAATTTTTTCACATGACTTATATGAATATTGTATTAAAAAGTTATGTACACTGTAAAAAATATATTTATCTAGTTTGAAAATGTTAACTACTAAAGTTATTTTCAAAGACGCCGTCAAGGTTATTAACATATATCAGTTAATTTATGTATTTATACATATTTTAAAATGCTTCTGGATACTAAGAATTTTTTTGCTCATCGATCTCATTACGATTAAGGAAAACTCCATTACGATTAAGGAAAATGTAAATTTATTTATTGTTCAATAAATCTTAATACGAAACTTAAATAAAGAAAAATTAATTATAACAAATTAAACTTACCACAAACAAGTCAGCATTTACCGAATGCGAATCAATAAGCAAATGCCGAAACTAAGTAAATGTCGATTATTTTACTACTGCTACGGTATAGTCTGAAAGTGTTTAGAATTGGTTGGAATCAATTTTGTGGCTTTAACTAATTATGTAACCAAAAACTGGTTTTATTAATTGGGTTATTAATAGCGATAAAAGTAATAAAAACATTTCCTAAGTATAATAGAACCTACGCGAAAGGGTTAATCAAGAATCAATAAAATCTTATAAAATAGAAAATATATAATTAAAATGATTTTTTTTAACTGTGTACAAATGGAAATAAATCTCAATATTTATTGGGTATTAAAATTTAATAACTGGATATTTGAATATTTATAGATACGAGTATATTTTAGTAAAGTTTATTTAGCGGCATAATTATACAGTTCTATAATAAGCGCAAATTATTATGCGTTAGATAAGATAATTTCAATTCAAATTTTTTTTAGCATATAAGTTTAATGTTTTATATAGTTTAAAAACAAAAATTCTGACAATTATAGCTTCTAAAACCTAATAATAGAAGTAATAATTCAATTAACATGTTCAAATTTATCTGATAAATGAAAATTATTAATTTTCTCGTCATTTTATACTAGTATCAATGGCTGTTACATTACGTCAGAAAGAACGTGCTAATAATTACACTATAAAAAATATTGTGTAAGTTAATTCAATATATTTCTATTAAACAAATAATTCCTTCAAATTTTGTAAAAACAATCAGCAAAATTGGTAAATGTCAAAATAGTTGGAGACAATTCTATAAATACATCACTTTCTGAACTCCGTAGGAAGACTTTGGAATAAATTTATAAATTCGAGATCCGCCCTAGACTCTTTCTAGAATGTCTGTGAAAAGATAATGCCTACTTTAAACAAAACAATGTAATCACTCCAAACTTTAAATTAACCCCTAATTTGGTAGACTGAGACAGTTTATTGATAAAGACAATTTATTTCCATCTAACAATAATATCAAATTTTACCATACGTTATGAAAAAGATATAAAAATAACTAGAGTTTTAAGCTGTAAACTATCATATGTCGTATGCTAGGCAACGAAAAAGAAATTCATCGACTTTTATTTATCAGATAAATTCAAAGCATTTGTAGCAAGTTCTCCAATACACGGGAGATCTCAGTTTATTCTATGTCTAAGATTCCACTTTAATTAATAAACTCTAATCCTCCAACCAGATAATTGTCGATAAACGTTCAATTACAATGCTAGCTACACCGGTATGTACTTCACAGTCACACTTCACACACCATATCATATTCAATCAAGTTTAGCTTTCTTAATCTCTCCATCACATCGACACAATTCTCATTGAGGTAAACACCGTGCCTACCAAGCAATCAGCGACCCGTAATTAAATCGACCTTTCTGCAAGTCGTCCTATTCGTTCAATGCTCGACTCTGATTTTTTTTTTTATTATCTAATCGTGGCCATCAAATTTTTATTTAACTGGACACTGACGGACGGTATAATATTCCCAGATCACGTAACGTCATAATTCGTAACGCTGTGCTCTTTTTTGCGAGTAAAATGTATAAAAAACATAAAATTATCTAAAAAAAAAAACATTTTTATCTAAATGTGAGTCAGTTTCTAGAAATTAAAATTTTATTAATTCAGCTTTTTTTTTGCAGTTATGCAAATATTTACATAAAATTTAATATTAAATCATTGAATAACAAAAAAAAAAGCAATTTAAAATTTACTTTTAAGCACGTAAATTATAAAATAATTTAATTTTTATTTTTTCGCTATTAGAAAATTATATTCTTTTTAATAAACATTAATTTCTTCAATTATCACTTTTTATAGATGTTTGTATCTAATACACTTTATAATTATATGTTTTGCATAATTGAATTATGTTATATAACAAAAATTTTTCAATTTTTATTGGTGAGAAATATTTAATAATTTTCAAATTGATGTATTTTGATTAAACTATAAAATGTCATGGTACAAAATTACATAATTTAATCAAGTCTTAAGTGTTTTACAAATTACTCGTTATTTAGTTTGAATTAAAATTTATAATTTTATTTATTTTATTTGTCCTAATTCATATCGTTTTTAATTATATATATATAGAATTTCTTTATTATGCTGGTATATATGTAAATATTAATCTCTCCAGCCGTGACATGAAGTCGCTTTTAAAGTATTGTCTCTGTCGCGGTAACATTAAACCGGAAAGGAAATAACGTTAAATTAAATTATTGATAGCGTGTTGATAATGAAATTATTATTTTCAAAGTTATTTTAAATAAAAACAAAATATTTAAATAATTTAAATAATTATTATTTATAAAGTACAAACAATTTTTTTGTACTTTTATAGAAAGGGCATCGGTCCATTAATACTAAAAGTAAAGCATACAAAATTCCAAGTTTTGCAAGGTAATAATTGTTGCTGAAAATATATTATTTAACGTAAGTGATTAATTATTGTTACCACTGTTAATTTTTACCAACAAGTAATAATATTTATAATATTTATTCGGTGCATCAGGAAAGGAGGGACATAATTCCACAAGTCTTAATTCCATATAACTATCTGACCATGTTGTCCGGTTAAAAAAAAACAGTACGGTGAGATATAAATTAAAGCCATTTAACGCGGAGCAAAGGATTGGAAACAAGTTTGGTGCCGAATATTATATATTTTTTTAATGAACTTAGCTTAACTCCTTGGAACATAATTTTTCCCTCAGAATTTTATAAATTCCTTAGATTAGCTTATGTAATTCTTTTTGTAAATAATTTCAATTAGCGAAAACAAATATTTTCTATGAAGTTTTTGCAATTCCATTTTTTCATGATAAAAATGTAAATGATAAAAGTCCGCGAACCAGTCAGTATTCGTTACTATTAGTGTACATATCTAACGAAGACTGTACGCGATTATTAAGTCAAATTTATTGCAATTTATGTTCTATTTTTAATTTCTTCAAATTTACTTCTCCCAAGGGATTGGTGTAGTACCGCGCCCTTTTATAGAGCTATTTTAATGTTAAGTTTATTTTAAATAGAAATTTAACTATAACAAAATTCATTTAAAATTTTGTTAATTCGTAACATCCAGGAAAATGGTATTACGTTTTTGTTAGAACCACACTTGTGACCAATCCACAGCCGATTTGTGACCAATCCACAGCCGATTTGTGACCAATCCAATCTTGGACTGTTTTGCTGAACAATTCTTCATTTGAAGATTTGCAGAATGTTTCTGAGGCTGCGATTGACGAATGTTTTTACACATTTATAGTGACCAGAAGAGTATTCACTTTCCACATATTGCACCCATATAACAAAAGCGCCTCAACATTGGAACAGAAAAGTGTTAACTTAGTTTTGTAATATTATAACATTGATACGCAAATTGGTTGCAACGTATCTTCATCTTTATCTTCATCTTCGAAAATATAGAATTTCATATATTTCGGAAGTTACTTACCATAAACTTTACAAATTAATTTAAAATCAACATTTTCTTTAAAAAAAATGTATTATATTTTTTTGACCCCTTTACTTTAAATTTATCAACTTCTAATCGAGGAGTAATAAGTAAAATATAGAAAGACATTATTGAATATAACTAGAAATTAACTCAAATAATCAGTAAATTAAAAAAAAAATTATGAAAATCGTTATTAAAAATCCATTAAAAAAGTGCCACAAAAATTTTTTCCACATAAAAAACAAAACTAAATTCAGGGAATTTCCATATTTGTTTTGTATTTACTCTATAATTTAAAGAATTTCTACAATATTTTTCTAAAAAATTTAATTTCTTTCTGAAATGACTAATCTTTTTATAATTATAAGTTGGTTCTACGTTCTACAAAAAGAATAAATATTTCTTTTTAAAAAAGTTCAAATCATTTCAATAAAGAAAGCAATTATATTAATGAAAAGTTAAGCAACTACATAAAGAAAATTAACTTAATTAACCATTTTCAGAAAATTTTGTTGAATAATTATATTTTAAACTTTGTTCTTAATGTTGTAAAAGTTCAAGACCAAAAATTTTCAATTTATTAATTAACATTAAATACAAAATATTTATTTAATTTCATATGTAAACAATTATTTTTCGTCTGCCTGAGGGTATGCAATAATATATAATTTATGAAATTTTGAAAATTCTTTTAAAGTTTAGCGCTCTCTATTGTAATTTACTTTAACTACATTTTTTTTTATTGTTTATATAAATTATTTAGGTTTTTTTCACATTTTTTTTTTAATGAAAATATTATCTAAAGATGGAAACTTTATCTTATCCAGGGATGGTTGTGTCCAATAATTGGTTTTTAAGCAATGGATTTGGATAAATTCATCCTCCAACTGTTGCTATTGTTGAAATATGTAATTATATTTCACTAGATTATAGTTTAAGCGCGAATAAAAACATCCTGCATCAATTTGATATATGTACTTGCAGTTAGGCTAGAAAAAACTCTCGAAGTTCTATAAGTTTATGTAGTGTACTTATTATAAGTAAATTCTTGCATTATTCTTAAATGATAAAGTGGTTAGTGTTTACCATTACACTTACACATGCATCATGCATCAAATGTTTTATGATGATGTAAAGGGACTTTAAGGGAATAGCTAAAACAGTCCAGGCAGGAACTAAACTGGAAGTAATCTTTAAATTCAACATCGAAGTATATGCTGAGTAAATTATGTTAATTAGCTAAAAAAATTACAATTTAGTTTTCATCAGATATGCTTTTAAACAAATGCTTTTAAGCATTTAATTACTGAACTGTGAATTTATATAATGATAATCATCTGATTTTTTACCTAATCTGCGTATTCAAATTTCATTTCTAAGACCATTAGTTTTAAAGAAAATATTTTTAATTAACTTTTAAGTCCAAGTCCATTGCATTTTTGAATTTCACCCTATAATTTAAAAAAAACTATTGTCCTTTATCAAATCCGCATTAATAAAAACCCTTTTTCCTAATAATATTTGAATAAAATCTCATTTTTGTCTGTTTCTCGTGAATGATTGAAATCTAATTATTTCAGTTTTTTTTTCACATAATACTTAAATTCACAGTTTATTTTATACTGTGGAATTCTGGCAGGTAATATAATATCCTGTTTACGTTCCATATAATCCTTATAAGGATGTCCATTGCGGAAGAAGTATTTATTCAAATTAATTTTTTTTTGTTCATTATTTTTTGTTTCGGTGAAATATTGAAAGGAAACCTTTTTAATAAAAAGTATAATAAGAATTTATGCTCTTTCACAGTCGATTGAGTTCACCGATAATAAATGAGATCCTTTGAGAATTTAAGGATATATTTTAAAAAAATGATTTAAAGTAGGGTTTTTTTTTTATTTATTGTTGATAAATAAGCTTGAATAATTGTTGGAGAAAAAAAAAATTGGGCAAAAGGTTTCATTTTTTTCTGATTTGAAAAAATCTTTAAATTTGTACCGAAAAAATAAGATGATTATTGAGATGAATAAAAAGAACAACGTCAAATAACCGGAAGGAAAAATATTTTTGCTGTGATTATAAAAATGATAATTATGAAATTATTAACGAATTTTTGTTACCTTTTTACGCGTTATTATTAAATTAACTTCGAAATGTTGTGATGGAATGAAAAGTAGAAAAACTAGTGAAAAAAGAACGAACCGAAATTTCTCAGTATTTATTTCAGCGTAAAGAAATCAAACTTTTATACTCAAATCTATTTTTGTTATTTACCATTACCACTTGAAATTCACCATTTGAAATTATGAACAAATCAGCTAAACGCACAATTTACAAACTCTCATTGTCTCATAAATGGTCTCACCTCACCCAGGAGCATTTTTCATATTCTTAAAATTCCAAATTGCTAATTTCAAGCTGTGTCAATTTAGATCGATCTCGATACTTCGGTCAGGAATTTAACTTAATTATTACAGATCACAGGATATTTAACATACTATAGCTATAAGCAACCGTCGCTAATAACGTAATTCAACAACACAAAGATATTACAAAAGCAAAGAGATTTTAGGACGATAAGTGCACTGTGTACATGTCAAAGATTTTATATGATATATACAAGTTCCGAGTTTTAGGCAACCCCTACGTTAGCAGCTTGTTATTTTTTTGGTAGAAGGAAGTTTTGAATTTGGAAAGATTTAATTCTTCAAAATAATATTTAAAAATTTAATATTTTTTATATAAATAATCTTAATTTAATTTCAATAAGTAACCAGAAAGTATGGAAACATATAAAAAATTTAATTTTTGAATAGAATATTGTAGTAATTATATGGTAAACATAAATTTTATTTAAATTTAAAAAGTCCTTGCTGTCCGGCTGTAAAAATATTAATATAAATAATTAATTTTATAAATAATAATAAAGAAACCCTTTTTTTTTTTAATTGAATATTATTGAAACCCTAACTGAAATTGCTTTAAACAACATATAATTTTGACCCTTTCTATATATAAATTTTTTTTTATATTTCGGTGTCAAAAGGTAACAAATAAACGTCGTAATTTTTAATGGGCTGTAATTTGTTGGCACATAATCTTAAAGATTTTTGTAACAAAAAAAAGTCTCATTTTACTTACCTAGAAGAAATACAGTTTAAAACAATTTTTAAAACATAATTTTCTCAGCTGTTTCTAAATTCATAATGCCATTGACACCACCTCAAAAACTAATACAATTTTCTGTTAAAAATATAAACAAAATTATTTATCTAAAAAATGTGAAATTTTTATGCAAATTTTTCTTGTGCCTATCAGAAATTTACATTTCAGTAGTTTTCGCAAATAATAATTAATAACGAAAAACGCACCGCAGGTCACACTAAATGAACACCAACTCACCAACTAGTAAGCAATTATATGCTGCTTGTACAGCGCATATTGCACTATATGGGGGCTAATATTAAATGACCCTGAAGTGTTCCTTTGAGTATAATTTTTGAAATAGAACTTTTGTATTTAAAAAATGTGTTTTATTGTTGATAAGGAAATACGCTGCAAGTGATCCTTATTGAAAGAATGAATAATAAAAAGGTTCAATTTTTTTGAAGGAAATCATGTCAAGCGTAAATTTTTAGTTTTATGTATTATGCTATTTTTGTTTTGAATATTAACAAGCTGTGAAAGGATAACAAAATATTTTAATGTGGTTTTATGTAACTGAGAAAGGGAAAAATATAATTTTAATATTATATATAGAAATTTTGAATATAATTAAATATATTTAACGGCCATATTTTTAGAAATATAAATTCAACTTAAAAATTTAATGAGGTTTAAATTTAAATTTTATATCTGCAGAGCATTGGAAATGTCATGAACATAAAGTTCTTCTTCTAGACCTAGAGGGTAGACATAACATAATTAAACACTCGTTTTTTAACATAGATCAAGTTTTTATCATAATTTAGGCTCTGGAAATTTAGTTTTATAAGATTTTCTTTCAAATATATAATTTTGTTACTGAAAACTTATGCAATTAAAATTACCAGCTGAAAAAGGTATTCTTAAAATCGAACGTAAGTATATGATTTCGGAAATGCTATGTAGCTAATATTGAACTACACATTAAATTAATTTTATATTATAGTTCAATTTGCACTTACTTATAAAATAATAAAGAAAGAGAATTGTTTTATTTCAATGACAGCAAAATGACCTTGCTTCAAGTCTGGTGTTGTTTGCGATAATTGAAATCTCATGTCTGCTCTTGTATTTTGTTTTTGTTGCACAATATGGATAAAATCCTTATTCACAATGATATGTATAGCGAGCCGGAAATGGCAATAACTTTTTAACGAAGCGGTTAGAAACAGCAGCAAACTCTTTAATTAATTTGGGCCATAAACTTTAAATATTTGTACATACTACTGAATTTTGAATGTTGAATCTGGTATTAATATCTATTAATTATTTGTGTTCCTTTATTGGCAAATGATCAAGTTGTAGCGAATCGATTAATCAATTTGCTTTGAAGTACAGAAAACAAATTTCAGAAAAAATCGCTGAGTCCTTGTAACTTGAGCTCCGCTGATAACATTTTGAAAACTACAGACTTAGTCAATAATTGCTATGGTATTCATGATATGAATTTGAAGGTCTATTTTTATTTAAGTCTGAACCTTTAATCACTATATCAATTTGTTCATCCATTATAAACTAAATTCGAAGACCCTAAATTTGATAATAGTAATAACAAAATAAAATAATCTAAATTATTTATTAGGTTTAAATTTTTTTTAATTAATTGTATTTATTTATTTTTATTTTCAGGTAAGAAACATTTTTCTGTCAATTATATAAACACTAAAAGCTAAAGAAAACACTCTTAAGAAAGGTAACTTTTCAAATCTTATTAAAACATTAAAATTTAAAATATCTAATAATAATTTCTTATAAATCGGATTTCCAAAAATTATATAAATACCAAAGAAAAATGATTTCTTCATTTTCTCAAATCATGATATTTCCAATAATAATTAATGCTCAAGTCATAAATTTATATTAATTTTTTCAAATTTTCTTTTCACCTGTCCAATAAAATTTAAAAATGTCTTAATACGCTTTCATATGAACTTAATTTACTCCAACCATAAAACCCTTACCGAAGAAAATTAATCATAAATTGTTACAAAAAGTTAAATCGATTCTTTTTTATGTACTTTTAAGCAGGAAATAATATATAAAAAAAAAAATTAAATATTCTATGCTTTATACACACAAGGCACAACCATATATGAGCCACATTGTCACAACTTCCGGAGGTAACAAAAAAAAATAGTTTTAAGGTTTCCTATATATGAAATAACCCATTTTAAAAATTTCAATTATGAATTCTATTTAATCTATTTATTTTTTTATGCTGATGGTCATAAAACATTGTATCTATCACCCACACGGACCAAATCTACTTTTCAACAAGAACAAAAAAAAAGTGAAAAGAAACCTGTAATAAATTTTCCTAAAGGGTTTTTTAAACACCCACCATTTAAGAAGCTATACACTTTACTTGTTTGTTTTAGTTTCATTGCGGACGTGCCTCGATAAATTTTCTAGATACTATAAAATTTCCTGGTTTAAGGTAAACAAAATTATGTTTTTGTGATAATTAATTATGGAAAACTGCATTGCTGTGAATTTTCTTTTCAAAAAGTATTGGCCGAAGCATAATAAAATTCAGTAAAGTCTTGAATGGTATCTGGTTAAATGACCGAAAATAATTTACCGAATTTATAATTTATGTAAATTGATAGAATGCAATATATACAATTAACCGAAGGTAAATATATACGAAATGTATATTTGACAGAGAACACAATTGATCGATTGCAGAATTAACTGATGGTACGTATAAAATAAAAACAACAACTTAACTTTATATGATTTTCCATTCGTCGTATATTTTATTAAAAAATGCCGGAAAGTTGTATTTAAATTCGCTAAAATTATTTTCGATAAATTGTGTATGATGCGGTCAATTTATATTCGGGCAATTTTTGTTGGTCAATTAAATCGTTCAGAAGAACTTTTCAGATGAGAAGATAAATTGGAATTTTTATTTACTGTGATATTTAAATGATGAGCATGGCAACTCTTTGGCTAGGTTGATAGTGAATATGCAAATGATTGATGTTTTTTTTCCAGTAAAAGTAAATGGTTTTTTTTTTTGTAAGGGATTGGATGTTTGTAGAACTTTTACCTCTACTTTGTATAGTACAGTATAGAATAGACTAATTAGATTCCAGAAATGACAAATAACATTTTTTTTTATATATATTTTTATTGGAAAGAATTATTTAAATTTATCTTGCTTGGTTAGTTTTTTTAGTAAATTTCATAAATTTAAATTGTTGATTTTATTAAATTTACAAAATTTCTATTTTCTAAAATTTCAAATTCCCATACTTTTTATTTAAATCGTATTTTCTGTTAAATCTTAAAGATAATTTAGAGTTAGCCATCAATAAAAACCTTCACAAAAATGGCTACAAAGTAAAGAATTAACTGACAACTAAAAGATTATTTAATAATTTTTTTTTCTGACATTTTAGTTATTTCATATATGAATTGAAGATTATTTCATAGTTTCCTTTATGGTTTCTCTATTACCAGTTTAATATAATCGTATTAAATATCGTGATATTTTTAATATGTTCCATACCTTCTTAACATTCCATTCTATTCCCTTTTAAATTCTCATTAAGAAATTCATCATAAATTTAATATTTATTTATTTTTCTGATTATTATTTACTTATCAGTTTTTTTTTTTGGTAAATTAGTTGATTTTAACACAGCGACTAAAACTTCTACGCCAATACAGAAAAATAATCGATTTTTCTGTTTCAGATTCCTTACTATTCAGTACTGTAACTAATCAGGATGATGACACAGTTTTAAATTCTTAAAAAAAATATGCGGATTTTGATTACCAAGAACAGTTTTTCAAAATTGTATTACAATTTAATTCTTGATTTTAGTTCCTATTTGCCTGTTAGATCCTGTTTCTTGCTTAAAATATATTTAATCTTTGTTAAATACATCCTTAGAAAATTTACCCTATTCCTTTTTTCTTTACTGACCTTTAAACATTTATTTTTCCATAGTTATTTTGTATTTAGTTATGAAATTACGTATATATTTATTAAATCCTTGAGAAAACAGCTGGTCTCACTCATTAAAATGAACTTATACATTTCAAATAAATACACAAAACTTATTTATCCTTTTATGATGAAATAACTCTTGAAAATTATTTACATTTGCTAATTTAACACTTACAATTTCTTAAAGAGGGAACATTTCAAAGTAAATTACGCCGCAGTTATAGTAAATATTTGAATTTTCTGGAAAACGTATACAGAGATTAATTAAACCGGTGTACATTTAACGACAATTTATAACTATAAGATTAAAAATTGAATTAACTGAAGTTTCTAAAAATTCTATTTATTTTGTTACCAATAATTTAACAATTTTATAATCCTTAATTTCAGAAAAACCTGAATTTCTTATATGTTTATTTAAATTGTACAATTCCAATTGAAAAACAATTATCCTCTTATATTTAATTGCATCCTTTACATATTATATTTATATATGAAATTATCTCGTTATTAAATTATCTACTCATACAGCTTCCAAATCAAGTATTAGAGAGATATGATAAAATGCATCCCAGACCAAAAAAAATGACACACTTTTTACGAACTTCAATATTATACAAAATAGCCAGAAGCTATAAAAGATTTACGTTACGTATAAAATTGTTTTGGCAAAATACTTAACATAAAATTAATCCTGATTTTTTTTTTAATATTCAGGATTATAAAAAAAAATATTATTTTTGATAGCCTCTGATATTTATATTTTGATCCTTTTTAAAAGATAGTCATTAAAAATACCATACAGAATAGCAAACAAACCCAGCTGGCTGCGAAGGGATAAATAAAAATAAAAAAATATTTTGAATAAAGATACTTGAAAATCACTTAAAAATGAAAACATAAATTTATGATAACAATGGGAATTTAAAATTATATTATGTATTTTTATTATATGCGGATTTAGATTACCAAGAACAGTTTGTGATTTTGTTAATTTGGGGGGACTTTTAAACTATGATAGAAAAAGTTGTTAAAGTTTTTTTTAATTTTTTCATTTCGTTGGTTGATTGGCCAAACCTCGTACCTAGACCATATGGTCCATTGTACCCCATTACGGAACGTTACCCATTTTCACCATGAATCGTTCCATCCTGATAAAGTTTATTAGGTTAGCAGGCTTTTCCTTGCTTACTTCTATTAAATCTCCTGCAAAATAAAAACCGAAAAATTCTTATCTTTATTACACAGAGAAGGACAGTGACATAAATGTCCAATTGTCTCATCATCCTCAGCACAGCCTCTACAAGCAGTTTCCATTAGTAGCACTTAGCACGGCATGTTTACGTAATAGTAAATGTTCCGTGACTATTACTGTGCACAGTCTGAGCATGGGTTTGGTCATATTTAAAATACTTCTCGATTGTTTAGCGTTGGGGTTACTCCAGAACTGCTTTGTGTGGACTATCCGATCAAATCATAATTTTTTCATTTACTTTTCAAAACTATCAAATTGTAAACTGACAGATTACTTACTGTCAGTGTAAATGTAAGCTATGGTCTTTATGAATTTCATAAAGTTTCATAAGATCAATTCGTGGCTGCTAAAGTCAAGATTTAAATTTTCAAACAATTTCTCATGTTTCTGTTCATGAGAGAAGGTTACTTAAAAGTTTATTTTTTGGAAGTTTGTTAACATATAAAATAAGTCTTCTGTTTTAAGTTGTACGACGAATCAACTCTGTTGTCTGTTACGAATGTCCATGTATCGAATTCATCGTACGACAATTTCATTCTATTAATCGTCACGAATTTATCTAATTGAAGGCCCACCAATTGCAGTACAGTTATTGCAATAGTAAAGCAATGCTTCAAAAAACGGTTAAAATATCATATAGGTCTATTAAAAAAAATTGTCCATAATACGGAAGCGACAATGCATAATCGAGTGGCCATGCTATGTAAGATAAAATCTTTTTATGTCTATAACAACAATCACCCATCGGAATATATTATCCTTACTGAAAGATAAGTAGGATAAACTAATTTAACTGCGTATATATAATACTCGTACATATTACGTATCTGCTATATTCCCTAATATTATTGACTTGATCCGCTGGCATCGTTGTTGCTGATTCATTTTTGCCTTTTTCACATAATAATCACTGTTTTTTTTATATTATACATAATAAAAGAATATTAGAAGGAAAAAAATTGTTATTATATTATAATCCTATTCAATAAGGATATGCGGTGCTTAAAAGGTGTGCCATAATAATGCAATACGGAATTACGTAGATAAATATTACGTTGATATTTTGTATATAATACATGAAAAATTAAAAAAAAATTCAGTGTTGCTTTGTTTATATCGGTAACTAAATGAATATAGAATGATTTGTTGAAAATATATTGAAATATATTGTTAATATCCTTTTTAGCAAGGATATGCTAAAGGAGGGTAAACACAATGTATAATCTTTTGGCCATAAAAATGTCATCAAAAATCGAATTACAATAATAATAAAAATTTATATTTACTTAAATATTAAATCATAATTTATTTAAAGATATTTGGATTTATAAGAAATGAAATGTAATTTATTTTTATTCATCATATATTTTTCTTATGCGACACAATTAACAGATGATTTGTTGTTTTGAGACATATATCTTTTTTATTTTTGCAGCATAATTTAATACATAATTCATAAGAATGTCTTAATTTATTTGTCTTGAATAGTTTATGATGTGCTATGCTATAGCATCATATAATATATTTTAAAAGTATAATTTAATGATAATTTATATAAATTTATACAAAGTCATATGCACTGTAAAAAAAAATTAATAATTACAGATTTAAATAAAAAAAAACTGCCTGGTATCACTTTTTTATTAATAGTTTCGTCCATTTACTGACACCCATTCGGATAAGAGCGGTTAGTTTCGGTAATTTTGATCGCTCCGCTCACAATACGACAGATCTTAATGGATTTATAGCGGCCCCTACTAAGTGTCCTTTATTCAGGAGATTTAATAGAATTAAGCAAGGAAAAACCTGCTAATCTGACATACTTTATTAAGGAAGTGGGATGTCATAATTCATGATGAAAATGGGTAACATTTCGTAAGGGGGTACAACGGACCGTACTGGTACGTGGTTTGGCCGCTTCCATGCTCTCCTTCTCAAACAAACTAATTAACCAAGTGTCCTTTATACTGCGAGTTCTTAACAATGCAATATCTTCTGACAGATTTAGCTTTCTTTTAAAAAAACAGGTTATTTATAAAGGTTATTTCTCGAGTGTCGATAAAACTTTAAGGTAACCTACTTCCAACTTCCCTACTGTTCGATCGTGCGAAACTGCACACTCATAACATCATATATGTTCAGATATGATCCTTGATCTCATCACCACAGAAAATTGACACATATATAAATCTTATCAGAACTCAGGAAATAATCACAGTGCCTACTGTATGACGCGTAAGAAGACTTTTATAGAAGTTATCATTAAATGCAAGAGGTAATTAAAGGTGCGTGGCTGTCGTTACTTAGAAATTATTTATTAACAGTGTAATATCATAAAAATTCATATTTTGTCATCATAATTATACATCTTTCAATCAATTTTTTAAGTTAATTTTTTTTCTCTTATTTGATCCATCTGCCTCAGTTCCATGGTGACTGCGGTAATAGTTACAATTAATTTGCCCTCTCGTTGCAAACATTTCAAAGTTTTTTTCATCTGCTCTGGTTTTTTTTATTATGTAATTAAAATTCTGTTCTTTCTGAAAGATGGAAAATTTTTGTTTTTTAAGTTTTGACAGTATAAAAAACAAAACTCAAATTGAGGCCGTCTTCTGAAGTCAAATGTAGTTTAAAATATTTCATGGAATGATGTCATTATAAATTGATATTTCTTGATAGATTTTATTTTTAATAAAATTTATGTATTTGGAGCAAAAGTTGATGAGTACAAATAATTAGTAGACAATAAATTTAAAGTTCATGACAGCAAATTGGAATTTAAACAAATTTCGTTGATCAAATTTTGTGATAGTTTATTATGTGTCTGATGACATATAGGTAATGAATGTTTAGTAAGAGCCTTTAATTTACTATAGATTTTCGTGGTTAGCTATTAAATTGAATAATGTATTAGAAAATAACTAAATTACCTATACATTACACAAGTACACATGTAATTTTTGTTTTCAATAATATTGTAGAATTTTTTTTTGTAAAGGGATTGAACTGCAGGGAATGTAGCTAAATATACTAGAGTCTATTTGGCTCATATGTATTCATATCAAACATTTCATAACCATGTTCGGTAATTCTGGCTTTATCTCTTTCTTTGAAAAAAATTTATATTTCCATAAATTATTTTATGCGTGACATGCGTTACGATTATCGAACAGGTGTTTTACCTAGCCTATAAGAGGACCTTGTCTAATCAGATTTACATGTGACTAATACTACCTCGTTCAGGATATGGCATCTCCAAATCTCCTCCATACCACACATCTAACTCAATGTAGTTAGATGAGTGGTACTATGTAGACTATGTCAAAATACCACGCTTCCTTAACTTTGGTTTTCCATTTTGTTTTTACTAGTTAACGAGGACAAATATCCACTGTTAATTTGGATTGGTTTGTAATTTCGGTGTAACTTCGGTGACTTCACTCTCACTTATCTTTACTTAAAACTAATATTATTATAATCGCTTACAAATATTTTCTAAACATTCTTTACGAATTGTTGCACTTGATGAATGATGATATGCATCTTCTAAAACAATGCAAATAAATGTTAAATTTTCTTAAAATATCTTAAATGTAGTAGGTACATTTTAAGATCGGAATAATATTTTGATAATTAATCCAACCTCATCCAATATTTTACTAAAATATGATGCAAATAAATTCTTTTCATATACTATTTATCATATTAATTATGAAATTAATTCTAAACAATTTTCTCCATTTAAAAATAATTATAAACATTGCTTATACCGCCCATACATTGTACAGGTTGTCAACCGACTTTTAAATTTTCATTACAAATGTCAAATGTCAAAAATAAATCTGTAATAAAAGTTGGGGAAAAAATAATTATTATAATTTATTATTATTTCAATCAATAACAAAGATTAAAAGATATAAAAGATATGTTTATGATAACATAAACATATAAAAACATGTGTTTTTTTGACATAAAACGTTAAGAAACGTAATTCTGATCGTACAACTTGCCCATACACTATACAATTTACAATCATCTGCCAAAGCCAAAGCCACATAAATTAAAATATTTTAATAATTCCTTAACCAATTTGTAAACTGTCAAAATAGTTGTCAACTATTAAATTAAATTGCTTACAAAGGATACGAATTATTCAAGATGTCAACACTTTTATAAACATGTTAAACAATGTACGGGCAGCATTATAATATAAGGTATAGCATCTAGAAAAACACATAAACAAATAAAAATTGATATTGGAATTTGATATTGGAAGAATGGAAAAATAACAAAAATATTCTAATCCAAAATAAAAAAAAAACTCAAAGATCTTTTCACTCAAATTAAATAAATAAATGATTTGGAATTTGATAACAGAGTAAATTTAATTATGCATTTTTATTTATCACTCAAATCAATGAGTGAAAATTAAACTGGAATATAAAAATATAATAAATAAATGGCGAACTTTTCTCTCTGTATTGTCATATTGTATTTGTATTTTGTATATTGTTAAAAATTAATACTGAGATCAGTTCCAGTTGAGTGTTAACTGTGAGATCGTACGTACGTCACGTAAGAAACGCACGCAATTCTATAAAAAAAATATTATTTTTAATTTGTTTGTAATAATATCTTTTAATTAAAAATAAATATCAAAAATAAAATTTCGATATTTTTTTTTTTTAAATAAATATTTATTAAAAAGTTTGTTAAATTTAACAAATTATTATTTATTATTACGGTTTTCAATTTTATCACGCGTTGTGTTAAAAATAAATAAAAATGTTAAGTGATAAATTTTATAAAAAAAAAATTATTAATAATATTACAAAAAAAAATATTTTCTTATTATAAGTAATTTAAAAAAAAAATTATTTGGATTTTATTTTTCTGGTGAACTGCATTAATTTTATTTCGGTGCACATTCTTTTTGTTTAGTTAAAAGATATTCAGAAAAGATATTCACAAAAAGGGAGTGGAGGAGCGAAGGCGTTTAAATACAATCTTTTATAAGCAAGAATATTATGTTGCTTTGCCGCTAAACATAAAAATCCGGTTTTTATGTTTCTCATTTTATATATTATGCTTGTATCTTCGAAAACGTATTTTTGTTCTTCAAAAAAAAACATAAAAGAATTTTTTGTATAATTTCTTTAGATTTTCAGGCTATTTTAAAAAAAATGCGTGTTTTTTTTATATAAGTTCTCATTGAAGAGAAGTGAAAATTTTGTATTAAATCGATATTTATATTGTAAATTAATTAAAATTGCTATATGAAATATAAGTGAAAAAATATTTAAATAATTAATTACCTATTATATGTATACAAAAAAATAAAAATAAGAAAATTGGAAAATTCCATATATAAAATTAAAAATTACAAGTGAAATTATTTAATATTTAATGAAAAATATGTAAAATTACAATTAAAAGTGTAAAATTTCAATATATAATATATTTAAATTAATGAAAATACATAAAATGTAAAAAGTGACAAAAAAAAAATATTTAAATATAGAATTGTTTTAATAAAAAAATCATGTTACAAGCTATTGAAAAAAATACGTCATTTACAACAACATCGACGTCAACATCATCAACAGATTCACCAAGACGTCGTTCAACATTTTATGTACCATTAATTACAAATAATAACGATACTGAAGAATTATCAATAACATCATTACAATCATCATCATCATCATTATCATCAGCATCAATAAATTTAACAACAACAACAACAATTGTTGCACCAGCTGATTCAACAACATCATCATTACAACAATTTGGAAATTTAAAAAATTTATGTGATATTGAAAAAAGTTGTATAGAAAATTCAAAAAATTATCCAAATACTATACAAAACGAAATAATTATTAAAATGCCACCAACACCATGCGGTTTTGAATGGAATTTATTAAGTGGTTCATCATCATCAACATCATCGAAAACAAATAATAAAAAATCAAAAATTCTAAATCAAAATGATGATAATGAATATATAATTAAAACACCATTAAAACAAACACGTTTTAGTAATAATATTATAAATAATAATAGTAATAATCAATTAAATAATAAAAATAATATTATACCAATTAAATGTCATCATCATAATAACACTACAAATACAAATAATTCAAAAACTAAACGTTATGGTATTGTATTGAATGGTATTAGTTTAGATGATGATAATGAAAATTGTATAATTACAACAAATTGTAATACAGAACCATCAATAACATCAACAGCAATAAAATCATCATCATCATCATCATCAACAATAATAACACCAACAAAAATTTTACCAAACGATTCAACAATATTAAATTGTTTAGATTATTGTAATGATGATGATGATTCAGAAATAAGCCGAATGCAAACAAATACATCAACACCAATTAAAATGATGAAATCACGAAGTCGTACAAATATTTTATCAGTACCAATTATTGAACGTAATTTAATTACAACAATTACAACAACACCAACACCATCGAAAACGAAAATTATTGTACGTGAAAAATCAAAAACCTTACCACAAAATTTATCACCATCAATTGTAATGGCTGGCGGCAATTGTAATTCAAATACAAAATCATCATCAACTGTTGGTGGTAGTACAATTAATATTAGTATATTAAATCATAATAAAGAAATATCAAATACATCATCATCAACATCATCAGCAACAGCATCAAATTCAATGTTAATGATATCAAATACATTTCCACCAAAAAATTTATTTTTATTAAAATCAGTACCAAAATTAATGACATCATCATCAACTACAGCAATACAAAATTTTAATCATAAAAATTATTCATCTGATACATCAATACAATCACCAATAAAACAAATATCATTATTGACAGCAACAACATCAATGCCAGTAACAACACCACCAAAAAAATCACTTAGTTTTATTAGACGAGCACATTCAACAAAATTATCAAGAAGTAATTCATTATTAAAATCATTAACGTCATCATCATCGTCATCGGTTAAAGGTAACGGTGGACAAACAATAACAAATTTATATTTAGGTTATGAAGTAAGGCCATTACCATTTGAACGTTTAGAGAAATTCTTTAAATCCGATAAATGTATTGATATGATGAAAGAATATTTTATGATACCACCAATGAATATTGATGATGATGGACAGAAAATTTATGATTTTGATAGTAGAAATAGTTTAAATGGTAAAGATGATTGTGATTTGTCTAGTAGAGATGAAGATTCAAATCATGGAGGACGGAGAGATGATGATGATAATGCTGTACATTCAGGTAAATATTTTTTTTTTAAGTTTGTTTTTATGTGACACGGTTTAATGGTCTTAAAAGCCATGAATAATTTTGATTTTAATGATGCAGTAGAATACCAGTATTTTTGGTTCATTATTTTTGGTTTTTTTTTTTTTGGTAATCGTTTTCCGGTTGAATGACACATTAAATAATATTTTTTGTTGGTTAAGTAAAAATTATTTTTAAGAAATAATTTTATGGTTGAATTCGGTAATGTAGAAAAGCAGGAGAAGTTTTCGTGGACTTATTTAAATCTTGGTAATTCTATGGTTAATTGTCTGAGAATTTAATGAAAAGTTTGTGTTTTTTGTTTAAAAAATATATAAGCGTCCGGTTTATTTAATTAGAATTGGTTATTACTTCTTGATCGTTCCATTCGTTCTTCATATAATCTGTCAAATTGTGTAAGAGTTGAAATTTATGGATTTCGAGTACAATCTGCGAATTTGTTAATCCGAATTCAACAATTCTGACAGTAACATTTTCTTAAAATATTGATTAATGTTTCGAGTTATCTTCAAAAGTTCAAATCAGCTGCTCTTTTTAATCTTATTTCTTCCTTGATCTTAAAATTTCTTTAACTTTTATTTAAATTTGAAATTAACCAGAAAATGTAATTAATTCTCAGTCTTTTTACTTAATCATTTCTCGTTTTCCTACACAATTAATTTTGCTGTCTTGCTGTTACGTACCTAAGAAATTTATTCTAGTGCACAAAAAACTTATAGTATTTTCCATGAATCATTTATATCCTAAAAATGAACCCCATTTTCTATTATCATTATTATAATAGAAGAGAAGAAGAATTACATTTTTTTTTGTTATTCTATCCCTTGAAATGATGACTCAGACTCAGAGTCACAAATACTTTTAATCATCTGGTTCAAATATAGAAGAATTGCTACCGTACTATTTTAGGAAGACGGAAATTTCACCTTTTAATCATTCTTGGTTTGTTTTTTTATGTGTTTGCATGTCAGGACGTATATTAATTTCTTAAAAATAGGGTAGTTTTCATCAAGAGGTAAACAATTGCGTAATTTCTTTGAATGTTAAACGTAAAACATAAAAATAATTTGATCAGGAAAATAAATTATAATTTTATGGTTTGCCTTTATCATAATTTTTTAATATGTTCGAGTATAGAATGAAATTTATAAATGATGACTCATGGTCTTTAATATCTTATTGCTGTTATTCTGATAAGATTTCTTATTATTATTTGTTGATTTAGGTAGCTTTTAGTAGTTGTCTTCAATATTTTTTTGATAATATTCTTTTTATGATGCAATAAAATATTTTTTTGTACTTTGTATTGTCGCATAAATTGTTACTAAAACAATAATTAATAGGGTAGAGATCGAAATTTTTAAGTATTTGTTTAGATATTAGTGAAATGTTGTAGCTACAAAGTTTTCACACCGGATCGTTTACCAATTATTGATTAAACACTGTTTAGGTTAGTAAATTAATTTCGTAAATAATTTTGAAGATAATTAATTCAATAATCTTAAAATTTGTTATGTAAAAGTGTGTAATTTTGTTAAAATATTGTGGTCAGCGTTTGTCATCTGCATACTATCTTTAATTCTTGAAATGCAACGATAAAACATAAATTACAACTTCAACTTAAACTAGCGAGTCTATCCAGAACCTTAATTTAGCTATAGCTACCAATTTTAACAACTATAACATAACAAGTTTAAATAATTTAGACATTACATATTTAAAATTTGTCCAAATCAATTAAGAATTTGATATTCATTCCGAGTGTAATAAACATTTTTTGATAATTTTTTCAAAAAACAAAAAAAAAACTTTAACCGGTCAACTGTCACTTCTCTGTAATCAAATTTTATATAATAAAACATCATAATTGTATGTTCTTTTACCATTTACACTATAGTGTCAATCATACGAATTGTTTTATTTCAATATTTAAAAAAACAACTTCCTCCCTCATAGAGTGCGATATTTCAAAAACAACACTAATTATTGTTCCCAAACTGTCCCTTTAACTTAACGTATTTATACTTGAAAATAATTTTCGGTATAATTTTTCATAAAAACTATAGAATCCCAAAAAAGCGTCAGCTGTAAAACGGAAATATGCACTTATATATCGCCCTGCAATTGCTTCGTGTTTAATTTTTATGTTAAATTTTAATCTTTTTTTACTATACTTGCTTCAATAAAAATTTCAGTGAAAAAAATCACACATTTTTAAAAATAATTTTCACACACTTGTGAAAATGAACTTAAAAATGGTTTTTTATTTTTTTTGAAAGTTCTTTACTTGAAAATGCACGCGTTTTCATTCAAAAAATACAAAAATATTTATTTTTAAGGATTTTTTTTTTTAATATTTACTGCTGATTTGTACTGCCGGACAGGAAGCCTAATTATTAACATTACAATCGTTGTTCTGCCCCACTGTTTTTTCAGGTAGCTAGCTCTCTGGCATATAGTGTGTCGGTAAAGCAGCACAAAATTAAAATGCTCGGTCAGGCATTTTAATTACCTTAAAATTTTAGTAATTACATCGAAAAGTTATAGTAGCAAAAGACTTCCATTTTAAATTGAGCTTGTCCATTCAGGTGATTTCATTATATAGAGTAGATTTAAAATAATTAGAGAATTGGTGATATAGCAAGGAAAGTTTTAAAGAAATCAATAAATTCTATATTTTCGGTAATATATGTGCTATTAAATATAATTTGTTAATTCAGAAGTAATTACAGTAAGAAGTATGAGCTATTATAAGCGTTTTAATGGAATTTATTTAATTGGAGGGGCCGGCATTTTTACATTTTCTTATTATATATTATTATTGAAGATAATTATTGCGTCTATATTCTGAGAAATTAAAGTCGGTTTCCGTTTCTGTTCATTTTCGTAGTCTATTTTTTGGAAACGTATAATTTTATTGAGAATAATTACGAAAATTATTTAATTTTAATATAATGTAATTGAATTATTAAGTGTTATATTTGGTTTATTTTTTGTATTAATAAAATTATTACTTTAGTAATGAACTACTGTCAATTCCAAATTATATGTTCATGTTCATAAGAATTTTTTAATATTCATATTTTTATTTGCCTGTTATTGTCAATAATATTGCAGGAACATCATCCATCTCACAATGTTGTTAAGATTATGACCTAACCACTTGTGTTATATAAATTATTACAATTGTCTAAGTTTCATTGGTGTCAAACTTTCATTCTTACAATTATCAAATTCGAACGTCAATAATAGGAAATAGGAATCTGTCACAAACTCCAATTTCAATGTTAGGAAACAAATTTGATGTTATTTTCTATTTAATGCATAATTTTAATAATAAATATCATGTGCTAATATTGTTTAGCAATACTTTAGAAATTTTAATAGAATGTAATTTAATTTTTTCTAACATATGACATTATTATGGACTGCGGCCTTTCCATTTATACTCCTGAATATTAATTAAATATTAATTATTTTAATAATGAAATTGGATTATGGCTTTAACAGAGTAATTTTCGTTAATAATAGGAAAATATGGTATGTTTTTAATAAAATGAATATAAGTATAAGGGAAAAGCTTTCGATTTCCCTGTGGTATTAAACGAAAAAGTAGTAGTCACCTATATGTCAATAATATAGTCCGCAGTGGCGTAGTCCCAATAGTAGTTCCAATATATTATATATCAATTATTATTATTAAGACAAAATATCGCAGTGTCAATAATAGTGCAATTTCATGATCTATTATTACAGCAATAGAAAAACCTGGTTATTCCGAAAGTAAAATGTGTTACCGCAAAATATCTAACTCTAAACTTCAAAATGGAAGTCTTCTGCATGAATATTGATTATTTTAGGGCATTACAATTAAATTTTTTTAATTTTTAATGAAAAACATATTAAAATATATTCTACAGAATATTACCAGTTTTAAATCATAAATCCCCACGTTAATTATCAAATTATAAAAATTTCACCAAACCAAACAATAATGAACTTATAAATTTCGAATTTAAGTTTTTTTTTTCTCTTGTGATTAGGAATTTTAAGCCCTAAATATATTTAAAAAAGAATGATTAACACTAATTGGCTGGTTTATATATTTTTCTTTATAATTCTATAAATCTAACATAAATTACCAAAAAGGTAACAAAATATTACATTCCATTCTAAATTAATACATAAAATATTCATATTTCTTTATAATTATTTATTGATCATAGATTTTAAACTAAAGAAAATGTAAAACTTATTAACAAAAATGAATAACTTTTGATTATACTTTTATCTTTATAATATATTTTTTAATAACATTTTTTTTTTTGTAAATTAATTACCAATCATCCGAGCAAACCGTTACACTCTGCTATTATATTAACCTATAATCTGAAAAACAAATATCTTAACTCTAATGCTGTCCATACATTATACTACATGTTTATTAACGTGCTAACAATTTATTCAACCTGTATCGTGTGTGGTCAAGTTTACAACAGATTGACAGTTGACAAATCAGTTAGAAGAATTATTATTTATTGATGATTGTAAACTGTATAATGTATGGGGAAGTTGTAGAATCAAAATCACATTTCTTGACGTTTTATATCAAAAAAACATTTTTTTTATGTTATCAATATTTTGTATTGATTGAAATAATATTATATTATAATTATTTTTTATCCAACTTTTATTAGACATTTTTTGTTTTGACATCTGTCACTATAAAGTTCTTATGATGTTTCTTTACAAAAAAAAAAAAAAAACAGTTTTTTGACGGTTTGTAATTGTAAACCAAATTGAAATGTGTCCAGTGAAAATTTACAACCCTGTTGACAACATGTTGATAACCAGGTTGTAAAATAATGTATAGGCAGCATAAAATTTAATAATTTATCTAGCCGCCACACTTCTTGAACATAAATGAAAACTGTGTTTCTGTATCTTTTGTAACCTATACTCTTACAAAAAATTATTAACATTATAGAAAAAGAATTTTATATTGGAAAAATTCCAGTTTTTATTATTATTATTTTTCTTAAGTTTTTCCTGTTTTTCCAATTGGTTTTTGGAAATTTAAAACTTGTTTTATTTATTATATTAATATATTGTATATTTCTAATGGTATTTTCATTCATTTATTGGCAATAATAATAATAAATATTTTCTTTAGTTTAATCAATCAGTTGGAAAAATTGTAATTTTTAATTTTTCACCTGAATTGATTTCTTATTATTAATATGAAATTTTGTGGTTGAGATATTATTTAAATGACAATTTCCTATTACTATTTTATGTATAATTATGCTATAGACCTTAAAATGTTATAGTAAATTTGAATTTACACTTTATAATAAACATGAAAAATTAATCAAATGTAAATATTAATTTTAAAAAGGAAATGAGAAAATTGGTTTTCATTTGAGGTATAGATTAAATTATAATTAATCGGAAATAGCTTCAAATTTCAGACAATACTTCCTGTACGAGTATAGAAATTAACCCATTAAGAAATGCATAATATTTAAATGTATAAAATTTGTAATTCAATTTTCTCTAAATCTTCTTTTGCCATTGGCTTCTTTTTTCAGTTTATATTTTGGGTTTAGAATCGAAATTTTCCCTGCAATTATTTTTACAAGTCAAAATTGGGGTTTTTCCAAGTGACAAATCTGACATGGAAATGCTATTAATAGTCGTGTTGAGTTTGATAGTGAAATTAATTTATAATAGCAAATAATTAATAATTTTCTAAAAGTTATACTTTTACAATTAAATTTCTAATTAATTCCACATAAAAATTTTGAGATCTGTCGTTGATTAGCAACAATTCAAATATAGATATGGCTCTAAGAATACAATTACATAATTAAGATTTCATTTTTGTATATTCATCTGGTGATTCTTTCAAATTGTTGAATCAAAATTAAAATCATATTTATAAATTTTACAGGCTAGTTCACTTCTAGACATAGAAAAACAATAATTTTTTTTTTCTTAATCATTTCTGTACTACAAAATTTTTATAATCAATGAATTATAAAATTTTAAATAATCAAATAAAAAAATTACATTTGAATTTCTTGTAACAATACAAAATTACAATAAATTTAAAAAAATAAGTAATAATAATTTATTTGTTCGGTTCAATAATTTATTTCATATTTACAATAAAAATTAATTAATTAATTATTCATCCACAAAACCACAAAAATATATTGAATAAAAATCTGCAATGGTGCAAAGTAATTTAAATTAAATCCAAAATGGCACAAACAATCATTGTTTCAGATGTAGCAATTAGGTTAATATACTTTGCATCAGTATTGATTTTATTGAAATCTGTAACTGCAATATAAATAATTCTATTTTAATTTTAACCGAATTTACGTATTTATTGACATGTACTGCTAAGAATCGGAGCTGTGGATAAAATAAACAGGGATAAAACCAACTGGAACACGTTCTTTAACACTGTACCATTTTTTACTGTATACATAAATATAAATCTTGTGACTTGGAATACCAGTTTCTTATAAAAGCAGTTAAATTAGGATTCATCATTAAATACTAAGAAAAGCACTGCCAGTGAATCCTACAACTTCTACGAAACGGGTGACTTCCGAACAATGCTTGGCAATACTAAACTAGCTGACAGACGAGTATTAAAGCGAAGTGCCTGTGAATAATTAGGTTACATAACTACATCTATCACAGCTCTTCAAATTAGGGGTTACAATTGGGAATCTAATACGTAAATATTCATTGTTACGAACGCTAGGGATGTATATAATATGTTAAGAAGTGGAATGAATTGATTTGCCATAATTGTTACATATTATTTTATTTACTATTGCGATCGCTTCCATCTAACGAAACCAAATAAATATGATACAAAATTCTGAATCAATTTTAAAGTCATTTTTATTTTGTGTTTCTACTAGCTATCATCCTTTTTGAAAATTGCTTCATTGGTCAATTAATTAAAATTATACAAACCATCACAATTAAAAATTAAACCCCAATTTACCATTATTTTAACTTGAAAACAAGCCGAAATTATGACCACAAGAAACCAATATGACATTTTTTCTCACAGTTGTCATTTGTCGATTACTTTTATAAAAAAGGGTACTAAGGCCATATCAAACCGAAGCAGATGGTTACCACAAAATTATAAAATTTATGGGAATTCTCAAAAAAAAAATATAAACAACAAAATATGCCAAATCAAAACAAGTTTATAATTTAAAATTATAATATTTATACTTAAAATATTTTTGCAACTACTCATCAAAAAAAGTAAGCATCTGGCCATGTGTTCTTTTGTTATTATTCTGAAGTAGAGTTTTTTTTGCTTGTAAATTGAAACAGTTGCCAAAATGTCAGAAATAATCATTCTGAAAAAAATCCAAGCAAAATTTAAATGGAGGTTCGATAAATTTCAAGTTTATTTATTTTTTGCATAATTTCCATAAATAAACAGGCAATTTTTTTTTTATTCATTGATCTTTTTATATCGATCATTAAAAAAAAGTATCCAATTTCGCGATAAACTCCAGGAAATCAATTTAGCTAAAGTGTAAAATTAGAACGAGTTGATAGTATCTAAATGATTTATGTAAGTTAAGTCGATTCTGCTCCCCCCAACAGAGATAAAAATTTTCATTGGAAAAAATGGACTATAAACAAGAAAAAATAGTTTTTTTCTGATTAAATTTTGGTTTTATATTAGACCACACAGCAGGCTAATAATTTTATTACGGCCTCTGTTTTGTATTTGTAACAGCACCGAAAATATGATTGACGCCAATTTTATGAACATGGAATTCTACTATGCATACTAAAAATATGTTAGTGCCAGGTATAAAATATTTAATGTGAAACCTTAAACAGGTGCTTAGTTTTTCGGTTGTTGAATTCTTTTTAGTAAGGTATGCAAAAAAAAAATGATATTGATAAAATTTTAGGTAACATATAAAGTTAATTAATAAAAAATCGGAGAAAAATTGAATAGGCTCTTAAAAAATGTTTTAATTGCCTGATTTTTTCGATTTCAAAGAATTTAAATATATTTTAATGATTCTTTTTGCTTTGGGATTGGGAAACTTATATTATTAATATTATAATGAGTTAATCAAAATTTTGAATTTATGAATCAGAAATTTTTTAAAAATTTCATATTTTCGATTTGAACAATTGGTATTTGAGTCACTCGTGAGTTTCAATAATTTCTAAATAGGAAATGAGGAATTTATTTTATATAATTTGGATATTACTGTCCAACTAAACTTACCATATTGTATATATATACACCTCTTCCAAGTGTAATTCAGAAAGCATCAATTATAATTCAGATTAGTCAATTTAATTGCAATTAGCATTCATTCTTAAAGCTGTATCTTGATGTACTGTACAGTGTTGCACTGTGCGAGTTCAATTACCTCCCAGTAATATCTATAATATTCTACAAGTAGACCAATCTTTGTTCCATCACGCCAATATATACCTGCAACATTTGGAACCCGAATGTTGCTTAGCATAGGCTTTCACCTTAGACTAAATATTCATATTCGCAATTATAATTGACGCTTTCTGAATTACACTTGGATAAAGTATAGAAAAAATAGAGCTGTGTATCAAAATTTCATAGTTACTAAGAATATTGATGCGTACAGAAATCGGCCAGATGCGGATACATATGCGAAGTTTTGTTTTATGTACTTATACATATACTTATTAATTAATAGAATTTCTTCTCATTTCTTCTATTACAACTCTGCATTTATTCATAATTGAAGAATATTATTTTTGATATTTCTTACAAAGTTTTCTTTTGACAGTATAATTGTTATAATTTGAACAATAATTAACTCCATTAAATAAAATAGCTTCTTCCTTTAACATGTTTGGGCTGTCATAACATTTGAAAGAAACGAATTAGTCTTCTCTTCATTATATATAATTAAGTTTAAAAATTTATTAAGGCAAATTGGCAAATTAAAAGTTAATGATTGTACACGTGATTTTACCATTTTGGTAATTTAAAATTTTGATAACATAATTTTTATATTTTTTGGTCCATAAATTGGAAATAGATTGTTTTTAAATTATTAATGAAAATTAATGATGAAAATTTAATAAATTAATAAAAACTTATGATACAAAAGTTATGATAAATGGAGCAAATATTTATCGATTTCATATTTTTTTGTACATTTTTTAAAATTAGTAATTAAATATTTTATTAATCAGTGTACATTTAGCAAAAACATTAAACCTGACCTTCCACTATCATTAATTAATGACCGTTTAAATAATTCATTAATTGCAATTAATTTAATTAAACAAATTATTGAAAAATAATTATATTTACGTAATATTTTATGGATAAATAATTCACAATGATTAAAACATTTAAATTTTTAGTACTTATGACTAAGGATTAATGAAATAAGTAAAAAAATGACTAAGAAATCACCAAAAATATTTTATATCTTACATTACTAATCAAAATTTTAACAAATTTATCTGCAAAATACCAAATTTAGTAAGAAATAATCCAAAATTAAAAGTGAAATTTGATTTTTGATGTTGATTCGCAATTTGTGTTTTTTTATTTCTAATTTTGTAGTTATATTTTTATTTTAATAAATATTTGCATAACTTTAAATGAAATTAATAATATAAATAATAAAAAAATATTAATAATTTATTAGGGGAAAATAAATTAGCATTAAAATTTTCTCTTTTTACTTGTCATATAGTTTTTTTTCGATATACTAAAAAGGCAATTTATGTTTGTTTTTTAAGAAATTGAAAGTTTGACCATAAAAATGTTGATTAATTTTTACATTTTTACATCTACAAAAACTAATAAAATTTGAATTTATCTTTTTGTTTGTTTCCTTTTAAAATGACATGACAGCTTAAACATTAACCTTGACATTAAGTTGATATAGGTTTCATGTAAACCACATGAAGAAACTTGAAATAAACTATTGCTGTCTTCATATACATAGACTCACTAATTTCCATTTGATGAGTCTAATGAGTTCCATTGTTCACTTTAAATTACTTTAATTTCGATTTAACTGACTTTAATTACAGTAGTAAGATACTACTAGGTAAAAGTTAAATTAATATCAATACATGGGCCACGAATCAAACTGTGACCTAATATTGTAACTTTGGATAACTGCACCTTTCCCTCTGTAATTACTTATGCTGTCCATATATTGTACAACCTGGTTGCCAACGTGTTTATCAACGTGTTCTTTTTTTTGTATTTACAGGATAGTGACAAATGTCAACAAAAAAAAAATCACTAATTAAAGTTGGGTGAAATTTTTTTTTTCTAATTTCATATTATTTCAATCTATAAAAAGTTTTGATAACATAAACATATAAGAACATATGTTTTTTTGACATAAGACGACAAGAAACGTCATTTTGATTGTACAGCTTACAATCATCAACCAAAGCCACATAAGTTAAAATATTTTAATAATTCTTTAACCGATTTTATCAACTGTCAAAAATGGCAGTTAATGTATTGTAAACTTGCCCACAAGCGATACAAGTTGTCAACACGTTGATAAACATGTTGTATAATGTATGGGCAGCATTATAATTTGGATTCAGGTTTTTTAGTTTTTCTTCATGTAAAATTAATAGAAAAAACCAAATTTTTAAATTGCAACATTCAAAATTGAAATTAATTTTAAATTTCTAATTCAAATTATTATTATTTTTTCAATTTTGGAGCTTAATTCGATTTGTATTGCTTAATTCGATCATGATGGTGAACTATTATAACAATTATTTTGGGAGTGCATAAAATGTTAGCCAATAAGAATTATAAGTATATGTTTTCAATACAATAATTACTTCAATAGGCCTACGAATAAGATATAATAAAATTTTGAAATTTCAAATAAAAAAAAATATGTTAAATTAAAATTATTTTTCAAAAGGCACCCAGATTTTAATCTGCTGATTAAATTCAGTTGTTTTTTTCTTTGGTATTTATGTCGTTCAAAAGATCATGAATTTTGTATAATTTGATTGATTATTTTTGATAGCTTATTAGTTAAGGCTGCGCTCTATGTCAGATAATTTATAAGCAAAACAAAAATATGAAATGAAAAATATTTTTAATTAAAAACTACATAAAACTAAATCAACTGAAAACAGATTTTATTGTGTTGAAGTTTTACCTTTTTTATGACCTACAAAATTATAAATATTATTTTTATATTTAATTTAGTTAAGCAAATTTTTTAAGTAAATTAACTCTTTTTTTACAGCTGACTTGATAAAAGTTTGAATAAAAAATTGATATTTTTTATATTTTTTATAATTATTATAATAAATATAAATATTTAAGTAATTATGAAAGTTTTGAATTTTGAATTTATTTTAACAAATTTATATAATCGAAAAAAATTAAACATAGAAAATAATTGATAATAATTTTTTTGTGATATTATGGTATTAAAAAAAAGAGGTGATATTGAAGAAAGTGAAGTTATTTAGGATCAAAATGTATCACTTTTAGTATTTTTGGTATATAAAAATGTTGAGCCAACGAACAGGAAATAATTTGTGTCGTCTACAAACTGAATCATTCAAAATCTGTTTTAAAATTTTTTTACTGGCAAACATTCAAATTGGCTACCCCCAAAAAACCACTTTACTTTATTGACTACAATTATTTATTTAATATCCAGTTTATCAAGCTTATTTGGCATTGAAACAGCAATAAATAAATTTTTCGAATTAAACAATAATATTATGAAATTTTTTATAATTAAAGTAACTATTAACATAAATTTCACGAGGAGTTATGTAATTACTAAGCAGTGTTGTGATAGAAAGACCAGTCGAAAAAAATGATTTAAAATTTAAACTTAAATTATGTTTTCTTTACGTTTTCGACACACAGGTGTGAAGTAGTTTAAGGTCTGATAATGGATCCCTATCACAATTCTGATATGTTGATTAATTGATAAATTTCAAGAAGGAAACCGTTAGGGTTCATACACTTGGGCCATTGTACCCCATGAAACACCTTCATGTTACAAATGTCGTGGTGGTTGGCTGAGCCAAGAACTCTTTCGAACGAAACAGAATTGGTTTCCATCCCAAAACTCCTGTTTCATTCAGTTCATTCATGTAATAACAGTAACACAGAAAGTGTTCAATCGTCTCGGGTTCGTCTCCGCACCATCTGCATATATTTAATTCGGATCGCCGTATCTTAAAGACGTGATCCCTTAACGTGCCCTGTTAAGAGCGCGGTCGCTAGATATACCAAGCTTTTGCTATTCAGATGTGTTAGTGTTCTGATATTTTATATACACGTTTATGAAATGAAATATATTCTGAGTTTATGACTACCCCTTGATTAGTAGCTTTTTTAATGATACCGGAATTTAAGTTTTTACATTTTTTTTTATAAATTATTACTTAATAATTTTTCCTTATCACTATAAACAATTCAAATTATAACCTCTAAAAAAAATTTATATTTTTTGTTTGTTTGTTTTGCAAATATTTAATTTTTTTTTTATGAATTCCATTAATGATTATTAATTTTACAACTTAATTCTAAAACGTAATAATTCAATGAGTCATTTTATTAATAGCATTCGTAATTTGCTGTTGATACCTGAGACTATCTTTAAATATATAATTAAAAAAAAGATATTCAATAAATTTTTATAAATCAGATTCTAATTAAAATTTATTTTTAACTAATCATTCATATTTTTAATATCTGTAAATTATTTTGTAACCCATTTAAAATTTAAGTTTAATTTAAACTTTTCAAATTTTCGACTTCATTTAATTTGTTATTTGTTTATTATTTAATTAAAATGTGTCCACAAAAAAATTATTGTTTATAAAAATTTAAGTAATTTAAAAAAAAAAATGATTTGAAGGTTAATAAATTTTTAATAGCTAATATAAAAAGTTCAAGGTTGTCCGGGAAATGTGTGGGATTTGGGGTGAAAATTGTTAACACAAAAATATTAGTACTAAAAATTAGAAGTATTTGCTCAAATTACTAGATAAGATAAGGTTAGATTTTTGTTTAGGATTTGTTAAAAAACTTTAGGTAACGTCTTATTTAGCTTAGGCACTTCGGAGATCTTTAACTCTGTTTTAGCGAAGAGTTTTAAATATAAATTTGCAATCAGAAATACCAGATTTTCGACAAATTCATCTGAATCAGAATGTGTCAACATTTAAAATTTCTTTTTATGGTAACATGATGATCATTTTAGTCAATGATTCATAAAATTATAAAGTTTCGCTTCTCAATTCTGTTTCAATTCCCCAGTCTTTTGACTGTCACTGATCATACATGATCAAAATAGACTCGTGACATTATTTAATTTTTTGGTCATTTATAATAAATGTGATCAATAATTATTATTTTTTATTGGTCAATCAATAAATTGATCAATCAAATAATTTAATAATTAAATAGATCAGAATTTAACTAAACAAAACTGATGATCAAAAATATATGAATTTTATATTTATTGATGACTCAGAAAAATTTAACTTGAAAAATATTACTTTAAGTAAACCAGCATAATTTTTTATGTCGAAATTGTATATAGATAAATTCTGAATAAATAGATAACAAAAAAAATATTAAATTTATTTTTATAAAAATTAAAATCTGATAAGAAAATTGCGAATTTTTGTTATTTTATTTGAAAATATTGATAAGGATTATCTAAGTACCGATAAAGCAAGATTATTTATAAAAGAAACCATTTAAAATTTAACGAACTTTGAAATATCTATAAATTTTATGAAATTTTAGTATCTAACTAAGAGTGAAACGATTAAATTCGAAGAATTTAAAGAAATTTTTAAAATTAAATTTTTATGTTATTTAAAAATTAAATAAATCGTTTAAACTTTCTAATAACTTTAAAAATTAATTATAGTTTGTATACGGAAATAACAAACAATTTTAGTTACTTTAATACAGAACTTCATAATTAATTAAACGATTTTAAATTTAATAAAATAAAATTCTCATTCTGCCTAATGATAATTACGGTCATGGCAATCAACTAACTGGTAGAGGTATGTCAAAATTCATAAAAATTAATTGAAACCTTTTAGAAAATCAAATTAATAATTATAAATAATAAATTGGTGAAAATCTTTAATGTCCCAAGTAATCTCAACATTCACAACAGCCGAACGCTGTCAAAAAAATTGAACCCATATAAAATGTATGAGATTAGATAAACTCAATGCAAACTTACACAACGCAGAAAGTTCGAAAAATTGAACCCAAACTATACACAGTGCAGAACTTTGACATTTCAAATTCAAAATAACGTTGACGCAAGAACACAACGTTGCAAATATTTTCGTACTTTGCTTTGAGAGTGCTAATAACGTCGTTGTAATGTTGCGTTGAAGCGCGTTGACGTTATGAATGTTGGGAGTAACTGGGGTGTAAGACGATTTTCATTTAATCGGTAATAAGTTTATCGTGGCACGTTTCATCGAGTTCATTAGTAAATTGAAGCTATTTTACCAGAAAATTATAAAATTAAGATTTATATTGGCAAAATTTAATATTTAGAATTAATTAATTTTCCGGTGAATTGAGAACCGCTGATATTAAAAACTGATAAAATATGGCAATTCAAAATAAATATTTAAATATTTATATTAATTAATAATCGGTAGTTGTTTAAAGTTAATGTTAATTATGACCTTAAAGTATAACTTTCGGCAATCACGGAGTATTTTACCTTTAGGGTATACTATCGTATTTAAAATTATCAAATTGTTATATTAATTAAAATAAATTAGGCCGCCAGGGGAATAAATCACATAATTTATATGTTTTTTAATTAATTACTAAATTAATATTTTTAGTGCTAAAAGACATCAATTTAGAAAATAGCCTAACAGAATTGATATGCCTATAAAATTATTTATATAATTTTTTCTTTTTTGCAGTTTCTATCAATAATTTTTACTGGCTATGATTATTATTAAGACATTTACGTTTGTAATTTAAATTTTAGTATCAAAAGTGTTTAAATATTAATATATAAAATATTCCTTTTTTGCATAATTGAGCATGTTTTGTGTCATAATCATAAAAATGTAAATTTATCTAATTTATGTCATAATTATAAACAGATTTTTTCTTTATCAAAAATAACATAATTTTAAACTGTTAATTAAAATCATAAATTATGAAATTTTATTTTACATTTTTTTTTCGTTATACTAAATAAAATTAATTTTATGCTTTCGTAATTTAAATTTCAATACATTTTCCAGTTTTTTTTAAAAGTTTTTACGTTTATGGCGATAATTTATAAAAATTATTTAGATGACTAAGTAAGAAATTTGTTAGATTTCCTATCAATTCAATTTATTTTGAATATAATCGAATATAATTTGTTCAACACCATAAAAAATACTTTATTTTAATTTTTTCCAATTGTGATTTAAAAATTATTTAAATACTATATAAAAAATTCTTTACCTTTAGGTTAATTTGTAACAAATTCATGAAAATTACACGGTTTTTATTTTCATAGAAATTGTTTTACAATAGTTAAAAAAAAAATTACTAAACTTTCACTAAAATGTTAAAATATTTGACAAAAAATCGTGACTTTTAAATTTATATGTAATATAAATATTTATAAATTTATGATAAAAGCAAAATAAAATAAGTTATGTTTTTGGAGTGGAATATTTTGGATAATATAAAAAACAATTTTTTTTTAGATTATTTAGTTGCCGAAGATCGTAAAAAAATATATTTATAATATAATTTTGTCAAATTAATAAAATTATCTTTTATTTTGGGCAAACGTTTTAAAAGTTTCCATAAAAATTATTTGGTATTGAACAATTTCAGGTTAAATTCATTTCTTGTCAAATAACTACCTTAAAGATCCTTTACAAAATTTATTAGCTCACAAAATTTATATAGGTTTATAGACCAATTAGCTCTACAAAAGATTTATATATTCTAATTAGGTAAATACAAAAGTGAAACTTTGGACCGAATTTATAAACCACACATAAACTTAAAACTCCATTTCGTAAGTGTAGATTTCGTATTTATAAATAATAGTTATAAGACTTTTAAGTAATGCTTTAAGTAAACTTAAGAGTACAATTACGAGCTTCGTACATTTTTTGAGATTAGGTTTGTTATATAACCTCAAAAAATATACGATGTGTCATCAACCAACATGGTCGACAGCAAGCTAACCTATATTTAAAAAAAAAATAAACATAACCTTAATGGTAATCATAACCTCAATTCAGTTATGCTATCAACAATGTTTCCAACAAAATAAAGATAAATAATTGTAAATATTTAAGTTTGCTTCATAAATTCGAAAATAATTCGTACACTTAGCTAATACTTAAGACTTAAGCAATTGGTAACAAGAGTTTAGTACTTAAGTAACAAGGGTTTACAAATTCGGACTTTAGTAACTAACACAATTAGTCTAATACCTTATTTATAAAACACGCAAACAATCAAGACAAACAAAATAAAGAAAATTAGGAAATGTCAGAATGTTAAGAATTATTTATATATATAGGGTTTTTAGAACATATGTCAGAAACGTCACAAAATGATCTGTCAAATGATATTATGTTTATTTTAAAGTCCTTCTAGTAATACGAAATAAAATGTTAACAAAAAATTAAAGTTAATGTAACCTTAAATATTCATTCGTACTCATCTTATAAATATTCCATTCCCTTGTCATACCTTTTAACTTTTACGTTTCCTAACCTTTTCTTAATTTTTTATTGTGTCTTCTTGCGTATGTTATAAATCCAGCTTAAGTCATTTTTTTAACATAAAACATAAATTTAATATATAGAATAGAAGTATTTTTAATTTCAGTATGCAAATAACCCAGTTATACAAAATTTAATTATACATTTTCATGAGAAATGTAAATAAAATTTATGTTTTTTAACATATATTTCCAATTGACTGACAATAATTTTTGTTTTCAAGTATTCTTCATTTAATTATTAAATTTGTTTTATTTTTAAAAATATTACAGTTAAAAATAAATATTTATTATTTCAATGTCTATAAATTGTTTCAAATAATTATTTTACAGTCAGTTTGTTACCACTTAACATATCTATGTTAAAAAAAAATGTTAAGCCTAATTTATAAAACACGCAAGCACACAAGAAACGCGGAAGTTAAAGAATGTTTAGAAAGGTTAAAGTTTTAAGAAACGTACGAAAGTTGGATTAGATTATTTTAGATAAATAAAGGGTCGTTAAGGCAGAAATACGAACAACCGCCTTCCTACACTACGACCGACCTCAGTACTTATTCTATTTATATTTCTTCAGTTGATACCCAAGCTTCTGTAGAAGCGAGTCGAATTCGCAGGGGATGTTTAGCGCACAGAACCGACAGTCCCTACTTTACTTCCAAATTTTCCGATTTTGTTTAAGCAATATCTAAGTGCACACTGATCTGTGATCAGGTGAATTATTGTACGTAGCTCGGTTTTTTTAAGTGTGAAGGCTTCTTTAGTTCTTTTTTTTGACGTATGTATGCTTGGAATGTTGTTCCAGTAAATGGATTTTACGTTATTTTCCGATTCTGTGATTTCCTTCAAAATTTTGAAACTGCCGGTCCGATAAATTAAAGTTAATTTAACCTTAAACATTCTTACGGAATTCGTAACGAATGCATTTTATAAATATTTCTTCAGTTCATTCGCATTTCATATGTACCTTTTAACGTTTACGTATCTTAAAATTTCTAACTTTTGTTAGTGTCTAGCGTGTTTTATAAATTAGGCTTAAATTTTAATTTTACAAAAAAGAAATATTATTTTTTTATTGTTTTTGTTCAACTTCTTTCAAATATTTATAAATACAAATTATAATTATTTACAAATTGGGAGTGTTTATAAATTATTACATTCGAAATATTTTCTGATTATCACATTTAATTGAGTTATTTGCTTTGTTGTCGGTTTTTATTTTTTGCTTATTTGCGATTATATAATTTATTTTGATGGTCACCCTATGGAAGAATGTATAAAATGAATACAAAATTACAAATTATATTGAATTTCTATTGATTTTAAAAAACGTGTTCGATTAGAAAAGAAAAACTAATAGAAATAACAAATGAATTTAATGATTTATTGTCGTCCGGTTATAGAAATATTTTTGTTCGAATTGAAAATTTTAATTAAAAAATCATAATCATAATTTTTCGTATTGTGTTTTATTATCAAATTTATTATTATTTGACTAATATTTGTCAAATTACACATAAATTTTATTAAATAATATAATTAAATAGCAAAAAAACAGCCCCAAGTAGCAAAAAATCGATTAAAAATATTACTTTATAATTATCACTTATTTTATAATTGTTATTAATTACATAGTATTTTTACTAGGGCGCTAGATGCAACCACCCTGACTTTCAAAACTCAGTCGTATTACCTTTATTTTTTCATAATTTCACACGAATTACAGAGTGAGAATATTGAAGTGTACTGCTTGTCTAAAAATGATTCGTATATATTGAATAAAGTATGTTGTTGGATGGGTTCTTTGGCACTTTATTGAATATATGTTCTCTAATCTGGATAAATTTCTGTAAATTTAATAAATGTTGAGACATTGAGACGTCGAACTCTGCATCAATATTACAGCGTGGCGACTCATTCAATTTCTTAAATGGATGAAATCAATTTGGCCGGCCTGATATCAATTAATATCATACTGATTAAAACTAGTGTAACATGCGTATAAAGTGACGCTTATGAACATTCTGTATTTTGACTTCAATAGTAATGTATATAATTTGTAAACTTATCGAAAAGTCCTAGACTTAATATGTAATACGTGTTTAAATATATTTTGAGCATATGTCATACATAAATTATGTAATTATCAAGCTAATTACTTTAACATTTTTTAAAAAGAAGTTAAATAATTATTCAATTTTATTAATATTATGTGATAGCTTACAGCAGTAATTAATATGTGATAGTTTAGATATTACGCCAATTGTGCTACTTGGGTAAAAAAAAATAATACATATATTCATTTATTTTTTAATTATATATTTTTCTTGTTTTTTTTATACTTTAAATTACCTAATATTCAATTTATATATGACAAATATTGTCATTGACATAAAGTATTATTTCTTTATATTATTGAATTTATATCACTTATAAATTGAATTTATTGAATGGTAAATTCATTTGTAAATTTTATTCATAATAAAATTTATCAAAATCAAATCGATTCATAAATGAAATTCAAAAATGATTTATATTTCATATATAATTATTAAAAAATTAAAATATTAATTTGTTCGATATTTGTCATCGCGCCATTTTTATTTAGGTTACCTTGAAAGTTCGATGGAAAAATGAATGATAAGAAAATTATTATATATATATATTTGTAAATATTTTAATATTTAATTATCCATATAAAAATTAATATTTTTTTTTTCTAATTAACATTTTTATATTATTGTAATAAAAAATTATACGGTCAATTATTAGAAGTCACCCGGAACATAGGTCAAATCAATTTTCTAATCATTAAGACATTTAAATTTCAAATTTTTAACATTAATTATAACTTTTTAATACATTAATTCTTATCAGTTTAAATAAATTTATTTATAAAAATTGTATTTTAAAAATACATTGTAAAATGACATTCGAATATAAATTTATGTCGGCCAGGAACACTGACTTTTTTTTCTGATTATAGAAGAATATTTTCATTTTTATTGAGGCTAAAATATGATTAAAAAATAATTTTTATATTTTTAAGTTAATTTTTTTACTGTTCTGTTGTAAATTGACCATGTAATTTTGATAGAATTATATAAAAAAAAAAAATGGTTATAATTTATTGACCGGAAATGAGTTCTAAAGAAGTCTAAGAAATTAAATTTTATTTCGAACTAATTTATATAAAGAATATTTTTTTAAATTATATATAAATTTAGGTTAATTGATAATTAATTATTTATTTTTCTTGTTTATTTGCAGGTATGTGTCTTGATTTTGACAATTTGGATGGTAAATATTTGATATTAATTTAATAAGAAATTGGTAAAAGTTTGTAGTCTTGAAATATAATTGGACCTAGTACAAAATACTATTGAAATTTTCAAGTTTTTGTTGTGGCCGATTTATTTATGATTACTGTATGGTAGCAATTACATCCCACTGAGAGTATACAATGTTTTTCAATATAAATTATTTCCATATTTCATTTGGATTCGAAAGGACAAATTGTTAAAATTTAGTGATGCTGCACTTTTAAATGTGAAATAAAAATAGCTTATAAAATTATTTGACATTAATTTCAATGTGTGCAGAGATAGATAAAAAGTTGAAATCGAGCGAACTTTTCCGTGGAACAGAGCCTCACAATCAAGTGGCTATAGTTTATATACTCTCATATATTTCTATTTTTCGACATTTCAAAACGGTAGCAATACAGTAGCAACGGCGAGAGTAACTATCTTCAGCATTATAGTCACATAATGCTAAAAAAATAATATTTATTTAAATATTAATCACTTGTTGATTCAATATTCAACATAAAGAACTACACTGTTAAATACATAAATTAAATTTATTAAATTTTTAATATTTCATAATTTTTCTGATAGTATTAGTCAAATATGTTCGGTATATGAGATCAATGTCACTCCGTGGCCCATGTTGCCGGAAAACATTTATTTACCAAATTCCATTAAACATAATCAATAATAAATAAATTTATATTTTTATGTTAATTTATTCAAATAAAATTATTGATTTATATAATTAATTAATAATTCTTTTAAAAAGGACTTTAACCTTTTTGAAATATTTTTTTTTACATAATTAAATTACATAAATAATAAAGTGTTATTATTTCATGATTTTGAAAATATCCTTGTATAAACAAGATTTTTCTTGTTTAAATTTATCCTTCCAAATTATTGATTATTATTAATCATGCAGCAAAAAACTAAACTAATTTATACTGCACCATTCAAGCAAATTATACCTAAATTATCTTTTTATAGATTGCGCAGCATGTGCAAGTATTTTTACTTTTATTCCTTTTTTGGGCTCATAAAACGAAACTCCTCCAAAAAAAAAACTTCAACAATTTTTATGCCTGAAAAACTAAATATATTCGTAAAATCAAAACATCTGCCCATCCTTCAACCGAAAATAATGATACTAAGAAGATATATATAAATTTAACAATCAACAAACAACATGTGGCCAGGCCAGTAACGTTTTTTTCTTTTCATTCTCTTCTGTACCGTGTGTACAGCGTACCACCACATGATATTCGTTAATGTTAGCAAGCCGTACACATTCATAATATATCTTCAAGCTATATAGTTTTAGTAAAAATACTGAAAAATTCATGTTTTGTGGAAGAAATAAACATAAAAAAAAAAGATTAAGTAGAATAAAAACAAAAAATTAATAAATTTTAAAAAAAGCCGCGATAAAAAATTTGTTTACTCCATAAAAAAAAGACACATTTTTATTTTGTTTTATAAGAAAAAGACACTTGGGATTACCACCACTATAAGCACCATAACAAAAAATTATACATTGGGCAAAACGAGTAGCCAGATAACTTCAATAATAATAATAATAATAATATTTTGGGCTCTGTATTCCAATTTTAATATAAGAAAAATGATTCTATTAAAATTATCATAATGACTGTTTAAATGACATGTCGAGATTATTGTAAGGTTCTTTCACATTTAATGTGAGTCCCCGGGTCGCTTAAAAGGAAGAATTTCATTTATTTTAAAAGTTCATAAAAAATTGTGGAATTTGTTTACAATAATGGAAGGGGTATAAATTGATTGAATTAACAAGAATAATATTTTAAGTTTTATGGTGGTACAGAGTAGAAAATTTAAGATACAAAATTACATAAAAAAATTGTGAGTTCGTTACTGAGATACTGGTATTCGTGATAGTTAAAAAGGAACTTAAATAAATATTTAAGTCCTAATTGTTATTAAGTGGTAATTATATTAAAATTAAATTATATTATTTTATATGAGCATTATTCTAAATTCAATCTTATTGGGTTTATATCCTACTGAACACTGCTGTGAATATATTAATTACAATAATATCAAATTTTGGAGTTGATCTTCACCATATCACGGATCATATCACCACTTGCGCTGACATAATAAAAATTAAATTTTATTTGAATTCCAAATTATACATTGATCGTAATTTGCTGCTAGCGGAATATTCGACAATGATATAAATAATTTAGTATTAAATAATTTAGTATAACATTTACTGAAATATTGTGCCTTACAATCAAGCTCTGAAAGAGGTTTCGAATTGCAGCACCCAATAAACTCATCATCAGATTTGCTGCAATTTTGAAATCCTTTGACTTACTAACTAGACAATTCCTCAACACATTATCAGAGTTAGTTATGAAAGTGGTATCGCTATGTGAGGCTACACGTATATAACCTAATTATGGTTAATTTTTATTATATGCAGATGCACGAATTGGCATGTTTACACGAACTACTTACTAAACAGATTCTTTTTTTTTTGTATATTTCCAGTCTATGCATATAAATCTTTTTATCATAAATAAACCACCCTCTTTATTTCAAAACTCAATTATTTACCCTCTTCTCTATAGCTAAGCTATACTATGCCAAAATAAATATGGTCCATATTAAAGTAATGATTTTATTTTCACAACATGATTTTCATTTATTCCAATTATGTTGATATCACATTAGATTTTGTTGTCCGAAAAATGCAATAAATTTCCAAAAATATAATAAAAATTGCAATTTTATCTTTAATATATTTTGATATATGACCGATTTAGATTGTTTAGAGACATCACATAATCTCCAATTGTGGCATTGGCAGACGCCCAGACGTATTTATATAAAAACCAATTTCAATATTTCAAAATAAATTAAGGAAAAAAGGATATATAATAAATAAATATTCATTTTAATGGTTTTGTACATACTTTACCACAATATATTTTATCATCACGTACACATATAATATTTGTTAGCCATTTTGTTGGACAAACAAATATTTTGCGGTTAAGAGAGCAGCATTTAATAGAACAACAGAATATTAATATTTTATATATACATACATATATTGATGACCCTTTTTGAACAACGTATATATACATTTTAATGAAAAAAAAAAAAAATAACAATTTATTTCATTGCATCCATTGCAGTCTCGGTTATTGAAGTTACCATTAAATAGCTATAGGTCATAAACAACAGGAAAAAGAATAATATTTCTGGCACATGATCAGAGTATTTAATTCCTGCTTGAATAAAATTTACAGTGCATAGAAAAAGGATATTCAACTGGAAATGCTTATAATTTAAATTAAAAATTTTGATCAGGAAATAGACTGAAAAATAATTTCTAATTTTTTTTTAAATTATTTAATAGAAATGATTTTCCGGGAAAAATATTTATCTCTTCCTCTTAAATCATTTACCAGAATTATGAATTATTTTGAAATTTTGTTACCGAAATTAATAATGTTTATTGAAAAGACCACACAAGTAGATAGGGTCATTGAATAGGGTTAATTGTCAGTTTTTCATCATAAGAGAAAAATATTCCATTATTGAAAAAATTTCATGACAGTATTATTACGGATTATGAACATATTTTTAACAGTTTTTTTTTTATTAAAATACAGAGTGATTACGGAAAATTTGACTATATAAAATAAAAGATTTAATTCGAATATTGAAAAATTATAGTTTAAAGAATTAAAAATTTAATTAAAATTTAGCTTAATCATTTGAATTAAATTTAATCATTTAGCATATTTTGAACAATTCATACTGTTAATCTATTTTGACATTGACAGGTATTATTAACAAAACTGACAGAAGTGCAAGAATTGTTCAATAATCTTGATGTAAATTTTTGCTTAAGAAGTTATCATAGATTGGAATTATGTTTTTAACATAAGAAACTCAAAAACAATTTTTCGATACATTGGGTTCGGTCAAGAATTTAGCAGTTGCGCAGTTTATGCAGCCTCAAAAAATTTAAAAGCAGCCAGTATGCATAAATTTTGACTGTATATTTACACGACCGGATGCAAATTGTCCATATTTGACACTAAAAACTATAATTCTTCAGAATTATTATCAACCATTTTGTGAATGTAGTATACACGAACGATAAAAAAAAAAATTACAATTCAAATTTTTGCACACTATCATCGCCGACTGCAATATCGGCAACTGCTGCGCTAGTATTCTGAAATTTAATCCCACAGATTGCGCTGCTTTTGCTGCAAATCTTAATTCATGACCGACTGACTGCAAAAACTGAGCAGGGACTGAATTCTTGATCAAACCCATTCTCACTGTAGTGTCAATTTTTTGACAGTTTGGGTCAATTTTCGGTACCTTTCTAAGTTTTCTCTCAAAAATATTAATCTGACAGAACATATCAAATACTTACACTAAAATAGATTGAAAGTACAAACAGAAAATGCACAAATTTTCTCTTAATCACTCTGTAATATCGTTCATAATTTATACATAATATATTGCATTTTTTTTACAGTCCATAAAAACCAGCATTATTTGTATACAAATTTCCTATATGGTTCGTTCTGTATGTCAAAATTATTATTATTAAATATTTAAAAATTCCTATCTAGCTTCATATAAGTGTAAATTTTCAGTTCTTGTCAGTTTTTAGGGCGTTTAATATATAATTTCTTTTGACATATTTCTCAGCTTGGTCATATATAAATAAATATTATTATTATTTTATCAGTAAATCGAAATTGTTATCAACACAAACAACATTTTTTTTATCTATATAAATATGTTCGACATTGTTATTTAGATTATGCTATCAATAATATTCATTTTATATTCGTAGATAAACTTTTTTGTTGAAAAAAACGTTAATACTCTACGAATCCCATCAGCCAACAAAAACACGGATATATTTTTGATATTAAAATATTTCAGTTTTTTTTATTATTTTTTTGGCACTCCTCAACAATTCAAAATATTGTATCAAAAGAATTTTAAAAAAAAGATACTTTTATGTATTCAGTTGTTACGAAAAAAAAAAGGTTTTATAGTTGAGATAAACTAATGTTGTTTTGGATTTAGTTGATTAATGATAAGATTGTTTTTGTATACATAATTTAAAATCAATTTAAAATATTTAAATTATAGATTTTATTGAAGTTTTAGTAATGATTTGTTACGTTAATCTACCCATTCTAGCTATAAAATAAGAAATATTAGTTTATTGAAAATATTGATATTTTTGATGAACAAAGAAGTAAAATTTTGTGTTGACAAAATTAAAGTAAATATTAAAGTAAATATTAAAGTAAATATATGATAGAAAACGAAGATTAAACTTTTTGTTGTTCATTGATTTTTGAATAAGATTATTTAATCCAATGGCGGAGTTAATTTAATAATGACAAACAGAATAAAACCATTGACTTTTTAAGCTAAATCCTTTACACTATCCGGTTTTTCCATGCCTATGTTTGTCGGTTAATTGTACAAGCAATATTTTACCTAAATAGCTTGAAGTTTGCGGTGAAAATCATAAGAAATTTAGAATTCGATCTTGCAGTGTTATTCGTTCGTTTAGCACAGTGATTCCCAAACTATGCATCGCGACACATCACTGTGTCGGCAAGTATTTGTAGATGTGTCGTAAAATTTTACAGAACATTTTATAAAGGTGTTACAAACAAACGAGATCAATAATTATTTTCATACATTGTTTTTTACACCAATCATTTTCTTAGTTTTCTAAGAAAATTGTTGGTAATTTTTTTTATTCTAGAACGTGTGAAATTTTTTTATAAAGAATGGTCGTGTGAAGATTTGTGTTACAAATCCATTTATCATATCTTCATGAATGTATTAGGTTTTATTTTCCCTCACTCATCGTTAATGAATTTGATAGGGTTCGTAATCCTTTCGGTAATATATACAATAAATTCAAGTGTTAAATTGGTAGAACAAGAACAACTGATTATAATTCAGACCAACCAATGAAATTCATTTAGAAAATTTCTGGATTAAATTTCGTAGAACTTGTCCAGAGATTGGTAACAAAGCTATTGATCTTCTTTTGGCGTTTTCCACGACATATTTGTGTAAAGTTGGATTTTCAACACTTACGAATATCAAAAATAAGCATTTTAATTTTAAGTGTTGAACAGGAAATGCAAGTATGTTTGTCAGCAATTCGACACAGAGTTGAAAAATTGTGTGCAAAAAAACAAGCACATTATTCTCATTAACTAATTTTTATATTATATTACCTATGTATGTTATTTACAAATAAATTAAATAGTTTTACCGTGCAATTGTTGAATAATATTTGAAACTTACTTGAATTTTATGCATTTAAGATATTTTAAAAAAAATTAAATTAACTGAGTGTCGCGATAGTAAATGAACAAAAAAGGTGTGTCGCCAATAAAAAAAGTTTGGGAATCACTGGTTTAGCATATTAAACTTTTACTAAAACTCATTACAGATTGGATATGAAAAAGTTTTATTTTTTTAAATACATGTAAACTGGTAATTCAAATTTCTGGAACTAGGGAGCATTACATTCCTAAATTATACTTTAATATATTGGACATGGAAAATTAACTTAATCTCATAGGGGTTGAGTATTGCAGGTCGTATTCAAATTATTTTTTCTATAATACATATTGCATACAATTTTAAAGGGTATGCTATAATTGTATCTTTGCCACTGGTCAAAAAGCTCATAAATACTGTATAAAGGAATTTGACTGCATACATTCTACAACTAACCAACTCCATTTCAGTAAATGCGGTGTTGTGCTTATGGTTACCAAAAGAAAAAACTATATTTTTTTATTGACTTTACATCTCTTTAAAATTGCGGTTGTTAGGTTTAGTTAGTTCACTTTCTTTGGTCACTGGTAATTTGTAAATAAATACCTTAGCTAAATAATGTGACTTGTCATTTCAAAATTTTAAATTTAATTTTTCATATTATAATTTTATGGAAAATATGAAAAATTATTTAATATTATAGTTCAATATATTAAATTAAGCATAATTGCATAAATAATAATTCATCTCAATTTATTAATCCACACCAGTAAAATATAAATTTCTTAATATGATTTCTTTAAATTACATAAATAAAAGTTTTCAACATATTAATATAATTTTATATTATGTATTTATGCTTTGTGTAATCTTGTAATATAATCTGAATTATTCTTATTTCATCTTTCTGGTTTTATTTGTTTTTTTATTTTTTTACTTGCATAATCGCTGCGGCACATAATTTCCTCAATCTTTTTTTCATTGCTTACTTCTCCGTCCTTCGTTAACAATTTTATTAATAAGTTTTATTCGCACTCTGTTCACATATAAAAAAAAATATTTATTTTACTTACTGTGCTCTAATATAGTTTAATTTTTATATATATTTTAAATTAAATTAAATATGCAAAAGATTATTTTAAAATTCAAACTATGAAATCCGAATACTTTATGAGATAATTTTACTTTTTGTTAGACGTAGATATCAAAATTCCAAATAGACCACGTCGGTTGTCGCCAACAACGTTTCACATTCGTTAAATAATTCTTTATTATTGCTGTATTTTGTCAAGGCATTTGATGCTTTATATATTTCTGACGATTGATATAGATATTATGTATTAGGAAAATCATAATTGTAATTTCAAATTTTTTATTCATTCAGATCAGCAAAAATCTTGAAATTTTAAATTTGTTAAAGGTAGATTTACATATCAAAAATTTCAAAATATTTGACTTCAGGTATAATAATACATCAGCATATTTATTTTTTGCAACACCACTACAGCCCAAATTGAGCGTTGACCTCATCTATGTACCTCTTTGATGAGTCCCTATATTTTCTTTTCAGTTGATCGTCCGAAGTAGAAGCGTCACGTCAGCTGTTACTGCGTCTGCCTATTTGGAATTAGGTTGGCCGAACAAATTCGGCTTGGTCTATTCGCTTCAATTTTGCATATAAAACCTTTCTTCAGAAGCGGTGATCTCTGGCATGCGCTAGATGTATTCTGCATTCTGCCCAATTCCAATCTAAATATTTAAATTAGCTAGTTATGGGTCGTCATAAATTTAATATAATTCATTGTTGTATCTTACTCACTTCCATGGTTTATCAATGTTTTGTATAACTTAATTTAGTTTATCTGTGATTTTGTTGATTTCTTCCATTTCATAATTTTTATTGGTTATAGTTGACTCTAAATATTTGAATTTATATACTACATCAATGTTGTGAGAACCTATTACAACTGTAATTACAACTGTAATCTGTCAATAGGTACCCTAGTTTGCAACATAACTTTTGTTTTTTCTTCACTTTGATTATAAATCCTACTTCTTTGGCTGATCTGGCATGTCCTGGCTCCTGATTTTTTACCTTGTTTAACCGTTTATCAGCTTGTAAAAATTTGTGATTTCTATTATGTATTACTCGTCATTAATATCCCAAGTAAATATAAATTATCTGTCCTTTTCGAACGTATTTAATTGTCATATTTCTACAAACATGTCTGCATAGTAAAACTTTGGCAGCCAATAAATTTCTTAAATATGCAAATTCACCTTTACAAAAATAATTCAAATTATAATACCAAAGTTTTTTATTTGTTATCTTATTTTTTTTATCTCACGTGAACAATAAATAATTTATAAAAATCGCGAATAGAATTTGAAAAATCTTTTTTTTTTTGTTCCCGGTACTAAACAAGACAATTCAGCAGAATTTACTAATAATTTTGTTATTTTTTACTTGATTTTAAGGAATATTTTTAATGATTTTCTTTATATGGTATTTTATATAAAGGGAAAGTCATTAATCACGAATCTGTCAAAACAATTATTAATCATTTTTCAATTATATAACCTAAAAAAAAAGTTTTTTTTGTTTTTGTTGTAGAGAATAACAAATTGTTTTTCATCATTTAACAACCTGTTTTACAGGTTTTCTTGTATTTTTTCATCTTAATTTGGTTCTTATAATTTCTGTAGACAAAGTTCTTGATATAAGAGAGTTCAGTATGTAATTGATAATCTAAGATCAAACCTTTCAAATTTAGAATTAATTGAGAATTTTGAAATGGATATCAACACTTAAAGTTATTCCTACCAAGTTTTATTCGAATCAATGGTTGCCACTGCATCATTGTCAATGGCTGTCAATGGTTGCCACTGCACCGCGTTCTATAGAAAATGTACGAAAACATTAAAATCGTTTAAAAGCTTTTCTATTAAATTGTTTGGATACTTTTTATTTATAAGAAATTTTCGTAATTCTGCAACAATTCCTTTAAGAAGGATCTGTAATATGTAAACAAAAATTGAATACATTTAAGTAGATTAGCATATAAAAGAGTTTTTACGATGACACTCATGAGCCTCTCAACACTGTAAACTCTATTGTGAATGGGGATTCCTAATCGGAGTAGAAGTTATGAAATTTCTTAAAAATTTGCTTGTTATGGTAATTTACTTGTTAAATAAAGTTTCGGTAACTTTAAGATAATATTTTATATTTTGTATGCAGTTCCAAAATTGTAATTTATCCTTTACTCCTATTTACCTATTTTGTTTATTTTTCGGTCCATTGCTTCTTAAATAAAAATGAAATCTATAAATAAGTTCATTTGTGACTTAGCTTGGATGCTGGTAACAATTTCTTTAAGAAGGAGGAATGATATGTCAAACGTATACGTTAATTAGATTATAAAAGAATTCTTACGACAAATTTTTTTTTGAAGAATTATCCTTTCAGCAGTATTGTATATGCCGTATTAATTTAGAACCGATCGATGTACAGGCTTCTGTAAAAGCTTAGAATCTTTGTAGCAGCTCATCCCTTAACCTATATTGATGTATTGATGAGTTATTAATTAGGTTAAGAAATAGCTTTATATACACAGGAGTTGCTCTGCCAATTTCGATTGAACTTTTGCGTCTTATACTGAACACAAAAGTTCAGTACAAGTTGGCCTTATCATTCAAGTTAGCCCATCCTAAATAAGCAAAAATAAAATCTTGCTCAGCAATTTCTTCGTGTCATCGGAGCAAAAAAGTCAGTTTCGGTCTATGAAATTACTTAAAAATTTACTTGTTTAAAGACTCCATCAGTAACTTTAAGATAATATTTGGAATTTTATAAAGTTCCTATACCTACTTATACCAAAATGTTTTAACAATTCCATTTGTGACTTAGCTTGGAACCTATGGACTATATGTAATTAAATTATTTAATGATAAAATAAATATTTGTAGACAAAAATTAAATAGCTATAAAAAGAAGATGCTTCTGACCAATATATAAAATTCGACAACCGAACCTATTAAAATTTCCTAGTTAACCTTGTTCCATAAAAAAAAATGAAATACAGGATTTTGAAATTTAAATTACATACATATTTTATACAATCCGAAGGTGCTTTTTGTGAGTGATAAATAAATAATTTATGATTATATTTTAAAACAGGAATAATTCATTTAACTTTCAAAAATTTATACTGATTTTTTTTCGTTATTCATACCAAAAAAATTTCTTTTGTACATTTTAATTTATTGAATTTGTTGAATGTCAAGATCAAAAGTTTAATATTTTTTTTTCTTATTTTTAATAATATCATTGGACTTGTCAGGCAAATGGAGTTCCATAAAATTATAAAAATCTAAGAGTTGTAAAGTAAAAAAAAAAACATAAAATAAAAATGACATGTTTTTTAACTGTTGCAAAAGACTTGTTAGCCTTGAGAAATATTTCGTCTTTTTCGTATGTTACAATTCTTTTCAGGTTTACTTTTAAAGTACATTGCTTCATGCCTCAATCCAAATGAAATGAATTAAACTTGAATTATTGGCTTTTTTGTTGTTGTTGTTGTATAGTTCAAGCCATAAGAGAATCAGAGAATTACAAAAAAAAAAAGGTTCTAAATGCCTAAATTAAGATCAACTATAAAAGTCAGATGAAAACAAAGAACTTGAATGAATAAAAACAATAATAATTGATGCCTTCGAATTTGACAAGAAAATTATTATTCGGTTCGGTATGGTCTGGACTGTAAAGTGTAGAATTCTTTGTTTATTAAAATTAAATTATTTTTATTAAAGTTTAATTATATTTTCAATTTGTTTATAAAAAAAACTTTGCTATAGGGAGATTTTTAAATTGTGCGGCGACTAAATGAAATTATAGCGACTGAAAAAATTAGATCAGTGACAGTGTAGACATTAAAATTGATCGTTTTCCGTAAATTAATGCCAACTTTTATTTTTTAATATTATGACATATATATTTCTTTAAATAAATCTTACGGAATTTGATGAATTAAATTTTTTTTTTATAATTATTAATAAAATTTGATTAAATATGAAATTTTTTTTATATGTTTTTCATATTTTCAATAAATTTTTAAGAATTTTGATACTTGTATAGACTTGTAAGCTTGTAACACAATTTTTTCAAGTTTATATAGTCAAAATTTGTATTTTAACCAATTAATTCAAGCTTGTTTTCTCAATCTCACGATTGTGGTAATGCTTTTATGGTCTGAGCTTTGCTTAATAAAGTTAAAATGTTAATTTGTTTTGCACCCTGTGTAATAAAGTTTGATGAATTTATGATGATGCGGTGCCCGTTTAGATTAGGTTTAGAGTGAGGGTGGGCTACAGATAGTCCAAATCAGTACTACTACATCTATTTGGATTATTATGATTTCCCTTGTAACTATTCGTCACTAATCAAGAGCCCCTACTGTTGTTGAAGTAGTACAGCTACTTTAGTGACAGCCGCCACGTTCTTAAAGGAGCGATAAGATAGTGTTGATAGTGTTAGATGTGTTGAAGTTGTCTAGGACAAAGCCTCACAGCCATATAGTATGTTAAATATTTACCAGTGCCGCTAATCTAGAAGTTTATTGTGATAATAATTGAAATTTCATTTGTTATCACAATTCACAATACTTAAATATGTTCTCAGCAAAATCACGACCTTCTCCCGCCGTTCTCAAAAATTTTAGACCGCTATGTATCGCTGCATGTCCTGTTAGTTATATCCACTGTAATAGCCGTATTAAACTACTACACATTATACTTAATCTTCATGGCCTGTTTTTTAATCCTGTAAAACTAAATTTAAATTGTCATTTTACTTTCATTTTGATTAGTTTCGAAAAACTAACAAAATTAGAAAATTACAAATTTTCCTTTCTCTTTAAATTTAAAGTAAAATTATTTTTTCTTTTTTTTTTGCATTCAAAAAAAGTGAAAATAATTCGTCAATAAAATAAAATTAGATGCAGTTTATAAATATTATTATTAATTTATTTGATAGTTTTATAGTTTTGCTAATAGTTTTTAGTCATAAATTCTAAAATGCAAATTTGAACCGAAAGCAATAGAAAAACTTGTTTTTCCATACATTAAATTTTCAATTTTTATTTATAAACACGCTTTCTCTGGTAGCCAATTTGAAATTTTCCAATAACAACTATAGACTTTTATTTGATCACGAAATGTTCGTAACTGACCTACGCAAAAAAAAAAAAAAAAAATTGTAAATAATATTTGCACAAAATTAATTTTTTTCGTCTCGTCGAAATTAATATTTATAAATAAATACAAAAACGATTAAAAATATGCGAAGATACAAAAATTTTATGTTTGTTTTAATTTTAAAACACTTTACAAATCCAGTTTTCATTTAAAAGATATTACAATTTTATATTTTTGTTAGATAATTTTTATTTATTTAATACGCAAATATAAGATAAATTTTCAAAATTTGTACCTGATGATTTTCAACTTGTACGCTTTTCGAAAAATAAAAGATAAATTTTATTAGTTTAATTTGTTTTCGTATAAATTTTGAGTGCAGTAACTTTTAAATTAATTAAATTTTAAATATTTGATATACATACATTTTTACGTAAACTGAAATTCCTTAACATTAAAGTGGTCCAGCAGCATGCAAGAAGCAACCAATTAGTTCATAACCGCCGTTTTGTTACCACTCATTCTTGTGAACCATTGGTTTTATGCGAGAGTATAACATACTTCCTAATATCTACCTCGAAATATATCTTAACCGTGCCTTGTTTAATAGCTGAGTGATTGAGTTCGCTGCAGTAGAGGCTACCGAAATAGCAAAATCTGCCCCTGGCCAGTTGTAGACACTTTCAAATTTTAGACTCTTTCAATTTAATTAAAATTGTATAATAAAATAATAATGATTTTCAAGATACACAAGAATATTAATCTAATTAAAATTACTAGCCTAAACAAATTTTGAATTTAAAATGTCGGATATTTTATGTAAAACATATTTGTTAATGCAATCAAAGAGCTACTTCACATCAATTGTATCAAACCTTACAGCAGAGATGCGGCGAATACTTTTATTTAAAGCCATTCTACGGTATCTTTTATAATAAATTTGTCATAATGGTAATTTTGTTCGTACACTAAACGAATATAAACGAATCTCAACGTACAAAGTAACAACCTATCAAATATTTAAAATAACAAGAATGTTTACAGTGCTGTAAACTAATTACACGTTTTGATATTATAAGTAGAGTCCACGCAAATCGTACCTACTTCTTCATAATCATATTATTTGATGCGTACAAATACGCAGTATTAGTCCGTAAATGAACAGAATTAGCTCATAGCTCATATAGTAAAAATCTTATTTATTTTAATTATACTCGCATATCCAAATTCTTAGACCCGATTACTCTCGCTGGATACCGAAATATGTCTATTCTATATGTAATTTGTATTTAAGTATTAGTACTACACTATATAATTTGGTTAGTGTTACCACCAATTTTGAAGTAATTTGACTAAAATAATTACAAATACGTCAATAATTACTGAAATATTTAATTACATGAAATTATGTTATAATTATGCTATTGAATGAAATGAAACAAATATAATTTAATTAGATATTTTCTTATTTATACTTTAAAAATTCATTTAAAAATATGTCGCCGGGTTATACATATATGGACTTGCCGTTGTCTGATAGTTGATAGCGTCATTTGCAAACAACATAAGAAAAAAAAAATCGTATTTAAGTAACTTACAGCCTAAAGATTTATGTTTCCAGCTGTTTTCACCCAATTTTTCCTTACTAAGTTCTTTAAAATTGTACCAAATTTTTTGTATCTACCTACATAAATTACTAAGCACTTAATAAGTGTTAAATTTCAAGTGCATATTTGCTTACAACAACAATATCTCAAAGAAATAATTCTTTCTATTCACTTTTTGTTCCTTAATTATTTTTTAGCATAAATTATGTTTTATGTTTTGTTTTGACATTTAATTGTACAAAATTTTTATTTTAGCACGTATAAATTTATTTATTTATACAATTTTTATTTTTGGGGCGCCATCTATAAAATTTTATTATTGGTTTTCAAACATTTCCAAGAATAATCATTAAAAATCATTCAATTTGAATTTCTTAATACTGGGGAGTATTTAGTGTGATGATAATAAATTCATTATTTTATAAACAAAAATCGTCTTAAGCTTAAAATGTTAAAATATAATGAACAAAATGAAAAGTTATTGGCTGGGCAAAAACCTTAAATGGAATTAAAATGGCAATTTATTCGAAATAAATAAAATTTATTGAGATTTATGGACGAAGGCAAGAAAAAGCAAATATTTTATGAATTTATTTTTTATTTATTTTATTTTGCGGATATCCGGAATTATTGAATCACACAGGAACTATAGAGAAGTGTAAATATAAATTATTTGGTCTTTTGTTGGATTTGTTGGGTTATTAAATTCGAAGAAATCAAGGAATTTTGTTGATTTTAAGTAAGAATTTTGTTTTTACTTTATGATTAATTATGTAATTTTGTTTTTAGTAATTAAATGGCACCATTATTTCGATCACAGAGTATCCCTTTATTATTGATAATGGAGAATGAACGTAACCTGAAATCCGAAATTGTTCTAATAATGGATTTCTACTTCTTTACGCCGTAATTTCGTTAGGGTTAAACCTAATCTTATCGCATGTCTCGAGTAAAATAGGACCAGTATATAATCGGGACATTGGTTTATTCATCACAATCATGTTGTTAGACCAAGTAGGTTTTCGTTTTGTCAACTTTGCCAAAGATTTGTTCGGTTGCTAGTGGGCGTCCTACTTCGTATTTCAGAGGGGAATTGCTAATAGCCAATTATTCAGCCTTTTCATTGCCATAAATCTCAATATGTTATGGTGACCAAATTCTTAGTTTGCTGTTCCTTGCTAGTGTATTTAAGTTAAGTTAACTTTAATTAATATAATTCAAAAAATTCCAACCAAACTTTAGATTTATTGTTTGTTCAATTTCACATTTTTTGTTAATTCCCAACATTTATTTTAATTAAAATCTTTCCCATTACAATTATTTTTATAATATCAAAACGAAAATTTACAATTCATCTTAATATTTTATATTAATTTATAGTTGTTTGTAAATAATAAAGATATTTTAACAAAGCAATAAAAAAAAAATCATAATAGACAAAAATATTAAAATAAACAAATTCTTTTCTGTTAAAAAAAAAAAAAATATATATATAAAAACGTGATATTCACAATGGATGACGAATATTAATGTACCCTTAAAAAATTAACATAAAAACGTTCAATTCAATTCAATTCAAAAGTAAACCTACATAACTAATTTTTCTATTGAATTTAACCGAAAATTTAGAACTCTTCAATTCAACCTACAATTTTTAAGTAGAATCCCTCAAAATAAAAGTCTTCATTGTCCCTTAAAACACAATTTTTCCCTTTAATACAAATTTTGATGTTGTTGTTTGTTGATTCAAATTGGGTACGATTTCGGTACAATTTTGTTTACATTAATTTATTCTTTTTTTTATAATTGGAAATTAATGTGGCTTTCTATTGACACAAAAAATGTAGTACCATTTCGGTTTCTATGGGAATAAAACATCGATTTTTATTTAGTTCAATTTTCTTAAATCTCGATTTTCTCATATTTTTATCTCTCCATTTACTATACAATTTTTTATTTTGACTTATATATTTTTGAAAAATCATACTTCAAATTTAAAATATGCCAATGTTAACTAAGCTATGCTTAGTTAACTAAGCTTGAGCTATGCTTTCGTGAAAATTTCAAGAAGGGCTACACACACCGAAATTTTTTTAATTTTATCAGATAGCAAAGCTGCCATTGTGACATTACAGTCATACCAGAACCACATCAAATCCAAATTGGTCTAGGATAGCTTTCTCGTTCTTCACGAACTAACCAACAAAATCATTGTCACACTAATGTGGGTTCCTAGCAACTCTAATATACAGGGAAATGTAATGGATCTTCTGACAAGGTGACAACTGTTTTATGCAGCCCATCTCTTTTTGTGGTATCCCACTTAGTTCGGCTAAATCAGCCATATATAACTGGCTAATCAAAAAAAGAAATAGGATATGGCATGCAAGCCCAAATTGCAGACAAGCCAAGAAATTCCTACCCTCTATTTCTAATAAAAGGGCAGTTGTTTTCATATGGGTATTTTTTTAGTCCTTCACAAAATCTAATCTAATCACAATCAGTTCACTTAAAATCACTAGAATGAATCAATTAAAATTCTAGAAACTAGGACCCTTTTCTAGCTAAATACTTTCGTTAGCTACAAATTCATCAAAAATATTTGAATTACTTAAAAAAAAAAGTTGTTTTATTACATTGTTTTTAATGAGCTTTTGTAACTAAGAAAATTACCAGAATTCAGAAGTAATCTGACAGTTATTCGATCCTAGTTCGATTACAGATTAATATCAAAATTTGAAAAAACCAATAGAAAATCACATTAAATTATAATCAAAATCTAATTATTTTATTGAAAACTTAATTTTTTTTTTAAATTTAATATTTATTGTGATTCATAAATTTATGCTACCGCGCCAAATAGATTTAAAAAAAAAATTGGTCAAAATTTGATTTATTTGATTTTTGTTCTTTATGTTGCTGCACTTAAATAGTTTGTTGACCTCTTAAATTACATAAAAAAATTCAATCCACTGCCCACGGTTATTAAAAAGCTTTAAACTCAGCTTTAAAGTAAAAAAAGAGTTCAGATACTTCCATAACGAATCGAAACCGTAAATTACAAAAAGATATAAAAAAAAAAAACATCAGAATTTTATTTAAATAGTAAATCAAAGAAGTATACAACAAAAAAAACGAAATTTGTATTTTCATAGTTTACGACTTTTAATTACTTTGAAATTTATAATAGGACAAGTAACAGAAATTTTTTATTGTATCTTAAAGTTATTTTTTTTTAGTGTATCTTAACATAGTTTCGATATAAATATTTAAGATACGATTTAATGTTAGAGAATTTTTTTGGAACTATTAATAATGAAATATTGACATAAAATTGTTATTATGTCAATTCACAAAAAAGAATTCATGGAATAACACAATTCATAACCGAAAAAAAGGGTGGTCAAAGTACCCGCCGAATAGTTTTAACTCCATTTTAAATGATATTTCAGTTATAAAATAAAATCGCAAAATATTTATCTATTAATTGTTTTTCTATGGAAACTTATATTTTTCTGAGAATTGTTTTGCTGTAAATTGATTGGGAATCCTTAGAAATCTTATATTTATAAGAAAATATTGATTGATTTGAATGAAAATGAACCGTGAAAATATGTTATTAATAATTCTTAAAAAATATGCGGGCAAATTGAAAATTAAATTGATTGGATTTTTTCTTATATACATAGCTAATTGTTTTCTTAAAATATTTTTTAAGGCTACAGGCTATTTTAGCTTGTATTTAGACACCCATAGATTCAAAGAGTTATTAGTTTTGAAGGGGCATGTTTTTAGCTTAAGTAGCAGTTCCAAAACATTTTAAATCATTTTCCCTGCTTTTATCGTACTAGTTTCCTTCACCATTTCCTTACTGAATGGATATCGTTGTCATACCCTTTATGAATCTGAAGATATCCACTTTAGGGATATAATTTATATTATAAATCTAATGTCGTCTGGCCAAAACCACTTAAGTCATTTTTGCAACTTTTAAGTAAAGCCATTTTTTAAATAACTTTTGTGCCTTAGGTGTAAATGCACTTAGTAATGATTTTTTATAAATGATAAAATCCATTTGCCATTGTGGAATTAATTTCAAACAAACTGAAAGAGCCAAAAAGAGACTTAAGTGAAAAAAAAAACACTTTTTGAATAAAAAGACTTAGATGGTTTTTGCCCAGACGATACAGAAATTCCTACTAGTTTCCTTTATCTCCTTCTAATAAGACTTGGGACTTGGGCCAGTTACAGAGAATGTGATCTATATCTTCAACTACATCAGTAATATTCAATTATAAAACATATTGGCATCAAAATGTACAAATCTCCACTGTCCTGTTACATAGCCTAAGGAAATGTTTTAAATTTACTGGAAACTAATTTTATATAAAATATGCTAATCGTGATAACCAAATTTATTAGTTCGTTTTGAGTTCTATTTATCAAGCTTAACAACGTAATATAATGTTAAAAACGAACACAAAGAATCCAATTATTGTGGAATGTGGTTCCAAAACAAAATCTTCAAAAACAAAAATAAAAAAAAAAACTACTATTATTTTTATTCGTTGAAAAATATTTTTATTGGTACCTTTACCTTTTTTTATATATTTTTACGTTTTATGCTACGAGTACGCACTTTTTAAGATAAATAAAAACATAAGAAAACCAGTTTTTTTGATGCCCTTAAACTTTTGCATCTTTTTTTATAAATTCCTTTTAACTAAACAAAAAAATATTCAATAAAAATTGTTTGATAAAAATCTTAAAAAAAAAAATATTTGTAAAAAGCCAAAGTGGTTTAAGTATTAATCAGCTGAGATTAAAATTGAAATTTTATGATATTTGGTTTTTTTGTTACCTGTTGAATAGAAAATAGGTAAAATTTCAAAATTTATTTAGAAATATTAAATTAAAAAAAGGTTATAATTCAATTTGATTTAGTCTAGTAAGTAAATTGCCTAAATTCACAAAAACCAGAAATTGGAAAATATAATAACGCTGAGCAAAAGGAACATAAGAACAAACCCTGACAGGCCTCATGACAGGACATAGTTCTTTGAACTACCACCTCAACATAATGGATCTGGCTGAAATTGAAATCTGCTGCTTCTGCCTAAGTAACAAAGAAACAACAGAACACATTCTCTGCTACTGCGAGACACTCGCAAGGAGTAGACTCTACATCTTATGTAAAGGTTTCCTTACCTTCGTAGAACTGGGCAATATGACCTCCTCAAACATATTACGTTTCCTTAAATCTATTAAATGGTAAGAAGGATAGGCACTGTAGACGCACAAGGTGGCAGTGGTTTCCTTTTTTTTAAAAAAAAAATTGCTTAAGAATTTTCTTTAGTTGGATATTTCCAAAATAAATAACGCTTACAATTTCTGCGATGATAACAAAATGAACAGAAATAAATGATTCAGTGAAATATGATACCAATTTTTAATAATCTAAAAGCAGGGGTGGCATAAAAAAGTTTCTGTTATACCCTCGCGCCCTGGTCTAAGTTTTTGTGGCGCACTCCTTACCAATGGAAACGAATATTTAAATAAAATTATAAGTAAAGAAATAATGTACATAATTACAAATTAAAATAATATTTTAGAATTGTGGATTGAAAAATACGATTTTAATATTCAATTCTTTTCATTTTATTAGTAAATTTAACATTTTTGTTTGATTTTATATAGGGTACGGTTATGCCTTGTCCGTTGCCTATATAAATATCACTCGACGTATAGTATAAGCCATAATTACCATATAATAACTCTGCCTCAGCTTTAATTAATCTTCTTCGGTGCTTCTCCGCCTAGGGCGTAAATATGGTAGAGCCACCACTGTCTATGTCTACAACTAGTAAAATTAAATTACGTTGCAATTGCTTCCAATTTAAAATTAAATATTTGAGAAGTAATTTATAGTTCATTAAAATTCAATATAGTAATTTATATTTAACAAATTATATATTACATCATCTAAAAACATAACTATCTAAACTATAATTTCTTAAATCAAACATTAATTTAATAATACTAAATCAACTTTGTTTTTGTATCTACAAAATCTTCACAAAATAGAAATTATAAATTCGTTCCAAATTATACTGTAATTTAAATTTTATTTCGTGATTTTAAAACTCTCATACCTAATACAACAAAACCAATTATTGAACCAAGAAATTACCAATTTTCTGGTATTTTTCTATTAATCTGAAATTCATAAAATCTACTACATTTAAAATGTCCGCCCAAAATATTTAACCGTATCAGAAAAAAACAAAAATGCATCTTGTCTTAAAATGACCTTAAGAAGGGGTCAACAATTCCTACTACTGGAATAAATAAATACATAAATTTATAAAAAAAAAGATAATAAAAACCGTGCAATAAATGAATCGTTTACCAATAAATAAAAAAAATTATGTCTTAATCATGGTTGAAATTCCTCTAACCTCTAAGCAAGTGATTAAACGAAAATTGAAATATTTAAATGAATTTTATCGAAACAGTAGCGCGCATTAATAATTTAATATAATCGCGTAGAAAACAAAAATATCGAATAATTAATTAATAATTTTCATGAAAAATATTTATGAAGAAATTTATAAAGTGAAATTAAAACTAGGACGACGACATATTTGTAAAAATAATTAATTAAAAATTTTATGAAAAAGGGTAAAAGTAAAAATGGGAACAAAATATAACAAATTAATTTACATTATGATAAAAAATAAAAAAAATTATAATTATTGTACATAAGAGAATTGTGTCATACTTTAATGTTACGTTACAAATTGATGACCGACATTTTAATTTATAAATTTACGTATTTTGTATATTGATAATTGTATTTGGACGAAATTAATTAGTTAGTTTTGTCACGAGATATCACAATTTTGATATTTATTATTAATTTTTGTCACGTGATGTCATTTATATTTGAAATTCTTATTTATATTTATAATTATTTGATAAATAAATTAAAATTGATGAAAATTTTCAAATTTATACATGAATCGTTCACTAGGGAAAATTGCACATTTTATTATTTCTCATTTGTATAAAATAGGAATTCATCATTGGGGATCTATAAACCGAACAAACCCTAAACTTTTCAAATATTTCTGCACTTTAAGGAAAATACCTAATTAAATATTTTATATTTTTAGATGTTCCCGCACTTTTCATTTATCAATTTTAAGGAGTCTTCATTGTTCCGTATTTAAACCATTAAGTGACCCCATTTATCAGTAAAATATATTATCTTGTTTCTGACTATGAACTATCCATTACTTATATATAGCTAATCGGCATAGCAATCCGTTAATTGCATTGGCTGCACTTAATCTAAATGTAAAATACACCACAATTTTCCAAGCGGAGATCGCTGCTCTGCTATAAGTAAAGCAGAGTTTGGTATTCTAGATGTAGGGTTAATTAATAAACAATTCATTATTTGCTCAGACAGTCAAGCTGAAAGAAACTAACACTAGCTAATAGTAACTATATCTTAAAATCCTGTGGTTTCCAGAGCATAGTTTGATCCAAGGAAATGAAAAGACGGATGAACTGTCGAATGGGTTGTACAACGGGCCAAATTAATGGCTTCAGTGCGTGAAGTTTTCGGATCCTCCTCCTTACAAACAAACCAACTAACCAAATGATGTAAAATATCCTAGTAGTGATATTATAATTTATTACAACCCTGAATATACACAAAGTCTTAATATGTAGCCCCCAGCAAAACCAAGTTACTAGAATCAGGATTAATTATTTTGTAATAGAAAACGGTTAGAATGGAAATATCAGTATTGTTGCTTTCCAATAAAAAAGTCTCAATGGCAAGTCCTAAATTTCGTGATCTTAGGCATTTAGTTTTCCGGGTACGTAATTTAATTATGAAATGCCCTAAAAATAATATAAAAAAATAAATTCTGGCATTTGTTTATTAAATAGCAAATTTCAATATTTTTACTTTCATCTAAATATTAAAAATGTAGTTTTATTCAATTTTTTTAAAAAAAACTGCACTGAACAGCAATTTTTTTATAATTAAAGTTAATAAACTTTGTTATAAATATTTAAAATGATGTAATGTAATTAAAGAAAAATTAATCATAACAAATTCTTCATTAAATTTATCACCGGGTGATTTTTACAATTAATTAGAATATATAGTATTTTTAAATTAAAAAAATGATTTCTTTTTATGATAATAGCATAATTACTTAATTTCATTAGAATTAAAATTATTTAATTAGAAAATCTTTCTAAAAATCTAAAAGATAAGATTATTAACAAAATTATCTTGCAATTTTTAAACAGGGTTGCCAACTTTAACCCGGCGCAAAACTGGAGATAAAAAAATTATGTATAAAATAAAACTACAAACAAAATAAAATTATTAAATTCATTTATATATTGTATATTAAATAAAAAACATACAGAAAAATGTTAAAATTTGTGCATTAGAATGTCTTTATGTTTAAGAGTTTTTAAATGGGCTTTCCTTTAACAGATTTTTCTCCTTCATGTTTTATAGTAAATGTTGTTTGGCATAATCTGCACTTCGCTGTGTATTCATTTTCCTTCACAATCCATTTGCTATATTCACTATTTGTCAGCCATCCAGACTCAAAAGATGTGAATTGGAAACAGTTTAACAACAAACAGCAAAAACATTCAACAAGAATGAATATTCAAAAACAAAACAACAGACAGTTGGCTGTCAAATAATCCTAGCACACAAAGAATCAACAAACAAATATAAAAATCCAGTAAAAAAATAATTACTAAATCTAAATAAAGTCACATCTTATGGTCATATGAAGTACCATTTAACTTTTAAATTATTATTTTGGTAAAAACTGGTAAAATTTCCACAAAACCTGGAGATGGAGACTGGAGTTTAAGTTGAAAAACTGGAATCTCCAGGGTAAAAATACCCTGTTGGCAACCCTGTTTTTAAATGACCCTATCCTCTCATAAATAAACAGTATATTTTGAACTAGATATTTCGTCATCAAGTCTAGTCTTTTTCTCACATTTCACAAATTTTAAATAAAAAATATTTTTGCAATTATAAATAATTAAAATTATAATTTTTATTTTCCTCTTGCTCTACAAAAATTACCTGGAAATAATCAAAATTCTAAAATTAAAATATAAATTCATGATTCATCGTGATCAATTTAATTTGGATGAAAAAATGAAGTTTGAGTGAGTTTGAATGGAATTCTCATTTACTCAATTGTCTGACAAACCAAAATTTAGTATTTCTCTCATTCTCATCGAACATTTAAGTTTGAGTATATAATTTGACTTTTACTCAATTATTCAGTATTTCATCAATTTCTCAATCTCAATGAACAATAAAATTTGAGTATATTTCTCTTTAACTCAAATATTGGAATTGTCTCATTCTCTGTCTGGGCAAACAAATGCAAATATACAGTAAATTTTTGACTGTTCATACAAGTATGATTACCAAGCAACAAGTTTGATTTAAAAATAAGTTGGAAAACAAGAGATTACTGAGTGGTTCTTGTTGGTTGATGGTTTGATAAGAAGAATAGAACAGTAACATAGAAATATTTAATAATAATTAATGATATTATGATAGAAATTATATGATAATTATTCGAATGTAAATTATACTTTTTAGTTGTTACGAGTCATCCATACAATTTTGTTAAACATTGTGAAATATTATTTATAAATTTATGAAATAGGACATTTTAAATTAATTAATTTTATTGAAAAAATCAACTTTATTAAAGATATTTAAATTAATTTCATTAGCTATTTATGTATTTAATCAATTTTTTAAAGATTTTTGAAATTCTTATTATAATTTCAAATGATTTTACGAAAGTTATTAAGTTGTGGACTTAAATTACCTGTAGAAGAAAATAGTACAGGTAAAAAAATACAGAAATACTTCAATCTTGAAATATTTTGTTTGTTTTTAATAATTGTATAATCAAATTATATTTATGAATAATTATTAAATTATATTTAACAAATTTATTATTTTATTTACACTTACACCCTTGAGTTGTGTTGATAAGAATTTTGTTGATGTAAAAAACATGTTAAAAATTTTGTTTCCTTATTGGATTTCCTCATCCTATATTTAAATTTATCAATGATGACACTGTGATTTATACACAATTTTTAACTGAAATTTTAAATTGAATTTCTCTATGAAGTGATAACAATTAAAAAGCATAAAAATTTACCAAAAACAATTTATAAATTTCAATATAATTTTCGATTTTTTAACATAAAAACTAATAAAAATTAAATAAAAAATATTAACAATTTATATTTTTTTGCAGATACATCATATGAAAAGGCATGCCGTCGTGGTTCAGCACCTGCTACACCAATTTTAGGACAAAAACAACAACAACAAGAGAGCCATAACACGACATCAAGATTTACAAATTTCTTTTCAAAAAGGTATACAAATCATAAAATTTATTAAAAATCTATTTATACAAATTATAATTTAACGAATTTTTTAATCCAGATCAAATCCATTGAAACGTACAAAATCAGTTACAAAACTGGAACGTGCTAAAAGAGGTCCTGGTGGCCTTCGTGGCTCACGATCACATGAAAGTCTATTGTCCAGTCATGCTGTAATGTCTACAATAGGTAAAATTTAAAAAAAAAATATATAATTAAATTTCATAATATTTTCATTATTCCAAACGAAATTCCAGATTTATCGTGTACTGGAGCTGTTGGTGTTGCTCCTGTTCATCAATCTGTACTTGGTCGACGGCATTGTTTTCAAGTACGTGGTGGTCCTCGTGGTGAACGTTATTATTCGTGTGGATCACGCCAGGAACGTGATCTATGGATATACAGTTTACGTAAATCAATTGCACCAAATGCTGAACATACCCGACGCACTGACAATTCATTAAAAATGTGGATTTATGAAGCAAAAAATATACCAGCAAAAAAGAAATATTTTTGTGAAATAAATTTAGATAAAACATTGTACGGTCGGACAAGTGTTAAATTACAAACGGATTTATTATTTTGGGGTGAATATTTTGATTTTCCGGATATACCAGAAATAAATGTAATTACTGTGAATGTATTTCGGGAAATTGAAAAGAAAAAGAAACGTGATAAACATGTTTTTGTTGGTTCAGTGAAAATACCAATACATGAAGTAACATCACGTTTATTTTCAGAAGATTGGTATCCAATATTAAGTGAAAAACATGATAGTATTGGTCGTAATTCATCTAAAGAAATAACACCAACATTAAGGATTAAATGTCGTTTTCAAAGTATTGATATTTTACCAGTTAATGTTTATACAGATTTTATGGTTTATTTGAAAGAGAATTATAAAAAAGTATGTGAAATGTTAGAACCAGTGATTGGAGTTAAAGCCAAAGAAGATATCGGTCAAGCATTAGTATTATTAATGCATGCTCAGGGTATGGCCGGTGCATTTTTAACAGATGTTGTTGCCTTAGATTTATTACGTGTTGGTGATCAACGTTTAACATTTCGTGGCAATTCATTAGCTACAAAAAGTATGGAAGCATTTTTAAAATTAACTGGTGAACAATATTTACAAGACACATTATCGGCACCAATTAATGAAATCATACAATCGGATCGGGATTGTGAAGTGGATCCGTTAAAAGCATCTGGATCATTAACACGACAGCAACAAGCTTTAAGAAATGCTGTTCGTAGTGCATGGAGTAGTATTTCAGAATCACATAAACATTTTCCACCACAATTACGTGAATGTTTTGCAACGTTCCGTGAACGTTTACAAACTTTGGACCGTGAAGATATGGCAGATAATTTAATATCAGCATCAATATTTTTACGATTTTTATGTCCAGCTATTTTGTCACCGAGTCTATTTAATATTACAAATGGTAAGAATTTGTATAATTTGCTAAGAACTTTATAAATTAAATTAAATTTTTATTTTTATTTTAGAATTACCATCAACTCGAGCTACTCGTAATCTAACTTTGGTCGCGAAAACATTACAAACTTTAGCAAATTTCACACGTTTCCAGGGTAAAGAAAATTTTATGGAATTTTTAAATGATTTCCTTGAACAGGAAGCACCAAGAATGAAAGAATTTCTAAAAGAAATATCAAATAGACCGGAACATATTTTACCTGAAACTATATTAGATTGGGCTGGTTATATTGATCAAGGTAAACAATTATCAATTTTACATGCATTACTATCGGAAAGTTTACAAAAATTACCAGAAAATCGTCAAAACGATTTACAACCACTTCAACATATTCTCGATGAAATTACCAAAGCAAAAGAAACAAATAATTATTTACAAACAAACCAGACAATTATTATTAATAATAACCAAGAAAATCAAAATCCACAACAACAAACCCGAGTACCAGCTGAACGTGGTATAATGCGTGGTGTTCTAACACCAAGTTCATTAGAAAAAAATATTTTTCGTTATAATGATCCAACGGTATCACCGCTTTTACAACAAAATCGACAAAATTCAAATAGCCAAAGTAGTATTACAACAAATGCAACAGCTGGCAATATATCACAATATTCAAATAATAATTTACAACATTCACAATCACAATCATCAATTGCATCATCACAAAATGGTAGTTGTAGTAATAATGGTGGTGGTGTTTTAATACCAACAACAATACAACATCATTGTCCACCGACATCATTAAATGGTACGATTAATGAACGTTTCCATCAGGGAATTATAATTGGTAGTGGTGGTTCAACATATAATACTGGTTCAACAAATTCACATTATTTTCCAAGTAATGGTAATTTAAATTTGGGTATTGAAAAAATGAGTCCAAATAGTGCAATTCGTGCTAATACACTGCCCCGTAATAATAATAATAATATTGGTGGTAATTTGAATAATAATAATATTATTAATAATAATCAACAAAATGGTTTTGAAGAAATTCGTGGTGGTAATTTAATACAAATTGGTTTAGAACCAGCCAGTGCATTTGTTCGCAAAAGTCCAACACCATTATTAAAATCAAATGGTGGTAATCAACAAAATGTTATTATTGGTGGTAGTAATAATGGTGGTGGCATATCATCAATAAATCGTAACAACAAAAATCATATAACAAGTTCACAATTAAGTTTATGTGATCGTACACCAAGTAAATTAAATTTAGGTATACCAGAAATTGGTAATTCAACATCATCATTACGTATTAATTATTTAAATCATCATAATAATCATCAGCAGCAACAACAATCAAATCCAAATAGTAATATGCCAATGAATTTAGAAGATTTAGATGATTTATTAAAATATGCTGAAGAGCATGCTAATAATGATAAACCAAAAGAACAATTAACATCAAAAGGTTCAAATATATCAATTGGACATTGTAGTTCTGGTTACCAAAGTATTAATACACCATCACAATCATCCAGTCCAGTTGAACAACAACAATTACAACAGCAACCAATAAATGGTCAAGAATTTATTATTTCAACGAAAAATGGTCAATTATCATCAGCATTAGCAAATCGTCGATTTGCTAATAAATCTGGACAAAATCCAACTACAACATCAGTTGTACAAATTCAACCACCATTAGCATTTAAGAATCCACTTTATCAATTACAATCATCATCATCATCATCATCTACATCATCAACAAATCATAATCATCATTCCCATCATAATTCATCACAGCTAAGGAATAGTGGTGGTAGTAGTGGTGGTGGTGGTAATTCAAGAAATTTTAATGATGTTAAATCTGTTGGTGGACAATTATTACGTACACAAAATGGTTGTGTATTGGCAACACGTGGCACATCATCATCATTAACACCATCAAGCAGTGAAGAACGTTTAAGTAATGATAATTTTATATCTGGATACTCAAATCATCTTCATGTTAATTCACCTAGTAATGGTGGTGTTATACATGAAAATGGTCACTTGGAAACTCATAGATCATTAAGTGGCAGTAGTAGTGGTGGTAGTGCTGGTAGAATGCCTAGAACAAATCCTTTAATGCAATACAAAAGAGATGATAGTAGTAATAATTATGATAATTATTTACCATTAAATTTATTTGCAAATAATTTGGAACGTTCAATACGTGGCGGTGGTGTTGGTGATGCTGTTGCTAACCGAATTGATAATAATGTTGGTATTTATAATAATGGACATTCAATTCATCATAATGGCAATAGTGTTGGTAATAATAATTTAGGACTGCCAAATGTAGTAAATGGTGTAGGAGTTGTTAGTGTAGCAAATGGAAGTTCAGCACCAAGATACCAAAGAAGATTAAGTTTAGAATCAACTAGAACATTATCAGATAGTTCAACAGATACCGAAGGTAATTATTAAAATATGACTGACAAAATAATTAAAAAAAAAAAAATTAAAAAACAATTTTTTTATACAGGCGTTATTCATGCTGCCGAAGGTAAACGTCGACGACCACAACGTACCTCTGAACAATGTGAAATCCAAAGATTACAAGCATCTTTAGACACATTACGTCACAAATTAGATCAAGATGCTGCTGAATTACGTGATTCAAATGATGATATTTTCCAATTTCAACGGAATGTAAATAATGCTGTCAGTGGTAATCAAAATTCACCATCAGATACAAAAATGCGAAGCATAATTGACAGGTATGAATATATTTGTTGTTTTTTAAATATATTCAGAATTAATTCTTTAAAACCCTAACGAAAGATCATTATGTTCTAGATTAATATCAATGGAAGAAGAACTAAGACGTGAACAATTAAAAATGTCATTAGCTTTATCACATAAACAACGTGTCATTGAAGCACAAGAACAACAAATATCTGCATTAGATGCAGCTAATAATCGTTTATTAAGTGCATTGGCAACATTAAGACAAAGATATGAAACACAACAACAACAGCAACCAAATGGAAATTGTTAAACAATAATCCCCAATTTATTTATAATAAATATACAAAAATTGTATTTATAAAAAAGTAAATTTTTATTAGAAAATAAGAAACAAATTTATTTTAAAACAAAAAACTGTTGGCGCGCATCTAATATTCAAATTTTTTTAAATCAGGTTTTTGTACTAGATTTATCAAAGACACAAAATGTATGAATTTCAAATTTTTGTTGTATAGATGGCGTTCGCAACGATTGAAAGAAATAGTTTAAAAATTTCTTTTAGCTTTTTTGTTTTATTTTATTTGTTTTTAGTTACGTAATTTTTTATTTTTAATTATTTTTTCTCTGTAAAGTAGCATAAATATTTACAAATTACTTTATTATTATTATTTTTAGTGTGTATTTATTTAAATATGTTTTATATTATTATTATTTTTTTTTTGTCGGAGTCTAAGAAAATTAATTATAAATTTTGAAAAAAGAAAGGAAAATGAAAAAAAAAATCAAAAAAATCAAGATTTTCAAGATAAAAATCAAGATTTTCAGTAATTATTACTAAAATAATTGTTTTCTTTTTGTATATATTTAACGAAAACTAATTAAATAAGTGAAAATTAAATAAAATATAAAAATTTAAAAAAACAAAACCGATTTATTACGGTTTTAATGTTAATTTAAGTTCGTTTTTTTTATTTATTTCTTTCAGTTTAATTTATTTTTGGCAGTTACAATTTTAATTCGAGTGGGTCAATTATTTAAATTAAAGCAGATTTGTTTTATAGAAGAAAAAACCGAGTGATTTATTTGGTTTCGTTTGGAAGACTGGTACTAATCACTTTACCGGTTATAAGAACCGGTAAGTAATTATTGCTTTGGGAAGGAATTATAATTTTTAAATATACAAATACAGTTCAATTTTTTTGATATGATTTGATTTTTACTCGATTATTTTTTATAATTTGAGTATATAATATTAAAATACAAATTTTCATTTCTATCGAGTTTAATTAATTACATAATTTCAATTGAGAATCATATTTAAAACTGAAACACAATAAAAATTTATGCAAAATATACAATCAATCAAATTTTCATTAAAATTTAATATATTTATATAAACTAAAAACCCAAAAAGGATAATTCAAATTTAATCTTTCAATATATTTGATTAAATTCAAGAAATTTATTTGGAATTTTAAATTTCATTGAAAGAAAACGGAGAAAAAAGTTCGTTTTAACTAAAATTCTTGTAATTTAAAAATCTTGTAAAAAAAAAAAAATATGAAAAATATATATTAAAATAATGAAAAATAATGTATTTATTTTTGTCCTGAGGAAAAAGAAATTTAGAAAAGTATTAAATAATTTTTAGCGCCTATTGGTAGGCAATTTTTAAAATTAAGTATAATTTTTTCGGAATTGGAACATAAGTATAACACCTACACACACTACACCATTACCATAAGAAAGGAAACTGGATGAACAATAAATATTAAAGCTGCAGCGTTTTTTTAGGGTCTTCTCTAGCTTGGTAGCTAGAGTTTTTTTTTAATCTAATTTCGGTTCTTTATCTAATGCAAAGGAAATTTTTTGGGAAATCATTTAAATTGAATATACCTAGTAACAACGAAATTTAAATTTTGAATGAAAGTATAAGTAAAATATGAATAAATAAGTGATTATGTATTCTTAAAATGCAGTTTTTCCAAAAACTAGTGTCCAATAAGGACAGTGACAATTAATTAACACTACCAACTACGATATATAAATAACAATTAAATGTTACACAACATTTAGCACACATAAAGTATCATTTCTTATGGCAATGGCTGGATTCTATTTCCGTCAAAAATATACAATTTCATTATAGTTTGAGTAAGCATTTTAAACATAAAATATAATATTTATTAACAAATTTGCCTCAAACTTGATCTTGATCTTGTTTATTTCATGATTGTTAACAAATCAAAATACGCCTCAAATGTTGCTTCGAATTGAAACGTAAGTATGTGCTAAGTGTTAAGCTAATCTGTTTTTAAATTGCAATAAAATATAAAATTAGAAATGGAAATTATAATAAGCTTGATTCTCATTTGCATCTCAATGTAAAGAGAATGGAAAATCAACTTCAGGCAATTCTAATGGCCAGCGTCCAATATTTAAATCTTCAAAGTGATTCAAAAAATATTTTAAAAAAACGCCTGGTTCTTTTATGTATTAATTTTCAAGACGACATTTTAACTAATATTTTTGAAATCGAATATTGTGCTCTACAATCGACACCACAGCTGGGCAGAGACAGTTGGAAAATATTTCTTGAACTATCGTTTCATTCACAATCTGAAAAAAGTAAGCCATTAATTACAATGCGTTTTAAAGCTAATGAAATACGTATATCCGGAAAATTATTTAAATTAAAATTCTAAGTATCCTGTATTTCCAAAAAGCCAAAATGTAATTTACAAATTAGAATGCTCACTTAATTACAATTTTCCTGATGATCATTTATATCATAAATTAAATTCAATATATTTCCGTTAATATCAGTAATCACTAACAACGATATTCATAGCTTGCAATCAATACAAACCATCAGTAACTTAAAAAAAAATAAAAGGTTAAAACAGAATCACTTAACCCTGACCCTCACACATCATCGACTTGTTTAACAATTGACAGCTCATTATTCAAAAATATCATAAAAAATATAATTAATTATGAGACAAATAAAATTTTTTATATCTTAATCAACAGAAATTAATTATAGATACTTCAAAATGGCTCACCCACATCGAAGATTTACTGATTTCTAAAACGGGGTAACTTAATATTTTCATTGAGGTATTTTGAAATAGAAAAATTATTAAATAAATATAGAAAATAAAAAAAATATTACTATACAAATTTTTTTTTTTTTTTTTTGCAATTTCTTCAAAATACATAAATGAACTTGTTATTTTTATTTGTTATCGTATTTTGACCGCCACATTAAGTGACATTCAACTTTTTCAGTACGATTGCGATCATTACACATAGAATTACATTAAAGCTAAAAGTTTCACTATATATATTATACTAAAAGAAAAAAATGGTAGGCGAAAATGGATGAAGGGACTGCGATTATATGAGAGCAATGTACTTGAAGTCTTGAAGTCATTTTATTAAATTTGTATTTTTTATTGCTTTGCTTTCTTATATAGAAATTGAAAGTGCAAGTTGACAAATTTAATTTATATACAAGAAGAATATAAGAGTTTTTATTTACAGTATTTATGTTTACCTTTGCAAAATTTATGGTAAGTATATAATTAAAATGAATCATATTTTTTAATTATAAATGAAAAATTCTAAAGTTCAAAGAAAGTTTGTATTGAATTTTGGATTAATAAGATTAAATTTATGTTTGAATTAAACAGTTTTGTTCAAATTTACAATGTAGTTGACGTTAACAATGTACAAAATGAAAATTATGAAATTAATAATCGTAAGATTCAATTTTACGAAGAGATATGTAATAGGTTTTTACACAAAATTAAAAAAATATAGTTTAGGTTTAAAAGAATGAATGGCCAAAAGTAAGTTTATAATATTTTATGATGAATGATGATTTGCAGAATTGTGAATTGTGTTGCTGACCTTACTTTGGAATTATATAAAGCATTTTGTATACAGTTTTTAAAATTAAATACATTCAATTTCAGAATTTTAGTTAGAAGTTGAACATTTTATAATCAAACCTGACAGCAATTAATGTTTAGTTTTAAATTTGTGAATGTAAATTTGTAATATTTTCAATATATTTCCGAAACAAATTAAGTAAGTTTTTAATTTTCTACTATATACAGAGCCAAAGCCCAAACGTTTTTAACCATGGATGGACCTTTTTGTTACAGAAAAAGAGACAGAACGATTTAATCAATCAGATTCATATTTTTTATATGTTTTTTTTACATTAGGACGCACACTTTGAGATTACATTAAAACTATGCGCTCTTGATGGCTAGCCTTTACATTTTATATATGATAATTTTTTGCAATCGATCCTACGACTATTTTCATATTATAGAAGATCTATATAAATTGTAAGGAGACCTATAATTCTTGCGACAAATAATTAAAATTCCGGTACTTTTAATATGAGCACAAGATATAAGATTTTTTAGCAAATTAATCAAAAAATTAATACAAAAGTACAAGATCTTTCAGCAAAGTAGGGTAACATATTTTCGTACATAATATCCCAAAGTAAAATACCAGGTAAAAAATCTTTCAACGACTATTTTTATTTTATATGCCTTTCTAAAAGATTTTGTATTTTGTGTTCATATAACGTCAAATTTGAATTTTGCTGAACGATACGAAACTTAAAGTGTTAAGGAGTCTTATATATTTTCTAATTGTAACTATACTTTGGTTATGGAGATTACTCTAATTTTAAACAAGATCCCTCGGTAAAGTAAATTAAAATATGCCAACTTACATTCTGAAAGTTCTTGTACCTTTAATTTGCTAAAAGATTTTGTATTTTGTGTTCATAATTAAAAGTACTCGAAATTAATATATTTCAGTTGTAAGAAAGTTATTAAGTCTAATTAATAGTAAAACTTTCTACAACTGAAATATATTAATTTTGAGTACTTTTAATTATGAACACAAAATACAAAATCTTTTAGCAAATTAAAGGTACAAGAACTTTCAGAGTGTAAGGTCGAATCGGAACAAATCGAATTCAAAGAGTTTGGAATGATTGAAATTTTGCGAATCCAAACTGAAGGAAATGTCAAGAAAAAGAAATTTTGACCGTTTCTAAAAATAATAATATGTGATTTAATCGATTGCAGTCGATAGCTATGTGTAATGTGTTCAGTCTACTTAACCAGTTGAATCGAATCAAATCGAAACTGAGCTGAACTAATAGAAATTATGTAGCCCAGCCTTTAACCTTAACAAAATTAAGTTGATAATATTTGTACAATAAATTTTATCAATGAGGTACAAGTTTTATTTTACCAAAGTAATCTGACATATTTTCATACAGGATTTACCAAATCCCAAAGCCAAGTACAAGGTACAAGAGTGCAGGTAAGCTGTCATCATTTACTTGAATTTAAATTCATGTAATTTATTTTATAAAGTATGATTTTTTTTTTATAGAAATTGAACAAAATTAAATAAATAATATTTATCTCTTAATAACTATTCAAAAATTTCCCTTTTTGCTCTTTATTTCTTTAAAATGTTCCATGCTTCCATCTAGTGGTGCTTTAAAATAACATTAATAAAAATAAATTATTTAAGAGAAAATAGTTTTAAGAGATTATCAAAATCTTTCATTCACTCTTGGTCAGTGTTCGGTTCGGATTTTGAATCTCTTACACTTACAATCTTTCAGATACAATTTTACATAAATTATTAAGTAAAATTTCTCTTAAATTATTTTATTTAATATTGTAACTGTGTGTGTGTTAATGCGGAAAATACAATATTAAAAAAAAAAATCAAATTTTTTTTATTTTTTTTATATATTCAATTAAAATATCTTTCTCTTTATCGGATTGTTTTGGTTCAGGGCATTGAACTTAAATTTATATCAATATCAAAAAGCAATAGTAGCACAACTCCTCACTACATTGGATAATTTAACATTTTTTTTGTCAGTGTACTTTTGATGACAGACAGAATAAGAGGGCGATTATAAATAATAATAATAATAATCACAAAAAAAAAAAAACCGTAAATTACAATAAAAATAATAATAATAATAATAAAATTAATTAATTAATTAAAAATAACTTTAATAATAAATTTTTTAAAAAAATTACATAATAAAAAAATTAAAAATCATTTCCGGAGTTGAACGTGAATTGATAATTTTTGTATGCAATTTTGAATTTTATTTGTTTGAATTTAATTAAAACTAAATTTTTGGATAAATTCGAAATTGTAAAATTATTCTAATCATTAACGAAACAAGAGTTAAATTTAGAGTGAGATAGAAACAGGAAGAAAATTATATAAAAAAAACAATTAAAGGTGATAAAAAATAAAATTTTCATTTTTCCTTTCATATGAAAATCTTATGAAAATCGATTTTTTTGTGTATATTTAAAACTTAAAAACAAGAAGAGTGCAAAAAACTCGGCCATTTATTGATATTATTTTTGTTCAGTGTTGTTTGTTCCTTCTTATTAAAATCATCATCATCGGTAAAAATGTGTAAATTTTTATATATATATAAATATGTATATGTATTTGTTGTGTATAATTTTTGAGGGATAATTGAAAAAGGACTTTTTTACCAAAAATCTATAAAATTTAATTTAACCAAAAAAAAAAATGTAGGTACAAAAATGAATGAGAAATAATTTTTTTTTGAATTTTTGTGCCTTTTTGTTGTTGTGTGCGTGTGTAAACACTACACCAATACATGTCACACACACGGTTACTACATACATTCATAAAATTATAAAAATAATACTAACGTAAAACGTAATATTAATGAATCTTTCATGTATGACGTTTCGGATTTTGAATTAGTATTTGTGTATGTATGCAATTTGACAACTGTTAAAGTTGTATAAGTTTTTTTTTTTTATTTTGGAGTGAATAAACGCGTGCTATCATCGGTCATTCAACTTTAATAAAGCCGGGTTGTTTAACTCACACGAGGGTCTTTGCTCTTTTTACACACATTTCTCTAATATTTACTAATATAAATTTTTTTTTTTTATTTAATTTATATTTACAATCAATTTTTGTTGTTTTTATATTTTGAGAGAAGAGAACAAAATTATGACGAAATATTAAATAGGAAGAGAGAAAGAGAGAAAAATTAATTAAGAAGAGATTAAATGTGATTTAATAAAGTGATTTTAAATAAAAAATTAAACGATTTTCATGTGAATAATAAAAATAATAAATAATAAATAAAAAATTTAAAAAAATTGACTAAAATTATTAATAAATATATAAAAAATAAATTAAATAATATAAGAAATACGGAAGTGTAATTTTTGCGGTGAATAGACTTATTATTATTACATACCACCCGCTACTCTACACCCCTTTAAATTAATTAAATAAGTAACCAATACATTAAAAAAAAAAGAAAAACTTGAGAAACTTAATGAACTTTTTACATAGAATTAATTAAAAAAGGTTAATGATTTATTAAAAATCGATGTTGTTAAATACGAAACGATATTAAAATTATTGTAATTTTTGTGTACCAAAATTAAATTTATTTTCAAATTATATATAAAAATTGTATTAGTCATAATTAGTGATGATTATATTAGTCACTTAAATTTAATACCAAATATTGTGAAATAATAATTTTTTTTTTTAGAGTTACAATTATTTTTAGTGAAATTTAAAAATTTTCTAGGACTGTGTTAATTAAAAACAAAAAAAAAAAAACTAATTCAAAATATCTTTTTCAATGATGGAAAATTTAATAATTCAGAAAGGATTAGCAGATAATATGAAATTCTAAATAATATTAGGTAAGTTAAAAAAATTATGAATTTTTAAATAAAACTTTTAATAGTATTTATTATAATTGTAACGAATTTTTAAATGAATCTAATTTGTCGATTAATTTTAAAGAAATGGCCTACAGTGGCCGCAGTGATTATTATAGATACCAATCCAGAGTAAAATAGTTTTGCTCTATGGACCTTGAAGTTCATATTAAATTTTTATTTTTGAAGTTTGTTTATTTGGGTGTCTGTCTGTGCAAACCATAACGGAAGCGACGAATTCGTCTCATTTAAATTGTCTACAGATATATAAGCAAATTAAATGCGATTAGTAAATATAAGTTCAGCTAAATAGCTTTTATCTGACTGTTTATTAATCAATTTGATCTTGGAATTGAATTTTACTGCTCAAATCTGTAATGTTTATAAAGCTGTAAAGTTGGTGATCCATTCAAGAATATCATACTCACAATAGCTCATAACGCGCATAACAGTTGCTCAAATCTTCGCAATGGGTTTTTTGTAGTCCAAGATGTTTTAATTAGTAATCGAGTATCTAATCCTCATCAATCTCAGACACAAGATCCATTTTCTCGTTAACCAAGAAAATGGGGACCCAAAAAAGAGACCGATTATTTGTTTAGATCAGCAAAAACAAGCATTAATTAATTATTCAGATTACAGTCTCTTGATCGGAAGGGCTTTTGATTTTGAAAGACCTTAATCCGTTGCAGTTGTACCACACCTGCACTAATTTTTAAAGAGACAATTTTTTATCTTTTTTAAGCGTCTGTTGGTTCTATATAATTTTAAAAGTTTCTTTTCATTCTATTAATTATTGGCTTCAATTTCTGTATAGGCTGTACTTCCTTGCACATTACATGCTTTACTTTCCATTTTGAACTTTGTATGTTGCTTAAATGTATAAATTTATCAGGGAATGAAAACTTTCTATTTTCCCTGTCAGATATACCCAAGATAGTAAATGTATTTTCGACATTATAAAACTCTTCAATTACAATTTGAAGAGATTGTATATTTTTTCGGCCATTTTGGAATTGGTCAATACAAAGATAATTTTTAGTTGTTTTTTTTTTTTATTTTATTTTAGAAATATTGAATTTCTTTAATAATTAGTGTAAGTGTACTTCAACTATACAAAACGATATTAAAATTGTATATAGTTACATAATAAAATCCTGTTCAATTTTTTTTTATTAAAAAAAAAAAGAAACAAAATTTACATAAATAATTTCTAAATTTTAAACCTGATTTTCCCTAAAAGAAAGTTCACCTAAAATATTTACATAATTTCTGCGCAAACACTAATTTCCCTTCGTTGTAATTTGTTATCATTTATATTAAATATAAATTTACACAATGTAAAACCGGATTAACCCTTGTAGTAATCATCATGAAAATGGCTATTTGTAATATGATAGAAAACGCTACTTCATATTTGATTGAATCCTTTTTGACAGTTTGAGTAAAATGAACAATACATTTTTCATATTGCTAACAAATTAATTTATGTAAATTCAAGATCTTGTAAATCGACATTATTTCACTGACGTACAAAGTACATAAAATTTATGTAACCTTTCAACTGAAATTTCATTTTTTTTTTTAAAAAACTTTATTGTTAATTCCAGTTAAATTTTGAATATTATTAAAATATATAAAGAATGATTTTTATGTAAATATGAAATCGAAAATGTTAATATAGAAAATTTTATTCATCACCTGTATTTACATAAAAATTGTATTGAAAAAAAAAATCTGTTTGCTAATATTTTTTTTTTTATTATAATTTAGTTGTTTTTTTTATTATGATTGTTAGTGGAAATTGTATAATTTTTGGGGGTGCATCTGCTTTTTGCACCGTTGTTATGAATTTATATTATGATTTAGGGGAGGCTCAATATTTTCATGTAGCATGGAAATATGTATATAAAAAAATTGTGAATTAAATATTATTTAGGGTTGATTAAACTGACAATTATAGTTTTCAAGGATCCAAAGTTTAAGTTAGGTAAATTTTTATATTTCGCGTTAGCTGGAATATCCATAATAAGTTTAATACATTAATTTTTACAAAAAGTATCAGAGCAATCAATAAATATCTCTAAAACTTATGTCGTACTTCAAGTTTATCACCATAATCAGGAGATTACTTCATATGTTGCCAATACATTATTCAACCTAGTTGTCAACCGGGTTATAAATTTGCTCTACACACATACCAATTTGGTTAACAACTGATATTACAACCGTCAAATATCTGTCAAATGACAAATAATTGTTTCAAATTAAAGTTGATTGAAGAATAATTATAATTTAATATAATCAAAAATATTGATAACATATAAAAACATGTCCTGTATGACATAAAACGTGAAGAAACTTAATTTTGGTTATACAACTTCCCCCCATGCGACAACTATCAACCAACGCTCCCACATAAATTAAAATATTTTCATATTTCTTCAATCGATTTGTCTGCCGGAAAAATGGTTGTGTTTGTCAATGTGTTGCAAATCTTGCATTGTCAACACGTTGATAAATATGTTTTATAATGTTAAATGTATGGGCAGCTTTACAGCGAGTTTAAGATTTAACCTAGCGATTAAATGGCGGTTACTTTATTCTATGTTTAATATCAAAGTAAATAGAATTTATTAAATTTGTTTTCAAGGTGTTCTGAATCTCAAATTAATATTTAAGCGGCCAAAGTTTCTCCCGATTATCTTAATCAGTGAATGTACGGGAAACGACGAAATTTGTATTATAATTATAAAAATATTTTAGCCAGAAATTTGTTGTTACGTGGACACCGCGGGTTAAAGTTTCAAGTGGCAGATATTTCATCCAAATATGAGATACTTCTAAATAAGTACTTGAAATAATCAAACAAAATACTCATCCATTTTAAGTATAATTTGAAATACTATGTGAAGAAAATATTAAGTATTGAGCTATTAAGTTGAAATATATTTGAAGTAAATTATTTTCAGTACCGAAATGTAATACAAATACACTTTAAAGTATAAGTTTCCTTATTTGACAGTTTTCCTTATTAGATCTGTTAACTAATTTGACCATTTAAACGCTTATAAAAGTAAGTGTTTTTATCAAAATAAAAAACTCTTTTGCGCGGCTTAAATAGATTACTAAGAATTATAAAATACCAATGATTCAACTTATTTTGATCGTTTCATCAAGAAATGTATATTTTTGAGCTATCAGAACGAATTCATGACGTAATTTTAATGATGCGCTTTACATATTTATTATGAATTTGCATAACAAAACAAAGTTTTGCAAAATTTTTAATGGAATCGTTTTAGAGAGATTGTAATTTTGATTATAGTCTATAAATAAACAAATTTGGAATCATACTCTGTTCTAATTCCTTTATAAACCTACTCATTCCAAAATCTACACTTGAAAATCAATATATTTATTTTCTATTTACAATCTCCTCAAAATGACTCATAAAAATTAACTAATTTTTTTCAAATTCCATAAAAATTTTGTAAATTCACACGTCCATAAAAAAAAAATTGGCTAAAATTATTAATAAATTTTTTACTTACTCATTGTACATTTTGATAACTTGAAAAATATTTTTATTACCTTTATAAAATTCACTTAAATCCGTGTTGTACAGAGGCTACACAGTTGTTAATTTTTATATTAATAATTTTCCCTTTTCTTTAACAGGTTTTTTCTGATTATATCTCAGCAGTAGAAGCAAAAGAAAATATATTTCGTAACATTTTGAACCAAGTTCATTACTATATAAAATTGAAAAGTCATTTTGCAATTTTAAGCGTTTTATATTATAATAAAAAATTCAAAATTTTGTACTAAAAAGTGAAAGTATATTTAACATATATGAGCAAAAAATTAAATTAAATTAAATTAAATTAAATAATTAATTAAGTGAATGTTTTTTAAGTTGTTTGCTAAAAAAATTAAACTGTACAACAATATAAAAACGGAAATAAACACATAAAGTGAAAATTGAAAAGACTTTAAGTGTATGAAACAAAAAAACAGTGAAAAATTTAATAACTACTCTAATTATAAATTGTAAGATAATCTTGAGGATAATATTTTATAATGACAGATGATAATGGTTAGATACTCAAATTTAATTAGGTAAGTCAATTTGAATTTATATTAATTTTAATAAAATCAGATTTATATAGAAATATAAAATTATTTTTAGTAATCTTATTTATGTCACCCTGTTAAGTCAGTTAACTTGTTCCCCTGTGAAAAATATTATTTAAATTTTTGAAATTTACAAGTTTATAGCAGGTATTTAGTATTGAAAATATTCTTAAGATTATAAAATGATTGTTATGGCACCTCTGTCTATCAACACTTAAAATGTTCATGTCGGCTATCTCTTGAACTGCTTGAGAGAAGGGTTAGAAATCACTCATTTAAGAATCTTAGCATTAATTTTAAATCAATAATTAGAATCGTTTTGTATAATTAAACTTGTGTATTGTAATTCAAATGGACAATTGGTTCACAATTGCCTTCTTCAAATACGAAGATATGCTTAGCATCCGAAATCTTCTCGCAAAAGCAGTGGCTTGTGAAAAGACTATTACCAGAACAACACAAAGCCTACATTTGTTTGTTTTTAAAAAAATCTATAAACTGATTTTTCTGGCGTTTACCTTATGCCAGGATACAAATTACAAGTTATCTACCCACTTCCTGATTTCCTACATTAAATTGATTCTAAAGGATTGGCTGATTCTCCTGGCGTATATTTTTATAATAACATTAATTTTTCTCTTTCATAAATTCTACTCAGTCCTTATTTGTTAGGCTTTCTCCTCTCAAACGTTCTTTTATGAATTTAATTTTTACTCTGTTGCTTTTTACTCAATCACCAACGTCAAATTTGTCAAAAAACTTCCAAATTCTAAATTAAAATGTCTATTAGTGAAATAAATTCAAGAAATTATCCAGAATTCTGAGAAATCAACTTTATTCTGTAAACATTCATTAAACTCGCTGATGAAATATACTAATTTAAGTAAAAATTTAAATCGTACCAGTGAAAAATGCGAAAATCTGCTATCTTTCTTCCCAATTTTAAAAAAAATTATAACATTTTCTCCCTAATATTGAAAACGAAAGTTCTAAACATTCATCTATAATATTAGCTAACTACAAAAACCTCATATAACTGATAACTCTCTAATATATTTACAAACAATACTCGGCCACAAAAAGAAAATTGAAAAAGAAAACTACTGAAAATTAAAAAAAAAAAAGAGTAATTTATTATCGTTACATAGAAACATAGAAAATTATTAGTCTCGCCATAATCCTACTACGTCTGCGCAAACAAATCCACAATGTTCGCAAATTACTTAGTTTGCTTGCAAACAAGCAACTGGAAGAAAATGTATCTAACAAATTTTTCTATTGCAATTTTCAATTTACATTGTTCTCTTCTCTTGGTTTTATTACTCTATCGTACACATCTTACTACTTATCTTATACACTAACACTGCATAGAGCATAGATAGATTTCATAAGAACTTTATGCAATAAAATTGCATAAATACAAAATTACATGTTATTTTACAACAACACCAACAAGGAAATAGTAAATTTTATAAAAATAAATAGTAAATGAATTTCTAAAAGTCAATGTGACGTCACATAATTTTCATTTTCTTTTCAATTGTTTCATTTTATATTCTGCAGTGTTGATAGTAATAGTGCAAGCCGTCTGTAAGTAACAACATTTAGCAAAATATGCATAAAGATTCTCCGTGCGTAATACTGGTATTTTCTTAACAGTCCCAAGTTCAGTTCAGTTGTAGTTCTTGTTTAATGGCGAAAACGAAAGGAATATATTATTATTTTTTTTGAATGGAATTACATAGAAATATTGTGTATTCATTTACTCTTTCTACAAAAGATTTTCCTCTTTGTGTGAATTGTGAAAAATTAAATTTTGGATTATGATTTATATTATTATATAAAAATTTAAAATACCTGGTCCATAATATCATTAAAAGACAGCTTCTCCTCCTGATGCACAATGAAATATCATTGCAAAAAAAAATTATGTAGACAGGCGTTAAAGAATATTTTTTTGTGATTTTGTCTTGTACATAAATTTTTCATTTCTCATGTTTTACAATCAGGTTTCGTTTAAGAATTCTTTTACAGACAAATTCCAAAGAAATGGAACTTACATGTAGGAGAAGTCCAGTATTTGTGATTTTTATGAGGTATTCTATGATTAAGAGGCAAATTCATACGTAGATTTCTAATCTGAACTGAAATAATTATTGTCAAAATCAGAAAATTCATATAGGAAATTCTCAAGACTTAAAAGTGTCATTAATTAAAATTGTATGAAGGTATAATTTTCAAGATATTCACATAAGTCTAATTTCATTACTGATCATAATTTGTAGATTAAGATCCAGTTTTATTTTAAAATTTTATTAAAATATCCCAACGCTGATATTGAGAATCAGACACCTAGAATAATATTACTCAATTAGGTCAAAACTGTCACAAATTAACAATAAACAATTATAAGTAGTAAATATGCTTAGAGAATGCGAATATTTCTTATCCAGAGAGCTCATAATTATCCAGATAGCTCATACAAAATTACAATTGAAGAAAGTACATATATAAAAGCTGTTTTAAGTTGCTGAAACTACGGCTGAAGACAACTTCTTATATCTACATCTTCTTTGAAAACTGACCTTCCTTTCTTTTAATATTCAAATATTGCTTTGGCTTCGATACACTATAGAGAAGTTTCGTCTGTTTGAACAACATTTCAAAAAAATGACATATAGTGTTTCGTTTACATGGAAGCTGCCGATTAATTTATCTCCTAATTAATATGTTTCTATAAATTTTATTCTTTATCATGGAATAATCTGATCTTCACCAATAAATCAAATTTTTTTATGAGTATTTTTAGATTTCCACTTGTTTCTCTTTTCTGCTATGACAAATTGTCTGATTTTCAGATTCAGAATTTTACTGTACGCCTTTATATCTCTATATATAAACAGTTGTTGTGCTTTTTGCCGCAAAACCAAAAAAAAAATCATAATCACGATCAGTTGTTCTTTTCATTATAATATTAGATTTTTTTTTTTTTTAATAAAAAGCGAAATGATGACCCGATTATCACCAGCATTAAATGTTTATTATTATTATTGTCGTTATTGTTGTTGTTCTTATTCTGTATACTGTCTCAGGTCATGGAACATCATAATAAGTTCAACGACTTTACTCGATCATCATTTTTTTCATCATCAAGATCGGTTCATTTTATTATAACAAATAATACGTGCTCATCATCAACACCATTATCACATTCATTGTATACTCTCCTTCTCCGTGTTGCTGTATAATTTTATTATTTATACCTAATTTTATTTATTTCGTTCTTGTTTTACACACGCACACAATTCCGTAGAATTCATGTTGTGACGGAGTTGATCTGGTTTTGCGGTGAATAATACAATAATTTTTCCCTGGTGTAAAGGGGATTTAAAAATGTGATTAACTAAGATTTTGTGTTTTGTTTAAATTTTCTCATCAGTTTCACTGATTATCCACACGAAGCCCACTATTTGTAGAGAGAGTAATTCCTTTAACATATCTTTTCGATTGTAGTAGTTATACTCTTTTATGTTGATCAAGCGATCGAGCAAGGCAGTATAATTTAACAGCTGCGCATTTTTTGGATTTATATCTTTAAAAGGTGTGCGATGATAGTTGAGCCGATTAGAATTGAATGGAAAAGTTAACGTGAGCGCGATATGCGTTATGTATATTTTTTAATGGATTTTTTTTTTTTTTTTTTGAAAACGCATTTGGAAGTTTATGAGCGTTATAGCTTTGTATATGAATTTTCTATAGATACATTTAAAAATGCGCAATAGAATTTTGAATAGGCGGCATACCGCGGGGCAAATTATTTATCGTGATCGTAATTATGTTTATTTGTTGTTATATATTTTGTAAAATTGTAGTTTTTGTTTTGTTTTAACGTTCAATTACTGAGAATCTTATGATTATTTTTATCGGATTTTAATTAAAAGAGATAATTTTTATTAAAATTCTGAATTTTCGCGTCCAATCTTTATTTATTTATGAAATTGTTTATTATTGTTAGTTAATAATTTTGTTTTCGATTAAATTTTCATGTTTATTTTGCGTTTTTGGTTGGAATTATCGTTGGAATGTCGTTAAAATTGATTAATCAATAATGCACAGGAATTTGGAAATCAATATTAAAATTATAAAATAAAACTAACAGCAAATCAGTTTTATTTCAAGTGATTTGTTTTGAAAAATGTGATCTGAATAAAATATAGATTTACATAAGTGTTTTGAAAAAATCTTAGTTATTTAGGAAGTCATTAAAATTTTAACAGTTTTCTATATTTTGAGTGACTTCAAATTCAAATTCATTAAATACAGTATATTAAAATTGATATATCGCAAATACGAAGTAAAACGTCAAACTCCGAAAAATTCATACCAAAATTACAATTGACGTGAAATTACCTTTTAATCATAGAAAAATGTCTCAATAAACTTTCGGTATTACGATTACAAAAAGTTATATAACGTAACTCAAAAAACTTTATTTACGTGGGGAGTATGAAAAAAAAGTTAGTATATTTTAAATTGCCTAGTAGATCTTTTAACATTGTTTTATCCAATAACATTTTAAATAACCTTAAATAACAATTAATAGCATAAAAATAGAAATGTACAATATTTTTAGATTGATACGACTTTTTCGCATGGAGATATATTTTTACTATATATGTCTTCGCAAGCAACACAATCTCGTTGACATGAAAATTGGGAACTGAAAAATAAAACTGATTATTTGTTTGGATCATTATAAACAACCTTAAAAAAGAGATATTAGTTAGTAGATCCATTTATACATAAGAAAAGAACACAGTAAAAAGAAGATAATAACTTTAAGCTTTAAGGTTAGATTCTTGCAGTTTTTCCAACTACTGAGAACAAATTTAATATTCACACTATTCACAGTGTAATCCAGCTCATCAAATACCAACAAATGGTTTAGTAATTAGACAAACAGTAAACTTCTATAATTATGCGATTTCACGAGAAATTCTTGTGCCATTTCAGATAAAATGTCATAAAAATCATATAAGAAACACATAATTCAAATACGGCATTAAAAACTCAAAATAGAAAAAAATTTCAGTTTGGTTATATAATCATCATTAAAATCTTAATCCAGTAATTAATATTTATTAATATTATTGCTTATTGCTATATAAAATTCCACTTAAAAAATTTCAAAATCAATTCTTGTTACTTAAATCCACTTTACTTTATCATCTATTTATATATCCAATCAAAAATTATGATTATCTCCCACACGTCAATGTCCCCTAATCGAATTTCTTAATGGATAATTAATTATTATATTAATTTCATTTATTTTTCTCGTCAAATGATATTCGTAAAACAAATATTATCGTAAAACTAATACCGTGTTTTCATAATAAAATTTCAATCGGAAATATAAAAATTCCCTTTTCTACTTTATTCATTTTGTATATGAATATGAATCTATTTAATTTAATTTTTTTATTATATTATATTATTTGACTTATGTCAACCGCAAATTAATGTGTTCGGGTCATTTGCTTTCAGTAATGTATATAGTTTAATATTCATTATATTTGATGATATATAAAAGCCCTCCCGGAAAGAGAAAGTGATTAAGATTTACTATTATATTAAATATAACAATATAAATATAAAACAAGTACTTTAAGTTTAGTTATATCAAAAGTTCAATGTTCTCCATTTCTAATTAGCCCAAAAACAAATTAAATTACTATATTTTTTTTTTATATTAAACATTAACTTTCCCTTGTATGTTAATATAAAAAAGTGATATATAAAATCATATGATCGGTTTGTAGAAATATGAGAAATGTATAAATTTGATCGCGCGTGTCTTAATAGATTTAAGATATAGGGTGATTTTGAAATTTATATCAGTATACCTTCAAAATTAATGTAGTACAATTGTACAATTATAATATGTTGTTAAAGGTTTGTATTTCTATTTAGTTGTGCTACTGAGACTAAATGTAGAAAACTATACAATAGTATAGAAAGACGCGCCACAATAGCCTCTAAAAAACTCTTAGGTAGCTGGGTATTGGAACTGTTAACTTCATGGCTGAAATAGCAAAATAACAGCTACAATATAAGGTATTTTACATACTGATATAGTGTCTGCGATTGCGAGACTGTTGCCCCCGAAAAACGATGACACACCTGCGTAAGGGATTTCTGAGCTCTCTCGAAATCAGGGGTCTGACCGTCAGAAAAACTCTACACTTTGGTATTAACTGACCAAATATTAGTAGGGTAGGGACAAGAGATCTCTTTAGGTCGCAGTGTAGGGAGGCAGAGGTTCGTACTTCTGCTATAACGACCCCTTTTTTATAATCTAATCTAATCTAATCTGATATAGTTGTATTTGTATAGTGCAGACTACTTGATCCTTCAAAGATTTTACTTGATTATATAATTTATTATTGTTCACATCATAATTGCCGATATTTCTATATTGATTTCTATTTGTTATCTATTTCATTGTCTGCGACATCTAATAACTAATACTGACTGGATAAACTTTTCTAAATTTTTAAAAAAATACACTTAAATTGCTTTTAAATTCATTTCATGTTTTAGGCATTTATGTGCTCCGCTCCACTTCATTAAAAAACTATTAACTCCCAGCTGCACTTCGTTTAAAATATTGCCTCTCCGCTGGCTTAGAACTTCGTATCCCTGAATTAAAGTCTACTTAACAGCATCATGGAAGAAAGCTAGCAATTACCATTTATAATTCAATAATTTGATACACTCTATTATATTTATAATATCGATTTCAGTGAAAGGTTTCATAATTAAAATTATATTAAAGAAATATTTCATGAAAATTTCTTCATATCGCATAAAATATATTGAAAGTAAATTAGATTTGACAATGTTGGTTGGTTGGTTGGTTTGAAAAGGAGGGAATGGAAGCGGCCAAACCACGTACCTAGACCGTACGGTCCGTTGTACCCCCTTACGAAACGTTTACCATTATTTTTTCACCACGAATCGTGCCATCCCACCTCCTTTATAAAGTTTGACAACTTAGCAGGTTTTTCACTGCTTAATTCTGTTAAACCTTCTACAAAATAAGATCCGAAAAATTTTAATCTTTTATAGCACAGATAAGGGCAGTGACATAAAATATGTTCAATTGTCTCCTCATCTTCAGAACAGCCTCTACAAGAGGTTTCAGATGTCAGTCCGAGTCGCCCGGCATGTTTACGTAATAGTAAATGCCCCGTGACAGCTCCTGTGTACAATCTGAGCATGGGTTTGGACATATTCAGAATACTTCTTGATTTCTTAGCGCTGGGGTTACTCCAGAACAGTTTTGTGTGAAGACAACTGTTTAGCGCAACCCATTCTAACGTGTTTTGTTCTACTAGCCATAGTTTAAACAGTCTTTTTATTGAGCTGACTGGGTAACCGATCTGGCAAATTGGGAGACTGCTATCTATCGCTCCGCCTCTAGCCAATTCGTCCGCTTTCTCGTTTCCCATTATATCCCTGTGACCGGGAGACCAGATAATAAGCAAATTATTATTATTTGCCTTCACTTGCCTAAGGAAAGTTCGACATTCAAAAACCAATTTGGAGTTAATTGATCTATTTTCCAGTGCTTTGATAGCCGCTTGGCTATCCGAGCAAATCACAATATTTTTATTACACAGATTGTTATCTACTATTAATTCCGCGGCAGTTTTTATAGCTGCAATCTCAGCCTGAAAAATTGAGGTGTGATTATCTAATCTGATGCTGACACTCAGGTCCAGATCGACGGAGAAAATTCCTGCACCACATCCTGATTCCATTTTGGATCCATCAGTATACAGTACAGTGCTATTTAGGGGAATGGGTGTACTATTCTCCCACTCCCCTCTAGACGGTATTCTAGTTATGATACCTTCATCAAATATTATTGTACTTGGAAGATAATCATTGGACAAATTCAAATTGTAACCCGACGCTTCAATCAAACGAATGATTGTAGTATGGGGTGTGGGCGAACCTGAGGTTACCATATTATTATTAGTTAATTTCATAGTTGATTAATGCCGAATTCTGAATACTAACTGGACAGGAAAAAATGAAAATATATAGTATGTATAGTTATAGTTATAGCATTCAGAATCTGATATAAGTAGTATTCTGACTTAAGTTGTTTTAGAATATTAGTAAATAATTTTTATTAGTGCAAATATATTGTAAAATAATGACATTTAATATAATACAAATTGAAAGATTAATTGTTAATTAAAAAATTATATTGTGTAACTTTGACTTTCATCTGCTTTGCGTTGAAGTACCATTCTGAATCCGACATTAAATTTTGGATAAAAATACACAACAGATTAAGTCTCAAAATAATAGTTTTTCACAAATTCATTTTTAAATGTTGAAAGAAATCTACGAACATAAAAGGAGATTATTCGGTAAATACTTCTTATCTATTAAATATTAAATTTAATTAATATTTTTAAGATTTAAACTGTTTTCGTAAAATTTAAAATAAACCTTAGGTGAAATTGAGTCAATTTAAAATATTTCTAATAATACCTTAAGTAGATTTTATAGTTAATAGTTAGCAATATACTAAAAGAAAATATGAAGAAAATAGCTAAAATCTAAGTCGACATAATCAATTCTGAAAAAATTGTAATTTTATAACATAAATTGTTCCAAATTATAAACTCAAAGGTGAAAAATAGGCAAAAATAGCTTAAAATTACATAAGCTATTTTAGATTTCAAACAACTTCCTCTTACTGATTCAAGCTATTAGGGTTTTGCTAATTCCATGCTTAATTTATACTTTTTAGGTATTCTTATTAAATTTGATAAATTACAAAAAATCTTTAACAACTTCGTTGTCTGCCATTGACAATCACAAACTTAAAATAATTTAAACTTTTCCGTACAAGTTTTTATTAAATATTGACTTTTTTTTTATCATTTTCTTTATAAAATCAACTCTATCTATAAATAAAATTGCATCAATCACCCATAAATATCGATCGAAATTCCACCCTTTCTCCATCCAGCTAAAACTCGCCTATATTCAAGTTTTTTTTTTTTTGTACATCTTATGACATTTCCTTTTGGCCCTGAATTTTACAATTTTCATGTAATTTTCTTTATTTTCTTTTTATTTTGGGGATTTTTACAAATACAAATAAAAATTAAAAAAAAAATCATCTTTCTTTTGTGTCTGTATTCAATACACACCCACCCGCACATAATTAAATTCATTTTATATACAAAAGCCAGAGTGTAAACATCAAAAAAACTTTATTTTATTTCCTTATATATTTTTAACTGGTTGCCATGTCAATTTGAAATTTTGTGAATATTTATTCAGTTTGTAAAATTATTGTACAGAAAGTTTTTATATACAAAAAAAAAATAAAAAAATATTTTTCCTGGTTTTTTGGGAGAATGAATGAGGAATTTTTTATTAAATTTTTTTTGTGGCGCCCTTGTTACTACATCAAAATAATAACCGTATGGCCAAGCACTTTTTTAGTTCATATATAAAAACGATTATTCGTTCAAAATTCAGTGTTTTTTTTATATATAAAAATTTTGTTCTCTGGTCTGCGGTGTTGAATTTTATATTTTATTTCCAAAAAAAAAATTCTGTGGATCACAGATTCTATTTTCAATAGCAAAGTTCGATGAACTTCTGTTAACAGATTTTTTTTTTATTTGGGAAATTTCCTCATTTTTTTTTGGTATATTTTGTTGATAAAACTCACACAGAGTTAAAAAGTTTGTTTGTATTCTTGTATCTAAAAGATACTTTACATGTAGAAAAAGTAACAAAATTTATTATTATTTTGATTTTTTTTTATGTACATTTAATGAAAAAATATTCTTTTTGGGGTTGATTTTCTGATCATCCCCGAAAGAAAAATATCAAACTAATTTAAAATATCAAAATGGATTTTTTTTTCGATTATTTGTTTAGTAGAGAATTGATTTCAAAGAATGGAAACAGATTTAAAATATATGAAATTGCTGAATAAAATAATGAAATTTATGACAAATTTTGATTATACCTATATTAAAATTTTAGAGGGTTTCCAATAATTTATGTTACCAATATTTTTGATAAGAAGTTTTTACTTCATTTCAGTCTTCAAATTAGGTAAACATGTAAGAATTAGTAAGGAATATTAAAAAATATACAAAATATATATTGAAAATTTACTTTACACCTTGTAGTGTGCTATTAATTATATAGGAAAGTAAAGGATGCAATTGAATCCTTAAAAGTTATAAATTTTCTTTAGAAACAAATAATTTGTACGTCCGACTCTGTCATTTCTGTGTTATATTTTTTAAATTATAATTTAAAACATAATAAATGTCGCCTTAAATTGGTAGTATTCTCCTTTTAGAATCTCTATGTCCCCTCCCAATTTAATGGTAGTCCCATTTTTGGAATCTAAATTGTTGGTTGGAAATGAAAATAGAAAATAAGCCATAAAAAAGAATGATAAAAATCGATTTTGTGATGAAAATGTAATAAATAAATAATATATTTAGTTTCGTCACCTAAGTGGCGCTGTTACTGGATGGAATTTAACACTAAACATTAGATCACTATTTGACCCATCATAAGTATTGACAAAAATGATTTTGAATCCCAACTACTAATTATATTTACTTCACAAAACGATGGATTTTCAGCAACTCCTCGGTTGTTGGAATTATGGCTACTTCATTGCGTAGTTCAACTGCGCGCACTTTTAATGTTGTATTAACATTTTAATTATATACAAAACAAAGAGGAAAAAGATAATTTTTTTTACAATAAATTAAAATTTCTTTGTCCTGTATTTAAGCTAAAGGATCTTTTGCCTAAATTAACTATATAGCAACATTTAATATTATAAAAAAAAATATGCAAATTAATTAAATTTTTAATCTGATTATTTTTATTCATTTTTTTTTACTATATTTAAAATTCCTTAGCAAGGAAAATTCAGATTTTTAACCAACAAAAATTATCCTGCACGAAATACACGAAAACAAAAAAAAAATCATAGAAAAATGTAACTGAAAACAAAAGGACATTATTTGATTGATTGCATAAAATTACATTAAAACAAAAATTCTTCATTTTCATTTTTGGGTTGGAATTTTCTTTATTATAATACCGTAATAACAACAGGTTCGATGTACGATAAGAAATTTTCATTTTATTTATTATTATTATTATAGTCGGATGATATATGCTATTTCTTGAAGGGTTGTTGCCTTTATTTTAAAAACAAATTGTTAGTGGTTTTATTTTTGCATATAACCCACAGAAAAAAAAAATTATTATATCCTTTTTAACTGTTTTTTATTTTTTATTTATGTATTTAATGATGTTTAAAATATCCTTTTTGCAAATAATAAATTCATTTTTTAATGATATGGTCCAATGATGATGACTTTATAAGACTTTTTTTTAAAAATTATTAATGGGCGATTTCACAGTGGAAGCTTAAACTTAACTAAACTGATTGTGTTATGATGCTTAAGTCTGCAACTTAAGTTCACTGGGTTTCTGAATCAAAATGTTCCCTAAGCTTAGCTTAACCAAAAATTTTTAGTTATTGTGAATCGTAATTGGAAATAATGTTATTGTGAATGAAAATGTATCATAAAACTTAATGTAACAATGAAATTTTTGAATTAGTATACGTGTATATTTTATTTTGTGTATGTGTTTTATAAGAATATAAATTTATGATGTGTAAGAAAAGAAACGTCAATTTTAGCTATTTTCTGATAAGTTTTTACTTATAACTTTAAAATGTTACATGAATTTATTTCATATGTGTCAAATTAATAATTAAAAATGTCAAAAGTGAAGCTTAAATTCTACCCATCTGCGCCTTAAGTTAAACCTCACTTTAAAGAAGGTTTACCTTTAAGCTTGCACCGAGAAACCAGAAAATAAGTTAAACCGAAAACTCTCGCAAAGGTTTAAGCTTTCACTGTGAAATCGGTCATAAAAAAAATATGCATAAGAAATTGAAATAATTTTTTTTTATTATTATTTGACACGCACATTCTCGCATATCCTTTTTTTCCAACTCGCTTCCACTCGTTCCATAAAAATTTATGTTAAAATATTTCGGGATACATCGTTGATTTATTGCCTTAAAAAAACTGGTCCTCTCCACTTTAAATGTCCTCCATATTGATTCCGATTTGTTTATATGTATATACATAAAATTTTCTCTATACGCATACAATTAAAGATGTTGATAAACTTTATATTTCTCAGGACATTGACCTTAATCGTATAGTATATACAAAATACATAATTTTATTTTGGGGGTTATTTTAGTTCATTATCATCTCCTCCAACCCCACACACACTTTTGAAATATAATATTTTTCCCAAATTTAAAATTTTTGGTTGTTTTTTTTGTGGGGGTGTTTAAATTCTAGAGAAATAGTCCTTTATAAATAATTTCGAGGGTATGGCGAAGGTGTATGTATGTGTAAACCAAATGATGCTATATATTCCGCCCCCATACACCAAAAATTACCAAATATATAAAAGTATATTTTTGGAAAGGATATTTTTATATAAATTTCATTTTTTGTCTATTTTTGGAAATATATTTTCTTTTTTAGTTGTTGTTTTTGATGTTTTGATTGTAAATTTTCTTTTTCTGTAAACGGAGTAATAGAAAGAGATAGAGAATGAATACTATATAGAAATTCAATGTCGCACCCTTCAAATAAAGTTATATTTTTCAACCAAAATATTTTTATATATAAATATAATAATTTAATATCCTTGATACAAAGGACAAGGGCGTTTAATATCAATGTATTTGTAACCTAATCTTTATATATAAAATTTAACTAAAATTTTGTAGTAATACGTTTCAGTATTTGTATAGAAAGGATACATTTTTGGGGGATTGAAGAGCTGGGGGTGTTTTATTTTGTAGATTACTCTGGAGTTTATATTTTATTAGAAGGATGCTTTTAATAAAGTATATTTTATATTGGTTTGCGGAAAAGGATTTAAAATGTAATTTATAGAGGAAATACAAAAAAAAAATTATTAAAAAGGATTTTCGAAAAATTTAATTTTTTTTTTGATATTTTATTTATAAAAAAAAATATTAAATTAATACATAATTTTTATGTTTTTGTGAAAATATTCTTTTGCGCATGTTTTTTACTGTACATAGAAAATTTTCTCTTATTTATTTAAATTTACGAATTTGTTAAATATTTTTTATTAAATATTTTTATTTTTAAGGGCATAATAATAATTTTTTTTGGGTAATTCAAAAAATAATAAAATAAAATAACGAAAAACTCTAATACAATCAAAAAATCTAAAGAAACATTGAAAAATATCTTTAGAAACGTTAAAATATCATAAATGAATCTTATAGATATAAAATTTTTGTGTATCTTTTCTCTTATGCTTGTGGAGTTTTCTTCAATGTATTCACGGTCTTTGGTGTACAGTTTTTATTATATATACAATATTTTGAAGTTCAATGCCCTTTTGATATTTTGTCATCTGCTTTTTTTTACTATATACTGTACTCGTCGCTGGCTTTACGATAACTTTATTTGTATTATATAAATACTCTCATAACGAAGGGTATTCAAAGTCTACTTCACTGTACTCTGTACCCTTTTCGTATATATTTAACGTCAAGTTTTTGAAGATATATTTTTGAGGATTAAATTACAAATATTAATTTTGTTAAGCTTATTTTAGGCGGTTTAAATGATCTTAAAAGGATTAAATTTTATAATTAATTAATTAAAGAACTGGGGAATTTGATCGATCATTTTTGTATTAATTTGAAATTTTTGTGAATTTAATTACTTTTTTTTGTCGAGAAATGTAATTATTATTTACCAACCAAATTCACTATTTGTACATTTTAAGGTGATTCCATTTTAAGGCATTTCAATTTCACAGCAACTTAATTTAAAAAAATATTGCAAAACTTTATTAATTTAACTTATATTAACTTGTTACTTACGACAAACGAGTATTCATGAATTTTACGAACGCTAAATTGGAATATACGACAATAAAAAATCGAATTTATAATTCATCGAATACGTAAATTTACTAAATAATGTAAATTAATCGAACTTTATTGACCTGACGCACAATTTACAGACTATACTATTGACGAAATATACAAATTGCAATATTAAAATGCATGTCTCTTTAGAGGACATACGACAAAAGTTATATCTATATCCCTTATCTCCGTAATCGTTGCAAATATTAAAAAAAACGATACCAGAAATAGAAAGAGGATGCCTAAAAAACTATAGACTACCAATTACTTTAAAATGGACAATTTGGCGTATACAACAATCCAATACTCAAACCGACAATTTATTTGCCAACAAAATTATCGAATTTTTCAAAATTTTGTTGAATATTACAGAATTTTATTTAAAATATTAAATTCAAAAAAAATGTGCAACATAAATAATAAAATATAATTTAGAAAAATTAATTAAAATATTTAATTTAAATATAAAATATTTCATTTTAAATAAATCAATTAAAGTTCAGTCAACTTGAAAATAAAATTTTCCATTTTTTTCCAATGACATTGCAACTTAAATTATTTACTAAAAATTATTTTATTTTACATTTTTATTAATTATTTTTCCTTTAATTTTTTTCAACTACCTCAGTTGATCTTAATTTCATATTGTAAACCAAAAATTTAGTGGTTGGTAATGATGAAAATTATTATATTTCAGTTTCATAGTCAAACAATTCTCATGTTAATAAAATTATCTTTAAATATACAAAAAGTTTTCTTTATTTTCTTTTTATAATATAAAAAAGAAAAAAAAGAAAAATGGTAAAAATAAAATTTTGTAAAATTTATTTTTACGAGATATAATTTTATTTATTTTCTTGGTTGTTGTTATTATGGTGCGGGTGGCATTGATGACATTGGCATTGTTGTATAAGATTAGTGCGTTATTTGACCTTTTCAGTAAAAGTTGGAGGACAAAATGAAATGAGATTAATTCGTTATTCTTAAAATGTAATCTAGATTTGTAATTTGTTTAAGAATTATTAAATTGAAATTTTGTATATATACAAAAAAGTTTACTAATTAATATTAATCTGTAATTTTTGTGTGAATAATTTATGGATAATTGTCAGATTAAACAACTGCAACCCCGCACTTCTTTACAGAATTGATTGAATACAATCTAAGGTAAATTCATATAACTTTCTGGTTCTAGGATATCACTTAGCGCATACAAAACATAATTTTGATAATGAATAAACGCAACTCTGACAAAGGGAACATGCGATTCTTAAGAAGCATGCAACCAGATAAGAACTTACAATATCTCACGCTATCGTGGATATAAGAAGAAGGAGGAAACAATGGAACACTTGTTAGTCATTCTACTTCACATTTAGAAAATTTGTTTTTCTTTTTATAGAAAACATTGAAGACGCGGCTAAACTGAAGCTGGATTAAGAGAAATCATTCATTAAAGAAGTGTGGATGCAGCATTCGAAAAGTGGGTACAACTAGCTCTCAAAAATGTAGCTGACATATCCTCTCCTTAACAACCAACTACCAACCAAATTCACTAAATGTAAAAATTTAATTTATGAGCTTTTTATGGTCAGTTTGCGCCTTCGGTTAATTGTATTTTTTAATTCGGTAAATTGTGCATTCGAGCTATTCGTATATTCCCTCAATTGTATAGTCTGGGAATTGTGCGTCAGGTCAATAAAGTTTGATTAATTTACATTATATAGTAAATTTCGGTAAATTGTAAATTCGTCTAATTACCCAGTAAAATTCGTCTAACGAAAAAAAACAACAAGTTTTTCATTTTCATCACATTTCCCTGCATTTGCATATTTTGTAAATTTTCATTTTTTTCGATAAGCTTTTTTAATGGTTTGAATTTGAATATGTATTTTAAATTTGAAAAAATTGTTTGCGAAAAATGTCCTTGTTAATCCTTGGTTTAAATGACTAAGCAAATACATCTTTTAACTATGTTCTGGACATAATTCTGTAGGGCTAATATAGCACATTTGATTGTTCCATTAAAAATATATTGTTTAATAGTGAAAATTTGACTTTTAGTGAGATAGTTTTTCCCAATATTCAGTATAACTTTTCAATTACAATTCTGTCATTTGTGAAAACAAAGATCTTATTACCGAAATGGTTAAGTTTAATAATTAATATTAAATAATCTGAGTACTAAATTTCAAACAAACTAGAATTTATGTAGTCCATTGACGACGTTTTTATATAATATTAAGGCAACATTTTTTAATTATTATAAATTATTTTTGTCACAATTCTTAAACAATTTTATTTTCTAATTTATACACTAGACATTTTTCTAATGAAGAAAAAAAAAACAAAAGAAAAAGAAAATGATGTAATCAATTTTAACCTTCCAACCATAATTCCACCCACTTTTATTTCACCGGAATGCGTAAATATATTAAATTTTCCATTAAACAAAATGCTAAAAACAAAAATGAATAAATTATGAAATTTTTTTAAATAAATTAAACAACATTGTATCAAATAGAAACAAATAAATAAAAAAAAAAATATTTATATTTAAAATTTTTTTTGTATATTTAGGTACCTATAAATTTTTTAGTAAAATTATATTTTTTGATTGCCAAGGCCAATGAACGGTCAAAATCCAAATAAACACTTCAAAACAGTTAGAGAAAAATTTATGTATATAAATATTTTTTTTTTTATCAAATATTTTATGCTTACACAAAAATTTACAGTTTTCTGTTACTTTTTATGCTTTATGTAGCCAAAGCATATGATTTTGTGATGTCATCATTAATTTTTTTTTTTTTTATTTGATTTTTTGCTATGGATTTCAATTTATTAAAAATCATTGTGGCGTCAAAGATAAAAATTAGGAATTTCAGAAATAATCGGAATTCGAAATTAGGTTAGGTTTAATAATTAAGATGAGGATTTGACATGCAGAATACTAAACACTATAGTCATTATTTGGTTGTCACTGTGTAGTTGTTTTGTCAGTGAAAAGCTTTCGAAATGTCAAAATATCGTATCGTCAGTCAGTATTATGAATAAAATTTTACAATTTTATTTGAGCGAAAACCGTCACTATAGTCCGAAGAGGCTACACAATTTGTCTGTGACATGTGCACGAAGTTAGATATAATTTAAACATAAGTTTTTTATCCTGTTAACAGAACCTGATCAAGAAGGCTGCAGCGTTTTTGTAAAAAACTCTGTAGTTTCAATTCTACAGTGTCCTGTAATGATGTATACCAATTTTCTGTTGGGCTTCTTCTTATATTACAAAGGATCTCGCTAGTCTACATATTTATATAACAATGTCAGGTTTCAAGTATATTCCAAACTCCTATATTTATATATATAATTTCTTAATTCGAAACTGAGATCCGATTTTTTTTGTAAATGAATCGAAAAATAATGATATTTTGCTTTTTAACAGTGGTGTGCGTGGGAGCTCATAGTCCACGATTATTTTGTTTAAATTTAAATTAATAATTTGAAGATAATATAAAAATTCAATAATACAGAGCTAGTAGCTCTAGTTAAGCGTTGCTATCGAAAGTCAGGCACAAGCCATTTGGCAAGCGTTTTATTGTAATAGCTTATTTGATGATTCCACTATAATTATTCTCTAACTCTAGTCAAGCGTCAAGCCGTTCTTTATTGAGTCAAGTTATTCCTTCTTTTTTTATGCTTCCTTCTTCCTTTTAACATAGACACAGCAAACAGCATACGAACAATATCTCTCCTTATGCTTGTTTTCGCTAATAATTATTATTTACAATGTTTTTAATGCAAAAGCTGATTAAAATTATATGTTTTATATCATTAACGCTGGAACACATCAGTGCCAATAACGCGGTTGTAAATGTTGCGTTGAAGCGCGTTGCCACTGTGAATGTTGAGAGTAACTGCGGCAATGGGGTTAACAAACTAATCATTTCATCAAAGTAAACACTAAACATATCTTAAAAGTAAACTTTTAAAGCATATCTCTTAAATTTATTAAATATTAATTAAATAAATTATCAATAATAATAATTTATATTTGAAATCGATATATTTTTTTTAACCCAATACACAAGAGACACGATATAACTCGTATTCGTATGTGATATATGAGAATATCGAATATTTATATGAAATATGAGTTACACGTCTCCGTTCAAATAAATTTTCGATTATTATTATAAATTCGAGTGTTTCTTTTCCCTAAATATTTTCATTTCGAGCCAATGAACTTGAAAATTATTATTATTATGATCGCGCTTTATGGAAATCGTCGTAAGTATAAATTTTTTATATTTGCTTTGTGTATAATATAAAATTTACATTTTCAGTTAAAGTGATGGCAAAATGCAATGACAAAATGCAATAATAAAAAATATTGAAGTATATATAAATTTATTTTTATGGATCGTACTTTATAAGTGAAATTTAATGTAATTGAAATTTTTTTTTTTAACAATTTTTGATTAATTTGAATTTGTTATATTTGGAATAATTTATAAAATTGCCATTTCAGAATATTAAATGAAAAATTAAAATAGTAAAATGGATGGTTTATAAAAACTAATAAAAAATTGGATACTATTTCAGAATTTGAGGAAATGTCATCCATATGTAAAATTTCAGTTTCGATATATCTAATTTTTGATAGAAATTACAATGATTATTCGCATACGATAAATATTTCTTATACATTTCCTAGAAGTATCATTTTTATATCGTTTACGAGTCATCAAGTTACAGGATAATTAAAATGAAAGCGAATTTGTTTGAGTGTAGTAGTAATTCATTTTCAGGTCGTTTTAGTGAGTTGAATAGATTCCAAATTGTTTTGGAATCTATTTTGCTAAATCATTTATGACTTTTTTGCTGAATCATTTATGACACATTTAAAACTAATTGTATAGGAATCAAATACGCTAAATCATTTATGAATCGCTTAATGTGAATTGTGAATCATTTATGACTCTTTTTTTAAGAATGTTATAAAACTGATTTTGGTATGGAAAAATATATATAAAAAAAGAAAGTTTGTATTATTTTTTTTTTACCTGTAACATTATTTGTAAATCAGGATGTAAATCTCATTTTCGATTAAGAAATCATATATTATAAATATCATTGAAAAACAATCAATACATTTATTTATTTAAAGCAAATCTGAGTTTGTTAATTTCTTGATTTTTAAAAGTTTTACCTATAATACTTAAATTTATAAATTAACTGACTTCTGAATATGCACTTTAAAAAATTAATTATTTTGTATAAAACGTTTTAACTCATTGACATCGCAATACAAAATGTCCGATCTCGTGCTTTTCCTGGAAATATAGAAAACTCATGAAACACAATTCATACCTGCGTCTATCTATACAAAACATTTTTGCGATTCTAATCATTTTCTATTCACCTACATCAGAAAGATTCAAATAAATCCATAGACAGTAACTTGTCAAAATTTCCTCCATTGTACATAATATTGACAAGTAAAGGAATTCGTTATTTAAACTTTACAAATTCCGTTACAAATTTAATTTAATTTATTTCTTTTTTCTTATTTTAATTATCCTATATAATTAATTCATTAATCATTTTATCACATTCCATATCCACAAATTATAACACTTTAATCATATTTAATTTTCCTTTAAAGGTTAAAAACCTTAATATCCAAATTTAATAATGTATAGCTATAGTAAAAAAATTTCCTCTGCATTTAATAATTTTCCTTCTTTCAAAGGTTCATTAAACTTTGTTCTACTTTTCTATGTTTTTTTTTGATAGTGCGTAAGCTTTTCCTGCTCCCTTTTAATATTTTTTTCTTCATTTTATATTTTGCAATCAATTTTCCTTTTAATATGTCGACCTCACGGAAAACATTTATATTATTTATATTTTTGGGGGAAATGCGTGAGCCAAGAAAATCTTTTATAGAAAATTCATATAAACGAAAAAAAAAAAAAATAGTTTTGTTAGTTATTTTTTTCTGACCACCAGTCTAATTTAGAGACCATTTTTGTTTAAAAATTAATTATATTTCCGCCCACTAATTGATGATCAGCAGTTCATAAACATAGAAAAGTAAATATTTTTTTGTTAAATTAATATCAATTAGTTTAGTGTTTAATATAATTTTGGTTATATTAAAATAAAAACAAAAAATTAATCAATTAATTTTTTGTTTGATGGTTCACTGACTTAAAAGAATGTATAATTTCAAAAAATAATTTTAGAAAGTTTGTAAATATTAGATGTAGATGAGGTTAATGGGCAATTGTAGTGCTCCTTAATAATCGGTTGTATTAAAATTTATTGAAGAATTTATAAAAAAGCGTGAAATTATCAATTAATTAACAGCAAACTTTCATATATTATTCAGAAATTTATAAATAGTTTATAGAATTTGTATTTTTATTATTAGATTTTTTTGATTTTAGTTATTCATGTTGTGGAATACTTGAGCTGTTGGCAGAGTCATTCACATCGGCATATATAGCTTGAAGAGATTCGAGGCGTACTTTGGGTCTAATTTTGGCCTAAGTACATGAACTCTAGCGGTTCCTGTAATAGAATTAGTAAAATCAATAATGCAAGTGCTGTGTTATTTGAACTCTGAACAAGGTTAATGCTAATATCAATAACTTAATAGACAGTTAGGTTTTCATCAAATGCCTGCCTTGCCTACATTAAATCTTAATTATTGCACTGCTCCCATTACGCGTAATAAACACTGATTACTAATACAAAACTAGTACTTTCTTGGGTAGTCGAACATTGCAATGGATAAAGTAAACAGGTATCGGATAAACTTACTAATACAGGCTTTAATTTTGCAGAACAAGTTTTAACTTTTTGTGTGGCACTGTGCCACTATATACTGTCAACATTTTCTATGACACTGTTCATAGAAAAGTATGTAGACGGTTCCTTATTGAATGACTAAAATTGTTTTCAATGTCGAAACGGTTTCTAAATGAATACAGATCACTAAATATCTCCAATACATCTCTTAGAATACCAAGATGTCATAAAAGTTCCTATAATTGGGATTGTTGGGAATCACAATGCTCATATGACACTAATTTCCACCACGCTGACAACATACATTCTAATTATAATTAATAAACAAATATAACAATAAAAGTTCAAAAGGTCAAATAACCCTACAGAGTACAAACTATCATCATCTCTATAACTTCCACTTCTTTCTTTACTCATAGGTCGAAATCTCTACTTGAATGTAAAATAAAAAAATATAATTAGAACTTGCAAATTCAACAAAAATAATATGAAAAGAGAGAGTGCGTTGTTAACCCATTCCATTATTAGTTACTCAGTGTCGCCATAAACTTAGACCTTATCTTTTAATTGCATTTTACTAATTATTCTTCATTTTTTTTATACACAAATTATTTATCTGCAAAATTGAAACATCAAAAATAGCTAAGAATATAAACAAAAATAGCGAAAACAAAAAAAATCGAATAATCTAACAAATTGCGTTGCAGCTAATGGCTAGCCATTTGGCCATTTTATATCAGATTATATTATAGTTAGTTACTATAATTCATAGTCTCAAAGACATAAATATAAAAAATTGTTGTTCACTGTCAAATAATGTGGAAGGGTGGAAGTGTGCAGTGTATTAGAGTAGTGCTATAGTAAAAATCATTTACTTAAACGAAATTTTATAATTTATTGTATTTTTTCTGTATAATTTTTATGCTTGTAAATATTTGAAAATATTTGAAATATAAAATTTTCCTTCCGCGTTTCTCTTTCTATGAAAATTTACAAATTTATACACAATTAATTGAGAGAAATAGGGAAAATTGTATGAAATAAATTGATTATTGAGGCATTGTCAAAATATAGTTAAAATAACATTCTATGCTTCCCAGGTTACATCGTTTAGCCCAAATACGTTTTGCTTCTTTAATGCATGTAATTTGGGTATCCTATTTGATCAGTTACTAAGGTTACTGTAATTAGTAACCCCTTTCCTTTCCAGCTTATCAGCCTGTTACCACATCTACAATATAATTTAATTTCGTTTCTCAATGAAAATTTACCCTAAGTTTATCTAAACCGAAAAAATGTGATAAATGAGGAACTGAATGATGAATGGAAATGAATCAGATGAGAAATTGTTTATATAATTGTGTCCCTAAATTTATTGGAATATAAATTTTAGTTATGTTCAATATTAAGTACAATGAAAATTATAAAAAATGTTAGATTACTGGATCATTTATTGCGCTACTATTAAATTCCAGCCATTTTTGTACTTCTATGAAACGCTTCTTAAATTTTAGGAAGGCAGTCAAATTTTCGATTCATTTTAAATTACAAATTAGCTTGTAACATAATTAATTTGAAATATTTAATTTCGAACCTAAAACCTTCTAATAGAAAGTGGCTCCGATTCCGAATCCTTTAAATTTTACATTGATCTAGATAGAATATAATATAAATCGTATCTGTAGTTTTATATTAAACTTAATATTAAATAATTTATTGTTTTTCAAATTATCCCTAAAAATATATTTTATTAGTTCTGTGGAAAAATATATTTGAATGACAGACCCAAAAGAGGACATAAAAAAATTAACTTATAAAGTTAAGTTAAAGATAAAAAAGTATAGGAAAATTAAGAAAATTTAAAAAAATGTTAAAATTGTTGAAAAAAATCATGAAAAAATTGTAAATTTTAAGAATATGATAAAAACTATTTAATATAACTTACCTGATACTGATACGATTAAGAAAAACACATTCAAAATGGCTGATTTAAAAGTCTAGATCTATTTTCACAAACACATAAAAAATCCACTATTAATTTTTACTACACTTATTTTTAATATATATTTTAATTTTAATTGGAAGGAAATACTATATTTTTTATAATTAACACTTTATTTTCATATTTTGTATAAATTTAAATATACTTTTATTAAAAAACTATATTTCCACACACAAAAAAAAAAAACAATTTGAAATTTTCAATTTCGATTTTAAATTCGCGAAAAACTCAGAAAACTCAAATTTTTTAACATATTTGTAATTAAAAATTATTTAAAAATATTTATTTTATTATGTATTTAATGTTTAGCGAGGTAAAATTATATTTTTATTAATTTTTATTAAATTTATTCACTACCGAAACGTCTTTACACACCGACAATTAAATTTTAACTAAGAAAAAGAGGTGTGTCTAAATATTATTAAATAAATTAAAAAATTGTTTAAAAAAAAGCGCGCGAAATTTGAATTTGAATTTAAATTTGAATATATCGTTAGGTTTATATGAGTAAAATATTAATTTAAATTATAATTAATGCTTTAATAACTTTGAACAAAGGCAAGATCGTTGTCGTTTTCCCCCCAACAGAAAGATTATTCAATCTAGGTCTAGGATAAAAGCTGAAGGAAGGATAGATCATTACCACTTTAGAAGATCAATGCCACCTTTCAACTGTATTATTTCTTTAAGAACTAAAATTTAATATGATTCACACAAAAATTATATTTATTTAAGACATTAATTATATCATTTTAATTAATTTTTATAAATTTTTAATATTTATTTTAAATTTAATAATTGTAGTAATTAATATTTCACTCATATATAGAATTCCGGATCAAAATAAGCCTTTTACTTTCCAAAATAGTAAAATTACTAATGAATAGTATATAGTAATTATAATGAGAATAGGAATATATAGAAAATTACAATATTTTAGTATAACCTCAATTAACGTCGAAGGATTATTATTAACTTTATTTAAACCCCCACATGAGGAATAATTCAATTTGCTATTATATTCATTAGAAGAAATATAACTTTTTTTCCGGCAACACTTCTTAGGATTAACAGGTGTATCTCGACAAAATTCTGATTAACCATCCCTTAAGTAATTTATCCTATTCTTTAAACTTATACGGCTCATCGCAAAAGTATCTCTTAATTTTCAACAACTAAGATCGCAATTTTTTTATCTACATGAATTCTCCAAAAAATTACGCTGTTAGCTCTAAGGTAGTATACATTTCTAATCAGTAATCACTAATAAAGGTTAAATTAACGATAAATAATGGTTTATCACAATTAAAAGTTCTTCAAATGTTAATATCACTCCAATAAAATAGCTTATCTTTATAATAAATTTTTTAAATTTATCAAGATCTATAGGGACTTCCGTATTTTAAAGAAATTTTTATGACACAGTCCAATCATTCATACCTGCAATTAAAAGACTAATGATAATGCTACCTTTGCACGCTCTAAAACTAAATACTGCAGCCATTTAAATATCAATATTTCAGTATGGAATGAAAAAGTTTTATTTTGAAATAGACAAGGTTTATTTTCAAATGGAAATTGTTTATTTTGATCAGGAAATACGTTATAAATCTAACGATATTTTTCAAATTCAAATTTCGCGCGATTTTTTAAACAATTTTTTAATCCATTTAATAATATTTAGACACACCTCTTTTTTTAGTTTAAATTTAATTGTCGGTGTGCAATGACGTTTCGCTACTTGGTAGTGAACAAATTTAATAAAAATTAATAAAAATATAATTTTACCTCACTGAACATTAAAGATATAATAAAATAAATATTTTTAAATAATTTTTAATTATAAAAATGTTAAAAAATCTGAGTTTTCCGAGTTTTTCGCGTATTTGCATTAAAATTGATAATTTACAAAATTTACAAATTTTTTTTTTGTGTTTTTAAATATTTATTTAATGAAAATTTAGATTTAAAAAATATAAAAATGAAGTGGTAATTATTATAAAAAGGACAAATTTCCAATTTTATATTAATATAATGAAAATTATAAAAATATTTGAAAGTGAAAATTGAATATTGTGTTTTTTTTTAGTATTGTTGTGAATATTAATTTCAAGATTTTTATTTTATATTCAGCCATTTTGCATTTGCATCAAACCAGGTAAATTTTTATATTAAATATTTTACATTTTTGATAATTTTATTATCGGTTTTCAAAAGTTTTGCTAATATTTTTGGAAAAATTTTAATATTTAACACCTTTTTAGCTTTTACTTAAAACTTTAAATATCTTGTGAAATTTTCTTTATTTTGCTTAGATCACCAAAGTTTTCTGATAAGCGTTTTACATGAAATAATGTCATTCTTTGATAATGTAGTTTTAGAATGTCTTTTCTCCGCACCTTTCATTTGATATTAGAGAGAAGCCATTTTCAAAAATGAATAATTTTTAATATACTTATTTTGGACAAAAATAATGAAATAAAGATTTATACTCACTCAATTAGTGGAGTTTTTATATTTTCCTGTATTTGGTATTAAAATAAACAGGGTGATTTCAAGGAGTGTCCAAAAATATTAAAATTGAAATTTAAATATATTTTTCTAATTGCCGCTTACATTTTTTTAAGTTTTTTATAATTTTATAATTCCTGAATTAAGGGTACCTTTTACCTTAGCAAATAACCGTTTTACTAAATTTCATTGAAATCGGATAATATTTACCATATGATCTAGAACATATGAAATATTAATCGGAAAATTTTAGCATGGACCCCCTAGAGCTACTAACCTCTGTCATGGTCCCACTGAAAGTACGAATATCATCTGTAAGCATCAGGTCAGGATAAAGTCTGTGTGAACATGTGTGCGAAATTTCATTAAAATCTGATGAGCGGTTCAAGGAGAACAACTTGCTGAGCACATATCGGTCAAATTAATATTAAATATTTAGAATTTTCTAAAAATAATCATTAAAATATCTTCTAAATATTTAAGATATTTAATTGTAAATTAACTTTCCTATAAAAAATTATTTATTACAAAATTGACAGCTGTCAAATTTTATGTCAATGACTGATCAAAAGTTGATTAAACTACAATTTCATTTCTCATTCTGTATGTACACAGATTTTTATATATACGGAAACATTATAAGTAAAATCAAATTTTTGGGGTCAAAGAACGTCCTCTATTCATCTAAATTTTTACTATGCAATCTAAAAATAGCTACTACTAAAAATATTTAGAAATATTTCTATATTAAGAAAAAATTATAGTAAATTTTGTTAGTTGGTTTTGTACAGAGGTCAACATTTTCTATGATTTTGTAAAATTTGTGTCGTTAAACAAATTATCTAGAAATTTATTTGTTTGTAAGCAAAAAATTATTGCAAAATTTTGATTTATTTTTATAAATTGCCCAATTCATATTTATTTAATTTATTTCAGTTTAAATTATTATAATATTCTTAAATGTCATCAATTTTAAAATTGATGGATTTCTGCTGTTTATAATTTCTGAAGAATTATCAATTTAAATTAAGTTTTAAAATTGGTAGAAACATTTTATTATAAATATTTATTTTAAAAATAATTACTTAGATTATATATATTTGGAAATATTTCTGTTGACGACGGTCCACATAATTTTTTGGAATAAAATAATTTTCTGAAATCAAATTAAAATCGTTAACTTGAATTGTAAAATCGTTTTTTACAATTGTAAAATCGTTAATTTGACCTGAAAATGCTATAATAACATAATGACAGATGGCGCAATGTTTCGCGATATACAAATTGTGTTTAGTAACAGTAACAGCGACATCTTCGCTAGCGAAAAACACGACGACAGACGACATTGTTGTATTCTGGCACCATCTTAAATTTTCAATACATATTGAATTACTGCCCCAATGAGACCAACTGATCAACAAGCGACAATAGTAATACTTGATATCAAATTGATATGAGTGCCAGTTACAATGGTGGTTAGTTTTGGTTAAGTTAAGAAGTGTGATGCGTTAAGATGCATGGTCAACATGAATCACGAGAGAACTCAATGGATCCATTGTCGTCTCTATGTATAAGGTTCAAATAATAAGCACAAGAAATTCTACGTACTTTTATGAAAAGTACAATTCTCATCAAAGGAATTTCTGAAAGGGCCGGAACAACTGTACAGTATGTGACATCCCAAGTATTAATAAAGGACGCTTGTTCCCACAGCGACGTAAGCTATCCGCATTCTCGTGACTACGATACTCGAACATAAAATGACAAAATTATGGAATTAAGTTAGAACTAATATAAATATTTGTCAAGTTATGACATTTTTGTCATTATCTAATGTGACAGATCTAAATATATTGTTATGATAATGAAAATTAAGGTAATTTTGTCATGATTTTGTTTAATAATTTAAAATTTCTTGTTAATATATTTAAATGACAAATATTTTGTCAATCTATCTGTCATTTGAAAAATGTCACAATCACAAAATTTTGGTTATCGCTTGAATGTATATAAAAAGTAAACCATAAAAATTTTACTTTCCTGCTTATCGATAGGATTTTTATTACATATATTTAATAAGAAATTAAATATATTTAATAAATGTCAAAAATTTGTTAAATGTTTTTTAAAATTTGCAGCTGTTTTGGTACAATACAAAATTTTAAATTTTAAAGTAAATAAAATCATTTTTTGTATTAAATTAACGCCTAATTTATCAAAACTATCAAACAAAAAAAATTACCATAAATTTATAAATAATATTTTATTGAAAATTTAAATTAAGAGGTTATTACTTCAGAACTGTCTGTATTATACTTGACTGCTCTAATCTATTTTAATTCAGTTCAAAGTTCTCTAATATTACCACCATACTTCTTATTAAAATAATTTATCAGAAAAAAATTCCTCGTAAATCATTTTTAACAAAACAAGGATCAATTTATCATAAATTTTTCGCATTATCATTTGAAAAATATATAAAATTTATAAAATCAATAATAAAAAATTTCCTGTTTTTTATTATCACATTAAATTTTATCAACTTCACTTAAAATTTATTCTCTTTTTTTATTATACAATTTTTCTATAACCCCCAAAATCCCCAAAGTTCGTTTTACACACACAGACTCATTCCTACAAATTTTCAGTAACGGATTTATTTGAAATTTTTCAAATGTGGTTAACTGCGCGGGTGATTTCCTTGCTTTTGTAGGCCTGTAATCATACAACAATTCATACATAAATTTCTAATTTCTCTTTTAATACAAAACTCACACACACAAATTCTGTTTCTCTTATTCTAAATTTACTCTATACTCAATTCTCAACTCAAAATTTGGTTTTTATATTCTCTGTTTTTAATTCTACTTGGTGTCATTCACTTCTACAAAAAATTTCATCTGGTTTGCTTTTAAACAAGAAGGTGAACGACCGACCTAGCCATTTTTTTTTCTTCTTTGAATTCAATATAAAATGCAAATGTATTTTGTATTTGAGTGTGTTTTCAACGATTTTTTTATTTCTTCAGTATTTCGTTGTTGTGTGTGTACGATAAAATGCCTATTTAGAATATACTGTCAATTTATATGTAAAGATGTGTGTGTGAAGATGTAGGCATATTAAATAAAATATTTTGAATGTGTATTTTAGTTTGCTTATTTGTATTAGTTTTGTTTTGATGATGATTATGATTTTCAGAGGATATTGACTTTGCGGGTTTGGCGCGCAAGTTTGGGGTTAGTTTCGATTATAATTTTTTTTTTCTTTATAGGATGGAATTTTATTTAAGATTTTAAATTTTCTATTTTTTTTTTATCCTATTTTAGGACATTTTTTTGTTGTTGTTTGTATTCTATATTAGTAAAAAGGACTATGAACTATGAACTTTATTATAATATTGTTAAATGTATTGAAAATTTTTTTTTTTCAAATAATTTTGTTTGTTAAATTTTGTTTAAATAAAAAAAAGGATGCTAAATAAATTTAATTCCCTTAAGTGCAAAAGAAATTTGTTATCCTAATTTAAAATTACTAAAATTGATTTATGTCCAGCTGTCAATTTTGTGAGTTTTCCAATAAATTTTTTATTGATATTTTCTAAAGCAAAATTTTTCTTATTGAAAATTCAAATTGAAAATTTACTTATAAAGTACATAAAAATATAATTTTAACTCAAAATTCAATTAATAAAATCATTTTTTCAATGTTTTCATTAATTTTATTGATTAATTTTATTCTGTTTACTTATATTTTTAATATATAAAAATTTCATAATTTCACCATTAAATTTTGTGTAATTTCTCTAGCAGGGTTGAAATGTCAGTGAACTTTGGTTGATTTTATGATGAAATTCTAGTAAAATTGATAAAATCGATATAAAAAATAAATATACATTCAAAATGGACGGAGAGAAAAGGGAAATAAATGATAAAAATATAAATTCTGATTAAATATTATCGTAAAAATTGAAATTATAAAAATGTGCGAAATATTATTTTGGTTATCAATGGGAAAAATAATAAAAATTTATAAAAAAAGGTGTTTCTTTTATGAAGATTTCCAATTCAACTCAAGGTCAAATGTTTTCCAACAAAAACATTTTTTTTTTTTTTGTTATAAGAACTTGACTTTGAAATTTTGATATGTGTACAGAAATTTAATCAAATGGAAAATATTTAGATTCAAAATAAAAAAAAAACATAATTTTTATTAAATTTAATTGGTAATTGTAATTGAAATTAAGCTGGAAACATAATGCCACCGTCAACATTAAAAATCGTTGACGGTGACCTTAAATTTTAAATTGTATATATACGTGTTAGAATGAACTTTTCCAAGTTCAAGTTTCCTTATTTCTTAGTGAAATTGATGCTACTTAATGTCATTTCTTAATTTACTAGATTTTTGTAGTTCAGCGCTGATAGTAAAAATTTGTCTACTACATCTTCAGCGTTACCGTCAACATTGTAATTACTTATGCATAAACTATAAAGCTATAAATTTTAAACTACATGTCAACGCGACGTTGAAAGTGGCACTGTGTGATTCCAGCTTTAAGTGATCGTTTTATTTATTCATATTTTTGAAACTTTTAATTTATTTTGTATAAAATTTGTCAGATTAATTGATTGCAGTAAAATATATCGTAAATTCATTTTGCTTTTTTGGGAATAATTAACATAAAATGTTCCTGGTGCACAGCAATTATGAGTAGGAGGATTTACCACCGTCCACAGTGATTATTAATTTTTGTTTCGCCCACACGCATTTATTTTGTGAGGAACAGTTATCATAATAAAGAATTTGTAATCCTTTTTGTAAAAATTAATTTATTTCGTTAGAATGATTTGGCGAAATCCAAATTGTCGATTAAAACTTCTTAACCCTCAGAACCTCCGTATTTATATATGAACCTTTATATAACAGACGACATTATAATCATTTTGTATGGATTTTAATTCTAATTAAAAGTATATAAATTGTAATTATCAAGGAAATTCATTGAAAAATTATTATATTACACTTAAAAATCTTTAAGTTTCATCAAAAATCTTAATTTATTTAATATATTTATAATTAAATTAAAATATTTTTTTAAAGAAATCGATAACGTAAGCAATCAAGAAACTTTTTTTTAACAAACAATTAAAAAAATTTTATAGGATCTTCTAAAATTACTAAATGCCTAATCAAATAACATCGAAATCAGTCAAACATTTATTTTTATTTATTTATCTTCTGCAAATTGCCAAATTTGTTGGATATTGTTTATTAAACTCTGAAGGACTCTATGCAAAAATCAGTCAGCTTAAATTTTTGAAAGAATATTTTAGTTCATGAAAATCATTTCCATAATTTGCAGATCATTCTGTTAATAATTAAGCTATCGATCTACGGAATTGAACTCTAAATATGGACTGCTTATCTACATCTACAGATAGAGTCATATTTATGAAGTTGCACTTCAATCAACGTCAACTCGTTTTTTCTCCTTTCTTTATCTTCTTAGTACATTCTTTCTAATATTCTAATTAGAATTGAGACCTAAAATTTTTATATGGATTTCAAACCGTATGCTTTTAATAGTGAGACATTTATTGTCATATCATAATCAGCGGTGGCGTTGTTCTCGAGTGATATATGTACTGTAATTTATTACGTACCGGGTTCAACTACAGACCGGTGCATTGATGTTGATCAAAGTTAACATAACTTTAAATGAGTACCGGTAATAAAATTTTGCAATTTTGTGATTTTAAGACCTTTTGCCGAAAATTAAAAGCGTTTTTTCAATTCACTATTAAAGCGTTTTTTCAATTAAAAGTTTGGAATCCATATAAAATTAAGGTCTTCAAATAGCAATAAAATGTCTTAAAATTCTACCATTTGGAGGTCTTATGCTCGCCAAGTGAATTGAACAAAGAAAAATAAATAAGTAATCTTAACCGTCAGCAGTTTTTCCAGTAACCATTTTTTCCGGTCACCTAATGGAACCTCGTAAAATGTACACTAGGTGCATTAGAAATGTACACTATTAATACTACCAATTTTCACCAACAGTAGTTGAAATTAGTATTCTTAAATCGACTGCAAACAAGCGAAGAAACAATTAAGAATTTGAATCAACCATTTATTGCACCAAGCCCTTCAATTATTAATTTTAATATGAAAAATCATATTTAAAACAAATCAAATTAAAAATAATATTTAAAAAAAAACCAAGTTTTCATTTATATTTTGTTTATTGTTAATCACAAGACTGATAAAATTTATTAATTGGACCGATAAAGTATGTAACCAAAACATCCTAACAACAACAACAACAATCAGATAAACGCAGAACAGCATAAAAAAAAATGAACAAAAGAACTGAAATGAAATGAAATTTTCAAGTTCATGCGGTCATTGTACTCTGGCTATCTATCTTCTTAAGCTGCTGAAATTAAAGCCTAATAAAATTTATGTATTTAATTTCATTTGATTTTTTTTTTTTTTTGATTTTCGTGTAGGCATTTAATAAAAATGAATTTTTAAATTTACAAATTTATATTATAATCAAAAAATTACAAAAAAATAAATAAATAAATTTTTATTATTAATAATCACTTTGCCAAAAATTTATCATATAAATCCCCCCACCCAAATACAAAAACAACAACTAAAAATGCGTTAATAATAAATTTTTTTAAAAAAAATTATTTTTAGATTTTATATAAAATTTATTTAAAATATTTTTTATATAAAATTAATCTTAATAAAATGATAAATTAAAATATAAATAAAATGCGTAAATGAGTAACAAAAAATTACAAATAAAAATTATGTTTTTGTTCTGTAATCATACGCACACATTGATAAAGATTAATGGCCCCAATATTTTATATACATATATATACAAACTAACAACAAAATGGCCTACAAAAAAATGTCATTGACCTTGCTGGATTGCCAAAAAATATCAAAAAACGTATCTATATACACGCAATGGATACACACACTCACACTAATAAATATTCAAATCGAAAAAAAGCGAAAACTGTAAAAAAGGGGGAGGAGGAGGGGCTAGTAGGAAGGACGGGTGTTAAAATAATGAAAATCCAAAATATACAAATAAAAACCAAATTAGTTAACATTTTTTTTTTGTAAATTTTTGTTATATAAATGTCAAAATATTAATAAAAAGCACCTGTCAAAATTGAACATTGAAAAAAATAATATTAATAGAAGTTTCGTCAGTTTCGTGTTTAGTGTAATTTGTGTTCCGGGGGTTAAAACATTTCCGATTTTTTATTTCTATACGATTTTTGTTGTTGTTGAAATTCTATTATAAATACATTTAATTTGTAGGGGTAGTAGGCCTACTGCTTATAAATAAATGAGTTCCTTAGTCCTTTTTTTAAGGGTTAAAGAACTTTTAATGGAATAATTTTTTTTTTTGATTAATGGAAGTTAGAAATTTTGTAATTGTAGTTTTTTGCATAAATATGGAAAATGTATAAAAATTTCTGGTTTGCTGAATCATTGAAAATTTTATTGAGATTTTCTTTATCTGACAGATAATATTTTCGGTTTTTAGGGGGATGGATGCAATTATTAATGTTCGTATGTAAAGTTTATATATTTCTATATATGCGATAATATCAAGTCAAGTGAATTAACTGAAAGTCAGAGTCAAGGTCAATGTGCGTATAAATAAAAAAAACACTTGAAAAAGAAAATTTATAAACTTCTTGTATAGATAAAAAAAAATATTTAATGTTTTTTTTTTTTGTAGACAGTAGTACGAATTGAAAGATATGATTAATCTTTAATTTCATTTCATTGTAAAATTCTTAACAAAATTTTGTCGGATTGGTGAAAAGTGTCAGTGACCGCACAAAAAATACAAAAATTTAATAGTGTAAGTGCGGGCGAAAGATTGTAGATATTATTAATTAATTAGGGTGTCCAGATTTCCAAAACAAAAAAGAGGGACAACCACAAAAAAATATTTTTTTTTTTTTTATTAATAAAATTAGAAAATAGTTAATAAAATTAGAAAAAAAAAAAAAATATATCCATGTTATGCTATATAACAAAATTAAAAAGTAAACATCCTTTATATCACAAAAATTATTTAAATACTATATATATTATTTATTTATATTTATAACTATCATGTATTTTTTTTAAGTATCTATTATTTTCATGTATATAATATATTAAGAAATTCACAGCAAGTGTAATCAAGATTTGCCTTTATTTATATTAATTTGAGCTGTTAGCGTTTCAATTGATTATCTTGACTTCTCGTCAGACCAGATTGCATTAATTAATGAAAATATTCGCTCTACCGCAGTATTTGCACCTGGAATACAAAGTACAAATTCCACCAATACTTCCACATTTTTCATACTAATTTTCTGCTGCTTCATTATTCCTAAATATTTAAGCCACCTATCTTCGATTTCACCCGCCTTATCATTCCAATCATCAATTTTTTTAACATCACAATAATTACTTAGACTTAGACATTTGAATTCGTCAAACAAAATGTTATCATCAATTTCGATATCAAATTTGTTGTGCAGTTATAGAACAGATTCCATTATATCATCAAAAACAACATTTTCTTTTAAAGATATCCAATTAAATATTTTGAATTCTTCGATTGTCTGGGTCCACTCTGATATATATACATATATTCAATATTCGAATTATAAAAGAGTAGAATTTGTTTTTTATTTTATTTTTTGTTATACCAGGATTGCTTTCCTCTAAGTTTAAAAGTTTTGTTTTTATTGTTAATGAAACAAATTCTTGTTCGAATCTTTGTTTTAGCTGAATTTTAAGCGAATCCAGGATTTGCAACGAATATGTTCTATATCATTACTCTGTTAACAAATTAACGCAGTTGAATGGAGAAGTTGCGATTATGAATATAAATATCAATATTTTTATAAATGTTAATATGAAATTTGAAAAAATTTAATGTTAAGTAAGTTTCGGAGGACAAAACAGGACAATCAGTGAAAAAGCAGGACTTCGGGGGACACAAATAATTAGAAGGACAGACGGCTAAAATACAGGACAGTCCTTCCTAAAACAGGACGTATGGACAGCCTATAATTAATGAATTAAATTTATTTGCTCAGAATATAATTATCGTAGAATTTTGTTTTTTTCATAACTCAATTAATATTTAAATAAGGAATTACGGATTCCACCTTACATTTTAAATAGATCGAAACAAGAAATTATTTAAAACTCAAGGTCATGACGTCACATTGAATATTACAATGCGCACAGTTTTTTTTAAAAAGTATATAGACATTTATTATGACTCATATGATTATTTAGTCTAATCAGTTTATATTAGTTATTCTTACAGAGCAGACGTGTCGGTTGAATAGTCTTGGTTAATTTAAAATTTAATTAATTATTTTAATGGATTTATAAATGTTTAATATTAAATAAAATAATTTTAAATTAAATTAATGAAAGTTTTTATTAAAAAAAAAAAATAATTAAATAAAAAGTTTTTTTAAATTTTAATTTTTAGTGTTAAATTAAAAAAATTGTTTATTCAAAATAAGTTTTAGTGGATTAAATGAAAATTATTTAAGGAAAAGTTTATTTTTCCAAGCATAAAAAAAAATAATAATATTAAAATTTTAAAGAAAATTTTAAATAATTTTTCAAAAGTAATAAAAAAGTGATTTTTCTTTACTGAACATAAAAAAATATAGTGTCAAAAATTGTGGAAAGTTTTTGTTATTTTAAGATAATTCATTTAATTAAAGGTATTTTTTTTATTAATCTATTAATATTAATAAGCCTAAAATGGTACTGATAATCAGGGACATTAGCAGAGTTCAGTTTTATTAATCAGTTTTGGTAAATATCATTTTGATAAGATAATATTTTATGAATTTTTTTTTTTATTTTAAAGGTTTTATTGAAATTTTTAGAAAATTTTTGTTCATTGAGAGATAAATTATTTCATATTATTGATTGGAATTGATCCTTACAACCCGGAAGTCCGTTTAAAATTTGAATTATGTAAATAATTTGAATTCAAATTTGTAAAAATTAAAATTAATGTCATATTTCCTGAATAATACAGGACTGAAGAAGAATATTAGCTGGGAATGGAATCAAAATATTTGTACCATTGCAGTTGAAGTGCTAATGATCTGTGGCGATTGTTTATTTAGAAGTTATGTTTTTTTAGGGTTGGGATAAAGTCAGAGAAGAGATTTCAGAAAAATATTATCGATGTTAACTTACATCGGAGCTAGAAGTTTCTGTGAAAGCTTACTTGAAAGATTTTAATAATAGGGAAAATATTTAATTGGGCTAGGGAAATCGCAACTGTTAAAGTAGAACTTTGAGACCTGTTGTTGCAATGAGGATGTAATTTACTTCAAAAGTTTGTCCTACATCTGCAGATTTTAGAATTTCCAAAATTAAGAATGAAATACAACATTTTTTGATTTCTTATAGGGTCAGTTTAGGACCAACATAAAATTGGTTATTCAAATAAGAAATAAGAAACAAATATTAATTACCCATTTAAAAAATTATCCTTTATAATAATAACGCTAATTATTTTATCTATAAAAATTATTTTCACTACACAAATTTTTAAATCATGGGAAATAAATTTTTTTAGTATCTTAATTTTGTAATTACACAAATTCAATTATGAGAAAATTTATCTGTTTTTTTTTAAAAAAAATCCTTTTCAAAATTTCTTTTTATAAATTGATTGTTTTCTTTCACAACAAAAAAAAAGAATAATCCTTTTTTAGTATAAAAATCGTTTTGCATTTCCTGTTGATAATTTTTTTTTAAAAAAACCCTTTCAAAAAGAATATATAAAAAAAATACTTGACAAGTGAATGCAATATCCTTTTTACTTAAAATAACGAGTGATTTAAATTTTCTTTGATAAATTTTACTTTTACGTTTTACGTTTTTGCTTTACCTAATTTTTATTGTTGTTGTTTATTGTCCTTTTCAATTTGAATAATAATAAGATATGCAATTGACGGTCTTGATGCAAAAATGGGATGTGTAATTTTTCTGAGAATCTTAATTTTCAAACTATTTAACTGAAATTTCAAAATACTTTTTTTCTATCACGATTTTTTGAAACATGGAAATCTGTGGATTAATATTTTCTTTATAGAAATTTTGGTTTTAAACGCTAATAATATTCTTAGCAACTAGAAAGACACAACAACTGTTCAAGAAAATTAAGAAGTCTCGACTCGGATGATGATTTATATAGAAGAAAGAATATGAGAAAGGAATATTTTTGGTTGTGTCATATTTTTAACAAGGTTTTCATGATTTTTTTTACAGTACGGTTACTGCACCGAACCCTTCACATTGTTTTGTTCAGTAATTACGCATTTTCGATGAATACGATAAAAAAGTTCCTTTTGTGTAATTATTTTATTTTTGTAAATTGTTTACAACTTTCTTCGTTTTATCCTTGTACGTATTTGGTTTGATTATAATTTTATGAGTTCAATGATTTAAAAGGATTGTCTTTATTTTTACCGTTTTAGTTTCCATAATATTTCCTTTATTTAAAGCAGATTCTTTCAAATTGGATTAAATATTTATTGAAATTTTGATATATTTATTTTAAAGTCTTTCTGCTTCCTAATGCGGTTATTATTTTTGCTCCTATAAGAAAATTATTTAATTTTTCTATTATTGAATTGATTAAAAGGACAACAGAAAATATCCTTAAACTTAGTGACGATATTCTGATACATTTGTTCGGAAATTCCTCGACTTGACATGCAGGTTATCTTCAAATTCACTAAACTATCTATCGACTTATCAGCGTAATTGATATCACTATCCTCAGTGCCGTCAAATCAACTCTCCAAGAAGAAACCGGGGATTATTTTGTCGGTGAACAGAAAAGTCTGTAGGAAACTTATAGTCCTCTTTACTCGTCACTGTTACCGTATTTATCTTGGGAATCCCATGGATAACTTTAATCGATGTGTGGATGAACCTATAGAGCTCACAATGGAATTATCTGGTGTAAGATTTCGATATATATCAATATTTCGGACGTGACACGATTGGTCGTCCCTTTCAACGCTATTTTTGTCCATTTCAAAATGGTAAATAATTTTTTTGATAGGAATAGTGTTTAGTTTTTGACATAGGGACGGTAATAGATCGATCGTAATGTGTCGCAATCTATCGGATTTTCACACACCATTCTTAACTTAATCTAACCAATGGTTATTATTATTAAGGATCAAAAATTGCAAAATTGTTTGACCAAATTTTCATATGAAATATAATTTTAATCTTAAAAAGGATCAAAAGTTTAATTCGTAGGATACCAAAAAAAATAAAAATAAAAAAATATTACTATAGAAAATAATCATAAAAAATAGCACTTACATTTGAGTAAATAATTTCCAATTTATTTTTTTATAGTAAGTTCACCACGTTTGTAACAAGCATCCTTCGTTCCCTTTGGTACTATATAAATTTAAAAGGTTTTATTTTCTGTTATTCTAATAAATAAAACACTTTAGTGTGTTCCATACTAAAAAGTATCCAGCCAGCCAGCCAGCATCATAAAATTGCATATAAATTCAGCTATATACAATGAAAAAAACCAAACTTACGACGAGTCCTTTTTTCTATAAATTATGTGCAACAGGGGTTAAACACAGAGGGCACAAATTATGTATATATATATATAGAAAATGTATACGTATACATGTCCTTTTTTTAGCATATGAAGAATATTTTATTTTTGCGATGGTTGTTGTTCGCGATGTGCATTTTCTCAATTGCTATACATTCATATTTTATTAAACAACTACAATGATAAGATTATTATTTTTGTTTCGCACATTTACTCTATTTTTTTTTGTGTATATATTTTCTTATAACATTGTAGAATGTCCTTTGTCGTTTCCAAATATATTGCACATTTTTTACGTTATACTATATGAAATTGAAGGGTTCCTAAGAATTTTTTTTTTTTTAGAATGTCTATATAAATATCAAAATGTAATAACACAAAAAGCAATTGACAAAAAGTAAAAAAAAAAAAAGCAATATTATAATAAGGACTCGGGGCTGGTTATACGATTCATATTCTATAGGGGAAATATTTGAAATTTGTAATTTATGTTACCTTAGGCTGTTTTATTTGTGCAAATTTGTTTTATGCACATATTTTTGCGTCATTAAGGACACAGAAACACAACATCATTAAAATTGGGATAGGTCCAAAAATATAATGTTTTTTTTTACATATTATTTATATAAAAAAATATTACACAACTAACCTGAACGTAGTAGTTTCATTATAATGGGATAGTTTCGACAGTAAATTTTGTAAATTATGTTCTCTAAAAGATTCAAAAGTAAATTTTGATTATATTCAGAACTAATATTTTCATTAATATTCAATGGAACAAATATTTTTCAGCCTTTAGCATGACCTAGAGGAAAATACATGTAATAATTCTTAAATTTTTCCTTTCAAACTTCAAAATATTTAATAAATCTTTATTTTATTTTAAAAACGTTGGGGAAAAGGACACGTGTATAACAGCTTAGTAAAATATTTTTACAAACTCAATTCAAATTATTAGAATTTTCCAACGTTTTACATACTAAGTTAAAATAATAAGAAATTGAAAATAATAAAAATAACTGACAGACAATCAGAAAAACATTAGCTCATAATTCTAAAATATTGAAATTGATTCTGTAGAGTGTAGAAGGTAGTGAACTTAACTTTTCTTGTGTTTACATTTAAAATTAATTATATGATAAGTTAAAGTAAAAAAAGGATTCTCGTAAATTCTTTATAAAACTAAATTATTTTAATTAAAACATTTAATAAATTAGCAAAAATTAAGTTGATTTTTAATAGCATAATAGCTTTTAGGAACTTACATAATTTTATATCATTTATTTTAATAATTTTATTAATTTTTTTAATTTTAAACTCTAATTGAATACTAAACATTCCTCCATAATTAAATGATCAAAATTTTCAAGGTAAATGAACTGAAAATAATTTGAACGACAAAATTATAATTGTCCTTGACAAAATTTAATATATGTTTTTATATATATTGATTTTTTTTATGCAAAATTTGAAAGGATATCATTTTAACTTAATTAACATTCTTATGGCTTCAATTCATTTTACAGTACTGGAATTTAAAATTTGTCATATCTTAAATAATTGCTTTGGTCAGTTACAAAAGAAATCTTTGAAAGAGTTTAATAGCTATACGTAATTGCTAAGAATCGGAATTTGGAATATAAAACTCAATGAATGGACCACAATGGTTCAATTGAGACCTTTCGTTGTTGTGGAGCGACTAATCAGGTTTTCCACACCTTTCTTAAACCTAACCTATGCGTTTTTTATTTGATACTGTCATCTAGAACGAAAAGTTCTTATGTAAGACGATAATATTAAAAATTGAAACCCGTATCGAAAATGTATACACAAAATTTGCATAAAAGACGAAATTTTCGAAATTTTATCAAACTCATATAAATAAGTATTATATTTTTGATTAAATGATCATCACTGTACCCCAGTACCAGTGAAATTGTGGGCGGTATTTTATTAAATGGATACAACAAATTTTAAAGGACACACAACAATGAATAAAACACAATCTAAAAAGAAGCCAAATAAATAAAGGAAAAAGGAAATTGTTTGTATATATATAAAAATAAAAAACTTATAAAATTGCAAAAAATCTGTTATGTTGTACAAGGATATTATTATTGGGATAGGTTATGAGATTGATTTTCTGCAGTTTTTTTGGCATTAAAAAATTGTTGAAAATAAAAAAAAAATGTAATATTAAAAATAAGGGTTGAATAACACCATCTGTTTTAGTTTGGATCGATATTCAAGGACTTTTTATGTTTTTAAAATTATTGTGGTAAATTTAATTTTTTTATTTTTTTAAGTTTACATAAGAATTTATAGTTTAATGACTTTTTAAAGACTTTAGTTCAAAAAAGGATGAATTTCGTAGAATTTGTAGAGACTTTAATTCAAAAAAGGATGAACATGGTAGAATTAACAGAGACTTTAAATTAAATAAGGATAACTTTAATAGAATTTGTAGAGATAATTAATTTATAAATGAAAATGAATTTATTGTAAATAATTTGAAACCATTCGACAATCTGTAATTATTTAACTTATAATTCACATAAATTTATTATCCTGTAAAGTTAGTATTTATCAGATGGCTATTAATTAAACTACTTTTTTTATGATAAACTAAGCAATTATTTATGATTAGATGTTGAATTCAGTAAAAAAGTTACTTTTTAACAAAAAATTATATCAATTTATTTAGAAAATTAATGAAAAATTATGTAAATTAAAAATATTCAATGTTCAATTGCGCTGTCAATCGATTAATAATCCTTCATTTCTACTGATATGATGTCCTTTGGTTTCCAATTAAATTTTAAATCATTTTTTTGAAAAGAAACACTTAAATTATCATGATAAATTATTTAAAACCGATTTTTAATTTTTGTATAAATTTAAAGTAAACTGAAAAATCAATAAATTTGCAATTTTTCATATTTCTTTTTATATTATGTACATCCTTTTTACATATTAAATTTTCTATTTAAAAAAATCTCTTCGTTAGTATTTAACGGCCTAAACAGGAAACACAGAAACAGAAATTTTCTATATAAATAAATAAAATTTTCTAACAATTTAAATTTATAATATTTTCATTATCCTTAATTTCAAGGATATTAGAATATTAATTAATTTTTTAGTTAAATTATCATTTTTTATCATAATAAAATTTTGCGCATGCCATAAATTTAAACAAATTTCATTAAACCAAAATTTTTTTTATTTTACTATATTTTTTTTTTTTATATTGAATTTAATTTCGTTATTGTTGTTGTTATTTGTATACCTATATTTAGGGGTTGGTAACCTCTCGTCAGGGTCGACTCCGGTCATTCAACTTTTATTGCAAGGGAATATTATTATATACATATCGGGTGTAAATAATATTGAACAGCTGCATTGCCATGACTAGAGAACCTCTTTATAATTTTTTTTATTCAGTCCTTTTTGTGTTCTTGAATATTGTCTCTGTATCTATGTTTTACGTAAAATACAAACAAATATACATAAAAAAAAAGGATTTTATATGAATTGTATTTGTAGTGGTTTGGTAAAGTTTAAAAATAAAGGGAATAAATATTTTACGTTTTCATTTCAGTATGAAATTTTGAAACTTTGAATAAGGATATTTTAATATAGCAAAAGGTTAAAGAGAATTAATTGTTCTCTTTTGAATGGGGGATGAAAGGACATTGACTAAAACTTGTATAATTAAAATATTTATTAATTTCAAATTAAAAATTAAATAAATTTTCTTGAAATTTGTAAAAATTCTATTAAAATTTTAGAATTTTTAAAATTCTTAAAATTCAATTCAAGTTTTTGAAAATGATTAATTTTCTCTTTATTATGTGAAAGAGCAGAAATTTTATAATTCTCTTTAAAATAAAAGAAAAAAAAAATCCCAATTAATAAAGAGATTAATTTCCCTATTTTAAATATCTCTTAAATTTTATACTCTTTAAATTTTTCTCTTGTATTTTGTCGTACTCTTAAATCTTGACTGTTTACATTTTTTTTTTATTGTTCTCTGGTTGATTAAAAAAAAAGAGTGATTGACCGACTTTTTATTTCTTGAAGAAATTTATTATTATAAAAATAGATCATCACGTTTTCTCTTTTATACCGTTAGAGGGATTTCCTGATAAATGACGTCATAACCTCTGATTGTTTTTTTTTATTTAAAATTGTCTGTTGGTTTTATATTAAAATTTATTAATAAAATATTTTTATTTAATTTTTTATTAGTTTTTTTAATTGTCAATGTTTATTAAGAATTTGAACTGCAATTAAATAAATTTTTATTCTACTTTTTAATTAGTTTATTAATTTTTATAATTATTTCTATTTTATAATCTTAACAAATTAAATTTTTAAATATAATATTTATTTAAATTATCATCAAAATACTTACAATTAATTTAGAATTTAGAAACAATTTTATTAAAAAAAAAAAAAAAATTATAAAATTAAATTGTAGTTCAAGGAAAACTATTATAGATGGAGCCACCATATTGTTTTGTAAACTTTATTTAATTTTGTCAGGTTTGCATTGTTACAATTTAGCTGTGAAAAGATTTGGAACATTATTATATTAACAAAAATTAGTTTAAATTAAAACACAATTCATTGTGGAAAAATCGACATGGTTGTTGTGGTATAGTACTGACACCAGGTCATAAATTCTATTGTTGGTCAAGACATTAATATTTGTTATATGTACTCTAAATTTAACAGCGTGCTTTTAATTAAAACTTCAATAATTTACAATAATCTGCTTCTGATATTCATCGAACAGTTTAAATATTTCAGAAAACAAACCTTTTAAGGTAAATGTCCAATGTAAGCGACGATTTTAAACTTCTGTGTTCATATTTAAACTTCATTCAGTCAATTTGTTTTTAAATATAAAATGCTAGAAAAAAATGCTATCATTGGATCCGCTTTCATTTGAGATAATTACTTAAAATTAAATCAATATTTTTAAAGTTAAAGTCAATGACGTCCATTTACAATTGTCGTCAACGGTTTCTACATTGCACTATTGAACTTTAACAACTATTTTTAAATGTTGTTTAACGATATTTATCAATCTCTGTTTGAGTGTCCATTTCCATTGAGTTTAGGAAAACTTTCGAAAATATGAATTTGATACCTTACTAATGAAATTCTACTTAAATATCCAGTTTATTTAATTCTTAGTGACAAAGTGTTTCTATTAATTTGGAACTGGTTTAATTTGGACTCTATAAATTCATAAATTTTTTGATAGTGATTAAGAATTTCAAGAAATTATTTGATTTGAATACTTTTTCATTGCAATAATAAATCATGAAACCTCTATTTTTGGGCAGACCAAGTCTCCATATGAGCTGTAGTGTCAATTGAAGAAGAAGAAGCGCGTTATTAAATAGCCTCAATCATTACTATTAGTTTTCTCAGATATGCTCTTGCTTATTAAGCAGTACAGTAATAACAGAGTAGTGGTCGCGTCGCGTAGTGTTAGTGTTCTAATGCTGTAATACATTAGGTCCGGGTTTTAACTCAATACTCAGGCACCCATGTCACACTAAGTTGACTCAGTTATAAAATTAGTACCAGTAATAAAATTTGCAATACGTAAATGTAGTTTTAAGACTGTGAAAAATGCGAATGGTTTAGACTATTTACTGACAACAAATGTTTCACTATCAAAAGTCATTAGCTTCTTGCAATTAAATGTTTCTGCACTATAATGAAACTTATTGTTTGGAATCCATATAAAATTATAGTAGACCACAATCATTGAGGCTCTATGCTCCCAAGTGGGGTGAATAAGGATAATAGTAATAACATTTATAAACCTCTAGATTTCTATCTTTTTAAAATAATATTTTTTAAAAATATTTCTAAAATATATTTTCTATTTCAATATTTTTACAGATCGAAAATGAATGATGTTTGTTTATTCTATGAAACTGACCTACCCTACTATTTTACAAGGTAAGTTTATAAGTTTTATTTAATTTTTTTTTTAAATATTTAACCCTTTTACCATCCATACATAATTCGCATAAAAATATAGTTTCTATTCATTATTTTATTTTTTTACATTATAAAGCGTTAAATTTCCTTAACAAAGTAATGTCCTTTTGTATAAAATAAAATTTCATATTTCTTCAAATGTCCTGTTTTATTGAAAATTATTAACGCTTCATTATTCTTTTAAGAAAAAATTAAATAAAAGAATTTCTGAAATGCATAATTTGTATACGCGTAAATTTCACAATTAAACAGGACGTTGCAATTTAAACGCATTTTACTTATACGCACAATATTAAATTAAAAACGCATTCGTTCATTTTGTTTTTTTGTTCAAATAAAGAGGGGATTTTTGAAAAGGGTTAACCTTTTAGGGTTGAATTGAATCAAAAGAAAACTGAACAAAATATCGTCTTTCAATTTTTCTTTTAAATTGATTTTTTTTTTATTTATTTCAAAAAATAAATGTCATATTTAAAGTAAGGATTTGAATTTATAATTGAAAGGATTTAAAGACGCAAATCAAGATAGTTTTGTATAGAATATAAAGTTTTTTTGGATTGTTTTATTTTTAAACTCATAAAAATTCGTATTGAATGATTAGCATAAGAAAATTAAGAAATATAAAAATGTAAATTTATTCTGTGGACGGCAAACGGTGAGAAACGCAGTTTTAAATTATTCTCTATTTCATATAAAAATTAAATTAATCTTTGAATCTATCTTTGAATGTCCTTAAGACCTAAAGTTAGGTTATAGTGGCAGCCTCGGATAGACCACACTTAGGGTCCATAACGGTACCACTTTCATGGATAACTAACTAACTCTGAGTATATGTTTAGGAATTATCTTGTAAATTGACGGCTTTTCTAATAGGAGCAAACTTGAAGAGTTTCATGGTACTGCCATTCGAGATTCCTTCCAAATCTTGGTAGTAAGGTTCTTCTGACTGCGCTAATTTTGTTATCCAGTATATTCTTTAGTGTTTGCCTGGGGTCCTACCGCTTCTTCGTTGTCTTTAATGTTACAGTGTCCCAGTACCCAGTAGAGCTGTACATTTTTCTTTCTTCACAGGTTTTGTAGTGACAAGTAACATTCGTGCACAATTAAATATTATTAAATTTTTTATAAAAAATTACGCCAGTAATTTAATTTTTACATAGTTAATTGAGTTAACTATGTAACTACTAATTTACTTCCAATGTTTTTGAATTTGAACCATAAAACGTGAAATTTCACAAATTTTATAATATACCTACTTCACTGGGCAAATGCGAATAGAAGTCGTTACTAGTCCTGTGATTTATAGATCTCTTTTAGAGTCAAACAATATTCGATAACAGACAGTACAAAAATGCTAATTCAAGTTTTTGTCACTTTTTAACCGCTCGCTGTATTCATAAATTAAATATTCTTAATGTAAAAATATATTAGAAACGACGGCGTTAATAATGACGAATGGAACCTAGCGAATTAAGATGTCACTTTACGCAGTTCTCAAGTTTTATTTTATTTTTTGAAGCATATCATTACCAATTATATAACTATACCTGAAATTTTGTGTATAATTCGTCTGCTTGTACCTTCTTTGAACTTCTTTGAACTTGTATTGTTCAGTTTTCTATACGATCCCAACTTTCAAATGTATATCGTAAAAAACTATCATTAAATAAAATTTCAATTACACTTCCTGTACTACATACAATATTCAATTTTCCTCTACATAAAATCAAAAATATGGAAACTTCTAATAATTTTCTCAATTAACAAAAATAATTTCTAAAACTATCATCAAACGAACGAACGATACAAAGTTTTTGAAGTACAAAACTGCAAAATAAAATAATAAATTTTTCGTAAAAGGCCTTTGCCCTCCCAGTCAGGCTATTCTAATGTATTTGTATATGTAGGGCAAATTTGTTTAGGCCTTTTTTGTTGTTGTTGTATATAGTTTTTAATAGCATATATCATTATATTTTATTAAATATTGTGGATTGTGGTGTTTTGTATTAGGGCACAGACATTGCAGAAGTTGTACAAAGTAGAAATGTCAAAGAAGTCGTGCATAATCCAATCAAAACGATTTAGCGTATAGTGAGAATTGAATTCCCTTTTGAGTAGGAAGCATATATCGTTCGTCAACAACACTTTTTTTTTTGTTATAGAAAATATATTTTCTTTTTATTTACAAATTCTCTTTTTCAAAATGGAAATTTTCAGCGAGACATAAAATATTGTAGTGTATATAAAATTATATTTTGAAAATGATATCTAAAGTTTTAAGGGTATTTTTAATGTTTAAAATTTCCATTTGACAATTTTGATTATTTTGCCATTTTTTTTTTACATTTTGTTTATGAAATGTCGGCGGGGTTTTTTGAATAAAACGAAAAGGGCTTACAAATACAGGACAACGACAGAATATATAAAGTATTATTAGAGTGAGAGTAATGACAGTGGACAAAATAGAAATTATTTTAATACAAATATTATGGTAAAATAAAAAACAAATTATTTATTTTGCTCTAATTTGAGGTCATTGCTACTAATCATTTTTATTATTATTTTCATATTTTCTAAATTATATTTTCATATATTTTTCAGAATTTAAAATTTTCTTATATAAATATTTATTTGTAAAAGGAAAATATTTATAATTATTAATAACCGCAGTATTACAAAAAAAATGCTAATTTTAATTTCAAACTTTTATATAATTTGAACCCCAACGAAAATATCATTAATTTTAATGTTAGGCTGTATCGAAGAGAGTTATACTATGAACGGTGCTGAAATCTATCCTTTACTGTATTTTTATATGAAAATACACTAAAGCACAACGTCCATCATCGCTTATAGCGTCATTCTGAACTTGCACTTTCTTTTACTTGCGGTTATTTGAAATGATAGTTTACGTATCAATTAACCAGAAGCTATAGAATATGTGAAGTAAGAAGACCCAAGCCAAGCTTCTGTAGAAGCGCAGAGTTATCCTGACGGCGAGACCCCTGATTTTAAAACGTCTCAGAAATTCCTTACCCAGATATGTCGGTCTTTTTCGGGCTACAACCTCGCAATTGCAGAGGATGTGTTCCGCAGAATCTTCATCATCCGAACAGAACCGACAGTCACTATAATCAGACTTTCCGGATTTTGTTTAGGTGATACCTGAGCACGCAGTGAAGTGTGAGGACTTCTTTAGTCCTCTTGCTTGAGAAATCTAGGAATCGCTTCCCTTGGCGTGCGCCTGGGATGTTGTTCCCGTAGGTGGATTTCTCTTTGTTTTCCCATTCCCTTATTTCCTCCATTAGTGGTTTTTAGAAATGATATGTGAAGTAAATTATTTAATTGTTTGAATAAGTAATGACACTTTGGAAATAATCATACTCTTAAAAGCACTGAAATTTGTGAGTGTGCTCAAGGCCGTTATTTAAAAGAAATCAGTTTCTAAATCTTGAAAACATTCAATTTTTTTTTTGTAATTAACAAAAACTGCTTTTATTTAAAAAAAAAATAGGCTGTTTTTGAAAAAAATGCTTCAATATTAATTACAATTTGCTATATTAATTATACAATATCTTATTTCATATCCCGAGGATACCTTACAAAATATATCTTCACAGCTTAAATTAGGTATTGATAGCAGATCATCAAAATTTGCAACCATATTTTCCATATTGCCATTCAAATTTTCCAGCTTTTGAATTGATGTCGACTTTTCTAATAAACTTAGAGTCGGTCAATTTACCTGACTTTATATTACCTATTTAAATCATCCAACAAGAAGTAGCGTTCCAGATTTAAATCTTTTTATGAGTAGACTTGCAGTCTTGCAGGCAATGACAAATGTGGTTGGTGTTCGAATAAGTGATAAATTTTGAAAATTGTATCTAGAAAATTTGGTTCTATCCCTAAAAAATGTCCATATAGTTTTCAATCTTTTTAAATTTCGATTACGAAATCGATAAATTCATTTAAATTAATCACAATTTAATTGTGAATAGACAGAATGGAAATTGAAAAGTGCATTACAAAATTGCAATTTAATATTTAATACTCTCTGGATTCTCTTAATAATATTTTTGCATAATTTAACTTAGTATTAGTGAAAATTTTCTGGTAAATTTACTCGGCTTTGGTAATTGTATCTGTATTGCATAGAAGAGCTTTAATATCAAAATAATATTCTATAATTTTTTTTTTTTTTTTTGCACAATATTGAGAGTAAAAACATTTTATTTGCATTTTATTGACAGCAGCACACTATTAAAAGTCTCTGCTGGTGTTTTGAATGTGCAATTGCATAAGTAGTAGATTTTTGCACATCAAATTTGATTGTGCAACTTTTGTGTAATTGTGGTGAAGAATCTCAGATGTCTAGAAAAATAATTGTCCTACCCCAACAGTTTTGATATTGCGCAATAACTATAAAAAATTTATGTGCTATAATTTTTTTTTTTTTATTATTATTATTTATATTGATGAAAATGATGATGATTATAGTAAATGCGCAACAAAGATTTCACCAACCCGCCCCTTTAATTTTCCGAAAAGGAAGCTCATTATAATTTCATAGAAATTTGTATATATACAAGTTATATGGAGGGGGTTGTTATTATAGGAGAAAATGCAATTATTTGCGATAAAAATATCAATCTTCAATGTATAAATTGTTGAGAAAGGTCATTAAATGTAATTTATTATGAAATTGGGTGGATGTTATTGTCTCGACCGGCCACAGTATACGTAGATTTGTTATGAATAAATTACAAATGAAATTAACTAATTTAGTATTATAAAATGAAGAATTTATTTAGAAAGGATTTTTAATAATTCACATAAGATTTGATATTTTATGGATTTGTAAGTAGAAATAGCATGGTAAATACTGATTAAGCTGGAATAGAAAAAATAAAGTATTTTTTAATTCAAATCCTTTTTTTTTTGTCAATCGGGTTCATTTTTGATGGGTCATTTGTAAAAATACAATTTATAGTAATGACTATCGAAAAAATTGCTCTATGCTATTATATATAAAAAGTAGAAATTTGGTATCATTAAAAATGCTAAAAAATGCTATTAAAAATGCAAAATTTCTAATTTTGTACCTAAAATATTAAAACTTGAGCTAACTATATTAAGCAAAATTTAAATAATTTATTTGCAACTGAAACTGAGCCTTCATAATTCAAATGCACTTTATAATGTAAATTTATTTAAATTAATTTCTCCTCAACGTCACAAAAACAACAATTTTATAATTAATATAAGTAATTAAGCTTACACTAATTTTACAAAGCTTATCTACCAGGATTCTAATTTTTAGTAATTAACGTAAGCCTCATTTTTGACACCCCACTTCCCTACTTTAGCAATATTGCAACATGATTTTTGAATGCTGTTAGATCTAATTCTACATTTAATTGAAGAAAATTTGTATATTGTGTAACCCTAACTTCGTAAAAGCTTATTAAACAGCTCAATTTACTCAGCAATTAATACAATACTAATGAAAAATTATTTAAAATCATTTTTTTCACTCATTATAGTCAAAATTGAAGCTTTTTTTTTTGTAACTTTTAAATGCCTCTATCCCCATTCAAAGTTTTTGTTTTGAATACTACCTAAAATTAAATATTAATTCTCATACTAAACTAATACATCTTCAAAACATATACACTTATAAAATATAAAATAAAATGACGCACGAATACATTGATATGAAAAGGCCATTGGCCGGAATTTTATTTGACCTACTAACAGTGTGCTAAGAAAAATACACTGTCATTGCCGTCGAGTTTAATATATTTCTACATAATATTTTATAATCTAACAAAAAAAAAAGCTCAGCAGCACCGCTATTACCGTACCGTACACCTCATCTGCTCTTTCTCTCTCTCTCTGATATTAATAGTGTATCTATATAAATAATATAACAGAAACAGAGTATTAGACATTATGATGGCTTTTGGGTGTTTGTTGTGTTGTGTTGTTGTTTTCGCTTAGAGGCACAATTATAGATAACAAAACGTTTTTGATATAGTGAATTAGGGTAATTCAGGCAGGGGCATAAAGGAAAAGGTAAATAATAATTGAAGTGCATACACATAAGAAGCTTATGCCCACTACACTATTGCTTATTATATATGATTTTGATCAGTAAGGTTCATTTGAAAATATTCAGTTTTTTATTAGGAATGGGTTTTTAATGATGTACTTAAGTACGGGGTCGTTTTGTATATACATCGATATAGCTATGGAGATAGAAAGAGAACGAATTTAGTAAAACTAAACTACTTTCGATATCTAATAATCTAATATACTAAAGAAACGAGAGAAAGGAGCTCGTACACAATCACATGTGATATTAGGGGGCAATTTCGTCTCGTGCCCTCTATTTTATTTTTTCATTAATATTCCCTGTGTGTTTTGCGCTCTGCACTTTTATAAGTGCGTCGTAATATTTAGTTTTATTGTTAAATTTAGATTTTATATATAAAAAATATCAGAAGGAAATTTATAAGTTTTATGGAATCATTATGAAAAGCTGTTTTTTTTGTGTTTGTCTATTTTGTATATTAGATTTGTTTTGTTCTTGTGGTTGAAGCTTTTCTCGGGTTACCGAATATTTTGAATAATATTTTGTAGGTACGAAATTAATCTGATTACTTTGAAAACATTTAGATAAAATTGAAATTTGGCTATAAGTTAAATCAAACCACAAATTTTCTATAGAAAAGGGTCATTACTAATGATATATGTATTCGGTAACTTATTAAAATGCATATTTTCCTTTATTTTTCTTTTTATTAAACCTGCATCAATTAAAAGGGTTCAATTAAACCTTTATCTTATTCAGCTTCTTGCCATTGCCTTACATTCCTTCAGAAATAGCTTTCGTACTATTCAAAATGGCTCAATAAAATGTCTGTAAGACATTTAATTAATTCTCACTAATCCAATCTGCACTGGCAGGTGGCAGGTAATACAGGTATAATTTGTATGAAAATTTACAGAGATTTGGACAATTTCATTAATTTTATTATAGTAGTAGATAGTAGAATATTAGTAATTTAATTACTAATTATAAATTATATAAAAATATTATATATTCAGAGATTAATGACACCAGGCAAACTTAAGTTAAAAAATATTTAAAGGAATCTTGAATTTGATATTAAATTGTTTTTTATCATTTATTATAAATTAAACTAAAAAATATCAAGAATTAAAATTAAACTAAATAAAATTTTCGATTAATTTATCAAAAATTAAATTGTAAAGATTTATAAATTAGTGATGAGAGTCCAGTATCTTAATTAGGTTAACGTTAGGCAATTAAATTATGTTATTATTACGAATAAAGCAAAGCTTTACCGAAATTGACTGAAGTGTTTCCATTCTCCCTCAAAATGGATTATTGTAAATGTTTAAAAAATTATTTGAAATCAAATAAGTACAAAAACTCATGGATTTATATACTATTGACTTATTAGTGATGCCATGAAATATAAAGTTTTTGATAGATTTGATTACATTATTTACACTATAAAAATGAAGTTAATTCATTTATGATTAATATTTAGCTTTTCAATATGTATTTTAATATTTAGTATTTATTTAATACAATTTATATTTAAACTTCTGGTAACCCTAAAATATTTATATATATATATAGATTACTCCACTTCTCCTTCCCTTAATAGTATTGTTGTATGTAGTATCAGTTAATTTTACATATTTGGTGTATGGAGAATAAACGCAATCGTTATTTTTTAAATAATCTGCGTAAAAGCAATTCAACAAATAACCCTTATTTATTCTATGTTGACCTTAAACTAGGCCAAAGCTTCTTTCACTATCATTGAAAAACTAAAATTATATATCTATTTTATTATGTATTACTGTTTTAATTATATATAATATAAAAAACTTACTATTTACTTAGTTTAAGTTATAAATAATTCAATTTTGTATAGTGTGTTTTTAATATAGATTTTTTCTACTTTTTTACATATGTATACATACAAAAATTAAATTACATATTAAATTCCTCACTTAATTTAATTAATTAATTATTATTTCTATATTAAATTCTTAAAATATTCTAAAATATGATTTTCAAATTACATAAAATAGAAAATTAACATTTACATTATAAAGTTTTGTAAAAATTGTATATAAAATTTTATATTCTTTAGCAAGAAATTACATAAAAATGTCCTTGCAGAGGTTCCTGCACTATGCATAATTTGTCAGTGTATTTGTATTTATATTTAAAATGCATACATAATAATTATTATTTTACATATTATGAATAAGTGGTGGTAAATGTATATATAATAAATATGTGTGTGTTTGGTGTAAATATCATCACTTTCACCCACAATTATTATTATTAGATGTTGTATTGCCGGAGTATATAAAAGAAGCTTTGAATAGATAAAATACATAAAAACTGATTCGTAATTGATGATGGAAAGCTCTTTTTTTTTGGAAAATCTAAAACTATATTTATAAGATTGTTTTTTTGTAAATGTATTAGTGTATAATAACAAATTTGGGTAAAATTCGATCCCCGGTAAAAGGAAATGTATAATTTATAAATACCGCTCCAGCCGCCTGACAAATGTATTGCATATAATTTTAACATTTATGATTATAGAAATGTAATTTTCTTTGTATTAAAACAGGAAATATAATGTTTTCCATGAGGAAAATTTATTATATTGGTTTCATAAATTAGAAAATTTCTATTGAAAATTACAATATTTGTTAAAAAAAAATCCTTGGCAAAGTGGAAGGAAACAAATCATAATTCTTATTTTGGTGGGGATGTAAACGTTCAAAAATCTAGAAAAATGATTCTGATGAGTATAAATACTCATCAATAAATACTAAGGTAGCAACTGGTCATATTCTACTTAGGATGTGTGTGAGAAGATTCGCTTTAACTGAGGAAACGACAAATATGTAAAGGATGTGGAAAATAGGAGGGAACATTTTTGAACACCTCTTTTGATACTGCCCTGTGGTAAGAAATTGGAATGTCATTTTTTAACCCACATTAAGGAGGTGGACAGGTTGAAACTGTCTAGCTTAGACTAATTGCGTTGATGAGAGACGTGAATAGGAATGACGTGCTCTAGGTTAGAATAAAGTCATCACGCGGAATGTTATCCTTCCCTCCATGCAAAAGAAACACACGAACTAAAAGAAAACGTTTCAAAATTATCTTTCGATAGCTGAAATTCTTGTAAATAATCTCTATTTAATTTGTACTAAAATTAGTGTTACTGGACTTAAGATATTATTGAGAAGGAATTAAGCTCAAAATATAACAAATTATACTAAATAAACTAAAAAAATTGGGGTTACTAACATTTAGCGCAGTATGTAAAGTTTCAACTTGGAAAATTCTTAAAATATTTTCCTTAATTTTGCCAAAATATATAAAAATTCCATTTGTTTTTTGTAGGTAATCGTAATTTTAGAATCTATTCTTGTCAAATATTGAACATAATTTACGAAAAATTCAGTAAAAATATTATCTCTAAAAATTTTAAATGACCTAAATTTGAAATGGCGGACTTGGCAGTTGACATTCGAATTGAATTTTTTTTTTCGTGTATCTCTAAACACAATATAAATTTAAGTCATCGGGAAAAAAAAAATTTGTTAATTTTTTTTTTTAATTTTTGGTCATATTTGTTAATGTATTAGTTAAAAAAAAATAGATTTTGTGTTTTTTTTTAAATATAATTTTTGATTACAAAATCTATTTTTTTTTTCGAACTAATACTCTGTTAACCCCAAAACTTTGAACTTTATCTTGAAAATTTTATAATATGGTAATAAAAAAAATTATATATTTTTATATGAAAGAAATATACAGAAATTATTTCTGTAAAGCTTTTTTTTATCAGTTTATTTATATAGCCCGTCTAGTTTTTTGTATGCTTCAAGTAATTTATTTAGTTTACACAATTTATTAGAGAAAGAATTCTATTTTTAATAATTTTTCTATTACGAAATAAATAGTGTACTTTGGATTGGTTTGATTTTAGTTTCCAGGAAATAGTAATTTCGTAGCAATTTTAGGCTAATTAATTGGTCTGTACGAAAATCAGGGGTCTGGCCGACAAATACCAATCTAATTTTATTGTCAAGTAGATTGTCCAATTGGTATATACATCGAAAAGATTACTGGATGAGTAGGGTCGGATAAAAAACATACTCTGGAGTGGGAAAACAGTGTAAATATCAAATTGATATAGGATAAAGCATGCGCAAAGGAAACTAATAGTATTCTGACAATGAATAATGTAAAAGTAAGGCTACGGTTGTATATTTCAAGACGGGTCATATATTACGCTGTCAATCATAAGAGATTTACGTCGTCGGTAGAATAGAACGGGCCCGTGTAGCCTAGATACGTGGAGGTACCTACAGATCTGCTTCATTCAAACCACCCAACCAACCAAATAAGATAGTTAGTTACTTATTACCGTATTAATTGTGCTGGATGAAATGTCACTTTACTTATTTCCTCCATTATTGAAATCTAAGAATATTCATTTTATTATCCGCAGAAGGTTTTTGTCTGGGCGGTTATTATTCTGTTTCCTTGAATTGATACATATATAGAAAAATGAAATTTTACAAAGTATGCATTGTACTGAAGTCAGAATTATATAACAGCTTTCCAGAACGAACTTTAGGATGGATTACCAAATCATGAACTCATTCCTCGCACTTCGTACAGTTCGTTCAAAAAGTAGGAACTAAAACATTTGCAATGCGTAAGGTGCATGGTGATAGGGACAATCACATACAAAGACTTCAATAATATTCACAACTTTTACATATATTTACCACATTTGGTTTTGGTAATCAGGTAGCATTCAGTGTAGCGTGAATATTGCAAAATAATCCGAGCTTATAACTTTCGAATTATTGTTAACCGAAAATTATTTGCGATATTCGTTAAACCTTTCAAAATTCTATCACTACAGTCTTTTAATTTTTCTTACGTCCTTCCCTTATAGATTTCTAATAATGATGGATATCTGCTGCACTTGTCTATTGGTTTGACAGGGAAATATAAATTTAGCTATCACTAAATTTTATTGACCTCTTTAACTTTCAATATCAGCAAATCCACTAATAATTGATCAGTTAAAAATAAATATTAGTCTAATTTTTAAATTCATCATCAAAAATTTTCGAAACATCTATTCGGTTATCATTTTAAACCAAATTTATATGTTATTTTAATGAAATATTTAGAATTTCACCTCTTTCAACATAATTATAACATAAATAGCTTTACTAATAACAAAAATGTTTCCATTTTAGAAAATTGTTTTTAATTTTGTTTTCTAATATTTATATATAAATTAAATTTTCATTTAAATCATTCACAATTCTCTGTTTAACATCTAAACAACATATTTTTACTACAGATTTCCTAATCATGTTTGTTTAGAAAAGTTCTCACCATGAAATTTATGAGTTTATGAAAAAAAATGTTAAAAATCTTTCATAATCATTTGAGCGATTCAATTTTTGTTTCTAAAGTAATTTATCATTTCAAATAAAATTTACTAAACTAGAAAAAGTTTCGCTTTCTTTTCGAAATATTTCAGTATAGATTATATTTTTCTTAATTATATAGCATTTTATACGATCTGAAATATTAATATTTTAAATTAATTGTAATATTTCATAATTTAAAATTTTATGGAGCATGAAATTATCTATAGAAAATTTAATTTAAATAAGTCTTTTTTTATTACGTAAATAAAAAATACTTTTTTATGGTCAAAAAGAAAGAATTGAGAAAAAAAAGATAATTTAGCTAAAGTAAAAGTGAAAAAAAATTATTAAAATATTGATAATATATTGAAATATTACAACATAAATTTCATAATTTTTATAATGCTAATCATTTCAATGAAAAATTTCTAATTAAATTAAAATTTTAATATAATTTTATGAAAACAGATTTTTTTTTTTCCTTTTGAACTTTGAAATTACCCTATCCAGTATATAAGCAAAAACCTCAGAGCATGGAAACTTTTTCAAAAAACAACCCGGAAATAAAAACACTGAAAAAATATTTAGAATATATAACAAAATTTTATTTACATTTTTATTTACTTTATATAACACTTTCGTCTTTATAAATAGATGTATAAATTATATATGAAAAAAAGCATATAAAATGAAATTTTTTAATCTAGCACGAATTATCAAATAAGCAAAATTAACCCCCGTTTCTCGACACTGCCCTTCCCATATAAACTAATATAAATTTTCTGTTTATAATCAAGTTACCCCACATTTCTAATCTTTTTGTGTGCTGCACATGTGTTTTTGTTGGTTTTGTTGGTACAATTTTTTATCTATGTTATTTTTGTTTGTAATAAAATCGAAATTGTAAACTATGAAGCTTTATAAGTTCAAGAGGACCCAATAAAAGTTTATTTGTCGTTATCAATTTTAAAAAAATATAGTTTCGGATAAGGGATAACTAAATATAATGTAAATAATTCGGTTTGAAACTGAAGGTCTCGTTCTGCAATGAATTTGAAAATGGGTTGTTCTTAGTTGATGGGAAGAAGAAGGCTGGCTATATACTTGCATGCAGAACTTTAGGAGGTCCAGGTTAAATAGAAATAAAGAGAAACCGAGGGATAGAAAAACTTGATTAAAAAAGGATATTTTTACAATAATTTATTAAATACATTTTAATTTTTAAGAAATTGAACTAATTTTTTGAAAGCTGTTAAAAAGCATTTATTGAAATAACTCGCAGTACTTAAAGGTTACTGAAAATATTTTTATTTCCAAAATTCTAATTTTAATATTGTAATTCTAATTTAAATCTAAATTTTATAGTATCTGAAAAATAGCGCCACCTATGCTGAAATTTGACGTTATATTTCAAATTTATAGCTCTCTATTATCTTGTTCACGTGGTGCAGAGTGGAGTGGACTGGATTTGTAAATCCGGTCGTAGTATGAGTGTTCACCTGGATGTGGATCGTAATAAATCTACCATAACACATCTAGTGAAGACATGTTGAACTATTTTTTTTTGACATATCCTTTTTTTCTGAAATTGTTTAAATTAATTAAAAAATTGTGTTTTTGTGAAGTATTTTTTAATTCAAAAATCGTTTTTGTGCTATTCGTTTGCAATTTCAATTTGAAACAATAAAACAAATGTCAAAATCCACTCTACTCCACTACGGTAGTGTTCACGTGGTACGGATTTGCAAATCCACTACACATCACTCCTCATATTTTGACCGGAGTTGATAATCCACTCCATACTACATTTTTAGGTGTTCACGTGGTGGATTTACGAATCCAGTTAACTCCACTCCGCACCACGTGAACAAGATATATATCTCTATAATAATCAAATACAATATGTAATAAATGTGTTTTAACCCATTCACAGAAAATACTTAATTTATACCCACCACGAATGGGTTAATATTACAAATTATTTGAATAAGGATTGTTTATTTAAAAAGCGCCATCTATAAGAACATTTGTTTATTTTAATATTAAATCAATTAATTAAACAAATATGAACCATTTTTGTTTTTGTTTCGTATAATTTTACAATTTAATAATTTTCACCTAAAGTAATAAAAATATTTGCAAAACTAGCACAAAATATTACCACCATCAAAATAACAGAAAAATAAAAAACATTTTTATTTATATAAATATATTTATTTTTAAAAAAATATTAAACTCTATACATAGAATAAATAAATATACCCCATTTTTGTTTTATACCAACCCTTTCATCACTGCTCTAACCATTACTCCAATATTGGAGTAGCACAACCACTGAAAAAACTAACACTCACGTCAATATAAAAAATATATTATTTTTGTTATATATAAGTATAGAGAAGGAAAATGAAGAAAGTAGGTGAAAGGTCGAAGACCTGCCACAACATTTTCATAATAATATACGACAAAAATTTTAAAATTAAACAACAACAACAAAAAAAAAACAATATTTACATATACATTTAAATAAACAAATACACTCTACCACTACAACTATACAAATAATATTATTTGCTGCAATAAGAAAATGTGTATATGCAAAAAAAAAAGCGCAAATTTGTTTATAACTTTTTTTTATCACATACACACACACACACACACATATAATTAATCTCGGATTTTCTATATAAAAGTTATATAAAAACCTTTTTCCCAATTTCTGTTTGTGTGCAAGGAAAAGTATTGTTTTAGCGTCGTCATACAGACGGGATGGTTCGTATCGAATGGGTTGGGAAAATTATGAGGACGAGTTTTTGGTGGGTGATACAGAAAAAATAAAAAATTATATTTTATATAGAAATTCTCATGGCCATTTCCCGGAGAAATTTCATAGAAGGACAATTCAGTTCAAACATGGTTCATGGGAAAATTTTCATTTTGATTTTTATATTTATCTATGAAAAGCTTCTTTTTTTTTTGTTTGTTATATATTGCAAAAGTGCAGCACTACAACATCAACATATAAAAGGAGTAGGTTGTAGATACCATAAACCATACCGTACCTTAGAAAATTTAAGGTGATGGGTATTATAAACACTTATGCTCTGAATGGCTAATACTTGAGATGGTTTGATGGGAGTTTAAAATTACATTGTAGAATTTTTTAATAATAGTAATAAAAAAAAAATATATAGTAGAAAATTTAAAATCAATTGAAGTACAAGTTTTTCCTCATCCTTTTAGTGACCTCGTTTATTTGCTTTTCGTTGGAATCGTATGAATAGATTGGTTAATTTAAAAAAAAAACAGCTTTTGATCTATATTATTAAGGTGAAAATTATATGTCTACACTGAAATAATGATTTGATAAATAATGACAACATTTTTTATTGGTACTACTATAAAAAAACTAAATTGTACAAAGAATAACATGACAAATTTGACATTTATTATATAGTTAATATTTGCGGATGAATCAAGGATATATGTTAGGATAGAATGAAGGGGTTTGCTACTGATAGACTACATCAGGTCCTACGTCTAAGAGATGCTACTAATGGAAATGTAATAGAAATTTAAAATATGCTGTATTCAGAAAATGAAAATTAGACAAATTCTAGCACGTTTATTGTCATTCATTATCCTCTCTTAAATGGAATCTGTGTAGGTGACCTGCAGAAGATATAAATTCAGAGTTTGGAAATATAATTCTATTTAAGGGTCTCGCTTCTTCCTTTACATTTCCTAAGTTCTATATTTCTTTGCCCAGTTAGTTAGTTATATCCCCAAAACTAGGCCACCAGTTGGCCCACAGGAATTCCCTTGAATGAAAACAATATTTTACCTCGACTACTCTTCAAGCCACCTCGAATTCTTAACCAACTTTAGCAGATCCCTGACCGAAATCCCTACTAACTCCTCAACTCCATCGAACCAGTAATTATACCTAAAATACGATGCCTACTCCTGTTCAATGCTGGACAGTCACGCAATATGTGACTGATATCTTCCGCTACACTCAAGTCATGACATCCAATCTCTTGTCATTTCTTTTCCTTTAGCCCTATTTCAAATCAAAATCATTTAATTTTGCGGTTACAAAGTAATATTTTATCACACATAACAAAATTAAATGCTATAATTAATATAATTTACAAATCACGTATCGTAGCAGCTAATAAATTTTTCACAAAAACGGAAACCTCTTGTGAATTCCAAAATGTCAGCTTCTTTGAAATTTATTTGCTATACTTTGTATATTAGTATTTATCAGCAGTGGCGCAGTTTAATTAAATCATCATTATTGGAAAAGCATAATAATCACAATTTTAAAATCATCGATGTACAACAAATTTATTATGTACAAAATTATATACATATGTAAAGTATATAAATATTTCAGCCAATGATTTTGTACATTACAATCTGTTTACTTAGTGAAAGTTTTTCACTTTTCCTATATGTCTATCTATCAGATTTTTATATATTTTATATACGATAAATTTTTATAATGTTTTATTTTTGCTTTCCTGTTCCTCGTTTTGCTCTACCCATGTTATTTATCAATTCCTTATTTTTATTTACATACGAAATTTATGATTATTATGTAGTGTGATATTTTGTTGTATATATGTACACAATGTCGTATGTTTGCAATTGAAAATGATGTTTTGAAGTCTATGTACAAAAAAAATTTTATATTTACTTCCTCTAAAATGTCTAACTAAAAATATACGTTTTCCTAATAGCAAATTGTAGGCGCAAAAAATTGTAGGTACACTAATTTTTTTCAATGTTGTTTTTGTTTTAATGGGAAAATAATAATAGAAAGCATATAAAATATGTTTTTTTTATTGTATTTATAACATAAACATAACCGATCTGATATCAAAAACATAATAATTTATTATGTGTGTAGAAGATATTGTGAAACCAGTACAAAAGGTGATTGAACTGCTTTCCTATAGTTTGATTGAGTTATGTATACTTTGTGTTTTATGAACGACGATTGTGAATTATTGAAAAATAGAAAAGGCAGAACAACCAAAACGGGGGTGGATAGTAAATGTGATTGTAATATAGTTTTCAAGGAGACTTCTGATAAAGTGTATTTTTAATATCATATAAAAAGGAAGTGTACAAGGAAAATTCCATTAAAAGAAATTATAAGTTTTATATGAAAAACTAGGATGGGTTAGTAGAATAGAAAAATTGGTTTTAGAAGATTGAAGTTTTTCAGAAATTAAATAGTTTCTTAAAAGGTTCTAACATTTTGTGGTTTGTGAACATGAATATTTATTTTTTGTATTCCTGGACACAAACCATATATGTTTGAGTCATCGCTAAGTGAATTGTTGCGGTGTGCTGTCACTTAGTCGATAATCGATTGGATTAATTGTTTTTGTTGAAAATCATTTGAACGAAATTATTTAATCGAAAATCATTTGGACGTAAATTACTGGTAATGATATAAACTAAAGAACAATTCCAATTGGGGAATCGAAGGACGACAATTTATTAGTTGTTAGGTTAGTAGTACATAGCAAGAATTAATGCAATAACTAAAATCTACTCTGTAGACTCTATTAAACATAGAGAACACCGCAGGTCTCGTTATTATTATACTGATTATCTCATCATTTACTAGAATGACCAGGAGTAGACTTAAATTACATTAGATTATTTTGCAGTTTAAACATTTAGTTCATAGTTGTCTACTATTTATTATTTTCCCTATTCAAATTAACATTTTTAATAATTTTAAACTTAATTTCAATCAACAGAAAATCGATCTTATATTTTCATGTTCGATTGAAGAGCATTGTATCTAAAAGGTAAATTAAAAAGCAATTATAAAAAAGAAAACATTAATTTTTATGTGAATCTAAAAATTTTAAGCCAGTAGAAATTAAAAATTAATTGAATATATTAAAACATAATTTAATTTTCAATATAAATCAGATTTATATATTTTTTTTTTTGTAAAATCTAATAACCTTGCACCGATTTAAAAAAAACCCAATTTTACCTTAACAATTTACACAATTAATTTGTTTTTAGCCATTATTGAATATCTTTTACAAAACAAATTGAGAAATCATCATTACAACAATTTTATTTTTTTTGTTAGGTCATTGTCAAAAAAATCAACTTCTTTTGACCCCAGCAATTTAACACCAGCAATAATAATTTTTTATATTTTATTTAGTATTAGTTTAATTTTTATTACCGTAAAATTACTACAAATTAGGACGCAATATTTTAAGTAATTTGTTGGGGGGATAATATTTTTTTGCTTTTTCAAATGTCATCAAAATTATTCTTTTTAACCTAGAAATAATTTCGAAGACCTAAAAAAAAAAATTAAAAAATAATAATTATAATTTTTATTTAATTATTTATTTTATAAGTTGTGCAAGTGTTCTTGGTCATCAATTTGTAAATCTGCAAATTTTTTTTTTTAAAATTACATAGCAAAGTTTTATTGAAGTAGCTATATAAAAAATAATTAATGTAGGCCAAGAAATTACATTGTTACCAATAATTATTTAAAATTTGATATATTTTATGTAATGGAAAAACTAGTTTCGTAATTATATTAATTTTTTATATATTGTAAACATTGAAAAATTGATTTCTAGTAACTAAATTAACATAGGGAAGATTTTTTTTTACATGATTACATATTCATATATGAAATGAAGAACAAGTTGTAAACAAATTTCGAAATCAATTTGTTTTTGTTTTATTTCGGTATAGTTTTTTTTTTCTAAATTGTCAGATAAATTAATTACACGATATTTTTTTTCTCAACAAAAAGTACCCACACTTTTTTTATTTGTCTGTATAATATTCTTTAAATAGAAAAATTGAAATTTTAATGGGGTCTAAGGAAAAGTTTGATATGAATTTATTGACTTGGAATGTTTAATTGAATTTTTGTACATTTTCATACTTAACTGGACACTGCTTGATCGGCAATCATTCGCGTAGGCTTGGACTAATCGTGAGGATCAATGCAGAAACTGCGGCGATCCAGGGCAAGTAGAAACCCTAGAGCACCTCCCTAGAGCACTCGCTAGTGTTAGAGCTTGTACTCTGCGAGAGCCCTACTACCCACTCTGAAAGAGGTTTCGAATTGCAGCATTAGAAAGCTCCTCAAGTTTGCTGCAATTATTCGAAATCCTTCGAATTACTAGATAACCCATCAGCACTTACTCAAAGTTAGCTATCCATAAGAGGTTTCGAATTGCAGCATTAGAAAGCTCCTCAAGTTTGCTGCAATTATTCGAAATCCTTCGAATTACTAGATAACCCATCAGCACTTACTCAAAGTTAGCTATCCATAAGAGGTTTCGAATTGCAGCATTAGAAAGCTCCTCAAGTTTGCTGCAATTATTCGAAATCCTTCGAATTACTAGATAACCCATCAGCACTTACTCAAAGTTAGCTATCCATAAAAGTGGTACCGATATAGACCCAGCGTGGTCTATGCGAGGCTCGGCCGCTACTATAACCTAACCTAACCTTCATACATAAAATCAAATCCCAATAATTAGTCGTTATTTTTTATCATAAAGGTTCAAGTTTATGCTAATTAAATTTTTCTCTGAACCATTCCGGTTTGAAGCATTGCTAATTTTGATTGACAAATCCTTATATTAAATAATTTTTCAATTTCACTACAGTTTTTAAGGAATCTAAATAACATTTTGTAATATTTTTCGAAATGTTTATTAGTTTATTAGTTATTTTAAAAAATTTGATCTTGGAAAACCTATAAACTCTTAATATACCTTCTAAACAAAAAATCCAATGAAAAGAGGATCATCAAAATTATTTTAACCAAAAAAAAAACATAATAATAACAAAACTTTATGTAAGATAAATTAACAAATGATTTTATTTTTAAATGAATTTTTAGAAGAGTTGACATAAAATTACATAATAAAATTTTTGTTTTTATTGTAAATTTAACCTTAAATAATCTTTTAAGACTTAATTTTAATTAATAGCTTTCAGTAGACAAAATAGATTTAATTTTTTTTATATTTACATATTTATGTTTAATATACTTGAAAAAATTTCATAAATAAATATTTTTGTTTATAATAAAACAATTTTTTTTTAAAGGGTTTCTTGTACAAATTTACTTAAAATATGTTTATTTGCTATAAAAATTATGTAATTTCTTAAAATATATTTATACATATTTACAAAAATATTAAAAAAGCAAAGAATAAATTTCCAAATATAATTAAAATTTTCGAAAAATCATAATTAAAATATAATCTTTTAATTATATGCAATTTATGTGCCAAAAATATGTTGCTAAAATCATAATCGATTAAAGAAAACATAAATGAAATTTAACATTAAAAAAAATTACTTAAAATATTTATTTTTTTATTTATCTAATAATTTTTGCTCGGTTGTTTGTGATATTGCAAATTGTAAAAAAATTAAAATGCACTTGAAACGGTCATTGACATAGCGAAGCCTTGTACCTGCTTAATAGTCTGTGTTACACATTGAAATCTAATAAGCTTTACATAAACTATTATAAATATGTATATATAAATAAAAAGTTGATTTTAATGTTGTATATCTGATGTCATTTAGATAAATAACAATGCACAAAAAAAAAATAATGTTTAAATTTTTTGCTATCATCTTTATTTGTTTTTCAATTTCATTATTTTATTTTTGTTAGAAAATTTATGAAGATTTTTATTTACATATAAAAATGTACAGTAGACAAATTTTAATAGGGTAAACAGAGTAAAAAATAAAAAACTGTTCATAATTGAAGTATATTTATGATGAAAATATATTGAAGCATATTTTCTACATAAAACCCAGTGCTGACAACTATTCAACTTCGTAAATGTAGTGTTTTTGATATAATAAGATTTGCCTTAACAATTTAATGATTAATAATACATATAATAATTTAATCGGTGATAAGAAGATGCACTCTTAAATATTCATTTTAATTACGAAATATGATGTCACCTCTAATGCAGCTTAGGTAAACCAGCCCATCAAAGGTATTCTTTTAGTTTGATAATTAATTAATTCGCCCAGTTTCCCTAACGAATCTAAAGATTTTAAATATTTCCAATTCGCTCAACTTCTCCAGTTAATCAGACTGACAGTTTACTAACATTCTTAAGTCTTCTTCAATAAAATTTGGACATTCGCAAATTAATTATTTCATTGTGCTGACATCTGCATCTGCAGCACAAAACTGATCTCTTAGCTATAAAAGTGTCCCTTCAAATTAATTCGGTTTAATGACATACTCAATGTCGTATTTTTCTTCATTTTTACTGGTTATTGTGCTGCTAATGCATTGGGTAAACGGTAAAGGATGTTTTACTCCGGATAGAAGTTTTACAGATAAATCTATTTTATGGAATGAACCAACTTGTGTCTAAGTGTGTATTTACTTAGGATGCGAATACGCGAACGTTTAAAGTGATTTGTATCTCTTCTTATTAAAATATATAAGGACTACCCAAATATGACAATATTTGCCACTGTTACCCTAATATTGGATGTATATGTAAATTCTATATAAAAAATTTCAAATTTGATTTATTGCCATCTCTTTATATACCTTCAATATTTTTATTTTAATTAATTAAAATAAAAATTTATTTCGGTCTAATAAATTATTTTATTCAATCTTATTTTTAATACTGCACCCAAAAAAAAAAAATTATTAGTTTTTTCTTTTGAATACTTAAAAAGACGTCATTAAAATATGAATTTTAAAATATGACACTATGATGATAATAATTGAAAGTGAAACTTTTTTATTTGAAATAATTGCACGCGCAAAATTTTGCTCATTTATAATTTTTTTTTTTGCATATTTAATTTGATGCTTTTGGAAAAAATTATAATTTTTTTTTTTTGTTTTGTTACCCTTCACTGCTATTTTGAACACCCACAAAAATTCACAGTTCAACTCAGCATAAATTATGTTTCACATATTTTCTAACAATTGAAATTCAATGTGTTTTGTACCTTTTAAAACATATTTTCAATTACTGGGTGTTCCAAAAATCACACATTTGTATAAAAATTTAATGATTTTATTTTATATTTCGGGATTTTGTTAATAGAACCTTGCTAAACAAAAATTTAACTAACAGACACAAAATTTTAAAATTTTACTTTGCAAATGATCGATCAATATTGATCTAACCAAAATTATGAGTAATGACAGACTAAACGCATTACCATCTTAATGCCTCTGTGATTAAACAGAATACCGAATTTTGGGTTACTGCAAACCCCTGAGTACGTTAGGGCAATAGCGCCACATACGTTGCGAAGTGTTATGAAAAATTACCTTTTACGAGCTCAATAGTGCATAGAGGAAACTGTGTCAATCTGTCAACTGACATTATTAAAATCGTACAAAGTTAAAAAAATATTATTGAATTTTGGCCCATCCTGTACTACGAGTACTTCGAAATATTAATTAATTCAAAAACTGATAGTTGTAAATAAATGGTGTACAGTAGATAATATAAAGATCGGATAGAAGAGGACAGTATGAAAATTAATTTTACTTTTGTGAAGGCGATTTTTAATATTATATATTTTTTGTTTTGTATTATCTATGAAATAACTATATGAAGTGTTGTGATGGAAAAATCGGTTGAAAAATGAAAATTATTCAAATTAATTTTTAATCCTAATTAATTAATTTTTAATCCTTCAGGAATCATGATTAAGGAAACTAATAATGACACTAATGAGATATCAGCAAATGTGGCATAACTTAATATTCACCGGGAAATTATTAATTTGTATGATAGATCTGATAGACAATATAAGTAAACCTTAAAGTTTTCTGTTGTTAGCTTGGATATATCAAAAATTCAAAATTCCGGGTATAATTCCTAATAAAATTTATCGAATTACATATTATATCAAATCCATTCCTGCTGTCATAAAGATCTAAAATGTCATACACATTTAAAAAAAAAAATTACCAATCATTATTTTAACAAGTTTTAAGTTTTCGGCTACCCCTAAGTTCTGGAAACTTTATGTTTTATCTTAATTACAAACCAAATATGGGTAAATTTATAAAATTCATTATTCATAGAGATTGTATCTTTATCTCATATATCGTCGTGGCGCATGTAAAGTTTTTAATTACAATTAAGAAAAGATATAATTCATGATTTTAAATATCATCAAATTATTTTTATATTTTTCTTGTGATGCTGATGAAATAATTTGCTATGATTTGCTAAAATTTTATCATTTGAAAACCAAAAATAATATGATCCTAATTCAAATGAACTTCATATAATCAGGGTTTTTTGTTTTTTCAGCCTTGAATTGTTTTATTGACATTGAAGAAATTGAAAACTAAAATTAATTATAAAGTTTTAAGTAATTTTAATATTAAATACAGTTTTTTTTTTGAATATTTTCAGAAGGAAACTATATCATTTAAATACGGTAAGTAATAAAAGTTTTAATTTAAATATATTTTTAAGAAATTATAAACAAAATTAGCATTTTAACTAATACATTTTTTCAAATATACAATGAAATAATTAGCAACTAACGAAATGGAAAATTTATCTAATTTTCACTTTACTGACAAATCGATAAACAATATTACTAACAATTGACAATATCTTGTCAGTCGATTTTTGCATTTCAATAAATTGACGTTTGACAACCGCATTTGTATATAAATTGGTAGACAAATTGAATTTCAATATAAAATATACTAATAAATATCACGAACATTTCATCTACCATTTTTCATTATGTACATTTCATCCCGCATGAAATTCATCTATCATTTTTTTTTTCACTTTTCTTTAAGAAATAAAATCGGCTGGTCCTAAAAATTGTTGTAAAAATCCATTTCTTTAAGCTTATTTCAGTTTGATAAAATGCTCGATGAAATGTTAGAGATGATCTGCCTTAGCTAAGCTTTGAATCAATCATTTGACAATATTTAGCAATTCATAAAATATAATGTTTTATGAGACTTAATATTCAGCGTATTTGCATTTGTGAAACAATTCGTTTTGACCAAACTCGAAATTGACATTTTATGACAATATAATTAATTGGCAACAATAATTGACGAAATATGACGAATCAATTTTGTAAAGCTTTAAGTTTAGCTTGCAAGGTGTGGAAAATAAAATAAAAAATGTTTTAAAGTTTGTTCACAACTTCGGATCTTAAAAAGTTCGATTCGATCAATTGGAATTGGAATATATTTGAAAATTTCATTTAAAATTGTAGGTCTTAAATGAGCATGTGTAGCTCACGTAGTTATTATGTATTGATATTGATGATTTACATTAACAATTAACATTTTCAAATATTATTAGTAACTATTTCTTTCAATATTCGTTAAAAAGTAGCAATAATTACTAGCAATATCATTAAATTATTCGTAACAAAACATATTATATAAAAAAAAAGTCAATGCAATTTTCATTAAAGTCTTACATTATTAACTAATTACTTTATTATTTTTAATTTTTTTTTTTTTTTTGTAATTCCACACTAAACCCAATTTTCATTATTTATTTAAAAAAATTAAATTTAATTATGCCTATTAAAAAATGCTACAAAAAAAAATATTTCAAATTCAAAATACTTAACAAAACTTAATTTTCATTTGGCCAATAAATTTAATTTTCTTGTTGTTGTAAATTTAGATATATCATTCAACTTGGCTGATTACGAATACGAAAAACTTTTAAAATGTTTCCATCTTATAAAGTAAAGCCACAATTAAACATATATAATTTATATTACGTAACTCTTTAATATCCAACTATTATTATTCATCGTTTTCTATATAAATATTCAACCATTAATAGTTTTCAAGAAATACAATATTTTTTTAATGTCATATACCATTAAATAAAAAACTTGAATTTTTTTTATTGAACTATAGTGTGTAAGTGTAGCGGTGATTATGAAATAAATTTCCCGGTAAACATGAAACATAAAACATAAAAACGATGAAGAACGAAAAGAACATATAAAAGAGAAGAAAGACAAGAAATAAATTAAAATGATTCAAAAATTATTAATGATTGCAGTATAAATTGTTAAAGAAATTGAATTTTGTAATAGATTTTTTATTACATAAATACAACATTATTTAAGAATATCTGATGGATTCTCTAAAAGTAAAAATTTATGATTTTCAAGTAATCTGTTGAAACTACCCTGTCTCATTATTTAAATCCGGCTTGAATAATGGATTTAAACTTTAGTATCAAAACACAACAAGAAACTAGAGAATTATTTTCCATCTACACGCGTAACACAGCTTGTAGATGGAAAATAATAATTCAGCTTTTTTGTTAAAACTTCTCTTCATCTGCTATTAATTAATCAAAAAGACTGTAAATTGTTCAAATCCTTTGAAATATTGCATTATTACTCAAAGGATTCGAGTAATTTACAGTCTTTTTTGGTTCATCGGGAAATTTTACTATAGCTATTAGTGAATTTTCTTACTGCTGCTAACAAATTTTGGTCCTAATATATGAATTTTAAGTTCAAATCTTCTTAAATTTTAAATTTTAATGGGTCTTGTATTGAATACAAACTATCATCGAAACTCTATAAATTTATAATTTCTGTTATATGAAATACAATTTTCAAGTTCCCGACTTAACTTAATTTCTAGTACACCATTTTTAATAAACTAGTTTATAATCTATCTCTAAATTATAAAATTGTACGATAATAAAATATCAAAATTTCTTATACAATATTAAATTTTAACATACAAACTAGATCAAAAATTTTGAGTTACAATTTACCAATTAGACATTTATAATTTCATGTACACCATTTTTTTTTTCGATCTACTACAATCCAATTTAACGTCGGCAATTTTGAAAAAACTATAAAAATAAATAATTCGAATTCAATATGAAAAGGAAAAGTAGAAATAATTATAATAACGAAACCTCACCCCACTTCCCCCTTCCAACGAATCTGTCTATAGATCTACACTCTTAATTTCATCTATGTGTAGATATGTGTAGGCTGTTGAGAGTTTACGCCGAGAGGGACTTGTAATGCAGAGGGAAATCGGGTATTAGAAGCTTTTTAATTAAAATAATACACAACAAGCTCGTCCGTGATAGTTATGAAAAGTTCATTGAACTATAATAAAAAAAAAATTAAAGTTTACCTAGACCGCTGTTCTGCCTCATCACCACCACCATCGCCGTCGACTCATACAGCTATTACAATTCTGTATCAGCCGACACAGTTGGCTGAATTAAATATAATATTATTATGTATTTATTTTTGTTAGTATAATTTGTTTTTGGCTGCTTATATATTGGCTTTGGCTGTCGACAATGTCTATCCATCTAACAATTTTTCTATTTCACAATTTGACTTTGATAGTTTGTAGTGTAGAGAAAGGGAGAGAAGAAATAAAAAGAAGCAAAAGTATACAAATTAATTGTAAAATATATAAAAACACATACAAACAAAATATTTTTATTTTTTAAACAATAGTTGATTTTTAACTTAGTAGTGTAACTTTTCATAGCTGACATTTTAAAAGTATATTAAAACCTCAAGAAATGCAAATTCCAAGAAATTTGATATAAACAATATTTTTTGGATTAGATTAATGTAGACTTTAATATCAGCAAAGCATAACCTATTAAAAATAGAGAAACTCTATACATTAAGTTACATACTACATACTTCTTTCAAATCATATGTACATACTTCTAGATCTAGATGGCTTTGCCACCTCAGCCAATACATTATTAATAAGTTCTGTCTCCTCATATTTTTCTGTAGTTTAATATAATAGAAATCGGAATGATTTTTTGATTTAGATTAATGATGAAAATGATATAGAAAATTCTGTAGAATCCTTTAAATCGTAAGCCTAATTTCAAACAGCCTCAACCCACATTTAACAAATTTTACTGGACTTTTTAATATTAAACATTTGGTGTAAAGTGTTAACAATAATAAAGTAAAATTATTTGAAAATTGAATGAATTGTGGTGGCCTTTGACATAATAACTTTTAATGAGCGAGTTAAGGGGCATTTGTATAACTGAAAAAATAGCGCCAATATTTTTATGACTAATTCAAAAATTATGTATTGTAGTGTGGTAACTTTATATTCAATAATAAAGTCAAATTCGAAAAAATTAAGAGTTGAAGCCATTTGATACTAGAATAACACAATATTGCATGTTTATTAAATTGGTATACTTACTGAAGACTAGCTTCGTCGGTCTAGGTACTAATATCTAAACAACTTTGGTATTGATATCTCAGTGTATTGATTGTAGCCATTCACAGTAATATCAAGTTACATTGATTGTCACAGTAATATCATTAACATTGTGCTAACAATGGGATTGGTCTACAAATTAATGAAAATTCAGAACTTATGGGTGTTCTCTCTTATATCCAAATTTAGTCCATTATTATAACAATTACGTTTAGATTGTATAATTTAGGACACAGTCTAACAAAACAGTTCATAAATTACAATTATTGTTAAATGAATTTTTTGATAGATCGCTAATAAGACAGATCAATTTTATCTAATCTGTTACTTCGTATTGTTTGGATTCTAACTTTCCCTTTTAGTAGCTTTCTATACTATTTCATTTTAAACTATACATTTTTTATAAGGCAATTAATTTAACATATTCACAAAACTATAATAATAGAACCACTATTTACTACATTATATGATATGCTGTGAACAGTAATTCAACATAATTTTTCAAATTTATAATATTTATATTGATTTGTTTATACAGTATATCAAAATTTTCCAAAATTTTCCTATAAAAAGAGCAATTTTAACTGTTTATATTATAAACAAATAAAAATTTCTATTTGAAAATTTTCCCAGTTTTAAACAAATTAACATAAAAAAAAAAATGGCGCGATCAAAAACATAATTTCGATTATATAATATGATTTTATGTGAAAAACATTTTCCTGAATTCCACAAAATATATAAAAAAAAAAAAACTTTGGTATTGAGGCCAAGACATTTTTACTTGATTTATAATTCATGAAATTTTTATTTTATAATAGGTACGATATTTTAAATAATCAAACGCCACCCCTCGTTAATTGTGACTTTAAACCATGAATAGGTTATTTCCGCCATATTTTTTTTTTATATGTTTTTTTGGTTAGTTTGAATTTTATATAGCTAAAAAATACATAGCTAATTTTTCATTTAATGTGGAAAATTTTGTAATTTTCTTTTTTGGTTTTTTTTTTTTTTAAATATCGGTTTAACAACATATTTTTTATACATACAATGTACAAAAATAATATGAAAAACTAGGAAATGAAAGGTTTTTCATGTATGGTGGGGGAAGGGAAAGGAATTATTGTGTGTAACTTTTATGTTTCGTTGTTTTTTTTGGTGTCCTTAAACCAGGAAGAGAAAATTTTAAATTTTCTCGGTTGTTGTTGGGTTGTGTTTCTATGTATATAAAGTTTGTTTTTCATTATTTATTTTTCTTCTTGTATATAAATATTAAGAGTTGAATGGAAAAAAATAAATTCATAAAAAAAAAAAATATATAGGAAAATCTTTTTATATATAAAATGTAGGTAAACTTTTTTTTTTTGTGTATATAATGTGCAATTTTATATGAACTGTGAAGAAAATGTCATTGCAGTGCAATGACACAATTTTCATTTTATATGAATATTTTGTTATTGTAGTATCCTTGAAGCATTTTATTCCCCTCTTTTTTTTATTATTATATTTTACAAAAATAAAAAAAGTCCTTGTGAAATGATATTGTGTTGGTTTGTTTGTTATGAAAAATTGTACAAAGGAAAATTAAATATATATAAATACATACATACATATAAAAGGAAAATATAATTTTCAGGAATTAAAAAAAAAAATATACTTATAATTTTAATAATGTTGTTGTGGAAAATATTATTATATGTATAGAAAATGTTGTTGCAATTCAACTTTGTTATAAGATTTTTTCTTTATACCCTAGTCAGATAAAAGTGGGTATTTTTTTTTTATTATTATTATTATTATATATGTTTTTTTGACCCAATTAAGGATAACGATATTTTTCCTATCAATATATTCTACTTTGAACAAATTTATATTTTGTAATTAAAGGAAAATATAATAAAGTTTTTACTAATTAAAATAAATAAAAGAAATATTCTAACAATAATTAAAACTATAAAAATTGAATATTTAGTATATTTTTATGTGAAAGAAGAGTCCTTCAGAAAGGATACGTTTTTATTATTTTTCAAAGTGTGGTAGTAATAAAATTCATTCGCACCTCTATTTTTGAAGTTTATGTACTATACAGCTTATTTGTTTATCATTATCAATTACGTAAGAATTTGATGGAATTTAATTAAGAACTTTAAATTAAATATTTTAGGGATGTATTTTTATTAATTGTGTCCAAGATATTTGCTATAATTGACAAACATTTCACTATAAAGTAGTTTGTGATTAAATATAAATAAACAGATTGTTATATGTGTAAGATGCTACCAACGCTCCAAAAAAAATGTCTAATTGTTAGTACAATTATTTATTAGAATTCTGTTATACCCAGTTTCACAAAGTTTCTTTAAAACTTTAGTCAGAATTAGTTTAAATATATAAGATGTGAGTTTAAACATCAAAATCCAGTTCAATTAAGTTTGAGCTTGCTTAAAGAAACTACTATGAAGAAACTGGTTATTACAAATTTTAGTTAGTTCTAATAATTCTTCTAAGAATTAATATCAAAATTTTGTAAATTTTGTATAAATAATACTTTCAGATAGTTCACATAGTGATATGATTCTAACTACATCAGATTATAAATTTTCCATTTAATGAAACTATAATTTACTTATACTAAAATGTGTAAATAAAAGAAGATTTTATATAAATTTGCTTTTGGAATTTCATGTAGGGATTAGTAAAATTTATAAAAGTAATGCCATTACTAAAACAAATAAAAACTTTACTATTTTCAAATTTTATTTATATGTAGTAATTCGTAGAAATTATTCATAAAAATGAAATAATTATTAAATTCATTAAGTTTACTTAATTTAATTAAAATTGATTACAAAATTTGTAAATTTGATATGATAAATGATTGTTTCTTTAGCCATTTACCTTATTGCATTAAAAGATTCTGCACTATAAAGAAATGCATATAAAATTAGTATAGATCCAAATTGAAATGAATCGTGAGGAAACCTTTATTATTAAATGTATAATGCTCCCAAATGAAGTGAACAAGGAAAATAAGATTAAACTGAATAAAGATTTCTGATGGATTCTTTCAAATATAAAAATTATTAAAAAAAAAATCAAATTTTTCTAATTTTTGTAATAAAAATATAATTATAAGGAAATTATGAATCTATACTTAAAAATTTATGTCAGTATAATAAATGAAAACTAAATTTACATCATTAATAAAAAGCTAATTTCCAGGAAAACATATTTTTTTTTTACATAATTTTCATTTAATTTGAATTTCATTACAAAAACAAAATAAACAATTTTTTTAACATTTTTATTTTTGCACTTTAAAAATTTTTTTCCTTTTTGTTTTATATGTAAAAAAAAATGTAAAACTTTCACTTTTCCAAGTTGAAAATAATAAAAGTAAACAGAAAAATGCAAAAAATTAAAATAAAATAAAAAATAAAAAAAAATAGTTTTGATCATTATTATTATTATTTGACATGCTGATTTGCGAAAAATAAATTTGCTTTCAGTGTAGGTTCAAAATAAAATAAAATGTAAAACTTTGTGAAGTAGTTTACGCTACGCGTACACAAGCAACCGAAACCATACCAACAGCAAAATAATAAAAAAAAAAAAAATTGAGGAGGTTTTCGTAATGATTTAATAATATACTTTGATTAACATTAGGATTATGATTCGATTGAAAAGTAAAATTAAATTATGATTCAATGTTTTTTTTTACTTGATTACATAATTTAAGTATAGAGTGGTTTATTTCATATATAATTTGTGATTGAATAATTAATAACTTTATGAACTTCCTGTCAAAAATGATCTTTGAATATTTAAATATGGTTAAAATTAAATGTTATTTAATTTTTTTAATTACTTTTGTATAAATTATAAGCTTAGGGTGCTCTATGATTTATATAAAGTATAAAGTGAAATATTTCATATAATGATGTCAAATAAAATGATTAGACAGAAGAAGTAAGAGGCAATTGTTTCGCACACGGATTCTTATGGCTCGTTTTACTTCTGAAAATGATTTTGATTGTATCTGAAAATAGTGAATATTAAATTTGATGTCAATTTTATGCTCAATTGAATTAATACAAAATATCTTAAGCTTTTACTTGGTCCTTTTTGCTACGGATATAGACGCATTAGAAACTTCTTTCGAAACTTATTTTTGGACCCCGAAGACAAAATACTTTTTAAAATTTTCATTTTGAAAATAAAAGCTTCTATACTTAAAGTATTTGAACGAAATACGTGATTAGAGGTTGGTACTTCAATCTAACTTGACTGACAGCACAGCAGTAATGTATTTTTATAGGAAATTATTTGTTTATTTCTTATAGTAATTAAATATGTATAAAATTCACATTAACTCCCATTTACACAGTAACTTCCACTTCTCAAATTCTCTTTAACAGATTAACTAGTTGCGAATTATTATTTCTATTATGTAATACCGAAAATGTCAAATAAAATTAAACATAATAAATCGGACATAAAAGCCAATTTCACGCCATGACTTAGATTGGAATTCGCAGAGTAGTATAAGAGTAAGCCTGCCAAAAATTACATGGAAGATGACAGATTGTAATCACATGCTTCACGAAAGAAGTGGAAAGCAATTTGTAGTAATAATTCGGTTTAACTTTAATAATTGAGTAATGATTCAGTTTCAATTCAGTTTAACTTTAGTAATAGTTAGAGAGTATAGAAGGGGACATGAATTAAACCAGAAATTAGATTTTATATTGTATTATAAATATTTAAAATTGTAAATTAAGTTTTCATATATAAAGAGTTTCTTGATTTCTTTGTACTTAAAGATGAATTTTAATCCCAGTTAATTCTTCTTAAAACCATAGGATAATTCTTTCTTTCATTCAACTATTCAACATATCCCAGGAAGTATTTAACTTATCAAATTTATATAATCTAATATCATAATTAATTAATATACTAAATCAAATTATAATTTACCAATTTCGGGTTTAATAACCTATATAATTAAAAAAAATTAAATTTCCTATCTTTCTTATAAATAATACATTGATCTCTCTAACCGCAACATTCAATCTTTTTTATGTATAAATTATTATATTTATTAAAATGCTACTATTAACCTTGATTATATCCTAAATTAAAAATTCAAAATTATTTTTATACATATTTTAATTTACTATAAAACATTCAACAAAAACTATAATTTACCAAAAAAAAAAAAATATATATATAAGTCTCTACAAGGTGAAGTTTGGATTGATTAGCTAATCAGACATTGTCGTAATGGACCACGAAAATAACGAAAATACAAACAACAACAACATTAACTTTTAAACCAAAAAAAAACCAACAAACTTCTCTTATTCAACGCTTATGAACTTTAAAATTTGTGCTGCTGTTGAATTTATCTGCCTACACGTAACAAAACAACAAAAACTCTTTTTAGTCCATTCCAAATTCGATTAATCTACCATTTCCCCTCGAAATATTGATTTCCAAAAAAGTGCAAAAAAAAAATCCAAATCTTAAATTAACTAAAAGATATTTCTCGAAATTATTAAAACCATCGTCAATATTACAGTTGGTTTACTATAGTTACTACTACCCTAAATTGATTACGTAAAAGCTACAACGACCTCACAAGTTCGTGTTACGCTTTTAACCGTAAAAAAAACACACCAATATTAATTGTATTTAGTTGCGTATTTATCACGTTTTCCATAAACCAAAGTTGTTAATAAATAAATTAAAATTCCAAATATTAAAAAAAAAAATATTTTTCTTGGTTATGGTACCAACGAAACCAAAAAATTTGAAGCAAAACAATTTTTTTTTATTAATTTTGGTATTAGACAAAAATGGTGGATAAGGTAAAATGGGAGGGAGTTCATAAAATGTATAAATGAAAATTTTGGAAAAATAAAAGTGTGTACGGAAATTTACCTAAAAAAAAATAGGTGGGATACGTAGAAAAAATTGTGAAATTTTAAAGCTAATAAATTACAGACTTACTTTTTTATATATATATTTTACTGTAATAAATGGTAAACTTATTAATATAATATGTAGTGAAAAAGTTCAATAAACTTTGTTGTGCTCGTTTTTAGGTTTACTTTTCCCTTTCTTTTTTATATGATATTTTGTTGAATTAATTTAGATTACCAAAATATGAAATGTAAACGAAATGGAGGAGATTTGAAAGAGTTGAGCTTAGTTGTTTGTAATGTTTCATCTAATTTTTTATTGTGATTAACCTGGCCGAAACTCTAATGCAAACTAATGGGAAGTTTTGAAGATATACTTTTGAGACATAGCCTAAAAAGTCTATAAATTTTTATAAGTTTAAATCCATACATCCCGAAAATGCTTTACAATTTTCAGCTATAGTTTAATAATTATTAATGGATGTACAATGTTTAACAATAATGACACAGCCAAGGCATATTAATTATTAAACAATTCATAATTATGACATTCATACTCGTCATTCATACATCAATGAAATAGAAGTGCAGCTTCATGGAAGTAGTACTGATTTGATCAGATATATTTAATTAATATATCATATTTCAGCCAAAACTATAACCTCTACCTGAAGATTTGGAAAAAGCCAGGTTCATGCTCTTTATATGTGTGCTGCATGGAAAACCTTGAACAGTCAAATTTCTGAACTAATAAATTTATGCATTTTTTTTAGCACTATACTTGTGTAATGTCTAGCACAAATAATTCTCAGTCGATTCGTACTATTCTCAGCATTTCTTGCATGTAGGGATAATAAAGCTATTTTATGGACGGTTCGTTTAGTGAACAGTATTCTGTCCCAATCGCCTTTACGTTTTTGTCCTAGGAAGAGTTTTGCTGTTCGTAGGTCGGGCTTTCGTTGCGCAAACATTTTTGTCTTGATTGGCTTTGCAATGCCTTAGACTTAGATGGCATTGGATTAATCTCATATTTAGGTCACTTTTTATACCAGCGTAGATTATCCTTACACATTGCTTGGGGCCATAGAAGGTTGTGCTAGATCCCTGCTTGGCGTGAGTCACTTCTCTTATTTCCTGTGACCTGGAACCCAGAAGATGGAAACTTCGTTGGACAGACTCTTTACTCTTAAGAAACTGGATTCCTCTACAATTAGGGAGTTTACTCTGTTTTCGGATTACAATACCGGACCTCATATCAATACGATTTTTTATAATTATTATATGTATATAATTTTCAGTTCATTAAGTATTCCTTATATGTATTAATTTTCAATCTTATATTGTATAACTGATCACTTATTTTTTTTTGGTTTTGTATATAATGAAAGTAACACGATCATATGAGCGATAAAAAATTGTTGTTTTTAAAAATATTTAAATTAAAAAAAAAAAATATTATCATCAATAATAAACACACCAATAAGAAAAAAATCATTTAAATACACAACAAAAACAAAAAAATACCTAAAGTGAAAGCGATTTTGGCCGTGATCCTCAAAATATAATTTCAGTGTTGTTGCTGGTTTTTTTCTTCTTCGGTTTACATAATTTAAGAATTTTGTTGTTTTTGAACATACTGACGCAGATAATTGAGAAAAAAAAAAATTAATCAAAAAATAATAAAATATAAAATAAAAATTAATTTTTTATTGGGGATTTTCCTTTTAAATCAAAGCATTATTTTTTATTAAAACCGAAATGAGAAAGTAAAAATTTGTTTTTTTTTGTAATATTAAATTTTAGAGGTTATGATCATTTTATATTACCATCAGTTAGGGTAGATCACAGTGAAGACAGATATAATTTAATGTATAACCCTTTAATAAATTCAGTTAATATTAAATATTAATAAGTAAAACATTGAAATTGATTTAAAATATTAATTAGAGGTTATAGGGCCATTTTGTTTTTAATGTCACATTTTTTTTTTTATAGAAATGTCAAATATTATAATTTCACTTTCGCTTATTTTGATACGCTTGGATTATTAAATATTCGACAAAAATTTTTGAATAAGAAAACAACAAGTTTTTTTTTAGAGTTCATTGTTCGCTTTATGAATGGTTCAAAATATTTTTTTTTTTCATTTTTGCCAAATTTTTGTTTCGGTAACTGGTGGTAAGCTTTTTAAATGTCAGAGTCAGAGGTTGAGTGAAAATTGAGTTTTTGATGTTGTTAATGTTTTATGGCTTTTTGGTATATACATAGATTTAATTTTTTGATTATTTGGCTAACTGATGATGACGATGTTGTTTGACCACTTTTACTCTCAGCTGCGTTTGATAATGACCATTACGTTTTTTTAAATTTATTGCTTGTTTTTGTTTATTTTTCCTTTTTGGAAGCCCATGGCCCTGATGAGAACATTAATGAAAAAGCAAAAAAATAATAAAAAAAAAAAATATGGATAATTTTGGTGTCAGCTTTTTGTTTTTTTGTATATAGAGTTTTACAATACATGTGACCGCGAATTAAGATAATCAAAAAAAAAATGAAAGATTGTAAGAAATACTAAAATAATTTTTTTTTTATGTATAAGAAATTTACTTTCATTAAGAAATACTAAATATCTTGGTTGGCTTTAATGATTTTTAATTAAACTAAATAATTGTTCCAACAGGATGTTGGATTATAATGATTTAAAATCCCAAAAGTTAGTCATAATTTTTATAAAATCCGTAACGATCAATTATTATCATTGAATTCATACTTTTTGTATACTATTGGACGATAACGATAGTTTGTTGACAATCTTATAATTCATGTCCAGTTTGTTTATTCCTTAACATTCGTTGGAGTCATTCCCAACAAAATAGCTTTACAGTATTAACAATCCATTACTTCCCATTATTGATTTAAACTATAGATAGAGTTTACGAGTTTCTTAAATTTAAATGATATCGAGATATCTTCTCAGGACTGGTGCATCGGGTATAATTGAGCACAATATCCAATATCGATGAGCTGCTCTTAAGGTCTTTCGCGATGACAATCCTTCGTTTCATTTTTGGTTCCGTCAACTTTAATGTGGTTTGGAGAATTCGCAATAATCACGAACTATATGAGCTGTATATCAGGAGGCTGGCCTAGTAAAAAAGTTTCGGACCAAAGGCTTCGCTGGATATTCATGTCGTACGGATGGAATATACAGTTCCACCGTAAGCAGATGTGGGAATGCTTAAAATAACCGCAACTGGAGAATTGCCCCGCAGTAGAAGCACTCCTGTGGAAGAGATCTCTTTCCTCGATCCAGGCTAACTAAAGCTCTAGCGTCGAGTAAGTACAAGTATCAAATGATATCGAGAATAATCAGTTGATCAAAAATTCAATTTTTACTTTCGTCGAACAAATTCTTTAATTTAATCTTACGCGTATAGTTCATATCAAAGTATAATTAATTTTCCTCTATATACTTACTCAGACCTTACTCCAAAAAGCCTCAATATTGACTTTCAAATTCTTATCTCTTTAAAAACGAAATCATAATCAAAGTCCCAAAAAATATAAAAGCTTTCACTTTATAATGAATAAATAAACTACGCCTCCTGGTGTTACTGTATGGGTACTACTAGATTATTCTCACATATTATTTAATTTCACACAATCATGTACATAAATATTTACAAAAAAAAAAATTGTATTTTTAAACACTTCTTTGCTTCTTTCCCCCCTGTTGATAATTTCCAAATTTTCGCTCTTCTTCTGGTCTTGTTCACATTTTTTTGTTTATTATTATTTATATTCTGTTTCTTTCTGCAACACAACTACGACGATTCCCGTTTGATTCTCATTCAAAAATTAGGTCAGCCATTGAACCCGTTCTGCTTAGTTCTGTGTTGTTGTTTCTTTTTTTTTTTTAGTAATATATATTCTGCTGCTGCTGTGAACTGCTTCTGCCATTATAAAAATATAATAAAAAAAACGTAAAAAAATAAAATCATATTCTTTTTCAATGTTTGGTTTTATGCCGCCGCGTCATCTACTATACTAATAATTATATAGGAAGAAATTGAGGTGCGGTTTGACGGGTTCTTATACAACACACATTATTATTTATAGGTTTTTGTTGTGTTGCGGCATGCTGTATAAATAAACCACAACGCTTAGTAACTTTTGCTTTATTTTTGTAAATTGTTTTTTAAAGATGTTCTTAGAGTGGACGGAAAAAATACAAATATTTTTTTTTTTATTTATCTCTAATATAATGAGAACGAAATTATGAGGAATAAAATCAAAAAAGATTATTGTATTCTGAAATTTTGATAGAAAGGTAGAGAGAGGAATTTTTTGAAAATAAAACAGCTTAAATTATGGTTGTCAGTCAGAGGCTTTCAGAATTTTTGTTGTTTTTTAGTTTATTTATTTCACGAGTTGAGTAACAAGTTTGTTGTGTTATGGAATTTTATTGTTACATTCTTGATTTATTGTAGGATTATTTTTTTTAACATATAGGTTTTTGATACATTTCTGCACTGTAGTCTGTTCTGTAATATAATCTATCGATCCTAGTTCAACTTGTATTCTAGTAGAAAAAAATCAGGCTCTTCATCCCTTACATAGTAGCAATGTGTTCTTCAATTTGATTTATTAACTTGGTTTTGCCAGATATAGACATTGCTCTATACCGTGCCGCAATTAAACATTCTATAACAGTTTGTATTAAACGGCCTTCATTAACGACACGAGATGAATATAAAATATCCTGACCCATGCTATCATTCAATAGAATGTGTGGTAGCAAAATTGTGACAAAACGCTACTTAGAGTCGTGGACAGTCTATGTCGCCTCTCAATAACCAACCAATCTTGACTTGATTTAAAAATTGTAAACAAAATCGAAGAACATCATGTGAATTTCGTTCGTTTTGTCTTACAAATGTTTAATTTTTGGAATGAAAACCCAAAATCTAGCCTGGCTACTTCAAATTTTCAATATTTTGAATATTCTTCAATAGGATAAACTATAATAATTATGTTAACCTTAACAAATTTAATGAAAATCATTTATGTTTCTTAATGAAAATCATATTGATAGGCTGCTTTAGAGAAGGTAATACTAAGCATTTATTAACATAAAGGTAATATCAAAATATAGATTATAACACATGACGTATTAACCTATGAATTTTACAGAAAGAACTAAAAGTCTTAACGTGTTATGACGTATAGCTTTCTGGTTCCAATTACTAATCATATTTTATATAAATTTTTAAAATTGTATTATAATTGTTATCAATATTTTAATTTAATAGTTAAATCCTAAAAATCAATATAATAAACAAAATACTTTCTAACTATAAAAAATTCCGGAAACAGTTTAAAAAAAGACTAAAAAATTAACTCTAATTTGTTGACCTACATTTAGTTATACTCAAATTACAGAGTATATTAATAATATAATTCAGTAATATTTTATGTTGCATATAGTAATATTCTAAATTTCAGTCTATAAATAATAATCTATGTGTTCCATAATAAAATGTCAAAACCTTTAAGTTAATAAATTTAAATTTATGTACTTTTCATATATAATATTTTTATATTGTATATGTAATGCCAGTTCTTCTACAATATTTCAAACTCGTCACTGATTCTTCACTAAAGTAAAACATTTAAAAAAAAAAAACATTATATAAAAATAGTATAATTAACGATGCGTAAACATCACTAAAAAAAATATTAGATTACTTTAATATTATATTAGAATTTTTTTGAGAGTACTAAATATACTAAAATGACACAAATCTACAATAAATTGTCAAATATTTTTTTGTGTCACTATAGAAGAATATTTTTTTAATTTATTTTTTCGTAATTTTGGAATTAGTAAAAATAATATTTATGATGATGAAAATTTCGTTATTTTGTATCATTAAATTTTTTACAAACATTAAAAATTATGTAAAAACAGATCGTCATAGCTGCTGCATTAAAAGTAAAACCGAATTTATAGAAAAATAAATAATATATTTAATTTAATGAAGCGTTTCGAAGCCAGTTGTTTAATGGCGCTTAAATATTTTGAATAAGAAAACATTTACAAAATACTTAGCTGAAGAAGTACAGTTTGAAATATGATTGCCTTCAATTTAAAGCTTGGACTACAATGTATCGATCAGTTCAGTTTTGAGTCGATTCGTACAGTAACCAATCGACTGGTTAAGCTTTATACTTAACATAACACATATATAATATACATTGTAGTTATCGATTACAATTGGAATAGATTAAATTTGTCAGTTTGACGTTAAGTCTTTTCGTCTTGGTTTTCATGTGATTTTTATTATATAATATAATTCCGGATAATTTTTATTATCGTCTATAAAATTTCGTTAACTATCATACTTCATACATATAATTGTTTTTTTAAAGCTGTCAAATTTACTTTTTCTTGACATATTTGCTTTAGTTTAGATTCGTTGAATCATTCCAAACTCTTTCGAGATTCGATTCGTTCCGAATGGATTTCAATAACTGGTATGTGTACTCTCAAACGATTTTCCATACAAAATGTATGAAGACGTCATATTTGAACTTTATTTAATGAATCGATACTAAACTGATTGATACATTGTAGATTGTAGGGCAAGCTTTATTTTTTAATTTTTAATCCCATTGCATATTTCTTATCCATATTCCACTGTGATGAATTTCTGTCTGTCAATTTCTAATAAATGCCAATATTTTTTTTGAGTCATTTTTGTAGTAATTATTTTTAAACCGAAGTTTTCGTCTGCAAGAATTTTTAAAAGATATATACAAACAATTTTAAATTGTCTATTAATTTATGAGATTAGCAATCGGAACACGACTCGTACTGTTGTTAGTTAGTAATACTGTTCGCCTATGCTAGCTATTAGTCTAAAATCGTCAACATCGTTTTTATATTTTGTTATGATTATCTGACATATTTTAATTTTTCGAGCCTATAATTTTATTTTGTATATAAATACACACTTTGACCTACAATCTTAAAATACGGCCGTAATAATTTTAGAAAATAATACAACAATTAAAATTCCTAATTGAATTTTCAGTTTAATATTAATTATATTTTCATACAAATTATATGAATATGATATTGTTTCAGTATCTTTATTTATAGAAAATAATATATTCTAATAATTATTACTGACCCAGAAATTTATTTTGGTAGTTAAAAAGTTATTTAATTACAAAAGATAATCACAAAATAATATTTGTATATTTTAAAGATAAATTTCCTTAATATTTCAATTAAAATACACTTTAAATTTACAAAATTTATAACTTTTAGTTTGTATTATGAAAAAAATAATTCAAATAATTTGTGGCTTTTTTCTTTCATTTTCTATTTATAAAAAACTAGATTTTTTTTTATAAAAAACATGAAAGGAAAACTAATTTTATTGGATAATGTTACTTTCTGAAAAACATAATGTTTTATTGTACCGTGTAGAAAAAAAAAACATGGCAAACATATGAAATTTAATTTAATTTAAAATATACCTAATATTGTTATATTTGTTTGTAATATTATATTTAATTGGTAAAATAAATTTAATTATTTCCTTGTATAATTTATTAGTGAAAGTTTCAGTATTATATTGAAATTGATATTTATTTTCTGGTCCTTCGAACCGGATATGCGGAATTAATACTCTAATGTAGCTGTCATAGTTTAGTGTGTGTTAATGGTATCGAATTTTATAGTAAACATTTATCTGAGTCCAATCAAAGGAAAGGATTGGTTTGAAATACTCGACAGTAGGAATATCGAAAATTGAACCCATAATTGAGGAAAATTCAAAATCTCGTGATATTTAAAAAAACATAAAACAAAAAATTTAACCGTTCAATTTGTCGGGCTGGATAAACATTATGTAGATTTTAAACTGATCCGATAGTATTATAGCGTATAATATTTTTCATCAATCTTATAGTGATCCTCAGACTGCTTAAAGTGTAATCTTGTAATTAGTAGTCATCCTTAGTAGTCATCCTTAGAAATCTTTCACGACTTTTCAAATACCAGTCTTGCACCAGAGATTAGAATACGTGTGTATGCATGTATTTCTAAATATATTAAAGTTCATTAATTGTTTGCATTACATATAATTAGCGTGAGGAGGTTATTAGTATTTTCAACAACTCTATAGTTAAATTTACCTTAATTTTATGCTGGGATAAATATCTTAGTAAAATTATGAATTTAATCTGTTACTAAAACAAGCTATAATTTTGAATTCCCTATTCTGTCTATCATTTCTATAAAATAACAACTTTTCCTGATTTTTTTCCAATTCGTTAACAACATCAAAACCGTTTATATAGTTGCAACAAAAAATGGACTTCCTTGTCCCAATTTTCTTTTATTTTTCATTCTTTGTTGGCTGTATATTAAATGTTTCTATAGTTAATTTCTTGTTCAGTTTTTTTTTTATGTTTCTTATTGAAAATTTCATACCTTTTCATATCTCTCTAAAAAGTGCTATTTGTATATATGTATACAATTATATACAATATTGGCTTGTAAATAGACCACATTTTAATGTTTAATGTTATATATTTTCTATAATGTTAGACATTTTCCTTTATGCAAATCGAGTTTCTTTTTTATACTCTTCGTATATAGAAAATAAATCCGCAACAACATCATAAAAAAAAAAACTTGTCCTCATCGTTTTGGACTCTCCAGTTGGTAATTTTGAATTGCTAATTTTAATATACATATTAAAGTCCCTATAACTTTTTTTTTTTGTATAAAGACTAATAATGTTGAATAAGTTTATATGCAATTATGTTTCGCATTATACAAACCATAAATATACAAAAACAAATTAAATACATTTTTAGTGATTCTATATTAGAAAATGATAGTATATACTCTATGTAGTGCTGTGTTTAGGGTCATTTTGTTAACGAAAGGCGGAAGGGAATATTATGAGGTCATCAATCGCTATTATCGTCATATGTCATATACAATATTGTATAGAAAATAAAATGTGTGTCACTTAGGTGATAAAAGTAAATAAGTATTTTTAGAAATAAAAAGTAAAATGGATTTTATATTTAATTTAGAGAAGATTTTAAGTATATTTTGTATAATGAATTTTTTAGTATATATAAAATGACTTTATAGTAGGCGGAAGTGTAATAATTTAGTTGATATTTTTTATTTAGTATATAGAAGCAAAATAAAAAATTTTAGCATATATGACTCCTCTTTCTAATAACATTCTATACTAATTTGCTTTTACTATAATCTTTCTTTAGGTTTAGGAGTGATTCATATTAGCATAATTTTTTTTAAAGAGTTACGAATTCTTGAAATTTTTACATATTATTAGACAATTTCGATGTTTTGGATATAATTTAGAATCAAGAAATATCGAGTTATATCCGATAATTGCTCCATTTCAAAGAATCTATCACCTTTTTGAAGAAAATATATTGCAAATTCACTACAAAGTTATAATAAATAAAATCAATAGAAAGTGTAATTAAATGGCAATTGTAACCGTGTAAGTAACAATAAATGATCGAAATTATTTCAGAAATGTTTAAAATTTTCAATCCAAAATATTTCTATACTTAAATCTGACTATTTTTCGTTTATATTATGTTTTGTTCGCTATATGGGCAGTGCTAATAAAAAAAAATGCTTCAAATATTTGTTCTAGATTAATAAAAACTATTTCATACAAAGTTTTAAGCATCATCAGGAAATTTACATATTAAAAATATCCTATAATTATAAAACTATATTACATAATAAATTTACTGTGCAAAGCCTTTCACCAATTCGTAAGTCATGATCACAATTACATATTATATTATGCTATTTAAATATATTTTAACAATTTGATTTACTTAAAAATTAAAAGTATACATACTCGCCAGTCAACCGCTTCAAAAGAAATTTCGTTTTTTAATTTTACTATAACGTACGTGAATTTTTATTGACCACTTTGTCTATGTCATTTCTATACCAGCAAAAATGGAATATTAATAACAAATAAATCAATATTATTTTCAATTTAAAATTCCTATTAAAATTGTTAAAAACTATCACGTTAATCTAAATTTAATTTTTTTTTTTCTATTTGACTAAACATAACCTACAAAATAAAAATATTTATATATACTTAATATTACTATTATTTATTTTCACTTCTGGGTATTTATAAACTATACAAAACTATGTAAATATATATAAAAAAAATTATTATTATTTCTATTACATAAACTTGATTTGCCACACAGAAATATATAGAAAAACTAATATACGAAAAATCAATTGAAATACGTGGCTGTATTACTTAATTTTCAATTTAAATTTTCAATTGCTTGTTATGTATTAATAAAATAATCACTGGTTATGTACAATAACAAAAAAAATTGGTTTGCTTCAGTTGTTTATGCTCTTTATGGTAAAAATTCACTTTTCCTGGTTTTCTATATACATATTTTATGTATTTATTAACTAACTAACAACATAAAAATATTCATTTCTATTACATAATATTTCTGCAAACTTAACCTCTCTTTCTATTACTTTTCCAAAACGAGTTAATATTTTATTACATCAAGATTTTATATTTTGAATGAAAATTTGTCACTCAATTTTCTTGATTTTTTCGGGGTAATTTAAAATTTTTTCAAAAATTGCAATATCAAAATGCATTTTTTTAATATTACACTTTGAATTTTTTGTATGTCAATGACTTCACAAATAAAAAAAAAATCTTTTTCGAAAATTTTCCATATAAAATTTTCCATTTATACATTACATTATTTTTAATAAGTTAACCAGGAAAAAGAATTTTCTTTTTTGGAATTTTTTATTTATTGACATTATAAATTTCCTTGAAATATTCTTATAAATTATTGTGCATTGACTTCTGGTGGTGGTTCATCATAATAATAATAATAATAATTTTTTTTTAATTTCTCTTTTCTAACCTAATTTTCATTGAATTTTATATTTAAATTATATTTTCATATATATAATTACTTGGTGTTTTTTTAATTTTATTGTTGTTATTTGTTATTTTATTATATGATTTTTCTTTTATAAAAGACTTTCGATCACGCGATCATTTTATTATACAATTTTAGACTAGAAAAACTAGATATTTTTAGTTTCGTATCATAGAAATGGAAATTTTTTGTTTGTTAAATGGACATTAAGTTTTACAGTAGATCATTTTATTTTCAGAGGTTTTTGTCTTGATAGTTTCATATGAGGATTTGTAGTAAACAGATTGAATTAAAGGATAAAAATGGTTGGTATTAATATGATCATTTAAAAGAAGTAGCGACTCATTAAATAGATTAAACTGAGACATATGCTCTTAAAATTCTATAGCTAAATTTTAAAAATATGTAATTTGAAAATTTCATAAAATTTGTTTAATATTTCTAGTAAAATTAATTTCAAATTTCCCAAAATTTACAATATATTTAAAGTTAAAATTCATATTTCTCTTTGAATCGATACACATGGAATCAGTTTTCAAATATTACCAAACTATAAGCACTTATAAATATTACCATATAATTATAAACCTGCATCAGAAAAAACAATGCCATAATATTTATAATTAGTAATTGTTTATAAAATCCTGATCAATCTCGAAAAGAAGCAACACATTATAAAGAAAATGGCTACCTGGGACAGAGACTGATAATGTGTTTGGATCAGCGAAAGAAGAATAAGGTGAGATGTCTTTTACCCTGAAGTTTGATTGCTAGCACTTTCTTATATGCTGTCGAAAAAATTTACCATCCACAGTGGATAAAGCTCTGATGTTTCCATCACCGAAAACAAACAAATGTTAATAGTAGAGACACTAAATGATTAATACAAAGCAGTGAACAAAACATAAAAGATTGAATTAACAGACTACCATTTATATTAGGACATCACAGTTATGAAAAGAACACTACGACTTCCCTATGTCATCTATTGGTAATTTAAACCATTAGAAATAGAACAAAAGCTACGTTTTAGAATTTAGTATCTATACTTTTTGGTTTCCATATTCTTGAATCACTCTGTATGTTAATTTATTTCTAATATGTGATACAAAACAACAAAAAAATTGCATTTCAAAGTGTAAAGGCGACGTATTTAAAATAAAAAAAAATATAAAAATGACGAAAAAATATATTCACGTTCTTGACAAATTTCTAATACCAATCTGAAACGCATTTTTCCATACACACATATACAAATGCATAGTGTCAGTCACATAATTGCAAATTCGTGAATCGTTGCAATTTCTATGAATATACATCATCAAAAAAAAAAACCCTCCATTTACCCTAATACATACTTAAATTTATATACAAAATGAAAATATCTTTATTCACAACTAAAAATATATACAAAAATTGCATGATAGATAAATTTATATATATAAACATATATACAAGTGCAACAACAAAAATAAAATGCATTATACAACAATCATCATAGGATAGACGGAACACCAAACTAACCTAGTTTTTGAAAGTTTATATTCATATATATTAATAAAATTCTATATAATAAATATATATATAAAAGTTTGGGTCAAAGACCTGCAGGAGGTCGCCACCGTACCAATATTATATATACATTTTTATATACAAAATATATAAATATATATAAAATAAAATGCAACGCGCAAGGAAATTTTTTTATATATAGTTACATAAAAATAATAAATATATAAAAAAAATATTGCAATTTTTACTATTGTATTTGTTAGAAAAATATGATTTTTTTAAATTACATATATTTTTTATATGTATATACATTTCAAATGATTGAATAGACTTAGTTGTTTGTCTGATTAAAATCATCATAGATTGTATAGGAAACAACAACAACAATAGCAATAACAAAAGCAACAATATTTTTATGATGATTATTTACATGGGAAAAATGGATTAATTGAGGCCTTGTTAAAAAATTTAAATGTCGACAGTTTGTTTGTAATGTATTTAGATGAGATAGTTTTATGTATAAAATTAAAAAAAAAATTATTTATATTAAATTTACAAATGTATAAGTGTATCTATGAGAATTTAAAATATATTATATTAATTTATGAATACTGTACCCCTGAAATAACTGAATCTAAAATGAATTTAATGTTCGGAAAAGTCTTGAAATTGCATAAAATTTATACGATAACAACTTACAATATGAAAAAAATACGATATTCCAAAAAAATTCTCAAAGGTGCAAGGTATATTTATCATTTACAAAGGAACCTGAGGTTTATAATACCGATTTACAAATTGTGTGTATATTCTTCAAGTCCAACAAGATACCCAAATGATGCCGATTTATAATTTAGTAGGTTCAATCTAAATATCGTTAATTGAGACGTACATATACGAAATCCGTAACTCTTACTGTAAGGTTAAGGAAACCGAAACGTACTGCTCTTCTTGATACAATTTACAAAAACTAAGTGGAATCACAATAGTGTCATTATGAGTGGTACTGGACACTGTGCTTTAGAGTATTTTCATAAAAGAATTTTTCCTGTTTTTAAGGCATTGTTAACTAATGTCAGAAAGTTACTTGTAAATGACATATTTTAAATCTGTATTTGAATTAGTCTCGAAAATACAATAAAGCACAGCTTTCCGAACAGCGCACAACGTTTTACACTGTTCGTAGCCTAAGAGTGTATAATAGCTAATATTAGTTATGAATGACTCCCATAAATTTATCATTCTAAAATCGGAGGCATATTTTACTATATCAAAGCAATACAAATTTGAGCAAACGCAAATATTTTATTATATTCTAAATTCTAGGCTAATTCAAGTAGTTCATCCAGGTTTAAAAATATGTTCTTTACAAGTAACTTTTTGACATTAATTCTTTACGAAAAAGACAAATTATTACTCTACATTATAATTACCGACCTTAATAATCAATCCATCAAAAACACCAAGTATAGATTAAAAATAAATATTGTACTCTGCCACCATTTTTAAACTCTCCAAACAATTTATGTTCAATATATGAAGCTTAAATTACTGATTAACTTACATTTAAAATGCTTTAGGAATTTATAGTGTGCGCTTGGCAAATGATACTTTTACTTCTAAATCTTAATGGAATATCGAAAATGTAGTAAACTTTTATAGTTTTTTTTTTCATGTTTCTCAAGATTTTAATATACAAATTTTTTTATCGAACATATTTAAAAAAAAATCTTAGAAAATGAAGAAATCAAATGAAAATTGTATTTTCCTCGAACTCAATTTTAACTTTTAAAGTACCATTTCTTATTTTTTTTGTAAATTCTTTAATCCTTTTAGGTTTTTTTTTTTGTTGTTTGTATTAAAAATGCATTTTTCCTTAGTGTATTATGTTGCATCAGGCACGTGACTTTATAAGGAAAATTGTATTTTTACAAAGGCAAAGAAAGAAATTGTTTCATATTTGTTCTTATGATACTTGAATTTTTTCTATTTTGTTGTTGTTGCTGTTGTAAATGCCTAAGAGTTTTCCATTTCTAAGAAAAGTTTTTTTTTTTTTTTTGTAAGAAGAAGGCTTTATGTCTGTAATAATCTGCGGCAAAACTATTACACTTCAACAGAAAGTATACAATTTTTTAAATAATATCCTTGTGTAAGAAAATGGATGTCATGATATTTTTATGTAAAAGATTATTATTGAAAATATTTTAAATAAAAAAAAACCTAAAAGCTTTGGTGTTTTAATGACTAGGTATTATTTATAGATAGATTATCTTTTGATAGTTCAATATAAAATTACATTTATGAAGAATTACATAGTTTCATATTTTAAATTTCAATATAATAGTTGAATAATCTGTGAGAAAAATATTTCATTACGAATTGGAACAAACAGGGAAAAATTTATTCATACTTTTACAATTACTTGCCACTAATTTCAACTTTGACGTGATTTTGCGAAGTTTTCAGATCAGATCTGTCCAAAGTAATTAGAAAAATATTTAATGTTAAACTAGTAGAAAACAAGTGGAAAGCCTAAAACATGATAATGTATTGAAGGTATAAGAAAATTAAATATATTATAGGTAACTCTTGATAGAGATTCTGCGAAAGATCGTCCATGCTGATGGAAAATGATATTTGATCTTATGATAGTATGAACCGCCATTGAATTAATTAGAATGCCTGACCCATAAGGCAAACTATAACAATATCTGCCATCATGCAGGAGGGATTTTACACAAGCCTATACTCTAAATAATGATAGAAAAAGTCTGGTCTTTTAAAATAGGATGTGGATTTAAAAATATAATGGATTCAAGATGATATAATTCAGCTATAAATTGAATTACGCTGCTCGGGTTCACATTATTCAAATGAGGAATATTGGTCATATATTTAATATAAGTAATTAATTCTTACATTTCATATTTCACTGTACGTGAAGAAATTCAAGATAAGGAAACAATTTGTAAGCTTACATTGCTTGAAATAGATTTTTACATTTCCGTATCATATCCATATATTTCATCAATCCCAAATCCACCATTAGAGAAAGATCTTCTACATTACAACAATGACTCTAACTCTATATATAGTTAAATGACTCTTTTTATATCGTAGTTAAATAGTTCTTTGTTAAATTACCATCATTTATGGTCAATTATAGTTAGATGGGAGTGCCAGTAAAAAAAAGGTTAAATCTTGTTTTGTTAAACTTTCGAAGACCTTTATATGCCTGCAAATCTAAGAAATATATAATTAAATGTATTGTTTACTCTTCCTAGTTTCGTTCATTTAACTATGGTATTTCTAAATTCACTATAAAATCCATCCAACCAATCAAAATTATTAACCATTTACTTTAAAACCACTTGAATAGCAGCAAAAAAATAATGTATTTCATAACAATATTTTTGTATGGCATAAAACTTCTTAAGTCTTCCGCATTTTTTTAACCCAACTTGATCTTGCACTGTTACGAAATTTATATATACCACAACTCCACAACAACATAATTTTTTATCATCTTTTTACATACAACCAAAATAGAAAATCACTTTTACCACAACAATTATTTAAAAGTAAAATGGTATATAATCAAAGAAAATTTTCCATATTTTCTATATATTAAATTAAAATCGGCCATTTCCCTTGTAATGTTAGAAAAAATATGCTAAGCATAAAATTTGATATTACAACATTTAAGTGCAACATGAAATTTTGTAATGAAATTGAAATTTTTATATATAAATAATTTTCATATAGAGATGCAAAATTTTTATATGTATAGTGAATTTGCAATTTTGTGGGTTTTCTATATAAATATGATCGCAATTCACAATATACAACGATCTTCACTTTCGATTTCACTTTTTTTATATTATCATAAGTGCATGATCGCACAAATAGAAATATTTATATATTTATAATAATTTATATAGTTATTTTATTTTTGAGGTTATGTCTCTAATTCACTTTCTTTTACGTAATAGATAAACCAACTCTGTATATTTATTTTTATATTTACTATCTCTTTCTATATAATTTTGTTGTATACTATGCAATTTGAATGCAATTACTTGAGCCGTAGTGAAACTAAATACAGTGCAATATAATAAATTTTCAAGTTTTTATTTCCGCTTTTCACGATCTCTAACTTTATAGAAACATATTATAATATAATAAATAAAATATAGTGTCATTATTTATAGCGTCCTACTAGCGAAATATTATTTATCATCCAGCAGAGAGGTTTAGACGTTAGACGTATGCATCTTTTTTTGTGGAATATACAAAAATTTATGTTTGTTGCAGATGCAGCGTGCGGTGCAACATAAAAAAAAAACAATTTTTATAACGATCACAAAACAGTATAATTTTTATATGAGCCGAATAGAAAAACATGATTTTTTTTATGCTTTTTTATTGAATATATATAAAAAGTTAAATGTAATTTTTTTTTATATGGTATGCAATAATAATAATGGCATTTGATTGCATGTTTGAATGGCGCTTTGGTATGCACATTAACCAGAGAAAAAATAATAATAAAAAAAAACTGTTGCGTTCATACAAGAAGAATACTTTGTTGAGGTTATGTCATACAAGGAAGTCTGTTTTTATTTTGAATTTTCTTCTATTTATTATTATTTTTATGTTTAATTTTTCATTTGAAGTCATTTTTTGTATATAGTATTTTAATTGTGAAAATGAAATGAAAATTAATATTGAGGTTTTTTTTTTTTTTTTTTTTGTTGTGGTTAAAAATTTTATGATCAATGTAAATTTTAATTTATTATATGTGAAATGCCAATAAGGAAGATTTTCAATTTTTGATATATTAAATTCAATTAATTTGCTTGATGTTTAAATTATTTATTATACAAATTTTCCTAAAATAAAAAAGTATGACGAAATTTTAATTTAGAAATTGATTACATAACTAAATTCTTGTGGCCCTAAATCAAATTTTAGTGTTCGTTTATTACTTACGATATAATAATATAGAAAATATGAAAATTTTAATTACATAAATTTTGGGGATCTTCAAAATTTCCGAATTAAAATTTATTGGCTATAAATTTTATTAATATAATTTATGAAAATCTGATAACGCATATCAAAAGTATAGTATTAGAAAATATAAAAAAAAAATAGTTCAAATTTTCACAATAATCCCTTTAAAAATTAACTTCATTTTCTTACGAGTTACCAGCCAGTAAAAATTTAAACAATATTGAGAAAACTTTTTCCTTACTAATTTATAATTAAAATTTATTAATTTTCAAATTACCAAATATATGCCAGTTAAGATAGTATAAAAAAATTTTTTTTTATAATTATTTTAATAATTTATAACCTTTTTAACAATGGGTAATTAAATCTGTCCACGGCTCCATTAACTTCAAATTAAACAAATAATTTATATATCTACCAACATATTTGAAACATTTATTAACATAATTATAATATATCATCGCATTAATAATTTGAAGAAAAAAAAAAACAGAATTTTATTTAACTCTATCCCCAAAAAAAATAATTTAACGACTCTAAAATTATACCTTGTAACGTAACGTAATATGCGAAATTCACAATAGCAGAAAAAAAAATTATAATTTTAATTTCACTTTTTTTTTATTATTATTATTATTTTGAAGTTTATCAAGTCAAGGGAAAGGCTATTATAAACCAATTACCAAAAAAAAAAAAAACGTTAAACAACAATGAAAGTTTGTATAAGGCATGCCAAACAACAACAATTCACTGAAAAGTTTAATGAACTTTTTAGCTGTAGAGTCTTTGCTGCTACCGTAATAATCAAAAAGTAATAAAAGCTTTTTTTAACCGAAAATTACTGAAATTTGTAACAAATTTCGTGCATATTAATTAAAAAGTGAAGTGTTTTTTTTTTTTGGAAAATATATAAATATATTTCGAATATCTTAGACCTAACTCTGGATTCTTCTGAAAATGGTTCATATTTTTTTAAAATAAAATAAACCTATTTTTAGCATATTGATCTTGTCTAGATTGATCTTGCTAATGTATTTCGAGTAATGTTGAATATTTGTCTAGATCTAGAAAAATTTAAGATCGTAGTTAAGGTCAGGTGTAATAACGCCTTACTCCCTGATGATTGACCCTTTCTAGATAGAGAATTATTTAATTCTATTTTATCTTAGTACTAAACTCACTTAACTACTTGTTTAAGATATGGTAGAAATATATTTTATTTTTCGTACTATCTAATTCAATATGATCTTCTCGTTTGCGTGCTTTGTATTTTTTTTTTGTAATTGTGCTACAGCCCAAATCGTGCCTTGGCCTCCTCAAAGAAGTTTCGTGATATTTTATTGCATTGTATGTGTTTCTAGAACTAGACCAGCATAATATATTAGTTGTATGTTGATAAAAAGCTCCTGTTCCTCTTAGTTCAAGTTAACCATTTTGCTTCACTTTCGTAAATCACTTTCGGTCTGGTCTCTTAATCTAATTCCTTCTCAATCCCAAATTTATAAATTCCCATCTCTTCTTATAACCAAATCCTGCCTCATTATTTCGTTATAAGGCAATCGGCAATAGGCACAATTATTCAATACTTCTTGTAGTATTCTACAAGAATCAGTAGTCTAATAATAGGTGAACTAATTTTAATTAGTTTAAATCCATATTTTTAGCAAATTATATTCATATGAACGATATTTTAACTTGCAGGCTTATATCTCTAATACATATTTTTAACTATCAATATTAGCTTTAAGCTACAAGTTATTGGCTTCAATTCAAATAATAAAATCATTGAAATTGACTTCCACAAAAACTTTAATGTTGATTACCAATTAATCACAATTGGTAATACCTTCCATAACAACAAACTTAACACTTTTGACTGCATTTAATCAAAATGAATGTTTTATAGGACGAGAACAGTGGCGTGCCTATACTTTCAATTTAAAAAAGAAGTATTTAAGTTCATCCATTTACTGTGAAAGTGTGGCATGTGAAAGTTTCGATTACAAATTTGAATATACACTACAAATATAAATAATGTCTTTATTTAATTGAAAATAAATAAATGTTTTGTATTTATGTAAAACTTAAATATACTTTAAAAATGGACGTGACTAAAATTTTCTATAATCTCTAATAATATTTAATTTATTTAGATTACGACGCGTTCATTTTGAAAATTGACTATAGAAAATAAAAGTTGTTTACATTATTTTTTTCGTTTTTTCGATTTTTATTTGACAGATACTTGCGGGGAGGCAGCATAATAATTGAAGTTCAATTTGTGTAATTAATTTCATTTAAAAATAATATGATAAATTTGACATTTTTTGGGTGTGAACATAAAAATAGTTGATTTAGATCTGAGTGGCTATTTAATAAATAATTATTCGTTGATTATTTATTATTAATTAAAATGATATTAAGTTTATTTGGCGGTTAGATTTGATTGATGTATAGGATAAATTGATTAATTTGTTAACTTGGGAGAATTATAAGAATAGTTATATCAAATTATATTAGCTATAACGTTTTAAATAAGCTTTAGGGACCATTAGTATGTAGGGAATAAGATATTTAAGTTTGTACAATTTAAAATTTTGTGATTAGTTCGTTCAAATGGTCCTAAATATTGAAAGTGATGGACTTTGAATAAATTTTTGTTGAACTTTGTATAAATGTAATCAAATTCTTGTAATAAATATGCTTCTAACTCCATAATTAGGTCAGTACAGTGATGGATTAACCAAAACGTAACTTAAGCACAAAGTATCAAAACAGAAATATAAGAATTGCTTCGGGTTTCGTTATGTTAATTCTTATATATGAGACTGAGTTGTAGCAATAGCCCAGAAAATCTCTTGACTAATTCTATAGCAAATATAATATTACCAAATGTGAAAATTTTGGATTCTGTATTTATAGTAAACGAATTGTAGCTCAGAATGCTAATTTTACCTACTTGTCAGTAAACAGGATTGGAAGAAATACAATTGACAGCTTATGTTAAAAAGCTTAGATAACAGGATGTAATTTAACCTCTGAAGGGACAATATATTTTAATATATTTATGAATATCAGTACAAAGAAATGAAAAATATATCCTGCAAATGAACTGATTAACAATTTCAAATTTAAATTTAAATTATACACACTATCTCAGTTACTGGTGGTAAATTTGAATTAAATTACGTTTCAAAAAAAACTTTCTCAATCAAAAAAACCACTTTTGTACAATCAAAATAAATCTTCCGGGATATTTTTTTAGACCTTTTATAAAAATGTTGTATTTATTTTCAAACTTGATATAATTTTTTTTATTACATAAATTTAACCTCTTAACTTGCTCTCTATAAATGTCTCTGTTTTAAAAGTCTTAAAACATTTTCTGTATTTTAAATTAGCAATCATAACAAGAAATAAAATATACTTTTAACAAACTTGAACATAACCTCAAAAAATATTACAGTACAAAACAGCAAATCAAAACAAAAACCAAAAAAAAATCTATGTAAAAATCAAAAGAAAACTATCCAAAAATAAAATCATAAAATATTTTTATTGTATAATCAGAAAATATGCGAATTTTTTTATGTTGGCGCTGGCTAATATTCAATAATTTCTGCTACGCGTACTTATATCAACATAAAAATGTATTTATATATACAAATACAAAATATGCAACTAAAATGGAACTAGACAGAAAAACAAAAACTCTACAGAATTTGGCTCTACACACTGGGCATTCATTCCAAAAGTAATAAATTACATAAAAATAAATTTGTATTTTATTTCAACTAATAATGATATTATAATTTCTGTATTAGTTAATAGGTAAAAACAAGGAAATGCATCAAAATGTGGCTTCGTCCCAGTTTGTATTTTTTATAACTCAACTTGCCAAAAAACTAATTTATGATTTTCCTGAACTCAACGAGCTGTACTACTCGCTGCTGCTGATGTAACATAATTTTCAAAGTTCAAAAATTGTATATACAATCAAATCGCTTGAAAAATCTTTTGGTTAAAAGATTATTTGACGTTTGATAAAGTAGAGTACTAGAGTGACTACATACAAAATACCACAAAAATACAAAATATAAAAAAATATTTAACATGCAAACATAAAAAGCATAAAAAATATGTAAAGCAAAAATATAAAATAAAATAAAAAATAATTGTTGTTTGCACGATGTAACATTGCAAGGCAAAATAGATAATTTTTTGTTGTGGTAACAACTTTCATTTTCTATGAAAACTTTTCTTGTTTTGAGCATAGAGCACAAAAATACAAAAAAAAAAAAAAAAACATAATAAATAAAATCGAAACATAATAGATACAAAACCGTTGGCTTGGTTAGATCACGTTCACTAATTTAAGCTTTTGTAGATATTCTTTTTTTATTTTTTTTGTATTTTCGTTCACAACAAAATCTAAACTTGTTTAGTTTAATCACGATTGAATTTTTGTTTTTGGATATTCTTCTGAAATTTTGTTGATTGCGCAAAACAAAGTTTAAAATAACAAGCTTAAGTTCAGCTTGTAATGAAATGAAAAGTATTTAGCTACATATATTTGAAAATCTAGTTTTAACCATACATGAAATTTAACAGCTGTGCAAAAAATAAAAAATAAAAATGTTCGATTTTACAAGATTTTCAGATAAATTTTATATTAATATTAAAAAAACAAAATGTACGAAGAGTTATGGAATAACTACAAAGTGTTGTAATGGAAAGATCTGTAGATAAATTTCAAATTACTTTTATAAATTTGTATTTAAATTGTACGTGATCCATTTCGCAGAAATATCTTATAAAAATTAGTTTATCAAATTTTTATGAAATTTGGCAACCGATTTGTTTTTTGATGCCTCTATAACAATTTTCAAATTATATAGAGAGCATTCTTGATGTAGTACTATTTAAGATATCTCAAATTTTGTATACAATCTGGAAATGACATAATATTCATAAAATTTTTTTAAATAAAAAAAAAAACTCTTTTTCAGCAAACTCCGAATTTTGCGCTACCATAATGTAGAAAATAGTTATTGAAAATATTGTTTATTCAATGTAGAAACATTTCCAGAAAGGAATCTGAAAATATTTGATAAATAAATGATAAAAACTGAACATTTTTATAATTGGGATAAGTGGATCTGACAAAAAATTTATACCAAAACCAATATATCAATTAATTAGCAACAAAAAGGTGTATGCACTCAGGCTCTTTCGGCTCATGGTACCACTTCACATAGCATTTATATGAGCCTGGTTGATATCTCTTTATTATTGCAACAAATCATCTCTTTATTTAGCTCGGTTGGTTCCCCAGTCAGTAGCTGTTACTTCCGATCGGTTCTCCCAGCACTGCATCCTCTTAGATCTTACCGAACATCTGTTACACTATCCCCAAGCCGTTTAGTTCTTTTAATAAAGTTTCTAATAATTAATAGTCAAGTTATTTTTGATATCCACAATTAGCTCAGCAGCTAGTACAGCTCATCGAGTTTAGGCAAATATAGTAAGGCACAAAAAATTGATAATCCTTCAGATTCGTACAATAAGATTACAGAATGAACAAATAAATCATGAGCTTAATTGATTTGAAAAACTGTAAGTTTAATTCAATCAAATTGTTAGGAATAAGAACATAATTTTCATTAAAGTTAATGTTGTCCCATGGAATTTTAGATTAAAGCATTATAATCGGAATTTTTCAAAGATACAAATTTAGCTTACAATCTTAAATATTTAACTACAAGGTTTATAAACATTAAATCACTAACAAATTCAAAAAAGCTAAAAAAAATTGCTGATCATCAATAAACCTTTTATATTTCCTTATTATGTCCATTCTCCTACACACCAAAATAGAAAAATCGAGTTTTCCTTAATAATTTCCATAATTCCATAAAACGAAAAACTATGAAAAACATTATAAAACTCACGATTGTTGCCGGTTTTAGTTCAAAAACCTAGAGGTTATTATCTGAACATGAAAATTCTATATAATAAATATTTATGCAACCATCAAGAAATTTTCAATCTTTTCATAGTTTTTTCCTTGTTAATTTATCAAAAATATCATCATTGTTTTTGTTGTTGGTTTTCTACAACTAAAAACCTCTAAACTCGGAAAATAATAAATTAATTATTTTACTATATATGCTGATGCAACGGTAACTGTTGTAGCACGATCAGTAGAGCAAACCACAAAGAAAATTCACTATTTTACTATATACATAAAATTATGCTGCAGAATATTTTTTTACAATATTATTTTGTTGTTGTTGATTATATAAAAAAATAAAAAATAAAAACAAAATAAAAAGATAAATGTTAAAATTCTTGTTGTTGTTATGGCAATGAATGACCTGAAAGCTAACATTTAATTATGTTGGAAAGATATAATGTATCTATAAGATACAATTTTTCTGTTTCTGATATTACAAAATAAATTCGTAAAATGAACGGGTTAAAATTTTAAATGGTAAGTGATCGTTTTAAGGAAGAGAAATACATAAGAAAAAAAATTATATTATTTCACTTTTATTTTTCATTAAAATTATTTGTGGTAAAATCAATGATGGTGAAAGTTGTATACGTACAATTTATATTAAAAGTGAATATTGTGAATCTAAAATATGCGATGTGGTGAGTGGTACAGAAATAAACCACTAAAGGAAATTATGTGTTTGGGTTCAATTGATTTTTTTTTCTATTTAGATCCAGAAACTTTTAAAAATATTTATAATTTGATAAATTTCCGCTGTCAGATATAAATGTAATTGTTAACATCTTCTGAAACGTTTATAGAAAATTATTTATGTTAATATTTTGACAATCTGTCTGTCAGTTCGTTGTTAACTTTTTCTAGTGATTGTTAGACATAATAATTGCCCATATAAATTTTTGGTAGACTACGCATTTTAAAGCTACAAAAATGCCAATATCTGGGGTTTAAACATATTTATGTATCAACCACTAGATGGCAGTAATTAATCTTCCAGATATTTGCTCCCAAAAAATGTTATTTAACCATATATTGTTTTTTTTTAAAAAAAAACCAGTGTTATTCAGTCAAATAGAAGTCGGCCCTCTCACTGAACACTGCTTGATCGGCAAGCATCAATTCAGAAACTCCAGCGATCCGTGGAAATCTGAAACCATATCACATTTACTACTGCTCTATACTCGCTAGACGTAGAGCTCTTGTGCTAGGATAACATTACTACCCAGCTTTGTAAGAGGTCTCGAATTACAGCACCAGGAAACTCCTCAAGTTGTAATTACGTAAATCCTTTGCCTACTAGATAATCTCTCAACACATACCAATAGTTTGTTATCAATGAAAGTGGTGCCGCTATGAACCCAGTTTAGAATATCCGAGTCCGAGTCTCTGTCGTCACTATAACATAACTTATCTTTTGTTATAACAATATTTTCATAAATATGGTTCACTTTGTTAACGCTGCTATTCTAAAATGTTTAGAAGTATTATTCCAATTCCAACTATCGTCACTCAAAAAATCCCATTTATTTCGAATTACTGCAGTGTCGTTCTGCTGCGCACTGCGCTATATAGTATATATTAAATTTATTATGCAACATTAATAATAATAATTATATTTTTCTTTTGTCAATATTTTTTTTTTTTTTTTAAGTTTTACTTTTAACGTTTTCAAGTTAAACTTTTAAATAATATTTTTGATTTTTTCGTAATTTTTGATAAGTTCAATGAACGTTTTAATAATGGTTTTTTTTTTTCATTTATTCGAGGTTATGGTACAAAAAGATATTTTGACTTTTAAGATTATAATATATTGGTATATAAAATATACCCACACATTCATTGTTAAAAAGTACTTGTTTTATGTAATTGCAATTGAAAGTGATTGCGGGGGTTTTTTATTTAATTTTAATTTTTCAAAAGATTATTTTATCATATTGAACTTTTTTTATGTGTAAGCTTTTTTTAAGTATTATTAGAAAAATTATGAAAATGATTAATTAATTTTTTTTTTTGCTTTAAGTAGAAGTTTTTTTTTTGGCTATCCGCCTGCAATTGTAGAAATGAAACTATCTATGGTAATTTAATGACAATTATAACTCTGCTCTTTGTCCAAAATATCTATATTAAGTTTTCGTTGATCATACAACGAAATTGATTGTCCAATGATCATTAGCAATAAGAAATTGATTTGAATTTAATGTAACTATATCTTTTAAGTGATCTATTGAGTATTTTGATTGATATTAATTGATCATAATTGTGATTATGCATTACATTTTTTAACATTTAATCAATATTTTTGAATTCTCAATTAATTTATGTTTATAACTCTAAGGAAAATAACAAAAATTGTAAAATGTTAAGATCTGATTATTTCAAATGCTTATAATCAAACTAAGCTAATTCGTTAATTAACCAAAATGGGATCCATATATTGATAATTATATAATTATCATTCCTTACAAACAAACCATAGCTAACTATAGAAAAAAGGTCGTTAAAACACAGATATGAACCTCCGCCACCCAATATTGTGACCTATTGTGCCTACCCCACTAATATTTTGACAGTTGATACTCAAGCTTCTGGAGAACCGCAGAGTTTTCCTGAATTTCGTGAGAAGCTAGAAATCTCTTACCCCAGGTGGGTCAGTTCTCTTCATGCTAAAGCCCTGCAATTTCAGAGGATGGTCTCCGCAGTTAACTAGATAATAATTATATTTTTCTTAGATAATAAAATCTTAATGCTCATCAATAATCATAAATTTTAAATAAAAATTGATGGTAAGCCTTTTAAAATTACTTCATGAAATTTTCATTTCTTACTATATCATGTCGAAATTTACTAAATTCATTATGACATTAGACGATATCTTCTTTCAAATGTAATTACTTTATTACTTTATATTTCCTAAAAATGAATTTATTAATTTTTAAAAGAATTTCCAATTAAATATATTATAGTAAAAAACTTCAATGATAGTAAAAATCCATTTAATTTTCTTTCACAATACTACAACATAAAAATATAACATTTTATAATTAAAGATACCAAAACCATCACCTTCCCCAGCCCCCATTTTATGTTAAATTGTGAAAATTTAAACCTCATCCTGTTACAATTTTAAACATATTTTTTTTTTTATTAGAAACCACTCTATTTTTATAAGTTTTATGCGGTAGTGAACCATTGTGCAATTGTGAAAATTTTCACATATAAAAAACACGATATTTCTAACATTCTAACGCAATCTCTGGAAACTTTTAAAATTTATATAAATATATATATAAATAAAGGATATATTTATAGAACGCATATATACAATTTTATGTGATTTGGTGCAGTATATATGGTGTTACATAGGATACGGTTATGTATACAATTTTGACCTAGATTTTCTTTGGCGCAATAAAAAAACCGAATAAAAGTTTTCTATATTCGTAATAATAATAATAATAATATACAAACTTTTAAAAATTTAAATATTATATATACTCCCTTTAAAGATGCCCTTGGACCTAGCAAAACTAAACCCCGTAAAGGTAAACGACCGACAATGCCCTAGCTTAACAAATACATATAAATAAATATTAAAGTTAATACCAAAAAAATATTTATATACTTATACATATAAACAAAATGATAATAATAATAATAATAATAATTGAAAAAGCTTTCACCTAAAAATTCTTTATATATACAGAAAATTGATTATATTTATTATATACTTAGGAGGACACATCCCAGGCCCACCTACATTTTTATAATATTACTAAATAAATTTTGTAAATTTTGAAAAATTTTATACACGCATACAAAATTTGGTGATCAGTAAAATGAAAACTTTAAAATTTTACAAAAAAAAATATATTTCGAAACTTTATCCCGATACATAAAAATGTTTATATACATTGATAGAATTTTAAATATTGTTTTTAGCTAGTATATAAAGATACATAAAAGATTCATCTCTAATGTCATTGCCAAAAAAAAATTATAATTTTGTATGTATGTAGTACATACACAAACACATTAATGAAAAACAAATTCTATAGTAAATACAAAATGTAATTTGAACTTAGATATAAAAATTCATACCGAAAAAAAAATTATAACTTTCATAAAAATCATTCAGGCTTTGATTAAATTGTTTAACAAAAATAATATTTAAATTTTCTTATACGAAACGAAAGTATATACAGAATAATTATGTTACATTTATGCTGTGATAAAAAAAATGACAGCCGTTAGTGAAAATAATTTTATAATATTTACTCACAGCCAGTTTTGATCATTATTAATCGAATAATGATAATTGTAACTCGATCATCCGATAACGATTAATTGGACAAAAAGATTGAATTAACGTAATGAATCTAAAAGCTTAGGAATACAATTATCAAAAATTTAGTTCAAGTACAGAGTTTGAAGATCGCGAACTTCAAAATTCAATTTAGTAAAAATCTAAATTTATATTAAAAATTATAAAGTGAAATATTTTAAAAGTAAAATTAATCAGAAAGATTTAAATTAAATTATATTTCTTAAACTATTATTATTCATTTCATTAGTATAACCTCCATTTTTATATATTTTGGGTAAAAGCCTCCTCCAGTTGTTTCTGCTCATCTTTCTTCTGACCGATACTTTACATTTCTATTTTTTTGATATAGTTATGTTAATTCGTCTTTCCATCTCTCACGATGTTTGTTGTTAATGTGGTCCATCTGTTATCTTTGCGTTAAGCTAAGTGTTCATTTTTATTCTTTACATCTTTGATTTACATCAACTATTTGTCTTTTTCTTCAGACAAATATCTGCAGACTTCTAGAGTAGAACGTTCCATAGATATTCGACATTCTTGTATCTTTTTCATATTGTTCGATGTTAAAGAGCATATTAGTGCTCCATAATGTTAAGATTGGTAAAATAAAATAGCATTACCAAAAATGTATTTTATGTGTTCTATTAAAATTGTGTTCTGTAGTAGTTTTGTTATTTTAAATTCCCAAATTGTTTCCACGCATTTGTTATTTTCCTTGGATTTTAATCTCAATTAATTCTTAAATAAATTACTGTACCGAACTGTACAGAACTGTAAAAAACTATACCGAACTGTGCAGAACAGAATAATTCCACACATAAAGTGTATTTTTTATATAATAACGAAATTGTAATTGGGACTTACTGAACTTATCAACCTCAAATTTTACTGACATCAACTATACAAAAAGTTGCTTGCATTAAAATCGGATCACAAATGCTCACTATAACTTCAGCGTACAGGGAAACATTCTAAGATATTCTGTATAACACGGAAATATAAAATTAAGTTAATTAACTTATCGTAAAAAATACTTTTGAATGGAACACGTCAAATTTGTATTGACATCAGAAAATAATTTTTATATAACCAATGAAAAATTAAATTTAGATTTATCAACCAATCATAACCTAAATAAATTACCATTTAAGGTAATGCAATTTTTAGAATAATGGTAGCTGTAACACTGACCAAATGTATATAATTACAGATTACAGTTTTCCATGAGTATTTTAAAGAAATTATCAACTTTTCCAAATTGATATTCCTCGACTAAGATAACAAATTTTCTAATCTGAATTTTTACAAATCCATAAATTACAAAAATATAAAAGTTGACCGATTTTTTTTAAAAAAAATATATTTTCAAAATTCAAAAAAATGATAAAAAAAAAATGATAAAGTAGTTTCAAAAAAAAAAAATGAAATTTCCAAATAATCTTCAAAAGTATTTTCAAAATTTTCACACTTGAAATTTATTTCAAAAGCCAACAAGAAATTTTCCAAACAAAAATACGAACTTCAAATTTTTTTTTTGTATTATCAGGGATGATGCTAAACCCAAAAAAAAAACAAATTATAATTTTAGAAAAAAAAAAATTCTGGGTCAAATTTAAAATAATCTTTTTTAAAATAATCAAAAAATTAAAATTATTTAATTTTTCTATTAAAAAAATCAATACATAAATTAAATGTCTTCAATATCTCAAAGAAAATTATTTAAAATTTAATAATTTCCGTAAATTTTCTTGCACATATTTCAAAATTTAAGCACTGTGATAAAAAGAAAATTATGAAAATTATGAAAATTTTTCATTTTCAAAACAATTTCTTAAATTTTCAAAATTTCTGTTGACATAAATAAATTATTTCATCAAAATTTGTCCTAAATTTCAAAAAAAGTTACACAAATTTTTTTTTTTAATTTTAAATATTTGTATATATAAAAGACCACAACAAAATAGATCAAATGTCAATGAACGAAAGAAAATAAAGGAAAATAAAAAAATCATTTAAAAATGAATTAAAAAATTTTTTTTTTTACAAAAATAAATTTCTGAAAAAAAGTAATAATCGTAAAAAAAATAAAAACACATTTTCTTTGTAGTAAAAAACTGACATAAATTGTCGGAAATAAAAAGTCATTATTTTTATTTTTCGTGAAAACCTATACAATAATTTAATGTTCAAAAGTTAAAATCCACCCACCCCTGATAAAATAGAGAGTCCAATTCAAACTGGGACGATTTATGCGTTCGGTAGATCACGTATAAATATAACAAGCACTCTGTATTTAGTGTGTGTACTTAGTAGAAATAATAATGAAAATTGTGTGAAAAGTTTGATAAGAATTGGCCGTGGTGTGACAGTGGCAATTATATTTTCTGACCTAGAAATGAAAATTATTTTGAAATGCTTTAATTTCCGTTTAATAATATATAAATATTAAATAATAAAAATAAATATTATAATTAAAAAAAAAAGTTTTTTTCAGATTTGAATTTAAATTTACGCTCGTTGATGGTGACGGTAACGGTGGGCACTATTTGCTTACAGCTTTAATAAATAATATTTTTTTTTCAATATTTTTAATAAAGTTCTGAAATTTATGTTGAATCTTATTTAATATTTTATATAATTATAAGAAAATTAAATTAATTATTATTTATGAATTTACAGAACTAATATTTTTATTTTTGGCATTCTTCCATAAGACTTTATGGATAAAAAAATTGTGTAAAAATTGTAAAACGTATAAAATAGGCAGGTCTGTATAAAAAGTAAAAAAAAAAAGATGAATTTGTAGTCTATTTTTTGTCTAGAGGACATTTAAATGTCAAGGTATTTAAATTTCAATTAACTAATAAATTACAATAATGAATTTATTAAATCTTATTAGGTTTCTGCTTTGAAATGTCAAAACTGCTGCTTTGAAATGTCAAAAAAAAAAACTATTCCGCTTTGTTCTACGGAAAAATTCACTCGATTTCTACTTTTCCGATCTCCCGTCTTTGAATTGTCAAATAATTTTTATAATCAATTTTACTTTTTGACATGCTATTTCTATGTTTCAACTTTTGTTTATGTCATTTTATATTTGATAAGCCCGTGGACATTATTGCACCTTATTCTTTCAATAGTCATTATGAATCTAAATTTTATGCAAGCAGAGTCAGGATTGGTTTATTATGGCTATGCCACAGTCCATTTTATCGACTTTTAATATCTAATTAATCACTAATCATAATCAATTTCAATCTTAATGCATTTAAGAATATAATCTCAATAATTTTAACGAATTTTCTAAATTATCACAATAAATTCTACTAATTCTGATTTAACACTTAAAAATCCTTATAATTTCAATCAAATAAAACACCTACGAAAAAATTCCGTCTTATAGAATTTTATTCTTAACTAAATCAAGTTAAATTTTATTATTATTATTACTAAATAAAATTAGACTTGCCGCGTTACAGCAATCAGATCAGAACGATTTCGAATCAAAATATTTGTTCGGACATAATGTTATTTATGCGATCAAAATCGAGTGATAATCAAATTATTAAAACCATTAAAAATTGATGAAAAATATAAAAATTAAATGTTTAAAATCAAAATTTGTTTTAAATTCTGACAGTTGACAAGCTTTTTCTAAAATTATTTTTATTAGTAAATTATAAATTTTTTAGAAGAAATCAGAAAATTTACTTTTTTAATAAATAAAAATTAAATTGTATAAAATCTACTCCAATATTTACTTTGTACTTTTATATGAATTTGGCTATTCTAATAATTATATATTTATTTGTACTTGACATAATATAATTAATTAATATTAATATTACCGTTATAAAAATCACCCACGACCCACCCCATTATAATAAATTTAGAACATTATTCATGACATTGAAATAATTCTGATTTGACACAATCTCTAGTACCAATCTCCATATATAAATCAACAGATTCAGGAATTAACTTGCATATTTAACTGTAATTATTAATTATAATTATATATAATTTTTTATGTTAATTTAATAATTAATTCACTGTTTGCATAATAATAGTATGTAATTATTAGACCTATGTGCCATACAATTTAGAAAAGGTTGAAATAAAAAAATATTTATAATTATAATAATTAATGTATAAAATATTTTTAATTTTAATTTGATTATTAATTGAAAACATTTTGTAATTTAGTAGCATAATAAAATGTAAATACAATTTAATTTATATAATAATTAATTGCGGGAGGGTTTACAGTTGCCATATTGCCACAAGTTATAAATTTATCGTAAAACGGCATCGCCAATTAAAAAATGGTCAATCTGATCAAGTTAATTAAGGAAATGGTACGGGTTAATGTGCTATCGACTGGGTTGTTCAAAGGGCTGCGTCAGGTTTTCGGGTCCCCCTCTTTACGAACCAACTAACTAATCAATTTTTATATGCTCCTCAAAGAATTTATAAATATTGTTTTAATAAATTCTATCTAGAGGTAATATTAAGATTGATTACGCTTGAGTCGATTACGCTTGAATTTGATTTACTATTAAAACATGAGTTTTCAGTTTGAGCTTAAATTTAGATCAAATGCTGTCAGGCTGCTTTGTAACCCTGTTTTGGTTACACGCGTTACGAGTTACGATTTAAATGGTTAATTGATTTGTCAGCTACAATCAGCTACATAGCATCTCAATATTCAATATTTTTATTGGGATAGCTTTAGCCAAGAGGTTGGTAAAATTTAAACCCGACCATGAAGGAAACTTTTGTATCTCTATATCCTTATAACATTATAAAGAAGCTTATTAAATATTAAATAAATTATGATAGATAATTAATTCAGTTTTATTTTAAATCATAATGTTATGATAACTTTAAATTTTAGCATAAATTAATCAATCTTAAATTAAAATAATAGAATGACACAAGTCAATCACAATATTTTCGTGATCTTGTGGAATGTCGTCATTATGTACAGATTTTATATATTTAAGAAAATTGTTGCGACACTTTTCCTACGGTAGACTAAGTCCACCACAATATTCTCAATATAAAATTATTAAAATATAAACAATTTTAAATGTAAAAAAAAATAATTAATGTAAATTAATATTTATTATTAATTAAACAAAAATGTATAAACATTTTATTTATCAAGTCCAAGGATTTAGAAAATATTAGAAATACAATTTTATTTAAAATAATAATTATGTACAAATAATTCAATTTTTTTTATTTTTTATTCCGGGATATTAAAATATTTTCTATCCCGTCCCGACCATCCCCTTACCATATCTGATAAAAAGCAAAATAATTTTATAATTTTTATATAGTAAATTTACGATTTTTCATTATTATTATATTAAATTAGTTTGTTTTTATTAGTGACATTGAAATTTTGTTAGTGAGAAATGAGGAAGCGTTTGATAAACAGTTTAAATTTGTATAAGTTTGCTTTTATTTATTACATATTTATATACACATAACATTTATAGATTGCAATAATCAGTTAATTTTATAGATTTATGTTGAAAAGTTTATTATGAACATAGAGAAGTTATTTAAAAAGTCTATGAGGTGCTGCTAATTCTATGACTAATTTATGTTAATGATACTTTTTTTTACGTAGTCGTCTCGTTTTATTTATGTCTAGAGAGCTAGTTCACGGTAACTTCAGTTAAAATAAAAATAAACTTATTTAATTAATTATTTAAAAATAACAGGGAAATAAGAAGAGTTTGTATTATAATTAGATTGAATGGATTAGACTAATATTAAGTAATATATTAGATAGATCATTTAATGTCAAGGGAATTATTAAAAAAAAGGTTTGGTTGAGTGTAGAATATAAAAATTATTAGGAATGAATCATTAAATTAATATTAATTGATTGCTTCCATCAAAGAATTATACAGATCAGACATTCAATGGAAATTCGATTAATGATATGGCAATGGGAATATATTTCATTTGGACGAATACAGTCTGGTTTTCAATTCGAAATTGTCAACAAATACGAATTACGGTGAAGGATCATCTCAAATGTTGATAAAATTAAAAGAACAATTTGTATGTAAAAGTTGAAAATTTAAATAGATTTTTAAATTATAATAGACCCGATTTTAAAATGGTTACACTTTAGCTGTATAGATCCCCCAGTAAAACAAATTTGATTGCAAATTTTGTAGGCTTTATACTTTACTAGGTTGCTATAAAAGTTAATTAAATAACATTTATTAATTTGATATATTTGATAGTATCCTTTTAAATTCATGTTATAAATGATTTTGTTTCAATTTTTGGACTATAAATTAAATTATTCTACTCTCTAATGCTAAAGAATTTGGTAAACTTTTAATATAAATCTATACTGAAATTAATCATATAAAAACCTTAAATATTTCTACGAATCAAATAAATTTACTTTCGGACTAAATTTACAATCATTATATAAAAAAATAACATTAAAATAGACCTTGGTACACCTCACCTTAAATTAGATGATTGTGTACACTAAACTTACCAATAAAATTTTGGATTTTCAAATTCTAAGAAATAAAAATTTACATAAATTTTATAAAAATGACTAATCACTATAAAAAATATATGAAACGATCAGATTATTTCTATGAAAATTCAAAATAATAATCATCCAAAAATTATAAAACTAAGTCGAAAAATTTAGCTTTGTATCTTATAATGCTTTACAGTACAGCAAAATAATCAGGGGTACCACAAAACATGAAGTTTGTTAAAACAAAACTTACAGGAATGTATACAAAATTTCAGATCTGTAAGATATTAGGAATGTATTTTATGTAATTCGGAATTTTTGAAGTGGACCTAATAAAATTACCGAGCAAAAGATTTTGAGGGGATCACAAAATAAGGCTGTGTATTAATTTCATTAAATTCGGGTAATTATTACTACGATAGCAGCCCGCAGTATACGCGGGTTTTGGTAGCTTCACTATCGGAAATCTAAAGATAAATTGATTTGAATAATTTGAACTTTGTTTTAATTTTATCATTCCATCACAACACTTTTATAGTTAGTTCCATAACTCCTCGTAAAATACAAATTTTCTCAATTATCCATAAACAAATTAATAATAAAAAAAACTTTTTCACTATGATCAATTTATAATTTGCAATAAAAATACATAGTTAGGTTATGTTTTGTTTGTTACTCATTTATAGTTTGGTGAACATAAAAATCAATTGAATGTTGACTACCTTGAAAAAGCTTACATACAAAATTTAGCAATAATACAAGAAACATAGAAAATCTATCAATATTTTTATGCGCTTTTAAAGTTTTTCTATATATAAATTTGAACCTGTTGTATTTTGTTTATGCAAAAATAAAATTCTAAATGCATTTCAAAAGCCGCTATTTAGTATAGTCTACCAAAACATAAATTCATGTTACGATCTTATATTTTTACAATATTTTTTAAATGCGGTTTTAATTTTTATAGCATAGAAAATTTAACAAAATATTTTAGATAAATTTGGTCAAGTTAACATTATACAGTTTTACTATTTTTACTATTTTTATTATAATTGTTTTTACTATAATATATTTTTAGTAAAAAACAAAAAAAAAAGTTAATTTTTTATTTCTTATTATGATCAATTTTGTCTTGTTCTCATGGCCTTAAAAATTAATGTATCTTTCCTATATAGAATTTATGTTTCTGATAGAATAGATATAAAATGTTTTTATTTAGCCATGACTTTAAACCTTTTTCTAGTTATAAGTTTATTAAATATTCTAAATGAGTAAAACTCAGCTGATTAAATTGCAGTAATTTTCAATGAAATTTTTTTATTTTGTTGTATATATATAAAATTTATGTTGTTAAACATTAGATTAATTTATATTTATTTAATTAATCGGTTTGTAATCATTGTGACTGGAAATAGAATTAATAAAAATATTGTATATTTATATATCAATTAAACGATTTCCACTAAACCGCACTCATAAATATATAATTGGTAGTAAGAAATATGTAAAAAATATATTTGAAAAAGGAATGTTAGTGTCCTAAATATACACTAACATTATTTAGTGTAATTCGTGTAATTAATCACATTCACAGATGAAATTATTTCGTGTAATGAATCGCATTCTTAGATAAAATTATTCTATCAAATTAGGTTATGTATTAGTTACGTATAACTCATGAAGAGAACATAATTGTGTCAAATCAACTTGTCTGACACTATTACCAAGTTTGGTAGTTTGTGATAAGAAATCAGCATGTTATTGATATGGTGTCTTACCATGTAAGATTATCTTTCCACAAGTCTGGTGTTATAAGTAAGCATAAGTTTTGGCAATGGCAGCATATGTCGCCTTAGCGAAATTACGTAAAGCACCAGTAGAACCACCGGCAGATGTATATACCCATCCATAGTTAAAAGTTTTTTCGGAACTGGTGCAGATACAATACCAGTAACATGTGGAACAGAAACTGAACCATATTTTCCAGTAACCTTGCATGGTACGGTCGGTATGTGATTTACCGATTTTAATGCGAAATAATGATTTTTTTAATGATTGTTCATAACATATTTCATAATAATCAAGCAAAATATGAATTACTATGGCGTAAAAATCGGAGAAAATAAAAATTCATATTTCGTCATCAAATACTCAAATTCATATTTCCCATAATACATAAATTTATTTGTTTTCAATAACCTTAATAGAATATTGATTGACGAAGGCTCTAATCATTTTTTTATATTTTGTAGGATTTCTTGCCATTGTTTTGAATTCACTAATTCAGGACCAAATTTCAAAAACTTCATACAATAAAGCCACTTATAAACTTGAATAAAGCCACTTATCCTCTGCTATTTTTCAGTGTCCTTTTGAGGATTAAATAATTAATGCTATATTATATATCAGTTAATATAATAACGATATTTTAATTTAATTATGTATGATCCTTTATGTCAGGATACTAATATTATTTAGCATGAAGAAGCATCTAATATTTTTTTTTATTTAGGATGTATCGACTCAATTTGTATGATGGCATGACACATATTTTTAAAAACATTTAACCGGAAATACGTAATTATTGCAAATTTCAAACTGACCGGTAATAACTTATAGTTGAATGGAATTTAAAAATAATGAACCTAATAGTTTTGTTATAATGATATCTAAACCTAAATTTAATTACAAATTTGAAGTATTCACATTAATACATTCAAAGTGTAATTTTATATCTTGAAAATGCAAATATATTTTAAAATTTTTACATAATATTTTTTACATTACTGTCGAGTGTTATGTACACACAGTTAAGTAATTAGTTTAAATTTTTATACATACATTTTCTAATATAAATTTAACCTTCTAAATAATAGAAAATAGAAAGAAAAATTATTCTAGAAAAAAATTCGTCGGCTGCATTCATATGTGCCCAATTGACCATTTGTGTTAGTTTAACATTTTAATTGATACTACTATAAGGAATCCTAAATTTTTATATTAATTGACTAAAATCAGTTGCCACTTTTAAGAAATTCTCTCAAAGTTAAAAAATCGTTTCCTGAAATATTTAACTTCAATATTGGCCGCGTAATGTTGACCAAAATACAAATATATTTTAATATTTTGATAGAGTTTTACAGATCTCTACGTATAATTCAAATCACTCCCAGTTACTTTAAAAAACGGAACGGCAACGCGCTACAACGCACTGTAAAAGCCAAGTTAAATTCAACTAAATTGAATAGATAAACTCAACGCAAACATTTACAATTCAGAAAATTTAAAAAAAATCGAAATTGATCGTCGCTGTAAAGTTTTGCTGTAATGTTGGTAGGCATCGCGTTGCCGTTACGTAAGTTGAAAGTAATTCCAGCATTATATTTTATTTATAAAGTTTTACATTGAAATATTTTATATAGAAATAAATTAATTTTATTCAATTTAATTAAAATTTTAATTTAACATTTCTCATTTCTTTATAATTACAGGACATTTGTGTAATGACGCGAGCATTTTTTTTGCAGCGTTGGAATCTGTTTGTATAAGGTAAGTTTTTTTTATATAATATTTTTTCTCTTATAGTCCTAACAAAATTATTATGTCATTGTGTGAATTTCTTATCAGTTTTCTTTAATTTATATTTGATTTAAATAATTAATAAATAATTAATTTAATAATTAATTTATAAATTAAATTAAAATAAATATCATTTAAAATATATTTATATATTTTCATAAAATTCAAATCATAAAAACAAAAATGATTTTTTATAATGAATTTCGTTTAGTAATTTCAATGTTGCACAAAATTACGTAACATTTTCTAATCTTACAATTATTTTTATGATATTAATTAATAAAATTAAATACAAAAAAAAATTAATAATTCAACAAAATAATTGAGAAAAAAAAAATCATATTTATTTAAGTATTTTTCCTTCCGGTTATTTGTTCACCGGAAGCTTTTACACCTCTTTAAATATAACAACAACAGCAACAACAAAAAAAAAACGGTTTAATTTAATCAACTTTAATAATCTGAAAAATCATCCATCTACAAATTACACATTGTGAAATGCACATAATTTTTTTTAACTTTATATTATGAATAGAAAAGTAACCAACAACAACAAAAATGATAGGAAAAACTTTCATTTTTCATTTCCTTCTTTTTCACATACACAAAAACACGCAAAATACACGAAAATTTATCGTGAAAATGAAAAACAAGGGAACAGTTAAAATATGAAAACTTCTCTCACCAAAAAATTTCCACACATACAATAATTATGAAGCTCAGCAGCCGGGAAATCTCTTTTCATTACAATTTTTTTTTTTTACCTATTTATCTGTCTGTCATTTTATGTTTTATTTTCATGGAAATTCAATCTTGTGGGTATATCTTTTATGTTGACTTTTAATTGCGGAATCGGAAATCCATTCTGGCAATATTATTTATTAAAGATTTAAAAAAGTATCAAGTCTTTTTTACTGAGGAGTTTTCCTATGAAAATTTATGTACAGGTTTAATTTTTTATCTGTGGCTTTAACAGATGGAACAAATGAACGGGAAATGTCTGCATTAATGAACAAAACCACAAAAAATCAAACACAAAGTATTACATTTGTAGAGTTTTTTTAAGCGAACTTTATAGAAGTTGTTTTTATCTAATATCTAATAAATATTGCGCTGGCGGATTACCAGCTGCGGTTGAAATCGAATCTAATATTTATATTAGTGGTTAGACCACTTTTCCTTTCGTTTTTGTATAATATATAAATAAAAAATTTCTTGTTTTACTTGTCTTCGACGGTGCACGATTTTTGTATCTTCAAATTGTAAACTGACTGCAATGCAGAGGACAACGAACGAGTGAGTACACGCGGTTTATTTTCCTTAACATTTCTGTAATTGAAAACGGATAATTCAAAATTTCGAATGTGTAGGTGGAAAAGTAATAAAATTTGTCATTTTTATATAGTAAATCATTAATAAATAATTAATAAAAAATATTATTTATTTACGTTTGAACAAATTTAATATTTTTAATGTAAAAACATAAAATTCAATTAATTTTTATTACTCGAAATTGGCCTTTTTATCAAGGGTGTGCCATCATTTTTCATAAAATTATTTAATATATTATTTTTTATGTAACAACATAGAAAATTATTAGATATTTAAAATTGTAAAATATTAAATTTGTAAATAAAATTAATATAAAAATATGAATCCAAATAACAAAAGTCTACAAAAAAGTTTAATAAATTTATTACTAAAAATTTAACTTATATAAAAAAATTGGATAATATTCAAGAAAATTTAAGTAAATTTAGTATTTAATTGATTCTAGAAATTACAATTAATCCGAAATTACTAATTATTAGGTAAAATTGGCCATAAATCATATTCAAAATTCAATTATATACCCAAATCCATTTTTAAAAAATTGAATTTTCAATCTAATGAATAATTTTGATTCAAATTCGTATACATTTCGAGCTGGTTAATTTCGTACAGAAGGTGATACAAAACTTCACTTAATATTGATCTATTTCCTTTCGATGGATCAATATTGAGTGATCACTATATCGATCCTTCTTACATCCTTAATGAACTTAATCAGATTATTATAATAAAATACAATCTTAGCTTTTGCTTTGACACACATTGAATTAATATATGTAGAATGTGCTCTAAAGATGACTGATTCGTATCCTTTGGAGAAAGAGACTGTCTTTAGTTCAAATTTTTATATTACGAGTTGTTAGAATAATAATAATTATGACTGTTAAATTGGACTTGATAATAATTATGACTGTTAAATTGGACTTGACGATTTCGAGGCACGAGATTCAAAAAATGCAAAACATAAAAAAATCTGTGTGAACCACTCGTCAGATTTAAATAAAATTATTCTTTAATATCGTTCCAAGTTCAGTAATCTTCTTTGTTGCACTAGAATGTGCTCTAAGGATTCATGTCTGCTCTTTTTCGTATCCTATGAAGATCGAAAATGTCTGAAGTTAAGTCGCATCAGCACAACAGTATTCCCTTAAAATTTAATCATTTTTTCAAAAAAATTCAGTGTCTAAATAATTCTCCAATGAAACTAATTCAAGAATGAATCCTTAATTTGCTCGTAAATTCCTTTCAATCTGAATTATAATCCTTATACAAAACATAATTTAATTAAAATTTACAACAAACAATTTAATTTTAAATTTAAACTATATAAAAATTATGTATTATAAAATTATGCGTAACTTTACCACAAAAATGCGTAATTAAATTTTATTTTTACTAAAAACTTTATGTACAATTTTTTTTTCTCCATTTATCTTAAACGTTGAATAACTTCGATGTACATAAAAGCATTTAATTGAAATTATGTAAAAAAAAAATTTATGCATTTTCATTTTAATTCAGTAATTTTGTATTTTATGTATTTATATATTTACCAGTCGCGCCGAAAGCTTTCAATATTTTATATATATACTATTATATACAACAACAATTATTGTTATGTACATAGATTCTTGTTTGTGTATGTGTGTTGAATTTTATATATATTTATATATTTTATCATTTCTGGGTCAAACATATACTAAAACATAAAGTGCAAATATTATTATTATTTTCTGTCTATGTACATATAAATAATTTAATTGTATTTGTCGTTGTATATAATATAGAAAAAGTTTGAATAAATTTTATGTTTTTGGTATAGGTAATTAATAAATTATTGGCTTTGTATTTTGCTGATTAAACATATACAAAAAAAAAGGTAAATAAAAGGAAAATGACATTTCAATAAGTACGCGTACATATAGTAAAATGACAACAATTTATAACTACGTTATTTAGAAAATGTGATTTTTTTTTTTTATGCTTTTAGTTTTTTTTTTTTTTTGAAAATTTTAAGATATTTTTATTGAAAAGCTTTTTTAAGGATTGGTAAAAATACGTAGAATTTCTTATCAGTTATAGTGAAATTTTTATAAATTAGTTCAGATAACAAAAAAATTCTTAAATCTTATCTTAAAAGTGAAATTTTAAACTGAAACAATTAACTTTAAAATTTATTACAAATAGTTTGAGTTTAGATTTATTTTAAATTTCAGGTAATTTGGTAAAAATTGTAGAGTTTTATTAATTATTTTTATACCTACATTTGAAAACTTCAATAATTTGGAAATTTATGTTGTTTTAATTCATTTTTCATAAAACTTAATCTTAAAAAATCAAAATTATATTAATAAATTTCTCCCTAAGAAAAAATAATAGTTATATTTCGTCGCCTGCATTTCTATGTGTCCAATTTACCAAAAATTAAATATTGTAAGAAACGATTTTTTAACATTGAGATAAATTTATGTTATCACAAAAAATCGGCATTTCCTAAAAGTTCCATTCATTTTTGGTCCCTTAATGTAAACGTTCCTTAAAGTCGAAACTATTAGAATCAATTAAAATGTTAAAACTGCTGGACAAAATATAAATGCCAACCGATGATTAAATGAAAGTCCTGGTAATTTAATGTAAATTCACTTAAAAATCCAAAATTGTTTAATTCTTTTTCTATTTACATACAAAAACAAAACTTTACAAATTCTCAAAATTTAAAATTCGGCAGCATAAAAGCTTTTTCACTAAAAAAAACACTATTTTTAAGCTTCATACCAGATACCAACATAAATAGTAGTTTTTTATTTGTTTGTTTTTGAAAATGCACATTTCCACTAATACAATAATAAAACAGGTTCACTTACCCTCTTCAATAACCAACACATCCTTACAAAAAACAAAAATTTTACATAGTTTAAATTCAAAAACCCCACAATACAAACAAACAAAACATAAATAATTGCAAGGAGGTAAAAACAATAAACAATTTTCATATCTTTTCAATATATATACATAAAAAAACATTAAACATAAATCATATAAAAAGATAAATCGTGTAAAGTTTATGTTATTTATTTATTTGGCATACATAAAAACAAAAATTATAATTATTTAGTTACTAGCATAAAAGAGCATAAAAAAAGCGCAACACTATACTAACATCAAAAAATATAAATTTATATTTATATATACATAGATTTTACATACACAAACACATACATATAAAATTATTCAATATTTATAAATTTTTATGTTTTTAAATGTGTGTTTATGGGGGTCCAAATACAATTCTTAACTAAAATCGCACAGTCTGTATTATTGCATAGAAGTAATCGTCCCGTTCGCTTATGCATTTTTATTGTTAGCGGATTATAACAATTTTTTTAAAAAAAATTTAAAATAATAATATTTAAAAATTTAAATTAATTAAACAAAATTTAAAATGTAGTAAATTATTACGGTATAAAAAATTAATTAAGATACAAAATATTTTTGTATCTGATAGATAAAAAATGAAATGTATCTTTTGATAATTACAAGCGGCTTTAATGGATTAAAATATTTTTGGATAAACCATCAAATAAACAATAATGTTAAATGTTAATATAAAGAAAATTATTTTGATAAATGAAAATTTCATGTGCTCAAAAGTTAAATAAATTTAAACTAATTTTCAAAAATATTTCTAAAAAGTGAAATTGAAAAATTAAATAAATAAATATAAATTTTACGTGATATTTATTTTAAAACAAAAAAAAATTCTTATTTATTTTTTAATTACTAAATTAACTGCCATAAAAAAAAATATTGATTATTTCGTAAATTAAATTTAAATTAATTATTTAATAAATATAAAAAATTATAATTATTTTTGTTTTTATAAATTTTTGTGGTGTTTTTAGTGTTTTTTTTATATATAGTAAAAAAATTGCATAATTTTTTATATAACAAATAAATAAATAAAGAAAAACCAAAAAATAATTTAAAAATATATTTTATTTTAATGTATTTTTCAGAAAGTTTTTTAAAACTAGAAACTTCAAACTGAAATTTTTGTAAAAAATAAAAAAAAAATATTTAAGGATTTTCCTACCTTAAAAAGTTCTTATCGGTAAATGTTGTTATATTTAACCAAAAATATAAACGGTTATTTATATATATCTATAAATAGATATTTAAAAATTTATTTTATAAATGTTAGTCATTGGATTACTACTCTTCTATTATAAAAATTTACATCAAAAGTTTTCATTTTGTAATATATCAACAATTAAATAAATAACGATAAATATTACTTTTAAAATTTGTATTTAATGAAAACTTATAATTTACCAACTTGTACAATCAACATACCCTCAACATCGTCTAAAGTCCAGACATCAGATATGCCTGGCCCTCCAGTGTGGTCGGGTACGTAAATTATAATAAAAATATTTTATGTGTTAGATGAAATTTTAATATAGAAAAAAAAAATTGAAATTTTCTCATAATGTCATTTTTATCATTTTTACATTTCTCATAATCAATCATAAAAGAATCATTTACATATAATTCATATAGTAAATCATAAAATTGAAAATTTTATAGAACATAATTTAATGTATAATTGATTGTTGTTTGTTGTTCAGTATTGGTAAATCGTTAAATGTAATTATTTTTATTATTTTTGAATAAATTATATAAAATTTATTATGTTTTTTTATGAATTAAGGATATGCTCGTATTCAATATCTTCCAATATTGAATTAAGATCACTTAAACCCGGTTGTAAAAAAAAAAAAAAATATTTAAGGATTTTCATACCTTAAAAAGTTGTTATCGGTAAATGTTGTTATATTTAACCAAAAATATAAACTGTTATTTATGTATATCTATAAATAGATATTTAAAAATTTGTTTTATAAATGTTAGTCATTGGATTACTACTCTTCTATTATAAAAATTTACATCAAAAGTTTTCATTTTTGTAATATATATCAACAACACTTAAACCCGGTTTTATGATGATTATTTAATTATCGTTAATCATAGATATTAAATTACCGATTAAGATTTCTTAAAAAAGAGTTTCTCACTTAATTCTGTTGATTATCACAATTCAAAATCATAGAGAATTTATTAATTTTTTCGATAATTATTGTTCTAAATCTGTGATTGTTTGTTTAAACAATTAAATTTCTCCAAATATCTTAATTAATATTGTTTGTATGTACGGGAAATTAAATTTATGCTAATAGCTTATTACAAAATTCTTAATCAGAAACTTGTTAATTCGTGAAACCGGGCGTTAATGTCATAAAATTAAACCAGAAAAAAACAAAAATATTTTGTTAACTGCTTGTTATTGTCGAATTCTTAAAAACGTATTTTTTTTTATGAGATTATTTTTAAATTCGTTATTGTAACAAATGATATTCGTTAATTTAATGATTCTATGTTCATTAATTAAATGAACTTCTTCATATTGTAAGAAAACTTCAAAGTCTTGTGTTTGAAAATCATCTATAAATTAAAAAATGACTAGAATAATTCCCTTTTATACGATGGCGCTTCATCATTTCTGCAGCACATCAACATCAATTCATTCTATATACTTTACTAATAAACCCAGACACTGTTAAGCCCATTAGATCTATATTAAATCTATTAAAATTAAATGCTACTGACTGACTGACACTGACTGACATATAAGAGATCATTTTAAAATTATACTTTAATTTATTGAATAGAAGTAGTAAACCTTGCCCATGACATTATCATCTAAAAAAAAACTATGTCTATTCAAAATATGGACCAGTTTATTTAAAACTTGCACATAATAGACCGGTTTATATTAATAGTGTTGTGATCATCATCATCATCATTATTACTTAAGTTGTAAATTTGGACTTAAATTATTTTTAAAAAAAATTTATTTATTTCATTTACGTAAATTTATGTTAAAAATTAGTGTAGTTTTCAAAAACTATTACACTTTTCACAATCTATAAGATTCAGTATATAAATGGGGAAAATTTCCTCAAACAACTTATATTTATATATATACTTCCGCTATTAAATTAACCAGAACTTTTAATTAAGATTGGAATTTTTATAAAATATTTTCCATAACTTGTTAAATATATTTCAATTTCCTGGATTTAACATATAACAATAAAAAATATTTTAAAAATTTAATTTAAAGAAATCAAACCAGGTGTTAATATATATATTCCACCCTCCTTTACGCATTAAATAATTATTTTCCCTAATAAAAACTGCCCTCTACAATCAACAATCTACAAACATAATTCTTAAATTTATGCGTTCATATAATGTAATAAATATTATAAAAAAAAAAATATTGTAATAAAAATCTCTCTAAAAAAATATTACAGCATTTGCGCGTTCAAAACATAAAAACATAAATTAAATTCACTTAATATTGGCGCGTACGAGTGAAAGTTCTATTAAATAAAAAACATCAGTTAAACGAAAATTTCCTGTAATAAAAATTTCCAACAAATTTTATCATATATAAAAAAAAAAAACAATGAAATTCTCACCTTTCTTGTTACTGGTGTTAGTCGTTATATTTAAAACTGCTCAACATAATTCTTAATTTAACATGCCTGCCTGTGCAAATTTTTAGGCATACAACTTTTACCAAAGTGTGGTAGTGGTCAGACTTAACGTTTTTCCAAATTGTAATACAATTTTTCACAAAAAAACTGGTTTTTTTCTGTGAGAATTATGTATGAAAACTGAAAACACAGTTTCCTCATGTTCAGTTTAATAACATCTTTTTTTCTGCATTTCTTTTGTATATAAATCACAGTTAAACAAATACTTTAATAAAAAATAAAAATTGCAGTAATTTGATCATGGTTTGTTGGTGGAGTATCGTTTTTTTTTTTTGAAAAGTGAATTAGGAAGAAAATGAAATGAAATAAAGTGAAAAAAATGGGGAACAGATTACACAATATATAAAAAAAATATGGTGAAATGTGATTGAAAGAATTGGAAAACTTTCCTTTAGTAAATAATAGTACTGAAGCATAAATTTTTATGTAGAGATAGAAAGATTTGAAATTGTAGTAAAATTTATTTAACAAGCTTAGTAATATGTGAGAATAATTAAAATTGAAATGTTGGTACAGTCAAATTTTGAAGAAAAATTATTAAAATGTAATTGAGGATATTTTTTGTATCTTTTAAGATTATTTTTTAGATATTTTTTTTTTGTTAAATTAGTCACTAATTTAAGATGTTAAAAACCTGTTTTATTAAAAAAAAATTAAATTTTTTTGTTTTTTTTTTTTTGCCTATAGAGAAGTTAAATACCAGGAAGTTAGATATAAATTTTTTGTATACTTGAAAAAGGTTATTAACTTTTAGTTACAAACATATTAAAATAAATTTAATAAATAAAATTTTCATGATTGTTTTAGAAATCTTTCCATTTCGAATGAAAATTTATCTTTCAAAAATATATAACGATTATTTTGTAGTAGTTTACTAATTATTTAACTTAAAAAAATATTTTTCTGAACGTAAATCATATTAAAAATACTTAAAGATACAATTTGTATCTAACAGATATATTTCATATTTGATAGATACATTTCGTATCTATAATTCATTAAATTAACTTAAATTTTGTAAAAAATATTTTAAAATTAAAGTTATTTACAAGAAATTATTGTCGACTGTTCGTAATTTCAATAAACGTTCATTAATTTAATGAATTTGTTCGTATTTTTTAAAAAATTACACAGATTTGTGTCTGAAAAATATTAATTTATTATAAATTTAATAATTTTGATCATATTAAATTACAAAAATCCAAAAATTCCATTAATTATTAACAATATTATAATAAACATTTATTTTACTTCAAATATACTGAAATTTTTCTATAAAAATTCTGTAATTAACTTAATTTGTTTTTATGAAGCGAATAATTATGAAATCAATTATACTTATTTGTTAAATTTAATCTAAATTTTAATGTAGTTTTATTAAAACTATCTTTTTATGCATAATGAAAATACCAAAAGATACTTTTTGTATCTGATAATTACATTTGTATCTTTTATAGTATTTTTGATGAAAAATTCTAAAATAATGTTTTGAATTTGTGAAAAACATTCTAAAAAGTAATTTAAAATAAATTATTAAAATATGTAGTTATTATTTATACTAATAAATGATAGTCTACATGAATTTCACTTTTTATACAAAATTCACATAATTTATATTAAAAAAATTTGGTTTTCTAATTTATAAAATAAAAACAGGAAATAGGAAACTACATAAATAATTTTAATTAATTTATGTTGCAATATTAAATTACTTTTCGAGCATTAAAGTATATTTTCAAAATTCAACAGCATTTTTTATGATACATGTATCAAATTTAATTCAAATATTTACAATTTCCCTTATTAAAAATTTTACCCATTATTATTTTAAAAATTTCTTTATTAAAAATTTATTCATATTTATTCTCCCCATTCCGGAAAAACTAAAATTTTCCTATGTAATACATAAAAAAAACCCGACCTTTTTTCTAATTATAAAATGTGACATTTTTCGCGTTATTTAATATCATTAAGAAAAATAATAGAAATTCATTTCATATAATTTTCACATTTCCAAATTAAACAATCTGAAAATCAAAAAAAAAAAAACGTAATTTTGTAATAAATTAACCGTTAAAAGTTAAATTATAATGAACCTGAAAAAAAAAAAATTAACAAAATTATACCGAAAATCAAAATATACCGAACCGACCGAAAATAACACGATCATTTTTCGTGGTAATCATTAATTTTGATTGGCCAAAATAATATTTTATATGAAGAGTATTTTAATTTTCAAAAAGCTCTTTAATTTTTAAGCTTTTTATGTAAATCACTCTCAGTTTCTCCCCTGAAAATGCAATTATCTAGTAACGAAACATAAGTAGCATAAGATACTATTTATGTATAGTTAATTATGTTAAAAATTTGCTTCCTTATTGCGTTATGCATTCATAAGATACACAAATACAATTAAAGAATTTCTTGATTGTTTTTAATTCAACAGTTGCTTTACAAATACATTTATAATTTGAGCTTTTTTATGATAAAACTCTCTTTAATATAATAAAAATAAATTTATGTGTGTCAGTAGTTAAAATAACAACATTAAAAATTTATGTATATAAAAAAAAAAAGATATTTTAATAAATTAATTTCCTCATCTCAAAAATTTTCCATACACCCAGAACTAATAAAAAGCTCATTCATTTAGAGTGTATTTTTGAGTGATTATAATTTAAATTTATATTTTGTTGAGTGGTAAATTTGTGAGAAGAAAATTTTCTAAATTTTCTATTTGCATAAAAAATTTAATGTTTTTTTTTTTTTTTTTGTTGTCGCTTATGTTGATTTGCTGTTACTTGTAGTAATGTAGTTTATTTACTACCAAATTTATATTTGTATGTATGCATTTATGCTCTCCGTACAAAATTTTTATGTGTTTGTGTATGTCTGGTATGTAAATAAGGAAAAAGCATAAAAAAAAAAGAAATTATGATTATAAAATAGGGAAAAATAATAAAATTTTCAAAAATAATATAACAAATTTTTTACTTAGAAAAGTTTATCTAGCGGTCGCGCATAGTCTAAGTTTTTGGAGTGTGTTTTTCAGAAATACAACAACAACAATAATAATACTTAACTTTAACCTAAAACTTTGTTATGATTTTTGTTACGGAGCGGACAGTAAAATTTTCATAGTGCTTTCTTCTCATTACAATTAAAACTCCTTTCATTTCATTCTGTTACGTTCGTTTATAAGCACGTCTCGAACGGAATTTTAAATTTATTTTATTGAGTAAAAAAAAAAAATTATTTAATTTTCATTTTTTTATATTAGATTTTCTTAAATATTTAAGGAAATTTTTTATATATAGACAATTTTATGAATCACATTTAAATAATGAATTTTGAAAATTTAAATAAACGATCGGAATTCTAATTAAAGCATAAAATTTATTGCATAAAAAAATTAATTTTAATTGAAAATGAAAGTTAAAAATTGTATTTTCAATTACAATTGTGAATGGTATTTTAAATAATAAATGTTAATAGTAAAAGTAATGAGGAAATTATTTCATTTTAAGTCAACATTTTATGAAATTTTTATAAATAAAATTTTGGATAATTAAAATTAATTAAAGTGAAAATATACAAATAAAATTTAAAATTTAAAAAAGAATTTTTAAAAATTTAATATAAATAAATTGTGTCATATAAAAATTTTATGAAAAATTATGAAAATTAGTGTTAAAAATTAAAAATTTTCCAATAAATTATAATTAATTAAAACTGAACTTAATTGTCAATTGTCAAAATTTGTATTTACGTGCTTCGACTTAAAGTGAATTTTAAATAATTATTATATACTAAAATTTGACTTAAAATTGTCTAATAAAATTTCTAAATTGAATTTTTAAATAATATTTAGTAAAAATATTTGTACACATAAATTTCTATGTATATGAAAATATCTCAATTTTTATTCTTGTATTAGTTAAAAAAAAAAATTATTTAATTTTTCTTTATTTTTGTTTTTTATTTTACAATAAATTATTTTTGGTTGAGTTGATCGTGTACAACCGAACCGAGTGAATATATGCGTCGCATATAATTTTCATAAAAATTCACTTTTTTTTTTTTGTCACCACATTAAACTTAAATCTATTAGATATGAAAAATAAACGCATATTTATAAATTATTTATAATTGCGTAGTTTTCATTATGACTTCCGTGATAATTTTTTGTAATTTTAAATTGGTTTTCTTTAAAATATACAAAAAATTGATTTGAAAAATTATGAAAATAAAAATTTAACAATTTTAATTATAATATTAAAATTAATTAGTGAAAAATAAAAGGATTATTTTAAATTCTACAACAAAAATTAAGGACAACAAAAATAACTAAACATAACCTAAAATAAAATAATTATAAATATAAAAAAAGATAAATATATTTTCGAATTTTTAAAGTGAGACGAAAGTATTGTCAAAAATGTTAACCGGTGCTGTTTTTAAATACATTTAAATGTTTTATATAAAAAAAAAAATATTTTAAAGCTTTTTTAAAATTTAAATAACTAAAAAAAACATAGAAGAAAAATTTAAAATCTGAAAAAGTAAACAAAAATAACAAAAGTATTTCAATTTCCACAGGAAATTATAAATAATTTTCTTACTGGGGTTGATAATCCTTTCAAAAAATGTCCTTAAACATTAAAAAAAACTATCTTTTTTTAAATATGTAATCATATAATTTTAAAAATTCAAATAATTTGAAAACTATTAAAAAAAAAATTGGAAAATTTAAAATTTTAATATTATAAATTTTAAATTTTCAATGTTATAAATTTGTAATAATTTTGGTTATAATTGAAAAAATCTTTTACCAAATGAATATCAATACAAAATTAATTGATATTAATAAAAGTTCGAGTGGAATTATTGGTACAACGATTACAGATAATTGTAATTTTGGTGATACAGTGTCAGATACAATAACATCAACAACACAAATTATAACAACACCAATAACAAAAACATTATTAAAAACAAAATGTGAAAATCATATTAAAAATAATAATAATAATAATATAAATTTTAATAATTTAAATAATAATCAAAATCATAATTTTATTAATAATAATTCAACATATTCAAGCAATCTTCAAGATGGAAATTTAATAAATAATAATAATTACAATTATTGTAAAAAATCACGGTTATCCACATGCCGTTAGTATAAATATTTTTGTTTTTTTTTTTTTTTTGTTTTTATATATTTATGCAAATATCCTTTTTATATTTAAATTTAAAATTTCCTCATTTAATTAATATTTTTTTTATGACCATTTAATGTTTTTAATTGTGAATTTTCTATATGATTTTATTTATGTTATTTTAATGAACAAACGAAATTGAAATCAAAATTTTTTGGAATTAATAAATTAATTAATATAATAAAGAAAAACATTTTGGATACAAAGCGAAAAAATTTTCATCAAAATTTTGACAATATAAAAGAAAAAAGAAAATTTTACAAAACTTTTGGAATTTATGGAACAAGAAATTTTGATAAACACATTTACATATAAACTAAACAAATTATTTATATGACAATGACATCGATAGGTAACCATTTAATAATTAATTATTTTTTAAAATATTTTTTTTTGATTTAAGTTTCTATAATAAATAAAAATAATAATTGAATTTTGTGTAGACTAAGAGCTAATAAGCATAGAAGTTTTTAGGTAAAATACATTTTTATATCATCTGAGTGAAAAGTGATAAGAAATATCAGTAAATCGCTTGTATTGCTCAGTCTGTACCCGGAAATCGTTGAGTTATATATCCAGAATGGCAGAAACCCGATATTCTTGACTTTTTAATCGTTAACTATAAATAAAAATAACGAACAGTTTTTATTCGTTAATTAACAACATAAAGACTCATTCAGGTCCGTCCATTCCACCACCCCCACTATCATCTCTCTTTCTCTCTCTACTATTATAGAGAAGAGTTATGCTGGAGATACACTAATCGCGTCGAAGTTGCCGCTTTGAAATGTCAACAAAAAAAAAAATAGTTTATAAAATAATTTGACTTTTGAAAGCGCCAGAGTGGAAAAGTTCAATTTTAAAGCGTCAGAGCGGAACAGTTCAAGCCGAACAAAGTTTTCCACAGAATGAAGCGGCACAGCCAAGCGGTTAGTTTAACATTTAACTACTCTCATATATTTGTATAATGTATATATTTAAACTTATGCTCAAGGCACCGCGTTGTAGCGACGGTATATACAGGGTTAATCATTCAACCATTATTTCACAATTAGACGAAAGGGATAATTTTTCCTTAAGTGCAATAATTTTGATGTTATAATCTTTCAATATTTAATTTTATATAAACTGCAATATTGACGAAATTGCATATTATCCGCAGACCATGCTAGTTTCGAGTTTCGAGAATAGTAATCAAAATTGGAATCATTGTTTTCTAAAATACAATATTATGCCATAATATTCGTTAAACTCATTTGATAATTAGGCTGCATTTTTGTTCGAGTTACACGAATAGCCGTTTATGTCCTAAAAAAATTTTATATAAAATTTAGACTGTTTTTTTAACTATTTTGATATCTAATGTAGTCATGTGGCCTGCGATATGGCTTCTTCAGAAAGGTCAGAGTATAATAAGAAATTATACTGAAATTAAAAGAATGTCATGAAGGGTTGCCATCTCTGTACCCATTACAATAATTTATATTATTCAAAAAAAAATATTTATGGACTATCCTTTAATGGCAAATATAGAATTTTCAAAAAATCGCCTGTGATCAAGTTACATATCTCTTTCCTTATTCGCTTGGTTGGCGTGTTGGGTCATAAGAAAAAGGATCCAAAATCTCACGGAGTAAAACCTCTACCAATTATATTCTCCTGTGTATAGTTTAATTTGTTGTCCCTACAGTTCATTATCTAAGTTAGATTTAGTCCATTACTTAGTAATAGGTTTATGAAAAATGCAGACTATACTAAATGCTAATGAAACTTTTTCCAAATCAAAATTGCAAAGTAAAACCAAAATGTGCCACAAAAAACATTCACCTCAAAAATAATACCTTATATAATAAACATTTTGTAATTATCCTAACAAACCTCATACAAAAATTAAATTCACCAACGAGCAATTTGTTTTATCACAATTCGTACTCTTACAGTCATTTTTCATTTATATAAATTCCTTTTATTATTATATACATTTTCACTAGACGAGGTTAAATAAAAACAATTTTTATTTTTTATTTATAATAATTATGAATGACGTACTACAACCCCTTAAGACTACCCCAACTCATTCACAATTATTTTTACTACTAAATATACTATACTAAATTTGTAATGAACCATTTTGCATTGTATAAAACAGTGTGCAAAAATAAAAAAGCTTTACAAATTTTATTGTTACAATTTAAATTACCGGGAAAATTGGTATAGTAATTCTGTTGAGCTATTTATCATAACAAATTATATTTTCAGTCAACGCTATAGATTGATTGCTTTCAGAGTACCTGATCTAACATTGAGTGATCTAACAATTTTCATATTTTTAAATAATAATCGAAGAAAAAAATCGATTATAATATTAAAATTATTTAAAACAGTTTTATGTTTTCTGTAGCTTTAGTCTAGGAAATTTTACTTAAATTTAAACTCGCTGTTTAGGATAAAAAGTTTTTAGATTCATTTCAAGAATCATTTCAAGATGAGTTAATTCTAAGTGTTTTAAGCTGTAATGTATTAGATGACAGATTCAATTTCTCGACGACATAGCAATGTATCCAGTCATACTTTGATTCAGCTTTATCTGAGTGTAGCCAGTCATACTTTGATTCAGCTTTATTTATAATTTTTTATTGTAGTTTTATATCTGCGAAAAAATGCTAGCGATTACGATTATTTGTTGACAAAAATTCTCTCACCATTATTAAAAAATCCATTATTAAAAATCCATCCATGAGCTTGTTAGAAATAAAGGTTCTTAAGAATTTTTGAAACTATTAGACATCAGATTATTTTTTATGTAATGCTAATACTGTACAGTTCAACCTCCAAGGCAAACCCCGAAACTTATTTTTGTTCTAGTATATTTCAAAATTTTACTATCACTGGCTATTTAACTAGAGTAGTCTTAAAATGACAAACAAAACTAGTAGCCCTTCTTAAACAAAATCAATTAATTATCATTTCAATGAAATAACCATTTTGACAATATCGAAATTAAACTGGTTTTTCTGCATTCTTGAAAATTTATGACCGATTGCACAGTGAGATCTTAAGTCTTTGCCAGAGTTTAAACTTCGGTTTAACTTATTTTCTGTTTTCTTAATGCAAGCTTAAAAATTAAGCGTGTCTCATAGTTTGATCTAATTTAAGCCGAATATGGGTAGAGCTTAAACTTCACTTTTTATTAATAGTTAGAAAATAAATGCTTCTTTTATCCATCATATTCACAAATTCCAGTGTCACATTAATTATTATGGTTCATTTTCATTCACAATAACGTTATTTTCAATTATCATTTACAATAATTCACAAATGTATTTTGGTTTACCTAAGCTTAGGGAAAATTTTTGATTGAGAAACTAAGTTAAAGACACAGAATCAGTTCAGTTAAGTTTAAGCTATAAGCTCTCACTGTGGAATCGGGCATTAGTAATTGATGATAATTTATTATAGTATTTTTTTTCTCTATTCATTCAGTTGCTAATTTGAGCTTTGAATTTTAAAATTTTCAAAGTTTCCGTAAGCTTTTTCTATGCGTTTCTTTGATATTTTTATGTTTTTGTATTTAAATTTTATTATTTAATCTGTTTTTATATTTTGCTTTTTATTATTATTGATAAATTAGTGGCCAGACAGAAAGTTGTATAAAAAATAAATAGTAAAAATTTATTTATTTATATGTTACCAATAAAATAAATATACAAATAAATTTATATATAAGTATTTAATTCAAAAAGCTAATTATTTTTATGTAAAATAAAATTTATAAATTTGTGGTTTGACAGTGGAACAGGTCAGTTTCTTGATTACTTATTTATTGAAAGAAATTAAATTTTACCCTGTACTATTTGCAATTTTTTTGTATACAAATGTGTTTACATATTATGTACGTAAATATTAATAAATCGACAAGTAAAATTGAAATTTCGTGAATTTGAAATTATAATTTCAATAATAAAATTAATATAAATTTTAAAAATTTTCACAAATTTCTTTAAGTTTTTTCACAAACAAAATTGGGAAATTACATTGAAAACTGATCCTTACATTTTCTACGGGTTATGCTAATTACTTTGAGAATGTAGATCGTTCAAGTTGAAATTATATATTTAAAATTTTCAATGAAAATAATTAAATTACAATTACAATTAAACAAAGTGTTCAGCTTTATTAAAATTAAAAAGTCTAACACCAGTTCAGTGAAAGTCAAAGAACTAATTAAGTCAAATAGAAACCTTGCCCACCGGATTGGATGATGTCTATTCCAATAATGTTTTGTTAATAATAAAGTAGGTAGTCCTGAAATGATAACCGGACCAGCGACAGTTAAATTCCGATTCCGTGATAAACTGTCGACAAACTGTCCTTACAATGTTTCAGTCTCAGTAATAAGACATATACTAAAAATGAAAATATGTAAATACTTCAGCTGCATGGCAGTGCATAGGTCTATTCAATTCAGCTTAAAATTACAATGAGACTATAATTTTTCTAATTTCCTTCTTTCAATTTTGAGTCTCTAACAAATTTGTACTCATTAAAAATCATTTTAATCAAACTTTAATGCGATTCCATAAAAATAAAACTAATCTTATCTCAGCTATTGAAAAATTCTAATTTAATCATTTATAACTACTTAATTTTCAATATTTCATCATTCTGTAATCAATTATAAATTATTGATTAATCTATTAATAAAATACAATTTTCTAATTATTTTATCCATAAAATATCCAAAAAAAATTTAACAATACAAAAATTTGTTGTTTTCTTTCTAATTCTAATCAAATTTGATGTAATACATAAAAAAAAGTATCTCATTTCATAAAAACACACATTTTCTATTTTACATTTTTATGTTTCAGTTGATTTTAAAATTATTATATATAGGAAAATTTAGGTCAGACAAATTTAATGATTTTTTTTTTTTTTTTACGAGTTCTTTTAATTATTAGAAGTTTTCAAAGTTTTGATGTGATCAAGAATTTGAGATGAATTTCTATTGAGAATAAAAAGATGAAAACAATATTTACTAGTACCTACAAAATTACATACATAAATACAAATATTTTTCATATAGGCATATGTTTTATTAGGGTCTGTGGACTATATATAAAATTCTTGTAAACGTTAAAACAAATTATTTGAAAAGATGATAGTCGATAAGAATTTTTGTATCATTATATTAATAACAATTGAAATAACAAATTTGAATTTAGGTAATAATGTCAGAAAAAAACATTATTTTTTTTTAGAATTTATTTATGCAACTGAAAATGATAAATAATTAAAGATGATTTAAAGAAAATATTTACTTTTACCTATTAGAAAATTTCAATTTATTTGTATCGAATCTAAAAAAAACACCAGTCAAATTATTAAAATTATAAAAATATTTTTCATATTTAATTTTAATAGTTAATTGTTAAAAATTTATTTTAGTTAGTTTCAGATTTTATGTTGTTATGATACTCTGTTCTTAATAAATCACAGTCGCGTCTAAATATTGTCATCAATTTCTCATTCATTTTTCTAAATTGTTAAGTTTAGATAATTATGTTCCTAATGTTGTGTACGATTGTGGTCTACCGGTTGATCAGAATAAACCGGTTGATGAAGACCTATTAAATATGTATTGGCATTATAGAAAATATTGAAACATTTCAAATTTTATCTTTTAATAGTTGAATTTATTAAGTATTAATGGATTTTTAACTGAATAAATTATTTGTTAATCTCACTTCTAATTTCTATTTAGATGTCAAGTAATTTAGACAGTTTTTAAGATTAATTTTACATATTTTTGTATTTTGATTTTATATCTCATATGAATTATCCTAAGAGTTATTCGTCATCATCTAACTTTAGAGCTGACAGAAATGTATATAGAAAACTTCTCTTATGTTGAATATAAATTTTAATTATTGCACATAATCATCATAAACAAAATGAATTCCGCATAAATTTTTATTATTGTAATTTGAAAAATGAAACAAAAAAAAAAATATTTAAAATCTGATGTCATAAAACTAGTCTTTTCCCATTTTTAGTATTATTATTTATTTATTTATTTATGTTTCAAATTTAAAACATAAAAAATAAATAAACAAAAACAATTTTTTTTTTAATATATTCATTTAGTGATTTTGTTAACCTCGAAAAACCTCAAATTTTATGTAAAAAAAATAAATATCAAAATCCAATTTTTATACGTATTTTTTATATATATATTTAAATAAAATGCATCAAAAATGTTAAGATATTTATATGTAAATCCTTATAATTTTGTGCATAATTCAACACGTGCTTTTTAAAGACTAGACAAAAACAGCAACAACAACAAAATTTGTTTTTAAAAAATAACAAATTTTTAATTTTAACATTTTTAACTGCGCAACATAAAAATTAAGCATAAATTTTGACAAGGAAAACCTTCAAATTGTTAACAAATAAACAACAAAATTGATTATAATTCTTTAAAAGTATCATTTAAAATTGCGATTTAAGAGTTAAAATATTTTAGATAAAAATTTTTATTTTGTATATTTAAAGATAATTTTGATAATTTATTGGTAGTGTCACATCTAAGATTAAATTTTACAGATTTCACATGACATTTCTATAAGAAGAATTACATATCCTAATAAAATTAATAAAAGGGACAATAAAATATTCGGGGGTTTAGTATCCACGAATACTGATTAACTGAAATTAATCGTTCGGATGGAAATAATTAAAAAAAAAAAATTAAAAAATAGACCAAAAATTATCACTTAAAATTGAAAAAAAGATTTATCAACTTTCTTTACCTTCATTTACACGAGAAAAAAAAAATCAGAAAAACTAAGCAATTTAACGAATAATCAGATAAACAAGTTCGAATTTCACAAACGTTAGAGGAAACAAAGAAGGTCCTTCCGGCTTCGTTTAATGATGGTTTTATTGTTGTTAATGGTTAAAATATTTTTTGAAGTTTTTCTGGTCTTTCGCCTCTTTTCCTAAATATTGTAAAGTCGTGTTTAAGTTTGATTTATCAATATTTTCATTACTGATATTAATAATTGCAACATCTAGTTCTGTTTCCAACGAAGTTGGGATCTAAGTTGAAATATTCATGATCCGGTGAAAATTAAAGTGATATAGATGAAGAAAATTTGAAAAGTCTACCAAATACTTGATTTAACAGAGGTATCTTATTTACAGAACTCCGTTTATAATAATTTTAAAATTCAATTTACGTATACAAGTATTATTTAGAAAACTTTAAGATTCATTTTATCCAAATTCATTTTACAATATAAAAACAACTTTCAATAACTCAATCGGTTCACTCACTTCATTTTTCGACCAAACATCAAATTCGGTTTCCATTAATGAAAACTCTACACATTTTGGTAAATTTACTAATAAATTTAATTTGTAAAAGCAAAACTTTTCCGAAAACTTCCATAAGTAATCATTTTCAGGTACTTTTGTATTAGTCCGTCCATCTGTAATAGGTTATTATCAGTGGGCCTAGAAAACCTAGAATTTTAAAATTAACTCTATCCAAAAAGTATCTCAACTATAGATCTCAACTCCTTGGTAAGCTTTTCATTTTCAGAATAATTACATTTTCAACAATTAGAAATTTAACTTAACTCACAAAATTTAACCAACAAATTTCTTATTTCCTATAGAATTAAATTATATTATGTTGCCAAACTTATATAAAAACTGTTATTCAGATTGAAACCTTGAAATTTTAATTAATTTAATATTTTCTTGATTGTCAAAATATCGGAAATTCTTACTAATTTTGATGATTTTAATTTATTATTAATTTTTCAAATATAACAACAAAAAAAAAAAATCACCAAAAATTATTTTGTTTACAAAATCTTTATTCTTATAAGATTGAATATCTGAGAGAAGATCTTACCGAAGGTTATGAGTGGTTGTTTCACTTTTTTATTTTTTGTTATTTTTGTTTATATAGGTAAAAATTATGTATTTAATTCAGATACTTAAGAAAACTGTAATTCTTCCACAATACTGAATCATATATTTATATATTTCAAGTTAATATAATTATAAGCTTTTAGATTGACAGCATTTTTATTACATAGACCGGTTCACTTTATATTTGGATATCTAAAAATTAACCCTAAATTTTGTTAAGATTTTTTATAAAAATTAAGATAAAAGCAGGAGCTCAACTGTTAAAATAACAGTGGTTTAATATCCTTTAAATATCACTTAAGAAAAATGTCAATTGGTGAATTGGTGTTAATATTATGCGATCGGAAATGCCCATCTAGATTGGCCCAATTTGACTTGCAAAATAAAATTCTCTAATAAAATAGAGAATTTATTAGGCGCTTCTCGCTGCTAAAATTGAATAACTTTAAAATTTTACTTAAATTATGATACAATAATATGCTATGCTGTGATTCATTAAACTTCAGACCGCAGGAATCCATCTAAATTGACTCAGCTAATTCTATAATTATTGTAGTTTGAGCAGATTGGGACAAAATGATGAAGGTTGAAATAATTTGCTGTTAACAAATGTTTCACTAATAAAAGACATAAAATCATTGCAATTACAAGTTTCTTCACTATTAAGCAATTTATGATTCGGATTTCATATAAAATTAGTTCAAATTGCAATAAACTGTTACGAACCGTCTATAATTGACGCCCTATGCTCCCAGAACTCATAGAATTAAACTTATCATTTTCTTAGTTAAGCTTCAAATGGAGTCATTGTAAGAATATGCTAGCTTGAATTTTGAATTCCTCTAAATATCAAACGTTAATCAAGTTATGAAAATTTAACTAATAACAATTCTTTGTAACCTTGGCATTGAATTTGAACCATGATTTTTGTTTAATTTTACATAACAAAATTTTTTTATTACACAATCATTTCAAAATTACAAAATTATTAAATCAAATTTTCTAAAAATATTTTTTGTTTTTTATTAAGGAACACCAAATAAACTTTTAAAAGCTCTGTTGTTTTTTTTTAAAAAAAAAAAGTTTATTTAAGCTAATTGAATACAATAAAAAATCATCATCAAAAAATAACTTTATATTATTTTAATGTAAAATATGAAATAGAGCAAACGCGCGCGCGGTATTAATCACATAGAAAGATAGAAAAACCGCATAACTTTTAGTCCGGTCTAAGAATAGATAAAAAAAAAAATAATAATACAAAATAATGAAAAAAATATAAATAAAATAAATTAAATTATATTTTAGTATATAAAGAAAAAAAAAATTTTTTTTTTATTATTATTTCCGTCTCAGACGTGCTAAAACCTTCAACTTGATTTCCGTAAATACAAAAATGTTATACGGTCATAAATATATAATAATAAATAAATAAATTTTTAATGAACACAACAAATTTTATTTTGTAATTTTTTAAATAAATTTTACTTAGTAAATTTTAATTTCCCTGAGGAAAATTAATTTTATGTAATTAAGTAGTAAGAAATTTTAGTTTTTGTATTGATTTAAAATATGTTAATTAATTGATCGGAAAAATACATAAAATAGTTTGTATATAAGAAAATAATTTTAATAAATATTTTATTATAATTTAAAATTTAATGTAATTTTCAAATTTTCATGTAAAATTTCAGTTTTTTCCTTTGTAATCGAATATGAAAAGCATAGATCAATTTTAGTTCGAAGTATGATTTTTGAAAAATATGTCAAAATATGTAAAAATAATAATAATATTGATATGATTATCAATTTAAATTGTATTGGTATTAGTAAATGGAGGAGTAAATCTGAAGAAAATCAGGATTTTAATAAATTGATTTTTTTATTAGAATTGAAAATCAAATTTGATATCCACATAAATGAATTTTCTAATAATTTTGAATTATTTTCAAATTAAAGTGAAAACTCTTTCCATTAATTCTCGGCTGACGGTACTGTCAAAAAGAAAATTGAAGTAATACGAAATTATATGGAATCTGTTATATTATACTGTACGGCGTACGTTATAAAAGTTGAATTACACGCTGTCAAACTATCTTCAATATTGAGCTATTTACTTGACATTTTTAGAACTCGTCAGTTGTATTTTTTATTATAATTACATTTTTATTATAATTAAAAATTCTTACCATTTATGATTATGATTACCACAAAATTAACACCTAATCCAGCTATAAATATAGTTTATCCCGAAAATAGAATTAAAAAATTTACCTATTCAAAAATCTAAGAAAATATTAATCCGAATAAACTCAAATACAAAAATTAACTAAAATAGAAACATTGATTGGGGCAAGAAGAAAATGGAATTTCACTTTTTAAGATATAATAATCAAAATTTTAATTAATAATAACTGATTATAAAAGTTTATTAACTCCCTCTTTATTCCAGGCCAAACTGACAATACCAAACCATTAAAATTCAACTTAATTCATAATTCTAATAAAAATTGATTAAGTTACAATTTAAATTACTGACGTTTCCGCTACTGCCATTTTATTTATATGCTATATCTTACATTCCAAAAAGAAAATTGAATTTAGCATAAAGATTTTATCTTTAAACTGAATTAAAGTAATCAAAAAATTTTACTTTCATCAGAAAAGAAATAATTTATACAAAATTTATTAAATTTTTTAAATTTCATAATAAAAATTATTCGAGTTTTCCGCACTGAAATAAAAAAAGATTTTATGTTGAATTTCTTAAAATTCACATCATTAATAATAATTAAAATTCATATACGAATAATATTTTTCATATTTTCTTGAATTTTTAAATTTAATTAATTTTATTATTACTGTGATAATTCATAACTGAAATTTAATTCTTCCTGAATTGCGAAAATTTCATATAAACAATTTCTTCTTCGATCATTAATGTAAAAAGTGACAATCTTCAAAATTAAAAAAAAATATTTCTTTTTTTAAATATAACATTTAATTTTTATTTTTTTTCGTTATTATTTGGTTCAAAACGAAAGCGTGAAAAACTTTCTATTTCATTTTAATCTTTTTTGACGATTGTTATGAGCTTTGCACTGTTTTACATTATTGCTGGCGATCAACCATTTAAGGAAGGTAAAAAATTGTATGAATTTTGTTTGTCAAAATAAAAAAAAATGTGTTAAGTGGATAATAATTTCGAAATTTCGCTAATTTATATTTATCATTTTACCAAACGATATGATCATAAAATAAATATTGAAATTTTTACTAAGTATCTGTAAATTTCTGCGAAGCTTTTACCTGAACAAATCTTGGTTGGTTGGTTGGTTTTGAGAAGTGAGGAATGGAAGCGGCCAAACTTCGTACCTAGACTATACATTGTACCTCTTTAGGAAACGTTGTTCATTTTCACCACGATTCGTAAAAAAATCTTACAAATCGTGAACAAATCTTACAATATAAAAAATAAATAAACTGAACGACAATTTGCTAAAATTATAATTAAAATACAACAAAATCGAGAATTGTTAAGGAAGTAGTCTAATTACAATATTGAATGAACCAATATTGTTCAAAAAACATTTCGAGGAATTTAATGCAAATCAATTTTAATTCCGAAGGAAAGAAAGTAATTCTTTGCAAATAAAATTTATCCTTTCACTTTTTTAAACAAATTTAAATGTTTTTATTATTCCCTGAATCCATTTTCATTATTTAACGTCTTCAAAACGTCAAAATTTTGAATTTTGAAAGTTTTGTATTTTTCATACCAAAGATCAGATTGAAAATGCATTAAATTTTTAAGCATGGAAAATGTTAGGTTTTTACTTATTACGATAAAATAAAATGTTTAATGATTAATAATTATTTCTTTAACTGGACAATATATGAAAAAAGTATATTAATATCGGAAACGATTTATTTATAAATAAATAAACTATTTTTTTTTTAATTATTATTAAAATTGTCATTTCCTATTACCATTAAAAACTATATAATAATTTTAAGAATTTTTGTAAATCAAAAATTCAAGTTTTATTAAATTTAATAAAATTGATTTCCTTAATCAATCAATCTCTAATTAAATTAACCTATTAAAATGAAAAAAAAAAACAAGTTAGTTTTAAATAATCCTTAATTAAATTTGAAATTTGTATACCTAAAAGTGAGAGTTTAATCATTAATTGCATCCAATTTATCATAAAATTCATATTTTTTAACTATACAATCTAATAAATAAATTATGAATTTATTAAATTTATGCTTAACATAAATATTTTTTCAATTAATTAAACCTTCGATTCGACTAATGTTTTTTATGATTTTGTTTTTGGTATCTTTATTGGTACGTAACTTCAAATTTGGTCTTCCAAAAAAAAACCATAACCTTCAATTTTAAAATAAATTTCTCTCTTGTATATATGGTCAATAACCTTTACAAAATTTCATAATTTTTATAAACTTGTTTTAGGAACTTTACTTTTAACCCTTTAATAGCTTAAGAAGCAACCATTTCTCTTTGTCATCGTAACTTTTAACTTTTATATCATTTCCGTTGATCTTGTCACGATGGCAGAAACAAAAATAGCAACAACAAAAAAATATATTTTCCGGTTGAAATTTTTTTTTTATTTGGCAGTGAAAGTAATTCGAGTTTTTTTTTTTTTTAATTGTTAACTCTGTCAAAACTCAATAAAACAAGCTTGAAATTTTTTTTATTTTTTTTTTTGGAAGAGCATATCAGAAAGAAAGGTCTTTTTTACGCAAGATATGAAAGTTTTCCATTGTAAAATATAAAATTGACAGTTTTGGTTTTCTATATATTTTTTTTTTCTTTTTTCGGTTTTATGAAAAATTAATTTCATAATTTTATATTTGTATTTCCCAAACCCAAGAAATCAACATAAAAAATATCTGATAAATATTTCAAATTTATATTGTTTAGAAACATTGAACTTGGATTTAATTATCTGACTTTGATTTTGTATATTTGAATTATAAATTTATTTATTTTTAGTGTTAAATTTATTGTATTTTTATATACTAAGCTAATATATGTTGATTAGTTTTCCGGTTGACTGAATTATGAATGAACTGAGAAGTTTTGTAACTATAAAATAAATACAAATTTTATATTAAATAAAAAATATTTCCTTGAGACATTACGATTTTATACTAAATGGAAATGAAAATTTAACTTATTAGATATAGAAAAATATTAAAGTTTAATTATCTGAAAAGCTTTAATTGAAAATTTATCAGATTTTTTTTTTTCATATTTATTTATTTAATGTTTGCTGGTTTAATGTGAAAACACTGAAAATTTATTTTTATGTTAAGATAGATTTTATTTGAGTCGCAAGTTTGAGGTCTTTAAAATGTCCTTGTGTAGATTTCAAGGTACCCGTTTTTTTTAATGTTGTTGTTTATTTGTTTGTTTGTTGATTTTCGAAAATTATGTAAATAATATTATATAAAGAATTTTGTAAATTTGTTGTTATTTCACAACATTATTATATTTTTATCTGTTGTTTTGCACGATTTTTATGAACTTTTTTGGTACTTTAATACCAAAAATTATTTATTTTGTGGAAAAGAGTTACGGGAGGTAACTGGTGATATAATAAACTTAAACTATATAAATAACTAAATTAAAAAATTATCAAACAAATTATTGTTATCAATATAATTTGGGGAAACCCAAAAATTCAAAGAATTTCAAAAAAATAATTATGTATTATTTTTGTCAAAGTTTGAATAAATTGTAAATAATTTAATAAGTTTATTACAAATCACGTTAAATATTTTAAATTCTAGTTTTTAAAAAAGATATTTTTAATAATATCGAATTGTAAATTTTTGTGTTATAGTTATAGTCTGTATAATGCTTTGTAGTAACTGTTTGTCTCCTAAACGAAAATCTCTAAAAAATTACTTTCTTAAATTCAAATTTATATCAAAATTTTTAATTTTTACCATTACAGGAATTATGACACTGAGCCGTGGCCCGTACAGCGAGCTCGATAAAATGAGCCTATTTCAGGATCTTAAACTGAAACGTCGAAAAGTTGATTCAAGATGTAGTAGTGATGGTGAATCTGTAGCTGATACAAGCACATCTTCACCAGATTTATTAGCACCAATATCACCAAAAATATGTGATTTAGGTAGCAATAATAATAATAATAATAATAATATAAATAATAATATAACAATAACAACATCTGCTAATGTAACACTATCATCATCAACAACAACAACAACCACAACAGCAACATCTTCAACATCATCGTCAACAAGTACACAAAATTCTATTCAACAACATCAAATTAAACAAGAACCACATCAAGCCCAATTAATATCATCAAATAGTAATTCAATTACTACAAGTTCAGTGGCATCATCAAATGTCCAAAGTCCACCAACATCAGTTACACCACCAATTATACTGGCACCATCTACATCACCGCCACATCATCATGGTAATGGTACAGCGAGTAGTAGTTGTGGTACAAGTAATGGTGGTGATAGTAGTAGCCGAGCATCACCAGATTCTTTAGATGAAAAACCATCAACAACAACAATAAATGTTGCTAGATCATCAGCTTCGAATGGTATGCATTTGGGTGGTGGTGGTGGTGGCAATCATAGTGGAGGAGGAATTATAAGTGGTGGAAATAATTCTAATAGTGGAAATCAAAGTGTAATTCGTTCAGTTAAAAATGAACAAATTTCAAATTCCCCATCAAGAATGCTGAATTATCAGCAGCAACAACAAATTTCAAAGTCTAATATAACACAATCTCAACAACATGTAACAGTGCTTGTAACACCATCAAGAATAAAGTCTGAACAACACCAAAACCAACAGCATATGCATCATATGCAACAACAGCAACAGCATCATCATCAACAACAACAACAACAGCAACAATTTAATCATAGCCAACAACAGCATCAACAGCAGCATCACAACCAAACTCAAGCACAACATTTGTCTCGAAAGTCAAGTCCACCGACATTTTTAAATAGTCGAAGTAATGATAATGGTGGTAATATGACAATAACAACATCATCTTCAACGCCAATCCATTTACAACAGCAAATGCAAATATTGCATGCGTCATCTCAAATAATATCACGAGCACAAATGTCACCTAATCATATGTCGCCTGTTTCCCGAATGAGTCAGTCTCCACAGAATCAGATTCATTCATCGCAACAGCAGCAGCAGCAGCAACAACAACAACAATCTTCAATTAACCAACACTATCATCAACAACAGCAACAACAACATTTACCAGTTCGAATTAAAAAAGAGAATAGCAATAGTTCAATGGTTTCGCCACAGTCAATGATGAGCAGTCATTCACCGGGTAGTAATGGAAATTCAAACAGTAGTAGTGGTAATGGTTCACATCACAGATCAATGAATCAAAGTTCTCCTTCATCCCAATCCTCAATGTCCTCATCACAAGTATCTAATGTTACACAAACTTTAATGCATCCTTCACTTCAATTACGACATCCGAATCGTGATGCTGCGATATTATTTCGTGTTAAAAATGAAGCAGCTCATCAACAACAACAGCAGCAGCAACAACAACAACAGCAGCAACACCAGCAACAACAGCAAATACAAAATTTAATGCAACCATCTCAACGTATGATTTGGGTTGCAAATACACGTATCAATGGTGTCAAACCAGAAGTTATTGGTGGTCCAATGGGTGGAATGCGTCCTACAGGTCCACCACCTCCACAATCACCATCACCACATCATATGCCCTCCCAACTCTCTCCACAATCACCGTCTCAGACACCTATGCGCGGTACACCAACTGTTATAATGGGTGAAAGTTGTGGAGTTCGAACAATGGTTTGGGGCTATGAACCACCTCCAAATTCACCATCATTTCAATCGTCACCATCATCAACCCCATCATCGACACCATCACAAACACCGGGTCCATCACAGAATAATGAAGAAGCAGCACAATTGCTTCTCAGTTTAGGACAAACACGAATACAAGATATTAAACCAAGACCACAACAATTCCGAACTCCACATGCATTAAATATGGAACGATTGTGGGCTGGTGATTATAGTCAATTACCAGCTGGTCAACAATTACATGCATTAAATTTAAGTTCCCAGCAACAATGGGCTGGAAATGCAACAAGTAGTGGTCCTGGTATAACGGGTGGTGGGGGTCGGTCATTAGATGCACAGCATCATGACGGTGAAGAAGATGAACAGCCATTAGTTTGTATGATATGTGAAGATAAAGCTACTGGATTGCATTATGGTATCATAACTTGCGAAGGGTAAGTATTATAAAGATTATTTTATGAACATATTTTTTTTAAAAAAAATATTTATCTTACAGATGTAAGGGATTTTTCAAAAGAACAGTCCAAAATCGTCGTGTTTACACTTGCGTTGCAGATGGAACATGTGAAATAACCAAAGCACAGAGAAATCGTTGTCAGTATTGTCGTTTTAAGAAATGTATCGAACAGGGTATGGTGCTACAAGGTAAATTATTATCGAAATTTATAATCAAAAATACGAATTAATAATTTATTTAATTCATTTAAATGTTTAGCTGTTCGTGAAGATCGTATGCCTGGTGGTCGTAATAGTGGTGCTGTATATAATTTATACAAAGTCAAATATAAAAAGCATAAAAAATCAGCTCAAAAACAAATGCAACAACAGCAGCAACATCAGCAGCAGCAGCAGCACCAGCATCATCAACAACAGCAACAACAACATTCGCCAATTCATCACCAACAACATCATCTTTCATCATCTACACAACAACATCAACAACAACAACAGCAGCAGCAGCAGCAAAATCATCATTCACAATCAATGCAAACCAAATTAAAATCCGAAGATGTTAAACCAATGTTCCTAGCTCCAAATCAACAGCAACAACAACAACATCATATTTCAGTAAAACAGGAAGATAGTGGTGGCGGTAGAATTGGTCCACCGCCTGTTATACAATTACCATCACATTTAGTTAATGGAACTATTTTAAAGACTGCACTTACAAATCCTAGTGAAATTGTTCATTTACGTCATCGTCTTGATAATGCTGTTAGTTCGTCACGTGACCGTCAAATGTCATATGAACATTCAATTAATCAAATACAAACATTAATTGATTGTGATGCTATGGAAGATATTGCAACATTACCAAGTTTTTCACAATTTTTAGAAGATGAATTAGAAATAAGTGAAAAATTATGTACAATTGGTGATTCAATTGTACATAAATTAGTTGCATGGACAAAAAAATTACCATTCTATTTAGAAATTCCAGTTGAAATTCATACAAAATTATTAACAGATAAATGGCATGAAATATTAATATTAACAACAGCAGCATATCAAGCATTACATGGTAAAAGATTATCATTAACTGGTACATTACAACATCAAACAAATATTAGTGGTGGCGGTAGTTCAATGTTAATTAAAGATGATCCAGAAATAATGGAAGAAGTAAATTGTCATTTAAGTACATTACAAACATGTTTAACAACATTAATGGGCCAGGAAATATCAATGGATCAATTACAATTAGATGTTGGTCATATGGTTGAAAAAATGACACAAATAACAATTATGTTTCGCCGGATTAAATTAAAAATGGAAGAATATGTTTGTTTAAAAGTATATATATTATTGAATAAAGGTAATAAAAAAGATTTAATTATATAAATTTATGTTTTACTAAAAGAGAGAGTGTTTTTTTGTTTGTTATATATAGAAATGGAATTAGAAACTATTCAGGATCGATACGTTCATATATTAAAAACATTTTTACAACATTCTTCACCACAAAATCCACAAGCAAGATTAGAAGAACTATTAGCACATATACCAGAGGTAAGATAATTTTTAATATATTATTTAATTAATTTAAAAATATTTTTTTTTTTTTAAATAAAACAAGATTCAAGCTGCTGCATCCTTATTATTAGAGAGTAAAATGTTTTATGTACCATTTGTATTAAATTCGGCTAGTATAAGGTAGCAAATGCTGGAACGTGGACTCATACAACCAGATGATGATGATCCACAAAATAAAACAATTAATCAACCAACATCAATGCTACAACAGCATTTACAACGACAACAAAATAAATCATCAACAACAACAACAGCACTGCCAATATCCATCCAACAAGATAAAGAAATTAAATCAAATTATAAAATAAATCATCAACAACAACAACCACAACAACATTCATCAATATTAATGTTGTCAACATCCTCGCAATCTATTGTTGGTGAACAACATCATCAACAACAACGACAAATTGAAATTAAACAAGAACTGCCAATACAACAATTATCACCGTATAAATCAATTTTACATTCACATTTAACATCAAACCGTCAGTCAATACCATCATTATCATCATCATCATCGTCATCTATGTCGGGATCTTCATCAGCATCATCATCGACAATATCCGTACTGAATAAACATCAAAAATTTCATTCATCTTCGACTCATCAACAACAAAATCAACAACAATTTTCAACACAGCAACAGAACCAAAAACAACAACACCAGCAACATTTAAAATATATTAAACAAGAGATACCAACATTAGAATCATTACAACAACAAGATCAATTACGTAAACAACAACAATTGTTACCACATTTTGTTATAACATCATCATCATCATCATCAGCACCAACAACAACAACAACATTAAATCATACTAGTATATCAAATAGTTATAATAATAGTAATTGTAATAATATTAGTAATAATTTATGTAATAAAATAATTAATAATAATAGTAATAATTGTAATAATAAGATTTGTAATAATATAATAAATTGTAAAAGTCCAGCATTAACTGCCACACAACAACAACAACAACAGCAGCAACAACAGCTAAATCAACCAACACATCAACAAAATAATCATAAATTATTATCATCACCAATTACTGTTACAACACAAACACAAACAGATGATTTGTTAGCGCCATCAACAATAATACAACAACAACAACAACATCATCATCAACAGCAACAACAATATCATCAGCAAATTGTTACAACACAAAGCCAACAGCAAAAACAAAATTTATTATCACCGATGGTAGTGACATCTGTTGGTAATAATTGTAATAATATTACTGGTGGTAATAATAGTAACGATAATGAAATTGCTAGTATTTCGTCGGGTATTCGACATAATAATGTTAGTAATAGTAATATGAATAATAATAATAATAATAGTGGTGATAGTGGTGGTGGTTGTCATGAAGCTGTTACTGTTGTTGTTTTTAAAACAATGTTACCTGATGACTGAATTAATTTTTAACTATAATCAATTTATATACTATAAAAATAAAATAAATAAATATTTAATATATATATATAATTATAATTTAAAAATAAATAATTATTAGAATTAAATAATTAAAAAAATAAAAAAAATTCAAAAATTTAATCTACACAATTTTTAAATATATAATTAATTAATTTTTTTTATATATTATTTTATTTATCTATTAAGATTTATTATTAATTATGTATTTTAATAATTTTTATATAATATTTGATTATTTTTTTTTGTAAAATAAATTTTTTTATTATATTTATTGCGGAATTTACACGCTTCAAGTAATCGTTCAAGTTCCACATTCAAGTAGAATTATTTTACACAATGCGCAAGTCGTGTTTTTTATATAAACTTGAATCCCACAAAATAAAAATAGAAATGCTTTCTATTTTTTTCAAACTTGAACGGCATACTACATATAAATAAAATTCAAAAAAAATTTTTTATTGCGATTTGACACTTTCGATAGTTTTTCCAATCATTTGCTGCCAACATAAACATTTCAATGTATTGTTCCCAATATTAAAAAAAAAAAATTACTTGAAACATGTAAATATAAAAATTCATTCAAGTTCCACTTGAATAGGAACCGAATTTAATTTTTACAGAAACTTGAATGAAAAACTTGAACTGTGTAAATTCCGCTTATGTGTAAAATGTCGAAAAATTTGAAAATTTTGTAAAATTATTTTGACTATTTTGTTTTTTTGTTGAAATTTTACAATTTTTTTTTACAATTATATTACTAATTATTTAATTAATTAAAAAAAATGATTTTGATTTTGTTTTGTAAAAGCAATAATTAATTTGCAATAAAAAAAAAATGAGTTGATTTCTAAAAAAATTATATAAAAAATAAAACCAAATGTATAAAAAAATATTTTGAAATTATTAAAAATTGTACATACACACACACAACTATACACATAAATACATATATAGAAAAAAAAGGATATTTAAAAGGAAAATCATAAATATTTGTTGTTTGTTTTGATTGTTTTTGTTTTTCAAATAATTTAATTTTTAATTAATTTTTTGTCATAAATTTGTAAATTATAATATTAATAAATTACACACAAAATTCAAGGAATCATAATTGCTGGAAAAAAAAAATATATAAATAATTTAAACAAAAATAAAAATAAGGCAAAAAAATTAAATTCAATTTAATTAATAAAATAATAATAAAAAAAAAATATATTACTAGAACAAAAATTCATTCTGAATAATAAAAATAGCATTTTAAAAGTTCACGAAAATTTACCAAAAAAAAATTATTTAAATTAAATTTATTTCATTTTAATTTTTAATTTTAACTTTTTTTTTTTTATTAAAATTTCAATTAAATATTAAATTAATTACATTTTTATATAAATTATTTTGCATTATAAAATTGTTCCAAAAATTTATTTTTCATTAATTCGTAATTCAATATTTTGGTGCACTATCCGTTAAAGAATTTGTAATCTGTGGGATACAGTAAAACCGAACGTAATAAAGTCAAATTGGCTTTATCATCCAGTCCACTGAGAAATAAAGCCGAATGTCCAAACTTTTGGTGGTTGTCTTTATTTCGAAATTTCAAAAATTTAATATATGAATTCTATGTGGAATATCGGAAGAAAATAAGGAATAATTCCACCAAATTGTTGGGGACGATATAAATATTGAATAATATGACAAGCCTTCCTAAAAATTCGGCTTTAATTTGTTCGGCCCCTTTTTGTTAAGTTAATTATTAATTCAAACTTTATACAAATTTATAGTCTGAAATGGCATTTTAATTCAATCTTCCCTAGTCTACAAGTGTTTCTAAGTAGAAATATTTATAATTTTATTAAAAATAATCAATTTCCGATTCGAAAGTACGAAAAGTATTTTTCCTATCCAAATTTTATTTCAAAAATTTGGAAATTTCAAAATTGTATTTAAGAAGAAATCGATTTAGATACTGGATTAGTGACAGTGAAGTTAATGATTATAAATATATAATGATTAAATATATTCATTTAACATAAAATATTTTATAATTTTGAATTTAATGTTTTGAATTGAATTATTATTGATCTTAAATATATTTTATTAATGGAAACTATTTAAAAAAAATTAAAATAAATAAATTCTGTATTCATTTAACTTTAACAAAATTACATGCTAAATTTCTATTAAACCAACTTAGTATCATAAATTTGTTTGGTTCTTTAACAGACTCGATAAATAAATTCTGGATTTACTTAACTTTATGTTTTCTGTATTAAAATTCGGAATTAAATGTTAATAAGTTAATATCGATTTAAAGCGATTTTTAATACAATGCAATACCAATTATAAAATTTAAATTGTTTGATTATTTAATTTCAAAATTGATTTCCTCAAATCTAAATTTTTACATAAATTATATTAAATAGCACATCGACTGAAATGCCATCTGTCTTAAATTATATAACATAAATTATAGTAATTATTGTGATTGTTTTTTAAAAAAAATTGTTTTTATTATTATTATTATTAATTGTTGGCTAAATTTACCAAAATTTCAAATTTATCCTCGAGGCTAGAAATCTAAATTCTTTACAAACAATTATGATAATATAGAAATATTAAAATTTGATCTGAAACTATTTAAAATTATATAATTATTTAAATTTTTTTGTATTAGATTTAGGGACTTAGACGAAATAATTATCGTTTTTTTAACTCTTTAGTATTGTTTTATAATATTTTAGAAGATTTATTTTATTTCTAATTTAATATTTTTTGTGTATTTTATTTTAAGTTTTTTTTTTAATACATTTTACATTTTTTACATTTTATTTTAATTATTATTATTTTTACAAAATTGTTTGATTTTTATTTTATTTTCATTATTTTATTTTCAATTTAATTGCTCTTTTTTTTGGGAAATTAAGCACACCATATTAAATGACTGATTGTAGTTTTCTTAATAAATATTAATTAAATATTAATAACAAAAATAATATATATATAAAATATTATAATTATATATAAAATAAACTGAAATTATGTATTTAGAAAAAAAATAAAATTTTGTATTATTTTTATTAATGACAATTTGCGGAAAATTATAATTTCCATTCAAGACAAGATCTAAAATTATGAACTAAATTGCTATTCAGTCTAAATCGATGTTATTCTGGGAAATTAATTCTGTTTCGTATTAATTAGTTTTTTATTAGCCATACAAAATTTTTGATACAATCAAATATAATTTTATAATAATGAAATCCATAAATTTCAACCAAATTTTTGGAATTTTGTAGAATCGTAATATGAAAAAGAGTTACAATATATGGAAAGTAATTAGTAAAATAGAAAATGATTTATTTCAAATTACTAAAAAAATAAAATTAATTTTACTATCAAAATTGAGTTTTATAGAAAAAATTGTTTACTTTTAATAAAATTCTCTTGCAAAACCGAATTATTTTCAAAGAAAATTTCTTATTGCATGAATTGTCTCGAAATTATTAAATTACTTAATAAATTTCAAAAACACACAAATTATTTTAAAGTTTATTTCGGTATTTATTTCGGAATTCCTAATTTTTCCAAAAAAAACATTAAAATTTACAAGACATAAATAAAATTATTTCAAAACTGCCACAAATTATATTAAAATTAATTTGTTATTTTTAATATATATTGCAAATTAAATCAAAACATAATTTACTTAAAAAAAAATTAATATAAAATAAAAACAAAATTAAAAATAAACAAAATAAAACAACTAAAAAATAAAAGAAAAAAAAAAATCTCTTGTACTAGGAAGTCTGAATAAAATTGCCTTCAAATTATTATTATGTAAAAATTATATAATAACAAATACATAAAATTAAAAAAACAAATTCATAAAAAAAAATAAAGCAAAAAATTAAAATTTAAATTAAAAATTAAATTTTGTAAATAAATAAAAACTTTAGTTTTAGTAATTTTTTTAATTAAGAAATTAAAATAAGCCATAAAAAACTTTAAATATTTAAAAAATAAAAAAAATAAATTATGCTAAACTTTGTTAATATAAAAATATTTATCATCTTAGAAATTAAAATGCTAAACTTAAAAAAATACTGTTAAAATAAAAAAGAAAAATTACCTAAATAAAATTACATAAAAATTAAAATAATTTTACGAAAATTAAAAATTATATAAAATAAATTTTTAAGAATTTAATAATTTAAGCGTTTTTAAAATAATCATAAAAATTTTTTACCAAAATTTTGCTTCTTTGTACAGAAAATTTTTGAGTATTTTTTATTCTTATTTCGTTTATTTTTTTTTTAGTAAGAATCGTTAATTAATTTTTAATTAGAATGTGTTTTTTTTTTTGTATATTAGTTTAATGATTAATTTGTAAAAATATTTTTTTCTTTTTTATATATAAATAAATTACTAAAACTATATAATTTTACAAATATTATTAAAACAAAAAATTGTAATCCTATAATAATAATCTAAAAAACAAAAAATAATTACATTAAGTAAAAAAAAAAAAAACAAAAAAAAAAAACCACAATTTTTAATGTATAATTTTTAAGTGAAAATTTTTAAATATTTTTTTTTTAAATCCAAAAATTTTAAAAATTTATATACAAAAAAAAAAAAAAAATTATATAAAATATGAAAATTATTTGAAAATTAATTGGCATTTTTAATTGGCAAATTAAATATAATTTCAATATAATATAGACTTAGAGCTAGCGACGAATTTACTTTGTTGATTTTTGTAGTCTAATCAGACTGAATAAGCAGACAATCTTACGAACTCACTAAACTTATGGATTTGAATGTCTGGCAATTATAAACCGTTCCGTATTTTAAAGGATTTTAAAGCATTTTAGTTAATTGAGGAAATTATTAATTTCATGTAAACTGTAAAGGATGCATTAGTTTTAAAAAAACCAGATCAAAAAAGCAGCACTAACACCCTGTAGGTACGGGCAAGGTGGTTTACTTGCTTCCCATGGCTTTATATATATAATAGACTGGATGACATTCGCGTTATGTCAATAACATCTAATAGACGAAATGCAAGTACAATATTTAATAAAACGTCCTTGAGCGTTTTTGATTAGAGAAAAGCAGGTTTTCTCAAAATAAATTGTCAACACGACACTTTCTAAGAAACGTGTGGACTCTGGTAACCATTAATTTGAAATTTTTCTTTTCAAATGATTTACTAATTTTACCAATGATTTTAAATGAATCTGCTACCACTGAACTTTAATTCCCTGTTAAGTGAGTTCACAAGATTCTGTCTACTCATTTTAATTACTGCGAATGTAACGAAAGTAAATACATTGTTCGCTCTATAACTTTTATTCGGATGAGTTGATTGAGTTGAATACTTTAAATAAGAAAAAAGATTATTTGAAAAAAAGGTGATTTATTGATCCAGGTAAGAAGGTAATTTGACTAAGTTCGGAATTTTTGAGAAGTCAAAACAAAAAAAAAAACGAAAAAATGTAAAAAAATTAGGAAAAATTGTTATAATATTTTGTTAATAAAACCTAATTAAAATATTCCTATTTTAATTTTAAGAGTTTACTTTGAATTTTTAAAAGATTACTTTTGATATTACAATTATAAAATTACACTGAATTTATTATTAATCTTACTAATAATTGTTCTGTAAATATAATTTAAGAATTATTGAAATATATAAAATCATTAAATAAATATAATAAATATATATACAAAAAAAAAAGAAATACCAAAATTAATTATACAAATCAAATTAAACAATATTTTTGCACTACACATAAAATATATAAATATATTTAAAAACAATATGATAAATGTAATAAAAATATAAATTAAATTAAAAGCGCGTTACATTAAAACATAAATTCATAATTTATTAAAATTTAATAAGATAGTACATGTAAAACATATAAAAACCTATAAACAATTTCATTAATATTAAAGTCTATTTATAGAACTTCTGAAATAGTTAATTAATTTTTGACCGATGATGCTACACTGAAAGAATATTAAAATTTGACAGATTTTTATTTAAAAAAAATCTAAATCATAAAAAAGTATAGAAAATAACATAAAACATAAATTGAAAATAGAAAATATCAGGTGGAAATTAAAAAAAAAAATATAATTAAAAGTTAAAAAACTAAATTTCATTAATAGAAAAAACAAAACAAAAAATCATTTTAAATTAAATAAAAAAAAATTTAAATTATATAGAAAATTTAAAATGTGGTGCTTTTATATGATTTTTCATAAAAAAAATTACTATTTACACGAAATCATATATTTATAAAATATAAAAATGCACAAAAATATAAAAAATATTTTTCGATTTAATAGTTAAAAGTCATAACCATAGAAAAATCAAGAAAACCATAATTTTGACTGAATTAAAACTGAAGACTTAAATAAACAAAATAAATAAATTAATTAGCTAATAACAAACCACCTGATATTAAATATTAACAAAAAAAAATTAATGCTAAAATATACTAAAAAAAAACTATAACAAAAATCAATTTAATATTTAAAATAATGAAATTTTTAAAAACAATTCACAATTTCTGTATATTTAGCTACACGATCAATAGAAACTAAAACAAATTACATAATTAAATTTATTTACAACTTTAAAAATTTGACAGAATGTCAAAATATTTATTCAGAAATATAATTACAACATTTGGTGCTCATTAACATTTAAAAAACAACGAATACTACATAAATATATTACAGGCATATAGAAAATTCCAGAAGTTCCACATAAGTTCCATATTTTTTGATTCACTTGCCTGAATCATAAAATTCCACAAAATTAATTTTTAAATTGTAGAATTGTTTGTAAATTCCCGTGGCTCTATCGCTGGTATTCGTACCGTAACAATATATTTTTCGGTTTTTAGTCTAATACCAAATTTGGAGGGCCTTAATGAATATGTAGCCTCTTAATTTACTCATCTCATCTTAACTAATTAACATTACTAACTATTGTTAGGTAGGATTCGCTAAGAGTCTATTTATGTTTTAAGTTTAAATTTAATGTATACCATTTTCAATATGGCATCGGTAAGACCTAATTTATAATCATTTGACTACAGTATCATTATTTAGATGACAATTATAATTCATGTGCGTTTAATAATTCTACAATATGAAAATTGACAGTAGTGTATAGTTATCAAATTGATTTCTGGAATTATATGCCTGCGCAGCTAACTACATTTGTAGTATCAAAATCATATAAATCGTTAAATTAAATAGATAAAACACTTCAGACAATTATTAAAAAATGAAATGTCAAAAAAGACTTTAAATAAACAAATAGTAAAACAACATTAAATCTGTAAAAATAATAGATTCTCATTAATAATATTTTTAACTGGCCCATTTTCAAATTTAAAAACAACTGACTGAACTGATTCTAAAACAAAATATTTACAAATTTTTGTCGAATATAAAATTAAAAAATACTTTAACAAAAAAATTATATATTTTTTGTGTTAATTTTATTCAAATAAAATTGCTAACTTTAATAACTTTATAGCTTACAAAATACTAGGAAAATACATAAAGCAAATAACCCAAAAAATAATAATAAACTAAATAAATAATTACAACAAAAAAGTTCATAAAAATATACATCCATCACAAACTTCATCAACAAAATTGTTAACAAAAAAAAATATTCCAAAAATATGCAAAAAATATGAATAAAAAAAAAATGTATATAAAATATTTATCCTTAAAAAGGATATTTAAATAAATAAAAACCACCAAAAAGTGAATTCAAACAAAATATTGAAAAACATTATTTCAAAAATATATTAATAAAATAAAAAATTTCCTAAATTTAATGAATTAAATTTATTTAAATTAATTAAATATTAAATTTAAATTTGTATATTAATTATAGAAACATTTAATACTGAACTATATATTTGAAGCCTTTGTGGAGGCTATTTCAAAAATATAATTACTGTATGATTTTTGGTGTTGTAGCATGTAGCTAAATAAATCAGTTAGTCTCACAAGTTACGCAGGAATTCAATCAATATAAAATGTATAGGAGCAGTTAAACTCAGCGCAAACGCAGTTCAACTAAACGCAAACGCAGTTAAACTCAACGCAAACATTCACAATGAAAAGCTAAAATTCGATAACAACGCACATTGTGAACATTGACAACTAAATTTGACAACACTAAATTTGACAGACAAACTTATTAATTTTTATCGAAGTAATTATGTCTTCGTTTTAAGAAAAATTAATTGAAATCGTGAAAGCAAACAAAATATTACACGATAAATCTATTCGGATAAATGTCAAAAGCACTATTGGAACTTTGAGATTGCCTACTACGGTGTTAATGTATGTTATAATTGTTGCGTCTGCGTAACTGGCGTTGAGACTAACTTCCATATAAGAATAAACAACGCCGATGCGTTACTGCCTGTCAAATTAGAAATTAATTGCTGGCTTACGGAACTAAATTATCTTTGTTTGTCGTTATAAACGTCGATTTTATCATTGCCATCACAGGATAGCCAACGAATTTTAAAGATTCTAGTTGGTGTTGGTACTGGGTACATCAACAAATTTATTTCTGTCATAATTTTAATTTTAATTTGATTCTCGTCATATGTTAATTATTGTGAACGACATGTAAATTATGAAATTGTTGCTCGGCGTTGTATGTCTAACAAAGCTTTAAAATAATTTTGTCATCATAAAAATATAAAATTTCAATAAATAATTTGTAATTTTCTTAAATTAAAAAGAAAAAAAATTTACAAATTAGAGACAACATAAAAACTAATTAAATAAATTTTAAATTTTATTTTCTCTAAAATACTAAAAAAAAAATATAAAAATAATAATAATGGTGCTCTTAGATATTAAATGAAATTAATTAAGAAAACTATGTAAAAAATGAAAAAAAAAAAATTAGACAAATTTTTAAAATAATCAATAAAAAAATTATAAAAAAAAAATTGGCTGCTGTAAATGTAGATGTAAAATAATTTTTATCCCCATAAATACACACAAATATACAACACACACCCATACATACTAAATAAAATGTAAATCTATATTTGTGTTATCCATAAAATTAATATAAATTAAAAAATTTACAATTTTTTATTTCAATTTTTAGATTTATTTTCTATAGATTTACACATAAAAAACATAATAAATATAAAAAATATAAAACAAAAAATAAAAAATGCAAATAAAAAAAAAAATTATATTTATTTTAACAAAATATATAAAAAATCCAAATGGAAAAATCGTAGAAAAAGAATCGTAAAACTATTTTATCATTACCAAAAAAAAAAAAAAAAAAAACATAAAAAAATGAATTAAAAAAATCAAAAAATTATTAAAAAATAAATTAAAAACAACACATAAAAAAAAACATTAATTTTAAGTAAAAACAAAAAAAATTATAATCGATAAAATTAAGAAAGAATTAAAATTAAAAACTAGCAGTTTTTTAGTTTTAATTTTAACTATTTATGATTTTAAATTTTTAATAAAAAACAATTAAATTAAAATTACAAAAAAAAAAAAACAAGACTTTTTCAAAAAGAACTGAGTAGTCATATTTTTTATTAAATTTTAAGTAATATTAATAAAAAAACAAAATAATAAAATTAAAACAAATCCAAAAAAAAAAAATTATTATAATTTTATTTATATACGAATCCATTTCGAATGTATAATTAAATAAATTTTTAATAAATATAAAAATTATTTTTTTAATATGCGGCAAATTTGAATAAGATTTAAAAAAAAATATTATAATTATTAATAATAAATGCTTTTCCTTTTACGTTCTTTTGTAATTTAATAATTTTATTTAATTTTATAATAAGTTGATAAATACAGAAATGAATAATTAAAAAATAAGTTTACTTTTAATTTTAAAAACAAATAATTGTTAATGTTGGGGCTACCATTCCCCATGTACACTGTTGTGCTCTCCAGCAGTCAATCACGACTTTTCGTCATTGAATCGCAATCACTTCTGTAATGAACTTAGAGATCCAGGCCTGATTCCTTCTAGTTATCCAGGAACAAAATTCCATAATTCATGAACCTTTTGTGTTGGACCGAGGGGTAGTAGCACAGTAGGTGCTCCATTGACATCTTCTGTGTGTAGAGGAAGTAGTCAGTTTTAATAATCGCGAGTCGCGAAGCAATTCTCTAGTAAATAATCTGGATGTTGTTTTGTTAATTCTTAGGAGATTTTTCCTGGATTCGTGGTACCCAGAACAGGTTTGTATGTTGATAACAGTTCTATGCTTCCCAAATTACATCGTTTTAGCCTAAATATTTATTGGTTCTTTAATGCTTGTACTTGGGTAACCTATTTGTTGAGCTACTAAGGCTAAGATGTCATTCGTAACCCCTTTCCTTGCCAGTTCATTAGCCTGTTACCACATCTACAATATATGTAAGTTCGTTCGTTTCTCAATGAAAATTTACCCTATACCTAAAGGTTTAGTTTAGCTAAACCGAAATAAAATAATGTGATATATTTATAAATGATTAATGGAAATGAATCAGCTGATAAATTGTTTATATAATTGTGCCACTAAATATATTGGAATATAAATTCAGAATTGTATACAAAATTATAAAAAATGTTAGGCATTTTTGTAGTTCTATTAAACGTTTCTGAAATTTTAAGGAAAGGGTCACAAATTTGCTTGTAACATACTTAATTTAAAATATTTAAATAAAATCCTCCTGATTTTTCTAATGGTGTCCAAATCAGTTAATGTCAGTCAGTAACCAAAGAACATAAGATTTTATATTAATAAGATCGAAAGTGGCTCCGATTCCGAATCCTTTAAATTTTACAATGATCTATCTACCAATATAATATAGATCGTATATCTGTAGTTTTATATTAAATTTGTGTATAAAATATTAAACTTTATATTAAATAATTCATTATTTTTCAAAATATCCTTAAAAATATATTTCATTAGTTCTGTGGAAAAATATATTTGAATGACATACCCAAAACAGGACATAAAAAGGATTGTATATAGTAGTATTTAGGATGTATAATAATAATATATTTAATAACACGTTCACTTATAAAGTTAAGTTAAAAACAAAAAAGTATAGAGATAGAGAAATTAAGTAAATTTAAGAAAATGTTAAAAATGTTGGAAAAAATCATGAAAAAAATTGGAAATTTTAAGAATATGATAAAAAATATTTAATGTAACTTACCTGATACTGATATGATTAAGAAAAACTCATTCAAAATGGCTGATTATATATAAAAAGTCTAGAACTATTTTCACAAACACATAAAAAATCCACTTAATTTAGTAATTTTTACTTAAGTTATTTTTATTATATTTTAATTTCAATACGCGAAAAACTCAGATTTTTTAACATTTTTATAATTAAAAATTATTTAAAAACATTTATTTTCTTACATATTTAATGTTTAGCGCGGTAAAATATTATTTTTATTAATTTTTATTAAATTTGTTCACTACTAAGTACCGACACGTCTTTCCACATTAACAATTAAATTTTAACTAAAAAAAGAGGTGTGTCTACTATTATTAAATGGATTAAAAAATTGTTGCAAAATAGAGCCCGCGAAATTTGAACTTAAATTTAAATTTGAATATATATCGTTAGATTTATAGGATTGAAATATTAATTAAAATTAAAAATTAATATTAAAAATTAATAAATATTAATTTAAAAATATAATTAATGTCTTAATAAATTGATTTTTTGTGAAAATCACATTAAATTTAATTGTAAATGAATAATTCAATTGAAAGGTGGTAATTATTAATCAAATAATTATTATCTTTATTTTTAGAGTTCTGGGTTTAATCCTGATTGAAATATTTTTGATAAATATTATTTGATAATTTGAATTTATAAGTTATTGAAATTAAATATATTTTTATTTCTTTAGCAAATTAGATTCACAATAAAAATTAGTATAAATATTTTCTTAGGTTTTATTATGTGTATATTGGAATAAGTAAGAAATATTGTAATGGAGTAAATAAAGTTGAAAAATTTGTAATCTGTTTTAAAAGTGAAACTTATTAATCTAGCCAAACTCTACCGTTCTTACACCTTACACTATATATTAAACTATTGCCAGTGAGCACGGTTTTGTACATTTTAAATTTAATATGATTTACACAAAAATTAAATTTATTAAAACATTAATTATATAAACTACTAAGGTATAGTAAATTACACTCAATTAACTCCTAAGAATTATTATTAACTTTATTTAAACTCCCACATGACGAAAAATATAACTTTTTTTCCCGCAACACTTCTTAGGATAAGCATGAGTACCTCGACAATTAGTTCAACTAATTTTATTCTTCTTATTTATTATCTGGGAAAGTCGGAAAGTATTGTTACTCAACGTCAAGTAATTTATCATATTCTTTAAATTTGAACCGCTGCGCCCAAAAGTATCTCTTAATTTCCAACATCTAAAGCCAATCTTTTTTTATAGATTACAACTCTCCAAAAACTTACATTGTTATCCCTAAAATAATATACCTTTCTATCTATTAATAATGGATAAATTAACCATGAATAATTATTTTTATCACAATTAAAAGTTCTACAGCTACACATTTTAATATCTTATCACCCCAATGAAATAGCTCTAAAAATTATAATTAATTGTATGATCATTCATACAAACCTTCAATTAAAATACTAATGATAATGCTACCTTTGCATACAGTCTAAATTCTAAATACTGCAGACATTTAAATATTAATATTTCAATGTGGTCTGAAATGGAAAAGTTTTATTTTAAAATGGCCAAGGTTTATTTTGAAATGGAAAATGTTTATTTTGATCAGGAAATACGTTATAAATCTAACGATATTTACAAATTCAAATTTCGCGCGCTTTTTTTTTGTATAATTTTTTAATCCATTTTAAGACACACCTCTTTTCTCAGTTAAAATTAAATTTTCGGTGTGAAAAGTCGTTTCGTTACTTGGTAGTGAACAAATTTAATAAAAATTAATAAAAATATAATTTTACTTTGCTAAACATTAAATATATAAGAAAATAAATGTTTTTAAATAATTTTTGATTACAAATATGTAAAAAAAACTGAGTTTTCCGAGTTTTTCGCGTATGTATATTGAAATTAAAAATCTACAATTTTTTTTTTTTTTTTTGTGTGTTTGGAAATATTATTTTTTTTTGCGGATGTAAATATTTATTTAATGAAAATTTAGATTGAAAAAATTCTAAAATGAAGTGTTAAATTATTATAAAAAAGACAGACAAATTTACAATTTTAAATTAATATAATGAAAATTATAAAAATATGTGCATAATTTTATTTGAAAGTGAAAATTAAATATTGTTTTTTTTTTTAGTATTTTTGTGTGGAATAATTTCAATATTTTTATTTTTTGTTCAGCCATTTTGCATTTGCATCAAACCCAGGTAAATTTTTATATTAAATATTTTACAATTTTTGATCATTTTATTATCGGTTTTCAAAAGTTTTGCTAATATTTTTGCAAAAATTTTAATATATTTAACACCTTTTTAGTTTTTACTTAAAACTTTAAATATCTTGTGAAATTTTCCTTATTTTGCTTAGTTCACCAAAGTTTTGTGATAAGCGTTTTACATGAAATAATATTTCGCTAAAATGAATATTGATGTTATTGGTAATCAATATTGCAATCTTTAATTAAAGAAGATTAAATTATCTAGAAAGCAAACAAAAGTTTTGATAAATAATTGGAGGCTGCTGTCCAATGTATTTTTAGAATGTCTTTTCTTGGCACCTTTCATTTGATCTTAGGAAGAAACGCTTTTTATAAATGTATAATTTTTGTCGTATTTTGGACAAAAAATAATGTTAAATAAAGATTTATACTCAACCAATAAGTGAGGTTTTCCTGATTTGGTATCAAAATGAACAGGGTGATATCAAGGACAATCCAAAAATATTTAAATTAAAATTTAAATACATTTTTTTTGTAATTGGCGCTGTGAACAAATAATTTAAATTGGAACATTAAATAAATTAAAACGTTGGACCCATCATTCATTTGAAGTGGATTACATTACATAAATGGAAGTTTTCATGAAACAGCAAATAAACAAAACTTACATTTTTGAGATACTTTTATACATTCCTGAGTTTTGATAAATCTTTATTAATTTTTATATTTTTACTACAATCATTCATTCACAGAATAATATTTATTTATTAAATATTAAATATTACATTAATCGAATTTAAAAATATTTTTATTTAATTTATTAATAATATTTAAAAAATTAATCATTTATAATAAAAATTAACAAATTTCTTTGTTGCAATCAACAAAATTAGTAAATTCTGTTGAATTTGGTGGTCCATCATTATATAAATATGTAACAGGCCATAATCGTGCTCGTGCAGCTGTATTGAAATCAGTTAAACTTTGTAACCCGCCAGGTCTTGGTGGTCTCTGTTCTTGTGGTTTATGTTGATCTGTGGTTGGTTGTAATTGAATATCATTTTGTGTACTATTATTAGGAAAATAACGATCACTACATTTTCGCCATTGTTCTGGTTGATCACCAACAAAACACCTATAAAATTTCAAATTTTAGTATGTATTTATATAATATCAACAATTAAATTATTACCATGGATATTCAAAACCCTTAGAATAACCACAGGGATAATCAATTTTACAGCAATAATCCCATGATCCAATTTCACCAGTGTCAATTTCACATGAATAAAATCCGGTTAATAAATTTTTATCACAGCCACTTCCAATTCGACAAGGTTTACCAGAAACTGTATAGTGTCTCCAAGTGACATCACCTTTTTGTTTTTATTTTGTAATTTATTTTTGTATAATTCAAATTTTAAATTATATATAAAATTTATATAAAATTATAATTATTAAGTTTTTTATTTACAATTTGTAATTTTGATATGTTCAATGAATTTTTTTTGTTTTTTTTTTTCTATAACTAAATTTTGTTAAGAATAAAATGCGAATTTCCACAACCTTGAATAGTGTAAAAGCCAAAAAAAAAAAAATAAAAAAAAAAATATTTTATTTAGCTCATTTTTGTAATACTGTTTTCCTTGTTTATTTTGTATTTTCTTATAAATAATTTATGTATAAAATAATTTTAATTTTATAAAATGGAATTTTGAAATTTTTTATTTTATATTTAATTACTACGTGCAACATCTTAGTATTTTCATTTTACCAGGTTCACGGAATATATCCATTCGTCTATCATTATTGACACGATTGCCACCAATTGTTGTAACTTTATCACGACATGTCCAATCAAATGGATTCCATGCAAATAGCCAATAATCACGTCCATTTACATGTGTATAATGTATATTTAATTTAAGTTGACTTTGATCTAAATCAGACATTTCACAATTGTTAGTTGATGTCTGGCCATTTGACCTGCTAATAAATCAAAATTAAATACTATATAAAAAACTTTTTATATCATTTGATTATTATACCCAAAACTAAATGATAAACATTTGAATGATGTATGCTCCCGAAATTGAATACATTCTTTTTTACATTCAACTTCTGTCGGTACTGAAATGATTTTTTTAATTGCAGGTGGTAAAAGTTTAGCTGCTGACCCATAACCGAGATAACACACTGGAATTATACAAAAAAAAATAAAAATTCTAAAAAGGAAGTAAATTTAAACAAATGAATAATACATTTATTATGTTTATCATCGACAATTGGTTGAATTTCACATCCATGACCATAACTAGCCCGTTCGAATATATCAAATGATGGATCTAATATTAAATGTCGTTCTTTGTCCATATCTCTTACTGGCCAATCTGATAATTGACAATTATCAATAACACCACCATTAGTTCGTTGGCCATATCGAAAAGCAAAAGCTCGACATGTGAATTTTGATGATTTAATACATTCTAATTCACATTCGCCAACTGAACGAACCAACATTGAATCACGAACAATTGATTTGAAAAATCGTGTAGCATCAATAGCTCTAAAAAAACAATCTGAAATTCATAGGAAATATTGATTTAATTATAGTTTTATTTAAATATTTTTAATTCTATACCTTTATTACGAGCATTATTTCTTGGATCAGATATTGCTGTTCTATCACGACCAGGATTTTCACCAATTGTTGATGATATTATTGGTGCTGAATCTCTACAAGAGTTATGCTCATCTGACATTGAATATATGTCATAATTTCGATCTGGTTCCATATCAACATAATAATTTAATAAATTAACTGGACGATCACATAATAAACAATTATCTCTGCCAACTATTGAGTACCTATCAAAAAAAAATATTTATATAGTTGCAAAATAATTTCAAAAATTATATTTTACCGATAGCTATAAGTATGACAAATGAATTTATTTTCACCAGAACATAATTTTTCACATTCTGTTATTGTTGGTACTGTGTACGAATGTCTAATAGCATTTTTATGTAAACGAAATCCTTCACTTGATTTAACAGAACATTCTAAATATTAAAATTCATAATTATGACAATTATTTATAAAGAAATTATTATTTTTATAAAATACCATCAGGACCAGGTCGTCTAGTCCATTGATTACTAAAATCATGTCGATCACTGTAAGGATATTCTGATTTCTCACCACCATATCTTGTTCCTATATAAATTGAATTATCGATTGGAGTATGGGAAGGTTTACGATTTCCACCTAATTCAAAATAATTAAAAATTTGATTATCAATTCGTCTATTTTCATCTCGTATTCCCCAATAATTGGATTTTTTATTTTGTTGATCAGTTTTTGAAATATATGATCCGGGTTCTCTTTCAACTCCAATCAAATATGGTATAACTTTTGAAGGTTTATTATAAATCGATCGATCTCTTTCTAAATATATGTGTGGTGGTGGTGGTGCTGCTGATCCGAAACGATCATCAATATGTTGAGAGGGTCTATATGGTGCATACTCGGAACTAGGACGATTTGCAGGAGGGAAATAATCAGAACGATCGTTAACAGATCCTATATAATCAATAGGTCGGAATTGATAATCACCTCCATAAGATGTTTGACCATAATCTGATGGAATTGATTGCCAACTATTTGATGCCGGTCTAAATTTATCTCCCGGTCTTATAACATCGTACTTATCGATTCTATCACCACCATATCCAGTACTATCCCCACCTGGTCGATAATAACCATCATTACTATTAATTTCATGATGCGAATGTGATGAAAAATCAAAACGATGATAATCATCTGGTCGCCTGTCATAGTCTTGCTGTGAATGTGGTCTATATTTATCAATAGATGTATTTGGCCTGTAACGATCAGGTTCATTGCCACCATATCCACTGCTACCTGATGGCCCAATTGGATAATGTTCTACCGGATAATAAGGTTTTTCATAATCACTTGGTCGAAAATGTAATGGCGGACTACTAATTGGTTTCGATGGACCATTACTACAATCTTTACAACTTGGACGACAACTTGATGGTGCATTTCGATCTCTTTCATAATAATCATACTCTGAATGACGTAAAACATTTGGATCTCTTGATTGAAGATTTGAATATAAATCCATTTCAGCTAATGGTATTTCAATAAGTTCACAATCACCTTGTCCATGGCCAGATGGATCCAAACGATAATTGAATCCTTCACATTGAAAACGATTCTCATATTCACATTCTTTCATACACTCTTCAATACGTTCACAGGCAATTGTTTTTCGAACCCAGTGTGCAGCAACTCGTTTACCAGCCAAAACTCGCCGGAAGCATGCTTTTAAAGAAATAAAATTTATATAATTTATTTTTAATATGTATATCGATTTATAATCTAATCAGTATATAAAAAGAATTTTTTAATGGAAAACAAATATGAGCTTTTGAAACTAAAAGTTTAAATTAATTTAGTAAAAGTGTAATGCTGAGTGTTCAGTATACTATAACAACCTCATTTATTTAGTTAATTGAGCAACAACAGTAAAATTTGCTTATATAAGAGATTACTTTCTGTTTCAAAGCCAAATTTCCATTCTGATGGGCAAGAATTTTTGGCATTGTTATATGGATGGCTGATACTTATCCATATAACAATGAAATTACTGATTATCATCTATGGGAAAAGTAAAAAATGATTTATTTTAATTCAAAAATAGAATACATTTATTTAGTTTGAAATTTAAGTAAATATATTTCATTCCATAAATAAAGAATATTAAGCGTTTAAGAGTTTACATTAAAAAAAAAGTATTCCGAGCACAGACTTTTGTTCCAGCTCATCAATTGCATATGTTTAAAACGAAAAACATGTTGGCAATCATTTTTAAATTAGTGTAAGTGTTATATATAGTCCCTTTCTATTCCACGATTTTAGTATCAAATGATTTGATATTCCGGAATTTTAGTTCCGCAATATTTTGATTTCCAGGATTACATACACAACCTGATATTTTGAATTGTTAATTAATTATAAAATATACGTTTCATTGTTGGCAGAGTTATATATTTCTTGTGATAGATTCCCTAATATTTGAATTAAATAAATTGGATTGACAATTTGATATCTTAGCAAGGAACTGCGGGAAAAAGAGAAACCCTTGAAGAAGAATGCTCTCGATGAACTCGACCAGATTTCAAGAATCACTACCAGGATGATGCTGAATAGCACATAATCCTGCGAGCTCGACGAATACCTAGGGCAGATCTTTACACAACGGTGACGCTAAGAACCCTCGATGGTTTATGTGTGGCCTAAGACCGCCACTCTAATTAAATTTATAGTTTTAACTCTATTAATATATCAAAAAAAATATTTATCATCAAAATGTGTTAACTATACATAATATTTACACATAAAGTGAAACCAATTCATTAAAAATTGTTTTTTAATAAAATGAAAATAATTATGAATAATGTTATTAATACGAAAATATATAAATTAAAAATTATGTCATCATTGGTCCGAATGGTCACACTTCAATATAACGAGATAATTAGTTACTGTGTTGTATATAAAATTGTCAGCTATTAAAGTATGGATATAGAATGATTTTGATTTATTTTAACATTGGTCCAACGGTATTAGTCTAATAAAAAATTTTGAAAAATATGTTAATTATATTATATTAAATAAATTTTCTCACTTTGCAGTATCAATTTCTAATAATTAATGATGTTTCTAGCTCAATTTTGAATTGCTACCCCTTGACATAAACTTTTTTGATACCTTTTTAAAACCTACCATAAATTTGAAACTGAATATTTGAATCTAACATTATAAATTAACTTTATTTTCCCGGTAAATGTCTTGCTTGATGCTATTGTCTGCAAATTCCCTTTCGGCAACGAAAATTACATTTCCATTTTTTTATGTAAATAAACCAATGACTATGCTACCACCAGCTAATCTATTTCTGTGAATTTGAACTGTCTGCGACCTGCGAATTTGAATTTGAAATGGTTATAAATTCTTTTTTCTGAGAATTATTTTTTCTGGTAGGAAGATTCATTGTTGAATGTTGAGAGAATTTTTTTATATTTTTAATTGTAGAAATTTTTATAGGTATAAGTAAAAACTATTAATTATTTAATTTATTTCATTTATTACTTTGGGAAAAATATTTTTATTGTACATACAATAGTTAAAAAAGTTTCAAGAAGGTTTCTATAAATTTCGTTTCTTATATTTTTCTACGATTCACTAATTATCAGTCATTTGTCTGAATATTCTTTAAAAAATTTAAATTAATTGAATTCGTAGAAATATATTTTGTGTTATGCAGCGTTTTACAACACAAAACTGGCCGTGAACCGTAAAGTTTAGTCTTATTTGGAAAAATTAATAGAATTTTAGGTATTGATATAAAAACTATCATGCGATTAATTAATACCTTGTCTAAGAATTAGGTTTGATTATTTCTTCATGTATAGATTAGTTAAAACTATTTCCATCCTCAATTGTTTTCACAGGCGGTTGGGTCGCATTTCAACCAATAATAATATTTTCACCTCAATAATGACCCGATAAAATATTCGATTTCCAAATATATAAATTTCAGAGCGTAATACAGTATTTGTATTAGTGTACGTTTAAGAATTACATTTGATTATATCTTTGTGGTTGGATTCAATTTAAGAACACATTTTTCTAATATGATTTCTAATGACTAGAACTAAAACCCGTCCGCGGACCAGCAGTTGAGATACTCTGTTCCAAACTATTCATTAAAACTATATTTTAACAAGTTATAAAAATGGTTAGGTTGATATCATAACGTAACTGAATTCGAATTTCATCCCAAATATCCAAATTTCGACAATATTTTTCCATATTTATTATATTAAAATCGGTCGAGTGATTTTGAAAATGAAATTTGTACAGGTACACAGACACAATAATTAAAATTAAAATAAAATATACTAAAAATAGCATTACAAATAAAAATGGAATTTATATTAATTATTTAGTGGAACAGCTAGAAAACTTTATAATTTTAATCCCTGTATTACTTTAGAAGTAAAATAGAAAACTGTAATTGAATTATATCATCAAAAATTAGTTAAAATAATAGAAAATCAGCTATAATAATATTTGTACTTGAACTTGTATAATTAGTTATTATTTCACAGGAACTTTAAATTAAATTACCATGAGAGATTTTACAATTTTGATATTTTTTGGTATACAATTTAATAATTTTGTATATTAATAAATTTTAATATTATGATCAAAAATGAAGAATATATTAATTATTTAAATTTATGCTTACCATTCAGGCTCACCATAGGATACCGATCGTGATCATATTCATTTGGCCCTGCGGTTGCACCATAATTTCCTCCAGGATATGAAGGTTTAGCTAAATTAAAAATTTTTGTTAATTAAAGATTTTTTTAATTTTTTTGTGAAATATTTAAATTTTTAATTTTTAAAAACTACGATATAAAAAACAAACAAACCGGTGCTAATTACCATATGAGCTAACATATGAGGTTTTTGGAAATTTTATGATAAATTATTATTTTTGTTGTATTCACCTAAATTTGTTCGTACTCTCACTCTACTGATTAAATTTGAAAATTTATATTTCTAATATTGCTTCGGTTCTGATCAATGAAATGAAATAATGTTAGTACTGATAGCCTTTCCCCCGTCACTATAAATTATTTTCAGTAAAGTATGGACTATTTCTTTTCAAAATTCAAGAATAAAATCAATACCCTACAAAATACCAGTTAATAACTAATGAATTAGGTCACACAAAATATGGAAGTGTAGGCATCACTTCTAATTTTCCTCATATTAAATTGACTTTAAAATAGAATTAATGTTATAAACAAAATCTTCAAAATTCGTGCAATTATTGGTACGTTTATTAGTTATCAATCAAACAAAATCATTAATATTTGTGCACTCAGAAAATTACTGCACATTATTAACTTACTTGTCCATTTTGATTGATAATATTCATCTGGATTAAAATATGTTTCTATTCTTTTATCATTGTTGCTATTATTATAGTTACCTTCCGGTTTTATATTATGATTGCCCTGCTCCGGTCCTTTAGGATAATTGGTTGGTCTTTGCTGTGGTTTTTCATGCCTGTACCCATAATCAGATTGATCAGTTTGACCAGTATATCCTGGTTTAGTAAAACCAACTGCATTATCAGAATAACCAGGTTGATCTTGCGGTCTATTAGATCCATAACTGCCGGGTTGATCTTGGGGTCTATTAGATCCATAACTGCCGGGTTGATCTTGCGGTCTATTAGATCCATAACTGCCGGGTTGATCTTGGGGTCTAGTACTTCCGTAGCCGTTCGGTTGTTCTTGCGGTCTAGTAGTTCCACTCAAATATTCTGAACCTGGTTGATATTGAGGTTTATTATCTTGCGAAGGTCTACTATTTGGTAATCTGGTTGGCATAGTACTTGATAAATCTTGTGGTCTTGTTTGTCCATAACCAGGTGCAGTATCTTGTGGCTTTTGACCACCATAACCATATGGAGAAGTACGTGTAGTAGATGAATCATATCCATTCTCGTCAGGCCGCCTTTTATTGTCATAATCAACATCTGGTCTGGAACCATAATCTTTATCTACTGGCCTATTGGTTGCCATATAACCATTCCGATCATTATCTGAACCTGACGATGTCGGTTTATATATAGTACCAGGATATGTTTGTCCTGCACCATTATATGTTGATGGTCTATCTCTATCATTACTTGGTCTCATATTTGGAATTCTATTATTATCCGGAGTTCCATAACTAAAACCATTTCCATAACCTGAACCACCATAAATTGGATGTATTGTTGGTTTAGGCTGTTTTGTTACATCTGATGGTCTATATCGATCGTCAACAGTTGGTATATTTCCAGCATAAACACCAGGATAATTATTATTCAGATCATTTGGCATTGGATAATTTGGATCATATTGATTTGTATAAAGTGGATTTCCATAATTACCGGGAGTTTGGTTGTAAATGGTTGTCGGGCGTTCTGTTGACGGACGATTTCGATCTATTTCATTTACATTATAAATACCATTTGATGAAAATTGATTATTAGCAGGTGCTGTACTTGGAAATCTGGTATCAGTTGGAGTATATGATGGTCTTGGCGAATATTTATCATCCATTGTTGATGATGGTCCTATGGTTGATGGATATGGTGAAAATGTTTTTTGATTATTTGGTACATCATAACTTGATGTACTGACAGTGCCATATGGCGGTGGCGGAACACCATTATTTTGTGTGGGTTCATCATTAAATGATGTTGCACCATTATTCGATGGTTTTACTTTATTATTAGATGGCAAATCAAAACAATTTGTTTTTCTGGCATACAAATCAAAGTCAGGATCAAATATTGTACCAACTGGTTGAGCATTTGTTGGACTTATTTTTTCCATTGACAATTGACAAGTTCCATTTCGATTCGCATGAATTCTAAAAAAAAAAAATTTACAAATTATTATATAAATAATTTATAAGTAAAATGAATGAGCAGCAAAATTTCATATATACCCAAAAGCTAATGTTTGACATTTTTCACCTTCCTTTAAACATAATTCTTGGCAACGTGACAACTGATTCATATCATCCATTCGAAAAGCTTTTTCTAATGGTAACATTGCACCGAATGCGATTCGCTCGAAACAATCTGAAATTAAAAGTAATTTTAACAACTTATATGTTTCAATCAAAAATTATGCTCAACAAATATAATTTATGTATTGTATGACTAATAAAAGCTAAATGCATTGAATAATCACTTAAAAATAAAAACATCATTTTATTAGCAGGATGTTTACATTTATATTACATAATAATATAATATGTTTTACACAAAAGCATTGTTTCCATTAAACGGGCGAGCCTAATTATTGTATGCTAACATAAAAATTACATTGCAACATATTTTAGGCGTGTAATTAAATTAAAAAGATAAGTTTTTGGATGGGAATTTGTTAATTCCAAGACAAAATTGTTTTTCATTTTTTTTAAAAAAAACAATTGCTTTAAATTTTTACTTTTCAATCAAAGACTTTAAATTAATCATTTTCTTTAATTTTTAATATATGGTTACTGAAAGATTCTTGTGACAGATTTATATTTCTATCAAATTTTGGTTTAAAATTATTGAACTCTCTATTTGTCATATTGTCACCTTATTCAATACTTTTCGTATATGTTAAATTTTTAAGATTTTGTCAAATGAGATTTTAAGTTGAAGTGTGAATAACTTTTTTATTATACGACAGATTTCAATCAAACTTGTAGGAAAGAATAACAGATATTCCTTTTCTATAGTTTCATCTGGAAGATGTACATTTCTTAGTAAACTAAAGCCAAATTATTTCAGATTTTTTTTTTGTCGTAAGTTGACTTTCGTACAATTTTGTGTCATTGACATAAGACAAAATAATTGAATATACAACAAACATTTACACTATAGAAGAATTGTAAAATATAACAAAACTATTAAATTCATTAGTTATTTCGACTTAGGTTAGAATGGCGGCCTTAGGCCTAGAATTGACTACCGAGGGTCCTTAGCGTCACCGATAACATCCCTGGAAAAGATACGTTTTGGGTATTCGTCGAGTTGTTTGAAGGAATCTCGAAGGATTCCATATACTAATCTAGAAATTCAGAATCATCCCTATAAAGATTCTTGAAATCTCTTCCGTTTACAGACGACGTCTTGCCTAAAAACGTACTTTCTAATGTTATCTTCTAATATTATTTTTGATCTTCTTCGGCAAGAACTTTGATTTTAAATGAACATTTTTAGGTTCTGGAAGAGTGTTTGGACTCAGGACCAAACGTTTCTTTTTAATATTTTAACTTTTGTAGTAAACCTGCTAATTTTAGAAGATCTATAACTAATTTAGTATAAATGCGTCTCAATATCTCAGGTAATATGAAAAATTTGATGACGGAAAAGAAATAAAAACCCTAAATATTAAGCTTCTCGAAAACTCAGAAAAGTGGATATACGACAAGTAATTGAATCAATCAATTTCGATTTGTAAATTCAGAATTTTATTAAAATATTATTTTTACAAATAATATTTTCGTATTGTCAATTATTTCTCAATCGTATCCAGAGATATCAATATTAAAATCGTCACTTAAATTGTGATAATGCACAATTTTTTGTTTGTTTAAATTAAAACAATTGAAAATATAATTAAATTATTTATTTTGTAAAATAAAACTTTATGTATAATACATATGTACATAAAACGTAATGCTTCTTCTATCTATATTAAAGCCATACATCGAAATACCGAATTGCGAATTTATTATATAATTTTCCGATTTCGTTAACTCAAATTATGTTAAATTTGGAGTAAAAGAGAATTAATTTATGCTTTATTTTCCGTGATATGTGGATTCGTGTAGCCCTACTTCTATTACCATATTAGAGCATTTATATGGCATTGAAAAATAGGAAATTCATTATAAATTCCCCTTGAAATGATAGAATATTTTATATTTGTATATTAATGAAAATTTTAATTTGGTTATGCTTTTTAACGTTAACATATGAACAAAAACGATTCATTCAGTTAACCACCCTGTGCAAAAACATTAAAATCAGTGATAAAAAAATATGTTACAGGTAAATGAATAATTTAAGAAAAAAAAGTATTTGACAATAATTGTGTATACAGCAAACAGGCACCATTTTAAATTGAAATGTTTAACCGAAAATTCAAATAATATTTTAGGATAAATTAACAAATTTATATAGGATATTTTAAGTATTCCGGCGTATAAACATATGTTTAGAGGGTACGAAGACAAACGCGTGACAACTGAACAATTTTTGTGTAATTTTTCCTGTTTCATGAACACTTTTTGTGTAATTTTTCCTGTTTCATGATAAACTTGTAAAGGAAACGCTCTGGATCTTGCTATATGAACGAAGGTGTTCTAATTTGAAATCCAATTCTAAAATTTCTGTATAAAATGAGTTGTAACGTGAAGGATACTGGTCTAAGTGCATGAAACCCCACCGGTTCCCATCTTCAATCGAATCCAATCCAAGTATTCCTTATACTCTCTCTTCTATAGAATAAAGTGTTCAATAAATTACTAAATAAAAATCCAAATTAGCATAAAGAAAGTTTGTAAAGGAATTTTGGGAATATATTAAAATACTGGAACTATTAAAATATTGGTATTATTGCAAGTATGGAATCAATTTTAAAGATCAATTTTCTCTTACCAAATTCGAGATATAATTTAACTGTTAACTGAAATTTTACTAATATATCTTTTTAATTAAACTACAAATTTGTAAATAAACAAATTGTTTTTTTTTAGATGATAATGTAATTGTATGTATAATAAAAATATTTATTAGTTTCATTACAAAATGACATCCAAAAAAACATAATAATCATCTACTCTACGGTATTATTATCAATTCCGATGAAGAAAATTATATTACGATATATTTTGTTGATGTTGATGACGTGTGTTTCTAACACGAAATTACAAACATCAGCAAATAAAGTCAATGGCATTGAGATATTGTTATGATTTTATGTTATTTTTGTTGTTGTTGTTGTTGTAATTTTACAGATTTGTATCTGGTTAAATAAAATAATATTTATTTCAATTTTTTTTTTTTTTTTTCGGTTGACAGACAAAATTCCTAAATTTAAACTGAAAATTCTATGAAATATTTTGTATGTACATACATTTTTGATATGCATCAAAGATTTTTTGCATAATTTTACAATTAATATGTTTAAATCTGAAATTTGTAATTTTTCGCTGTTCTAATTGTACGAGACCTAACATTTATCAATTGGGTAGTCTGGTATCATCATACGCATTTAAAAATTGAAAAATTATCTCTATTTAATCGGTGAGCAGAGTTATTTCCTGTCGAATGTCAACTGTTGTAAATGCGAACCTCTGTTATACTGTTAAGTGTATGCTTTACAAAATTTTTGGTAAAGGTTCATAGCAATTTATATATTCCTGTTTGAAACATGGGACAAGAATGGAGGCGGCCACTTAGACTTTTCCGGTCCATTATACCACCCCTCACGTAGCATTCAGATGAGACTGGTTGAAATGTTTTTCTGACAGATCAAAGCCTCATCTCTAACGTCAACTTTTAATTTAGCTCCGTTCGTTCTCCAGTCAGCAGCTGGTGCTTACAATCGGTTCACTGACACTGCGTTCTTTTAGATATTACTGAACTTCTGTTACACTTTCCCCAAACCGGTTAGATAACGTGGCTTTATTTAAAATGGATTATAATTAGTTGGTTTTGTTGGTTTTGTCAGTTTGGTCGGATATGGTAAGCAAGATATTCAAAATGTGCGGGTATAAGATTTATTTTATTATTAAACGATTTTCATGTCGCTTAGTGCTTATTTAATTAGTTTAGAACTCGTCCGTTATGAATGGGAATAAATGTAACATTAAAAGTTTAGATATATCGAATAATATAAAATTATATGACATCAACTCTTCTGCTATATTTAAAGGTGTCAAGTTCAAATTTTTATAATATATTGAACAATTATTTTGCCACTTTCTGTTATAAAAAAAAAAACACTAATTAAATTGTCCAAATGAAAAATTCAATGATAAAATAAAATATATTATCAAAAAATTTTACAAACCAAACGTTGAGTAACGGTAATGGTGGTTTTAAGAACTTTGGTGATTAGAATAGAATTTTCATTTATTTCCTATACAACGTAAATTTTAAAAAACGTCAAAATAAATTTATAAAGGAAACATAATTTTTGTATAAAATTATGTAATTAATGTTTAAACATCTGATAATGAAGGCCGCCTCCTAGTGTTGCCCCCTAGGTTACGCTAAATGGCCTTCACAAAAGACGAATGAGCACAGTAGAAAGAAAAGGATTAAAACGAGCCAATGCAAGCAAAGGCATTCCAACAAAGAAACGAATGCAGAACGAAGAACATCTATTAACTTGTGCGGGATTGGAAGTAGCTACGCTATTTAACAACATACTTGTACTGGTTAGCTCGAGGAAAAATGGTTTAGGCCAAATTCCTGTTATTTATTTGAAAACAACAACATCTGATAATTTATTTGTGGACTATTTGAGTAAAGGACAATATTTTAAGTAGAATTATGATTTGTGAGATGATACATTATCTCAATAACATCAATATTCAATTAAATAATTGTATACAAACTTGTTTCTCCCGAGATAATGTATATTTGGATAATTCTTTTAAAATATTTTATTGTAAACATCACGTGGGATCATAATTAAGTAACTCGTCTAAATTAATATTTCGCGGTTTTTTGTCATTAGTTTTTTGGGAACATAAATTTGTTATTTATGTAAAAAAGTAAAGCAATTTTAATTAAAAATTAGTATAAAAAAAATACTAAAATTTGCTTTTGATGCTGACAGTTGTAATAATATAAAAATATTAATTACAGCATACCAAAATATTTAAATATATAATGCCTTAGTGTTTAAATAACCCTCGATAATATTGTAGTCGATTTACATTTTACAAAACTTTCAAAAGCCACATGAAGACCATAATATCCAAAATATCCACTATCTCGGGAGAAACACTAAAATTTTACAATCATTGATATGAAAATAATAAATTGTGTAATGAAATATAAAAACAAAAATTAAATGTTAATTACTTAAATCGAAAAAGTATCAAAAAAAATTAACTTACCATTTCGTATAGAAACTAATTGATTATCAACTGTTAATGTTTTAATATTTTTACTAAAACTTAATGTCACAATTAAAACAATTAATAAATTTAAAATTTTTAAAAATTTCATTTTAATTTTATTAGTTTTTTTATTTTATTTTATAAAAATTTGATTATCAAAATAAATTATTTTAACTTAACTAAAATATTTTCAATATTTTTCATTTATTAAAACATTTCACTATTTTATAATTATTCTAAATATTTTTTTTTACTATATTATTAATATTAAAAATCTGGTGGCAGTTTATTTTTTAATTATACAAAACTTAATTTTTCTTAAACTTAAATCTGTAATTTTCCACTTTTTATATTATATTTTATTAATAAATAAACACTGGCATCTAAAAAATTAATTTGATAGTATAATTTAAGGTCCCAAACGTTGGTTCAGATTCAGATTAGCTTATCAGTTTAAGAGTTTATAGGACTCTATGATAATCGTTGGTATTTCGTTTTAATATCAATATATTTTTAAAGTTTTAGCAATTTAAAAAGCAAAAGAAACCTAAATAAATTACACATAAATAGGTAATCAATTTGGCATCAAATGTCAAAATGTCCTGAAAATTATTTCCTTTGCAATTTATTGGAAATATCGACTACTTTTTAGTAATTTTTAGCAGTGTTCCCTGCATTTTTCATACTCGGAATTTTGACATTGTAACTTAATATGATAATCTTGTCTAATCTGAAGCAGCGTATGTCCTGCTTTAATCAGTTATAGAAATTTATATAATTGATTAAAGAATTTTCCTGTAACTCGAATGATAGTAACTTTAATTAATTTTATCTCTTTGGGTCAAATTTTTCGTTTTTAGTAAGTTAATTATTTATTAATCAATGTCGAAGATGGATAAATAATTATGATTAGCTTTTGGTTAATTTCTAAATTTTATGCAACAATCTTTTCTTTTCTTGAAAGATTTTTTAATTCGTGTTTTCTTTTCAGATTTTCGCTATTTCACATAAAAAAAGTATCTCATAAAAATCTATTCTTTGACGATTTTGTATTATACTTTCTAAATCATTTTTCTTAGTATAGTAAATTAAGCAAAAAAACAATACTAAAAATTATTTAGGTTTTTAGGTTTTGCCGATTATTACCATAATGATTAATAATTTGTTTATGTTTTTAAAAAATATCAAGAAGCTAAATTTAATTAGCCTATATTTTTTTTTAGAATTATTATATCATGGATAGATCATTAAAAATTATAAATATTACGAGGATTTATGAAATAACTACAAGGTGATGTGATCGATAAAATGAATTGAGCAAAAATTGTTGAATTATGAATTAGAGTGTCGACTTTTATGCCTAAGCTATTTAATTAATTGATATATGAGAAAATTATGTGACAATGTATGAGAATGAGTTTATGAATTTATGAAATTATTCAGTAATTCATTTTTGAAATGATGTTTCTAAAAGTATGAATATGAACATATTCCCTATAATTCATTTTACTTAAATTATGGTATTATTTTCGATTTTTCCGTCCGGATTTCATATTATGCTAATCAAATTGTACGTGAAAAAAAAACCATTTTTCTTTTGCTTACACTACCCGAATTCATCATTCCGTAATTCAAGACCCCCAAAATGTCCTAGTAATCGTTATTTGATTAAGGCTTAATTTCGTAATCTACTTAATGCCTGTAAGTATTCCCTATCAAAATTTACAATTTATATAAAATAGATTCTTGTTATTTTCAAAGATCTAAAAATTTGTACACATTCCTGAAATGATAACATGATTCTTTTTACGAAGCACTATTCTAACATACTCCGAATTTTGGGTCACCCCTAGCTGATCACATTTATTTATTTTTTATTTCGCAAAAATGATCAGAATGGACAAAAAAAAAAAATTTAAAGTGAAATCTAGACATATTCATTTTGTATACTTAATGTACAGATTTTTTTGTTTTAAAATTAATTAAATGTTTAAAGAATTCTAAAAGAAAAGATGATAAATTATTTTAAATCATTAAAAACTATCTAAAAGATTGTCTATGTATAGTTTCTTTTATTTTTATATAAAACTGGTTCTATAGCCAAAGTTTTTAATTGATATTTTATTATACTCTTAATTATGTACATCTATCAGACAATAAATGACAAACCTTAAGAATAAGATACTTATTTCGAATGATTTACAAGATTTATATTTTGTACATTTTTCTTAATTTCATCTTCTTTAATTATATATATACAAAAATTTAATGAATTTAAATAAATATATAAAGTTTTATTATTATTTTTGATATTAGACATAATGTAAACTTTAAATAATTTTAATGGAATTAAAAATTAATCTATTATTAACCAAAACAACTAATAAAACTAACAGATTTATATTATCTGTCCAAAATAATTGAAATAATAAAAACAACTTAAATTTATGCTAAACAAATAATTATCTAAAATAATTAATTTCTCTATGAATTTTAATCGCGCCTCTGGTACTATAATTATAATTAAATTTTGAACTAAATTTTCGATTATTCAAAATAGTTCACATAAATCTTATAATTAACTAAACAATTGTTTAAAATGTAAATTCAAAATTTAAGAAAATTTCTCATAATGTCGCAGAGTACAAATCATGTTGTAATTATGTAAATTATGCGATGTTATAAATTTAAACGTAATCATTTAAAATCTAGCCTTCAATAATTAAAGGTACACTGTATAATTAAAAGAATCTCTTAAATATTAAATATTTATATATTGTCCAATTAATAATTTTACACTTTAATTATACATATTTCAAAATTTATCCGAAAAAAATATTATCCAAAGTTATCCGAAAAATTTATCCGTTTTATCCGATAAATTTATCCGTTTTATCCGATAAATATTGATTTATATAAAATTGTAATTAAGTGTTTTTTTTTTTTAAATAAATATATATAATTGTATGAAAAAACACAATTTAGAACACTTTTTAGTATTAACTTTACACTAGAATTCATTGCGTATTCAAAAAATTGACAAATATTTTTTTTTATTATTTTACATAACTACAAATTTTTGTTCTATATATTATAATTTAATTGAGATACATGATTAAATCACATCCGAACTATATAGTAAATAAATATAAATTTGATTTATTACATAAATAGTAGTTACATATATAAAAACTAAATTTTAATATACCATTTAAATTATTCAAAATAATTACTATAATATTTTACATATGAGAATTAAATTTTAGTAATAATTTTGATATAGAACATTAAAAAATATTCTCTCTCATGCGATAGCAGAATATAAATGACACTATAAAAAAAATTATTCCTTTGCCAGAAAGGTAATCCGAACGCGTTCAGTTAACAATTGAGACTGACGACTGATCAGAATGGTTTTTACCAAACCAAAACTTTTTATTTATTTGCTTTTGTTGGTGCTGTTTTTTACAATAACAACAACAACAACAAAAAAGATTTTTGTATCTTTTGTCGTTTTTATGCTTTTATATGAATTGTTCACAACAGGCGCGCAAAATACCTATAATTTTTTTTATTTTTTAGTTTTTTATGGTACCATCCGATCGTATACAAAAGTAATATAAAAATTATAGAATGAAAAGTAGAAATTGATTATGGATTTTAAACTTATTTCAATTTTAATTAATTGTTTATTTATTATGTATTTAGTTTTAATTATGAAATAGTTAAATTTTGAATTTACTTAAAATATGTGATTAAGTTTTAAAGTATATTTAATGCTCCAGAAAGAAAGGGTGCATTAGGCTTATAATAAATTTAATCTATAAATGCTATAGATTAATTTAGTAGTTTTTAAGGATAGGCCATTAGTGAAATCATTATTTATATAATTTTAAGATTTATATACAAAATGCTTAATTATTTAAAGTTTTTAGCTTCTTTATAACTTTTTTTTTAATCTTAAAGTACACAATAATGACTTCATATTATAACCAATTCGATGAAAATCTATTTCGAAACTCAATTTTCATTATGAATAGTTAAAAAACCATTACCCTTGATCTTTGTGAGCTAAATTTGCTTTGACGAACGGCCTAATTTAAACTGTAGTTGACATTTTTGTTAGAGATACATTAAAAGATACATAAAAACAATATTATTGCACATTGCGGAATTGGAGTCGTCAGGGTATGGATAAATGTATGTGAATTATTGTGACTGTTGAGAATTAAATATTGGTTTGACGTACGCCTCATTTGGTGGAACACTATGGAAAATGTATTTTAATATGTTAAAAAGTTAAAACAGTCACAGAAAAAATGTTGCGACAAAATCTTCTAATTTTGTCATCAGAAGTAAACTGATCTATTGGCTTTATTAAACTGTCACAGATTCCCGACGTAATTAATTAAAATCTATTCGTTTTTTAAATGTAAGCAGTTTTTATCGCTAAATTGGAATATCCACAACAAAACCAATTACAAGCCTAAATTAACTTTATTTCAACGAAACATTACATTTTACTACATATGGTTCAAAAGTTAAAACAAATAGTGACTTCTGTCCCCACCGTGTATAGAAAATTAAATTTTTATAAATTAAAATCTTCAATCAATTTAATAGTTTAAAATTCTTCAAAAACTAAATTGTCATAACTTATTTTTAAGATTCTACAAATAAAAAATTAGATATTAGAAATTAGTTAATTTCATTTCAATTGGAATTTTTAACTTTTTAACTATTCTTTCTTTAAATTTCACTTGTCGATTCATCATAAATATTATAAATTTTTTGTTTATTAAAAATTTGTTTAGCCAACTGAACAGGAAAATTACTGAGGTTTGTTTGGTTCAAAGCTCTGTCTAATAGCAAAACGTATAAATGTAAGAATAAAATAATGAACTTCGAGTATATTCTAAGAATATTTTACACTATTTTATAGAAACTATAAAAAAGATTATAATTTGAATATTAAATTGAAAAGAATTAATTCTTAATTGCTTATTTTTTTGTTGTATAAATATTATGAACATTTCAGATATAACCATAATGGATAAAGCTATTAAGAACTATAAAATTTTAACATTTAGCTCTAATTGGTGACAAATTGTTATATTTGCTTTAACTGAAATATTAAGATGTAAATAATAAATTTTTTGCTCTGTTGATTTGAAAATACATTTAAACGCCACGCCGCCATTAATTATTTATAAACATATAATTAATATTTGATTCAAAAAATGTTTAGATTAACCTGACAATATTACAAGTCGAAGTTACGAAGATAATATTGGAAATAATTGCATTTTCTTAAATACCAAAGTTGTTAAATTAATGCAAATAGTTTTTTACAAATAATGTTTACTGAAAAGTCATAAGTACAAAATATCTTGTATTACTACAGTGATGCATTAAAAGTAATGTAATACTTAACTGCATTTCAATAATTCTCAAAATATTGTAGTTACTTTGAAATAGTTTTAGAAAAATTACTCTGTACTTCAATGAAGTACTTCGAAGTACTAATACAATATTTAGTAATTCAATGCAGTACTTCTAATTAGTTTTACAATTAGATAGTTCAAACGGTTATAAAAAAGAATATAATTTAGTTGAAGTGAAGTGCTTGTTATTATAAAATATTTAGTTTATATTTTTTATGATGAGCACCCGCACAGATTAGGTTACTGAAGTGGAGAATAATAATATAAATAATATTCGAAAAATATTTAAAAGTACTTACAAATTTTTGAAAATTACTGGAAGTAATGCATTACATTTAATAAAGTTAAAATAATGCATTACTGCAGTATGACTAGGAATTTTTTACTTAAAACTTTTCAGTATCACAATGCAGTACTGCATTGAAGTACATAATTCAAATAAAGTAATTCAAATAAAGTTACTGGAATAAAGATATTGATACACATTACCAAAATAATGCATTATTTAACAACTTTTTGATACTATACTCGTAAAATAATATCAATAACCATAAAAACGACAAAAAGAATTTCAAAATCTGGAAACTTTGAATTATAACGGACGGACCAGATAAACTGATGATTTTTTGATTTAATATTATTATCCTAAGGGCTATGATCTTTTATTTTATATATATATAGAAGTCAGTGACCTGTTCTTTTCTTTGCTTTCAAGTGCTAAAAAAAAACTTCACGTGGAATAAATTAGTTTCAGTTCATGCGAACATGGTTCCACTACCATGTAAAGTTTGTAAATAAATAAATTATTCGCCAAATTATTATTAATTTTTTTCTTTTTTGTTATTAACTTGAGTAAATCAAAATTTTTACTTTTTATATATTTCTTTTTAATATACTAAAATCTTTCATTATTATTTTTAACAACTTCCTATACGATAAACAACTCCATGAAAAATGGCTATATATAATTTATTTGTGTCTGGTGAGTTTTAGCATATCTACAGAAATAAAATTGTAAAAATCAGACAAAAAGAAATATTTAAGAATTTTGAATAATGATGTGTAAAAGTTTAAATATATAGTGCCAGTCATATAATCGTGGTAGTAATTTTCACGCTTAATGGACACAAAATTTCTTTAACATTCGCATTATAAATTATTATTTGGAAAGAATTTAAAATAAAATATTTTTTTTATATTAAGAATATATCAATAAAGAGAATTTGTTATCGTTTCCACTGCTAAAAAAAGAATGTTGTAGGGTAAAGCACCCAGTCTCATACCTTTTAACGTTAACTGTCAATAAAAACATCTACAAAACTCTTACCAAAAAAAAGGTAATTAAAGCAACTGTTTTGACAATCTCTTATATGTTGAGGAAAATATTAATTAAAAGAATTTTAATTTTTTTACTCTTAAATTATTTTAAAATTAATAACAAGTTAAAAAGTCAATTTCACCAGTACCCAGACAATCTTTAGACCTGTACCTGTAGTCAGACTACATATTTAATACAATTTATTTAATTAAAATTGAGGCTGAATATTGGAATCTGAGTCAAATTTAGGTAGAGGTACTCTTATTCAGCCCTCCTTGTGATTACAATATTATATAAACAATAATTCGACTATAAATTTAATAAAAAATTAGTAAAACTCGAGTTAACATTAAAAAACTTATAAGATAAACTAACCAATTAATTTCAATCGAATACTAAAAAACACTTTCAAAGTTGCCACTAATTTTGTTTTAGATAAATACTTAAAACATCCTAACTTTGAGAGGTATTAGAAAAAATTTAGTAGATTTTAGAATCATCGTGTTAGGAATTTACTGATAAGTAAACGGATATAGAAGCTAGAATGGATTTCATTACACATGTTGAGACCAAATTTTTTTAAAAAAACGAAAAAATAAACTACTTTTTTAATGGTTTTTATTTGTATGTGGCTGGGAACCGATGGAGGCTGGAATTTGGAAGCTTTAGCCTATATCTATATAGTAAATTTCCAGGATTATGAAAAATTTCATTTATAAATTCAATTTTTAAAAATTGGGTCACCATTAAATGACCAGATAATAACATTAAGTACTACAACGATATAACAGCAATGTATAAATATAATTTTATTAAAGGAAGATCACCTGCAAAACTTATTTACCTGTGATAATTTTGGTTAAATGATTGTATGCAGAAACGGATAAAATAATACTAAGTTTAGTAAAGCTTTCGAAAAATTAGACCATCCAACCAGCATCCATTAGGCATTCTAAATTAAATCTTAAAACGTTATCGGATGGTAAATAATGTTCTGTCAAGAAATATTAATTTTACATGGATATTGTACCTTTACTGTTCATATCATTTATCAATGACTAATCAGCAAATTTTGATATACAAAATTGTATAAAGAATTTTTATGTTCTTAAGATATTTATAAAAATTATAAATTTATTTCGAATTGTAAAGTACGAATTATATTTATAATGTACGGTGGGTGGATGATGTAGGTGAAAATTGAGAAAAGTAAAAATTATAAGTTCTTATATTGAAATTGAGTTAGAATTGATTATGTCATCAACTTACTAGAGACTATAGACTATAACTAAAATCGATGATCTGGAATTCTTATTGGACAATTTATATTAAATATTACATAAATGAAAGAATTCAATTTACAGGACGAATGATGTAAAATATGCGAAATGGCTTCAGATACTGCTAAGTCTAATTCAGGACGAAATTAAAAGTTCAAAGATAATCAAGGGAGAGCAAATAAATAGTTTTGACTTTGACGAAACATCTAATAGATTTCTAAGATTTAAGTCAAAATTCATACACAACCAGAACTAATTATTTATTTGCGTTTTGGATTAAATCTTTAGAAGAGAAATAATCATTGAATTTGTTGCTGAATTGAAACTTTTTGTAGATTGATTATATAAAAGGTCAGTTTATAAAATCACAATGCTCTCCTAGAGAATCCAACAATTTGGAATTAAAACAAATTGATTACAATAGAAAAAGTTAAACTGCTGAGATTCCTTCAAACCATATAAATTACATCTACCCTGTCGAAAATAGCACTGGTAAACTGGTTTTATTGTATTTTAACATAATTTACTATTATCTATTATATGACAAACTTTGTAAACATAAATTAACATTTTACTAACACTTCTTTTTAACACAAGAAAATCTTTTATAAGTTTCCCAATTTCCTTTTCATATTATATTTCAATTGCAAGAAAAAAGGTGTAATTTTTAGTTTAATTCGAAAAGTATAAATGAAAAGTGCTCATGAAAAGTATAAATTTAAAGAATTCTGTCAATGTTAAAGTTAATAATAAAGTTTGTAATGTCTTTAATATACTAACAATTTATTCTTTGTTTTCCAATTGCTCAAATGTGTAAATAAATGCCAGACAAAAAGAATATACAAAAATTTAGGATGTTTTTTATGTATAAAGTTTAATGGTGCCATCATCATCGTGGGGAAATTTTCACGCTTTATGGATACCAAATTTTTTTTCAGTATGTTATTATTTTAAATTAATTAAAATTTAAAATGTAACTTTTTAATATTAACTACTTGTAATAGATTAAAATCTTTTAGAGTGAATATTTTTTTTGGAGAAACAATTTTAACAATAATATTTTTTTAGTGTTTATTATCAATCATTCAATTCGTTAATTACCTTCTATTGGTAAAAAAAGATTAAGGAAAATTTAGATTTATACCTAATTGCTGTCTAATAATCGTATTTAATAATATTAGGATTACATCATTCAGGATAAATGATTTCATTTTATTTAACAATTTAATCAATTTACGCTGTAATTTGCGATGTACCCGGAAATTGAGAATCGCTTTTAGTTTCATATTAATTAGTGTTGTTTTGTCCAATATGACACAGCAATTACTTCAACATAAAATATTATTATAATTACTTGTAATTACTTGATATTATTATAATTACATGTGGCATCTTTTTGAACTATGATATACAAATACAAACTGCCTCGAATATAGATTTAAATTATATATTATTGTTATTATTTAAAATAAAACGATATTAAAAGGTCCCATTGCCACTTATTGCATCCAATTATGATAAAATCCTTACAATCTTTCAAACAATCAGGAATTTCCATTAATTTTGTATTTGTAAATCACATTTTCAGTATGAATTGAGTTAAGTTTGGGTTACATATAGTATCGATCGGTTTCAGTTTCAATTCGTTCAGTAAAATTCAAATTTGATGTCTTCATATGTTTGGTATCGAAAATCAATTGAATGGACACAAAGGTCGAATCGAATCGAAAGAGTTTGGATTGATTGGAATTTTGCGAATCCAAACTGAAGAAAATGTCAAGAGAAATGAAATTTAACAGTTTCAAAAAATAATAACATGTGATTTTATCGGTTACAATCGATAACTATGTGCTGGTGCTCAGTCTACTTAACCAGTCATATCGAATCGAATCGAAACTGAACTGAACTGATAGAAACTATGTATAGAATTATAGGATTTCTGCGTTGTGAATGTTCGCGTTGAGTGAAATTTCTTCGTAACTTGCGTTGAGAGAGAGTTTATATAATTTATTTACTGGGCTATTAAAATGTTTGTTTTACAAATTGTTTGCGAGTAATTGCAAAAAATAATTAAAGCATAAAAACCCCACCGGTTAACAAAATAAAATGGAGTATAATCGAGATGCCAAATGGAAAACCTATGCTCCCAAATAAACTTTACAACTTAACGTACTCGAACACCACTTAAGCTTAAGGATTATACAATGCACAGATCATCGAGACATTTTAATATTTATCATAGCAGGATTAAAAGTAAACACCATTTAGAGATAAACCTTACCTTTTTGCTTTTTCATATTAATAAGTTTTGAATATTTAATTTAAAATATTTTTTTTTTAATTCAAAATATTTATTATAATGAAAACGTTTATATTTACATTAAATTTTCATATTTTTTATTCTTTCGGGGCTTTTTTTATTTATTGTATCGTATTTTTTAAATTACTATACAATTTTAACAGAATTTTACTTCGATAGTTTAAAATAATTCGTCTTTTCAAAAATAACAAATATATTTATAGTATAATGTGATCACAAAGATTTAAATTGAATGTAATCAAGAGTGTTTTTTTTTTGACTGATTTGGTTGCCAAAGTATTTTATTTAATTTTTGGAATTGAGATTGCATTTAAATTGAATAATTTCATGAAATTGCATATTTTTAGGTGAAAAATATATAATATACAGATAACAAACAATGAATTCAAAAATTTTATAAGTAAAACAAGCACATATTTTATATTTGAGTAATTATAATTACATAATTACAAATAGCGACGGAGACCATACAAATTGTACGATGATTCAATGAAGTAAAATCAATTTACACAACACAGTCCTAGAGAACAAATCTATTTCATATTTTTTGCTATTATTTATATCAGACTTATGGTTGCCAGATGCCCGGTTTTGCAGACTAAATGACGGGATTCACATTCAACCGAAATTATAAAAATTTCCAAAATTACACTATAAAACAGATTGTACTAATTGTGAAAATTTAATTTTGATTGTTTCGAATATTTCGAAGTAGTACATCACATTTACATCAGTTTAGAAACTGTTTTTTGTTGTACAAATTTTTATCTATAAAAATGTAAAATTCAAAATCTTATTTTTTATCAATTAAAACGGTTTTAATTTAAAGTTAAAATTTAATTTAATAATGGATGGGTTCATAGAATCTAATTGCGTTTCAAAACTTGAACTCTATCAAAATGAAGTTTTGCCAATTAAATTTTCTTGCAAAATTCGATAGTATAAAATCAGTAAACAACACGAAAATCGAAAAATACTTAGTGCCGGCCGGCAAAGACAATTGCTATGTAATTGTCTCTGGTTCCGGTCAAAGGACTGGGAAAACTATTAAGACTTTCCAATTTTAATTTGTTGGATGTTTGTGTTCATTTCTTAGTTGTATTTTGGGGAAATGCTGAACAACATTAAACAAAACTCCGGAATTATTATTCATTAATATTTAAAATTTTATCAAAATTATTGTATACAAAATCTATTATTGTTTTTCAAGCTATTTGCATTGCGACTTGTGCAGTTGTTCTGAATCACTAAGTATATTAATTTATATTTGGAAATTAACTACATTAATTTGTTTTTCATTTTTCCTCCACCAAAAATTCAAAACCAAATGAAAAACAAAATGATGTACATAATTTCCAAATATAAATTAATTTAATATGCTTAATGATTCACACCAAGTGTACAAATAAATCACAGTGCATAGCTACTAAATAAAATTATGATTTTTCAATGTATTGGCCGGCGTTGCCAACCTGCAATATTTTACTTGTGTTGAACCATTTGCAAAACTAAAATCATTTTTTTGCATTTAGTTTGGTATATACAAAATAAACAGCTATTCGTAATATGTTAACTGTATTTGCAAATTACGGAGTAGTTCGAATAACTAACTTGTGGTTTACATTACACTAGACTTTTTCTTGGACAGAACATATGTTCTGTCTACGAAATGTCAAGTTTAAACCAGACAGAACTTCTGTCGCGACAGAAATATCATGATTTTTCTCTAGACAACTTTTTAGATTTTTTTTGACATTTTTTGTTAATTTGCAAATGGCGATATTTAATAGAAATGTAAGATTTGCTCCTGAAATTTAAAATTTAGTTTGCGGTGATTATTTAAATTAGTTTACTACTAAATAAATAAAAGATATATATTATATATATTGTTCACCTGGTGCGAAGTGGAGTGCACTGTATTTGTAAATCCATCACGTGAACACCGAAAAATGTAGTATGGAGCGGATTATCAACTCCGCTCAAAATGTGAGGAGTGATGTGTAGTGGATTTGCAAATCCGTACCACGTGAACACTACTAGCGTAGTGGAGTAGAGTGGATTTTGACATTTGTTTTATTGTTTCAAATTGAAATTGCAAAAGAATAGCACAAAAACGATTTTTGAATTAAAAAATACTTCACAAAAACGATTTTTTAATTAATTTAAGCAATTACAGAAAAAAAGGATATGTCAAAAAATAGTTCAACATGTCTTCACTAGATGTGTTGTGGTAGATTTACTACGATCCACACCCAGATGAACACTCATACTACGACCGGTTTTACAAATCCAGTTCACTCCACTCCGCACCACGTGAACAAGATAATAGATGTGTGAGCAACTATATTATTCAAAATATTTTTATTTTAATATTTTTATAGCTAATTGCTTTCTTGTTGACTACATGATTAAAAATGAAATGTTAGACAGACATGTCTGACATCAAATAGCCAGTGTGTTTTTTTTTTTTACCTGTCAAAAAAATCTTTCAGACAGAAAAGTCTAACATTTCTATCAGACTTTATGTCTAGAGTGTAATCACAACGATAGATACAAAATATCGATATTTATTTTAAAAAGGGAACATCTCTATTTGTGATCTAGTAGTTTCCTAAATTTGGAGTCAGTACTCAGTACCTACAGTTAATTCGTGCGTTCATAGGTATTCATTTTAGATTCAATTTTTATTTATAATTTATCTACTTATTTTTTATGATCTAGTTAGTATAGATCTAGCCTAGCTAGAAGATCTAGTGATGTGATATTTGGCTGTTATTTCAGTAGTTGTCTTATTTTTATATACAAAATGAATTTAATATGTAATAAATATATATTAATTAATAAAATTAGTGTAATATTAATTTAATAATTGTTTTAAATATAAACTTTATAACCACTACACCAAGCCAAAAACAAAATGTACAAGATTTTTAGGTTAAAAAAAAAGTTTTTATGCCGAAAATAGTGAGAATTATTCCGGATACTTTTAATAGTTTTTTAATAAATTTAAATACGTATAGTTTAAAAGGCTTTTAAAAATTTAAAGTTTAATAATATAAAATACGAATTTAATAGGATTAGTAATTAAAATCAATTTAAAATCATAAATTTGCTAGCTATACCTACAAATTATATAAATTTCAAAATAATTATAATATTTAACCAAAGTAACATAAAATATTTCATTTCTGTTACTAAATAATATAAATTAATTCATTTTCATATCACAAATTTTGTAATATTTTATGTTTGATATTTAAACTTTTAATTTTACTTTATTTATATTATAATATCAATAATTTATAATATTTATTAAATTAAATACAGTTTAAATAAATTAAATAATAATATAATTCAAATATAATATTCATTTACATACATTTTTACGCATACCGCATACGTTAACGTTACGCATAAAATATAAAAGTATGTATAGTGAAGAGTTTTTATGATTTCTTATATTTCCAACCGCTGAGTTACTCTCAACATTCACAACGGCAATGCGCTTCAACGCATCATTTACAACGTCGTTATAGTGTGTTCTTGCGTTCATGACATAAAACAGTTGATTTTTACGCAGTTTTTTGTTATAATATTAAAAACATTGTAAATAATTATTTAGCAGTTTCTAAATATTCCAGAAATTTCTTTCCATATCTCAGCTTTTTTTATAAAATACTATTTTCTTGAACTAAATTTATTAATTCTTCAAAGCTGTGTATTTTTTTTTTTACTTTTTCTATACAAAAAAAAAAAACCACGTTAACCCTCTGGCGAACTTCCGAATGACTACTTTTTATCTCCTAAAAACCCTTGCACATGCACACGCGGTTCGATTGGGTTTCCCGTTGACCCGGAACCATTGGTTTTACGTATTTAAATAACTAAACAAGGTACAACCAGGTCCAATTAGTTAGTTGTTTTCAAATCAATTTCGAAAATAAATAAATTATAAAATTATTATCAATGTCAATTAGAAATTAGAATCAAATAAAAAATATTACGCCTTTAATGATTTTGATCTGTTTCATGCAACTTACTTACTTACTCCACAGTATTTCTATTAATATAACTATTAGAATTAGACCGTTAGACCTCTCACTAAATTAATGTTGCACATACATTGCACAACATGTTTATCATCGTCTTGACAACTTGATTATGTTGTATCATTTGTGGACAAAATTTCAACAAAAAATTCATTTTGACGGCTGGCACATCCGCTGAAGAAATAAATACTTTAATTTGTTGATGGTTGTATATTATAACTTATTAAACTAAAATGACGTTTCTTGACGTTTTGTGTTACTAATTGATTAAAATAGTATTAAATTATAATTATTTTCACACAATTTATTAACGAACTTTTGACATTTGACATTACCCTGAAAAAATAATAAATATTTTTGATTGTTTCAATATTGTTTGTAAAGCCAGGGCTACATTGTTTCGATCGGTTCAGTTTCGAATCGAAAGAGTTTGGAACGATTGGAATTTTGCGAATCCAAACTGAAGGAAATGTCAAGAGAAATGAAATTTGACTGTTTCAAAAATAACAAAAACAAAATATATGTGGTTTAATCGATTGTGATCAGTAACTATGTGTTCAGTCTACTTAAACGTCGAATCGAATCGAAACTGAACTGAACAGATAGGAACAATGTAGCCCAGGCTTAAACCAAATTGAAATCTGCTCAGTGAAAATTTACAAACTGGTTTAAAACACATTGACAACAAGATTGTAAAATGTATGGGCAACATAATAATAAAAGCAAATTTCAATTGTTTTAAAATTTAACAACAGTAAATTTTTATCAAAGTAAGATTTTTTTTTGTTTTTGTAATAATAAATTAAATTACGTTGCTAAGCAAAATAATTGTATACGTAACTGTGGAATATCATATTACATTTCTTAATAAAATGTTTCTAATTTTGTTTAAAATCATTTAAATTTAATATTGAAATATCCTTTGCTCAGCAAAATATAATTAATAATAAATTATATAAAAAAATGTAATATTTTATTTCAATTGTTTATTAAAATTCTGATACAATTTCAATATTCAATTGATATTGATATTGATGAATCTGTAAAATTTTTATTACTTTGTATTTTCTTACAAATTTTAAACCAATCAGAGTTTGCCATGAGTTTTTGTTTCATTCAAATGAAAATGTATTTTGTAATTTTTTACAAATTTGGAATTTTGAAGGAAGAATATTTCAGATTTCAATTTCAGTCCAGTTTTGAATTTTAAAGGATTAAGATAGTAATTTAATTAATAAAAGTTTTCAAATAAACAATTTTTTTTTTTACGATTTTTTATTTATTTATGTGAGTAAGTTTTTTTTTTTTTTTAATTATATTTAAATATTCCATTTAATTTTTTATGGTTATTTTGATTTATGTTTAGTTAATTTGAATATTGATTAATTATTTTTAACATCACAATTACATTACTAACAAAACGCATAGCTCTGACAAAAAGACTTCAATTACGAATAAAACATTTAAATTATAAATTTTAAATAAAGTCCTCAGAAAGGATTTTGTTTTTACAATTTATACTACGACTACGGATTTAATTTAAATTAAACGAAACGACATCATAAGTCATAAACATTTTGTAACGGGAAATTAAGAATAAAAAAAAAATGTTTTATTGAATTCTAAACAAAAGTATTATTTCACTATTGTAAATACCATTCCTAAAGAAAATGGAAATGGTACATTAAAGAATAAAATGGAATTTCGGAATGTTTTTTCATCTCAATATATTCAGAAATGCGTCACTGTAGTAATGAAATAGTGTATATGCAAAACTGTAATTTTGAGTAAATCGTATTTTACACTTATGTGAAACGAAAATAATTTTTAATTGTTATTGTTTAGTTTAGGAGTTTCAAGTTTTTGTGTGATTTTGTTTAATTTTATTAAGCTTAGTATGTAGCTAGAATTAGGGTTGCCGGACATTTTAAAAATATTTTAATAAATTAGGGAAAACTTCAAAATTTATTTTTAAAAAAATGGTTGAAAAATTATTCTACTGTTTCTGGAAGATTTCGTTTGTCTTTCCACTGAGGGTTCCATGCTCTCGATAATATCCTTTTGCATTATGTTAAGGATTACTAAATAAATATTCACATATTTTAAAAATTTTGTATAGCTCCAAAAATGCTGTTTCTATTTTTAAAAAAAAATTATCATTTATCGGCAGTTTACTATCCCAATCAATTAGCACTTTTATTTGTTTTAGCAGCTACAACTTTCTTAAGCAGGAATAATTTTCCAAAATATAGAAAAGTATGATTAAAAATTATATTTCTTTCTTTTAAATATTCAGAAGTTTCTTCTGTTTTCCTAGTTTGGTTTTCATCCATGAAAATACTGAATATTTCTTTAACTGATAAATGAATATTTTGTTTTCTTTTACACTCGTTGATTAAAATTTATTATTTTTGCTTACTTTATTTCTGTCGTAAAGAAACTTCTGAAACTACAATTTCCCCGACTGATTTTTTGCATCCTTCAATTTTCAATTTTTTATACCGAATGAAAATAAATTTTATGGCAATATCCAAAACTCTACAAATTCTCCGATAAATTAGCCCGTGCACAAGTTGAAAAAATATTTTGTAAAGAAGAAATTCACAATTTTAATATTTTTTATTTACATTTTTTGTACATTTTTATTGTACACTGTAATTTTATGCTATTTTTAAAATTAAATTAATACAAACTTTTCTTATTTCTATCGTAATAAGCAAAAACGAAAAATATAATTGTCAAAATTCTATCGTAAAATAATGTACAGAACATAGAGAATTTTTCCCGCCATTTGTTGATTAAAAAACATATTTTTTTTTATGAATTTCACGTTGGTTTCGTACTACCTGAGCGAAATTATAAGGTAAATTTTTTATTTCTGATTTCACAACGTTAAATTTATATGAAAATTTCAATGATATTTATCGATAAGATATCAATAAACAAATATTCTAAAAAACTTTAGATAAATTGTGCGATTTTCTTAATTTTTTTAATTTAACAGAAGAAAATTGTAGAAAATTAACTTAAAAAATTATTCTCATTTTACAAAAATGAATTGTAATGTTCTATAAGTTTTCAGTAAAACTATATAACTTGTTATAATTATTCACTTTATTATAGCGTCTTTTTATTAGTTTTAATAAAATTATTTAATAAAGTATACTCGCCGTTGAAGAAGTCTGCGCGTTTACATTAATGCTATAGTTACTCTCGCAGTTCGTGCCGTCCGTGCCGCGCGGAAAAAAAGTGGAAATGTTAGAAACTATATGGATGTAGGCAATTTTAACTTTTTGCCGCGATGCCGGATTGAAATGTCACTTTGACTTAAAAAATAGACACTAAAATTAAATCGATTTCTTCTAATTTCGGCATTTTTAATAATTAATAAATAAAAAAAATTCAACACAACACAATATTTTTGTAAATAAATTAATGTAAAAATACAACTGATGCCGCTTTGAGTGTGCCTACCATTAGCGGCACCAACGGCATTTGAAATTTCAAAGCGGCACGGCAAGTGTGGCAAAGCGGCGAGAGTAACTGATGGGTAAAGGTTTGGAATGTGCGAAAAAAGTTGAAATGTTATAATACATAGAAATATATGAAAACAGACAAATTCTGACAAATAAAAATTGGCACAATTGTTTTTTATTAATTACTTTATATTAAAATTACAATAAATTATTAATTTAATAGAATTTGTTAAGTACAGTATAATTAATATTACTTTCAAGAAACAATATTTGTTATGATTTATGTTTATTGAGGCAGTAAATCCTCTTAAAGTCGTAAATAATTACTGATTTTGACATGGATCGTAGGACATAAGGAAAGAGGAAACTATCATGTGTACCAAATACAAATTTCATGTTAATTAGATAATAATTACTATTTATACGCTCTCGAAAACGCATAGAAAAAAATCAAAGTGAAATATATTTTTTAACCATCAAATCCATCATCACTCTTCATAGTTATTCCATAACTACTCGTAAAAAATTATAGTACTACAAGTTGTTTTGTATAGAAAATGTACAAATGTGAAACATAAGGACACAAATTAAATAATATTCAATAATAAAAACCCCGACGCTTGCACGTAAAACATATGCTCGAAAATGCATAAGGCGACATTTGTTCGAAAAATATTATTTTACATTTCAAAAATTTGGGAATGATATGAAATCTCCATAGAAGGCATTATCTCACACGTTCAAAATCTTCAAAAACAAAATCTCCAAAATATAAAAAACCCAGCGAACAAAATTTGCAAATGCAAAATCTTAATTTCCAAAATCTCCAAATGTGCATTATTTATTTACTTTACTTTACCTCAGAGATAGTCTCAACATACGCAACGACAACGCGCTACAGCGCACTGTCAGAAAAATATTCAACCTATATAAAATGTATGGGACTAGTTAATCTCAACGCAAACATTCACAATGCAAACGCAGAAGTTCGAAAAATTGAACTTTCAACGCGCGTAAAGTTGCCAACGCAGGAATTTGACAACTAATTTCATTATCAAATAATTTTAAAAATTGATGGTGCTACAAATTTTAATAATAAGTAATTATTTAATAATAAATTTTAATAATTTTAATAATAATAATTTTAATAATAAGTTTTAATTTAAATTTTTCACTTTTCAATTCAAGAACTGCCAAAAATAATAATTAATTTTTTTCAATAATATAAAACAGCTGATTAAAATCAGCTGTGTTGTGTCATTTACGCAATAACTTAACTTTGAGATTATCTGTTACGCCGTTGTGAATGTTGCGCTGTAGCGCGTTGTCGTTGCGTATGTTGAGACTATCTCTACCATTAAGTTACCTAAACAAATTTAAGTCTTAGTAGGTGATTATTAACAAATTCAATTTTCCCTTTTTGTGCAAAAGGTTATAATGAAAAGGATTGTGAATCAGTTTTTAAAAAATTTATCAATTAATATGGAATTATAATCTGTAATTTTGAAATGAAGTTACTTTTGGTGCAATTAATTTAGTATTAAGTTTCTGTTGAATAATTTAATTTGTTTTATTTTATTTTCTTTTATTAATATTATTTTCTTATGAATTAAATGTCTTAATTAATTTCGTATTTCTTTGTCATTCGTTTATGTTAAAAATGCTCCAAATCTCTCCAAAAGGAAATCAGAAAGGCGCGCGCCTTTTGGAGATTTTGAAACTTGGATATTTTAGATTTGGAGATTTCGTACCCAACCCGAAAAATTTAATATTGAAATGCTGGATTCATCGTGTCGTCCGATTTCTGTGGAACTAATTTTCAAAAGAAAAAAAAAATTAAATTCAATTTATCGTGGGGACAATTTGTCGAAGTTTTTGTTTGACATTTTTCACACAATATTTATATACCTACATATTTAAAATATTCTGATTTGTAATTGTATAACAAATTAATATTTTTTGAAATAGCCTGTGAAGTAATAATTTTGATATTTATTTTGACAGATTTGATGTTTTGAAAAAATCTTACACAGAAAAGTTGAAATTTAATCAACTTTTTCGGAGAAAGGTAAAAAAACAGACAAAATGTATGCCCGTGCATGAGTTCGAATATGCCGGACGAAACGATGAATCCAGCATGTTTTAACACTTCTCGAAAAGTATAAATTTTTGGATCTCAATTTATTAAATATTTTTGGATTAACTTTCTAATCAACTCATTTGCTTTCTGAAAGTTGATTTACTTTTAAAAAATGAATAATTTAAATACTACAAAAACTAAGCTAAAAAAAATAACCCAAAAAAATTTCGAGGAAGTATCGTAAAATTATGATATCCAAATAAATTATGTTTAAAAGAATGGCGTTCACAACAACAAAAATCAGTTTATGGGGCTGTCAGAAAACATAATAAGCACGTATATAAAAATGAATCAAAATAAAAAATAATAATAATATTTTGTTTGTAACCCAGCAGTTAATCTCGCCGCCCTTGCCGCGCCGCTTTGAAATTTCAAATGCCGTTGGTGCCCCTAATGGTAGGCGGCATCAGTTGTATTTTTACATTAATTTATTTACAAAAATATTGTGTTGTGTGTTGTGTTGAATTTTTTTTTTTATTAATTATTAAAAATGCCGCAATTAGAAGAAATCGATTTAATTTTAGTGTCTATTTTTTAAGTCAAAGTGACATTTCAATCCGGCATCGCGGCAAAAAATTGAAATTGGACCAACTTTCTTACGGCAGTGCGGCACCAGCGGCATGACTGCGGCGAGTTTGCCTACATCCATATATTATCTAACATTTCAAATTTGTTGTGGCGCGGCACGAACGGCGAGAGTAACTATAGCATTAAATAATTTTAACATCCAAAATCCCCAAAAATATCGAAATTAAATTATGTAAATGACCACTTGTAACTATAAATAATTTCCAAACATAATTTATTATGCAAAACAAAATTAAATTCAACAAGAACGGAGCGTACTTAAGTATCAAATGAATCGCAAGACAACTTAATTAATCGAATCGATATTCTTAACTAACTGATCGATACATTCTCTTGACGCAGAAAGATATGGATATTCATAATGAAAATGTCTTAACGCCAATTCAAGTTGAAGGAAGTGAACGTAAAGTTATTATAATTTTTTAATTCACAATGAACATGAATATTTCCATACATAATATACATAAATTTAGCTGAAAGATATGATAATTTTTTGATGGGAAAAAAGTGTTCCTGATTTTTAGTTTATATATTTATATTTTCCAGTTAAAAGTTGGGCAAGTTTTACTTATCTTTGCTTTGTGTTACCTTGCACAATCTCATTGAGATTGAAAATACTATTTTCATATAGTTCAACTTTGAATTATTTCTGTTGTATATGCTATACGTTACTTTTGTTATGACGAATTCAGCATTACTGATAAATACATTGTGTATTCACATTTAAGAACAACCGCACAAACAATAATTTTAAAAATATGTTACTATGCTGTGTAGTTTAAATTCATGTGTATGAACATATGGTTTAGGTTTATACAACTCTTAAAGGAGAAATTTATTTATTATATCTTTGGTTTATTACTTTCAAATAATAAAAATAAAACGCTTTAAATATTAACTTAGATGTTTGAAATTGTGACGTCATATTTTTCTAAAAAGTCAATTTTTATTTCATTTGTGTAAATAAGTAAATAGTAAGTACATAACTAAAACAATAAGTTCTAATTTTTATCATAATTTAATTTGTATATTAATTGTATTTTTATGTGGTAATTAGTAATTTATATAAATTTTTCATAATTTTTAGTATTTAGTTTAAGAAAACCCACATAATTTTTTACTTATTTTAAATTTCATAAATAAATAAAATATCTAAAGCTTATGTAGCTCGAATGAAATGAAATAATCGCCGGTGAAATAATCGTGAATTAAATTGTGAAATTGTTATACATTTTCAATGTACACTGAAATTATATAGAAATTAAAGTAGCATTTTATATTTTTTCAAATTTCTATCGAAATAAACGAAAAAAAAAATTAAATTTTCATCATGGAATAATGTTCACAACAATATTTCACGTGAAAAATAATAGGGAGACTTTTTGCACATCATCTTTTTGATTGGAAAAGAAACAAGATTGTAAACAGAACCGAGGTAGATGGCGGTAGCGAAATGTCAAAATAAATTTCGCCCTCATATATTTTTAAATGAGTGTGAACTTGTGTGAACACAGCCATGTCGAATTTCGTTATCGAATTTTTCGCTGGCGAAAAGGCAACGGCTGACTATTGACTGATGGTGTTCTTTACAAATTAGTTGTTTATGATTACTTTCGTTGACAGCTGCTATGGTTGTGTTTATCAAGACGAAAATCGTTATTCGCCATCGCCATTCGCCTTGGTTCGTTTGCACAGTAAAAAAAATGTATGACTTATATATTCACGCGAGCTGCGCACTGTTTGATCGAAATTATAAGCGTAATTTTTCATTTCTGTGATTACAACGTTAAATTTATATGAAAATATGATTAAATTCCATTTAAATTATTCATAAATAACAAAATTATCACATAAATAAAATTTTATTGTTCATTTCCTATTCTTAAACCATTGCAAAGTTAATTTATTTAATTATCTTCAGAATTTAGCAAAGTAACAAACCTTTTTTTAATTCCAAAGCTTTTTTGAAAATAATATTTCCTAATTCCTAAATGCATAAAACATAATTTACTCATTTCTTTGCGAGTGTGCATGCATGTGTGTTTGATTTTAGGAGAGTATGTATGCATGTGTGTGTGATTTTAGTTTTTTTTTTATAGATTAACATAGGAGGAGGGAGAACAATTCCACATACATATGTTTTTTATATGGTTTATGGTATGGTAGGGGAAATTTGTTAATTGTATAATTTTGATATTTTTGTATATAGTTCGGTAATTTTTTTTCTATTTTTTTGACGGTGAGAACAAAATTATGATTTTTTTTTGTATATAACTGTTATATATAGATGTACATATATGTATATATATTTATAATTTATTTTAGATTTCATATTTCATTTAAATTTCTGTGAATTGTGCGGTTTTTAATTTTAATTATTTTGCTGTTGCTGTTGATTGTGGTTACAGATAAAGAATTTTTCTTAAATTTACTAAAATATAATTTTATATTTTGTTACACAAACAAAATATATATTCGTGTCCGTCCACTCACTAATAATTTAATTACATATTCTTACAAAATAGATTGTTATCTTAAAAAATTTCAGTAAAAAGAAACTCACATTGTAATAATTTTTAACATTATAAACAATTTATACGTTAATTTTTAATCTTCTACACTTTAGGCCAACTACAGATCCTTAAGGGTCCGGATTCTCTAACTAGTCATAAATTTTGAATTGCGAGTAATGTTTCAATATTTCGATAAGTATCAATTCTGTAATAAATTAGTCGAAACATTTTAGTCGAAATTTCGAGTAGTTTTACTCGCAATGAAAAAAGGTTGCGACAAGTTTTCATAATTAACTAAATTTTTATATACATTTATTAAAAATTGTTAATACATATTTATTATAAATCTATATGTAAATGTTAACACATAAAAATTGGAGTAGTTCCAAGGCTAAATTCATTGATATAAGACTGCATTTGCTATGGCGCTTAGTTTTTTATTTTCCTATTATTCTAATATTCTTATGTTACTGCCGGTTGAGCTCATCCTGACCTGATATATCATTTTTAGGTATATTTTTCTATATACAGTGTTCGCCCGATATAATCACATTTGATATAAGAAACTTTCGATATAAGCAACTCCTGATATAGTCATCATTTAATATTAATATGTTTGTTATAAGAAATTTTTGGTAACCTTGGCTTGAATGGACCAAATTGGTAAATTAAAACAGCAGAAATTGGTAATTTTAAAATATGTTGAAAATGGCGTAAAAATAAATAAGATGATTATTTACCTATAGCAACCCTTTTCAACTCAATATTACCTGAAAATAGTTCAAGTTTAACTGATATCATAGTCTGAGACTGGTGGAACATGCTGCCATCAAAATTCCGCTAATTATTGGAAATTAATTATTTTATACTACTTAATTCGATAAAAGCAACAATTTTATAAAACCAACTTTTTTACAAATTTCAAATCAGCTTTTAGGTGATTATATCGAATGAACACTGTATATAGTAATTGTATGAAAAAACAAGAATTTGAAATGAAAAGTGACGAATTTGACCCGAAAATGATATAATATCAGGAGATGCAGGTATGTACACAAAATAATATCCAAATATTATGGAATGCAGTGTAAAAAGATTTGTAATTTGAGAATGTATTGTTCTGGTTGGAATCGCAGACTTACTCTCCATTTATTTTTCAAATATATTTTAAATTTAAAAAAAAAAAAAAAAAAATTGTCAATTTGCTATCTGTAATTTAGTAATTTATTACAGAATCGTACATTATTCGCCATTATGAGTAAGTTGATTATGCGGATCCGTACTCAGATACGTTACGACCATTAGAGAATCGGAACCATTTTATGTTCATTATTATTAAAAACTATAATTTTTTTACCAAGAATTTTAATCTTAATTTTTTTTATGCTTGAATTTTATATTATATTTCATAATTTCTTTATCTTTGCCATTCCCACGAAACATTACCGCATGACCGGATGTTATTTTTTTTTTTTAAATTAATTTAATTAAATTATAATTTTTTGCTAATACATATTTTACAATACATTATATTAATTTTTATTTAAATGAACATAATTATGTCAACGTTTTTAATAAATTATATTGGCATTAAGAGTTGAAATGTTTATAAAAGATTCCTACAATATCGGATTTCAAAATTTATTTATTTTCCGAGAATATATTTATTTCTCATATCGTATTTCGGTTGGTTAACAATAAAAACAAGGAATCATATTGGACGCTGGGTTGGAGGGGTACTTAAGTTTATCTAAACAGAAATTCCTAGTAAATTAAATATAATAAATTTCTCACAGTAAGTGAGATAAATATTCTATTCATATTCCATTTCTTCAAGGTCATTATTTGGTAAAGTAATTTTTATTAAATTTCAAATATTAAAATTATAACATTTTTATATTAGTTTTGTTGATATAAGTAAATCTTATGTTTAAATTAATACAGAGCAAGTATATTTATAAATTGTTACCCGTTCAACGGCATAAACGTGTGGAAAAGGACGACAACAGTCCTTAAATATATTTCCAAACATTAATTTTCTCAATTCTTTTTTTTTTAGACATATTTTGTATGTATTTTATTAATTGTAGATGTAGATAATTGACGAAGGTTCGATAGCCGACATTTCTATTTCTAACTAGTTTTCGGGAAACAACTTAATTACATTTGGTATGATTCTGTTGGATTCACCAAAAATAACATGATTTGGTGTAGGTTAGGTTATAGTGGCGGCAGAGCCTCTCGGAGACCACTATGGCTCCACTAAATTTCTGGTTTTGAACTAAATATAAAATGCTCTTCAATTTGTTCGTTTTAAAATAATATTTTTGATATAGTGTTTTAAAAAATTTGTTATATTTATAATAAAAATATATTAAAATATTGTTTAGCAATTTATTTAAATTTTTATTAAATTTACAAACTTAGAAATTAGTTCAATTTTATTGTAAATTAAAATTATTTTCATTTTAGTTATAATCTTGAATACTGAATTTAATTCTAGCTGAATTTAAACTGTTACACTAAAAAATATGTTTTATTGTTATATAGTTATTACAAATACATTTATTTATTTCATTTTTATTTATCAAATAACTATGTGTGTAATTTGTGTGACCAATTCTGCTTCTAGTTAAGATTATTTCATCTTTTTTACTTAAATTTAAAAATTTCTAATCGCAGCTTATGCAGCCTCAAAATATTGAAAAGCAGCCAATATGCAAACATTTTAATTGCATATTTGTGCGACCGGCTGCAAATTGTCAATATTTGACACTAAAAACTATATTTTAAATTATTTAAATTTATAAACAATTGAATTACCTCTTAAGAATATTTATCAACCATTTTGAGACGAACAATTAAATTAAAAAAAAAATTACAATTAAATTTTTTGCAGTCTATCATCGTCGACTGCAATATCTGCAACTGCTGCCGTTGTTTTCTGAATTTTAATCCGAACAAATTACGCTTTTTTGCTGCAAATCTTAATTAATGACCAACTAACTGCAAAAACTGGGCAGCGGCTGAATTCTTGACCGCACCCTTATACCTATGTTTGGTTTAATTTGCCTATATTTATTGTTTGTAGTTTTCTAACCATTATATTTTCCAGATATCATTAATTTTGCTTTAATTACATATCTTAGAAAAATCAGTACATATAAATCTATAATGAGGGTCTATTGGTTCAGTTTATAGCATTTTTTTGGCAATTTATCAACTATTTCATTATTTTTTATTCCAATATGGCTTGGAATCCACATAAAAACAATTTTTTTCTCAGAATTTCTGTAAATAAGTTCTTTAATATCTTCAATTTCTTTCTATTTAAAAAATGCACAACTACATGAATTTCCAGACACGCTACCATCTGTATATATCTGTTCCCAATTTTTATATTTTTAATGTTAATTTTTGCAAGAAATTTTTGATTGCAGATTTCTGATATTGTTTCTGATTTTTGCAAAAAGATAAATCTATATCAGTTGTAATATTGTATAACCAAGCTGGTACTATACTAAATTTTTTAGGATTAAAATTAATATTGTATTATGAGTTTTCAGTAAGAGTATTTGTACGAACGTAAAATGTCTGATATTTTTCAGATTTGTTTTTCATTTTGTATCATTTTGGATATTTTCTTTTAATAAATGATTTTCAAAGGACATAATTTTCGTGATATATTTTATTGAGTTTTGATCAACTTTCAGTTGAAATGGTAGTTTATTATCATCAACAAGTCAACTTTTTATCGGACTTGTTCTAAAAGCATCAGTAGCTAACCGAATACCAAGGTTATATATTGAATTTATAGATCTTTTTAGTGATTTATTTGTTGAATAGCAATTTTTAGATGTTGCGTTTTTTAAAATTGAAGAATTCAATATCTTGCGAAGAGTTATAAGTAAAAAATAAATAAATAAAAAAAACATTTTTTAAAAATACTTTCCTTTATAAATAGTAATATGCGACTAAAAACTAATAAATAATACTAAAATTATATAATCTTTCATTCTTGTATCTAGAGTTTCAGTAATGGTCAATTGTAGTAGGGTTAACTGCAAACGTACTAGATTAGAGATTCAGCAAAGGTAAAATATAGTAAAAGGGAAGTAGACCCCTTAATGGGAAATATAACTGTTAAAAATTAATGGTAGCAAATCTGATCAGAATTAATAGTATGTAAAGAGATCTTATGAGAATTAATAGAATTTATCAGAATCAATGATATTTACAAGGGGTCTACTTCCCTTTTACTATATTTTACCTTTGCTGAATCTCTAATCTAGTACGTTTGCAGTTAACCCTACTACAATTGACCATTACTGAAACTCTAGATACAAGAATGAAAGATTATATAATTTTAGTATTATTTATTAGTTTTTAGTCGCATATTACTATTTATAAAGGAAAGTATTTTTAAAAAATGTTTTTTTTATTTATTTATTATTTCATACTTTTTAGTCGGTCAAATATTTTGAGTTTTACACAATATATTTGACCGACTAAAAACTGTAGAATTTTTATATTGTTTATATATTTTTACTATAATATAACATATTATAGTAAAAATATATATTTGAGCGGTTAATAATAAATAGCTCTAACTCATGTTTCGCGAAAACTCACTTATGTACTTGCAAAATTAACGGCTCATATATATATATTTTTATATATACATATGTATATTTTTTTTATTTTTGGCCCCATATGGCGCTCTTTACCTGAAACATTACCCAACGAGATATACTCATCGAGACCTTTAATTTCATACCCCACATGATTTTTTTTGGGCCCATTTTCCAGGCTCCCACATGACCTACGTTGCCCCAAAGATATCTACTCTTCCAGACCTTTAATTTGATACCCCACATGATTTTTTTGATTTTTGGCCCCATTTTTTGGGGCCCCACATGGTCCTAGTTACCCGAAACACTACCCAACGAGATGTACTCATCAATACCTTTAATTTGATACCCCACATGACTTTTTAGAAAATAGGCCCAACCCCCCGCCCCCTCGCAGGGCCTTGAAAATTTCGTGGCACCGAATGGTTAATAACACGAGCTTAAGTTTCAAATTTGAGTTAAATCGGTAAAGCCGTTTAGGAGCTATGCCCAGGTGAGGAAAACATGAATTGTAAATTCAATAAAAGGAAAGTAATAATAATAAAATAACTCGTGTTATGCGATAAATTATATGGAAATGGAATGATACCAAGTTTAAAATATGGAAACAATTGCAATTTTCGTTGTTACCGATTGTTTAGATTCTTAAATTACAAAAACTACATTTTTTACAAAAATTTTGTTTTGACAAACTCCGAGTTTTGGATTACCTACACTTTGGCACAGGGATGACCTGTGCGAGCCTTTCATTATCGATTAATACACACTATTTTTAGTTTGTATCATCTATAAATTGTATACTATAATCACAAGTATATCAAGTATTTTAATATATTTTTTTTAAAATCTAGTTGTTATATAAGTATAAAATATAGAAAATCGCGAATATAATACAGAATATTAGAGGGTAGGGCCTTGTAACTTACTTGGATTTTGATATCATAGATTGAGAGTCTTTTAAAACGTAAAAGTATCTTAAAAGTCTAAAACCAAAATATATCGGCAATCCTTCGTAAATCACAAGGGATATATGAAACACTATCATGACTAGCAGCGTTTTGTTTCTTAAATAAATAAATATATAGCAACATAGCGGGCAACATGTACGGTTCAGCCACAAAATAATATATACAGAACAACAAATTCAAACAAACCAGCCTAGAACAAATTTGAATTTCCAAATAAAATTTGAAAGTACCCATTCACTCAAAAATTATTTTCAAAGTTCCCAAAATCGCTCAATTGGGTTCTTTCACTCGAATATTTTTTGTCCCACTCAAAATCGTAAAAAAATACACACAAAGGCACAAAGCAAACAAATAGTTTTTGTTATACCCAAAAAAATCTACGTTGCATTGCAATTTAATTTTTCATTTGGTTAATTGAAACTAGATTCCGTATATTTTCTTTTCCATAAAAACTTTAATAAAAAGTCAGTTATTTGTCAATTAAAACCTCCTTCTGATGATTGTTTCAATATAACTAATTTTCACATTAATATTTTGGGAACGATACAAAATCACGGAATTCAAAATCCCGAAATTACAAAATCCCGGAAAATATAAAATTTTACAATTTAAAATCCCGGAATTTCAAAATCCCGAATTTCAAAATTCCGAAAAAATTATTTAGTAAATAAATCCCGGAAATTTCACCAAAAAATCCCGGAATTTAAAATTTTAATAGTTTTACCCACGTTTAGCGTTACCCAGAACCACGACGACGACGTAGTGGGAGAAGGTTCCATTTTTTTTTTATATCTTTAATATTTTTTTTTGTTTTTTTTTTATATATTTTTTTTTTGTATTTTTTATTTTTATATTTTTTAATAGAAAAATAAAGAAAGAAATTCATTTCGAAGCAAAATAAACATCAATTAAAAATTAAATAAACCTAAGGAATATATAAAATTGATATTATGCCAGCGCAATATTAATTGATATTGATTTCAAGAAATCGATTTCATCCATGGTTTCCTTATTATCCATAACTAATTTTTTTTATTAAGTTATTAGTTATTAAGTACATATAATCAAAACAAATTAGGTAGTTATTTTATTAATGAATAACTTTACCTCTTATTACAGCTCATGAATAAATTTACAAAAAATGTAATTATGTAGAATATATAATAAATATATATTGATAATTCCTATACCTCCTATACATCTACCTAAAATTCCATTGTTATTCATACCGTATTAAATTTTTTCGATAAGAATCAGAAAAAATAATCTTAATTGTAAATCCTAAAATTATATATTTTTTGCATTTTTTTGAAAAAACCCCATTTTTTTAAAAAAAATATAGTGCACAAAATCAGAACAAAATGTATCAATGAAACTTCAAAATCAGTAGAATTCCAAGATTGGTTTCTTGAATCTAACAAATGTTACAAAAATCATTAATTATTTTGCTGGTAAGAAAAAATGCCACTTGGATGAAGGAAAATTTGATAATAAACGAAATAAAATAAAAAAAAATAAAAAAATATATGTAAGCAAAAATGATAAGTCTGATAAGTTAAAATTATTACAGGATAACAGGATAACCATGACAAAAATTTATTTATTTTATTTCAATGAATTTCTAAATGAATTTTTTTTTTGACGATTTTGAGTGGGACAAAAAATATTCGAGTGAAAGTACCCAATTGAGCGATTTTGGGAACTTTGAAAATAATTTTTGAGTGAATGGGTACTTTCAAATTTTATTTGGAAATTCAAATTTGTTCTAGGCTGGTTTGTTTGAATTTGTTGTTCTGTATATATTATTTTGTGGTTCAGCCCTGCTTTATCAGCTATTTTATCATCAATATTTCTATTAATTTTTTGTGTACTGACAAAATTGAAGACAAAAAAGTGAACAATTAAGTAATTAAGCTGCAATATAAATTAGTATAGAATAGGCGACAGCAATATTCAGAACCAGATGTATAAACAAACCTTCATTCATAGCCAGATATACATAGATTCTTTATTTCACTTCGTAAACATTGCGTTGAAGCAAAATTCTGAATATAAATTGAGTATAAAAGTCTTAAGAGATAAATGAGAAATAGATTGATTATATACGTAATGTATGTTCCAATATAGCATAAATTATGTTATTTAGTATATAAACTTGTTAAGCGTTAGTAATTTATGCATAATTTTATTTCAATTCTTTTAGTATATTTTTCGATATAATCGTTCAAATTTAAATTATTAAATTTTTTTTTTTACATTAAAGTTAATTAATAAATAATTTCAATTATTTTAATAATATATTTGTATTTCCATTCTCATTTTTCATTTTGTTAATTAGTTTTTCCAGCTCTAACATCACAGATTTTGTTCCGTTCGTGTGAACATCACTTTCGTAAACATACTTTTTACCATTTCAACATTTTATGTCTGATAATAGAAGCATAAAATTGATTAAATTTAAATTTAAATGATTCTTTATTTTAAATACAGACTATTTTGTTTTTGTTTCTACCTTAAAATATATTTATTTGTTAAAGTTAAAGATTAAAATTAGTTAGGCAGTTATTCACGTATAAAGAGCACATAATTATTATAAGATTGAATTCACATTTTGGTTCGGTCGGTAGTTTTTATTATTTATTAATCAGTAAATTTATAAATCGTAAATAAGTTTTCCATGATTATACAATATTATAATTACCACAAAAGTTTGATAATTATTTGCCGGTTGATTGTTATATGAAAAAATACTTGTGATCTGTTGGCAGTTTAATTATTTATATGTAAAGTAATATAAAATTATTTTATTGATTATTGATAAATAATGACCCATATTTAAAACAAATGTTGCATATTGTAAATGTGGTGCATATTTCAAATAAGTGACCCACATCCAATGGAAATTTTAGTTAATAAAAAGAAGATACATTAAGCATTTCTCTTTATCCCTCTGCAGTATATTTATTTATTTATTTATTTGCTTAGTTCAAACAGTTTACAATACATATATTTAATTACATTATTTAAATTCAAAAAACAAAAATTATTAATTTAATAAATTAACAATAATAAATTATATTTTGAATGAAAAAAAAAAGATTATATAAATTAAAATTAATACTAAAAATAATAGTTAAATATATCAATTTAATTAATTAAATCAAATTTTGTCAAAAAATAAAAATTATATTTAATTTATTATTAAACAATACAAACATATAGTTAAAAAAAAATATCAATCATTAAGTATTAATTTTTTTAGGTTATTTTTAGATGTTGAGATTCTAATATAATTTTGGTACTTATTACCAAGAATTAATAACCTATTGATGGGTTCAAACATCCCATACGTTGTTCTGTGAAATTTTAAATTGAATAAATTAGGCGACCTAAACCTATTGTCATGATTAAATTCAATTTTATTTAGTATAAACGAAGAATCAATATTTGAATTAATAATTTCATTTAAAAAAACTACATCAGCCATTTCCCGTCTTTTTTCCAAAGTCTGCATGTTTATGAGCTTAATCCTGTCTACATAAGGAGGTAATATCAAAGGATTAATCCAATGAAATTGGCGAAATGCAAATCTAATAAAATTTCTTTGAATTCCTTCTATCCTGCGAATATGTATATCAAAGTGTGGATTCCAAACTTGGCTGGCATACTCCAAATTTGGGCGGACAAGACACGTGTAGAGTGATTTTAAAATATAAGGATCTGAAAATTCCTTAGACCATCTTTTTATAAAAACATTGAATTTGATTTATTAATTATGTAGTTATAATGTAACTTAAAATTTAGATTTTGGTCCAAATAAATACCTAAATCCCTAAATGACTCAACAATTGGTACCGTTTCATTATTTAATTTATAATTAAATTGAATTGGTGTTTTTTTACGCGAAAAAGTCATCATAGCACATTTTCCGACATTAAGTTTAAGGCAGTTTGAAGTACACCAAGTCGAAAAACGATTCATATCTTCTTGAAGAGATATTGAATCCGACATAGAAGTTATTTTTCTATAAATTTTCATATCATCTGCATAAATACTTATATTGCTATTTTTAATTAATGAGACCATGTAAATAATTTAGCTATTATTTCTATTAAAACTATAGTTATTTATTTCATTAATTGCATAATTAGCAAAAATACTAATGTAAAATAAATTAACGAACGAACAACTCCCTACGATGTTACCCACTATTTTAAAATCGATATCAATGCTTTAGTAAACTTATATCTATATTTTAACTTTATGTAATTTTTGCGTCACTTCGACAAATTAATTATACATATACCAGTGGCGTATAAACAGGATGAAGTCATGGAGGTTCAGAAAAATTAGGTCAGTTTTTTTCTGAGGTATTCATTTCACTATTTTAGTTATTCATTTCAATGTTTTAAGTTTTATATTAAATTATCATACTTAGTAAAATTATGGGGTGGGGTTTAAAGCTCCAATAACTCCTTTTCGATAATATAAATTATCGAATTATTCGCCTTGGTGCAGTGAAATTCATGTAAATTACCACCCACATTAACGCGAAATATTTCCAGCGAATTTTAAACTAAAATTGACAACCAAAAAACAATAATGTTTATAATAAATTAATTTTTAATTGTGATTTGTATAATAAATAAATATAATTTAGTAAAATTAAATAAATTTGGTTATTGATTAAATTTGTTTATTATTAAAATGAATAAATTCGATTTTATTTAAAATTATTAAGCTGAAGATTTATTAAATATAATTTTTTGTAAAAACAAATATATTAATTTTTCGTTACATTATTTCTGCATTTTGCCTTGAATGTTGAAAAACCAAAACCTGCAAATTTTTATAAAACCAAAATTAAAACAAAATCTTATCAGTCAGAAAAATCAAAAATCTATGCTAAAATACAACTTGGTACATTTTTATTTGTGCTTTAATAGATACTTCGTTTTAGTGAGACTGCACTGTATTGACAATATTATTTTTCAAAATATTCTTCTTTGTTTTAATTATCAATTATTTATATACATACATAATAACAAATTGGCACGAAAATATTGAAAATTTGCTTGAAACTTCTTCATAATTTTACAAAATCTCATCAACTTGTTATAGTTCCGAATATTAAAACAACAAAATATAAAGCATTTGAAAATTGCTTTCGGATCAACCAAATTTAAAACGAGCTTAATTTACATAAAAACAAAAACAAAATGAAAATTATGTATAGTATGTATCTTTTTGTCTTTTTCTTAAATTTAATGTACCGGAAAATATTATAATTAATTTATCAAAAAACATTAATTTTTATTAAGATTTTTAATCTACATTTGTTTTGGTTCATTAAGAATTATATAGTTCATTAAATTATTATAACTTCGACATGATTAGCGAGAAAATGTTGACCTCAACGTAATTTGTATTTGGTAAAGTTGGTTAAAGATATAAGCTTACAATGTAAATGTATTTAGGGTTAAACTGGTTATTTCTTAATAATTATTTTTAATTTTAATAAACATCGATAATCATAATATATTTTTGTCACATAAATTTTATTCCATATAAAATTACAGGATGTGTCATTGTGCCATAAGATAACTGACCATGAGGTTTAAAATTTTAATAACTTTTTCATATAAATTTAATTTTTTTATTTTATAAAATATATATATAGCTTTATTCAAAATCTAATTATGAGCGATGAAATCAATTTCATTTAAATGGTTCTGTTTAACATGCAGAATTCGACGGCTCATTTTCAGTTAAATAGTTTTGCTAACAAAAGGGATATTTGATATAATCTCCGTAAGTCTTTCACCAGCGTCAATTGCACTATGTGAAATTCATTATCCATTAGCCGACACTCGACTTTTTTCTTTGGGATTACATCAAATATCCCGAACCCGAGACAATATCTCAGCTCAAAACCAACATTAAAGTCGAAATTATAAACAGCCAGACACTTTGATCAAATATCATGGCAAATGTTCTAAAACGTAACCAATCCGAAAGTGAGTGTAATTAAATTGTTGCTGAAAACATTTTTAATTTTGTATATTTTATAAAACGAAAACAAAAATGAATTAAATAAAGTATATAAACGAAAAAGTGATGAAAATATTAAACCACGAGTTATGGTCCATCCTGATGCATAAACTAGCATGTATTTCAAAACAAAACAAATTTATAAATTTTTTGTTTACCTATTCGTCACAATTATCATTCTTTGTTCAGCATTATGGTTCAATATTAAAAAAAAGCTGAAAATTAGGGGTACCTTAGCAGATAACTCGTAGTTGTGTTCAACAGTGATTTGTGTCCAACAGTGTTTTGTAATTAACAGTGTTTGTAAGAAACAGTACTTTATTAAAACTTACTCATATTTTAAGACATCTTATCATGTATTTTATAGAACTCGTAATTTTGATAGGGAAGGGACTCACTAAAACTACCGACTCTAAATTTTATAGTCACCAATTACATTACAGAACTAATATGTGAACTAAATGTCATTAGAATCTTATAATATTTTCCACATGATCTTAGAATATATGAAGTATTAATTCAAAATTTTAGAATGGATCTCTTAAAGTTGCTACCCTCTACCTTGGTCAACACCTGTGTAACCACGAATTCAACCTAGTATGTACCAAATTTCATTGAAAACAGATAATATTTATTATATGGTGTAGAGTAGAACATATGAAATATTCTTTGGAAATTCATCTGCTCACTTCCCATGAACCCACTAAAGCGACCGGGTTCAAATTTACGAAGCATTAATTAGGTAATTAAGTGTATGGAATATCATTGAAATTGTGTGACAATTACTGTATGATATGGAACATTTAACTTATGAAAAAGTTCCAGCTCATCACCAAACTTCATAGTTATTCTATTAGTACTCGTAACATACCAAAAACTATATTAGTAAACATTATGTAAGCATTTCTTTTATTATATACTTAATTTAAAATAGAAATTGATAATAATAAATTATCAGCAAGAAACTTGTGCAACCCTACACAGTCCACTTATCTTTACCATAATTTAATCATACAACTATAAACTCCTGACTGACTCAATCACCGGATATGATTCATGGAGAACTACTTATTACCAAGAATTTTATTTATATCGTAAAATAAATATTATTGCTTCAATCCAGCTCCATTATTAAACTTTCGCTGATGACAGCAAATATAAAATCGAATGTTTATTGGATAATAAATAATAATATTTGTCAATATACAGTGAAGTTTTAATATAACGAACCATTCATTATAGCGAAATAAAATCAGTTTTTTTCTTTCTATTGTTGAAACAATAATCAGCAATTAATTATCCACAATTCAGATTACCATGAATATTTTAATCGCGCATTGCTTTTCAAAATCGAAAAGAAGCAAGCATTAAAAGATAAATATCAACTTCAACTTTTTCAGTGCGACGGACACACATTAAAAACACATTAGGTATATATACTCGAAAGATTCTGAACCGCGCTGCTGTGCCGTGCTGAGCGGGATAAAATAATCATATAAAAAATATATGAGAGTAGTTAAACTAGCCACTTGGATGTGCGCTGCGGTTTGTTTCTGCGGTAAAGTATGCTCAAGTTAAACTTTTCCGTTCTGGCGCTTTGAAATAATTTTTTATAAATAATTTTTCTTTTTCATTGATATTTCTTTATTTCAACTTTTTTTTTACATTTCAAAGCGGCAATGGCACAGCGTCGCGGCTGGATTATATCCTATATCCAACAAAAAAATAATTTTAAAACTAACAAAAGGCAACATAAATTAAACCAAGCCTTTGTCATAAACATATCCAGTTTCGACAATAAAAATGAAACGTTTCAAAAAACAGCAAACTGAACATATTTAAAAAAAAAGATCATAAAATGAAAAAAATCTTTGAAAAAGTAAAACAAAAAACAAAACCACTTAACTTAAAATGACCTTAAATTCTTTGATTTAAAAAAGATATTTTTGGGTTATTACTTTTTACAACATGGTCGGGATATTTTTTTGGTAATGTAATGTAAACAAACCTTCAGTATTTTTGTAAATATTATCGCTATGCAAAAGTCGTTACATGACATATATAAACAATCGCCATGAAATTCTAAATTCTAAATTAAATCCATAATGTAAAAAATATTATCATTTCATTTCATGAATATTCGATGTGTAAAAATTATATATTTATGTCATGTATAGTTTCATATTTGTGGTCATATTTTGCTCTATATTTCTTATCTTTCAAAATAAAGAATATAGGGTAAAAACGGGTAAATTTGTAATACGGTTAAATTAGTGATATCCTAAGAAAAACGGACTCCTGACAGTTTTAGAAGTGATATACAAGAATTTTCATTATTATTTTTACGTATATTAGATTAAAAGCTGGTGTAGCTTGTTGATTTTATCATTATTCGTTATAATTTAATATTTTTTCCTAAAGTTGAATTCAAAAATATCCGTTAATATTATATCCTTATAAAATGGTTTTTAAATTTTTCACTAGAATTTGTAATTTTCCTTTTTTTTTTAATTTTTTGTATAACTTTATAAAATATTTTCATTGAAATCTAAGTTGGTATGCGACAGAGTTTGTCATATTTAAATTATTTTCAATTATTTAGTAATATAAACGGAATTAGACCTTTTGAAAATATGTTATCACGTTAGTGAACTATCACGAAACTAGACGTATAGAACCTAGTTTGCTTCTAAGCATATAGGTTTTCTTGTACCTGTGATCCCTATATAAAAAAAAATTAAAAATATTTTCTTACTTTCATGACGTTACCCGAGTTTACCCTATTATTAATTTATTAAAATATATTTTGGGATTGTGAACATTTTACTCAGTTAACATAATAATTTTTCTTTTCATTATTAATTAGGTATTTATTATAATTCGGTATTGGAATCTACTATACATTTTAATTTTGTAGTTAATTTATTCCATAGCAATAGGTTATCATAAATTATCTTAAAAAAAATATAAAATATCAATATCATTAATTAAACAAAATATTGATAAGTGTTCGTATCACTAAAAAATTATATGCAGTTTTTAGGTTGAAATAAATTAATTAAAATGCAGTTTTTAGGTTGAAATTTTTAGGCCAAATGCAGTTTTTAGGTTGAAATAAATTAATTAAAATTGATAAAATAATCAAAATAACAATTTTCAATAATTTATTTCAACCTAAAAACTGCATTTGGCCAAATCATCTTCATTGTAATCGTCATGGATTGGAATGTTAATTTAGTCCTTGCTCTTATATTAATTTATTACTTACTAAATGAAAATGCAATAAAATGTTAGTTATAATATTTCAAAATAAACCATTCGACTTAAAATATCCACAATTATAATTTTAATGTAATTCCTTTATCAGATAGTAAATATCTATAAATAGTAATGAATATGATTACATAAAAATTGCACACTGTAAAGAAATTCATTTAATATAGTAAAATGTCATCGCGTATCGCGTTGCCAATTTTCAAGTTTTTCTTGCTTTGTAAGATTTTTGAACCATTTGCAGGTTATTCATACTAAAAAACAAGGTTTTTAATTTAGTAAAAAATAAAGGACTATTCCTACAGGATATTCTAGGTTAAAGTTTCCTAGCATTTTTTTATTTTTCTTACCTTTTACCTATGTTATTTCAAAAATGATGTTTATACATGGTGTCCGCCGGGAAGGTATACTAATTTGTTTTCCGCCATTGTGGTAAATGTTAGTCTTGACAGTTCATATTTAGCAGTCGTGAAGTACACACGTGGCAAATTTATTATGGAAAAATATTCGATAAACCAACGTGCCAATAGGATGTTACAGCTCGCCCATGACAACCCCGATTTTCATGAAAAAATCATAATGAGTGACGAGGCACATTTTCATTTAAATGGATATGTGAACAAACAGAATAGTCTGTTCTGGGCAATGGAAAACCCTCAAATTATTCATCAGTCACCTTTACATCCATTAAAAGTGACAGTCTGGTGTGCAATTTGTTCAGGAGGAATCATTGGACCTTACTTCTTTGAAAATCAAAACGGCGTAACGGTAACTGTGAATGGGGAGCGATATCGTGATATGATTGAAAACTTTTTAACGCCACAACTGCATGCTTTGGGCTTGATTAACATGTGGTATCAACAAGACGGTGCCACATCGCAAACAAACCAGAAACGCTTGAGCAACTCAAACAAAATATTCGTGATGAAATTAATGAAATACCGCGTGAAATGTGTGAGAATGTAATGAAAAATGTGCTCAAAAGGGCTCGCATTTGTGAGGCTAACAGAGGCGGACATTTATCTGATATTGTATTCCATACATAATTGCCGACATTAAATAAAACATTTATCAATATAAGATCCATTCTCTTTCATTTAATCAAAAATTATAAAAAAACAAAGTAGTATACCTTCCCGGCGGACACCCTGTATATGAGCCGATTATTTTGAATGTCAATGTTTTGCCTTTTAATGGACGTATGTATAAATATTTCTATTCTAACTACAGATATACATATTTCACTTGAAATATTTCTATATAATTAGCTAGCACAAATATTATTATGCCCATTCAAATATTAAACATTAATATCTCAACAAGTAACATAGACTTATGCCATTTTCAAAATAATCAGTTCATATATTTCATATTTAAATATAATATACAAGATGAATGTATGGTCTTACTATAAGTTTAGTAAATTCATATGACAAAATCTCGCAATTACATAAAATACATTTCGATAACCATAATCTAAAGATCTGAAATTTTGTGCACATTCGACAAATGATGGATTTCTGATTTTTTTTTTTTTACAAATCCAAATTCCGAATTTTTAAAAACTCCAATGGATAGCAGTTTTTCTTCGTTTTTAATAATATTATTTATTTTAGTCTTAATTTTTACTTAATTCAATTTAAAATTCAATACCAAAATGATTAATACTTCAAAAATTAATTAATTAGTTCATTTCTTTTTATTATACAAATTATTTATTACTTGCTGATTTTACTTAAATTATGTTTTTTATAATTAAATGAAAGCAATTTAATTATTAAATAAAATTAGTATAATACTGTTTATTAGTGTAATATTTTTTATTATCTGGGGAATATGCAAATGCAAGGTTTTTAGGTACAAAACAAGTTTTTTGTTGACCAAAAAAAAGGTTTTTTTTCTCAAAATGGTAAAAAAGTAGGTACAAAAAAATATTAATAAATAAATTATAATTATTATCCCATGTCCCTCCTTAAAAGATATGCCTTCTATAAAATAAATCGTAAAAATTGAAAGTGACAATTTGATTAAGAAAAATTTTTGCAAAAAAACAGGTCAACTTTAGAATGTACATTTTTTACTACATTATATGAAATAATTTGTCTTTCTGAGCGATTAAATTAATATAATTATTTCTATTTCATAATCTTTGACCTGTAGGTTATCTATGAGTATTATTATCTATTATTTCACAGGACTGTCTTCTTTTTTTTACATCTTATTTAATTTTATGTATAGGTATTTAAATATTTAGTAAGTAATTATGTATTTAAGCAGTGAACTATTTTTATACATTACCATAAAATATGATTCATTAACAACACTTTACAATAAAAACCAATATTGATAAAATAGAACTAATAATTATTACAATTATTACTACTGATAACGATTAAAAAAAGCATTTCAATTTGAATTTATGTATAAGGTTTTAAAAATTAAATAATTATGCTCAAATTGTTCAAGTAGTACCAAAAAATATGGCGCAATTCAAGAATTCTGCGCTGACGCATAAAAAAGTTTATAAAAAACAAAAAAATTCCATACATAATTTTTTTTTTTTTTGTTTTTCTTTTTATCATCCTTTCAAAATATTTAAACAAGAATAAACACGATTGATCATGACCAGGAATTGGATATGGTTCTTATGGTGAACTGTTTTACATTCAATTACATAAACAGCCAACATAAAAGATATGAATTTTAAAATAAATATTTAAAATTTAATTAAAAATTAAATCGCAATTTAATCGCAACCCCAAAAATATTTTTTTCATTTCATGTTTATAGCAAATAAGTAAAAAAAAAAACAGCAAAGAAATCTTTTGTTTGTGTCTGAATTCTTGTGGTATGTATGTAGTAGTAGCTTTGAAATAAATAAAAGAGGGGAAAATTTTCAAAAACAATTGTATATAAATAAAAAAAATTATATATTTGTATTATTTTCTCTTCTTTTCATTTTGTTTGTTCTTTATTTTTTGGCGGTTTTTTGAATTCCTTATTTGTATTCGTAATTCGTCTTATGTATTTCTTATTTCTTCAACTTCTTCCCCTCACTTCAATGTTCAATGGGAATTTGAGAATGGTTCATGGACGGATAATGAATGTTTATTGTTTTGTTTAATCGTTAATTTTTTTTATTCATTGTTTGAGTGAAGCAGATTTCAGAGAACTATTTTATATTTACATTAGGATATATATATATATATATATATATATATATATATATATATATATATATATATATCCATATAAATAACATTACATATGCACAAACACAGCCAAATTCAATCAAAGAGAATTTATATTTGTGTGCCCGTATATTTCCTATAAAATATACAAGTTGAAGTTCAACCTTCACTATTCGTATTATCGTATTCGGTCAGTTGTTCAGTTAAGTCAGTATAAGTCTGTCATTGATATGGAACGGATTGAATAAATTTTCGTTAGTTAGTTATTTATTAAAAAAAAAAAAAAGTGAAAAATTATTATTTCATAATTTTATTTTAATTAATATTAAATTTAATTATATTAATATTCAGTTTTTTTTTTGCCGTAAGTGAAACAGAAATTATTTATAAGATATTTAAATTTCATTTGATTTCATATTCTAATAAAAATATTTAATTCTTGTGATGCAAAAAAAAAAAAATAGTTTCGTATAAATTTTTTATGAAAGAACAAAATGTCTGAATGTGAAAATTTATTTTTGTGTCTTCTAATTTTTTTTTTTCGGTCGCGTCAATTTTGTGTTTTCGTAAAAGAGAGAGCTTTTTCGAATTTCTTTTTTTTTTCTTCGTAATCTGGTTTGTGTTTTTGCTTAATGATGGTTTGTGTCTTTGTTAAATAGATTATTTAGCAAATATACATGGAAATATTTTTTTTTTTGGTTTGAATCAAAGTTTTTTTTATCGAATTTTTTTTTGAAATTTTTTTTATGTATCTGAAAGTTGTTGAATACAATGAAGAATGATTGTATGTGGAAGAATGTATGTAATAAAGATATTTTATGTATATTTAAATATATGTAAATAGCTTTACACTATTTGGGATGTTTTTAACCGGACGTGTAGAGAATCAAGTGTCCACAAATTCTATTTTTTTTTTTTTGGAAATGTTTGCCAGTTTTGTTAGAATATAGTTATAGTGTTAGTGTGGTCCAAGTAATTTTTGTTTTTGTTTTTCATAAATTGTTGCGGAATACAGATTGCCCGCGCTACGAGTGCATTACCTTCAGGAGGTGATTAGACATGACGATAAAATCGTTATACAGGGGGTCTAAAATGCACCAATCAGGGTGATTAATTTTTTTAAATTTTTTTTTTACAGTTTTACATAAATGGCTAAATTTCGCAAAATATTTAATGAAGATTCTTAATTTTTTTTCGACAGCTAATTGTCTTAGCTTTATTTTGATATCATTTGATGATATTAAGTGTTACCAATGTGCAAATTTAGTATCTCAAAGTTGAATTTTTGTTTCGTTTTTTTTATTGTAGTAAAATCAAAATATCTCAAAAAAGTTACGTAATAATTTTTTTTTTATTAATTTTAAATTAGTCGCTATTTTATTCTCTATCAAAAAGCTGAATGTTTGAAAGCTCCACCTGACGTACAAAAAAAGTTACAGGTCAAAATGTACCTTGAAATAAGGACCTGAATTACACAAAACCCTCTTTATGTAATAAATAAATTTATTTTATTAAAAAAATTTAAAATTTTATTTTAGTAATTTTTTTTTGCGATGTACGTACATTTTGACCTGTAAATAAATATCTAAATTATGCACATTTTATCGTTTTTTCGATTTACACGGTTTTTTTTATATAAAAACCCAAAATTTCGATTTCTGAGGAACAAATCTTCCTTGTAAATCGGGGGATAGGTGTATTTATATAGTCTAGTATAACAACGCAGCTTGAAGTTCATAATAATTTTTGCAAAAAAAAAAACATATTTTGTATATATGTATGTATACAAAAAAGTTGCGCCTGGATGTCCTCTTTCTTTTGGTATATATATATATCTATATATATTTTTAGGAACGAGCCTAATTCGCAATTACAATTGACGCTTTCTAGACGCATTCTAGACGTAGCATTTGTCAAAATAAAGTTGAAATGTATGGAGTTGTATGAAAGTAGTTACATTGCACGCAGCCTAAACGTAGCCTCGGTAAAAGTTGGCCAACTTTTAATTTTTTCGCTTTCATCGCGCTTTGCAGTGTCAAAATATAGAAAAATTTAAAAATTAAAAAAAAAAAAAAAAATTCAATTCAATTCAAAATTTCAAAATGTATTTTATTAATTTAAATTCAATTTACAAAATTAAATCTAGAAATAATATTATTCTGTCAAAAAATGTAAACAAACAGTTATTATTTACACATCTACGTTTTGTGTCTACTCTTTTTGTAGACCGCGTTCGAACGCGTTTAGAGCGCGTAATGAAAGCGACGATGTAACTCAAGTATAATTTTTTGGGTTGAATGTGTATGTAAACAACCAAAATTAATATTGGAGTAATCCCTATCCACATATTGTTCATATTGATCTTGATCTTTGCAATTGCATATTATCTAAATCTAAAGAATAGTATTATTGGAAAAATGCAAAATAATTATAAAAAGATTATACAAAAATAACTCTGAACTGGCAATCCGCATGAAATAACGAATGGAAAAAAAATACTATAGAAGTATTTGCACACATTTTTTCATTTACATAATTTTAAAATGACTTTCAAAACTAATACATTTTCATAAATGTCTAGTAGAAGGTTTTGATGTAATGGACAGGGATATAACATTCACTCTGTGTATATTAATTTTCTTGTTGAATTAAAAACAGAAAAGTTAGATTATTTAAAATACTTCTTCGTTTCGATTTTAGTTTATCTGGCTTTTACAATTTGTGTTTATTTAACAAAAAGTATATTTAAAATTTTAAATTATTTATAAAAAGCATGATGAAAATTCTATAGAAATTTAGTATAGTATTGGAATCTCTTCATTTTGTATAGTACCGGACAAATGGGACTTATTGACAAATTATAAACCAATCAAAATATATTGTACTTTTTCTGTTTGTATACCTGTATTACATGTGGAATTATCCATTTAATCTTATCCTTATCTTATCATTGTTTCTTACTTTCTTGTTAATTATATAAATTTTAAATTTATATATATATATATATTTTTTTTTTAATTACATACAACATTTTATTTTTTCATATAAATATATATTTTTTAATTATAAGCAAAAGAGGTGAAAAAGACTAAGCAATAATATATAAATTTACCGAGTAAAGCAAAATTTAAATTATACTATTGAATTTATGCATATATAAACTATATAAATTTATTTTTTAAGTTTAAGATAACATTTTTATTTATTTTCAGAAAGTACTAAAAAACAGAATAATAAAGTTAAAACAATCACCCCTATGATAGAAGTCGACTCGATTCTCGCCTCACCATACTCGACCGACGACTAATTTGGTATGATTGAAGTCGCCTCGCTATTAGGCGAGTCGAATGTTAAAAAAAACGGCAACTCGTTGCTTATTATTTTGCTTCATTGGCAGCACAGCTGTTTTTGACATTAGTTTTGAAATTTCTATTTAAATTTTTTGAATTTTATTTTTATGGTGTAGATTGTAGAATTTAAATTTAAAGTAAAATAATTTTTATAAAAAAAACTGTGTTACAATATATTATTGTTAAGAAATTTGTGTTAAACAAATATAAATTAAAAAAAAATTAAAATATTAGTTTTCAAATTTTGTTGTATTTTGTTAAACAATAAAGTTTAAAAATGAGCAGCATAAAATTATTTATATTCAATGTATTTGAAGTTGAAAATAACCTAATTTGAAAATTTTAAAAATATATTTTTTTATATAAATATGGCATATTATATAAATATTTTTATGTACTTTTCTATAAATACACTTACATATTTTAAAATTTAATATTTAACAAAAAAATGTCTATAAAATCTCACTAATAATTTAAAATTCAATATAATTTTTTTATAATAATTTAAAAATCATTTAAAAAAAAATCAAACTTTTTTTTTTATATAAATTTATACTAGTCGCCCAAAAATTTCTGGTCGAGTAAAACGCGAGTCGAGAGCGACTTCCATCATACCGAATATTCGCTAAAACTCGCCGGCGAGTGTTTGGGCGACTTCTATCAAACCAAATTGTCAAAGTCGAGTCGACTTCTATCATAGGGGTAATTATAAACAAAAATATATTTTTTCCTTACTTATTTTATACAGATCTTAAATAAATGTAATAATATATTTAAAACAGTATTTAGAAACTATGGTGTCCAGATTTTGCAGATACAATCACAAAACCAGTCTGTGTACCAAATTTCATTAAAATAATCTTCCAGATAAAAAAAAACTAAATTTAATATTGGAATTGACCTATTGAAATTAACGATCCGAACTTTTTTATCGTATCAGTGGGAAACCCAAGCTTCACCGACCTCACTTGAACAAAATCTTTTCTTTTTTTTTGGTCGAACAAAAAATAATATAATCTTAGTATAAATGATCGTGAAAAAAAAAAAACGATTGTCGTCACTTATTTTTGATATCATAATGCTATAGTTATTTTCGCCGTTCGTGCGCGCCGCAAAAAGTTGAAATGTTGGAAAATATTTGGTTGTAGGCAAACTCTCCGCAGTCATATCGCTGGTGCCGCACTGCCGCAACAAAGTTAATTCAATTTCAACTTTTCCCGCGATGCCAGATTGAAATGTCACTTTGACTTAAAAATAGACACTAAAATTAAATTGATTTCTTCTAATTGCGGCATTTTTAATAATTAATAAAAAAAAAAATCAACACCACACAATATTTTTGTAAATAAATTAATTTAAAAATACAACTGTTGCCGCTTTGAATGTGCCTACCATTAGCGGTACCAACGGCATTTAAAATTTCAAAGCGGCGAGACTAACTGCTGGGTAAGAGACGATAGAATTGCTATCGTTTTTTAAAGCGTAATTTATTACCAACCCCACCATATAAAATGACGGTAATTTTCAAAAATTATTATTATGTTGTAGGTAAAAAAAAAAGTTAAGTTAACCGATTTTTTTTTTGTTAGACATTATAAATTGTGATTAAATATGGCTGCAGTTGATTTATTTTTTTCAACATCTTCTGAAATTGAGGAGGGACTTATTAATGAAAGATTGATACGAAAAACTTAAGCAAAAGGAGCGATGATAAACCGTTTTATTTCCCTGTAAAATTTACTATAACAAAATATGTAAGATAATTTATTTTACGGTCTTCGAAAGTTTTCGTGTCACGAAAAGAAGTTTTTAAATAATATCCTTCTGCATTAATTAATCCTATTAATTACTACATTTCACGATTGTTTACATGATATTTTGTAAATTTGACAGATAAAACGATACTCACGATATCGTTTCATAATAATAATAATTGAACGATGATTAATGCCCAGATTTTTGCACTAGTTCTATGAGCACTCAAGTGTTTGGGACATTAGAATTTGGAAGTAAAGAAATCATTTCGTACGTAAAGCAGTGGTCGGAAAAAAAATCTAGAGAATTCAATACTTTTTGGCGGTCATTAATTTTCTCAAAATATAACAAAAAAAAATAATAAAAATAAAAATATTTTGAGTTATAAAAAGTATATCTAAAACCATATTTTTAATATTCTTTTCAAAACATATTTCTTTCAAAGCTGTGAAAGCTGGCTCGTCTATTTTTAATGAAAAATAAAGTGGGAGTCACAATTGTTTCGAATCCGTTTCGACATGTTCGATTCGAAATTTCAAATTCTGACAGCCTTATACAATTTTATAACGCATGCTGGATTGAAAGTCCAATGCACGTAGTCGAAACGAATGCGAATCAAAATGAATTCAAATGTTGATATTATTTTATCTTTTGGACACAAAAAAAGGATAAAATATGGGCAGATTTAGATACTAAATTTAAAATTGATGGTAAATAAAAAATTACAATTATACAAAAAAAAATAAAAACAATTACATAAAAAACTGGTACAAGTGTAGATCCATTATATCAAATATCAAGAGAAGTTAAATGTCAAATAACTTCCCAAATGACGATTCGAAACGAAACCCATTTTGTGACTAGGATATGTTTTCGAAATGAACGGAACGAATTGAATCCCAACGTGTTGAAACGGATTCGAAACCATTGTGACTCCCACTTTACATATAATTCAGCTTACGATTATATTTTTGGGTAAAGTTAATAGCATATTTTTATGCTTAGTTTTTTAGAATATTTTACTACAGCAAGAAATAATTGAGAAGTAAACGATTTTTAATAAATATTGAAATAATAATTTGTAATAATTTGGAAAATTTATCGTAGTTTAGTTAGGGCAGAGAGAACATATACCTAGAGATTTAGTTGGTATGGGAAAAATTTTTGAGAGTATGAAATTTGAAAATAGTTACATAAAAATATGGTAAATAAATGTGTGTAAAAGATTTTGCACTTTGGTACAAATTATTTATGAATGTATTTATACATTCATAAATAATTGTTTGACTACCCCTCAAAAATCTGTGAAAATCAATAAACTTAAATAAAAGAAATATCGAATGATAATTTAAAATTGATTTAACCATTTTTATACATATAAACAGTCATATCTTCAAAATGATAATTTTGTGATTACAACCATTCTCCACTAGGCTGAAGATTTTAGAAAATTTAAAGAAAATTGAAATTTTTATATTTTTAAAATGTTTTATTGTATTTGTTTCTGTTTACTTCCCGCATACCGCAGCCACAACCATATAAATGAAAAAATAAGTTTTTATATATGCAGTAGGCCAGTAGGCGTACATAAAAACAACTATGAATTAAATGAGATATACATATGAATAAAAAAATGTTTTAAGTTGTTTTTATGCAAGTATTCGTTTATATTCAAAATTAAATTTGTCTGTTTGAAATTGAATTTTAAAATGATAAAAGGAAAAGTTGGTTTGTCAGAAAATATCCTTCCTGCGGACTTTTTTGTAGGCAATTCTTTTCAAACTCTATAAAAAAATAATTAGGTTTATCACTGAAAAAAGAAAATATGTAATTTTAAAGTACAAATAAATTTTCTATGCAAAATTTTCATAGAGTACATATATATAGATTTTTACATTTTGTATTCTATAATCACTATAACATTTTTGAGCGTTATAACATTTTTGAGCGTCATACTCGTAACATTTTTGAGAGTCAATTACATTTTTATGTTGTTCTTCTGTTATCTTTATTTTACTTTTATTTTAAAATATTGCTGCTTTCATTTTAGAACAAAAATTTTTCCCATACCAACTAAATCTCTAGGTATATGTTCTCTCTGGTTAGGGTATAGAAATGTTTTATATTAATAGGAGCGTTTATTGGAAAATAATTATAATTTTTTGTTTAGAATCTAAGAGTGTAATTAAAAATGTCTGCGTATGCAAAATAAGCCTATTAGCAGCAACATCTAGAACCCCCCATCAGATTTTAATGAAATTTTATACATACGTAACTAGATACCCGGAATTTGGTACCCAGTTCCGGCAAATATGGGATCCGTTTTTTTTTTCTCAAGAAATTCCATTTTCTTATATACAGTGTGGCCATGTTTGGGATGCTAATCCGTTAAGGGGTGGTTCCTTGGTTCGTTATAAGCAAAAAATCGTATGGAAGGGGGTTGCATTTTCAACACCCACTGAGCTGCAGGGTGTTTTAAAAAGTCCTTCGGAGAAGTAGGTATAAACACTTATTCAATTATAACTTCTAGCGTATTGAACCTAGAATATCCAAACTAGGCGCGTTTAATAGATAATTAATTTACCTTTATTTCGATGTTACCGTTATTTTCACTAGTTGCCAGGTCTGCGTTAAATTGCGTTAAAGTTATGATTTTTTCAATAAAAAATTAATCAGATTTTGGAAAAATGCCACTTCTCAAAATTTTGCCGGGTGTAAATTTTTTGTTATCTTTCTACTGGGCAAACCAGAAGTCGCAGGTAAAAGCTTTGTATGGCGATTTCATAGCTAACACTATGACGCTTAAATCAAATTTTAAAAAAATTACACCCTGCGAAATTTGAGAAAATTGTAATTTTTACAAAATCTGATTAATTTTTTTGTTGAAAAAATTATAACTTTAACGCAATTTAACGCAGACCTGACAACCGGTGAAAATAACGGTAACATCGAAATAAAGGTAAATTAATTGTTTATCAAACGCGCCTAGTTTGGAAATTCTAGATTCAATATGCTAGAAGTTATAATTGAATAAGTGCTTATACCTACTTCTCCGAAGGACTTTTTTAAAACACCCTGTAGCTCAGTGGGTTTTGAAAATGCACCCCCCCATTCCATACGATTTTTTGCTTATAATGAACCAAGGAACCACCCCTTAATGGATTAGCATCCCAAACTGGGACACCCTGTATATCAGATTTGGATGAATTTTGGTACACAGGTTGATTTCATTAATATAGAAACGCAGTTTACTTTCCGAATTATATTTGAATTTGTTTCGTAATTTTGCATGCTGAAATTTCCAATTTATTTTTCATGTACTTTAAACACCAACTACATAAGAAAAGTATAATATGTGCTAAATTCAGCTCAAATCAGATAATAAACATTAGAGCATATAATAATTATTACTATCTGATTTGAACTGAATTTAGCACACATGATAGTTTTCTTATGTAGTTGGTGTCTGTAAAATTTGTTGTCAGTAGTTTCAGTCTTTTCATGTTAAATACCGTAATTATATTTTGACTTGAATTCTCTACGTCTACACTGTACTTTGCAGGAATTGTTACCCGATTTGAATGACATTTGACACACATTTTTATCTATAGTTGGTGCTCCTGAAATTTGAAGCCGGTAGCTTCAGTAAGTTCATGGAAAACTAATATATGAGCATATTAGTTTCCGAAGTTGATACATTTACCAACAGGGATTGCGTCTGATAAGGACATTTTTATTACAGACATACAAATCCTCATGGATCGCTATATAAATGAAAAACATTTTGACAAATCGTTCAATTATTTTATCAAAATCCGCGTTCAATTGGTGAAATTTAAAGAGTGCTTCGTGAATTATTTATGGTTCATTTAATCGGTTATGAATGTAAACAAAATTACCGTATTTGCGATAAAAATAATCCACATGCATTTGAAGAAGTTCGATTACATCTAGAAAATTAAATTGTTAAAAAACCTTGGACTAAGTGTGTTGAGCTTGAAGGACATTATATTGAAAAATAAAGTAAATTTGTTGGGTTTGAAAAAATTTAACAGCAAAATAACTAAATAAATAATAATATAATAATAATAAAATAATTTTAAACACACAAAATTCGGTCTTTCTTCATCGGTTTCAAAAGTTTTTAAGCAGCTCATAAACCATATACTTCTCACGAAAGGAAAATATTTTCTAAATAAAATACTTTGAACATTTATTTAGCTATAATTCCAATAAATCCTTTATTCTTCCCTAGTGCGCATTGTTCCATCTTCGCATTTTTCTGTGTGACCATTTTCCGCGTGTGCATTTATCTGATCACCGCGGCGACGTGTATGCATGGAAGTATTTAACACTATGCAGCTATGTATGAAAATTCTGTACATTTAATTCAGATATAAGCTGATGAAAGATCAAAGACCAAACTCTGATTTCACAAGATAATAAAAACATTTTGATAAATAAATATTATTTTATTTAATCATTTTTAGATAAAAATTATTTAATTTAACCATTTTGTATTTTTGATATAAAAAAATTGCCTGTATATAATTTGTGATTAGTTACCAAAAATTTATTTCAGATTTTCGGATAATAAAAAATTTTGATCTAAGTAAAAGATGTGGAGAAGACTAAGCAATAACATATATATAAATTACAAAGTGGCAAAAATGTCATTAAGCATTATGCTGCTAATATGATGCTTACTTAAAAGAATATTTTACAAGAAATATACATCTATAAATTTAAAAAAAAAAAATCATTTAGAATATTGCAGCACAAAAAATGTAAGAATTTTCTTTGCGAAAGAGGAAAAAATACCATTTTTTTACTTACAACGAAATTAATTTTCTTAAGTTTCTAATTATAACCATACTTGTCACGATGTAAAGCTATTTTTTTATTTTGCACTTCTGTTTTCCTATTTTCATATCATTAAAACTAATATCATTAAAACTTTTGTGTAATAATTTTAAAATCTTCAACATATAAATAAAATACATTCTTTTTTTTTATTTTTTTAGATTACTTTAATTTAGATATAATATAAAATTAATTAAAAAATGAAATGGACAGCATAAGGCAAAAACTTCAACAATATGTCCCATTTTTGGAATATTTTATCCACTATAATTTATCCACTAAAGATAAGCAAAAATCAGAAAAATTGCAGAAAATTGTAACATCATTGAAAAATGATCCAAAGTAATAAAAATAACAAAATTTAATTGACAAATTAATTAAATTCTAAAATTCTAATTTCCAGATTTTTAGAAGGGCAGCAAATGGATCTAGATGAATTATCGAATAATATAAAAGCATTGTATGCACAATGTCGAGTAAGTTCAATAAAAGTAAAATATGTTTAGTCTTTTTTTTTTTACATTTATTTACTTTTATCACAGGACCCTAAAATCATTTCAAAATTCAAAAATATATTTGAACCACCTAAAATAATGTCTACAATTGAATTATCCGATAGCAGTGATGATGAAATTACATTTTATGCATGTAATAATAATAATAATAAAATCATAATAAAAGAACAACATAAAAATGATGATGCAGTTGAATTATTGTCAACGGATGAAGAGGATAACAAGAAGGACTGTGTTATAGAAAATGTTATTAATGGATCTGAAAATAAACAACCACAAAAAAATTATGCCAAAAAAAGTACATCATTATTTACTAGACGTGAACAGAGACCTTCAGTGGAAAGCAGCAGTAGCAGTTCACTTTCCCCGGAATATAACAATTTAAGCTCTGATGATGAATGTGAACGTTTGCAAATGTTCGAACGTCGTGATAATAAAGAGAATACAATTACAAAAGTTATGGAGAAACTTCAATTTAATACCGTCCCTCCAATTACTATAGATTCTAATCCAATTATAATTGATTCGGATTCGGATAATGATGTTAATGAAAAGAATAAATCAACCAATGCCAAATCAATTGATGATTTGCGAGAGAAAAATTTAGATGAATTACAAAAACTTCGATGTGATATTGAAAGTGCGTTAAATCCCGTCTGTAATTTATATGAAGAACAACGTGTTACAAAATTCGATATGATTCCGTTATTGCATATTCCACAACAATATAATCCAAATATTTCGATAGTGCCTCCTCCACTGCTAAATGTTCCAAAGGTGAATCCTAATGATCCACGCTGTAAAAATCGATCAGATGTTTTATTTAACCCTAATAATACATTAAATTTTGATCAGCTACAAAACAGGAATACACAATTTTCTAATATTATGAATAAGCCAATACCACAAATTAATGACAATGATATCCTAAAAGCTTTAGGATATAATCGTCCGCCAGTTTCTTCGGTTCCACAATCACAACATAATTCAAAAGTAGCAACAACTTACGGAGAACATTGTAGAAAAAGAGAACAAGAAATTGCTAGGAAAAAAGCTGAATTTGAAGCCCGACGTAAAAAGGAAGAAGAATTAGTAGAAATAGCAAAATCTAAAGTTCCCATAAATAAAAAAATTCCGACATCTGAATCGGTAATAGATAAAATGTATCGGAAGGAGAATTGGGATACAACTGAAAATTTACCAACAAATATAAATAACTTTAGAATACCAAGAAAAGCAGCATCAAGTTCATCAAATATTACTGAAACAAATAATACTAATCACAATACATCATCAGAAATTAAAACAAAACGTAAATCATCAACCAGTATAGAGACATCGTTAACTGAAGTAACAGCTGTCAGAAAATCAACAATAATAGATAATAATAATAAAACAATTGAAAAGGGTAAAAAATCTATACCAAAAAGAAGAAATACAATATCGGAAAAACGAAATTCGAAGCCAGTAACAACAGTCCATTCAGAAAAATCAATTATACCAAAAAGTTCCAACAAAAATGCTAATAATTGTATTGTTAAACCAACGGAAAAGGAAAAGCAAAATAAAACAATACCAAAAAGAAGAAAAACTATTTCAGAACGTAGAAGTTCAAAAGTATTAACACCGACTTTAGTCGCTGAAGAAAAATCAATATTGCCAAAAAGTTGCAAAACAAATAATAGAAAATCATCTGATTCAGATTCTACTGATACAACTATACAAAATCCAAGACGTAAACGTTCTGTACGACGAATTAATAGTTCTGATAGTGACAGTGATGCTAATGAAAATAAATCATCAATTACATTATCTCCAAAAATGATTGTCAATGGAAAAGAATCAACTGATATATCAAATAATATTAATGTTGTTGAATATATAAAGAATTTAAATGAGGATGCAAAAACAGAAACAATACAGAATGTATTAAAGAATTTCGGCGATTATATAAAAACGACAAATGTTGTCAAAGATATAAAAAATTGTGCTGAAACATCTAAACAAAAAAGAGGTAAAAGATGTGAACTGGAAATGTTATTTTCTGATATTGATCAAATGTATGATAGAGATAAATATTTATCTATAACGGGTAAACGTTCATGTCAAACTAATAAGAAACGTGTACACAGTGATGATGAAATACAATTAATTGAAAAAGAGCCGAAAAAAGCTAAATTAATCCAACGTCGTAAATCATGTTTTGTAGAACGTTGTAAAATTTCTGATGATGATTTAACTGATGATAATCAATTAGTTGAAAAAACATTGAAAAAACCTAAATTGCGACGCAAATCATGTTTTGTCGATTCTAAAGTTTCAGAATATTTTGATAATTTGCCGCTTATAAAAAGAAAGGCTATTAAACCTCCAAATGATGAAGATTATGACACAGATGATTTCTCAGAACATCGGGAACAAAAGAAACTTCAAAAACGATCAGTATTTAAATTACCAATTAAAGAAGTACGGATTTCCATAAACCGATTGACAAATGAAGAAATACTAAAATATACGAAAAAATCTTCATATATTATTAATAAGATGTTGCCACCATTAAAAGCGAAGCCAATAAATAAAATAACACGGCGACAATCAACCCGAAAAGTTTCAATTTATTCAAATACTAATAGTTCACATCATTATGATAATAAAGAAATAATAAATTCTTGCTTATTATGTGGAAAGAACTCGAAAAATATAGTTAGTCATTATGTAAATATACACGATGAAGTTTTCATATCACGATTGTCAAAAACAACAATTGATTTTTATCAAAAAAATACAAATTACAGTTATTTAGTTGAAAATTCATCAACAAAATATCAAGTATATTGTATATTTTGTAGAAAAAATTGTATTGATACGCAATTAGGTTTTTATGAACATTATGCAAGTCATACTGGTGAATTTGCCTATCAATGTGAAAAAGAACGATGTGAAGTCAAATATCCTTATGAAAAACAAATGAAACAACATTGTAAAACAGTTCATAAAAATCCACGTCATTATAGACAAATATATAATTATGATTTTGATGAACATATAACAATCAAAATATCAATTTGTAATATTTGCAATTATGTACAATTAAATAATGCAAATATCACTAAACATTTAAAAACTCAACATGATATTAAGACAAATTGTGAAGATAATATAAATGAACTAATACTAGTTGAATTTAAAACATTTGAAACAAATGAATTATCTGTTGAAATTGAAAATGAAAATATACTTGATTATACTCAAAATTATATAAATAATAAAGACAATATAAATAATTCTAAAGAATGTAATTTGGAACATGAAAATTCATCAGATATAGATATTGGTTGTGCAGATGATGAATTAATTGAAACTATTGTGAAAGAAGAAAATGATGATGATCTTGATCAAATCGTTAATGACGCAATTAATAAAAAACATAATAATATTATAACTACAATTAATTACAGTAAATCTTTAAATATTAATAATGAATTTAAACAAATTGATGCTAATGAAATAGATAAAAAACCAATTTTATCTGAATTGAGTGATATCTTCAATCAACAAAATCATAAATCTAGTGAAGAACAAGATCAGAACTTATCAAATATCGAAAATATTAAAATTGAAATACCAACATTACATGAGGAACAACATGCTGAAGCTGAACCTGAAGTAAGTGTAATACAACCACCATTAATTGTTGTTAATTGTGAAAGTCAAAATAAAGTCACACCAGGTAATAATCTTTAGAATTATTAGTTATCACAACCTATAAATAATTCAAATAATTTAATTTTAAATTTAGATTCTGATGAAAGTAATGATGACATGAACGAAAAGAATAAAATAACAGAAATATCAGATGAACCAACAAAATCAGATATTGTTGATTTTCAAATATCAAAAATTCCATCAACCGTCAATAATATGTTTGATATTAGAATTGATCAAATAAACTCAAATAATGAATCGGAAATAAATAAGAAAACATCACTGAAACCATGGCTTGAAAATAAAAAATCTTCATCAACTGATGTTTCAATAATTTTAAATAATATAAATTTTTTTAATTTATATAAATGTATGTGTTGCAGTTATACAACAAATATTGACTCTGAAGCTATTGTACATTACAATACTCATAATAGTTTAGGAAAAAATCACAATAATAAATTATGGTTAGAATGTCCATATTGTGAAAATGTTTCTAATTCATCAATAGAGCTAGTTCAGCATATTACTACAGAACATGGTTATTGCAATTACCAATGTCCGAAATGTTACTATCGAAGTTGTTCAACTTTTAGTATTACAATGCATCAGAAACTTTTGGATTCACATAAAACTTGCGAACAAATATTAAAATGTAGTAATGTTGAGAGGAGTATTGAAGATGAATATCAAGACATTATCAAAAGCAGAAATAAATTTGTAAAATCATATTCGTGTCATTTGTGCCATGATCGTAAGTAAATTTTATATTTTTCCAAATTATGTAAATTTTATACTATAAATTTATCTTCACGCTTTTTTTGTAAATAATTAAACAAAAAGTAAACAATATTTTAAATAATATACTATCGGATTTTGTTTTTTGTTTGCAAAATTTATTATTTATTTTTCAATTTTTAAAATTAATTATCATTCGTATTTTTTTTTTGTATTATTATTTTAGAACAAAAGTTTTACATTAGCGACTGTTTAAAACAACATATTCGAAGTAATCATAAAAATGTCTTATATTGTGGTTGTAATATTGATAGTATATTTGCATGTATATTTTGTTATTTTGAAAATAATGACAGCAACGGAATGATTAATCATATAGTTAATTCTCATCCAAATAAGACCGTTATAGCATGTGCTAGAGTTTGGAACAAGAAATATAAGGACAAGGTAAGAAAATTATAAAATTATACATTTAATATTAATGATTTTGGTGTTGTAAATATAATTTTAACATCAAATGAAAATTAATATTAGTTTATAATTTGTTCATATTTTTTTTTTAAATAAATATATTTTAAATTCTATGTTCAGGTTTCAGATAAAGTGGAATCAACGTATTTGGTATTATTAGATAAAAATACAAAATCCAAAGAATATATAGTAGATATAAATACTTATAAAAATAAATCAACTGATAATAATTTCTATCAAAGAAAAAAACTGTTAAAGATTTGTTCATCAAACACAAATGATTCTTTAATTGATTTTCAAAAACTTAAACTACCAAATATCGAAAATACCGAACTGAAAATACACAAATCGTCAAAAGAATTAAACAATGAATTCATCAAATTAGCTGATATATATATTGAAAAATTAAGATCAAATATTGGAACAGATCAGTTATATAATTGTACAATATGTTGTAATTCATTTAATACTTTAGAAGTTTTAAAAATACATTTTAAAGAACATACATTAATTCAATATTATTGTTATTTATGTGGTAAAATTGAATTAACACAAAATTTAATGGAAAAACATTTCTTTGTACATCATAATATCCAATGTCCACGTATTAGAGAAATTTTCAAAAATATTGAAACAAATGAAACGTATAATGCTGCTGTACCATCTGGTGTATTTTGTAATTCAAATGATTTAATTAAACATATGATTAATGTATTGAAAATAAATAATAAAATGAATAAAAATGTAAAAAAATCAAAAGAAATAATTGTCACCGAACAACAAAATATTAATAATACAATAAATTATATTTCGTTAAAAAATATTCCAAAATATATAACAGATCAAAAACGTTATCAATGTACTGAAAAAAATTGTAAATATATTGGTAGAAATGAGAATTCTAGTGAAGGACATTTTCAACAAATTCATCGTCGTTATGCAACATTTCAATGTGTATTTTGTTCATTTAATATAAATAATGAAATAAGAGATTTTAAAATTATTAAAGATCATTTACGTATGCATTCCGAAACAATTTATGCATGTTGTAAATGTGATTATGTTTATCATATGCGACAAAATGTTCGAGAACATGTACGTAAATATCATAAATCTGAAATGAATATTACAAAAATACATCGTACAATAACATCAAATAATATATTAAATATTAAATATGATACATGTTTAGAGGATGGTTTTACAACATTAAATATAGCTTATTGTATTGTATGTTTTAAGAAAATGATAAATCCTGATAATATTTCAGATCATTTATATAATAAACATGAATGTAATGTTCATTATCAATGTCGTTATTGTAAAATAAGGTTTATTACACAAGATGAAATTACTAATCATATTAGTGGTGATCATAAAAAAGTTATTAGAATTCGATGTTTATATGATATTGATATAAATTTAAATGATAAAGAAATTGATAATAATAAACAAAAAAAATCACTACCAATAATATCAAGTGTAATCTCAATGGCAGCTGCTATACCATCTGTAGAAAATTCTGAAAATATTCGAAATAATAATTTTGATTTTGATCAACAAAACTTAATAATTAACGATAACGAACATTTAAAGGAAAATACTGCAACAAGTACAATTAATTCATCAAATAATTTAAATAAAAATCAAGATTCAGTTCTACATATTAAAAATTCAAATAAAAATATAGAATCAACATCTAATCCGAAAAAAATACAAGTTAGTAATATATTATCAACAACAAATAAAAATTTACAATCTAGTCCTGAAAGAAATAATATAAAAAGTAAATTGTATAAATGTAATGAATGTGGTTATCAATCAAGAACTTACCAAAATATTAATGAACATGTTCAAATTGAACATGAAAAAAATAAAACAACAAATAATTCAAATAATGCTGCTGGTTATCATTGTGATGAATGTGGATATTTATGTGAAAAGAAACATGATTTAATTGAACATAAAATTAAGTTACATGGATCAAGTTTAACACCATATAAATGTAATGATTGTAACTTAAAATTTATCAATGTACGTTTACATCAATCACATATAAGGGCAACACATTTACAAACTTCTGGATTTTTTTGTGAAAAATGTGAAAAATTTTATGATACAAATGATGATTTATTGCAACATCAAAAAATTAAATATGGTAAAGTTTTTGCAAAAAATTTCAATAATATAAAATGTAAAAAATGTGATAAAGTTTTTGATAATGAATTACAATTAAAAGAACATGAAAATTCTGAACATTTTTTATATTATTGTAAAGAATGTAAATTTACATGTGATACGAAGACATTTTTAAAGGTTCATTGCAATGAAATGCATGAGAAATCAATAAATATAACAAATCAATCACCATCGGTACAATCATTAAAAGAACCAATATCGTCAGTTATATCACCGGTACAATCATTAGTACAATCTGCAACACAAAAACCAGAAGAACCATTACAACAGAAAAATATTCAATTATCTATAAAACAGTTATTGCTATCATCAACAACATCCGCAATAAAATCCGTACAAGAGGCAACTACATCTGCAACTGATTCGATATCTCAACTATCAATTCAATCATCTGTATCATTGCCAGTACCACCGCCAATTCAATCATCAGTCCAGCCGGTAAACGTAATAACATCCTTACAAGAGGCAACTATATCACCAAGTCAATTAATAACTCAACTACCAATACAATCATCTGTACCATTACCAGTACAACAGCCGATTCAATCATCAGTCCAGCCGGTAAACGTAATAACATCCTTACAAGAGGCAACTATATCACCAAGTCAATTAATAGCTCAACTACCAATACAATCATCTGTACCATTACCAGCAACTATATCACCAAGTCAATTAATAACTCAACTACCAATACAATCATCTGTTCCATTACCAGTACAACAGCCGATTCAATCATCTGTACAGTCGGTAAACCAATCGATAGTTCAATTATATCTACAATTACCAGTTCAACCAGTAGAATCTACACTACAATCATCACTGCAACCGCTAGTTCAATTATCAATACAGCCATCAGAACAAAAATCAGTACAATCATCATTACAATCTGTAATACCAGTAAAAACACCAACTACTGGCACTATTCGTTTAGTACCAATAGAAAAATTAGTAAAACCAAATTTATTAAATGCAAATACTTTAAATCAAATCGATAATATTGGATTACAACAACAAAATTACCACTTAACAAATCAATCTAATACTCATTCAATTAATTCAGTTTACCAATCAAATATTCAATCTGGTAATCAATCTACGAGTCTTATAAACGTATCATCATTAGATATGAGTTGTGTAATGCTACCAGAATTTAATTTTAAATATCAATGTGATTTAATTTATATATGTAATTATTGTAGTTACGGATTTATTACTATGAATCTATTACTAGAACACTGGCGTCATAATCATGAAACTAAAACTCCTTTTAAATATGGTATACAACGTCGTGTACGTTGCGGTTACTGTACATGTACTGGTCCATTTTCACTAATTAAACAACATCATTTAGAAACACATTTGGAACAATCTTTTTATATACGTAAAAATACATATTCCCTTACAAGATTTGAATGTGTTGAATGTTCATTTATAACAGAAAATGAAAATATATTAATTCAACATATATCTAATAATCATTCAACATTACGAAATCAAAATGAATTAACAAATAAATTTATAAATGAAGAATTATTATCAGATTTATTAAAAATTGGTTATCGTACAGTTCAATATAAATGTAATTTATGTGCATATTGTTGTTTGGGACAAAATTTATTTCAAGATCATTTAATTAATGTTCATAATAATAATAATATAGAAAATGAATCGTTATATTCGAAAAGTTATCAAAATCATATTGTTTATTATTGTAAAGAATGTAATGGATTTTTTAATACACTAAAATTAGCTTTTATACATTTTAGAGAAAATCATACTTTACCATATTTTTGTTTTTATTGTAATGAATCAGTACGAAATTATAAAGAATTACTTATTCATTATCGTAGTATACATAATTCACATGATAGTTATCAATATAATTGTCATCGAATTACAGATCATTATGAGATATATACCAAAAAAATATATATATTATTTCCAAATGGTTTAGTATTAAGTTTATCTGATTTAGAAAATACAAGGGATGGTAACCGAAATAACATTATAAAGTTATTATTAGAAATTGAAGCAGTTGAATTGAATTCTCTATCACAGTAACGTACTTAAAAAATCCGTGTATATTATGTAAATATCTAAAAAAAAAAATCGTTATGTATAATTATGTTAAGGGTCGAATCTATATACTTGATTAATTAATCAGCTTTGATAAAGATAATTTTATTTCCAGTTATTTTATTAATCAACTGTTTGCAGTTTTTGAATAATAAAATAATTTCAAATTTACTATATTAATTTAATAATAAAATTGATTTATTATTATTTTTTCATATATATTTATATTACATATATGTTATATAGATATGTAACACATAGCTTGACTTTAATATCAAAACAAATCGTCATAAATTTTTTAAAAAGTTACACAATCAAAAATTATTTGGTAACATAAAAATACGCATATGATAAAATTCTAATGGCAATGTTGCCATCTTATCAAAGTTATTCTTATTTTTTTAAATTATCCCTTGTACATGGAAATGATAATTTTCCATTCTATAATCAAAATTTTTATATGAGTTTTGATCTGTTTTTATACATTTTTTTTTTTGTATAAATCCAGCATAAAACATTTTTGTATCAAAAAAGAAAAAAAAAAAATGTTGATAAATTAATTAATTTTCGAAACTAGTTGGTTAATAAAATAACTATTAATAATCAAGTACTATAGATTTGGCCCTAAGTGATTTATAGCCAAAATTATATTCTTATTTTAGTATTTTTTCAATTTATTAATTATGAAATAACAATTTTCAATAAGTATTTATTATTTCATTTATATTATTTTTTAGTTTATCATATTAATTTTATAATTCTTAATAATTAATGAATTAAGTTTAATGATTAATGGATTTCATTTTTTTTTTTTGTTTTTTTTTGTATGATTTTTCATTTTTTCATTACAAATTATCCATTTTCATATTAATAAAAATGCCAAACAAAATTTAAAATTATAATATTTCGTCCTAAAATTTAATTTAATTACATCATTTTTGTAATTAAGATCATAACTAATTTAAGAAATATTTAGTATTCTAATAAAAAATATGTTGTTTTTTTTGTTGACAATTCTAATTTTTGGTATATCAACATAATTAATAATAATTTAAAATTTATTTATAAATTTGCAATCAAATTCAGTATAATTTTATATAAAACTTATATACTTTGTTCATAATAATAGCAATTGCAATAAAGTATAAAAATAATTCATATTATAATAAATTAGAAAATAAATATTACAAAGTCAATTTTATAATAAAATAATCATAAAATTTTTCATATTTAACTTATGAGTAAAAAAGATTTAATTAAGGTAAACAATAAAAATGTACAATTTGAATTAATTTTCTATTATTTTTATTTTTTTGTTAATAATAATTAAATATAATTTATGAAATTGAAAGTTGTTAATTTAAAAGTGTTTTAAAGAAAATGTGATAATAAAAAATTATTTACTATAATGAAAAGCATTTAATTATTGGAAATAAAATTTAACCACAGAAAATATTCAATGTCACAAATTAATTAAATAAAATAATATTTATTAAAATACAATTCGTTAAATTGAATTTTATGAGAATATGAATTTAATTAAATTGAATTTTGCACTGAGTCTAAAATATTGAATTTTTTAAATTTCAAGAATTTCGGTTCGTTTTTAAATGACATGAAGAGATCGCTAAAAACGACTCGGTTGCGAATTGATTTTGCATAGTTTTTGTGAATGTGTAGGTGAAAAGGCGGTACAGAAACGGTTCTATTTGGGTTTGTAAAAAGCTAATTCGTATTTTTTTCTTAAAGAGGTAAGATATATTCCTGTAGCCGTCCCGACTCAAAATCCGAATCTTTTATAATAAATATCGAATTAATTATGTATTGTAAAAATTTCAGTAATATTTAATTATAAGGTTATTATAATTTTGTATAAAAATTAAACACCTGTTTAAAAAAGCGTAAATAATCAACCATGTAATATTAAAATCTATTCAGTCTTTATACAGCATTGAATTTAACAAGATCAATTTAATTACAAAATGAAAACTTTAATAATTATTTTCGTATTTGTTCTATTTTTGGCTGTAGTATTTTCGAGTTCTGTTTATATAGAAGATTTTTCAAATCCAGGTCAATATTTTAATTAATTTTTATATAATTATTATTCAATATATTTTTATTATATATATTAAATAGAATTTCCTGGTAAATGTTATGTCACCAAAGATATAATTTTATCACCTGGTTTTCATAATCATCCCACTGAAAAGTGTATATTTTATGACTGCAAAGCAAATGGAAAAGCAACTGTTATTATGTAAAAGAAAAATATTAATAAAATAATAATAATATTTTACATTTAATTTTAATTTTTAGAAGTAATCCAGACGGATGCTAATAATAACCAAGTTATCTGATATTCTTATTCTATGAAATAATAAAAAATTTTAATTAAATTTTTAATTTTACAATATTTTATTATTTATTTTAGTTTTAACGGTTTATAACGGTATTTAACCGTTTAGTTTTAACGGTTTCTTTAAAATGTAATATTTATGGAAATAGTGAAATAAAATTAAAATATATAATGTTAATGGAGAATTATAAATTACCTACCAAAATTTGTGAATATTAATTATTAATGTTTAAAATTAAGTAATTTTTAAGAATATCAAAGCGAAAATAGTATTTTAAATTCGCGCGCGCTTGACTTATGTATGTTTTGAAATTTAACGCGATCGTTTAAAATTGTGTACTAATAAAATTTCGCGTGCGTTTGTCAGTAAATTTATTGTTTTGAAATTTATGTATGATTAGAGATTCCATTTCTCGGCACTTTTAAATTACCCGGGATACGGGAAATTTAAAATTTAATTTTTTGGGAAATCCCGGCATCCTGGGAAATCTGAAAGATTTAAAGGAAAGTACAAATAATAACATTTTCAAACAAAAACAAGACATGCTATGCTATTTTACTTTATATATATAATAAAATAAATTTTCAAGAAGCCAAATAGGTAATTTAAGTGAATGCTCACTTAGTAAGGATCATTTTTTGCTAGAAAATATGGCAGCTATTGAAAATACACTTTCGCTTTCAGTTGATGTAGGCCTTAATTCATTTTTATTTATTTTTGAATATTATTAGAATTAGTGTAATCTGAATTAATTGGCATCTTTTTAAAACATTTCTTCACTGCATTTTCCAAGTTCTTCTGTAAATTAATTCATCAGTGTTACTTTCTATCACTATTTCACTATCGTCACTCTCAATATCAATTGCAAGAGCATCAGGATAAAATTTGCTGCTTTTTCAAAAAAAAATGTTACTTGAAAACTATTAAAATGACAATTTTACATGACAATATATTACTCTTAAATATCATTTTTATTGGAAATTAATGAACTTAAATTTCCCGGGAAATGAAAATAAAAACCCGGGATTTCGGGAAATGAAAATTACATATTTCCCGGGAATTCCATCCCGGGATGGAAACTCTATGTATGATAAAAATTTCAAATTTTATTTATCACATTCTCCAAGTTCTGTTGTAATTTTTAGTCAACATTTTTCTCTTAGTAATTAAGTTTTGTACATTTCTCAACGCTTTTAAAAAGTAGAAACTGGATCAGATGGCAGACCAGGCCATTTTCAACAGTAAAAAGGTCCTAAAACTGTTTTTTTTAATAGTTAAAGAATTTACAATCTGATTTCTATGAATTAAAATTTTGTGTGCTACATTAACTGAGCCATCAACTACATTAACTGAGATTCCAGACCAGGAAAAAAAACTGATTTTCTGTGAATAATTAAACTGTTCACCATTCGATTTTGTTAAAATAAAAACTAGTGATGATAAAAACCATCGACTGACATTAATTGAGATGCTATACCCGAACCCATAATGGTCCAAACAATGGTACTTTTCATCTACTAGGCTTAAGCGAAGAATTATAAAATAATGGTTGGTCTAATAAATAACACCAGTTATTTGATAAAGTTATATATATAAAAAAATGTGTTACAGTTCAATATAATAAATGCTAAATATACTTTCGAAATAAGAAACTTGTAATACAAAACCGACCCAATCAATTTTTTGCTACATTTACATATATTATAATTTTGTTTCTTAAATTTAAAGAAAACTATTGATGCCATTTAAAAGAACTTTGTTTTTTTAAACAAATCTAGTTTTAAAATATGTAAAACAAAAACAAAAATATATTTAAATTGATTAAACCTTTATAGCTCTCGAAACTTAAATTGTTATTTATCCGTTTCGCGTTTCAGGTTTTTATCGTATATGTAATTGTAATATCAATATAACAGTTAAATACTGAGGTGACTAATTGTTGACGCTATATAATAACGACCAGAATATTCGGAATATTATTGATCATTAATATCATACTTGATAAAATGTTTAGATATATATTTGAAAAAACATAAATTTACGGATTTTCTGGTTCTAAAACAACAAATCATTATTTTATTAAACATTTACCATAAATAATTTATTTAAATTATGTAATACAATTTCTAATTAATAGAATACTTGCCAGGATTTTAAATATATTATGTTGTATTACAGTATAAGTTTAAAAAGGTTACTCATTACCCACAGATACACAATATTGCATAAACCATAAAGTATTCAATTTATAATAAATAGATTTATAAGCTATTTATACAATATTTCTGAAAAATACATAGATAATCTGAAAAAACAGAAACTAAATCATTTTTTCTAATTTCATTTAAATTTTAAAATAACTTATTTTTAGTAGATAACTACAAAAAAAAATGTTTTTAATCAAAGTCCTAAAAAAACAATAAATAAAGCTAATTTGGTGACATGAAATAATCAAAACTGAGGTCGGATTCTCTGACTAGATATCGAGTACGATTCTCGAGAAAAAAAAATTCAAATTATGGCAGTCGATTGCAATCGAATCGAAATTTTTAAAAAATCGTAGTAGATTTTACTACAATTTGAAATGTCAAAATGTGAAATTTTGGTAGTTTGAAAGTTGAAGAGATAATTTTTTTTTTTTATAATAAGGGTTTTCGTTAATTGTGTAAAGTAAAATAAATATAAATAAAAAAAACATAGTTTAGATATAATTGAGTTATTATTATCATCATCTTCTGACGATAATGAATGAAGTATTTGCAGAAAGGGTAAGAAGAAGGCAGTTAAGAGAGTCCGTTGGCTTTGGATAACAACACTAATTTTTAATTAAAAATGTGAAATTTACGATTTTTTACCTATGACTACAAAATAAATTTATTTTAGATTCAAAATGAGATTTCGATTTACAAAAGAAGCATTTATTTATGTGTTAAATAAATTAGATAATCTGTAAGGTTATTTATCATCATCAATTGGCAGCTACTTTGTCCGCTTTAGCTAGTGGATGATACCAACTCCGCATTGTGTACTCCGCATTTATTAAATTTTTTTATTAAAATATTAATAATAATTGTTTTTTATATTTACTTACATTATTTCTAAAATACATAATATACTATTTTCCAAAAAAAAAAAACATAAAAAAGCGACCACTGGATATCAAAATATGTATCGAATGAAATTATCGTTTGAATGCTCGATCAATCGAGTGCTATCATCCCAAATACCACAAATTTCGATATCGAATACTCGATATCTATTCAGAGAATTCGACCCCAGAATTTCATTATGTTTTTGATATACAAATTTAAATTATGTTTTTTTTTTTTTTAAATAGCCAAAAAAATATGAATTTGAGGTTTTCAAGATTTCGTATATAATATGATTTACGTGAATTATAGTGGAACTCTAATAATTATTTTCATTATTTATTATATTAATTTCTTTTTAATTCTGTTGGCTATAGTATTTCCATAATCGAATAATCAAAATTTGATTAAAACGGCAATTCACAATTTATTCAACAAACATTTATTTCAAACAAATTTTACAATTTATCAACATAATTGTGGAATTGTGTTTGTGGTTCTGGAATAGGATCCTGGCATCCAGCTGCGTCACTTCTGTATATATAAAATATAGATGAAAATTGTATAAAATATTCAAAATGAAATGAATTAATAAAATTTTACATAGAAACTGTTCCTGTTCCATCTTCTTTACATTCAAAACTAATACATTTATTAGTAGGATGAAAATGAACTCCTGTTTTGAGAAAAAAATCATCACCTATATAACATTTTCCAGGATATTCTAAATTTAAAATTATTTATATATTTTTCATTTGAATTTGTATTACTTTTTATAAAGAGTCAATTATTTTTCTTTTGATATATACCACGTACTCGGATTTGAAAAATCCTTTGTATAAATATTGGTACCCAGGACCAACGTTATTATTGCAAAAATTGTCAAAACTGTTGACAAAATCTTCATTTTTGTAAAACGTGTTATCACTCTTAGTTATTGTTATGAACTACTCGCTATTTTTATTATTTGTCTATTTATACATTGTGCAGAATACGAACAAACTATTCAAAAGTTGCGCAAATTGTTTATGTAAATGTATGTAATTGGGAAAAATATAGAATTTAGGGAGTCAACTATGTTTTCTGTTTTTGAAGTTGTAAATCTACAGAAAGAATTTCAGATGCCAAGGTTATTTATTACTATATAATTTCTACACAGTCAACGTTGAGCATTGTAATTACTTAGTTATAAAGCTGTGTATTTTACAAAGCTGAAAACACGACGGTGGCATTGTGCTTCCAGCTTTATAGAACAATCTTTGGACCGTCAAAAATCATACAGATAAAATAATTCTAATTCTAAATTCTAACCACTTTGATTTAAAAATCTGTACAAGTAGGTCCTATATTTGTTGTGAGTATTATCTGCAGTGTTCATTTATGTCGGTTTTTGGTAACAGCAGTGAATCGCATTAGAAATCAATATTTTCAGTACAATTGACTAACACTTTATATATATAATATTTCAATTTTTCACTTCATATAAATCGAACCCGGACACAAAAATATTTTTTCTCTTTAATGTCCATCACTGAATAAAAATAAAGTTCAATTGGTTCACCGTCCAATTTAAGTGCCTTTCAGATCAAGCTAATCTCCTTTTTAAAAAATTTCAGATAGTAATTATTATTAATTTTAATTTAACTCATAATCAAAATTTAATTAAAACAATTCAATTTAGTCAGAACAACATTTATTTCAAACAAATTACATTTATCGAAATAGCCTTGTGTTTAATGAGGTGGTGTTGGTGGTTCTGGAATAGGATCCCGGCATCCAGCTGGGTGACTTCTGTATATATAAAATGGAAAAAATAATAAAAAAATATTTAATATAAAATGTATTAATAAATTACACAAAAACAGTTGCTGTTCCATCTTCTTTACATTCATAACTAATACATCTATTAGTAGGATGAGAATGATGTCCTGGATCGAGAATCAAATCCTCACTAATATAACATTTTCCAGGATATTCTAAATTTAAAATTATTTGTATTTTTATTATTTCAATTGTGTATTACTTTTTATAAAGTGTTAATTATTTTTCTTTGAATATACCCACGTACTCGGATTTGAAAAATCCTTTGTAAAAACATTGCTACCAAGTACCAATGCTATTATTGCAAAAATTGCCAAAACTGTTGATAAAAACTTCATTTTTTAAAAACGTGTTGTCACTCTTAGTTATTGTTATGAACTACTCGCTATTTTTATTATTTGTCTATTTATACATTTTGCAGAATACGAACAAACAATCAAATTGTTTTTATGCCAATGTATATTGATAGGAAAATATAGAACCTGTTCTTAATATTGTGAATGTATCCCAAAATATTTAACTTTACTTGCTCATATACTGCTGTTTATGATAAAATTGTTATTATAAATTGTTGTGGCAAGGCATATCTGTTTCGGCAGTGTTCATTTATGTTAGTCTTAGATAACAGCAGTGAATCATGTTAGAAAATCAAAATTTTCTATATAACACTATATAAATATTTTTTCACTATTTAGTCAGTTTATACCAAAATGTACTTCAAGTTCAAATGTCTGACGTAATCTTATTTTTATTAATAAATAATCAATCATATAAGAAATTTTTAAAATTAGATTGGTCGGCAGTGATAGTGTTAAATCATATATAATCAAAATATTTTGTTTTTTATTTTTGCTAACCAAATAATAAGTAAAATACTGAAATTATAGATTAAAAACTGATAAACTCAGTAATATTTCTAAATGAAATGATCTTAGAGGTTAGAGAGTATTTTTGTATTTGAAATTTAATCAAATGTCGAATTTTATAGATTTTTGGTACAGTATACTAATTTGAATTAAGTTAAATTAAGCCACCAAAAGATAAAATTTTGGGTTTTTTTTTATAGTAAGAATTATTTTTGATTTCGAATTTAAGTTATTAATATTTAATTTTGATACATTTTGAAGTAAATTTAAGATTTGCTACCAGCTCCCACAAAAATTAATTCAATATCGATTGGTTACTAAGTTTAGGTATTGAAAATATTTTCAATTACGTTTGGTTTGTTTAGTTATCATCTAACCGAAATAAAAACACCAATTTAAATTTATTTAACAAAATTTATTACAAATTACAATTTATCAAAACAACTTTTAATTTTTCATCTTAATTACTCAGCGATAACATGCCATTTACAATTTAAATTATTGGTTTTGTGGTATTGTGTCTAGTGTGGCGGCGTTGGTGGAATAGGCTTATCCTGGCATGCAATTGGATTACTTCTATATTATAATACAAATAATATTAATTTTTATTTTCTACAAATATTCAAAATAAAAATTTTCAATAAATTACACATAAACAGTTGCTGTTCCATCTTCTTTACAATCATAACTAATACATTTATTAGTAGGATCAGGATGAATTCCTGGTTCTAGAATTACAGCTTCATTTATGAAACATTTTCCAGGATATTCTAAATTTAAAATTATTTGTTAAGTATACTTTTTTTCTAGTTTAAATTATATCATTAAACGTACTCGGATTTGAAAAATCTTTTGATGGAAAAATATTGCTACCCAATACTAATGATAGTAATGCAAAAATTGCCAATACTGTTGCTAAAAACTTCATATTTGTTAATAGTTTTGTCAGTCTTAGTTAATGTTAAGAACTACTGACGTTATTATTATCATTTCTCTATTTATATAATTTTGTAGACTTATAAAAAATTAAAAAAAAATTAACCTGTTCTTAATAACAAAATTTATTTATTAGTGAATCTAGAAATAAAATTTGCATAATAAATTGTTCTGGAAAGATTTATCGGCATTGTCAATTCTGTCCCAATCTATTTTATGTCACCAGATATCAGTATATTATTAATAAATTGATTTACACAAGATAACTCTCAGTTATTTGCTTATAGAGACTTAATGAAGATGTAGGACCCATGAAATTACGTGATGATAGACACTATAAAATCCCAGTTTAGATAAATGATTTGCCGATTCCAATGAAAATGCTATCTATGTAAAAGTAAACTTGAATTATCTGATTAAGATTTATTTATTTATTTTTGTTACACATATTAGAATTCTCAAAAAATGGTATATTAATCGTGCGGCAGTTAAAGGGTTAAATCATTATAAAATCAAAAATTTTATTTTAGATATGTTTTTTTTAGGGAGAATATGATAATTAAACATTTAAATTGGTAATAAAAATAAATGATTTAAATTAATTGAATACTAATTTCAATACAGATTTTGAATCAAAAACCGATAAACATATTCTGAACCTAGTATAACAGGTTCCTCAGTTTGTGCAATGAAGAAAATATAATAATAGAATAGTTAAAACATAATTTTTTATTATCATTTGGACTATTAAAAGTAGCACCAGGCACGAGCGTTAGCATAATATGAATAATTCTCAGCAATTTATTGCATACACAAATTGAAGATTTCTTATTTACTATTAAATATTTGTTGGTAACTTTTTTTAATCTTGTTAAGATGATTGTCAATGACAGCTTTCTATTAAATTGGTAGAAGTTGCAATGTCAGTATTCCGTTTTTATAGGTTCGTTCTTGTATTTCATTCGTTATCGCATTGTATTTTGATATTTTTATTAATTGTTTCTTTCAAACTTTTATTTAAAAAAATGAAAATTGATCATAAGAAGATAATTTTTCGGGTTCTTTAGCAAACGAATTCAGTCCATTTTTCGATTTAATGTTCATGTGACTTAGGATCCATATAAATGCAAAAATTATGTAAAGTTTTTAGTGAAATTGGATAAGTAGAATAGAGATTGAATAGACAGTTATTATTATTAGTTTATACGGGGAACTGAATGGCTTTCTGAATATTGTAAAGATCTTAATGTGCAGATATTTGAATATTTATAAGTAATAGAGAGTATCTGCTAGCGATAAAAAGTTTTTATTCACATATTAATTAAATTTGCTTTCTTAGTATTCTTGTATTCGGAACTGTGCCGATTGATGATATAGCAATTCAAATCATTAGCTATTTATTTCTAGTTACTTTTTACCATTTTTCATAACTGGAAAGGACTGCTCATGCTCAATCGTTACTATGGATTCGTATTGTGTTAAATGATTATGTATATTCGGAAAAATTATTAATCTCGTAATTTGGAGAAGTTTTTGTTAATATTATTTTATATTATGTTCGGGGGACCTATTGATTTATAACCAATATAATGTTAATTGGCGGAACCGAAAGTGAAGTAATTTTAGTTTGTACAATTTACTTTTGATTATAAAAACGTTGTCAGTTAGTATTTAAATCAAATACGACAGATAATAAAATTGATTATTTTAGAATTTAGTTTTATTTTCTATATTAATTTTCACCAAACATAATTTCATTATCCTTGTAAACTCTTGGTGGTTTTACTGTGTTTTAATCAAGTTACGAAATCCTTTTTGTAATTCTTTCAAAAATGTATTATTTTTTATTATTAATTATATATAAAAAACATTTGCTTGAAAAACAAAAATAATTTTTAAATATCATGAATTTTTGACTAATTTGACCCACAAAATTTATCAGTAAAAAATTTAATTAAATTTAAAAATTATTTGATATCAAATTTAAATGATTTAGTTTCGCAATTTAATATTTATTTTTATTCCTTTATTTATAGCTAGTTCTAATATTCATCGTACAAAATTCCATTTATTTTTTTCATAAATTTCAGAATTACAATCGGAAATTTGTTAATTCTAAAAATGGGATAGCTGTAGTAATTTTTGACCTCAACTCAAAATATAACCTATAATGGCATATCATATTATTAAAAATAATAAAGATGTTAAAGTGGGAGTCAATCAAGTTCAAGTTGGAGTATAAGAACTAAAACCATAATATATTACTCATTGGACATGTAAATATAAAAGAAAGGTTGCATGAAGAGTTTGTAATAATCAGCCATAGTTAATTAATATTTCGGCAAATATGGTTAACACTATCAAAAGCCAATCTAATATCAGCTGTGTAGAGTTAATTAATAATCATAATAATTATTGATATTGAACTTATCACATAATCAAAATTTAATTAAAACAAAAAAAAATAAAAATTTCAAAAAATGTATAATTCAAATTTATTGTCCAGTGGAAATGTTTCGAAAATTATTGTCGTGGTGTAGGCGTTGGTGGAGGGTCCATACATCCAATTGGAGCACTTCTGTGTATAAAATAATAATAGAAAAAAAAAATCAAAAAATATTCATAATAAAATTTGTTAATAAATTACACATAAACTGTTGCCTTTCCATCTTTTTCGCAATCATAACTAACACATTTATCACCTGGATCGGCGTGATATCCTACATCTAGAATCAGATCATCACGTATGAAACATTTTCCAGGATATTCTAAATTAATTATACTTTTTATATTTTGGTTGTTACTATAGATATTTTTTAATAATTAGAATATGCGTACTTGGATTTGAAAAATCCTTTGATTCATAAACGTCACTACCTAATACTAATGATAGTATTGCAAAAATTGACAAAATTGTTGCTAAAAACTTCATTTTTGTAAAACGTGTTGTCAGTCTTCTTTATTGTTAAGAACTACTGTCGCTATTATTATTATTTCTCTATTTATATAATTTCTGATAGACTAAATGACAATTTATTGGGGAAGAAATGGAACTTGTATTTAATTAATAATTCAAAGAAAACTAACCCGCCGACTAGCAAATTACTAATTTTTCTGTTGGTTGGTATTAGTAAAAGTTTTAAATGGACATTGTAGTCACAAGAAGAATATCGGTAGTGTCAATATTTATGTTTGAAAATTATACTTTAATGACAGTGAATTTATTAACGTACAGATAGATTAAAGACAAAAGGTTTATTGTCAGTCCATCGTTATCAAAATTGGCTCCATGTTGAAAAATTGAAATTATGTTGACGGAGTTTAATAACAATCAAAAAATTTAATCTTCTGCTAATAACTCTTACTAGAAACTTAATATAATATTCGTTTCTCTTTTTATGACTTAATTTGTTCATAGGATTCACGCGACAGTTACGGTGTTAAAACATGCAAAACATTTTTTTTTATTAGTATGATAATTTAGAATGATAATTAAAAATTGAGAATATCAACAAAAACAAATGATTTTAGTTAAATGAAAGTGAATGTTTTTTTCACTTCATATTCAAATTATAAAAATGATAAATTCTACAGGAAATAATCTTACAAATTAGAAGCTTTAGTTCTTTAGTTTGTGCAAATAAAATATAAAATAAATTTCGTTTATTTTAGTAGAATGTAATAAAATTAATTTAAAATAATCCAGGAATTCTAATAGCTCTTTCGATATATTTTGACGGATCCTTTTTATTTCGAGCGTATATCATATCAAATTCATTAGATTCACACAGAGAATTATTGAACTGAAGACGTTCATATCTTCAAATTCAGATTTTTTAAAATGATGTTTATGAAAATATTTAAATATTACCGATAACCATCATCAAAATAATAGATGACTACTCCATATTTTCTGGTGATGAAACTTTTATGTGACGAGTTCTTCATTTAGTGAAGATGATTGACAGATTTCTATTAAATTAGTAAATTGAGTTATTAAATTTTTACTTTGAACATGCCCAAAAATTGTCAATACAGAAATTTGACACCTAATTCATTCTAATAACAATTTTGTTAAATTATTAATGAAAAAATTACCATGATTTCCGGTTGTAATTCGCACATGATTAATTTTAATTTTTCATTTTTATTTTCGTGGAGTACTTTTAACAGACAATTTAACCGATGAAATCTACCGGTGATTTTATTCAATAACGCAGTAATACAACTTTGAAAGTCCTTATAAAATAGGTGTACGTGTAAACATTGCGTTGCGTATAGCTGAGGAATTAATTCAATACGAATTTCGCAAAAAAATTATACTTTAAAATGCTACTATAGTTATAATTCAGTTTTCAACTTGTTCATCAAGTGAAAATATATTTCTCTAATAAGAAAAACAAATTAATATTCAAATTTCATAATAAATAAGTGTTTACTATAATAATGACAGGGGGATGCCCTAGAAAAAGGCCGCTAATAATTAGCCGGCGCTGTTCATATAATAATAATTAATGATTTTAATTTATCACATAATCAAAATTTAATTAAAACGATAATTCAATTTAATTTAACAAAAATTTTATTTGAAACAAAATTGATCGAAATAATTTTGGAATTATCCAGTGGAAAAGTTCTGTGGAATTATTCTGGTCGCCTTGGTGTTGGTGGAGGGCCCATGCATCCAATAGGTGCACTTCTGTATATAAAATATAACAAAAATAAAAAAATTAAAAAAATTATTCAAAATAAAATAAAATTTATCAATAAATTACACAAAAACGGTTCCTGTTCCATCTTCTCTGCAATCATAACTAACACATTTATCACCTGGATCGGCATGATGTCCTGGATCTAAAATCAGATCTGCACGTATGAAACATTTTCCAGGATGTTCTAAAGTTAATTATATGTAATTTTTATCTAGTATAAATTATATTTTTTTAATCATTAGAAAATACGCACCCGGATTTGAAAAATCTTTTGATGGAATAACATTGCTACCCAATACTAATGATAGTAATGCAAAAATTGCCAAAACTGTTGCTAAAAACTTCATTTTTACGTGTTGTCAGTTTTAATTATTGTTAAGAACTACTGTCGCTATTATTATTATTTCTCTATTTATATAATTTCTGATAGACTAAATGACAATTTATTGGGGAACAAATGGAACTTGTATTTAATTAATAATTCAAAGAAAACTAACCCGCCGACTAGCAAATTACTAATTTTAATTTATCTGTTGGTTGGAATTAGTAAAAGTTTTAAATGGAAATTGTAGTCACAAGAAGAATATCGGTAGTGCCAAATTTTATTTTTGAATATTATTCTTTAATGACAGTGAATTTATTATGAAAGAGTTTAATAACAATAACAAAAAAATTGAATCTTCTGCTAATAACTCTTACTAGAAACTTAATATAATATTCGTTTCTCTTTTTATGTCCTAATTTGTTCATAGGATTCACGTGACAGTTACGGTGTTAAAACATGCAAAACATTTTTTTTTATTAGTTTGATAATTTAGAATGATAATTAAAAATTGAGAATATCAACAAAAACAAACAATTTAAGTTAAATGAAAGTGAATTTTTTTTTTCTTCAAAATTAGTAAATTCTACAGGAAATAATCTTAAAAATTAGAAAGTGAATTGGTTCTTTAGTTTGTGCAAATATTGCAAATAACTCCACAAATATGAATAATATTTAAATAAATAAAATTTCGTTTATTTTAGTAATAAACTGAATTAAAATTAATTTAAAATAATCCAGGAATTCTAATAGCTCTTTCGATATATTTTGATGGATCCTTTTTATTTCGAGCATATATCATATCAAATTCATTAGATTTACACAGAGAACTATTGAACTGAAGACGTTCATATCTGTAATTACAGTTTGTTTTTTTAATAGAAATAAATATTGGTAATGAAAATATTTAAATATGTACTACCTATAACCACCGTCAGAATAACACACAAATACTCCACATTTTGTACTAGTAGATCCCAAATGAAAATATATTCCATTGTAAAAGCAAGATCCTTGAATTTAAATCCGTTTTTAAAGAATAATTACAAAATAGTTTTTAATATTTACCAGAAGCTAATACAATAAAATATACTAAAAATATTATTAATAATTTCATTATTATATTTTTGTAATTAAAAAGTTCAAATCATGTTAAGTATTTAATCACAACTGAGATGTAATTATGATTAACAATTAATCTAATATAATTATTTCTAATTTTGAATACATTTTTAGTTTCCATATAATTAGATTAATTCAAATTATATTCAAATTTCACATACTATGGAAGTGACTTACTGTAGGATTGGACTGGTTCAACGGGACTGGTGTAGGGGTAGTGTGATATGCTGCGATGTATTATGTACCGGTTTCAACTCAAGACTGAGACATTGATGTTGCTCGAAACTATTAGCTTGTTATGTTTCTTCACTATAAGGAAACTAGTTATATAAAATAAGTAGATCCAAATATAACGAAACCTCTTTGCGATGACCAAAGGCAAATCTCGATTTAGGCTGCAGTGCCATTGCAAAGACCGGAACATCAGTAAATTATTCTAATTGATTAGGTTATGATGTGAGTGAGATGAAAAGTTATAAATGAAATTACTGGGTAACAAAGTCGTGTGAATTGTATAAATGAGTAAATTATTTATTGAAATTGGAAGGGAAGGGTTTTAACTAAGTATAAATTTGAAAACTTTAAATTAACAAGAAAAATTCCAATAGAGAAAAGTTTATCGGTCTCTTAGAACTTTCTGGTGGATTTGTAATGCTTAGCTTAATCCCGACTCTATAAGATTTGAAAAATATCAGAATCAAATTACTATATAAAATTGGTTAATATTCTAATTATATTAATCAGGATCATTGCTGATTGTTGATGGCTTTATATTCAGCTTATAACTATTATTTCCAGTTGTTTACATCTGGTTTGTAACTCTTTCTTAAAAATAATATATCATTTTTTTTTTTTTTTACTTTTCTTAAGGCATTTCTTTAGACTGAAATTCACGAGCAATATGAAACTTTGATAATAATTTTGACCCTATACAATTAATCAGTAAAAAAGTTCATTTAAAATAAAAATATATATTTTCTTGAAAATAATAATTAAAAAAAAAAAAAAAATTAATTTTTATATATTTATTCCTCTTAATTAATAAGATATACAAAATCAATTATTTTTTTAATATTTCTTTCTTTTGGATGAAATTTAATCAATTTTGAATATGAAATTATATATAAAAAATAAATATAATTTAATATCAGTTTTCTGTTAACAATCGTTAATTAAACACCCCAGTAAAAAAATAATTATAATGAAATATATTTGTACAATAAATTTACTATTAGGACTATTAACATTTGGATTTTGTAGTGATATTTATACTAAAGATTTTTCAGATCCAGGTAAATAATAAAAAATTGTATATACATAAATAGATTTGAATCATTTTTAATATACATACCTAAAAAATAGAACATCCCGGAAAATGTGTAATTAATTCTGAATTAATTGTACCACCAGGACGTCATATACATCCACAAGTTCAATGCCAGACAATTGTTTGTCGTAGCGATGGAACAGCTGATATTATAACGTTAAAAATATTATTTAAAATATAATTTTTCTATATTAATTTTAATTCAATTTTAGGAGCCATCCAGCTGGTTGTTCATCATTTTATCATAATTAAAGCCAATAAATTAGGAACAACAAAATAATATTATACTTTAATTATAATTATATATATTAAGAAATTAATAAATAAATGAAAATGTTTTTATATGGAAATATTAATTAAAAGAATTGTTGATAATTATTTGATTTTAACGTGTTTGAAAATACCTTTAAGCGGACGCATAGGCCCAGCAAATGAACTTATATGGGTACAAAAATCACTGTCATGAAACTATAAGAAAATTCATAATATAAAAAATTGAAGCTAAGAACTAACAACATCTTTGAAGAAATATAATTAATTTATGTTTCTTCATTTTTATAACTTAATTATCTTATTCAGTCACATTAAAATTTTAGATTACAGCTTTATAAGCTAACAATTTCAGATTATACCCTTAAGCTTGTTAAGTACAAATTAACGAGAAGCAGACAGAAATTTTTGATTTTTACTTTTCAAATGGTCATCAATTTTGCTAACTCAAAGATCGAAACGATATTATGAGTAATGAAGGTCATTACAATGAATAAATAGAATACTCGATTATACTGTAACTGGCGAGTTCCTCGTCAGCGTCAATTGCTTACTCTAAAGGGCACAGTATGGTGCAGATGATTTCAGACTGGATTATCGAACCTTCATTTTTTTGAAAATGATCTTGGCAAAGTAGTAACAGCGAATGGGAACAGTTACAATAATATGAAAAATAATTGTGTACAACCTATGACAGATAATCTGTGGATCAGCAGAGTGAGGTCACACCATCTCTCTCCTAAGAGAAATTTTTGCGAGACGAATTATTTTAAAAATTCTGAATTTAATTAGTTAGTATAGGCCGTACACGTGATTTAGCCAATACTTTTTATTTCTTATGAGGTATCCTGAAAGACCGGGTATACAAGCGACGGACTATAGAGTAGCTAAAGTTTAACATTAAAACTAAAATCAGGGCGATAGAGCCACGTGCGTTATGCAAAACGCCCATGAAAACGATCATGATTTTCTACATAATATGACAATATGACAAGTTGAATTTTTAATAAGTTCATGATTACAATAAGCTGAAAATGTTTACAAAACGCTTTGAAACAGTATTTTCCAAAAACTCATTATCGTTATCGTTGGCTGTTGTTGGCTTTTAAACTGTAATGATAATAGTAGCTACTTTTAGCTTCCTTAATGTTTTTTTTAATCAGAATTATTTTCATTTCTATACAAATTTAGCAGCGATTTTAATTGTTTTAATACAAATATATATGAAAATTTGAATTGCTGCTTCTTTAAATTTTGATTTTGTGTAGATTCTTGAAATTCAAATAATTTTTTTTTACTATATACTAAAAGAAATTTATTTAACATTTAATTGTATATTATATAATTATTAAAAATGGAATTTTAAATTTGACAAAAATTTCTTTACACAAAAATATTTTATATTATTCTCATTTACAATTCATTGTAGGGCAACACCTTGGATATTCTGTTTTCAAATTACCTGGTTGCCTTGTACATTTACCTCCTTGATCAGAATTTATTGGACAACTATTAAAATTATACAAAATAATAAAAATATTAATAAAATATTAATAATTTTATTTATATTTATTTTATACATTTTTGAACTTTTTTTGCCATCTGGTTTACATGTAATTTCGGCACATTGTCCAATTGGACGATAAACAGTACCTGCATTCCAATAATGATTAGTTGCAGAATCGTGACATTGAATTGCTAAAATTTTAAAATAAAAAAAATATATATTAAATATTGTATTTAAAATTAGTTAATTAATTAGTTAATATTAAAATTTAACTATTTCCAGCAGAATGTGATAAGTCAGTTAAACAGGCAATAATAATAAAACAACATAAAATAATTATAAATTTCATCTTGACACTTGTTTTGATTTTATGGTACTAAATTATAATTTTTTTTTTAATTAAATTTATGTATTAAATTAATGAAAAAAAAAATTGTTGTAAATATTTTTTATGATTGTATAGGGAGACAGTGGTAGTCAACATTTTGTTACCTTTGGAACCCTTTTAGTTTCATATACCAGCTGATTTTTTATTACAAATCATATTTGTGACATATTAGCATCCAGTCTCTATATTTCCACAAAATGATTTAGGAGATAGGGAACTCAAATTATCATATGTATATAAGACGTAACAAACTGTATCAGATGTACAATTCCAAAACCTTGTTACTGGTTATGCAACGTCGGAGTATTTCGTATTTCGTTCAAATAACACTTTTAAAATATGTTGTTTTGAAAGTGGAGGCATAATATTCAATAAATTGAGAAAATTCTGAAAGGATTTTTTAAAGATTGGTATCGATAAAATTTTCTCACGGAACCTTTAAAACTTTTTGTTGAACACAAGGGTTCCGCGAAACACAGGTCGACGATCACTGATGTAGGACATACAACTTTTGATAAAATTAATTTATTTTATTGTAAAATTACTTTAAGAAACTTAATCATCGTTGACTTATTTAAATATTGTTGCCATTTTAGAATATCTTTAATATACGATTAAATTTCCAATTAGAAAATATTATTTGTAAATATAGATTAAGCAAAAAATCCAAACAAAAATATTATCACTGATAATATTTGACCCTATTTAATATGAAATGTGTTGATTAAAAATTTTGACCTTATAAAATAAAATTCACAATGTTTTGGCATTTATTTTTGAAACATCAAAATAAGTTTTAGTTAATTAAATTTACGAAAATTTATCAGATAATTGTTTAATAAAATCACTTTATTAGGATAATTAGAATAATGATGTTAGGTTATGATGTTCTATATCATTTCCCAAGTGTACATAATTGAAGTTTTTTAACGAAAATCAATCAAATGGAAAAGTTTTTAATTTTTCATAAAAAAAAACATATTGGAGATTGACGTCTGTAGCTATAATTGCAATGATTCACGGGTCAACATTTGAAAGGGAGGATAAACTAGAATATTTAGTCTGCTAAATTTCATTGGTTTAAAGACCTTCTTCAGACAGACTGACAGACTGACCAAATAATAAATAAATCGATTTTGTACCTAATACAAAATTTGCTTAATATCAGAACCAAATGAAAACTTACATAAAATTGTATATTTATTGATTGGAACATGAACTTGATAATTGAATTAAAGTTTAATCGTTTAATAAATTCATTTAGATTATCTTTTCATAGAAATATTTTAATTCATATTTTTAATATTACAAAAATTATGCAGATTTGCATAACGTTATTTAAACGTAACGCTAAAACGAAATAACAAAATTAAATAGCGTTTTTTGTCAAAACTATATAACATAACGATTTATAAATTGCATTGTTTTCAATAAGGGAAAACGTAACGTTAACGTAAACAATTTGTTACGTTCTTTTCGTTACACAATATTGAAAATACTATTCAGTAAAAGCTAGCACTTTATATGTAAACAATATTCAATATTCTAATATTACTAGTCAATGTCAAAATATAGTTATGTCAACATGACTTTTTAAAAAAATTGAGTTTTCTTTCAATATTTTTGGGAAAATTGTTGTGAAAGATGAAGAATTGAATGATATTTTACGTATTGATTTTGTTAGAAACATACAAAAATAAAGGTTCATAAAATATTAATTGTAACACTACCTGTAACTACAGTTTTTTTAATATAATATATAACGTTATAACATAACGAAATCAGAAATTCTTTCGTTACAATATTTGAATAATATTATTTAATTATATAACGAAATGTGTAACGTTATATATTTTTTTTCCCGTTTTGCAACACTGAAATTATGTAATAAAATATTATTTTTATTACAAATTTTGTTAATATATTTACCACAATAATATTCAAGCTGGCCTTAAAATTCTTAAATTGAACTTGAAGCTGTGAAAAATAGAATTTGTTAAATTTTATATTGATTATAGCAATATAATTACAAACTTTATTAAATCGTACTTTAATAATTTTAGAAAAACTAACAAAAATATTTTACCTGAAATCACATTAATGTTTATTCACTAGATTTGTCTGTCGAAAATATTGACTAAAATATTCTTTGAATTTTAATTATTTATTATAATTTTTATTTATAAATTTGAATATATTGCCTTGTACATTTACCTCCTTGATCAGAATTTATTGGACAACTATTAAAATTATACAAAATAATAAAAATATTAATAAAATATTAATAATTTTATTTATATTTATTTTATACATTTTTGAACTTTTTTTGCCATCTGGTTTACATGTAATTTCGGCACATTGTCCAATTGGACGATAAACAGTACCTGCATTCCAATAATGATTAGTTGCAGAATCGTGACATTGAATTGCTAAAATTTTAAAATAAAAAAAATATATATTAAATATTGTATTTAAAATTAGTTAATTAATTAGTTAATATTAAAATTTAACTATTTCCAGCAGAATGTGATAAGTCAGTTAAACAGGCAATAATAATAAAACAACATAAAATAATTATAAATTTCATCTTGACACTTGTTTTGATTTTATGGTACTAAATTATAATTTTTTTTTTAATTAAATTTATGTATTAAATTAATGAAAAAAAAAATTGTTGTAAATATTTTTTATGATTGTATAGGGAGACAGTGGTAGTCAACATTTTGTTACCTTTGGAACCCTTTTAGTTTCATATACCAGCTGATTTTTTATTACAAATCATATTTGTGACATATTAGCATCCAGTCTCTATATTTCCACAAAATGATTTAGGAGATAGGGAACTCAAATTATCATATGTATATAAGACGTAACAAACTGTATCAGATGTACAATTCCAAAACCTTGTTACTGGTTATGCAACGTCGGAGTATTTCGTATTTCGTTCAAATAACACTTTTAAAATATGTTGTTTTGAAAGTGGAGGCATAATATTCAATAAATTGAGAAAATTCTGAAAGGATTTTTTAAAGATTGGTATCGATAAAATTTTCTCACGGAACCTTTAAAACTTTTTGTTGAACACAAGGGTTCCGCGAAACACAGGTCGACGATCACTGATGTAGGACATACAACTTTTGATAAAATTAATTTATTTTATTGTAAAATTACTTTAAGAAACTTAATCATCGTTGACTTATTTAAATATTGTTGCCATTTTAGAATATCTTTAATATACGATTAAATTTCCAATTAGAAAATATTATTTGTAAATATAGATTAAGCAAAAAATCCAAACAAAAATATTATCACTGATAATATTTGACCCTATTTAATATGAAATGTGTTGATTAAAAATTTTGACCTTATAAAATAAAATTCACAATGTTTTGGCATTTATTTTTGAAACATCAAAATAAGTTTTAGTTAATTAAATTTACGAAAATTTATCAGATAATTGTTTAATAAAATCACTTTATTAGGATAATTAGAATAATGATGTTAGGTTATGATGTTCTATATCATTTCCCAAGTGTACATAATTGAAGTTTTTTAACGAAAATCAATCAAATGGAAAAGTTTTTAATTTTTCATAAAAAAAAACATATTGGAGATTGACGTCTGTAGCTATAATTGCAATGATTCACGGGTCAACATTTGAAAGGGAGGATAAACTAGAATATTTAGTCTGCTAAATTTCATTGGTTTAAAGACCTTCTTCAGACAGACTGACAGACTGACCAAATAATAAATAAATCGATTTTGTACCTAATACAAAATTTGCTTAATATCAGAACCAAATGAAAACTTACATAAAATTGTATATTTATTGATTGGAACATGAACTTGATAATTGAATTAAAGTTTAATCGTTTAATAAATTCATTTAGATTATCTTTTCATAGAAATATTTTAATTCATATTTTTAATATTACAAAAATTATGCAGATTTGCATAACGTTATTTAAACGTAACGCTAAAACGAAATAACAAAATTAAATAGCGTTTTTTGTCAAAACTATATAACATAACGATTTATAAATTGCATTGTTTTCAATAAGGGAAAACGTAACGTTAACGTAAACAATTTGTTACGTTCTTTTCGTTACACAATATTGAAAATACTATTCAGTAAAAGCTAGCACTTTATATGTAAACAATATTCAATATTCTAATATTACTAGTCAATGTCAAAATATAGTTATGTCAACATGACTTTTTAAAAAAATTGAGTTTTCTTTCAATATTTTTGGGAAAATTGTTGTGAAAGATGAAGAATTGAATGATATTTTACGTATTGATTTTGTTAGAAACATACAAAAATAAAGGTTCATAAAATATTAATTGTAACACTACCTGTAACTACAGTTTTTTTAATATAATATATAACGTTATAACATAACGAAATCAGAAATTCTTTCGTTACAATATTTGAATAATATTATTTAATTATATAACGAAATGTGTAACGTTATATATTTTTTTTCCCGTTTTGCAACACTGAAATTATGTAATAAAATATTATTTTTATTACAAATTTTGTTAATATATTTACCACAATAATATTCAAGCTGGCCTTAAAATTCTTAAATTGAACTTGAAGCTGTGAAAAATAGAATTTGTTAAATTTTATATTGATTATAGCAATATAATTACAAACTTTATTAAATCGTACTTTAATAATTTTAGAAAAACTAACAAAAATATTTTACCTGAAATCACATTAATGTTTATTCACTAGATTTGTCTGTCGAAAATATTGACTAAAATATTCTTTGAATTTTAATTATTTATTATAATTTTTATTTATAAATTTGAATATATTTCTACAGTTTTTTAAATATGACTATTTATAGCTAATTTACATTTACTCATTATCTTAAGTCTTAAGTAATTCTTTTAAGATATTTTCAAAATTTAGTTTACAATCAGCGTAAATAATAAATTGAAATAACTTTTTGAAGTATATTGACATAAATAATATTTATAATAAATAAAAAAATTGATTTTTTAAATAAATATTTTTTTTTGTATAATAATTAATTTTTTTGTGGACAATTGACCTTGGCACAACAATGTGGATATGATTTTGTTAAATCTTCTGGTATTACTGAACATCCAGGACTCGGGAAAAATGTAGAACAACTAAAACAAGAATTTTTAAATTTTGTACTTATAAAATTAACAGAATTTTTTTAATATACGTTTTAGCATTTTTCTGTCTATCAGCAAGACAATGAAATGTTAGACATCTTCCAATTGGACTATAATTACCACCAACTGGCCAATAATGTTCAGTTTCTGGATCATAACATTGTGGTGCTAAAACTAAATAATTAATTGAATAATTTTATTTATATTTTAATTAATTTATAATTTAATTAACCTTCTGATAATGATTCAGGTAATATAGTGTAACAGGTAATTATCAAAATACACCAAAAAAATTTCATCTTAACTCTTCACTAAAACTTTTATTACTGAATTATGGTAAAGAAGAAATAAAGAATTTTATTCAAATTTTTAATTTTTAATTTGATATTATACAGCAGGTTTTGGTTATCATAATTCAATTAAAATTATAATAATATATCAATTAAAAAGACTTTATTTTTAATTATAATATTTATAATTATGTATAATATTAAATTAATTATGTTGTTAACATAATGAAAACCTATTAAAATTAGGTAGGTAAAAATAATTTTTTTAAATATTCTGAATATGAATACATTTTATTATATAACTAAAAATTACTAAAATGTGAGATTAGTTTTAGGCTTTAGAAGCAAAATTATTGTCTTTATGTCATGTTACAGGTAGGCATATTTTTGTAAAATGAGATTCTACATTCATCTTCCATCTTTGGCCAATTTAAGATATATATAACTAAGTACAAAACCGCCAGGAAAGGACGGTCGTAGTACAGGAAACCAACAACATTCTTCAGCTATCCCGTAGGAGGAACGATAGTGTATACGGAACATTGGCCGATCGAGAAACAAGCAAACCGAACGAAGAAGAGAAAATCATACAATTCGTATGCCAGAGCCCATAAGCGCTCGGGTATTGTTCGCATGATAACCACGAACTAAACGACCTATAATATCTAGCATATGGAAACGTTTAACTCCCTGAATGCCATGAGTTGGATCTATACAATTCCAACTAACTCATTTGATGCGACGTTGTGTATGGTATCAAAAAGGTGCTAAAATTGGTGTCTTTAACAGGTTGTCTAATATTTGTCACATTTCTGCCACAAGGCATAAATATTACCTAAAATTTTGGATTTTAATTCTTAATTATGTCATAAAATTAATTAGAGATCATAAAATATGAATATTTTATAAAGTGAAACTTTTCCACATTTTATTATGCAGAATTTTCCTCAATAAATAAAATTCATATAATAACTTTTAATCCGACTTTTTTTCCCATTTTCTTTTATATTAAACTTTTTACTTAGTCTGTTTCTCAATAAACACTTCAAAATTTATCACTTTTTCTTCTTAATTCTTGTCACATTTATTAAGTAACTAGACTGTAAATTTCTTTAATATTATTTCATTTTCTAGTTAACTGCATTTTCACCTACTAATCTATAATTCACACTATTATAAAATTATTGACGTACATTATAAATCCATCCAAATAAACTGTAATTATTTGCTCTACTGATGGTCTAGTCTAGAAAATATTATATTACACTTAAAGTTAATATAATTTTTAAAAAAAATGTATTTTCGTTAATAGAAATTTAACTTTGTCAGTAACATTTTGTCAGTAGTCTTTCATTAACAGTCAACGAATAACAAATTTCGCTGAAAATAAATTTAATTTCATCAATAATTGTAATAATGAAATTTACAGATATTTTAAAAACAATTGGTTTAACTAATGCCAATATGTCAAATACAACTATAAATAATCATCATAAAATTGGAAATAATTCATATTTTGGTGATAATATTGATCGGAATTATAATACTGGTGTATATCGACCACAACAACAATATAATCGACATATTACACAACATCAATATCATCATCAAAATCCATATCAATCATATCAGCAATATAATAATTATCCATATAATGGCCAGCAGCAACATCAAATGGATGTACAAAGTAATAGTGGTTATTATTATCCATCACCATCATACATGTGAGTGATATAAATTTAAAATAGTGTTAAACAAATCCGAATTTTTAGACCATCTTTTTGGAGGCAATAAAACGAAATTAATAAAAATTTAAAATTACATAAAATACATAAACTTAAACATAATTTTGTATTTGATATTAATATGTTATCATAAAATTAGGTATACTGATCATGATACTAACGGTGGTTATGGTATGAATTATGGTACTGGAAGTGAATCTGGTAATAATCAACATGTACAAACACATATGGGAAATGGTTATGAACAAAATGGCTATGATGGGTAAATGAATATAAATTTTTTTTCAAAAATATATTAATTTATATTATAAATATGAAATTCAATTAGAATACATGATCCATCTGGTGGTGGTGCTGGACATAATTATAATCATCATGTTCCATCTCCTATGCATACAGTACCAATACATCCATCCCAATCATCATATGATTATCATCCACCACGTGGCCGATCCAAATCAAAAGAATCATCAACATTTACAGCCTTAACATTATTGTCATTTTTCTTTTTTATCAATTTATTACAGAATTGTTTGAAAGAACATATGGAAGCAATGAATCCAACTGTAATGGTTATGACAGCTGGTATGAGTCGTAATCGTTTAAATAAATTAAATGAAATTAATTCCAGGGAAACAACTGAAAATGATGGTATTATAATTGAAAATGAGAAATTTAGTGAATATTCACGTGAAAATCAACATCAAAATATAAAAAATTTAAATAAAACTGAAAATTCATCAGTAACAAAATTAATTGTTAATGATGAAATTTCAACTGATGGTAATTCAGAAAATATTCGTAATCAAATTATAAATAATAAAAATGATTATTTTAGAAATAATGATAGAATATATTTTAATAATTAAAATTATAAATTATACACTAATTTTGATCAAATTTTTCAATTATATCAATATTTTATTTTTATTTATTTATTAAATATTTATTTATTTATTTATAAGTTTTTATTCATATACCAATTTTTATAATTTTGTATTAGGAAATATTTTAGTTGTTAAATTATAAATCAATCTTGATAAAATAAAATAATTATTTATTAACAGTCAATAATAATATTAATCAGAATGTTAATTTTTTAGAGTTTTTAAATAATTTAAACCTCTTAAAAAATTAAAATAATATTTTGCCAATTTGTTTATAAATTTGTAAATTGTTTGTTTATGAAAATATCTCAACTCGTTCTTTTAAAATGTGATAATATTTATTTATTTTCTTAATTATTATGCATAATTTTGACAGAATTTTATATTGAATAACCTTTTATCAAAAATTATAAACTTATTGGTTAAACAGACTTGGACTAAGACTGAAGAATTTGTCGGGTTTGTTATCATGTACTTTTAATTTGCTTAGAATTTCTTAATAATTTCTACTTATCGGGTTAGTTCGATGGCTTCAGTTTGTTTGTTGAACTGGTATCGGAACACATTAACGAACGATCTTGAATTCACATATTTATTAACAAATCATGGATTAGTATCCCATGGCCCCAAAATGATGAGAAAAATGTGGCACATTAATGACCCCTAAATGAAAAAAAAAAAAAATTTTATACGAGGGCTGTTTGAAAACTTTTGAAAGCGATCAGTCGTAAAACAAAACTTTCTAACACTTTTAATATTTTTACGTATGTTTGTCATAATCAATATTTAAACCTGCTAATTAATTTGTTGTTGACGTACTGTTTAAATTGTCGTTTGACCAATAACTATGTAATATATTAGAATCTTTTCAGTTTAAAGTATCATTGATACTTTAAACCGATATCGTATGATCATAAAATTCTTTGTTTTGGATGCTTTATCAACAACAAAAAAATGATGCGAAGGTGATAAAAGTAAAATAAAAATATCGTTTATTTCCAACTCTTAAAAAATGAACTTTTAGAGTTTAAACGTGGTCGTACAAGATGAACCACTCAGTGGACATTTGAAAAACTGTAACAATATCAGAAATCGTTCAATAATTTTTTGATATGGTATTGGTAATAGTTGATTGACAATTGCAAGTGCGTGAAATAGCGGATAAAAGATGTAGTAGAAATCTCAACAGAACCAGCTTATCATATTTTCCATAATGGAAAACGAATTAAAAATGATGAAAAAGGTTAGTACAAGATTCGTGCCGCGCGATTTGTATTCGAATGCGTATTTAATCGAATTTATATTAATGAGAATTAGATCCCTTGGACTCAACACCTAAACTATGCCAAACATGAAAAAAAAAATTTTTGGAAAGTATTTTTCATCCAATCAAGCGGCAATTAATATTGTAAATGATTATTTACAATCATGTAATCATTTTATACATGGTATAAATTTCTAAGAAAAACGTCGGACTTAGTGTGTTCACCTTAAAGAAGACTATATTTAAAAGATAAAGCATTGGACCTTCATCACTTAAAAGATAAAGTAATTTGTAACCCAAAAAATTAATTCTTTTTCTTTCATTTGCATAAGTTTTCAATCAGACCTCGTATTTGATAAGGAAAATGCAAATTATCGGTCTATTTCAACTTTTCTATATTATGATAATTCTAACAAAATTATTGAACTTGAATTATTTTTTTTATTATTTTTTCGATAACAAATAAATTTTTTTTTGTTTATTATCACTTAATATAAATTTCAATAATTATGCATTTTATTATTCCAGTTTGTTTGACATTGAAATTTAACTGGTAACCAACCATTCAGAGGGTTTCAAATTTTGGACAAAAATTAATAAAATAGCTAAATTTTTTGGAATTTGAAACATTTGATTTAATTGATTGCAGTTATAAAGAACTATATAAAAAAAATCCGGAGATAAGATGAAATTATTATTAATTGTTTCGTATGTTGTTACCATAGTTGTGGTCAGTGCTAATAGAGGTCAAGAGTTTAGAGGAAATGCTAAAAATATTGGTATAAAATTTATAAAAATTTTAAATTATTTATTATTTATGGTTTCTTATTTAATTTAACTATAAAGAATTTCCTGATAAATGTTGGCATGAAGAAACTAAACATGCATTTGGAATAAATGAAGAATATATTCCAATGGATGGAAAGACATGTACAAAGATAATATGTCAAGAAGAATTTGTTTTAAGATTTGAAAGGTTAGTCTTTTTTAATATTTGGTGAGAATTTATTAATAAAATTTTATATAATTTTAGTTGTCCATCGACTGGTCCTAAATCAGAATGTGCATTACCAGCTGATTATACAAAAACATATCCAGATTGTTGTCCAAAAGTTAAACCAAATTGTTATATGACTGTTAAATAAATTAATTTTGTGTTTCGTAATTTGGTATAAATAAATTTTTTTAAATAAGGAATTTATGTAGAATATTCTTATTTCTGATGGACAAAGTATTGATTCCCATACCGAGTATACATGATAATTTTGGTCACTGTGAGTCCAGTTTATATCTAAATTGGAATTTGATATAAACATAATTAAATCCTTAAATATTCCGAGAATTAATTGAATCATAAATGAAAAAAAAACGATATTTTACTAAACATCGCGAAATATCACGGAATATGAAATTCTTAGGAAGCATGTAATGTGATTAAGACTTACTACATATTTCACCTGTTGTGAGTATGTGGAGTAAGGTGTAGGGAACAATTAAACATTTGTTATGCCATTGTTCCCCAAATCCAATATAAAAGGTTAAGGAAATTTCTTAGTTTCTTTCAAGAAAATCTTGAAGGCACGAGTAAACTGAAACCGGCCAAAGTGATTTTATTCATTACAGAAGTTGGATGGGTCGATACGCTTTAATAGTGATGCAGCTTTCGACTGGAAGATTAAGGGGGTCCAACTGCCTCATTATTATGTTCTCCTACTCATTTAAAACCAATCAAAATAATATTTTTAATAATTCCCAATTGACAAAATAAAATTTATGTTAAAATAATGTAAATTTGAAAATTCATTAACAAATTATCGTTAATGATATCATAATTAAATAACTAGACATGTAATTAACATTGATTTTTAATATTTCTCAGAATAAGACCTTTTAAATTAAATCATATTTAAATATCGTGTATTATAAAAATGATTACATAATGAGATTTTTTACTAAGAAATTCATAAAATGATGCACTAAAAATTTACCAGCTGATCTTTAGAGTTTTCATTATGCTTTGCATCAAATCATATAAAAGCTCAGACAAATTAACAAACTTCAAACATTTCGATTTAAGTGTTTATCGAGTTAATTACGTATAATAATATTTTTTTTAAAGAAAAATAAAAAATCATCATGAAATCTTTATATATTATTGTTGTTATTTTGTTGGGAACAATTGCTGTTAATGGCTACGAACAATATATTGGAAATGCTAGACATCCGGGTAAAAAATATCTTAAAGTTTTACAAATAATAATAATTAATAATTTATATAAATATATTTATTAATAGATTATCCAGATAAATGTTATCATCGTGATCATAAACGTCCAATTAAATTTGATGAAGTTTATCGACCAATTAATACTGGTGAATGTCAAAAAATTACATGTCGAAGTGATTATGTTTTACGTATTGACAGGTTGGATTTATAAATCATTATTTTACAATTACAATTAAATTAAAAAATTATTTTAGTTGTCCAAGATTCCAAATTGGTGAAAATTGTAAAGTAATTAGTGGTAATTTATCAAAACCATTTCCAAAATGTTGTGCATCAATTGCATGTCCAGATCGAAATGGACAAATGGAAGTTCGACCAACATTAACAGAATTTTATTAAAATGTTATTACTATTATTTATTTATTTATTTATTTTATTAATAAAACATTTGAAAATATAATTATATTATTTCTAAAATTTTAAATTCAATATTTTCAAAAATGACTGACTTTTAAGAAGTTTAACTTTTCTGGTTTACGAATTTAAATATTTTTAGTTAACTAAATTTGTGCTTCGCAGCGTAGCATTCAAAAATTTATATTTCGATTAAACATTTATAAATTACATAAGATTTAAAAATATTTTTGTGTTTTACTTTCAGTTTGAATTTCGTAATATTTAATTTTAATACATAAAATTGTAAAAGATGAAAGTTGATTTAACTTTTTTCTAAAGTTTTCAATAAAATTGTTGGTTTAGTTAGAGCATTTTTATATCTTAACGTTCTGTTGGTCTGTCTGTCTGTCTCAAGGTTTTGAAAGTATTTGAAATTTACATTAAATTCAGTAATTAATGATCAACTGGAACATTAAAGATTAAAATGAACATCTGAATTTATGGATAATTTCAATAGTAGGTAACAACATTTAGAATAAGAACGAATAAAGTTCGAATCACCGTATTACAATTTCTCATAATGAATTTTCGTAATGTGACGAAATGACTATTGTTAAGTGTGTTATTTGATGTTATTTTATATTACATGGATTCTCATTTCGATAAACATATATTAAAGGTCTATAGAACATCTCACATAATTTTCGGTACTCATCAGAAAAGCGTATGTGTATGAAACTGCTGCACAGTAGTTCGAATCCGTATTATTGATATGTAATCATTGTATAGTGAAAAATTTGATTGTGTAATATAACAATTAAATTATATAATCATATTTATAGTGTTTATTTACAAACTATAACTATTAAATTGATATAAGATAAGTAAATCAGTAAAAAAATTTAGTTAAAATGGCTAAAATTAGAGAGCATCTCCATTAATATGTTTTAAAAGTCGTAATGACTGTATTTTGTAAAACAAAATCTATATCTGTGATAGAGAGTCATGAAAAACTTTTTGAATTTAGAAAGGCTTTTTTATACCATCTAATTTCCGAAAAAGTACTCAACTGCGAATAGAAGTGGTTGATTCTGAGAAAAAGACGTCAATAGATGCCGCTGTATCATTTATTCCGAAAAAAAGTTTGTTATGTTACATAGTATCATCTTTTTTATGGCAAAAGACGATATTTATCGTTAAACTTGATATTAAAAGTGAAAGTATAATTTATAATTTAATTTATTTAGAAAAATTATAATGGATTTATAAGTAATTTTCAGGTTATGTAAATTGCGATTATATTTGAAATGTCAAAAATCTTATAATATATTGTCTTGCTTTCACACATTTGGTAAACAAGCTATAAAAAACGCTAAAAAACTAATTTAGATTCCCTTTAAGGCTACTGGATTTTTTTACAAACCAGAGAGTATGATATATTAATTGAATTTGTAATCAGCTGTAAGAACTGAAATTTATTTTTCGTTGATATTATTTTTTGGAAATATTGTCCATTATAATAAATACAAACCATAAAGCTACCCATACATTACATAACCTGTTCGACACATTGCCCAAATTATATCGTTGGTGGGCAAGTTTATTTATTTATTTATTTGTTTGTCATCAAAGCATATACACTTTCTTAGACTAAGATATAATTTATAAATAACTACTCTACAATACTAAATAACAATAAAAATTTAAAAAAAAAAAAAAAAAAAAAAAAAATCAATTAAATATTAAAAAAAATTAAAAAAAAAAAAAAAAAAGTTTAAACGTTGACTAAAAATTGACAGTTCTCAAATCGGTTGAAGAAATATTAAAATAGTTGAATTGAAGTGGGCCTTGTTGGATGGTTGTAATTTGTATTAAGTTGTATAGTGTCTGGGAAAGTTATACAACCAAATTGACGTTTACTGTCAAAAAAAAATATTTTAATATATTCGTAAATACAAAAAAATAAATAAACAGATTTTTGAAGGTAGTAATATCGGTTGTGAAACAAATTAAAAAATAAGTGTGGTGTAAATTTACAACTCGGTTTACAATACGCTAAAACCCAGGTAGTATAATGTATGGGTAGCATAATAAATATAAACCAGCCAACTATCAACCATAATAATATGAATTACCATAATCAAAAATTCAGTGGTATCGAATGATGTTTTAACAAACTTCATAAATAAAAATTATAAATGTATATCAATAAAATGTTTTCAATAATATGTCAAAAATATTATTTGTATTAACTTGTCAATCAAGATATCCAAAGTGTAAGTCAACACATTTTCAAATACCTTCAGAAAAAAAATTCAAATTACCATACCAAACCACAAGTTTAATTTTGAAGATATTTTATGTAATATCATATAAGCAATGAAACCCTCAAATTATAAAAAAATTATTCAAAAATAAAATAATATTATTCACTAATTATTCATAATTAGTAAACAAAGTCAAGTAATATTATTGAGAAAAAAACTAAATTTTTAATTAAATAATATTTTTAAGAATATTTTTAAAAATTGAATTAATAATTTTTAATGTATAATTATCATAATATATATTTTAACAAATATTAAAAGTTAATTTAATTATAATTTACCATAAAAACTAAACTAATCATCCAAATAATTGGCAACATTGTTTATTTGCAATCATTTTAATTCATAAGAAATTACAATATTTAATGTGTAGTTGACATTATGATTATGCTGCTATTCCAGTAGCTTTTAAACATACTGTTGATATCTTACACTATCAGCTTAATAGAAATGAACAGCTTATTTTACCAGTACATTACAAATTGGAAACTTACCAGTAACGCTTGTAAGGTAATAATTTGGTGAGTAAAAAATTTCATGGAATTCATAAATTTATTATTGATCATTTACTAAAAATATGAAATTTACTAAGTTTAAATTATAAAATTGAACGTTTTGTCTGACATTAAATAAATACTTTTATAATATTTATACAGTGAGTGAACCTTCAATACTGTTATTACTAAAAATTTGGAAATAATTGATTTAGATGAGTGTATAATTGTATGTTTTACTAAATTGAAAGAGTCACCTTTACCAAACTGAAAGAGTTCGGTAAAGGATCTATATGTATCCATGAATGATTCATAAAATATTTGGTATCTTCCAATAATTGTAACTGATACCAAATAGGCTGTTTATTTTCTAATTAACCTTATGCTTTTCTTTCTTTCTTTTTATAAGGAAAGGTAGCGACATAAATGGGACTACAGATTATTAACCAGTTGCTTTTTCGCCAGCTTCAAATTTAATATATATGGAGTTGTGCTTAACCTCCTTTTATGCAATATGAACAAGCACTAATGTCTTCTAATTGATAACTTATATTGAATATCTTTTGTATCAGCTGGTGAACATGCAAGGGGTTAATAAAGTACAGCCACAACCAGCATAATATCAACTAGGTACAAATTTACTTTTTAAATTACTGAGACTAAAAAATGCCACTCACAATACATCAAATGTTGCACATATTTTTAGGTGTTACAAGATAAATAAAAATCACAATTGTACCAATATTATTTTATTAATTAATTTAAATTATATTTATTTAAAACAAACCACAATTAAACACAATTTTGAACTTTTTCACAACAAATTGGATAGTCTTTAGTAATATCTACATATCCAGTATATCTACATTTTGGTGGTGGTCTACGAAAAGGGCATCTACAACAAAATAATATAATAAATATAATTATTAATTAAAGATAAATATATTTTTTTTTTACATTTTTATAGTTGCCCATCCATCAGATTGACAATCAATTTGCATACAAGTTTTTTCTTGTACTTTTTTATGAATACCAGGTGTAAGGATAATTCCTTCATAAAAACATTTTCCAGGATGATCTATTACATAAAAACGAAAATTAAAAAAAAATATAAATATTTTATATAATTTATCAAATTCAATATTTATTACCCGGATGTCCGTAATTATATGTAATATCACCAAATATAATTGAAAATTGAATAATAATAAATATTATAAAAAAAGTGAACTTCATTTTATTGACGATGTTATTCAAATGTTGATATTATTTTGAGTTGAAATAAATTTCTTTAATTTGAATAATATATATTTGAAGATAAGACGCACTTTTTAACTATACGAGGGCTGTTTGAAAAGTTTTGTAATCAAAATCGCAAATCCAGTTGTAATATTTTTACATGTCATAAGAATATTAAACAAATTTCATATAAAACCGTTAATTAATTTCTTGTTGACCTGTTGTTTGCCTGTTCCGTGCAATTATTAAATATGAAATAAAAGTTTTGGACGGTTTGCTAACAACAGAGATTCTTACGAAGATATTAAAGGAAGCGTTCAATAACAATAGATGCACTTTATAGTTTTAAACGTAATCGTACAAGCATTGAAGATGATTCACGTAGTGGACATCCAAAAAATATAACAATATCAAAAATCGTTTAACAAGTCCATGATATGGTATTGAAAGTACAAGAAGTAGCTGATGACATAGAAATTTTAACAGAACGAGTTTCCCATGATGAATTGAAAAATTTTGTGGATGGTGGGTGCCAATTTGCTTGCTCACGATTAAAAACACATTCGAATACGAATTTATCGAATGCGTATTTACCAGATTTAGCTACTTCGCAGTAATATTTATTTCCAAACCTAAATCAAGAAGCAATTAATGCTGTACATGTTTATTTTAGAAACTTTAATACAAATCATTCTTCAATTGTTAGAAAACGTTGAAGTAAGTGTTTTCACCTTAAAGGCGAGTGACTATATTGAAAAAAATAAAATTATTTGTAACCAACAAAATTTGTTTGTAATTTTTCAATTTCAAAAGTTTTCAAATAGCCCTCGTATAACTTTGACAAATACAAGTTTAAAATGATTTTATTTTATTCATATTTCACTTATCATTTCTAATTAAAGTAAATTGATGTGACCTAATGAACTAATTCTGTTGAATCGTAAATTGAAAAATAAAAAATATTTTGTATAGTAATTTTTATTTTACAGAATTATATTTAGATTTAAGATTTTTAAAAAGATTCTTATTTAAGAACGTATTTAAGATTTGTTATTCCCATAAAATTATTAGACAGATTTCTGTAATCGAACTTATAATATGATGTCAATATGATTTAAAAAGAATTGTATTTATGAAGTGATGAAAATGTATGCCAAACACTTCAAATATTCTGAAATTGTGCATTATTTTTATTTCAAAGTTTAATAGATTATCTATCATTATGTAATTATTTTTATATGTAAATGCTTGCCAATTCTCAATTAACAAATCATAAAGTATATAAATAAGGAAAAATCATAATTTATATTTAGTATATTATTAACAGCAAAATGAAATTTATTGTAATTAGTTTTATTTTAATGAGCATTGCTTCAGTTACACTAGGAAGTCTATATCAATCTATAACAGCTGATCCTGGTTAGTTTAAATTCTAATTTTTGGATATTTATTATACTATTTAAAAATATTTGTTATTTATTGTAATTATATTTTATTATTATTAGAGAATCCTGATAATTGTCTAGTTGAAGGTAAATCATTTACACCAGGTACTCATACGAATCCAAGTTCAACTGAATGTAAACGTGTTGAATGTCATAAACGTGGACATGCTGAAGTAGCAGAGTAAAATATACAATTTAGATAAAATTGATAAAAGATTTTTTTTATATATATTTTCTTAATTGTAGTTGTGGAGTAACAATGCATGGAAATCCAAATTGTAAAAATGATGGGTTACTTGATGTATCATTACCATATCCAGAATGCTGTGCTATAAAATGGCTATGTACTGAAAATTAAGATGGGAAATTTTATTTTGACTATAAATATTAATTTGTTCCAAATTTATTTATGAAAATTAATAAATAAATTATTATATTTTAAATTAAAATTATTTAAAAAATATTTACAGAAACAATTATAAATTATAAAATCAATTTAGTTCGAAAATATTACAATAAAATTGTGACTTAATTTTAAAAATATACTAAAAAAAGTTTTGATCTTCAATTTAACTTAAAATAACCAGAAGCTGAAAAATTGCCTCTGGATATCGTCCCTTTCCTCGTCACAAGTTAACATTAATGTTTTTATGTGTGTTAAGGACACACCTAATAGTGTCATTTGTCATTTTATTTTTTTCAATCTGCTGATTGGTTAAAAACGAAACAGTCACAGCCGGGTCTGATAAGACTCTACAGAAAAATAATAAACAACTTTGAATTTATTCACCTATCATTTTCAACTGACTTCACAAAACTTAAACACTTTTTTGGTTGCTTTTATTTATTATTAACTTTTTATTGATTTCGAAACCGATTTTTTTAATCATATTTGGTTGGCTAGTTGGTTTTAAGGGACAGGCGGCTACTTTAATCCACGAAACATTATTAAAAGGACTATTTATATTATCCATTCGAACATATTTTCTTCAATTTAGCGTGTCGAACCATCCACTTCTGCAATGGACTTAAATTGTTTTAGCTGGATTTTTCCCGCCTGCCTTCTTGAAGTTTTTCGGAAAGAAATTTATCAAATTCTGAACTTTCTTTGTTCGACCTTCGGTTGCACCGTAGGCACCCACTCCACTGACTCCTCTTCCTCACATCTACTGCATGTTGAGATACTAGAAATCTTAAAGTCATTTTTGTTTTTATAGTTCATTTGATTTTTTTTAGTAATTACTTAATAAAATATATGCAAATAATCTTCATTGGTTTAGGGTATGCATAAGTCTTCCTCATTCATCTGTAAAGATCCAGACAACCCGCTAATCTATCCCAACTATTTAACTGCCTACCAACTTTATAATTTCTTGATTTAGTAATTGATTTAGTCTACTTTCCAGATATTAATATTTAATCTGGATGCCATATTTGATGTTTGTGTGTCGTATGTTAGTGTAAATAAATGTGCTCATGTTAAATCACTGATTTGAGCATTGAAAATATTATTGATGCTCCAATGTTGTTTCCGCCCATGCTTCTATCAATTTCCTTTTCCTATCTATTTACGAAATGTCAGTAATTGACCCAATTTAATTACAATTTACTATAATAATTGTTTAATTAAGAAAAATATTAAAATTCATGTTTTACTTAAATTATATATTAATAAATAAAAAAACCATTTATTATGAATTTGTTATATAATTTATATTTAATAGTAAAAATGTAAATTGTAGTTCAATAATATTAATATAAAAGCCATGTAAATAAATTAAATTTTGATACAGACTCCATAACTATAGCTAAATTATCAGTACATTCCCATTTTTCTGGACAACATTGTGGAAATGGTAATGATGCATCAATATAACCATTATATTTACAATTTGTAGGTCTATTTGGTTTATCACAACTATAATATGTAAAATAATATTTAAATAATTATAATAATTACAATAATTTTTAAATATTATAATTATACTCTTCAAGTTCAAAATAACCTCCTTCATAACAATTTAATAAATAACATGAAGTTGGACTAGGATTCTTATATAAACCAGGTTCAAAGAATTGTCCTCTGATAGCACATTTTCCAGGATTTTCTTATTTTTTTTTTTTTGTATAATATGAAATATATATAAAATAAATAAATATATTTAATCGAAAATTTTATTTATAAATAATAAATAAAATGATTAAATTCATTTATTTAACTCACTTGTATCAGTTAATACTCCACGATGGAGTACAGCACTTAAAATTATTGATATAAATTGTAAAAATATAATTATAATTAAAAAATATTTCATGCTTGTATGTTAATTTGATAACATAAACTGTTGTAGCCAATTTGTTTTAATACTGGCGTATATTTATAATTAAAATTTTATGACAAAATTGGGAGAACATCAGAATAATTGAGCTATCATCTTGGAAAAGTTCATAAATTAAATTTTATGTGTACGAATATAAAATATGACTAAATATATTATTATGTAAAACAAAATTGAATAATTATAATTATTCTAGAATTTTAAGATATCTTCTTAATTATAGTTAGACTCAGCGTTTTATTTTCTTTGAACTTTAAAGTAAACTATTTTTAATTTTATATGATTTTATTGGTTTTGTTGGGTAAGTATTAAGTTAAAATATTAAATTAGGTATGATCGGCGGCTGTAGTTCATTCATAGACCATCGAGAGTCCTTAGCGGTAACGCTACCTGGAAAGCTATATAGGATCCTGGGAAAAATGTTTTCGTTGTATTCGTCGAGGTATCTAAAAGTAGATTTAACTATTTAATGCTATCCGCAAAATTCTAAATCATCTTGATCGTGATTTTTAAAATATCATCGAGAAACGCTTCTTTTACTTGTTCTGTATAGTTCATGCAGAGATTGCTAATTGTTTGCTATGATTAAGCAGTATCCAGTCATTATATCAATTGCTTTCATGCATTGCTTCCATAATTTCAGAATGTACTCGGTTTTATATGTGTCCCCATCAGCTTCGTGACTGAGTTAATCAAAATATTAAATTATTATTAATATTAAATTATTATGGTAAAGTTCGGAAAATATATCCGAACTTTACCATATTATTTGTAAATCAGTTAAATTCATTTACAATTTGACCTGAGAAATCAATAAATATTATATGAACCACAATTCCACAATAGTTCTGATATTACGATTGCTTCAGTTATTCAGTTATTCTAAATAATTTCCAGAGGTATAAAAGATGGTTCGGAAATCGAATCACCGTTCCAAACAAAATATGATTGAATTAAATTCGTAAAATCTATGGAATCAATCATAATATTTTGATTCGCTCATATTGATTTGATCAGACTTTCAAAATTTCAATAAATTTTAGAAAATTTGATTTAAATTTAATTCGAATAAGCGAACAACTCAAATTTTGATCGAATTACATTTTGATGAAATCAAATTTTTGAGCGGAATCATATTTTGATAAGTCGATATACAAATTCTGTGTTCTATTAACAACCTTGAAATGCATTTCATTCTATGCAAAAACAAAATAATCTCAAGTTCAAAATGTTATCTCAATCAAACGTTATAGTATTTGTAAGCATTTTCAAAATATAAATTCTAATCAGGAACATTCAAAATTTATATATAAATTAGAAAAATTGAGATAATTTCTGTTTAATATAAAATTATAATTCAAAGGAAACATAATGAAATTTATTGTAACTTTACTTTTTTTATTGAGCACTATCTCAGTGACACTAGGCGCTGTGTCTCGTTCTATGGAAGCTGATCCTAGTTAGCGTAAAAATCTTTTTTAAGTTTTATTGTAATACTAATAAAATATTATTTTTTAGATAATCCTGACAATTGCTTAGTTAGAGGAATATCATTTACCCCAGGTACGCATAAAAATCCAAGTCCAACTCAATGTTACCGTGTTGAATGTCATAAAGGAGGAGCAGCTACAGTAGCAACGTAAAACATTAATAAATTTTAGGTTTAAATAATATTGAAATATTTATTTGTTAATTTTAGTTGCGGAAAAATGTCAAAAAAAAATTGTAAAAGCGCTGGCTATGTTGATGTATCTTTACCATATCCAGAGTGCTGTGAATTGAAATGGATATGTACTGAAAATTAAGATGTGAATTTTTTATTAATTGTTCTGTGAAAAGTTTGATTTAATTTGTTAACGTAAAATTAATTTAAATAATTATTGATTTATAAATTCCATCAGTCCGAAATAGAATTATATATAAGCTACCATTCGTAATGGTTCAAAATAAATTTGATGTGCCTGAAAATAAAATATAGTAAAGACCAAGACCATCTAATTTACGGATATTAAACGGTTTTTGCTGAAAGTCATTTTGAAAAATTATTAAGTTTTTCTTATATTTATATTAGATTTTAAAATTTTTCATTATTTAAAATTATTTTTGTCTTAGCATTTCACTCAGATGACATTTAAAGTAAATTCAATTTAACTTTGTATATAAAAATGTAAATATGACAAAATATGATAAGTTAAATTATTAATTCAGTACAAATTATTAGTAAATTTGTAATTTTTTTTTTATATTTTTAAAGAAAATTTGATTGGCATTCTAAAAATATGCAATGAAATTAATATATTGAGAAAAATATTATTTAACCTTGTGTTGTTAGTTTATCTTTATATTATATGAATATGTCAAAATGTATCGGAACTATTGAATAATAGCACATTTTTGGGTTCAGTCTTAAAAAATATATTTTTGAAGCTATTCAGCTTCAGAATGTATCAATAAAGACCATAGCTTAAGAATGGGTCAATGAAGAACAAATGGTTCATATGCCATTAGATGAGCACTTAAATACCATTTAAACCGAGCTTTGACTGAATTCTGATTTCCACGTTGTTTACAAGCCCAAAAAGTTGAAAATTGCAAGTTTTGCTAAAAATACCTCGCCTCTGAAGAACTACCTGATCAGATCCATTTTTAATTAACCTCAAATCATAGAGATTGATGAGTTATTTGAATAACATGTAAATTTTTAGCACATCTCCAAAGTATAAGAATTAAGTAAATTTAAATTTCTTTGAAATTTTGTAGAAAATTATGAATAGATGACATTTTTCAGAAATATAAAATTATCCCGAATTTGAAACATTAATTTAAGAAGAAATATTTCGAGGTCTAAGTATTTAATCGTATCGTCTGGAAGTAAAAAATCAATATATTTCGACTGTTGACTTCAGATTTATCATAGTTATTCCAATCGAAAGAATCAGACCCATTCATGCCCATATTCCTCATAAGCTGAAAGAGAAATTAAGTATTTGCGTGTCTAATTACTGATAGTTCGATCGCTATATTTAAGAGTACTTACTACCTTACATTTATAAATGTAAAAAGAGTTAATTTAAGAATATTATTTTGATATTTAAAAATTAAGCGAACATAAAAATTTGTATTAATTTTGTTAGCAAAATGGAAACTATATGATGACAAATTATATAATTATTTTTATTTGTTTAAATAAAAACATTGATCCAAATGTTATTAGGTATTAAATCTGATTTTATTATTATTTAAATTACCAAAAATCAAGTTTTTGCATATGAGTATGAGATACTTAAATTGTGAAACAACTTTGTCTTAAGCAGCCCCTACTAGACGATCAATAATATTGAGCAGTAATATATATATTGGTTAATATTATTGTGGAATAATTGTTAGGATTCAACTCAAATATTAATTTTTACCAAAGATGTTAAAGGGTATGAACAACATAATAAAGTTCTTCAAATGACTGATAGTAAAAGATGTTGATCAAATATAAATATCGTTCAAGGAACAATATATTCAAATGATGAACAACAAAAACGTTGATAAGAACGTTATTAACATCCTTGATTTTTACATGAAAATATTGTATATATAAAATACTTCATAAATGAAAATATGCGCTTTCAATAATGATGCAAATGCTCTAAATACCTTTCGATATCTTCAATATATTGAATCAGTGCATCAATACACAAGGTCAATATCTTTAGTCGTCTAGGAACTCCTTTAATCAATCACTAAATAATTATGTGTTATTCTGAGAAAAATATTATATTTTATTGAAGTTATGTACTATGTACAAATCTGTGTTATCGATTTCACAGCTAGAAACACCTTTCTTACTGGAAAACCTTGAAATGTATTGAAAACAACCTTGTCAAAACAAGTTCAAGTTCAAAATGTTATCTTTATATTTTAAATTCTTATTATAAACATTCAAAAATTATATAAATTAAATAAAATTTGATAATTTTTGTTTAGTATAACATTAATATTCAAAGGAAACAAAATGAAATTTATTGTAACTATTTTTCTTTTAATGAGCATTGTCTCAGTGGCACTATGCGCTGTATATCATTCTATGTCAGCTGACCCTAGTTAGTTAAAAAAAAAAAAAAAAACTGATTGAAATTTTAATATTTACTTAATAATAAAATATTTGTTATTAGAGAATCCTGACAATTGTTTAGTTGAAGAAAAATCATTTACACCAGGAACTCACAATAATCCAAGTCCAACAAAATGTTTCCGTGTTGAGTGTTCAAAAGGAGGACATGCTACAGTAGCAGGGTAAAAAAATCATAAATTTATAAAACATTGGAATATAACTAAGTTTTTTTTTTTCTATTTTGTTTATATTAGTTGCGGATCAGTATCAAGAGAAAATTGTGTAGAGGATGGTTATATTGATGTATCATTACCATATCCAGACTGTTGCGATGTAAAATGGAAATGTACTTAAAAATTACGATAATTTATCTATTTACTATATGAATTTTTGGTTTATAAACTTTAATTTTTTGTAAATATATTAACGAAAATTTGAATTGGTGTTTTCTAAATAAAATATTAAATATTGATTAATAGATTTTATATAAAATTTATTCAAATAATTATAGCTGATTTATAAAGCTAATGAATGCTAAATAAAATTATAAGCTACCGTCTTCAATATAACATTTATGTGTATGAAGTTAAACGAATGTTATCAAAATATATTTACATTATTATATTGGAACCAATCAAACTCAGTGTATTTTTTCGAGTATTTTGGAGCTGAATTAAATCCTGATTCGTTAGGTTTATTTTTTTGTGATTCTCCAAATTATTCTAACATTTTAGTATATATTTTTTCAAGAATTTTCTTAAAATCACTTTTTATTATAAAGTATGAATTACATGTCAATTAGATGTTTCAGGTTCATTTCGATAAATCTTACATTAGGTGGTGTCGTCCACATTTTATTCAGTTTTGTTTTAATATCATTAAAATTTGGCTATTGATTTTATTTTGTATTGAAATCCATCAGGTTCAATAATATTGTTATCATTGTAAATGTGATATCCTTGTAATACGATAATTTCAAGGAATCAATATTAATTATATGAAATTGTACAATATGCAAAAATCATAATTTTATTGATGAGCTTTTAATACTGATTTTAATGCATAACTTTTATGGTGTGTTAGTTTTTCGTTTTTCGGTAGGCAATACCTTGCCCATTTTTCATATCGAAAAATAAGACTTAACAGGTTGGGTATGGAAGATTACATTACAAAATCTTGCATTACAAATTCTATCATGAAATTGAAAATCCAACAAAATCTTGCATACTAATTCCGCGACCGATTTACATTAAAGATTTTGTTTAATTTTCATGTTATAATTTTCTTCGACGAAATAATATATGACATATTGAACTGGAAAAGGGACATCCTTAGCAAAATTGAGTTTTTGAAGCGGATTGCTCAGAAATTATTCTTCATTGAATTTTTTCATGTATACAGCATTTTATTGATGGGGCTCCTTAATCATTTTTAAAATCATTTTTAAAATTTGAATTTTGAATTCATTTTATTTTGTATTAAAAGATTTTTATTAAACTTTTATTAAACTTTTTATTAAACATTTTATTTAGACTTTCGCTCAAACTTTTTAAAATGTTAAATTTTCTTGTGCTAGATTTTATTATTGCAAGATTAATAAAATAAAATGCAAGATTTTTTAACTGAAATTTTTTGTGATGATATCTCACATACAGCTCCCCACTTTACCTCGATGTTGAAAATAAGAAATGCTTTTGGGCGCAGCCGTACAAATTTAAAAGAATAGGATATCATTTACCCCAGGTACGCATAAAAATCCAAGCCCAACTCAATGTTACCGTGTTGAATGTCATAAAGGAGGAGCAGCTACAGTAGCAACATAAAACATTAATAAATTTTAAATTTAAATAATATTGAAATATTTATTTGTGAATTTTAGTTGCGGAAAAATGTCAAAAGAAAATTGTAAAAGCGCTGGCTATGTTGATGTATCATTACCATATCGAGAATGCTGTGAATTGAAATGGATATGTACTGAAAATTAAGATGTGAATTTTTTAATAATTGTTCTGTAAAAAGTTTGATTTAATTGTGATTAGTTAATTTGTTAACATAAAATTAATTTAAATAATTATTGATTTATAAATTCCATCAGTCCGAAATAGAATTATATATAAGCTACCATTCGCCATAGTTTAAAATAAATTTTATATGTATGTGTTTGAAAATATTTTCATTATTTAAAATTATTTTTGTTTTAGCATTTCACTCAGATGACATTTAAAGTAAATTCAATTTAACTTTGTATATAAAAATGTAAATATGTCGAAATATGTTAAGTCAAATTATTAATTAATAGATTAGTAAATTTGTAAAAAATATATTATTTTTTTTGAAGAAAATTTGATTGACTGCCTATAAATATGCAATGAAATTAATATTTGTTAAAATGTATGGGAAGTATCGAATAATAGCCCATTTTTGGGTTCAATCTTAAAAAAATAGTATAGATTCATAATGGGTCAATAAAAACCAGAGTGTCAGAATGGATCAATAACGCACAGACTGTCAGAATGTATCAATAAAGATCATAGCTTAAGAATGGGTCAATGAAGAACAAATGCGGTTCATATGCCATTAGATGAGCAATTAAATACCCTTTAAAACAGACTACTGATTTTCTTGTTGTTTACAAGCCTGAAAAGTTGAAAATATAAGTGATATAATTGTTTTATAAAGAGTTACGCGCTTTTACTACGTGGCAAATAAAAAAAACAATTAATCTATGTTGCCGTATCGCCTGAGGCCTGAGATTTGTTTTTTTTTCTGTTAAAGATATTATGAAATTTAGCTATAGACCCAACACCCAAATATGATGATTCTTTTTCTTAAGGCCGAACCCGAAAATAGACTGTAACCTGTAACTCGAAATGGGAGCCGAATCCGAAAAAAATCCCATACATACTTTATTTCGAATAGTACCACAACTAGCGTAGTATTGCTATACCGATTAACTATTTCCTTGTATACCTGTTCACATCCATTTTTAATTAACCTCCTATAAAATTTTCGTATTTTTTGTAAGCCTTAATAATTTGTGTACGTATTCTATTAAAAAAATTATGTATTTGTCACTCAACTAATTAATGTAAAAACATATTATTTCACTTATAGAGAGTAAATTAATTGAATTACATGTAAATTTTTAGCATATCTCGAAAATATAAGAATTAAGTAAATTTAATTATTTTAAAATTTTGTAGAAAATTATCAATAGATGACATTTTTCAGAAATATAAAATTATCCCGAAATTTAAAACAATAATTTAAGAAGAAATATATCGAGGTCTAAGTATTTAATCGTGTCGTCTTGAGAAGTAAAAAATCAATATATTTCGACTGTTGACTTCATATTTATCATAGTTATTCCAATCGAAAGAATCACCCCCATTCGTGCTCATATTCCTCATAAGCTGAAAGAGAAATTAAGTATTTGCGTGCCTAATTACTGATAGTTCACAATAGGAGTACCAAGGTATTTATAAATTTAAAAAGAGTTAATTTAAGAATATTATTTTGATATTTAAGAATTAAGCGAACATAAAAAAATGTATTAATTTTGTTAGCAAAATGGAAACTATAAGATGACAAATTATATAATTTTTTTATTTGTTTAAATAAAAACATTGATCCAAATGGTATTAATCTGTATTTAATCAATAACTATATAATTATGTGTTATTCTGAGAAAAATACTGTTTTTTTGATTGAAGTTACTATGTACACATGATATCCATTTTACATCTAGAAACACCTTTCTTTTGTACTGGAACAACCTTGAAATGAAGAATTATAAGTTAAAAACAAATTCAAGCTGAAAATGTTATCTCTATATTTTAAATTCTAATTAAACATTAAAAAATTATATAAATTAAATAAAATTTGATAATTTTTCTTTCCGGGTGTTTTGTTCTTTTTCAATAGTTTGATCGCTTTTTCCACCTCCTCCAGCTTAGGTAGTCCCGTGATATCATTGTGGGTTTACCTTTCATCAATGTTAGCTTCCAATTCTATTGGGTCATTATCGGATTTATTCAATAGCTCCTCAAAATATTCCTTCTACCTGCACTTAATTGAACATCTTGATTTCAACCGATTCCCATTCATATCTCTACAAAGATTTGATCTAGCTTTGTACCCATCCCTGATGCCTCAGATGTGCACATTTTGTTCGCTTTTCTTCTTAATTGTTGGAGATGTTGTTGTTTTAGGCGTGTTTGTCTTGCCTCTATCTCGATGTGCGCTTGATTTCTATCGCCTATCGCTGTTTGACATTCGTGGTCATACCAATCTTCTCTAGAATGTCTTGGTTGTAATCCGATCGTTTCTACCACAGCTTATTGCACCCTTTCTTTGAGACTATCCCATGCTGCATCCAAGTCCATGTTATGTAGATCCTCTAAATTTATATGTTCTTCCAGATAGTTTTTATACTCGTCTTGTACTGATGTTATCCTGAGTTTACCCACATCTACCTTAGCTACAGTTTGTGCTGTGGAAGGCCTATTTATCCTTATTCTGCACCTGTATCTCACTTTTGTTTAGTATAACATATACAAAGAAAGCAAAATGAAATTTATTGTAACTATTCTTCTTTTAATGAGGCCTTCTAATGTCACCTGATCCTAGTTAGTTAAAAAAAAACTTATTGAACTTTTAATATTTACTTAATAATAAAATAATTTGTTATTAGAGAATCGTGACAATTGTCTAGTTGAAGGTAAATTATTTACACCAGGTACTCACAATAATCCAAGTCCAACAAAATGTTTCCAGGTTAAGTGTTCAAAAGGAGGAGATGCTACAATATCAGGGTACCAAAATTAATAAATTTATAAAATATTGGAATATAACTAAGTTTCTTTTTCTATTTTGTTCATATTATAGTTGCGGAGTAGAATAAAAAAAAATTTGTAAAAGCGCTGGTTATAACATAGCTTCAGAATGGATCAATAAAGCACACATTTTGTTAGCAAAATGGAAACTATATGATGACAAATTATATAATTATTTTTATTTGTTTAAATAAAAACATTGATCCAAATGGTATTAATCTGTATTTAATCAATAACTATATAATTATGTGTTATTCTGAGAAAAATACTGTTTTCTTGATTGAAGTTACTATGTACACTGTCATATCCATTTCACATCTAGAAACACCTTTCTTTTGTACTGGAACAACCTTGAAATGAAGAATTATAAGTTAAAAACAAATTCAAGTTGAAAATGTTATCTCTATATTTTAAATTCTAATTATAAACATTAAAAAATTATATAAATTAAATAAAATTTGATAATTTTTGTTTAGTGTAACATTAATATACAAAGAAAGCAAAATGAAATTTATTGTAACTATTGTTCTTTTAATGAGCTTTGTCTACGTGGCTTCAGGTTTAATAACGGACCGTGATCCTAGTTAGTTAAAAAAAAAACTTATTGAATTTTTAATATTTACTTACTAATAAAATAATTTGTTATTAGAGAATCGTGACAATTGTCTAGTTGATGGTAAATCATTTACACCAGGTACTCACAATAATCCATTTCCAGCAAGATGTGCCCAGGTTACCTGTTTTAAAGAAGTAGCTGCTATATTAGAAAAGTAACAAATTAATAAATTTATATAATATGTATTGGAATATAACCAAGTTATTTTTTTCTATTTTGTTCATATTAGTTGCGTACTACCAGAATCAACATACAAATATAAAGTCGTTGGTCATGTAGATATATCATTACCATATCCAAAATGCTGTGTTGCAAAATGGGAAAGAACAAAACATTAAATTTGTATATATTTACTATGTGAATTTTTGATAAGTTGTTGTAAATATATTAATGAAAATTTGAATTGGTGTTTTCTAAATGAAAATATTAAATATTGATTAATAGATTTTATATAAAATTTATTCAAATAATTATAGCTGATTTATAAAGCTAATGAATGCTAAATAAAATTATAAGCTACCGTCTTCAATATAACATTTATGTGTATGAAGTTAAACGAATGTTATCAAAATATATTTACATTATTATATTGGAACCAATCAAACTCAGTGTCTTTTTTCGAGTATTTTGAAGCTGAATTAAATCTTGATTCGTTACGTTTTTTTTTTGTAATTCTCCAAATTATTCTAACATTTTAGTATATATTTCTTCAAGAGTTTTTTCTTAAAATCACTTTTTATTATAAAGTATGAATTACATGTCAATTAGATGTTTCAGATTCATTTCGATAAATCTTATATTAGGTGGTGTCGTCCCAATTTTATTCAGTTTTGTTTCAATATCGTTATAATTTCGCTATTGATTTTATTTTGTATTGTAATCCATCAGGTTCAATAATATTGTTATCATTGTAAATGTGATATCCTTGTAATACGATAATTTCAAGGAATCAATATTAATTATATGAAATTGTACAATATGCAAAAATCATAATTTTATTGATGAGCTTTTAATACTGATTTTAATGCATAACTTTTATGGTGTGTTAGTTTTTCGTTTTTCGGTAGGCAATACCTTGCCCATTTTTCATATCGAAAAATAAGACTTAATGGGTTGGGTATGGAAGCTTACATTACAAAATCTTGCATTACAAATTCTATCATGAAAATCAAACAAAATCTTGCAGACTAAAAAATCTTGCGACCGATTTACATTAAAGATTTTGTTTAATTTTCATGATATAATTTTCTTCGACGTAATAATATATGACATATTAAACTGGAAAAGGGACATCCTTAGCAAAATTGAGTTTTTGAAGCGGATTGCTCAGAAATTATTCTTCATTGAATTTTTTCATGTATACAGCATTTTATTGATGGCTCCTTAATCATTTTTAAAATCATTTTTAAAATTTGAATTTTGAATTAATTTTATTTTGTATTAAAAGATTTTTATTAAAATGATATATTTTTATAAAACATTGTCAGATTTTTTTATTGCAATTTGGACTTTCGGTCAAACTTTTTAAAATGTTAAATTTTTTTGTGCTAGATTTTATTATTGCAAGATTAATAAAAAAAAATGCAAGATTTTGTAACTGAAATTTTTTGTGATGATATCTTACATACAGCTCCCGACTTAACCTCGATGTTGAAAATAAGTAATGCTTTTGGGCGCAGCCGTACAAATTTAAAAGAATAGGATATCATTTACCCCAGGTACGCATAAAAATCCAAGCCCAACTCAATGTTACCGTGTTGAATGTCATAAAGGAGGAGCAGCTACAGTAGCAACGTAAAACATTAATAAATTTTAAGTTTAAATAATATTGAAATATTTATTTGTTAATTTTAGTTGCGGAAAAATGTCAAAAGAAAATTGTAAAAGCGATGGCTATGTTGATGTATCATTTGAAATGGATATGTACTGAAAATTAAGATGTGAAAATTTTGATTTAACTGTGATTTGTTAATTTGTTGCAAATTTATTATAGAAAATCTGAATTACATAAAATTAAAATAAATAATTATTGATTTATAAATTCAATCAGTCCGAAATAGAATTGTAAGCTATCATTCGCAATAGTTTAAAATAAATTTTATATGTGTTTGAAAATATTTTCATTATTTAAAATTATTTTTGTTTTAGCATTTCACTCAGATGACATTTAAAGTAAATTCAATTTAACTTTGTATATAAAAATGTAAATATGTCGAAATATGTTAAGTCAAATTATTAATTATTAGATTAGTAAATTTGTAAAAAATATTTTTTTTTTTTTGAAGAAAATTTGATTGACTGCCTATAAATATGCAATGAAATTAATATATTGAGAATATATAGGAACTATCGAATAATAACTCATTTTTGAGTTCAATCTTAAAAAAATAACATGGATCAATAAAGCACAGACTGTCAGAATGGAACACTAAAGCATGGTTCATATATGTCATTAGATGAGCAATTAAATACCCTTGAAAACAGACTGCTGATTTCCACGTTGTTCAAGGTGGATTCATCGTTGTGGATAAAATCAGTCGAACTGATTTCTTTCTAAAACGTTTGTCGTTGCGTCTGAAATCAGACTCACAAAATTTTTTTATGACTTTATAGATCGACATTTATAATTTATTTGACAAAAAAGTTTTATTTATTTGGCAAATACGATGAATTTTATGTATAATTAAAAAATTATATATTCAAATAATTTTTCTGTCATTTGATTTTTGTGTTTTTGATATCTCGGTTGACTTTTTCAAAAACGTGCCGCACCAAAGTTGAATATAAATCAACTTTTTCGAAAATAAAAAATTCAAAAATTGAAAATTTGAAATTTTCATATAAAAAGTATGCGCGCGTTTAAGTTCGTGGATTTTTTCTGCAACGATGAATCCACCTTTACAAGACCGAAAAATTGAAGTTTTGCCAAAAATACTTCGCCCCTGAAGAAATTTGCCACCAAGTGAAATAATTGTTTTATATAAAAAGTTACGCGCTTTTAGTACGTGCCAAATAAAAAAAACAATTAATCTACTTTGCCGTATCGCCTGAGATTTTTTTTTTGTACTGTAAAATCTAGATGGTAACAGAATATTATGAAATTTAGCTACAAACCGAAATATGATGCTCCTTTTTCTTAAGACCTAAAACGAAAATGGAATGTAACTCAAAATGGGAGCCGAATCTGAAAAAAATCCCATATATATACTTTATTTCGAATAGTACCACGAATAGCGTGGTATACGCTCCATGGGTTCCCACTAATTTTAACTGGCCACCCAACTCGAAAATTTCTGACTGCCCAACAAAGAAACAAAATAAATTTATATTCAAAAACATATTTATATTTTTATTACAATATTTTATATTTATATTTGTTTTCCATTTTTATTATTTATTTATATAAATATCTAATTAGTATTTCTTTTTTAAAATTGAAAAAAAAGAACGTTTTGTTTCTAAGGAACATATTAATTAATATAACAAGTCGTTTTTAAAAATTAAAAAAAATATTTTATTAACTTTTAATTTGTACGTTCGCGTAAACTATCGCAAAGTTTATCAAATCTATGTTCTATTTCTGTGAGCGCTGGTCTCATTTTAATTTCTATGTTGTCAATCCGGTTCCGATATTTGTTTTTTTACATATGAAAGGGTTGAAAATCCTGATTCACATAAGTAGGTGGACAAAAATGGCAACAAAAAATGAACAGCCAATGTAGATAAAGCAGTATATTCTCTTTATTCAAAAATCTTGCCGTTTTACTTTTATTGTAGCAGTTAATTGTAATGATTTACTTACTTTTATATAAAATAAAAGATATTTTTTTTAAAAAAAATGTAAGTCTTCGCGACCAAAACAAAAACTGGGGGACCCAAAATTGGCTCGCGACCCACTGTTTGGGAACCCATGGACAGATCAACTATTTCCCTATATACTACCTAGTCAGATCCATTATTAATTAACCTCTTATAAAATTTTCGTATTTTTTGTAAGCCTTAATAATTTGTGTACGTATTCTATTAAAAAAAATATGTATTTGTCACTCAACTAATTAATGTAAAAACATATTATTTCACTTATAGAGAGTAAATTAATTGAATTACATGTAAATTTTGAGCATATCTCGAAAGTATAAGAATTAAGTAAATTTAATTTTCTTTGAAATTTTGTAGAAAATTATGAATAGATGACATTTTTCAGAAATATAAAATTATCCCGAAGTTTAAAACATTAATTTAAGAAGAAATATTTCGAGGTCTAAGTATTTAATCGTATCGTCTTGAAGTAAAAAATCAATATATTTCGACTGTTGACTTCAGATTTATCATAGCTATTCCAATCGAAAGAATCAGACCCATTCATGCTCATATTCCTCATAAGCTGAAAGAGAAATTAAGTATTTGCGTGCCTAATTACTGATAGTTCACAATAGGAGTACCAAGGTATTTATAAATTTAAAAAGAGTTAATTTAAGAATATTATTTTGATATTTAAGAATTAAGCGAACATAAAAAAAATGTATTATTTTTGTTAGCAAAATGGAAACTATATGATGACAAATTATATAATTATTTTTATTTGTTTAAATAAAAACATTGATCCAAATGGTATTAATCTGTATTTAATCAATAACTACATAATTATGTGTTATTCTGAGAAAAATACTGTTTTTTTGATTGAAGTTACTATGTACACTGTGATATCCATTTCACATCTAGAAACACCTTTCTTTTGTACTGGAACAACCTTGAAATGAAGAATTATAAGTTAAAAACAAACTCAAGTTGAAAATGTTATCTCTATATTTTAAATTCTAATTAAACATTAAAAAATTATATAAATTAAATAAAATTTGATAATTTTTGTTTAGTATAACATTAATATACAAAGAAAGCAAAATGAAATTTATCGTAACTATTCTTCTTTTAATGTGCATTGTCTCAGCGGCGCTAGGCGCTCTACGTATTTCAAGGGTAGCTGATCCTAGTTAGTTAAAAAAAACCTTATTGAACTTTTAATATTTACTTAATAATAAAATAATTTGTTATTAGACAACCCTCACAATTGTCTAGTTGATGGTATATCATTAAAACCAGGTTTTTACGATAATCCAGGCTCAACAAAATGTACCCGTGTTGAGTGTTCAAAAGGAGGCCGTGCTACAATATCAAGGTAACAAATTAATAAATTTATATAATATTGGAATATAACCAAGTTATTTTTTTCTATTTTATTCGTATTAGTTGTGAACCAATACCAGAATCAACAAATTGTATAAACCTTGGTTATAAATATATATCATCACCATATCCAAGATGCTGTGAAGTAAACCGGAAATGTACAACATATTAAATTTGTATATATTTACTATGTGAATTTTTGATAATTTGTTGTAAATATATTAACGAAAATTTGAATTGGTGTTTTCTAAATAAAATATTAAATATTGATTAATAGATTTTATATAAAATTTATTCAAATAATTATAGCTGATTTATAAAGCTAATTGCTAATGAATGCTAAATAAAATTATAAGCTACCGTCTTCAATATAACAGTTATGTGTATGAAGTTAAACGAATGTTATCAAAATATATTTACATTATTATATTGGAACCAATCAAACTCAGTGTATTTTTTCGAGTATTTTGGAGCCAAATTTAAACGCCAATATTTCAAAATTTTATATTACTGATGGGATGGTGTAGTTATAATGAAATAAATTTAAGAAAATATGATAACCAAATTTACCAATTAATTAATTTAAATTATTAACAAATTATTAAAAAAAAGTAAACTATTAATTATCTAACTAACATTACAACTTTATTTTCTAATCTATTTAAGGATATTTTATTGAATGCCTAAAAGTATGCAACAAATTTAATTTATATGAATTAATTAATTTGGTATATATGCATATAAATTTCATAATTGGATAGAAATATAGAAATTAAAAAAAAAAAAACATTTAATTTATTACATTTAACAATCATTTAAAGTAGAAAAAATGCAATTTTAAGAAAAGAATATTATTTTAGGCGGTCCCATTAATTTCATTCAGTTTTAATCCTTTGAAGTTTGAACAATGAAATATACTAGATTTCGAATAAAATACTATACAAAATTTGTGTTATCTGTTTCAGAAATTCCACGATCTCACATTAACGTATCACATTTAGTTCAAAGTCATGTATGCTTTTTCTTCTCTTATAAATACTGTATTAGTATTACCTAAAACTTATTAAACTTAGATTCATTAATGGCGTTGTTAATAATATTTTATAATTATTTTAACAAAATTTAATTGGTGGAGTGAAATGGCAGTACTATTTGTAATAAATAATTGTAAAGCAGATTCTACTAACAATTCAAAAAATCAAATTGACAATGAACCAAATGTTGCTAGTGGTTTAAATTTTTAAACCACAAATTTACAGATGAAGCGTTTTTTTTTCGGAATTGCGAATCCTAAAGCTCGCGTGGTATCCTGTTTATTTGACCTTTTTTCTATATCGTTTTTTGTTTGCGCTGGAACTACTGAAAATTTGTTTTTGTTTAGCTAATATTTTTACTTGTAGAGAGCATTTTACTTGTTTGGTTCAAAAAAGTAGTTTGCTATTTACAATTTTTATAATGACTTAAATTACCAAGTGTCGACGGAGGGAAGTATTAGCGTTCTTTTCAGAAATGTGAACCTTGTTAATTCGAGCTTTATTAAGCAGTTATTATTTAATCAATTAACATAATATATTTGTTTTAGATGATGGAAACATCAGAACTTAATCCTTTGCGGATAGTTAAATTATTTCTCAGCATGAGAGAAAGTGGCCGAAATCAAGGTTTAATATAAAAGATAATTTCTTTCTTTTTATATATGTACATATATAATTCCTTTTAACAATATCTTACTTTAAGCTTTGTTTTCGCTGATCTAAAGCAATAATCAGTTCTTAAGCTTCCTTTCTTGGTAACGCGAAGATGAAGCTTCATGAGATTCCTAAGATTCATGAGGATTAGATACTTGATTAATAATATTCCTAATGAATGATCAGTTAGGTCTAAATTGAAATTTCCGATTTATAAGATGCCATTGATAACAAAAATGCTGTTTTAGCAAACTTAGAGTTTTGAATTTCAATATTTTTTTTCTTTATATTTATATATTAAATTCTAAATTATTTAGACGATTAGAGTAAAATTTTCTTGTGTTCTAATCAGGTATCGCCAGCAAAAAGTTCACCAAACCTGAAGTTTCCGATTAAAAAAAGTGATTGTTAGTAGTAACCCTAACTTATAAATATTAATTAAATATTATTTCCGTTGTTTATTTAAATTTTTGTTAATTAGTAAATAAATAATATAAATATTAATTTTTACTCACATATTAAATATTCTGTAAATTTTAATTATGATTATTTCAGTTAAGAATATTATTAATGATAAAATCTCTCAAGTTAGTCGTAGTTAAAAAAAATTTTTTTTAACCATATTCTAAACATTTTTATATAGCTATCTGAATTTTAAAAATTCTCCATAAGCTTTTTATGACCATGAACTTGTTCAGTGACAGCAAAATCGAAAAAATATTAAAAATTTTATAATTCGAAAAAATGAAAACCTGAAAATAAAATCCATGCATTTACCAGTCTTTACTCATCTTGGTAATGTTTAAGATTTTATTGTAAAAATTAATAATCATTTAATTAAAATAGTTTTCATATTCTAGTATAAAAATTTTAATATTTTTGTTTTTTATAATATTTTAGTATTGATTATCAGATATTACAGATATGAAGTGTATCTTTATAATATATTTATTAATAAATTTTGTAATAATTAGTTTTTGTGGTACAATGAAACGTAATTTTTCAGATCCTGGTAAACAAAAAATTTAGATAAATAATTATTTAATAAAAAATATAAAAATAATTTAAATAATTTTTTTTTTTTTATTTAATTTAAGAACATCCCGGAAGATGTGTGATTAAAAATTTGGATTTAATACTATCGGTCGGTTCAATAAAAAATCCAAATGCTTGTGAACAAATCTATTGTTCTTCAGATGGCACTGCAATGTTTATTGAGTAAATGAATTTAAAATTTTATTGAAAAGGTTTTTTGTTTTAATTTTAATTAATTTTCATAGTTGTGGTCCAGTTTTACCAGAAAATAAGAATTGTTCAATTGGTAAATTCATAGATGAAACACGTCCTTTTCCTGAATGCTGTAAACGTAAATTACATTGTCGCCGATCAATTGAAAGACAAATGAAAGTTAATGGATTTATATAATAGAAATTTATTAAAAACACTTGTTTTTACTTTTTTTTTTTTTTATTGGTGTTGTTGACCAGAGTGTTTAAAATTTAGATAAATTTAATAGATACATAATTTGTATATAAATAATATTATATATTTTTTTTTTATAAAAAAAACTTGTTTTTAAAAGTAAAATTTTCAAATAAACAAAAAATGAGTTTTAAAATTAAAAAAAAAAAAATTAAAGATTATAATTTTATTAGAAACATAAAAACTTTTTAATTATTAGAATTGAAATTCATTTTTTATATTGATTTTGGTAAAAAAGTACAACATAAAAAGGATAACAATCTGGAAATGATTTTTTGAAGTCCTGTGGTGGTAGCTGAAAATATTGGATTATCTAAAATGGATAAATAATGATAGAATTTATAGAATTGTTTTGATTAGAGACTAGTCTGCCATGTATTTTTTATGTGACTGTTAAACTTTAATCGATACAATTTTCGGTATAGTTTTGGTTAGCTGTGTTTTTTTTTTATAAAAATTTATTTATGATTATTCATATATCTACAAATAAATATTTCAATTAATAATAATTTTCCCATTTTCTTATTTCATGTAAAAGAAAATGTCAAACGTGATTAGAATTGAATTAAAGCAATAACCGCCATTTATACGGCTTACTAGTGTCATTTTATGTTTTCTAATTGGTTAGAATAAAACAGGGCTAGTAAATATCAATCGGAATAAACTAAACGATCTTATCAAGAATATTGTTAATTTTTGTATTAAATATTAGTTCTTTAAACTAATTCATTTAAAACTAAAAATTATGTTATTAAATTAAAATAGAAAATTTAAATCATTTATGATTGATTGAACTTTCTGATTGAACTTTGATTTTAATATTAATTTTAATCATTAATTGCTAAAGGATTTTTATGTTTGAGTCACATGAAGCTGTGTAAAGTTGTTTAATTATTTTTGAGAATACGGGTCAGTGAACGCGATAGCATCTAAATAAAGGAACAAAATTACTCCAAAATTGGATTTTGCGATTATATCGTTGGAAACTGACTTAAATTAATGAAATACTTCAAAGAAAAATTATGTTTACTATAGGTACTTGTAATGCAAGTACCATTATAATAAATTGTAAAATTATCAACAATTTTTATTGAATGAATACTGCTTTTAAAGTTCAAATGGACATTTAACATATTAAGTAATTGCAAGTATGTTAAATGTTCTAATGAAAATCGCAATATGATTAGCACAAAAATGCAATAGTTGGTTTAAATTTAATCACATCATGAACGAAACAGTGTGGGCTAGAACACAAATGAAACTCCAAATAAATTATATAATTAATTTGGAATAGTATCAGTAACGATATATAATTATTTAATGAATTAGAGAATCATTCTTAGCAGTTTGTATAACTAATAGTTGACACTATAAATTAATAATCATATATGGTTTTTATATACATTTAAAATTAGGCCAAGGTTGAAATAGATTTATAAATTAGCTAAAATTAGATTATATTAATAATTGTATTAAAATAAAAAATATGGAAATTATCTGTTATTAATATGAAGATATATAAACATACAAAATTAATGAGTTAACATAATTTACAAATTTAATTATGTTATTTAAATTATTTAAATTCTCATATATATAATATTTAAAATTATAGTAGAGAAAATATTCTATTATCAAATTTCTATTGTATTCATAATTTAAAACCTGTTTAATAATGTTTTTTTTAATAGCTAATTTTATCTCCTGAGCCGATTTTTAACTATATTTTTCTTACCAACATAAATATCTATTGCATAACAAGTTATCAAAACAACATAAACATGAATAAAAATTTAAAAAACTGTTTAATAAATTTTAAAATTTATTGCAAAATAATTATGAAAATATAATTTAATTTTTATTATTTTGTTTTATTTAATGAAAAATATTCAATTTATTTTCAAAAATGAAATTTCAAATAAAAAAAAAAATATTATCTAATAGATCGAATTAATGATTTAATTAAACAACTTCTAATCTTATCATCTTCAATTTTGTCCATTTCTAGAAAACAATGAATTTGTATTTATAAAAACTCGACTTTATTTGCATAAATAATAAATTATTATATAATAGAAATTAAACATAATTTTCTAATTATAACTCATATTATAATTAATATCTTAAATCTTCAAATTTATCTCCAAGTCATTTCAAATAGTTTTTTTATTAAGTTAAGATCATCTACTATAAAATAATGAAATTTATTCTGATTTTTGTATTGCTATTTATATGTTTTAGTAGAAATACATCATTGAATTCAATGCGAAGAAATTTTGCAGATCCAGGTAAATAAAATACTATAATTTAATTAAATTAAATTAAAATTTCTATATTTATTTAATATAGATCATCCTGGTAGATGTGTTATACAAAATTTAGATTTAATTTTATCAATTGGATCAATTAAAAATCCAAATGCTTGTGAAGAAATTTATTGTTCGTCAGATGGCACGGCTATGTTTTTTGAGTATAGTAAATTAAAATTATTTTTATATAATTAATCATAATGAAATTAATCGAATTTTTAGTTGTGGTCCAATTGAAATTACAGAAAATGATATTATTAAAAAATGTAATATTGGTAAATATATTGATGAAACGCTACCATTTCCCGAATGTTGTAAACGACATATTTATTGTCCAAGAGATATAAATAGTAAATGGAAAAGTTATGGTTTTTTCTAAATTATAATTATATTTTATAAGAAATTCAAATAATAATTGTGTAAAATTTTAAGAAATATATTTTAAATAAATCTTATTACATATATAATATATGTAATTAACAGAATTTATATGAATTTTTTATTTCCTTAATACTATAAACTGTATAAATTATAAAACATTAGCTCCATCACAACACACTTTTCTATTCCATTTCGATATGAATATAATAATTGTTTAGTAATAAATTTATAAAAGGAATACATTTTTTTAAATAATTTCCTGTAATTCTTAAGCTCAACTTATAAATTTTCAACAAAAAATTGTATTTAAAACTTAATTTTAATATTTTATAAAATAAAACACATGATATTTTATCATATTCAATTGATATTCAATTGGTAACCAATCAAATAACAATCTCATATTTCTATGTTATAAGATAACGAAGCAAATATAAAGAAAGAATTAAATTATCTTTTATCCTTAAGCTTGATTTCTTACACATACTGAGAAATAATCTTTACTATCCTCAATAGATTAAGAAGCTCTAATGTTTCCATTGCCGATAACAAACTAATGTTTATATGGTTTATAATTATTAGAGAAACACAACATTGAAACTTGAATAAACAGGCTACGCTACTAGTTATATAGGGTACACAATACTGGAAAAATTACTACATCGTCACATATTAATACAAGCCATTAGAAATTGAACAAAAAATAAGTTTTAGAACTATAAATTTGCATTTTGTATAATTTTGATTTTAATACTGGGGAAAATCCAAACGGTTTATTTGGTAGAACAACAAATGTTTGAAAATAAAGTAAGCCATTATTACCTTTTGCTAGTTTCTTCACTTATAAAGACATTTATGGTTCGGCAGAATTTATTAATTTTGGATTAGAAACTTAATTACTATATATTATAACTAGTAAGTCCAAAATTGTAATTATATGTCACGAAACTACTTTGGGGAGACCAACGCTTGATTAAAGCTATAGCTTTGTCATTAAAAGTGAAAATGTTTGCTTGGCTATACCACAAATTCGTGTAATTAACCTCTATCTTGTTAATAGCTATAATAATCTTAATAACCTGAAGTAATTAATTCCTATTCCAGTGATTTCTGCAAATAAAATTAATTATCTCATTTTATTATTATTGTTTTTACCAAATAACGCGTTGATAACCTTTGTAGGTTTTTTTTTTGTGTTTTGTGAATAATTATCATTAATTTTAAAATATTATATTCTATTTTCAGGTTTTCAACTTTCAGACTTTATGATATTATTAAATAAGAAACAGCTTTCTTTAAAAAATTCTCTTGAAACTGATTAATCTATAAATAACAGAAGCTAACTATTCTTAATTTTATTCAATTATTTTTGTGATCGCTGAAGAAGAGTCGTCCAATTTCTAATATATTTTAAAATTGTGAACAAATTTTTTATAAAATGAAATATTTAACAATTTTGTATACAATTTTCACTATAATTGTAATGATTACTTGTCAAGGTACCATTTACTATTAATTTCCACAATCAGGTAAAATTTAAATGTTTTTTTTTTATTATATTATTTATTAAATATAGGATGCCATTCGCCTGGATTTAGTTCAGTTCCAGTTGGAACTAAGTTACAAAAAATTGGTACTTGCGAAGTGGTTGAATGTAAAGCAAATAATTCATGGGAACCAATTCAGTAAATTTAATATAATTTTTATTTTGCATAAAAATAACGTATTTATGTTATATTTTTCAGTTGTGCTCTTTTAAGTGTTCAACAGCGACCTAATTATAGTTTCAAAACGGATTTATCAAAACAATTTCCAAATTGCTGTGAACAATATACTGCAGATAATTAACAATATTTTTTTTGTGTGTATTTTTTGAATTTCTTTAATTCTTATCAATTTATTGTGGTAACAAATTATTATATAACAAAAAATATCAAAATATATAAACAAATTATTAAAAATTTTTAAATAATCAAAATTGTTATGGAATTATAAAATTTCTTGATGAATAGTAAAAATTAGTAGCTGAAATCTAATAATCTATAAGAATCAGGTAATAAATTGTTTAAATCATTTTTAATTTTATATATTTGATTTAGAAAAAACTTCCATAGCGAAATGTTAAAATATATAAAGTAATATAATCAAATTTTGTGGTTAGGTCTTTTAGTAATCGATTACTAATTACTAATTTAGAAAATCAAATACTCATTAATAATTTTAATGACATAAATGAATGGTGCATTATTACAAGTTTGTAATCTAATAGTAGAAAACTTCGCTTATTTTATTGTGGATAATTTTAATTTAGGTCTGTTATTAAAGCGTGTGATTTTAATAAAATTGTAATCATATTATTAAATCGTTTGTCATGTTTATGATTAACGTTTTATTAAAAGTATTATTCTTAAAAAAAAAAAAACAATTATTTTTAATTATATTTAAAAATATTCGCCAAACATTTATTTTAAATTCTTTTAAATACAGCTACAAAACGATCTCCTTTATTTCTTGCTACTTTAATACCTTCTTCACTTGTTTCATATAATTTATCAACTATAGGATCATCTGTCTACAATATTTATTATAAAATTTTGATTATACTTAAAAGTATTTTTAAGTAGTTACCAATTCAGTGTCTGTAACTCTTTCATATAATGGATGATCTGTAGCATGTTTAACAATCCATTCGTGTAAATCATTTACATCAGTTATTGTGTATACCATACCCTAAGTAAAATAGATAAAATTGATATATTATTTAAAATATAATTAAATTTTTTACCCCTTTCTTTAAAACATAAGCATATTCTGATAATAATGCTTGGCTAATTATTCTCCATTTATGTTTTGCCTTTTTAAAATGTGGATCCGGATATAAAAAGAATATTTTTGTTAATTGTCCTTTACGAAAATAATTTGGTAAATATTTCATAGCATTCGTACGTAAACACGCAATATTATTATATTTTCCAGGATTTAAATCTCGTAATGCTTTAATTCTATCAATAACATAATCAGATACTTTTACACGTATCTCCATACCAATAGCATATTTTTCTGGATATAATTCACTTAATTTTACTAAAAAACCACCATAACCACAACCGATATCAGCAAATTCAACTTTGTCATTGTTTGAATTAAAATTTGGATATAATGTGGTCCAATCGAATTCTTCCGGATGATTTGGACTAAAAAAAAATTATGGAAATAAAATATTTATAAAGGTTTCACTATAGAGAAATTAAAATTACTATTCAAAACAATGATCAGCTATGGGATTAGAGTGGGCACGTTGCCTATAATGTCGTTTTTGTGGCAACGAAAGCATTTTAATTTATTATTTAATAATTATTATCAATAACATTAATATATAATAAAAAATAATAAATGTAAATAATTTTTCGTATTTATATTAATTTGACATTAGACAAAAGTCACAAAATAAACGCACGTGAATATTTTCAGTGATGCCAAGGTAAAAATACATTTAGGGTTGGAATAATTATAAAAATTATTTAACGAAAGATATTATGATACTGTCATGAACGTGTCAAATTTATTTTATTTCATATACATATAATTATTGTATTTAAATATAAACATATTTTATTATTTATTAGCTGCAAATAAAAAAATTATGGAGCATTAATTATGTTAATTGAATTTAAAAATGTGATTTTAATATGACTCAATAGCCAATAGTCACTTATAGACAGCTAAGTATAATAGCGTTTACGTTAGCTATGAAGTGTTGTAAACCAAACTTCAAACTGTAAGTCAAAGAAAAATAAAGTTTTCCTTACTACATATAAAATTCTTAATGCAATATTCGGATGCTTTGACCTGAAATCAAGAAATTAATAAACTATTTTACATTTTAATTTTTCTTGTATTCGGGAAGTTTAGCATTCTGAATCTGTCATGCACAAAGTATAATCAAAACGTAGATATAGTAGATCTACTACAAAATAATAACTCGGCAACTGTTAATCAAAACCAACGGCTTAACGAAAAAATTTTATCTTGAAAAAAATAATAAATTTATCATTTGAAATATAAAATGCCGGAGCAGCTGTAACGTTCGTTTTCGTTACAAAATAAGTAATTTTGTTCTAGATTTCATTTTAGTGTTAAAATATATAATAAAAAAAAGTTTAATAAATAATTATCAATTGAATAAATAATAATAGAAAAAACAATTAGTATATTTTACACACAATATGCTTTCATTATTAGCGGAATTTGATGATATTAGGCGATGTCAAGGAGTATTAATTGAAGGGAGTGCCGAAGAACGTAAGTTAATAATATTTATTAGATAATATAACAAATAATTAAATAATAAATATTTTGTTTTTATTAGAATTTCTTCGTTTTGTACAGTTACAAGAAGATTGTCGCCGACAATGGCTTGGTACTGTACAAGAAGCTCAAAGACTTCAAAGAGAATTAGATGCATCATTACAGAATATGGCCGATTTAGAAACAAAATTATTTCATGCACGCCGTTTATTAGAAATGGAAAATAAATGTCGAAAAGAAGCCGAAAATGAGCGTGATCAAATGGTAAATATAATTACATATTAATATACTTGCAAAATAAAAAAAGATGTGATAATTATTGTTTTTTGTTTGTAGAAAAATGAATTGACAGCCTTAAAGGATACAGTTTTAAATTTAGAAATGCCAAAAGATACACGTGAAAAATTAAACTTTTTAAAAACATATCCAAAAAAACGGCATTCAAAGAATCATGATGAGAAATATGGCAATGATATTAATTCAACTGGTTCATTTTTGTCGGATTTATCGATTACACATTCAGAAGAAGATTTTTTGGATGTACGTTCATCAAGAACATGGAAAAAACATCGTCCATTATCTGGTCAATTTGGTGGTGTTGGTGGTAATGCAAAAAATTCAAGTGTATTTGTTGGTAATCAAAAATCAACAAAATGTTCACGTATTAGTACTGGACGTAGAAAATCATCATCACAACAGCACCAACAACAACAAAATACAAGTGGTGATAATATAAAACAACATTATTTTGAAATTGGTAAAAATGATCATATCTGTGCAACAACAAAAGTAACGATACCATCAGATGGACCAATACGTACTGAATCAATTATTGAAGCTATACCACCAACAGATACACCAACAACAACAACAACAGGTAGTAGTAATAATGGTGGCACTAGTGATGAAAAAATGTATAATAAAGAAAATACTATAAATCTGTTGAAAACACCACAGAAATTTCGTAGTCCATTTAAAAATCATTATACACCAACAGCACCACCAATGTCAGATTTTAGTATATTCAAAGGTTCTGCTACAACATCAAAAATTAATAATTTTCAAAAAAGTGCTATGCGAGAACATCATTTTACGTCTAAAACTTGTATTAAATCTGATAATTGTACTTATTGTCAGAAAAAGTAAGAAATTTTTTGTACTTAACTAATAATTTATAAAATTTTATTTTTTAAATATATTTTTTTATTAATTTCTAATTTTGTAGAATACGTTTTGGATCTGTTGCAATAAAATGTAAAAATTGTCGTGTTTGTGTACATCAGGATTGTAAAGATTTATTAACAGTATCATGTGTACCAGCTAGTTCCGGTGGTACACCAACATTCAAGGGTATTATGGGTTATATAAGTGATTATGCACCATCTGTATCACCAAAAATACCACCAATTATTATTTATTGTGTACATGAAATTGAAACACGTGGCTTATCTGAAATTGGTATATATCGTGTATCTGGTTCAGAACGTGAAGTAAAAGCATTAAAAGAGAAATTTGTACGTGGTAAAAGTGTACCAAATTTAAATAATATTGATGTACATGTTATCTGTGGTTGTGTTAAAGATTTTTTACGTTCATTACGTGAACCATTAATACCAACAAATTTATGGGCAAATTTTTCAAATTCAACCCAAAATATAAATGATGAACAAAAAGAAATTGATTTATATGATGCTATTGATAAATTACCACAATCAAATCGTGATACATTAGCATTTTTAATATTACATTTTCAACGTATAGCACAATGTACTGAAATTAAAATGCCAATTGATAATATAGCTCGAGTATTTGGACCAACAATTGTTGGTTATTCAAGTCAAGAACCAGATAAACATGCTATATTCACAGAAACAATGATACAATTTCAAGTAATGGAAAGTTTAATGCATATACCTGGTGAATATTGGTCAAAATTTACAGCAATTGATTATGATAATCAAAATTATCAACAGCAACAACAACAATCGAAACAAAATTTACAACAAACACCATTAAGTGATGGCTCGAAATTGATTTATGGTAAAAAAAAACATAAATTTTTTAAATAAAATTTAAGAAAATTTATAATATTTATAATTATAGCAACACCATTAAAGGGTACATTAAGAAAGGAAAGAAAATTTTATGCTACTCCACCATATACATTTAAAAAGAAGTAATATTTTATGTATAATGTGCTAATATATGTTTATTATTATTTATTTTTGTTAATAATTAAAATGGCATTTATATTTGATAATAATTTTATTAATGTTCTTATCTTATTTTTCTATTATTTCTTAATAAAATATTCAAGTAACAGAATTTATTTTAATTTAATTTATTAGCTTCAGACACACGTAATAAAAATACAATGTCGATCAACTCCAAATTTAAAGAAAAACAAATATTTCTACATGATAGATAAAAAATAACGAAAAAAAAAATTAAATATATACGAGATACGAGCCCATAAATTGGAATATATTTTGTGCAAATTTCATTTTTCCGAATGTTCTTCTCCTTTCCGGAGGTTGGAAAACATTAAATGTATAGTCTTTTTTTGCTTTCTTCTCGTCTGATGATTTTTAGTATTTGCAAGTTAAGCCAATGTGTTTAATTCCTCAGCCACAATGCACTCATCTTTCCGCGGCTTCTTTCAATTATTTTGAATTTGATTCACCTCAAAACTTCAACTTCACTATCGCTCCAATTTTTTTGATAATTTTTGAATAACACAATTCAAATGCTTCCAATTTTTTACTTAAAGCTTAATCAGCGTCCATGTTTCAACGCTATAAAGTAGTACCGCCCAAACAGTATTTCAATATCACCTCCTATGCTATAACCTATCTAAACATTTGAAAAGTGCAAACATAATTAATGCAAACAAGTGCAAACATAATAAATGATGAATAAACATTTAACACATAAAATAGTCGGTCTAGAAAATTAGTAGGTTCTGGATGATTTTCTAATTCATCAGCATACATTTTTAAATTGTTATAACTACAGCATCATAATCACAAATAGAAAATAAAACAACTACCTGTAAATTATATTTAAACATTTATGATTTACCTTTTTTACCAAAACAAAGACATATAATCCTCATTCCAACCAATACAGAGTTTATAGATATAGATACACATAAAAATTACCTACTTATTGAAGTAGCCACAGTTACGGCAGAATGAATTTGAATATTATATTCAGTTTGCATTTGAAATGTCGACATCAGAGTATTAGTTTAGTTGTTTTACATACCCAAACCAGTTTAAAACAAAATTGGTATGAAATATGTATATTCGCTTTCAAAAATGTGCTGTAAAATATTTGGTTCTATTTGTTTACTTTAAATGGTCTTTTCCCCCGTAAATGGGGAACGCAAGGGAGCACTGCTACTTTAACCATATATTATGTGTGTTTATAGCCCCTTTGCATATAACAATCTTATTGATATAAAGAAGCTAAGGATGTTTGAAGTGCCTACATTGGTAAGTTCTTGTTGTTTTCTCCTTGCAACTGCCACAGTTGCAGAGAATATGTTCTGTTAAAATGGTGCACTTGCACTGTACAGTAAAATATTGAAATTGAAACTTTATTTTATAATATTATAATTAAGATGCTCTCCATTATCCTTTTTTAAAAGCCAGACGAAATGCAAGATACTACAGATACAGATTAATATGTGCAATAGAAAGGCATGGACGATTTTAAATTTAGAAAGACTATTTTTGCATCAAACTTCCGAAAAAGAGATGTTGTTTAACTAAGAAGAAACCGTCAAAAGATGTCGGTCGCTATATCTTTATTGGTAGTTGGCAATATCAGCTTTTTTTATGATAAAAGTTGAGATTAAAAAAAAGTGAAGAAAGTATTTTTTTTTTTCATTGATTATAATATAATACTTAATAATTTTTTTAATGTTATTAACTATTTATACTAACTTTTTCCTCACATTGGCTAAAAAAGACTAAAATGGATAGGATAGCCGAGCCCGGCCTTAACTAATTAATTTGTAATTATGATCCAATTCTTACTGTTTTATATTCCTCAAGTAAGTATGTATATGATTATAATATGCAGTTAGTTTAATACATTTTTTAAGTTTGCAATCATTTTGATTTTGGTACCTTATTATTCTTGTTCTAGGATTTCCAAACTTTGTCCATATTTGTCAAAAAAATTCAAATAAACTTATAAAAATACAGTAAACTATTGAAGAACTTTATTATCATAATCATAAAATTATTTAGGAAGTAAACAATTATTTATAATCTTAGCACCAACATCAAAAATAGAAATTCGATATAAGATTAAATGGATTTAAATTATTTTTTGTTTAATATAATATATCGTATCCATTGAATTTTTTTAAAAAAAGAAGTGATTTTCACTATTTAACAGATAATTATATTTACACTTGTAATGCTATATTAGCTTCAAATAGAAAGGATCCTTTCTATTTGAAGCTATAATTTTCAAATATCTTCATTTTGCAACGATAAAAATTAGAGACAGGCTTTTTCGGAAAAAATAAAACAGTTTCAACTTTAAAGCATTTTATTGCTGCAAATTATAATAATAATAATAACCATCAATCAGAATCAAATTCTTTTCACTATAGTAAAATTGACTTTGTATTATCTTACACTTAGACGTTGTAGTAGTCGCCTAATTAAATGAATTATTTGCACGCCATTGATATAAATATATGATTAATCAGTTCAGATATACAAGAGAATGAACAGGACTTTAGCGGAAAGGGGACTAACGTATTGCGTCAATTTATAAAATTTGAAATTTAAGGGTTGCTTTATTCAAACTAAAGGACGGTCCCTTCAAGAAATGGACTAATGGTCACAGCAAGGTATGAAATTTAATTATATTGAATTCTAAAAGATTCACAAATTTAAAATTAAAAAAATAAATAAATAAATATTAATTTTAAAAACTTAGAATTACACTAATTAATAATGAATCATAAATATTTTTATTTATCCTAAAATTATAATGTAATCTTTAAAATAAATATATTAAAATAACAAAATTTTGTTATTTTAAATTTACATCAAAACTTAATTATCAAATATATAGAAATAAAAAAAAATAAAATACATTACTAAATTTCATTCTAGATATTGGCAATGACTTTGAAATATATTTTATGTTAAACAAAAAATATCTATATAATTAAATCTTCGATGTTATGAATTATTTACGAATCAATAAACTCTAAAAAATATTAAAATATTTTAAACAATTTTACGATGTGGTTAAAATTATAAAATTTAGTAATATGGAAAATTTAAAAAGTGTATAAAAAAAAATGAATTTATTTAATATAAATAAGTAAATATTGAATAGGACTCGAATATATTGATGGAATAAGCTATAGATATTGAATTTGTATGCCATCAGCTTAGCTGCACAGCATATTAATATGTTTTATAAGGATATCTAATTCGCCCATTCTAAAGAATGTAAAGTTTTCAGACACTCGACGTCCTTTATGCTGGTTCTATTAATAAAAATAGCCATCTTTAAATACAGTATGAAGAAAATTAGATTATTAGTGTATGAATCCTTGCAGGACATTGTGAACCTATAGAAAATATTTACCATACATTAAAAGTGATCAGAATAACACAGTTTATGTGATTCTATAGATTCTTTGATGATTATGATGACAAAAAACTGAAGCTTTGTGAAGTTTTAATGACTGAGAAAGTTATATAAGGTGCCTTAGTCAGTTTAAGGTAATATATTATTAATATAAGCCATATACAAAAATAACTAGTTACAATTAATTGCCAAGGATAAGCTGGGATGGTTGCAATCCTGCAATGATACCAACATTTTGAATGTCATCCCCATTTTGAATGTTGGTAAAATCATATATTTATAAACATTATAAATTATTCAAAATTTTATAATATATGTCATCTAAAATTTAAATATTTATGCGATTAACTTGTTAAATTATCAGAATTTTAGTTGCAATTTCATTTAATAAATTATGTATTTCCTAAATTTTCTAGTTTTGATTTTTGTTTTTACTCTGCTGGAACGGTCAAGGTGAAATTAATATGCACATTTTTTTATTTCTTAACCAAATAAAATAAAATAAAAAACGTAAAATATATTTTAAGGTAGTATAAACATAAAAAATCGAAAAAAAAAAATTATTATTTATTTTTTATTATATATCATTAAATTTTGGAGAATTTCTAGTTCGAAATTTGTTTATTTTAAAATAACAAAAACTTAAAAATAGCAATTAATGAATTATTAACTATAAAATATATATTGACAATAAATATATATATATATATAATATATGTATATATATATTTACCTAAACTAAATAAATATTTAGAAAAATAACTATTAAAAATATGAATTTTTTTTGGGATGAAATTTTGTGCATAATATTTTAAAGAGAAGGGAGATTTTTTTAGTTTAACATAAAATTTTCGTATAAATAGATAAAATTTGTTAATAGTTCAAATCAGTACTAAATATAAAAACTTTAAAGTTAGTCAAAATACAATAAATTCAAAAAATAAAATGAAAATTTTCGCTATTATTTGTGTATTTTTTGCATTAATTGCTATTGCAATTTGTGAAGAAGATGATAAAAGTGAGAAATATTTTGTTATAAATCGAAATAAAAAATAATTAAATAATTTAAATTTATTCAAAATTTAATGAAAATATTATTTTATTGATTATCTACTAGAGGGATGTAAAATAGATGATCATTTCTTTGCTGTTGGTGAATCATATAGACCAGAAGGAAAATGCCATGAAGCAACATGTGATGATCATGATACTTTTCATTTAAAAGCGTAATTATTTCATTTTTATAATTTCTTTATATTGTATTTATATTTTAAAATAATTATATATTTATATAGTTGTCCTGCTGAAGCTGTTTTGGATGTAGAAAATTATGATTTAATACCAGAAGATAATACAAAACCATATCCAGAATGTTGTGAACATTATAACAAGAAAATTGAAAGTTAAATTTATATAATATTATTGTATTATCTCGTTTGAAAATTGTTGAAATTAGAATAAATTAAAATTAAAATATAATAAAAATGGTTTTATTTATTTAAATATTTAAAAAATAGATCAATAAAATATTGTTCTATAAAGTGGTTAATTACAAATTTGTTAAGAAATTTAATTAATTTTAAATATGTAATACTAAATTTGTTCAGGATATAGATTACTATGATGTGATGAATTTGGTTGGTTTGTGAAGGGGGCAGTAGAAGCGACCAAACCTCGTACCTAGACCATACAGTCCGTTGTACCCATTTACGAAACGTTTTACCCATTTTCAACAACGAATCTTGTCATCCCACACTTCTTTAATAAAGTTTTTCAGGTTAGTAGATTTTTCCTAGCTTACTTCTATTAAATCTCCTGCAAAATAAAAACCGAAATGTTTTATTACACAGAGCAGAAGGACAATGACATACAAGTTGTTCAATTGTCTCGTAATCCTCACCACAACATCTACAAGCAGTTTCCGTTGTCAGACCTAGTCGCACGGTCGGTATGTTTACGTAATAGTTTCTGTGTACAGTCTGAGCATGGGGGTGATATTCAGAATACTTCTCGAATGTTTAGCGTTGGGCTTACTCCAGAACAGTTTTGTGTGGAGACAACTCATCAGTGCGACGCATTCTAACCTATTTTGATCCACTAGCCATAAACAGTCTTTTAAACAAATTATCTGGGTAACCGTTCTGGTAAATTGGGAAGCTGGTATCCATAATCCACCGCACCATTTCTAGCCAATTCATCAGATTATATCCATATGACCAGGAGACCAAATAATAAGCAAATTATTATTATTTGCCTTCACTAGCCTTAGGATACTACGTTTTTATTTCAATTCCAGCTCGAGGATAGTATGACATTTAAAAATCAGTGATTAGTTTTTATTTCAATTCCAGACCGAGAAAACTATAACGCAATGAAGTTGATTCAGATTTAAATCAGTACCATATATAAGATAAAGTATATGACCAGCAAAAATTCGAATAAATTAGACCGATTGCTGACAACAAATGCCGAATTATTAAAAGTCATTAGCTTGTTGCAATTGAAGTTTCTTCAGATCATTAAATTACATACAAAATTAGTAGGTCGAAATTGTAATATAAATATAACATAATGTCCTTTCATTGAGATAAGGAAGCCAAACCTTGAAAATTTATTGGTTAATTTTATAAGATAATTTGCATAGCTATTTTGCAGAAAATAGAAATTTAACAAAATACAAAATTTTAAAAAAGTTGCAAATATTTTGCTGCATAACTTGAGATTTTAAGTTTAAAGACGTTAACTTTAACAAAATATAAAAATGTGAAATTAAAATTTGATGGTTCAATTTCAATCTCTAATCGTACATCTTTCAAATACTTTTATAAAATTTATTAATTTTAAACATGAAATATTTATAAAGTACAAAGGATTCGTAACCAAAATATTGGAGCAATGCCAATGGGAGACGTTATCTACTATACACTTTAACCTCCTTTTGAATGATATAGATTTTAAATTTCTACCTTTTCTATACTAAATCCGGATACAAAACACATAAATAAACAGACGAACATTAAAGCATTTTATTTACTGAAAATTTGAGTTGTAAGATTTATCGGTAAAGCATAAACGAAATAAATGACAAGAATTCTTAGTACTTCAAGAATTTTAAAATCCAGTTTTTTTTTTTTTTATTTCATATTTAATTTTCCCTCTAATTTTTCTATAAATTCAATTTTTTTCCTATATAAATGGCTACAAAACATACCAGAAATACATTCATTTTTGATCTGTAATTTAATTAGCAATAAAATTATATCAACTTTAGTTAATCAAAATGAAACTCTTAATATTTTTAATATTAACATTGATTGTTATTGATGGAAATTGTGATGAAAATGGTAATTATAAATAGAATAAAAATATTTGTAATTAATAATTAATTTTTTTTTAATAAAGTTTTCACTGGATTTTATATATTACCAATTCCAAAAGGTTGTAAAATTAACGAACATCATTTTAATGTTGGCGAAGTATATGAAATTCCAGGAAATTGTACTATAGCAACATGTATTTTAGATAATAAATATACAAAATCAAGGTATAAATTTGTCATATTTTAAAATTATATATTTTAAAAAATTATATTTAATTAAAATTTAATATATTTTTAGTTGTCCCAAACTAGAAACTGAAGATCCAGAAAATAATAATTTGATTAATGAAGATTTAACAAAACCATATCCAGAATGTTGTGCTAGTTATAAAAAAGATTGATCATTAATTGGATCAATAATACTATACAAAAACAACGAATACTAAATAATAAATATTTTGCAAAAAAATTTAATTTATTATTAATTAAAAATATTATAAAATTTTAATAGTTTCTTAGTAAGTTTCTTTGATTTGAAAAGTAAACCAGTTTTATTTTGAGATCAAAAATTATACAATGTCGCAACAAAATATTATAATTAATACAATGACTAACCCTGTACTACTACAAGGCCATTAATGGTTTTATTCTTAAAGATAGTGCAGAAACTGATACCGTCAACAATCAATATATATAAATATAAAATAACAATTTAAAAATAATCTTGTTTTTAATTTTTAATAATACAATTATATTTAAATATTAACAGTGGGAGAATCAAGTTTAAAATTTTTAATTTTAAATAAATAAAAATATTATAATAAAATAAATATTATAAATTTAATATTAACAATAATCGCCGGGAAGAAACGTGTGATTAAATTTAATTAAACTAACAAAAATTTTAAATTAAATTATTAATTATGAAATTTAATATCCTTTCATTTTTATTTGTTGTATTCATTATTTTAGTGGATTGTCAGGATAATGAACAAAGTATAAATTTAATTTAATTAAATATAAAAATTAAATTAATAATAATTTATTTAAAATGTGTTTATAATTTATTTATTTTTTTGAAAAAAAAATAGTGGGCTGTGAATTTAATGGAAAATTTTATAAAATTGGTGAAACTTTTGAAGAAGTTGGAAATTGTTCATTTGATACATGTTCTGGGAATCGTCAAATTACAGCAATAACGTAAATTTACACTCAGGTTTCACGATAACTGCATTAATCATAAATAATTTAATTAAACGATTAAGTATTTGACCCAGCCATATAAATTTAAATAGTATCATAAATGCCACCGTTTTCTATTATTGATTAGTAAATTAAATGGCGCCGACTTTTATGATGTTACATATAGAATTTATTATAGAAATTTCTTTTTATAATTATACTGAATTTGTGATTTGGCTAAATATTTAAAAACCCAAATTTCTTTGATTATTATAATGATATAAAACAAAATTTATGCTTATAATGTTGATTAAACTTTGTAACTTCGTGAAACCCGGGCGTATAAATTTTATTTATAAATTATATTTTTTGTTATTCTATATTTAATATGTAAATATTTTTATATTTCAGTTGTGAAGATATTAGAATATTTCAACCAAATAATTATGAATATACACCACAAGATAATTCAAAATCATGGCCACATTGTTGTGGTGCATATAAAATAAGAAATTAATTTAAAATATTTAAATATGATTAATATAATAATTATTGTGTTTTAATTTTTGTAAATTAAATTGAAAATAATTTTTATAATTATCAATTTAGTTTCTACACTGAATGTGATAAAACGTTTTTACTGAAAAAGCACTGCAAGTAACAAATTAATTTAAGAAGTCGTCATTTTAAATCATTATTTAATTATGTATTACGAGGAGTTTAAATGGAATAATTATAAAAGCGTTGTGAGTGATGGGATTAATGATCGTTTGACGAAATCTTCATAATTGTATATGTATACGAGTGGCGTTCCTGTGTATTGCAGTAATTAGTATCCAATTTGAATCAAGAACTATTAAATTATTAGGATATTTAGAAATGTTAATACAATAAATTTCACTAATTCATTTAAAAGTAAAGACGTCGCCCTTTCTATGAAATATTCTATTAAATGGCAAAACAGGTCAATCATCAGCTTATTATACACAAATAAGCATGGCGGTCTATATATCGTAATATATAAAAGAGTTCTTGATTTGAATGAATGACACACAGCTTTCTAATTTAATTAAAGTTTATAAAATTTTAGAATTGTAGTTTCAGTGGGTCCATGTAAACGTTTCAGAATTATAGTCCTAGTAATTAAATTCTTATCCGACCTAGTTAATATCCGTAAAACAGGAAAGTTTCAATAGATCTCTACAAAATTTGTACATACAAATACAAATCTAAAATTTTGTATATGATAAATTTTTGTATGTTCTTACGAAATGTTCTTTTAACAAACTCTCAAATTTTAATTCCTCGGTTAGCAAGAAGAAGCTTAAAATTTTTTTTATTGTTCATATTTAAATTATACTATAAAAACTTGGAATATTAAATTTTAATTTATAAATTAAATTTCAAGATTTTAAATAAAAGAAATACAATTGCATACTTTTAGGATTGAAAATATTTTTAAAAAATATGTATATTTAAAAAAAATAATTGGTTGGTTAATAGGTTTAATATGAGTTGGAATTTATAGCGAGCATATTGTACCTTTATCTTTATTATAGCGAGTCAACGCATCGCACTTCATCAATGAAGGAAATCATTTTTGCTAGCTTTAGTTTATCAGAGTCTACAAGGTTTTCTTGAAAGAATACACAAAATTTCCTAAATAATTTATGTCATATAATAATTCATTGCCTACTCATCCATACACGTCCGTCAATTGGAGGATGACAATTCCTATATATTCTAATCTGGTCGTTGCCTTCTCTAAATCGTTGCTTTTTATCTTTAAATGTCTCCATTATTTATTAAATATGCCATTTATATACATGTACAATGATAAGGAGCCACTAATGTGAAGATGAGACGCCACCTGTATGCAGACTAGTTACAATTTACGATAATAAGATTAACTCCTTCTCTCGTTGGCCCTTACCTACTTTCCCGTTTCTTATCTCACAAACCGGTACACTACGTGTATATAAGGTTTCCAAAATGGACCACTGGGAGCCGAGTTTAGTAATTAGTAACTGATAAAAATTGTTTGAATAGCACAGGACTACAGAGACAAACTTTTCCTCCCCTAATTCATTTTAATTATTATATTTTACATTAACGAAAATTACAAGTTTTTGGATTTTTTAATGGCAAGTGTTATTTAAACTTTTAGAGTAAAAAATTGAAATTAATGAATTGTTTTTAAAAATAAAATATTCTAGATAATTGGTATAAATAAAAATTTAATAGCTATTGATAATTTTTATGAATTTAATCTTGACATTAATTTAATTTCATTAAATTATACTGAAAAGGAGGGGATTATCTTAATATATAGTCCAAATTATAATAAATTTTATTAATTTTTTTACCATATTTAATGTAAAATATTTTCCATAATCATTGCTTCCATTTTATTAACCGATTTTTTAAATATAAATTTCGTAAAATATGAAATTATTAATTTATTTATTTACATTATTGATTACAATTCAAATATCATCCAGTGATGGTAAATATTCGTATTAATATTTAAATAATTAATTTTATTTTTAAATTCAAATCAAATAATTTCATTTCAATTAGAAACTAAGTGCTATTTAAATGGTAAAATATATAATAATGGTACAATATTTACACCTGTTGGAAAATGTGTTGAGGTAGAATGTTTAGGTTTAAATACAATTTCTGTTAAAATGTAAGTAAATTTAAATAATTATTAATAATTTGAATATAAAATTTATTTAATTTTTTTTAATTTTTTAAGATGCCAGGAAGCTAAAGAACCAAAAAATAAAACTGGATTTATTAAAACAGATTTTAATTATACAAAATCTTATCCAGATTGTTGTCCACATTGGATAATTTATAAATAAATTTAAATATTAATAATTAAATTGTGTTTGTTGTTTTGAATTAAGTATTAACTACAATTTTGTAAAATTTGGAAGTAAATTTATGAGAATATGAAAATTGGTAAAAATAATAATTGGTTAAGATTCTATTAACTACAATTAATTCATCATGTGAAATTGAGATAGAATACTAAAGTAGTCTGAATTGACAATTAATCTAGAGTTTAAAATATATCATGAAAATGTATTTAAGTAAAATGGTTCAAAGTTGAGTAATAAATAAAAATCCATCGATGCTAATTTCAAATTAGTTGCAAATATATCATTTTTTTATATTGTTCAATATTTAACCAATTTGAACAAAGACGGAATTATAGTCGACTTCATCATAGCTAGCATAAATTCATTATTTGATAATACCAAATTTTATTGTTTACAACTCCGCCATTGCCTATTAAAAAGTGTATAAAATAAAAGATTACGTGACAAGCTGCCAAGTGATACTCATATAAAATTTGTTTACATCAAATACTACTCAAAATATCACGCACCTCATTTCTAAGTCTTTCTTCCGTGTGTCCCATTCCGAAACGCAAATTTTTTTCTATATATAAATAATTTTTGAAAGTAAAATTATAATAAATCAAATTTTTATCAGCTAAAAAAAAAGTAATTTTTTTTGACTGGACCATAAAATGATTACCATATAATATACAAAATATTTTCATAATTTATATACAATTTATTATCAAAATTCACTTGACCAAAACGAGTGATAGCTTCCTTAATTTAGTCTAATTAACAATTATTTAAATTATCATAAAAAATTCTTTATAAATAGTTCTGCAAAATTAAAGAAACTTTAATTTTTTGGGATTATTTCGAAGTGGAAACATTAAAAATTAATTAAAAGCAAAATGAATACTAAATTAATATTAACATTTTTCATAATTTCCTGCTTAAGTTTATCTTGTTCATATGCACTAGGACTAGATGAAGGTAAGATAGAGTGAAATATTAAATTAATCTTTAAAATATAATATTTAATATATTTTTTTTATATATTTATATAGAAAGTGAAGAATTAAATATGGAAATTAAACGTGAAATTTATAATGGTTCGAGAACATACAATGATTATGAAGATTATGATCGGAGTCTTAGTAAAGCAAATTCTTCATTTTATCAATTCAGTTATCAGTTACCATTATTATTAAGTGGCTTTTACATTTTATCTATAATATTTTGAAGTGATTATTTATGAAATTTAAAAAATGTATAATTATAAATTCAATTTTCAATTTTTTTTTTTAAAATAGTTTAATCTTTTTACTATTGTGTCCATTGCCCAAATGTTTCCATAAAACAGTAATTTTCCAGGTAAATGCGACAATTTCATTTAATTTTAATTAGCTATATACTTTTAGCGTTATAATGTGAATTTTTTTAATAAATTGTGGAAATAATGTTTCAAATCGTTATCATGTTTTTCGGTATAAAAGTGTGTGAACTAAAAAATATACATAGAAAATCGTAAACTATACAAAAGTATATATAACCAAAAACGCTAATTATACGGAATTGTTTCTACACTTATTCTGAAGAAACTTATTTAAAATTTCAAAATAAAAAATCAATTAATCGGAACTGCTTTCATACCATATTTATTTGCCATACAATATAATGTAAATAGCGTTTTCATTAATATCGCTAGTCTATAATTCCATCATGTATTTACAATGCTCCCGCAAGGCTGAAATATATTCTGTTTTTGCAAATTTTCATTTTAAAATAATCAAGAATCAAATTTTAATATATAATTAAAATTCAAACTAACTCAGGTTTTGTTCATGAAGATTGAAACTAAACTACAGAAAAGAAAAGGCATTCAATTTTAATGTATGTTTATATAAGGTGAAATATTTACAATTTAGGAAAAAAAATTGGATTTAGAATTAAAAAAACCTCCTGAAATACAACAACGTTGGTAACTTGTGACCTTGTCCTGTCAGAAGCTTTTCCTTTTCTTGGTTTTTCAACGATATTAATTTGTATATCAGTGGATTGTATTGCTCTTGACAGTGCTGCGTGTTGGCCATGGGTAAAGGTAGGTTCAGGAATATTTATGCCGACTTTTTAAAATGTTTGGCCTTGTAATTTATTTATTGATATTACATATACATATAAAATCTTAAATGATGTGAAATTTTTTACAAAGCACAGTTTTTGTTTTATAATACATTAGTGTTAATTATACAAATCATTGTTAGCCATAACTACAAGTTATCTGCTCCCCCTAGGTTATAAGTTTTTGTTCACTCTAAGCAGGTACATTGATTAAATATACTTAATCAATGGCAGGTATAAGACATATCGTAATTTAAAGGGATAAAGAACAAGCTCACTATCAAAATTTGATTGTATTTTGTTAAAATTAAAATTATTATAATAATTTTGACGGTGTTAACTAATTGTGGGGGTTGTAAAATATATATGAATCCTTAATGCTACAAATTTGCTATATGATCTCTCATGAGTGAAGCTGACATTATATATCAAAAATTGAAATCATTTAATGTATAAATTATATATAACTTAGCAACATCGAATTCTTTAAAAACAATTATTAAAACTTTCGTTCTCAATTTCAATTTTCAAGAATTTATACAATTTGTATCTTTTTCATTTGGTCGGATTATCTAACTGTTAAAATAAAACAGTAATTAACATATTAACATAAATTTAAAAATTTATATATTAATTTCAAGAAACTCTAATAATCAAGTTTTTATGACTTGTTCTTTAATATTTAATAGAAAAATAAAGTGGGGAATATAATTTTATAATTTTTTTTTTTCAATATTCTTAATATAAATATATTTTATTTTCAAATATTTCAAATTAATCAATCTATAAGTTTGGTTCATAGTTTAATTTAGTTTAAGAAATAATTAATTAAATTTTTAATTATGAAAATATCTTTAAATATTATAGTAATATTAGTTTTATTTACAATTTCATCAAGTGCTGAAAAAAGTAATTTATAAATTATCATTTAAATATTTAACTGACTTGTCATTACTAATAGTTCCATTTAAGAATTTAAGTGTTAAGATTATTAATTTAAAATTAATTAAAATTTTAGTTAATTTAAATTTTTTATGCTTACTGAAATTAGTAAAATCTAACTTTCAAAAAAAGTGAAAATAAATCTAGAAGTTATAGACTGAGGGCTATTAACGGATTTACTTTGGTTATTTCCATTCATGAAAATGAGTAGGCAAACTCTTATGAACTCACTAAATGCGTATTATTTTCAAAAAATGTTTAAAGGATTTCAAAAGAATTTAGTTATTTCAAATATCAAATGAACTGAAATGTTAGTATTATATTAATTACTTGTAAAGGATGCATCGCCAGATTACAATTTGTTTATATATAGAATTTGTTTATATATAGAATGTTAATCACAGTATCAAACGCACTGTGATTAATATGGACTGGTTATGTATCAAAAATGTAAAAAATGTGCACAACATAACATATTTAACGATAAACTAAATTAAACCAGGACTAAAGGTCATCTAAGAACACGATGTATGGATAAACTTGAAAATTATGTTCACAAACTACAATTTACCAATTTGATATTAGTAGCATAAAAGGAATATATTGAAGAAGACACAGGGTTACATCGAGTGTAGTGTCAAAAGTTGTTGATGATGATAATATTTTAACCATAATTATTTTAAATTGATGCTCCTCTGAAAATTACGATTTTCAATACATGACGATGCAGGGCTGACAAACTTTCTATTACTTGTTTTCTTGTTTAGTGATTTAATAAGAGTATCCTAACTCATTATCATATCTGCTATAATAACTAAATTAAATCAGTTGCTAGCTCTTTGGCTACATAATTTTTTTAATCAAAAATTAATAAATTTGAATAATTTGTGCGAAATTTTATTAAGATAATGAAGAAGTTTATTATAATCATTTTCGACTTGATAAATTTTGTAATGCTTTATTAGAGTACATGTTAATAATTATAAACTTTTAACAAAAAAAAAACCATTAATATTTGTTATAAAGTTTTTTTATAAATTACATTAATTAAATCCTCAGGTGGTTGCAATTTTGATGAAAAATTTTATTCAGTTGGTGAAATATTTCAAAAACAAGGATTATGTAGTTTAGTTACATGTATTGGCAATGAAACCATATCAATGGTTACGTAAGAAAACAAATATTTTTTATTTTTTATATATAATTTATATTTTATTATTTATTTTATTAGTTGTCCCGGTGAAAAAATTGACATAAAACATATTAAATTAATGAAAATTAATAAACCATATCCGCAATGCTGTTTACAATGGCGAACACTTAAAAATTTTAAAAAATCAAATTCATAGTTTAAAGTTTTTAAGTACAATAATCAATAATTAATAAAAAATTTAAAATATATTAAAAATTTTCGTATTTTTTTTTCCTTTTAACATTTAACACAACATTTTGGAAATTTGCCGACAAATGTTTTTGAATTTTCACAACTAACATTTACATCTGCACATCTACAATAAAAATGTAAAAATTAAATTATTAATTACAAACGATTGGGAAGAATTCTACTATAAACTTACTCTTCAATTTTCAAATCAATTGATGCAGGACAGGATGCTCTTCTTAAACATTGTCCATCTTCTTTATAATCGATATGAACATCACCACCGTCATGTTCATGATATCTCAGAACATGTGATTTACCATTTGAATCGGTGAATAAACAAACCGGAATAGAAGCTAATATAAAAAAAATTAAGCAAAATCAAGTGTTATTGAAAACAGGTCAATTAGTTTAGTATAAGTAAATTATTTAAATTATAATTACTGGCTAAACATTGATATGATAACAATGTGAATATTAATACACAAATTAATATAAATTTCATAATTTTGTTGGTTTTTTTTTATAGTATATTTAGTTTAATTCTGTTCAAAATATTAAGTCTGACTGGAATTTTGGTAAAAAGTTAATTATTTATACATAAAATAATCAAAATCATTAAATATTTTTTAATATTTTTGATGTTGTTGTGTCTATATTTAGCTAAATATTCAGGGCTAAGTAAAATTAATAGAATTATTTATATTTATTTTATTTAATTGCTTGTAGTAAGCAGTTGTGTCTAATTACTAATATTTCGGTGATGAAAATATCACAGTTTAATCCACTGTGGATAGTAAATTTGTTCTCAGCATTTTGGAGAAAGTTTTAGACTCCAAGCTTAAATTTTAAAGATATACTACTATGTCTCCTTAAGATTGTTTTCACTGATCGAAACAAATAATCAGTTTAATCATTGTGATTTTTCTTTTCTAATTATGCGTTACTACCCAGACCCGAACTATTGGTAATACAGTACAGCTGCTTGAGTGACATGGACCACGATTATTTATTTATTTATTTGTTTTGCCATATTAGACAACATTAATATAAAAAATACAAAGTTTATAACATTAAAGAATAAATTATTTTATAGTTTCAAGAACCAAATGTCGAAATGAAGATTTCGATATATCAGTGCTGTAAAATCTGGAAAATTGATTGAAAGCTCTGGAACATCTGTTGAAAGGTCTGCTATGCAGTGATTTCATATTTATTAACTGCAGACGGCTAGTGTAAGGCGGGGGCGCTGGTAAGTACTACGATCCCAAGGTAAACCTCTAAGGGCGAATATTAAAAATTGTTTCTGCACAGACTCTAATCTTTGAATATCACACGCGTACATCGGAGGCTGTAATTTTGTGACTACCGAGGGGTCGTATGAGTTTTACGCCTCTCATTCACACAATATATGTTCTGGCGTCTCTTCCTCGTCTTCGAATCTGCACAGTTGGTCTTCTGATAGTCCAAGTCTATTTAAATTGTTTTTGACTTACTTACCAGTGGCCTACCAGTCTCCTTACTTTTTTCATATTCATTTCAAGTATTTCCGTTGCTCGTTTTTTGGATGAGCCAGATATGAACATTTTTGAATATGTATCTCATACCCACTCAAAGCGTGATACCCACATAACGGTTCTGGGCCTGTGAATGTCTCAGTTGTTCCTGGTCTGCCAAAAGATCAGCTTCTTCATTTCCTTCCAATCCTACATGGGCTGGAATCCAGGCTAGTGTTAACCTGTTTTTGCTCCCTAAGGCTATTAAGGCTCGAAGGCAATCTCATACTAGACTTTATATGAAAATTTACTGTATATAAAATTATATTTGCGAAATATTAATTTTTTTTGGACATCCTCCTGCCAAAATTTAAACAAAAGACTAGTCTAGTACTAAACATTTTCAAGTTTAAATTAAGATATATTAAAAAATGTATTAATTTCCAAATTAATTTTAGAAAAATAAAATTACCTAATATAGAAAAAGAGAGTATAGTCTTCCCAAAGAAACATTCTATATAAAAATGTTCCCAACCCTGTCAGTGTACAATATACAGAATGCCCCACTTAAAACAAACTTTATTTTTTCCATCTGTGATTTAACGAAATTTGACATTTAAATTGTTTTTTGTAAACAAATTTTGTAAACAATTTCTGTAAATATAATTATTTTTCTAAATAATATAATAATTTAAATTAAAAGACTAATATTTAATTATCATTTTTGATCTTATGACCTAACCAAATAATATAGAATTTTTTCAGCATAAATTGATTAAGCAATGTAAATAAATGAGTAATAAATATAATAATCTTATTCAAGTTAAAGCTCAAACATTTTCGAGATACAATGACGTTTATTAATTACACATGACAATAATTTATTTTAGACTTTATTTAGACTATACATAATAGGTACAAGTAATTTCAAATATAGATGATATAATTCTGAAATAAAAAGTTACTAAAAGTTTATTATTTAATTTCATCTTCTTCATCTTCTTTAGCTTCTTTTACTTCTTCATTTTCTTTATTATCTTTTACTACTTCTTTATCTTTATTATCATCTTCTAATTTTGTACATTTCAAATTCAAACAACATCGTGGAAAGCCACCAGTTTTTGTAAATTCAAATTCATCTAAATTATCACATGTAACATTGTAAAGTTTTTCAACTTCGGAGCATCTTAAAAACAATAAAAAAAAAAAAATTAATTTAGAACTTTTAAATTACAAAAATTATATTCACTCTTCAATTTTCAATTCAAAATTATTTTGACAAGTAACTTTCTTTTCACATTTATGACCTCGTTCGATATAATCAACAAAACTTTGGCCCAAATTTATAGCTGAATAATATCTTAATGTATGATTTCTACCAATTAAATCCTCATAGATACAAACATTTTCCGTCACAGGTGCTTTAAAAATTTTTGAAAATTTACAAATTATATTTATAAAATTTAATAAATTATATTTATGTAATTAGATACTTTCAGTTGTGATTTCCGAACATAAAATATTATTTAATCGAAAAATATAAAATATTAATAAAATTTGAAGATTCATTAGTTTTTAAATTTTTGATATTGTTTTAAATTAACTCAAAACTTAAATAAAAATATTATAATGTATATAAAAAGTTTACTAAATTTTAAATAATTAAATTTAAATTTTCTGACTTTGAAAGAGACGAATTGTTTATAAATATTTTGATAGTACGTACACCGACTTGCTCTTTGACTTAATGATATAATTTTTCTATAATAAATGAAATCATTTTTGATTTATTTTGTTGTTGAGAACATTATAATCATAAATTAAAATTTTTGTTATATGAAATTATGATTGCATTGTTTTAGGTTCAATTCGAAATTCCAAAAACGAAAATCTTGATATAAAAAAAGTATGTAGTATAATAAATTGAATTTATAGAATGTGGTGTACTGGAGCCGGCTCTGTCTGGCAAGCGATACCATTTTCATAGTTTTTGTCTTTGATATTATGATTAACATCAAATCACAAAATATTCATTTACCTAATTAACTTTTAAAATTGAAAAAAAATATTAAATACTATAGCACTTAGTAGGTTAGAAGCTGAAAGAGATTATAGCTTAACGAATTTGATAGTAATAAAAATAAGAATTTAATGGGGGAAGGAAGTAGTAGCCTGGGATGCGGTTCCAGTTGTGAAATCCTCGGAGAGTAAGATCCAATAATAGATTGACAACAGATACCAGAGTTCATGAAAAATATCGAGATCTTCGAATTGGGAAATATAAACTTTACATTGAGAAATTTATTATATTTTGTAATTTGTTGATTTAAATTTTTTTACATATTTTACAATCTTTCTCGTTTTTGAATTATGCGTTTACCTAACCTAATAATATGCGAGCCGGTTAGTAATAGAATTTTTAGTGAAATTATTAAACGATTACAAATTATGGACAACAGAATTAAGCATTTTGAAATATCATATTTAAAACCAATACAATTAATTCACTGTACACAATTCATTGTGTTAGGCAATGTACTGTGTTGGTTAATTCACTTTGCACATTTAACTATGATAGACAATTCACTCTGGTAGAAATTAAGCCGTTTCATCAAATTAAATTTGATGAAACGGTATGGAGTATGGAGGTAACTGAAATAAATGAAATGTTATAATAATAAAATTTTTGGTGTTCTTCCAATTTTTATTTAGAATCGTTGTGATTTCGAATTAAGCAAAAAGTGGGTCATAGGGATTAAAAGAAATATTCTGGGAAATGGACACTGTGGGCAGGCAATTAACTGTGAATTGTGTACAGTGAATTTTCCTAGATTGAAAATTACACAATTTTATTAAATATTTTACAAAAATAATTGCATACTTTTAGGAAGAGTAACAAATTAAATAAATTTTGTTGAATTTATACTTGATTTAATAATATTATATTTATATTAATATTGTTACACATATTTTTAAACTTATTATTATTAATTACACAACAGAGCAACCAGCAATTACTCAGCGACGTTATTGTATTCATTGCGCCATTGCGCGGCATCAAGCAAGATCCAAAATGTGTAGAAAACTGAACAACTCCCTAAATAACTTCCATACAAAATTCAGGTTCTTCCTAAATGTACTTTTTTGATAACCGTATAACTTTTATAATTTTGTGATTTATAATTAACTTCTGGATTACATAACTTATTTACAGCACACTAGTCTTCTAGTGGTATTTCTTAAGTCTAATAATCCAGATATAGTTCGAGAATTTAGAAATTATTGGGTCAGATATTTTGGTTTTTGCATTTTATTACCAGCTGAGTGCTTTTTGGTCCATCAGTGGGTACCATATAATTTATATCATTTCATAATTTTGTACAGCTCCGTCATAACCAATAAAATGTTCTACGCATGACAGAATGACATAACTTATCAAAATATTTAAATTAATAATTAATTCAACATTATTTTCATAAATTATCAAAAAAGAATCACACGAAAACTTGTCTGATTCAAAAATTATTCTAAAATCAAACATTATCAAAAATTTATTTGAAGTATTTTAAATTTAATATTTATATTTATTACAAATATAACAATTAACATAATAAGAGGATATGAATATTAATTGATTATTAAAAATAAAATCATATAATTATAAAAAATATTTGTATATTTATTTCATGATAATTTTACATTATTTTGTATTAACCAGTTCAGTTTTAGTTTTAGTATCAAACGCAAAAAAATCGAATCATAATAAAACTAATAAAAATTTGTATAAAAGCTTAGTAAATATATTAACATATCTTCACTAATATTTAAAACGTTGTTTAATTATATAAATTAATATTTTCGAAAAATTTCAAATATGAAATATTTCATTACATTAATTATTACAATATTTATGAGTAGAATTGATTGGTGTAAGAGTGGAACATGGTCTGAGGATGCATCACATCCAGGTAATTTTAAATAATCATGATACAATTTCATAAAATTTAAAATTTATATAAATAGATTATCCTGGAATGTGTATTTATAATGATGAATTATATCCAACTGGTGAAATACAAATTAAAAATCGTTGTGTTCGATTAACATGTTCACCAAATGGCTGGATTAGTGGTCATAGGTACAAAATTTAATTAATATTATTGAAATGTAATTGAGATTAAAATGATAATGTAATTATTTTCTTTTGATTTATCTATTTGTATAGTTGTCCTGATAGTAATCCCGAATTACATGAATGTTTTCGTGGTGGACCAATTAGTATTAAATTACAATTTCCAGCTTGTTGTAAACGTACATATACTTGTCGATTTCCAGATAAATCAGAATATACATTAATAGATTTTTAAAATAATTTTTAATTTATAGAATTAAATATTTATGTATTTATGTTTATGTATTATAATAAAAGTGAAATTTGTTACAAATCTATTTAACTTCTTAAAGTTTCAAATGTTTTTCAGATTTAACAAATATTATAATTCATAAAATTGAAATCAATTAATTGATTGAAACTCAATTAAAAACTATGATTAATGAATGATTCAGTGGTTAGATTTTAGGACATCATTACCATTGCAATTACTTAAATTATTTAGACTTCATTAAAATCAATGTAAAATTTAATGTTTTAACAGTTGGTATGCTGAAGAATAGTTAGTAACTTGAAAATTTTAGTAGTAATGAATGACTTACCTAAAAGATTGATTTATAAAAAAAACTCTATTTCTCATTTATGTAACAATAAAACGAAAAAATTTAATAATAATTTTTCTAAAAAATTAAATTTAAAATAAATTGTTTTTAGTTTGTTTGTTTTAATTTTTTTATTATTATTTATTTTTTTCTAATATATAAAATACTCTAAATATTAAATTAAATTTAAATTTTAACATTTTCCAAAAATTATATAAATTTTATATATATACAACAAAATTTTTATCTTATTTCTTATTAAAAATCCAATTCTTCATATTTTTCACCAGTTTCTGGATCAACACAATTATATTTTCTTATACAACATTCTGGATATGGTCGACCAAAACCAACTAAATCACCACTAAATTTACAACCAGGTTTTGTTTCTTGTTCTAAACAACTATAAAAAATATAAATAAATACAAATAATAAAATTTATAATTACATAAATTATATAAATAATATAATTAAGTAATTAATATTAAAATTTTACCTATGACCACTAACCCAACCATTTGTACCACATGTAATTTTAGTACAACGTCTTCTTACAATATGTTCACCAGGTTCATAAATTGTATCATCATAATAACAACTACCAGGATAATCTTTTAAATAATAATTAAATTAAATTATTATTTTATATATAATTAAATTAAATTATTTATTATAAATTACCTGGATGAGTTCCATTTACTGAAAATGTATCTGCATTTATAAGTAATGCTAAACTTAAAAATATTCCACAAATTAATAATAATTTCATTTTATATTTTGGTTTTATAATTTTTAATATATTTAATTATTTTTTTATATTTTATCACATTCACTTTCAACGTACAATTTGAAAATAAACTAGAATTAAAAGTTTACATTGAGTTTTATTAAATTCTTAGTTGAATTTAAAATTCTTACAAAAATTAAGAATATTTTTTTTTTAATAATTAATTTAAAATGAAATTTTAAAGAGACAAAAAATAAAACTGGATAAAAATTTTGGAATTTTTAATTTTCATAAAAAATATATAATTATAATATTTAAAAAAATCAAGTTTTGTTTTTTTATTGTAATTATAATTTAAGAAATTATTAGTTAATAAAAATATATAAGAAACAAAATAATAAAATAATTTATGATCAAATTTATATTAAACTTGTCTCAACAATTTTTTTTTTTTAAGATGTCATTTAATTAATAATTAATTAAAAATTGTTTAACATGATTCCATTAATATTCGTTATTTGAATCTAGTTTTTTTTTATTGATGAATTTAAATTTATTATTAAGATTCTTAATATTTATAATTTTAACATTTGTATTAGTAAAATTTAAAACTGATGTTAATAGAATTTAATTTGATAGTGTCACAAATAGTATAGATTATTTAGTTATAATAAGATTTCCCACCCAATTCCTAGAATATGTCAATTTGAAGAAAATTAATTACTCCAAAGTAAATAGCACATTTTAATTTTCTAATTATTTACATTGAAAATATGAAATTGAATTTCGTAATGATGAAAATTGTTGAAAGTTAAAAAATATATGAATTTGTAAGATGATAATGTACGGGGAATGATCGGGAATTACGTTCAATATCTAATAGGTAGTTGAGTGGTAATAGAGAAATTGATATTCTGGATCTGGACGTACAACATTCTGAACGTCCAAAAGAGTTCAATATTCCAGAATGTGTTGATAAAATCGATGATAAAATATCAAAAAAGAATGAATGTAACATCGAAAAGATGTCATGTAACTTCTTATATGAATTATGAATATGTATTTGAATATGGTTACACCAATTTTTTTTAGATAGACATATTACGAAACACCACAAACAAAAGAGATGTCAAATTATAAATGTATATACAAATCAAAAATTTCAAAAGTAGACTTAAACAGTGAACTTCTAATTTTTTATCGATATTTAGGTAAAACGACCACATTTAGCAAAGAAAAAAACGATTTTGCATCATTCTAACACAGTTCATAAATCAGTAATTACAATAGCTAAATTATTGAAACTACGCAACGAACTGGTTCTTCATCATCGTATTCTCCGCATTTGAATGAAATGCAGTAGTTCACAACAAAATAAATCGCTAAAGCGATTATACGGAAAGAATCAAGAAACTTGAAAATCGTTAGATTAAGTGCACGTACAGAGTAACGCGCGGTAATGGAAGCTGTGTTGTAGTGTATTTTGCATATGGAAATATACTACACCACAGATCCAGCACCGCTCATAGCGCCACTCTGTTCGGAGCCTTAGCGTATCAAGCTAAAAGCAGATTATTATGTTGAAAAATATAATAATTTTTTTATTTATAAATTGGAATTTTCAATCATTCCTCGTACCTTCCATCTTATTGAATTATTACAAACCTTCGGCAACGAAGCACTATTTTGAATGGGATACAATTAAATTTGATTTTTTCAATTAATTAAATTATTATTTTAAAAATTAAAATTTCCAAATAATTTTATTACTACTTAAACATATCTAAAACATCATAATTAGATTTAATTAATTATTTATTCGGTATTGTTTTTTTTTTTAAATATTTTAATTATGAATAAATTATAAATTATTCTAAATAATCATAAATTTATTTAGATTTCAGGTTTTTTAAAAAAAAATTAAAAAATAAAAAATCAATTAAATTATTAATTTTTAAATATAATCTTGTAGGGGGGATAATCAAAATTCTTAAAATTTTAATAAATTCTATACTAATTTTCATCTACTAACTTTATAAATATGATGAACATAATTAAAATACTTTTATTTCAATTTAGTTATTCAATTAAGTCGTAATTTAATTTCACAAAAAAATATTTATAATGAAATTTTCAATAATTTTAATTGCAATTTTTGCATTTATTACATATATTAATTGTGCAGAATTTGGAAGTGAGTTTAATATAATAAATTGGGGTACAATGGGCCAAGTTCTGGCCTGAGTGCATGAGTCCTTCACGGACTCCCCTCTTTCAAACCATCCAATATAATAAATTAATAATTATTAATAATAATAATTAAAATTTAATTTAATTTAATACAGAGGGTTGTACAATTGGTGGTGTATTTGTTACTGTTGGTCAAACACATCAACCCGAAGGTGTTTGTGAATTAAATAAATGTACTGGATACAATAAAGTTTCAACATTAGCGTAAATATCTGAACAATATTAAATCAAATATTTAATTATATTTTCAATTTTCTTATTAAAATATTTTTTTTTTATATATTTTATTTAAATGAAATTAGTTGTGCGGAAAAAGATAGTGGCGAAAGATGTTTCAGAAAACCAGTAAATATTAATGCAGAATATCCAGATTGTTGTCCTCAATGGATATGTAATTAAAATATTACCAGTATAGAAATTAAGTATAAATATGTGAAGTACTTGTTAAGATATATTTATATTTTTAATTTAATTTAAAATAAAAATAAAATAAATAAAATTAAAATTTTCTTATTTTTTAAATTTATTATAACAAAATATAAAATGATAAAAACCAATACAAAATTTGCTTATGTATAAATTTAATTACATTATTTAGCATAAATTCTATATAATTGTAAGGATTTAATCATTTCTATTATCTGATTTTCATTAGCATTTAATTACTTTTGGGGAAAGTTAAACCATCAAAATATCCTCCTTTGTAGAATTCAGAAAGTCCACAAACAATTAATGCATTCAGAAAATAATAATTTGAAGTTGCATAAACATTTGATACATAAAATGGTCGTGCTGCAAAATCAATAGGTTCTGGATAATTTTGCAATTCATCAACTATTAGTTCAACTTCAACTGATTTTGAAATTGTTAATTTAATTACAGCTTCCAAAATAGAAAAACAGCCTTCCTGTAAAATAAAAAATATTTAAATTTTTACTTTTATCTCTCTCTACTAAATCCATAAAATAAAGAGTTGATACAATGTTGATAATAAAAGAGGAAAAAACTTTACGACGCCTTATGATAGAAAATATAGCTCAACACTGCCTTTACTATTAAACTTGTATAATATTAAAAATACCACAATAAACAATGATCAACACTTTTAAAAATGAAATGATGCAATATGTATTTAATTTTTTTAGCTCTAGGTTCTAGGAAATTTTATAATACATACCCTAACAAAATAGTTTAAAACCAGAATTGGTATTAAATAATCAGTGTCTGAAATATCGTGTAAAATACTTGAATTAATTTGGTTTGTAGTTGGTGATACCAACCATGATAGTAATTCAATCTTTTTGGAAAATTCCAAAGAATTTTCTTCAGAACCTTCTACAATGCACTGTACTGATGGCAAATCGAAATTTGGAAAATATGGTTTCAATTGATGTATTTTGAATGGTTCCTCATGATTTGGCTTATAAAATATTTTCCTTTTAATATGTTCACGATCTTCAAAATCTTTTAAAATAACTCCCATTTGCCGTAGTACTAATTGCAAAATTAATTGTGAATATTGTTTTGGTGTATTTGGCATATTAAGATGAATTAAATCAAGACCAATTGTAAACAAAATATCATTAAGGACAACATAAACAAATGTCGATTTTGTAATTTGAATATGTTCTCTCAACCATTTTGGTTCTATGGTATTTTCTTCTGCTTGTTAATAAGACTTATGAATAAGATTTTTGGTAATAAATTTACATATTTCCTAGAAACTTACTACTACATACTATCAATATTACAAACGTTCAAACTGTCATGGATCATATTTTCTGCTTCTGCCTGTGTTCAGCAATTTTTACCAACATTGTAAAAAATGTGAATGCACAAAATATTAGGAGTTTTTTTATAATAAATTATAAAATGTCTGAAATTATTAAATACGGTAAAAATAATAAAATTTATAATAAATTAGTTTTGAATTTGTCAGTATTTAAAATATCATAGAAATCCTAAGCATATTTAAGAAAGTATACAACATTTCATACTTTAAGAACATCTGACCGCAGCATATTCATGAATCATGTATCAATGTCGCCAAAATATCAAAAAGACAAATAATAATAAATACCAAAAGATCTATAAGTCACAATCGCAACCGGCAGGCCGCCACATCATCATGTATTGAAAATATGATATTTTGCTGATTTAAAAGCTTTAAATGCATTTCTAATTTCATACTTAATATCAGAAGGAAATGACCAGGAAATGCAAATGCAAAGGAAATGCAAAGTGATAAACCTCTTTGTTCTCCGAAAGATTTCGTTCAAGTTGAACTTCCCCGCTCAAATAATTTTATAAACAATTCTTTTTCATTAATATTTTAATATTTCAAATTCAAATATATTTTTTATATTTCAAAGCGATAGTATCTCCAGCGTTAAATATAGTTATCGATAATTGTAGAAATATTGCAGAGAGAATTTCTGACAATAAGTTTCTTATCATAGTTTGAATTGTCTCGTTTATAGAGATATTAATGTATAACATTTCGAATTTGGGAAATTCCCGAAAGCAGAAATTTAATTGTACTTTTCAATGACAACATTTCTTTTAAATATATTTTTGATTTTTGATTATTTACTTTATATAAACAGAATTTTTATAATTAAAAATATTTAATATATTTCGATATATAATTTATTTATGATTATTTAGCCCTTTTTTATCTAAAAGATCTGAAAAAAATATAAAAATCTTTAGAAATATTAATTTCATACATCTCGTCACCCTTAAAATCTATAAATATATGTTTATAAAGTTTACGATTTTAAGATATTGAACATCAAACTTTAAACCATATCTTAACTCATCTGATTATACTAAAAAAAACTAAAAGCAGTTCTGCATTAAAAGTTGTAATGAGTTTTTTACGCAGGACGAAATGCAAGATATTAAAAATCAATAAATTTACGATAGAGAGGAATGAAGAAGTTTCAGTATTAGAAATTTTTTTTATTAGCAACTTAATAATTCCGAATCCGAAAAGAAGACGTCATCAAATTGGATTGGTATCAAAAGAAAATATTTACAGTCAAACTTGATATTAAAAGTGAAAGAAGTAATTATTTTGTAAAAAATCAGTTTATAAATATTATTTATGTAAAAAATTATAATGAATTTCAAATCAATTTACACTTTCCTCATATTGATTTTGAGAGCCATTAAAATAAATTGTTTCCACATAAGAAAATAAATTAATTAAATAAGTTAAATAATAAAACAAAATTATGAAAAAAAGCATTTATTATGAAAAAACAGCATAAGTTCTCATATAAATTCCATTAAATAAATCTAATTTGTTTTAAATATATATACATAATTATTAGCATAAATAATTAATTTAGCATAAATTCCATATGATTTTAAATATTTAATCATTTTCCCTCATTTGCACTTGACTAGATAAATTTTTTTATATTATTTGATATTATACAGTGTAGTACAGAACAGATTGAAATGAAAATGCAGCTAATTGCATCAAATATTTCTATTACTTTTCAAATCGAACTTTTTCTTTTTAAATTCTTATCAATTTTATTTAAGAATTATAAATTTTTGCAATAACTCTGCTTTTATGATAATAAAAAACTAAATTGTTGCATAACAGCTGAACAAATATTATAGATGTAATTTTGCTGCTATGTTCTAAAATTTAATCATAGTAAATAATTAATTATTTACTTAAGTTTATTTACTTCAAAAAACAATTAATTTTTTTAGTGCATTTTGAAGAAACAAAATAAAAACATTTTATGCTTTCACTTTTCTGTCTATCTGTATGTCTGTAAACTTTTAGAAATTGTTATTACAGTATCCCACGGGCCACGACAGAATTTTAAATCAAAATTTGGATGAATACACAAATCGAAAAACACTAGAACTCTACATAGGTTAACAGAGTTTCTAAACTGTGCAACGCATGTGAGAGCTCCTTGAAATGAGCAGATATAGAGTACGAACAATAACTGGGTTACTCAACGGTAACCTGACAAAACATTTACACACAAATAACGTGTGCAGATCGTGTAAATACGAGGAAGAGTCAGCCGAACATATCATGTGCGAATTTCGAATGCGAGGCTCTCGACCGATCCATACTCAATCACCTTGGACACGGCTTCCTGAAACCTACGGAACTGTGTCGAACTCACTTAAAAGCATTATAATAATTCTTCGAGAGCATTAGTCTTGAGAAGGGTTCTAAACTATAGGGGTATATCACAATAGGCCCATAGTGGCCACGGTAATTCGGAGCATATGGTATCTACCTAGACCCTATTTAATATAATCTAGTATACAGTATACAAAAATATGGCAAGAATCCAAATCCCCAGGTTCTGACTAACTAAACGATCATAACGAAACTCTACGTTAATTGATGTTTTGTCGACAGAATTGTAAAATCATGAAATAATATATATTTTTTCTACAAATTATTGTTATTTAATTACTAACATTAATTATATAGTACAAATATACATATTCAAAATTGATGGGTTTCTTCAATATTGGTTAAAATTATAAATATATTTGTTCTACTAGATTCTATCTAAGTATATTCTACTATCCCCACTAAAATGTCGAATATAATTTCTAAAGTCGATTATAGAATATTCTTCACATTATTTCGATTGCGCGAAGTCTTTATATTAATTATCGTTACAAAAATTGAAATATATAAATTAATTTTATGTCAAGTATATAATACTAAAAGATAAAAGTTATATTAGTTGAATATTACATTCAAAAGTTTTATTAGCATAGTAGAACACATTGAGAGAGGTTGTTAAATTGAATAAAAAGATTTTTTTTTTTTTTTAAATATGGTTCCATGGTTGTATAGTTTTGCTAAAAATAAAAAATTTTGTCCTGGAGGAGTAGAAAGCAATATTAGTATTGAAAGAAGAATTAATGAATATATTAAGTAAATAAAGTGTTTTTTTATATACATATATGACAATTAAATATACATATAAGTGAAAAATATTCGTTTTTATTTTTGTACAAATTTAAATTTTTATTAATTGAAAGTTTATTAGTCCTTAAATTTAAATTGCATTTAACTTTATTCTTTATGTATATAATTAGAAGCAATAATTATATTCACAATTATTGTTGATTAAATAAAGCGATTCAAAAATTATTTAATAAATCATCAATAAATTTTGGGGATTTCCCTGAATAAAAATATATTTTTACATTATTTATTATATACATTGTTTAATCAAAAAATAATTTATATACAATTTCTAATTAATATTTATAATGAAATCATTTTTCCAAATTGACATTAATTCAAATATATTTAATCTAATCTTTTAGAAGTACTAAAAAAACACCAATAATTGTTTTTGATTATAAAGCTTCTATAAAATTATTTACTAAATCGTCAAAAGCTGATACATTGTGTGCTGGACGTGAGAATCTGATTCGTGATAAAGCTGAACATTTTTTCAAAACACTAACCAATAAATTTGGTTGTAAATTAATATTTTTCCTTGATGGTCCAATTAAAAATCATAAAATTCCATATTATGAGGAAAAATCAAATACTAATTATAAAAATTTACAAACATATTTCAATATTACAAATGGTATTGAAATAACCAACAAAAATGTTCCAACTCAAATAATTTTACCAATTTATTATGACAATATTCTTGAAATAGCTAAAAAATATGGTGAAATTCGTATTGCATTCAAAAATGAGAATGATTTGGATATAGAGAAATTTGCATGTAATAATGATGTTTTGGCAATTTTTGCATCTGATACAGATTTCGTAATAATGAAGGGTGATTATCAAATTTGGATACCAAACACAATAAATTTTGAGAATTTAACAATAGATTGTCTAAATAAAAAGAATATCAGGAAAGCATTACGCTTAAGTGAAAATCAAATGCCAGTTTTTGCAACACTTTACGGAAACACTATAATACCAGGAGATAAAATTCATGTAAGTTTTAAAAGTTTGAATTGTAACTAAGCGAAAATTCATTCAAAGACTTTAAAGATAACAATATCAATTTACATAAAAATAGAATTAATTGATTTTTTAAATTTTCAACATTAAATAATACTTATAGATTATTTTGAATATTATTAAAATTAAAATTATTTTAACACTTTTATTTAAAAGAAATTATTGCCGTCAACGTATCAAGCAGATGTTGCAAATTATATACGTTTAAACTATCCATATGGCATACAAACAAGTGCTGATTATCAAAAGTTAAGTAATATGTTGTACGACAATGGTAAAAATGATTTGACCATGGTAGAAGCGCAAACTATGATCCGTAAGAGCTTGGACTCTTATGATATAGTAAGTTTTTAAGATAAAAATTTATTAACTAAAATATAATTTCTTATTTTACAGTTGAAAGCAGAAGAAAATACCATAGAACCAAAATGGTTGAGAAAACATATTCAAATTACAAAATCGACATTTGTTTATGTTGTCCATAATGATATTTTGTTTACAATTGGTCTTGATTTAATTCATCTTAATATGCCAAATACACCAAAACAATATTCACAATTAATTTTGCAATTAGTACTACGGCAAATGGGAGTTATTTTAAAAGATTTTGAAGATCGTGAACATATTAAAAGGAAAATATTTTATAAGCCAAATCATGAGGAACTATTCAAAATACATCAACTGAAACCATATTTTCCAAATTTCGATTTGCCATCAGTACAGTGCATTGTAGAAGGTTCTGAAGAAAATTCTTTGGAATTTTCCAAAAAGATTGAATTACTATCATGGTTGGTATCACCAACTACAAACCAAATTAATTCAAGTATTTTACACGATATTTCAGACACTGATTATTTAATACCAATTCTGGTTTTAAACTATTTTGTTAGGGTATGTATTATAAAATTTCCTAGAACCTAGAGCTAAAAAAATTAAATACATATTGCATAATTTCATTTTTAAGTGTTAATCATTGTTTATTGTGGTATTTTTAATATTATACAAGTTAAAGGCAGGGTTGAGCTATATTTTTTATCATAAGGCATCGTAAAGTATTTTTCCTCTTTTATTTGTAAAATATCAATTTCAATTTAATGTAAAAATTTAAATATTTTTTATTTTACAGGAAGGCTTTTTTTCTATTTTGGAAGCTGACGCTGTCCTATTAACAATTTCAAAATCAGTTGAAGGTGAACTAACCGTTGATGAATTGCAAAATTATCCAGAACCTATTGATTTTGCAGCACGACCATTTTATGTATCAAATGTTTATGCAACTTCAAATTATTATTTTCTGAATGCATTAATTGTTTGTGGACTTTCTGAATTCTACAAAGGAGGATATTTTGATGGTTTCGTTTTCCACAAAATTTATACTGAGTTATTTAATGCTACTGAAAATCAGAGAATGGAAATGATAGAATCCTTACAACCATATAGAATTTATGCTAATTAAGTATTAATTAAAATAAAAATCTATGCTGAAATCTTACCAAAGAAAATCCATGTACATGTACCTATACTTTATGAACTTTTCTTTAAAGAAAATATGTTAATTCTATAATAATATCAAAATAATATATATATACATATGTATTTACTAATTTTCAATTATATTATATTTACCTATTATTTTAATAAACATTGTTTAAATTGAAACATTTTGTATTGTAACGATCAGTTAGTTATACATAGTATCGATCATTTCAGTTCAGTTGACATTAATTCAAATTCGCCGTTCAGTAAAAGTAAAGTTCAAATTTGACGTCTTCATCGATTAATTTTCGGTCATATATAGATGCGATTGAAATCGAATCGAAAGAGTTTGTAGAATGATTACAATTTTGCGAATCCATAAACTGAAGTTAATCAAAAGAAATTAAATTTGACAGCTTCAAAAAAAAAACATAAACAGAATAAATAATATATGATTATTAATCGATTGCAATCGATAACTACGTGTTCAGTCTAATTCTAATTAACCAGTCGATTGATTACTGTATGGTCCATGGTATGAAACGGATCGAAACTGAACTGATCGGGTACATTGTAGCCCTTACTTTAAATCTATGCACGTCAAGAAAATATATGACATCCAAATCCATCCAAATCCAATAACATTATTCGTCAGACTAACCGTTTAGAATTTATTGTAGTAAGATGTGCAGAAACTTAATTTATCATGTTTTCATTTTCTCTAATATTTTATTAATATTAATGATTCTAAAATGTGAAAGATTAGAAATATATTTAGGAATAAGAAATTAGTAAAGGATAATTTGCAATATAAAGTTGTCGTTTTTTACATGACTTATTATTATAATATTAATTTTAATTTTAAGTATGTCAGTGCTTAGATAGACTGATTCTATTTTAGTGAAATGGTTCATATATTCATTATTTCGCAAAAGAGTACTATTTACATATAATCAATATTAGCAAATAATAGTATACCGCGAAACTGAGCGAAAAACTAGAAATTGAGAGACATTTTCCGTAGAACAATTGTTTAAAACTGAAGCTGCTGGAATTAAACTAAAAATGTTTCAATTTTTTGACGTTTCAGAACAACAGCTGTAACGGTAATAGTATCTCCTCCATTACTGTCTAGTAGGCAAATAAGGAATCATATTCATAATATTTTATAAGAGAAGATTTTTTTATGCAATACGGCATAAGAAAGAAGACTTTTAATTTATAATGCAGAAAATTCCATAGAAATAAACGTACCTGAAAATTTCATTGATATAAATACATTAAATAACATTCTAAAAAAATCATCTGAAATTCTAGAAGTCTTTAATCCCTCTGTAAAACATATACTGATTATTAAAATATTTCATTTCATCTTGTCTGGCGATAAAACATCTGGCGACATGGAGGTATATTATTTAAATTAGAGTAGAATGGAATTTTATATTATTATTACAATGGCAACATTGAAATATATGTGACAGTTCTTTAAAAAAAATATATATTTTTTATATTACAGTGACGTGTGTTTACGAAATTCAATAATTTTACATAAATAAAATTGTTACAAATGTTGGGGATTTCCCACATTATTTAATTAATAAATATAAATATTAAAGGCTATTCAATTCACTATTCACTCGCAATTCAAGGTTTTTATATACCTAAAATTTATATTATTTTACATTAACTTTTATAATTTGAAAAGCACATATTTAAATATTGCTATTTATTTGTTTTTGCTACAAAAAACTCATTAATTGATAAAAGTTCGTGTTTATCTTCTAATTAAAATGGTTAGATTTTTGCAAACTTACATTAACGATAAAAAAAATCGTGGTTGTGCATATGTTATTGATATAAAAAATGAAGTAGAAAGATATAAAAAGTATATACTTTTTTTCTGTTTTCATAGAAAAAATTCCTAGTCAAATCAATTTTCTTTTCTAGTAAATATCCTGGTAAAACTCCAGTTGTTTTATTTGATTTTATGTCATGTTTATCAATTCCATTACATAATCAAGATGATTTTTTTAGTGGTGGACGTCAACCAAAATGCACAGATATTGCAACACAATTTTGTGAGAAATTTAAAGAATGTGGTATTGAAATGATATTTTTTTTAGATGGTCCAATTAAACAAGATAAAATACCAATTTTTTTAAAAAATTGTAATAAAAAATATGATTCACAACAAATATTTTTTAATGCAATATCGAATGAAGAACCAATAAAAATACAATGTAAAACATTGAAACTATCAGTTTATGCAAATAATTTTTTACAAATTATTCGAAAATATGCCAAAATTTATATATCATTAGAAAATGAATGTGATTTAGATTTGGCTGAATATGCAACTAGAATTGGTGCTATGGCAGTATTTACACCAGATACTGATTTTTTAATATTTGCATGTGATTGGCAAATATGGTCCTCTGTTAAATTTCGTTTAAATAGTTTTACAACATTAGCATGGAATAAATTGAATTTGCGAAAAAAATTAACTTTAGGACAATGTCATATGCCAATATTTTCAATATTATCGGGTAATGATTATTTTACCTATGAAGAAGTTAAGGTTGTATTTATAAAATTGTAACGATCAATATTTATAAATTTATAGAATAAATTTTATATCTTTGTAGCATATTACTGATTCTTTAATTGGTGAAAAACCACAACAAGAAAAATTAGCTGAATATATAAAGAAAAATTTTCCAAAAGGTGTTCCATTACGAAGATCAGAAATGGAAAATTTAATTGATATGGTTTATAAAAATGGTGAAAATGGTTTAACTCGGAATGAAACTGAGAATAAAGTTAAAAAGAGCTTAAATTTTTATAATTATGTAAGTTCAACAATATAAATTTATTGTATAGACATAAATAATAATTTCTTATAAAATAAGTCTTCAGGAATTATAAAATTTAAATAATTATCCAAAATTGTTATAAAATTATGTTTCTGAAGTGGTCTATCATTAGAAAAAGGAAATAAAATCCTGAAATATGGACAGCCTTCATAGAATAATTACGAATAATGTTTTCTTGTTAATGAAAACAGATTAGTGCAAAGTGAATTAATTAATTCTCATGTACTGTGATATTTATATATATTTACTAATAATTTAATTCAGTCATAATTCAACTCAAGCTGTTATTATTTATTTATTTTATATAAATATGTATTAATTAAATCCGAAATTTAAAATTTCACTACATATATTCATAAGAAATTTTGTAAAATTTGTAATTTATACAATTTCTAATAAATTCTTTTCTGTAAAACATGGGTGATGTGAATAAACATGGAGTACGAGTGTTCAATTAGGTTTTGATTCACTTCATTTTGTGTGAATAAAAAATAAACGATAAATTTCATTAAACCTTTTCTTATATATGTGAAATATATATTGGAAATGGCGTGCTAATATCGTAATAAATTAGACATTACCAATTGAAATTTCGAAATTAAATATGATGGAACGTGTTGTGAATGTAGTTTTCTTTTATTTACGAAAAATATTCACTATTTAACGAACCTCTCTACTGAATATTGATTATATGAATTTTAAATTTATATTCATATTCACACCAGCAAATATATTTTTTTTTCTTTATTTTACAGTCGGCTAGAAAAGTAGCTAAAATTGAAGGATGGCTTAAAAATCATATTCAACATACAAATTCAGTAATTGTTTATATGATATTAAAAAAATTTCCAATTACAATTAATCAATCATGGATTAATTTAAAAACACCAAATGTTAAATCATATTCTGAATTAGTAATACCAATTGTACAACGTCAAATGGGAATTGTATTATATTATCAAGACGATGAGAAACCAGCAAAACGTACACTATATTATAAACCAAATCATAATGAACCATTTCAATCAAATTTATTTGATGCAATTTATCCAAATGATAATGATGATTTTATTGTACCACAAATAACCGATATTTTATATTTAATAATACCAGATGGTGATAATGGTAATTGTGAAAATGATGGTGCATCATCTGTTATTGGTACTGAAGAAGTTGTATCATTAAATGAAAAATTTCAATTATTGGCATGGATAATATCACCAATATCAAATAATAAAATTGATTATAAAAAATTATTAGAAATATGCCAAAGTTCATATTTAATACCAGCAATGATTTGTTATGGTTTAATAAAAGTAAATTTATTTTAATTTAAAATTTAATTAATATATAAAACATAATTTATATTTTAGGAAGAACAAATTACTATTGATGAAGCTGATGTAATATTGTTATCAATTAATGAAGCAATTAATTCAACAATTGATAAATTAAATTTAATTCAACCGCCGCCTGTCATTAAAGAGCGTCCATTTTGGATATCTGTTGTTTATAATCGTTTAGTTGATATTATGAGAAATTCGTTAATAGTATGTGGTCTTTTTAAATATGTTACAGTATCACATTATGATGGTTATATATTTCATAAAATGTATAATAAATTTTTACAATTTGATAATGATAAAAAATTGGAAATTATTAAACCAATTAAAGATTATCGAATTTATGCATAAATGAGGACCAGAAAATATATAATGTATACATATTCTGTTTTTTACTTATTAATTTTGAAAATTGTTATTTTTATATATTTATAAATCATACTAATAATTTTATTTTTTCGCAATTATGGAATGGAAATAAAAGTTTTATTAATGTTTTTTTTTTATTTTTAAATTTTATGATAATTAAGAATTTGAAAGGTTATCCTTTTCTTAATACAGCAAAAACAGCCTTAAATATTGTTTAGAATAAATACATATCAGTGTGCCAGCGGTTAGATTATCTAAGTTGTATTCATTCTTGTGTAACAATAAAAACAATCAACACAATTGGCTATCCCTTTTAAGAATTCGATGTGCCAAGCCAATGTATTAACCAATATTGACCCTATTCATTTTAAGGAACTCTATTTCCGGTTATCATACATTATCATTATAAATATTCCAGTAGTCTGTTGTAAAGAACCTTATATCTAGAGATTTAGTAGTTTCATTTCTATTATGCAAAATTCTTAATTCGTAGTTTGATAGTTTTAATTATTTAAGTTTGTTATTTAATAATAGTTTTAATTATTTAAATTTGTAATGATTCCGCTGTTCAATTATATTTTCAAATATCTAATCTCTAATCCCACTTGGAAACCATATTACAAGCTTGCAAATTGATTGGTAATGTTTTATTATTGTATTCGAAATCATATATATGTATATCATATAATGATAAATAATAATTCCATTATTTTTAAGGCTTAATTTATAATATTATTTGAAAAATTTCGCATTTAGGTAATGCAGAACGTAATATCAAATATAAATGCAATCACATAGCAAATAATGATTCAATTTCCTTGCATAATTAACATTTTTATTAAATCAATGTTCTAATATCTTATTTATAACCCAATTATATAAATATTTTTCAGTGTTTAAAGGTCCATTTCCAGTTGATATCAACACTATTTCTTCTTCTAAGAGTCATTTCAATTTGAAAAGCATTTCAGATAACGTTTTATAAAATTATTTTCAACTTATGCTCGTAATATATAAGAAATTTGTGATACGATCATTAGAAACGTTATCCTTAGCTATGGGAATCGTCGGTACATAATTATATTCTATATCCCGAATAGAAATGAAAAGTTTCAATAAAATTTGTAAATTTTTATAATAATGTAAATGAGGGTTAATATTTTTGTACTTAAATTCCAATTTATTTAATCTATACTATATAAACAATTTTAATAATATGTCTAATTTTAGTCTAAGACGTATTTAATCACTATAAAATGATTCATTTCCCCTGTCAATGTTTGCCTTTTATTAATGCTAAATAATCAAATTGAAATTGTATATACAAATAAAAAAAACACTTTTATCAAAATCATATTTAAAAAAATTGTATTTACAAGAGAATCATATTTCTGCTTATATACTTAGATTTTGCAGTTAATAGCTATCAGCATTCAGCACGTTTTAAAATATAAAATTTTTATAAATATAATTATTAAAATAATATGTATACGAAAAAAATTACGTCATTTAATTTAGAGGAGGTATGATAAGAATACCAAAATCAAAATTAATTGCCAAGAAGCACAATTTATAATTTTAGAATATTGTTGATTTTAGTAGTTACAAGTTTAAATTAACAAAAACAAACATAAAAAAAAATGTTAAAACAATTTTTTATTTACGTCTTATTGATTCAATTATTTTGGACAGGCTTAATATTAAGTTTTCCACAATATTATTATAATAGTAAAACTAATTAATTATAATTATAAATTATAAATATTATTATAATTTTTTTTTTCTATTCCAGGTCTTAACAATGAACAAACCAAATGTGTAGATATAATATCAGGACGTGATCTTTCTGTTGGTGAATCAATTTATCGATCAGGAAAATGTATACGAGCTCAATGTAGTGGAATTGGTCCAGAAATTTATGAATATAAGTATGTAATAAAATAATATATATAATTTAATTTTGTATTATTATTTAATGTTTCTTTTGAATATTTTATTAAATAAAATTTTGATTTTTAGATGTAATATTCCAAAATTTCATGATGTTGGTGATTGTGTTGAATTAAAATCAAAATATTCAGATGAAAATTATCCGAAATGTTGTCCAGAATATGAATGTAATAAATCTGTAGATAATGAAAATTATGTACATAAACGTATCTACGATCATTATGGTAATTTATTATCAAATAGTATTACAGAAGTTTTTGTTATAACAAAATTTGATAATGGAAAATTTATTAGTGATAAAAATATAACTGTTATACGTATGGTGAAAACTAGTTAAATAAAAATTTATATTAATTAATTTTTAAATAATAACTATTAAAATATGTTTTTTTTTTTTAAATATTATTTTATTTTAATATTTGAATTAATATAGAAAAATTCAAGATAAAAAGATTTATAATTACAAACTGATCCTATAAATATGCAATAACATTTAGTGTCATAATATAAATAAAGATTTTTGAATTAAACATTTAAAATTTAACTTTTTTATCAATAAAATTAATTGTTTTTCAGTAAAATTATTCATTTAGTCAGTGTCTGGTTGATATCAGTGTTGATTCGGTAGTGTTTTGCCAAATAAATATTTAAAAATTCAGTATCGCAACAAATAATTTAATCGATTACACTTCGGTGTAATAAACAAACAATTAAGCATAATCGCATAACATATTTCTATACATTCCTATTGAAAAAAAGTCATTATGATGTTCGCAATACTATTCCATTCTCCATAATTAATACTTCAATTGTAATTACATGTATTGCATTACATTCAATACAATGTAAACCATTAAATATTGGTTCTTCTTCTTAATAATTAGCCTAAACAATATAATATTTTATAGAGGAGTAACTTATAAATTAAATTAACTATATATTCAATTTAAAATTAATTCTATTTATTGAATTATTATATGTATTTCCAATCAGGTCATTATTAATTGACATGGGGATTATTAATTTAACTAACATAATAGGAACATATAAGTTACTTATATGTTCTATGTAACCGTATATTAAAACGTTATTATGTGGTTACTTGTACGCCATTATATAATATACACAAGAATTTGAAGTATAAGCTTTTACCTGAATCTTAGTCCTACATTTGGAACGTGAATATTATTAACACGTTGCAGTTAATTGAAATATTATATATAATTAATTTTAATAATAACCCATTACAAAATAGGAAGATATTATACATTATTTGCTGGAATATTGGTGGGTTGGGTTTGGGTACCGAATTCTGTTTTATAAATTTACAAAAAAGTAGAATTTTTTGAAATGGGAATAAATGAAAAAAAGTATAAGTAATAAAAATTCTACATTTTTATTAAATATCATATAATCCAGAATTTTGGTCAATTTCAAATCTTGTCGGATTCGAAATAATTTAATGATTTAGCGGAATTAAACTTATCACGAATAAAATACCATTTTAAATGAAATGAATTACAAAAAAATATCTAAAGTAATTTAAACTAAAATATTGCAACATTTAACTACTTCCTTTCATTTTCGATGATTGTAATAATTATAAAGATTGTAATTTTAAAGTACGTTTTTCTAAGGAATCGGAATTTCATAGTATAAATCAGAATTCCATATAAATGTACTTTTAAAAATGCAATGGTAAAATATAATTTGTTCTGAATTGGGTGTAATCGTATAATAAACATTACACAAGCTGGTAAGTTACATCATTCTTCGAGATTATTCATCCACGATTCTGGTTTTCTGCTGTAGCCTATTATTTTTCTTTGAATGCTGGTTTAAAAATTCGGTATTTGGTGTTGCGGAATATAATATAAACTTTAAATTTAGTAAACTTTTCAACATACATATTTGTATATTAATATAAAAATTAATGACACTTCCAAATACTATTTAATGTTTAAGCTAGTGAAACAGGTACACTTTAAAATTTATTATTGGATAAATAATTAAAAAAAAAAAAACAGTTTATAATTAAATGACAAAATCAATATCCGTAAATACAATTTTAAAAAGTAATTTTTATTATAAACGATGAATAAATTAATTGCGTAATGGGAAAATCATTTAAATTACAATATTTTATTTTGGTTTCTGTGTTTATTTTTAATCGAAATGCCACAAAATATTCACCTTATTAACGACAATTAATTATTTTTGTGATAATCGGAAAATAATAATTAAATTTTTTATTTACATGAAATTTTGGTTAAATGTATTTTTTTTTTATAATCAAAAATTGTTATAATTAAATTGGAATGTATAATACAAACATTTAATTATTTTAAAAATTGATACAATGCTGCTGCTACTGTTGATTGCTAATGTATTTTTAATAAGTACCTTTAAAAAATAATTTAAAAAAACATTAAAGACTATTTGGATAAACGTTAAATTAATAGAGTTTCTAAGTACAACTCGACTTCATGATAATTAATTTGTGTAAATGGACTTGCTATAAGCAATTAAAAAAGCTGAGAAGTAGGGGTACCTAGCAGATAACTCGTAGATATATTCAACAATGATTTCGTGATTTGTATGCAACAGTGTTTTGTAGTTAACAGAGTATGTTTGTAACAAACAGGACTTTAACAGTAATAATCGTAATTTTGATAGGGACCCACTAAAACTATCGATCCTAAATTTTATAGGCATAAAACTAGTAGGTATATGCACTCAATTTTACTAGAATCGCATAATATTTACAATATGATTTAGCTAGAACATATGAAATATGTACCAAATATCATCCAACTATAAAATATGAAATTTTTCCGAAGGGCACAAACACAGAGGTTCCCACATGAAAATCTAATATGGTCCCACTGAAAGTGTCGATCTCATCTACATCAGGGTGAAGTCTATGTGAACCATATTAGATTTTGTGACAAATTTGTACAAAATCTGAAGAGCGGTTAAACTTGTAAATTGCGTACGCGTTCCACGGACACTTTTTTTCATTTTCGGACTCCCCGACATCGAAAACGCCTAGAAAGAATTTTTCAGCGAAATCTACTTTTTGACCATTAAATCCATCACCAGACTTCATAGTTATTCCATAACTCTTCGTAATATTAATTATTAATAATAAATACTTTTACGTTCTTTTGTAATTTAATAATTTTATTTAATTTTATAATAAGTTGATAATATACAGAAATGAATAATTAAAAAAGTTTACTTTTAATTTAAAAAACAAAATATTATTGTTAATCTTTCAAACTTCAAATGAAACTAAACTGATTGTGAAAGTTGATTGGTTTAAAGTTTAAAGTATAGGCACATTTCTCCATGCACTAAACCATTATTAAATACACTGTTGTACTCTCCACTGCAACCAAGATTTTTCTAATGAAATTAGAGATTCTTCCCGTCTGATTACTTCTAGTTATCCAGGAACAAATTTCCAGGAATATAAGATTTTATATAAATCAGATCGAAAGTGGAAGCCATTTTCATATCGAAAGTGGCTCCGATTTCGAATTCTTTAAATGTTACAATGATCTATCTACATCTACCAATATAATATAGATCGTATCTGTAGTTTTATATTAAATTTGTGTATAAAATATTAAACTTTATATTCAAAAATTTATTGTTTTTCAAAATAGCCCTAAAAATATAAAATTATATTTAATTTGAAAGACAGATCTAAAATAGGACATAAAAAGAAAGTTTATAAAGTTGTATTTAGTATGTAATAATAATAATATATTTAATAAAACATTAACTTATAATATTAAGTCAAAGATAAAAAAGTATAAGAAAATTAAGTAAATTTAAGTAAATGTTAAAATTGTTGCAAAAAATTATGAAAGTAAATTGAAAATTTTAAGAATATGATAAAAAAATATTTAATGTGACTTACCTGACACTGATATGATAAGGAAAAACTCAGTCAAAATGGCTGATTATAATATAAAAAGTCTGGAAACATTTTCACAAATACATAAAAAATCCACTATTAATTTTCACTAAACTTATTTTTATTATATTTTAATTAAAATTTGGAAACTAATAATATATTTTTTATAATTAACACTTTATTTTCATATTTTGTATATTTAAATATACTTTTATTAAAAAATTATTTCCACACACAAAAAAAAAACAATCTGAAAATTTTAATTTCGATGCACATTTTTAAAACGCTTTTAAACACGCGAAAAACTCGGAAAACTCACATTTTTTAAACACTTTTATAATTAAAAATTATTTAAAAACATTTATTTTATTATATTTTTAATGTTTAGCAAGGTAAAAAGTTAGTTTTATTAATTTATTAAATTTTTACACCGCCATGTACCGAAACGTCTTTTCACAAAGAAAAATAAATTTTAAATGAGAAAAGAGGTGTGTCTAAAAATTATTAAATTGATTAAAAAAATCTTGCAAAAAAAAAGCGCGCGAAATTTGAATTTGAAAATATCGTTAGATTTTTAACGCATATCCTGATCAAAATAAATTTTCCATTTATTAATAAATCTTTTAATTTCTATGGTATTTCTATAATAAAATTACTTATGAATTCTGCTAAGGAATATAAAAAATTACAATATTTTAGAATAATTTCAATTAACGTCTAAGAATTATTATTAACTTTATTTAAACCTCCCAGCCCAAACATGACGAAAAATATAACTTTTCTTCTTGTAATACTTCTTAGGATTAGCATGAGTACCTTGACAGTTCAACTAATTTTATTCTTCTTATTTATTATCTGGGAAAGTATTGTTACTCAAAGTCAAGTAATTTATCATATTCTTTAAATTTGAACCGCTGCGCCCAAAAGTATCTCTTAATTTCCAACATCTAAGGCCAATCTTTTTTTATAGATTAGAACTATCCAAAAACAAAAACTTACATTGTTATCCCTAAGGTAATATACCTTTCTATCCACTAATAATGGATAAATTAACCAGAAATAATTGTTTTTATCACAATTAAAAGTCCTGCAAATTTTAATATCACCGCTATAAAATAGCTCTAAAAATTATAATTGAAATATAATTGAAATATCTTTATAATGTAATAGGTTAACTTCCGGAATTTCTTTTCTTTTCAAATAAAACAATGTCTTCTCAATATCAGTGACAATTTAATAATGATTTCTATATTTCAAATTATGACATATAATACCAATAGTATAAATTAACAATCAGTATGGCCAACTTATAAAATTGATTTAAAGATTTAAATTGATTTTAGTGTTACCATTTCGAATAATAAATTTCCCTTACAACTCGGCCAATCTGACAATATTGATCGACCTCGATCAAGGCCAAGTGTCGCCCTCACCATTCAGAACACGACCATGATATTACGCTTCTTTCCACTTACGAATGTGAAAAGCTTCTACAACACCATTATAAGGCAATTGGGTAATCTGACAGTTTTCTATATCCCTAATAACATAACGATCGTTTGGTAATATTTTATGTATAATATATGGACCTTTAAACTTAGGAATAAATTTTTTATTTGTGCCAATCGAAACATCGATATTTTTAATAACAACATAATCACCTAATTTAAATATTTTAGCGGGGTGATGATGCCGCTCGAAGTATTGACTATTGTATTTTTGCGAATTATCCATTGCTCTAGCGGCGTCTGAGCGAACTAGCTGTAAATCACGACTCTTTGTTGTTTTCTTTTCCATAAATTCAGTCAACCAATCGACAGCGAGCCCTCTTTGGTTCACTCCAAATAATAAAGAAGCAGGTGTATTTCTTGTCGAAGAGTGAATTGAATTGTTGAGGGCAAACTCAACTTCATGTAATTTACCTGACCAATCAGAATGTTGTATGGACTCGCTTAATTTACTCAGTATAGGGACAAGTGTTCTATTAACCCTTTCCACTTGACCGTTGGCTTGAGGTGAACCAACTGCTACTTTTACATGAACAATGTTATTATTAGATATAAATTCGCTGAACTCGGAAGATGTAAAACATGTTCCACGATCGGAAATAATTCGAACGGGACGACTGTAATATTCAAAATATTTTTTTAGTGACATGGTGACTTCTTTTGTACTAGTAGAATTTGTAGGGTAAAGCTTAACGAATTTTGTGAAAGAATCAATAACAACCAATATGTGTTTGCGTTTAGATTTTATACACGGTAGTGGTCCTAAGTGGTCAATATGTATAGTATGGAATGGTAGTGGTTTTTTGGGTATATTATACAAATGTCGCTTACGTGATTTAAGTGGTGAGGAATATACAATACATTTAAGACAGTTTTTAATATACTTTTCTATTTTTTGCTTCATGTCAGGGAACCAATAATCCATTTTTATTTGATCATAGCACTTATTAACTCCCATATGGCCAATTTTTTCGTGAATACAACGAATGACGTTATGTTCCATTTCTTTTGGGACATAAAAGTAGAGATTTCCCCGCATGTCTTTTCTATACACTAATCCATCTTTCAATTCATAAAGTTTATGATTCTCCTTTTCTAGTTTATCTCGTAGTCTTAAAATATCGGGATCCCTGTTTTGAGTTGCTACCAATTGAAATTCAATATCATCTTCATTGATAACGAGGACAGCTTCACTACGGCTAAGAGCATCCACGTGATTCATGTTAGTTCCACCTCGATGCTGTATTGTGTAACTATAATTTTGCAGTTCAAGCGCCCATCTAGCAATACGGGGATTCAAAATTCTTTTATTCAAAGTAAGGGTTAGAGAATTACAATCAGTAACTATTTTGAATGATATACCTTCTAGGTATACCCGGAATCTCCGAAGGGCATATATAATAGCAAGCGTTTCCAATTCAAAGCTATGGTAATTAACTTCAGCTGGAGTAGTTCGCTTAGAGAAATAAAATACTGGGTGGAATTTATTATCACTTTGGCGCTGAAGTAATACTGCGCCAAATCCCTTAGAACTTGCGTCACAGTGTAGTTCGGTCTCGCTTTTCGGATTATAGATACATAGAATGGGCGATTCAATTAATTTTTTTTTCAATTCGGTGAATGCGTTAATGCATTTCTCATCAAAAGTAAATTTTGAATTGATTTTTAGTAAATCATATAGCGGTTTAGCAATATGTGAAAATTTTGGTACAAATTTTCTAAAGTAAGAACATAATCCGACAAATGAATGCAATTGCTTAAGATTTTTAGGAATAGGATATTTTAAAATGGACTGCTTGTGAATATCATTAGGTTTAATGCCACTTTCACTGACACTATATCCCAAGTAATTTATTTCGGTGTAACAAAATTTACATTTGTCAAATTTCAATTCTAAACCATTTTTTGCCAAACACATAAGTACATTTCTGAGCACCTCCATATGCTCATCTAAACTAGAAGTTGCAATCAATATATCGTCCATATAAACGATAATTAGACCCTGGTCAATAAATTTTTTTAAAACTCGTGATATAAATCTTTGAAAACATGAAGGTGCATTTTTGAGACCAAACGGCATCATTGTATATTCAAATTGTCCAAAAGGAGTCACAAAGGACGTAAAAGGAATTGAATCATTTGCCATTTCAACTTGATGAAACCCACTTTTTAAATCGAGTAGAGTAAAATATTTCTTACTGCCTAAGTATTCTAAACAATCTTCAATTAATGGAATAGGATAATTATCTCTAACTGTAATTTTGTTAAGATCTCTATAGTCAATACACATACGTGTTTCACCATTTTTTTTTTTTACAAGAACAATCGGAGAAGCATATGGCGAATCGCTATTTCTAATTATATTTTTTTTTAACAAATCATCTACAATTTTTTGTACTTCAGATTTATCTTTGTACGATAATCTGCGTGGATTACTTCGTACGGGAATATTTGTAGTTAACCTGATATCCATTTTTGTATGTTGTTCAATACTGTCTTCTTTAGAGACGTTAATATAATTATCAAAAACTATGTTACGTATAGTATTTTGCGTATCTTTATTTAAAAGACAATCAATATTTAAATTATCTTTATCAATTTCAATTGCGTATATTTCCGGAACAAAATTGGGTTCACTGTCTATTGGGTACGATTCAGAAACAACTGGCTGAACGTTCAATTTTTCAGGCTGGCAATAACTATGACAATCTACCGAAGAGCAATGGTCAACACAATCAATACAATAGTCAATTTTTTCTGAAGGCAATGTGCGTAAACAATTTTTGATTGGAATATGGAAACTGTCAGAATACAATGGTACACAATGATCGTGTTCTAAATTAATAAAATTATCATCAGCTTGAGTGATACAATTAAAAGATTGACATGTGTCTAAACTTAAATTTATTTCATTTTCACTTTTTTTTTTCATAACAGAACAGAAATTACTATATGAATCCATATAAAAATTAATATTAAATAATTGAAGAAAATCTCTTCCCAGCAAAATTGGTTCTGGCAATATTTGACAGTCCACTATAAATAAAGGCACTATTTTAATTTTCTCTAATAATTTAATAAAACAATTAATTTTACCATAAATCTTTAAGTTTTCGCCAGACATACAGCGATATTTTGATACAACAGGAATGTTATAATTAATGTTTAAAGGAATTACTTCTTTAGATATAAAACTAGCTGGGCTACCACTGTCAATCAAAGAATTAAAGTTAAGAAATTTAGTATCACTCAAACTGAAGACATTAAAGGCGACACTTACCATTTGATATGTATGGATCTTTCGATCTTCTCCCACATTAACATCTTCTTCTGCTTCTACTAGGTTGATACTTTTAATTTTGCAGTCCTTTTTTTGATGTTCTTTACTGCCACAGTTGAAACAGGAACCTACGGTGCGCTTTTGTTTTGAACATTGACTGGAATAATGTCCAAATTCGGAACAGTTGAAGCATCGAATATTATTATTATTTGTAGTCTTGTCGCTTTTAATTAATGGTGTTGGAGCATGAATCCTTGAGTCAATAAATTTCTTTTTTTCATATTTAATTAATAGGTCTTTTAGATCATCCAACGTTGTTGCAGTATACAGCATGGATGTATACGCTGTGTGGTCACGCAGTCCTTCTATTATGGCACCAATAATTTCTTCTACAATCAAATTACCTTGCGCAGCTATTTCTTGCATCGATAACATATAACTAATAATGTTTTCATTACGTTGTCGATGACGTTGACGTAATTGTTGATAAACATCATTAGCCGAAACAACGCTTTTAAATTGTTTCAGTAAACCAGCTTTTAAATCTTCATAATTGGTTGCAGTAGAAGTGCGTAAAAATATTGCAGCAGTACCTCGTAATAGTTTACGCATACACATATATTTAAAATGCTCACTAGCATTTTCAATTGCAATAGCACATTCGAAATCTGTAAGCCATTTTTCTACAGAATAGGCATTGTCACCACTAAATGGATGTACAAGATTTTCCACGTCAGATATACTTAGGTTTTGTAGTTGCGGAAAACTTGCATCATCTAAGTCTTGCAATTCTTTTTTCAGCAATAATATTTTTTTCTTGCGTTCTAGCCTGGCTAACAGAAGCACATCAAGATTATCATCATCATCGTTGTTTTCGTCTGGAATGTTATTATCAACAGTAGAAGATTGTAGATTTTCTGTATTATCTTCTACTGTATTTTTAGATAATTGTAGCTGACGCAATTGACTGATGGTAGCTGAAGCCGGGAAAGTTATACCAGCTGCTTCCAAATCAGAAATTATTTCAGCCCTTTTAGACATTTTTTCAATATTAAAATTGTTGTTAAAATAACAAAAAAATTTTTAAAAAAAGTATAAATTATTTTGAGGCACGTGTTGAACCCCACATCTGATGTTGTAATAGGTTAACTTCCGGAATTTCTTTTCTTTTCAAATAAAACAATGTCTTCTCAATATCAGTGACAATTTAATAATGATTTCTATATTTCAAATTATGACATATAATACCAATAGTATAAATTAACAATCAGTATGGCCAACTTATAAAATTGATTTAAAGATTTAAATTGATTTTAGTGTTACCATTTCGAATAATAAATTTCCCTTACAATAATTAAAATTTTAAAATTATCAAGATCTATACGATCTTCTCGTATTTTAAATAAATTTTTAGAACACAGTTCAATCATTCCTACAAACCTTCAATTAAAAGTCTAATGATTATGCTACCTTTGCACGGTCTAAATACTGCAACCATTTAAATATTAATATTTCAGTGTGGTCTGAAATGGAAAAGTTTTATTTAATATGGACAAAATTTATTTTCAAATAGAAAATGTTTATTTTGATCAGGAAATACGTTATAAATCTAACGATATTTTCAAATTCAAATTTCGCGCGCTTTTTTTGCAACCAATTTTTTTTTTAATCAATTTAAATTTAATAATTTTTAGACACACCTCTTTTTCTCAGTTAAAATTTAATTGTCGGTGTGCAAACACGTGTCGGTACTTGGTAGTGAACAAAGTTAATAAAAATTAATAAAAATAACATTTTCTCTAAGCTAAACATTAAATATATAATAAAATAAAAGTTTTTAAATAATTTTTAATTATAAAAACTTTTAAAAAATCTTAGTTTTCCGAGTTTTTCGCGTATTTAAAATCGTTTTCAAAATGTGAATCGAAATTAAAAATTCAGATTTTTTTTTTTGTGTATGGAAATATTTATTTTTTAAAAATTTAAATTTTTAAAATATTAAAATGAAATGTTAATTATCATATAAAGGAAATATTTCCAATTTTATATTAATATAATGAAAATTTTATTTGAAAGTGAAAATCAATAGTGTTTTTTTTAGTATTGTTGTGAATATTAATTTCAAATTTTTTTTTATATTCAGCCATTTTAAATTTGCATCAAAACAGGTAAATTTTTATATTAAATATTTTACATTTTTGATAATTTAATTATAAGTTTTCTTAAGTTTTGCTAATATTTTTGCAAAATTTTTACAATTATAATTAGTTATTGCTAATTGAAATTTGAATAAAGTAAATTCAAAAATATTTATAATAAAAATCGACAAATTTTTTGATGTATCCGCATCTTCTGCAGATCTTCACAGAAATTTTTCGATATTCTTCTTCAATCATCAAAGAATTTTAAAATATTTATTTTATATTTAAAATTACTTTTCAAACAGAGAAAATTTCTGATAACTTTTACTGAAAATAAATATAATTAATTTTAATGTTATTTATTATATGTATAAATGGTAATTATTTTCTTATTATACCTACAAATTTTCGACTGACTTCCTTTACTTCTTTTGAACTAATCCAAAATTATAATGCTTGTTAAAGATTTGGATTTTATTCAATAAAAGTAAACATTTTCAAGGTAAACATAAAATCTACCGAAATAAATAAAATAAAATAAAATTCAATTTAGAAAATTAAATTATCAATAATAGCAAAATTCATCCTTCAAGTAATTTATTTATTATAAAGTACGAGTTTATTTTGACATTTCTTTCATTTCGAGGTTTTTTTTTTATATTTTCAATTTTCTTTGAAATCAAATTTATAATTCATGTTTTCTGTCTCTTTAAATAAACATACTTAAAAGCTATCTATTTTACATAGTCCTTTTTACTATGTAAGGATAATGTGGTCTAGTAGAGAGTAAATGTCAAGTAGTATTTTTATACGCCATATAAATTTAATGATGATGTTTGATAGCAGGTTTGTATCTCCCATTTTATTTACATAAAGAAAATTGATGTAATGAAGCTATAATGTGTTTTTATTTTGGTATTATATTGAAGTATAAATATGATTTAATGCTGTATTACACTTCATTTCGATTGAATAATTTTATTTAATGGCTGAAAAAATTATCGTATTCGACAAACTTGAAAACAGTGAGAAAATATTTTCTTGTTTGATCATCGTTCCTGTAATTTTGTAGTAATATAAAGTTTGTGTTGGTTTTACGAAGAGGTTTGGACTGTACTTTGCGATGGAAAGATAAATTGAAAACACGGAAATTGACCAAATTAATTTTGATTTAATTTTACGTTACTGAAAGATTCTAAAGCTGATGTGCACAAACAAACTTTACAGAAACGATTATAAACGTTTTGTAGTAAATATTTTGAATTAGTGTCGTGGTTTTTTCATAAATTGTTTTTCTTATATTAACATATGAAAATATAAGTTATTTTTGGTAATTTACATAATTATAACTAAACTTCCTAACGATTTATTTTATCATCATCTTTCACTAATTATTTTTATTCCATACCTTCTGACATAATAATTTTGTTATATACGTTAATTTTGTTTTTAAGTCATACCGTACACTAAATTCCGTAGAGAGAGGGCTGTAAGCCTGTAAGTTAAGTTTGAGTGCGTTGCCTATCAACATTTTTGAATTATCATTTGTAATATAAATGTTTTTATAATTTGATGTTTTTGTATTCTAGCGATTTTAAAGTATAAACTAAATCCTTTTTTTAACAGCTTCTATTAAATTATCTTTCTTTCTGCCATTTGTTTTAAATAGTTTAATTAAAACAATTGTCAAAACACTGCGACAAGCAAAAATATCAATTCAAATTCAGCGAAAACTACAGCGACACCCCACATGGTTGAAAAATACATATACTCTTGATTTTGCTTTTGACTTTGCACAACGATAGACAGTAATTTTGTGACAGCTTAAAGAAATTATGATGATTATTATACATATTCATGAACTATTTTGCAAACAGCTCCGAGTTTTAGCCTACCCTATATAATTATAGTATATTTTTTATGTTGTTTTTAATAAAAAAAAACAATTATGACCGAAAAATGAGATTATATTTTTTAATGACCAAAGATTCATAAAAATAAGTTAATTAAGATTTGGAGTTTGGAGAACTTTATTTGTTTAACTAACAATAATGATTATTCAAACTTTATTTAATAGCAGCCATCTTAATGATATTGGGGTGTACGAATAATTATTGGGAGAAAAAATCTTTTATATAAAAATCATATTTAAATGAAATTGTAGACTATTTGAGTTAACTTGTAACGCTGGTGTTAGAATACGAAATATATTAATGTAAAATTATATAATTAAGCTAATTTTCGTCTTTTAATTCTTTCAATTTAATTAAAAGCCAACAGTTCGGATTTATTGGGCCAACAGTACAAAAGTGACCAAGAGACGAAATTGGATGTGGATAGTAATAATATTGGACGATATGCAATTGAATAGAAAACATTTTGGAAAGAAAAACGAAGCATTAGTGGCTCTAAAATAACGTGATGGAGAACAATCAAAAAGGAATCTGAAACTTTGGATAAAAGTTGGCTGAAGTTGAAAAATTTTGCAAGAAATTGAACTAGGAGCAATAAGATATGTAGATTCACAGATTGAAATAAATTGCAATTTGCAAGCAATCGGATCTTTATTCAAAAAATTTATGAAGTTGTTAAATTTCTACTTTATTTTAGGAAATTGATATACATACTTAACTGTTCGATACATTGCGTTTCATATTTAAAGGGTCACACTTTTCACTACTTTATGAATTCTAAACTCATTTTTTTTTTTTTTTTTATAAAATCATATAAATTTTAATCATTTCTTGAAACTTATTAACTATGGCAATACAATATGTAAAATTATGTTTATTTTTTCATTGGTTATGAAGTACAATTTGTTTTCCGATTTTTTTATTAAAATCATAATAATAATTTTTTAACAAATCAATGCATGACAATATTTTCCCTTTAAATCATTATTATTGCCAATTGTTATTTGTCGTTTAATTTTATGTAATAGATTGCCACCATCATAGCCAGGATTATCTAATTATTATATTAATAAATAAAAAATTAAATATTAATTTCAATAAAATTCTATAATTAAATCACATTTATATTAATTTATTTATTTACCATTTAAAATTTCTGATTCAGCTGTTACAAAATTAAATGCTACTGCAATTAAACATACAATTAATAAAGTTAAAGTTAATTTATTGTACATTTTGAGAAATATTTATTTTTATTTTAGTCCTTATTATTTGAAGTATACAAATTGAATGATATTAATAATTTTTAATGCTTTAGCTTTTATACTCTTTATCAACAAATTATGGCGTTAAAAGTCTGTCTTATATAAAATTTCCTGTTCTTATTATTGACGATAGTAACGTAGACCACTCTGTATTCAAGATTATAAATATATAGTTCAGTTAAATTGATAACCTTTATAATATTATTATTTTTACTTATTATAAAGTATGAAATGAATAAATTAATTTGTTTGTGATTTTGCAAAATTAAATTAAAGAATATTGGCACTAAAAAAAACCCATTACATACGAGGTTTTTTTATATTCGCTGTCCGCAGTTCATACTATTTTAACTCAAAATGACCAGTTTTAAGTAGACCATAAATACTGTTTGATTTCAGTCCTAGTTGAAAGAAAGTCTATGAAAAATTTGCATTGATAAGAAAGATTATTTAATTCTGCCGTTTCAAAGTAAAATATTCTCAACCTAACATAAACTGAAATAATTGTGTTCTAACTTAAAATACTTGGTAATTTTTATCAGATTTAAAATACTTGGTAATTTTTATCAGATTGACTTACAATTTACAATACAAAAATATGATATCGTACATCATTTCCAATTCGAGATAGAATACTTTTGACAGAGCTTGATCTATTACAACGATAACAATGTCGTATATTATTTTGCAATCAATATTAAGATAGAATATTATATATTTAAGTTAGAATACTTAAGCGTTAAATAAAGTCAAGATGTTTTAACTTGACTTTGCAATAGAATTATAAACTTCAAAAATTAATAGGTAAAGATAGAATAATTTTCGCCTTCCAGTCATGATTTATAAATGAAATCAAACAGCGCAATGTTTTGTCCGATACGTCTGAGTGCGCTTTAGTATGGAGCACTCAAAAACACCACATATGTTATGTATTCTAACTTGACTTAGAATAGTATGGACCGGGGACATCAAAAATTTCATACCATCATAATTGCATTTCGATTATTAAAAACTATTTAAAAAAAAAAACAGTTCAATAAAAATCCCATTTATTCCAAAGATGAAATTTCCAAGAAGAATTTTGATTTAAAAGCATATTTTATAAAACCAAAATATAAAAATTATTCTAATTTTTCAGAAATTTTTCGTATAAATTTATCATTTTTTTAAGAAATTCTAAGAAATTGTTTTAAACTTTATATACTGAATTTATTAGTTGTTTTTGTTCAGAAACTGGGATAGTAATTCTGATGAAATATAAATTTATTCTGGGTAATTTACAAAATATAATATTTTATCATTTTATTTAAATGTTTTAAAGTTTTGTGTAATTTTAATAATACATAAAAAAATAAAACAGTATCAAGGACATAATCGAAATATGAGAAGTAGGTATCTATAATATTTCGGTACGCAAACCTAACAAACGATTTGTATAACAGTGTCAGAATTAAATTTACCAAATCCCTGGGATTTGATAAATATTTTTTTTAAAAGAAATTGATATTAATCGATCTATTTGAAATTTGCAAAAATTTTTTTTCAAACTATCATTGAGTGGCATAAGATTGAATAAAACAATTTGGATAATGTCACCAGTTAAGCGAATTACGCGACTTATATCAAATATAACTTATGCCATCAGTTATGTCATTTAGTACTATTTTGTGACTAATACGCGACATGCAGAGGTTATGAAGAGGACGAAGAATATCTGGAATATTTTCTAAGTGATTTAGAATGTTATTACAATGTTATTTTCTAAATAACCTGTTAGAGGTGGAAGAAAAAGAAGTATACCAACCTGAGCAAGTTCATTAAAGAGGTAGGATGGATTGATGTGCCATAACATAGGGTAAAAGTTTCATCCATCGAGCGTGGTGTACAACGGTTCAATATATGGCTTCATTGTGTGAGGTTTTCGTATCGACCTCGTCGTTACGAAACAATTTTAATAGAAAATTTTAATTTATTTTTTTATTTATTTTACCTGTTAAATATTTGTCCAATTTGTAACTTAAATAAAATATTGTTAAAAAGAAAAAATCTTTTATGATATTTCTTTAATACTATTTCTTATCATATTAATGATTAGAAATGTTTGTTACATATAATCATTATAGACACCTTTAAAATTCAAGGAAATGCATTATAGAAATTTAGCGAAATGTAAATATTAGAAAGGATTATTTTATCCATCTCTGGTAATGTCGTTTACTTGCTTTTCAGAATCTTCAAAATGTTATTTAGGTATAGTTAGTTTGTTAGAAGGGGGATTTGCGCTGGTAAATAAACTATTCAGTTAAAAATGTATAAGTCTGCATATTTATTTATTATTCCATATAAAAATACATTAAATATTAAATTATATTAATTATATATAATTGTAAGACCATTATTAGTAATTCTTCCTTCAATATCATTGTCACGTCCAATTTGGATGCCTTCACCTCCTGAATATGTTGGAATATTTACATTAATGGAGCATTTGATTACGGAGTATTTACGATTCAATTCAGAATTTATAAGATTAACATTTAAATTATTTACTGGATGCAAAAAATAATTTCCAATTTTTAAATAATATTTAAAATTATTTACATACTTGCAAATCTATTTGTAATTTTTTTGATCATTTTATAATTTTGGTCTTTGTGATTTCTTTTTATACTTCCGCCGAGGTTCGATTATATGCGAAAGTAAACTTTACTAAATAAAAAATTATTTAGATTACTTTTGAAGTGGTAAGTTTATTACAATTTTGATTTACGAATTAAGAAGTTTCAGTGATATCGAAAAACCAATCGGCAGAAATGTCCATAAAGTTAGTCTCATTTTCGTAAATATTTTAATATGAAAAATATGCTTTAAAAAAAGCTCATACAAAAAGAGATCAAAACTTATATAAAATTAAAAGTTTTTGATGTAATCCTACAAGCAGGAAAGACTATTTATATATACTCATACTTTTTGGTTTTATGCAAGTAAATGTATTTTAACTTGTGCAATTTAATCTTAAAATCTCGAAATTAAATCACACAATTAAAAAATTTATATGATTTTCATCTCTTTCTAATACATAGTTTTTGATACGTTTAAGGCAAGTCGATTATTAAAAAATCTTATTAACTGAACTATACCTTCAGGTTTCAATGTTTCCTCCAGTCTGTAATCGCTTTTTCTCCGAATTTATAAGGGTTTTGCAATTTATATGCCTGCCTACAATTTATATGTTGAAATAGTCTCTAGCTGATCCTATTATCGCTACCTATTATCGCTTAATCTATCAATTTAGAAGGCCTAAATCCGTCAGCAATATATTCAAAGGGCCATACATAGAAACTTAAAACCAACATTATAAGCTCAGACCACCAAATGGATTTTTATGATGATATAAGATTAAACCATTTACATCCAGATTTGATGAAATAAACTTTTGTGTTACAAGCTGGATGCATGGTATGATACAGGTGCTCCGATTGACATTAACTCAGATGATAGATACGATCGATTTGTTATCTCACATTTTTAATAATTGTTGTTCTCTTTTCTTCATTGTTTACTTTACAATATGTTTATTTATATTTACAAAATCAGTTATCATAAATTTGAAATTTCATAAAAGAAAGTAGTGAACTACATCACAAAATTACTATATTTCACATGTCCGATTCAATTAATGGCTTTCTTCTATTACTGGAGATCATACAGTTTTGATGGACATATCAAAACTCAATAATTTATTTTTCTAAAAACATTAATTGTGACACAAGAATTTTTTATTTTTCTAATTATAATTAGATGGCATTCATTTTACAAAATATAATATTAAATTAATAACATTTTTGATAAATTATTATTAGTTAGAATTATTGTTTTCCATATTTACTTAAAATTGAATTTAAATCAAACATTTGTCCTCCAGCAATGGCACCACCTTCTCCCGCATTAACATCAATTTGACCAATATTTAAAATCATACCATTAAGTGTATTTCCTTCACCCATTGTTATTTGACGTTTAGTTCTAATACCATTAATGTTGCTGTTAATTATTTCCGATACTAATTCTTCTCTAGTGTCATTTTCTAAATAATGATCAAGCAATTTAAGAGTTTTCATATTGAAATATTTATTAATATTAAATTGATTTTACCTATTAATATATTATTATTGGCAGGAAATGCTAAATTTGATGTTATTAGTGAAGAAATGATTAAAAATATTATAAATTTACACAACATTTTTTTTATATATTATTAAATTTTTTGTAGAAATATTAAACTTGACTGTGTTATGATTAAAAATGTTTTAAAGAAATTCTTCGGAAATATCTTATCCTACTAAATTAATGTGAATATTAAAAATGCTTTTGAGCAAAAAAATAAAATAAAAATTCTCAATTATCTCTAGTAATTAATTAATTTTTCAAAAATATGGAGAATGTATGTAATATTTATATATTTTTTTAAATAATCTAAGTGTTTAAATGTTTATAAGTTTGTATATTATTTTGATTAATACATAGAAAGAAAAACAATATAAAAGCTTAGCATGAAAAAAATATATTTATACATAAATAAAACTGTGAAAATCTCATACGGAATTTAGCATCATAGAGAAAACGATACCAGCTGCTAACTAAAGATTAAACCCAAAATTTGAAGTTAGTTGAAATAGTGTATTAAAACAAAATCAAGAATGTAGCAATATAAAGTTACCAATCCAAATTTTTTGGCTATGTTTGGTAAAAACTTAAGTTGTATAAAATATTTCAAAACTAGAATCCAAGGAATGCATTTTATATAATTTGGAATATTAGCTATAATTTCGGGTTTAAGCTAGAATCTATAGATCATGATATAAAGCAGTGCGAGATTCCGATAACAATAACTATAATATGATATATTTGCTAGGCACAACAATCGCGGTTGCGTATTTTTAGAAACTCTATAATTCTTCCACGTTCCTAGACCTCGAGGTTGTACAACTCCTCCAAGTCGGTCAGAAAATTATATTCCAAGTGTTTAAATCTTAGCGCAGGGCACTGTTAGTCACAGAGAAGATATTCTAGTGTTTCCTTCTATCGGGGTGTATGTTTATTCATTAGAATGATGTTTCTACACTTTTGACTGTTTCCATCCTCTCCAAAACATTATGTAAAATATTTTCTTCCTTATATATTATCCTGTTTTCAAAAATATCCTGGGATATATAATCCCATCCCATCAAAGATCTTCGATGGAATTGTATATCTTAATAGGTTCAAGAAATACAAAATTTAATATAAAGAATATTTTTATTGGTGATTAGGAGTAAAACCATAATCGTATTATGGTACCTTACACATGGAGCAATGTTCTTAATTTATGAAATTGCACAGCAATAATTTATTATGAGTTTTTAATTATGTTTATTATAAAATAACCTCCCTTTGAACCAAACATTAAGTTTTTATAAGAGAACAATCTATTGCGACTACTCTGGATCAAGGCGAAATAAAATAGGTCAATCTCGCAGAGAACTCTTTTTTTTTTGGTAGAATTATAGAATACCAGTTGGACACTCAAAATACGAAAAAAATATATTGGGTTATGTCAATAGTACCTTTTAAACTTTCATTTGAACATATAATCCCGGTGTGACCGTAAGGGTTAAATTACGTACTTATGTTCTAAAATTTAAGTTCAATCTTTAATAAAAATTAAGATTTTTACCTTTTAAGAGGTTTAAGCTTATGAAAAAGCAACCGATGAGAAACATAGCAGTTTCTATGTGTAAAAAATGAGAAAATTAATTAATGTCAATTTGAAAGAACCACTTATATCAGCTAATTCAATTTCATTTATAATTCTCTATTTTCTTCATTATTTATAAATTAATTCCCATAAATTTTTCTTATGGGCCAAGTTTTCATTGAGAAATGTAATAAGCTTTAGGCTTAAGCTACTTAATTAATTTAGTTAAGCTTGAGATTGATATTAAGTTTGCACTATGAAACTGGACATAATTTGATTTAAAATTCTATTTTTTATTAACAATTTAATATTTTATTATATCTACTCATATTTAAAATATAATCTCAAATTTTAAATTAAAATTACCCAATAATTAAACATTTTCCAAGAAATAAATAACATATAAAGATTAAATTTTGAAAATTCCACAATTTTTATTTTAATCTCATAAGTCAGTGACTTCTTGGGTAATCCGAAATAATAATAAAGGACTCGTGTTTAAGTTTATAAGTGTATTTTTATAATATTGATTATACTCGATATTTTCTATACAAAAAAATGTTGTCAAATTTAATAGAGCGTGGAAATTTATATACTTCTTTACAAAATATTTAATTAATTTTATTGATAATCATAATAGCAATAGGTCAGAGGTAAAACGTTGATAGCAAATACTTTTTTTTAAAAAAATTTTGTGCTAAATTTTGTAGAGATGGGAATGGACAGTATAACAAATAACATGTTTAAATAAAAACTCTTTCAGTTAAAAATTATAAAAATACACAGTCAAAATTTATATTGTAGATGAAGTGATGTGTTAATAAAATGACTTTTTTTCTTTCGAAAATTACTTTTTTTCGATTCTGATTCGAATTGATAGTTTCGAATCAGAATCTGATTCGAAAGTCTTAGTTTACACATTTTACCTCCTCTAAATGAGTTTTGAGATGTTTTGAAGTGACAAATGTCTTTTTTATTACAAGAAAATCCAAATTTGTTTTCCGTATTTTATAATTAAAAATAAAATACAAAAATCTTTTAAATTATTAATTTGAGAATTTGTAATTATTTAGTAGAAACCTGAAGAAAATTGACACCACAAAATTTTTTGAACTCTTTTAGTCATATATAATTTATTTTTATCAGCCTGGCTCTGAAATTGTAAGTTTATGATAACAAACAGTAGAAAAGTTTCGTTAATTTCTCTAGTACTCAAATTTTGCATGAATTTTTTATCGAATTTAATACTACACTGTCAAGTGTAGTATATCTCTTAATTCTACATCTCTTCATTGTGGCCTTCTTCTACTTCTTCTATGACACTACAGCCCGGGTTCAAGTCTTGAGTTCCTCATCTTAATAATTTGAGTTTTCGTTACATTTATATTACAATTTGGACCTACTAATTTTATATGAATACCAAACCATAAGTTGCGTTGATGTCAAGAAACTTTAATTGCAAGAAACTAAGGCTTTTAATAGTTAAACATTTGTTGACAAAAAATGGTCTCAACCCTTAGCATTATTATAACTATATGGTACTAATTTAAACTTTACTCAACTTTGGCAACAGTGTGATATGAAAAACGATAATCCAAAAATTAAATATGTAAAAACCCATATACATATTAAAATACTCTTACTAATACCAACATTTTTACTATCACGAATTTATTATTTTAAACAGTGTACAATATTTATTAAATGAATTAAAAATATTGTCAGAATTTTTAAATTGTATATTTATTAAAAAGATATTCAATTTATCCTGAATTTTTTTAATTTAACGAAATTTTTATGTTTTTATTTATTATAAAAACGTTTTTTACTTAAATTCGATATATTTTAATTAAAATGTTTGGTTTTTTTAAAAAAAATTCCAAATAATTAAATTATTAAAAATCCCATTGACTTTTGACCTTCAAGTTTTTAGTATAAAAATAAGATCACAAATATTTAAGTGATCATTTCATTCCAGAATTTCAGGGATAAAGAGTCGAAAATTTGAAAATTTAAAATGTTTAATAAATTTAAATTAATATTATTATTTTTTTGTATATTTGGATTTATAAAAATCGAATCAAAATTATCAGGTAAATAAATTTATTTAAAATAATTTTTAACAATATTTTTAATTAATAATTTTTATATTATTTTAAAAGGAAAACAAAAATTTAAACGCGGTGTTGTTATTGATAATGATCAACATATTATAGGCCAAATAAATAGTGAACGTCTTGAAGATATTTTTATTGGTGGTACTAAGAGAACTTCAGGTACTGCACCATATAATAAACCTGGTTATGGTGCTGGAGTTGGTGCTGGTGTAGGAGCTGGAGTAGGTGCTGGTGTTGGTGCTGGTTATAATAGAAATGTAGGAAATCATATATACAAAAGGAGTACTACTGTCATTAGATCACCAAATGGAGTTTATATCGGACAAGGAAATACATTTGATGATGATAGAAGCAGAGGACAAGCTGATTCCGGCACGGGTGTAGGTACAGGTAGACCCGTAGCATCTACTAGTTATTCAAAACCTAGTTATGCAGGAGCTGGTGCTGGTGCAGGTGCAGGAGCAGGTAGATCTACATCAACTACCAGTTATGATGCTGGATATAATGATAATCAACATGGTAAATTTAGTACAAATAATGGTTATGTTGTAAAACCAGCTAGCGGATATAATGATGGAATTCAAATTGGTGATAGAAATACTATTAAAGGTGGCATTAAAGCACATTAATAATAATAAAATTATAGTCTATGATTTAAAATAAAAATAATTATTAAGATAATTAAAAGATTTCTTGATTTAATAATTTAATTTAATATTTAATTTTGTTTCCAAGATTTCGTATTGAAATTTGTTTATTAAGAGGTTTTTTAGATAAATTACGGACGGGTTTTAAAATGTAATATGAATATAGTTTCTATAATATAATTTATAAACGTCATATAAGAATATTTGACAAAATAAATATTTAAATTTTATATTTTAATTGATAATCTAAAACAAAATGGGAGAATGACATTCAAGTTTTTAATTTAAAAATAAATATTTTAATTTGGTTGCACTATTTACTCTGGTCTCTGGTGCATTACTAATAACAGCATTGAACCAAAATTACCAGAATTTAGTTTTGTTGTATAACAGCAGAAAGAATTTAAATTAATTAGTAATTAATTAAATGATATATAATCTAAAATTCAATATTGATATACCCTAGGCTAAATTGAAGAGGTCCTTTATATTGTAACATCGATGTATGGAAAATTTAATTGGGATAAAGACTAATTTCCAGATTACTAATTTTAATACTTATTATTTCAAAGAAAGTATTTTTGAGTTCTTCACTTCCTTAGCACCATTTAAATAGATCATAAAATTGAACAATTTATCTAGTAAGATTCATCAAAAATTAAAAATCATCTTGAAAGCTTAAGCAATCTGAGTCCCGATTTACGATAGCTGGGCATCAGTAATTGTCTTTTCATAGAAGTGTAAATACGACAAAAAATCTAGTTTCTATAGTGATTTGGCATCAACTACGTTTTTGAACCTTGTTTTTAAATAAAACAATTTTTAATTTAACACATTTTTTTATTATTATTTTAAATATTAAAATTAAACGATAAAATATTAATTACTTCACAATTTTATATTTTTGTAATTAATTATTTTTAAAAATTATTTCACTAAACATAATTTAATAAATACTGTAATTATTTGATTTTTCTTTTTTAATGTTGTCCATATTGTTGTAATATTGATTGCAAATCTATTGATTGACCACCAGCATTAACATTAATTTTACCAATATTTAAAAGTATTCCTTCAATTTTGTTACCATCACCAACTTTAATTTGTCTTTTAGTTTTTCTACCATCATGGAATGTTGTTGTAACATCCAAAATAATTTCTTCTGGATTTTCAATTTCTGATTGATTTTCTAAATACATATATATATAAATAAAATATTTAAAATAAAATTTGAATTAATTAATTTTACCAATTATTTCTGTAGAAATTGTTGGAAATGATAAACATAATGAAATTAGTGAAATAATTATGCAAATAATTATTAATTTTCGTTTAAACATTTCGTTGGTATTTGCTTTGGAAATAAATAAATTAATGTAAAACTGAAATTTTTTTTAATCTGCACTCTTATATTATTCAGATGAAACTAATTGAATATAATTTTTAAAATTTCTTTTTATACGGGGGTAATTAGTCGTAAATGAAATAAAGATTATAATAAGAGAGAATCGACAATCCGTACACTTCAAGCTTCAAGTTTTGTGATGATAGGAGATTTAGGAATGGGAATTATTAAATTTTGTTGTTAAGAAATGATAATTTTAAAATTTCAATAAAGAAAAGATTGGCAAGTTCAGATTTGTAAAAAAGACTATAGATTTTGTCAATTTAGTGATTTTCATATTTTCATGAGAATATTTAGATTTTTAGAAATTTTATAAGATTTTTTTTAGTATTTATAGCTGATTACCGAAAATATGAAAGAATCCGAGGAAACCCAAATTTCCATCAACTTTTTTATGGGAAGAGATAATGTTTATGGTTATACTTTTGAAATTTTTAAAGGAAATTTTTTTTTAAGTTAGTTTATATTACAATATCTTAATTTGGATTCAAATGTAATTTTAGTTTATGTTAATTTGGATTATTCGGAAAAGCAAAAGCCAAAAATCCTATATACATTTTGTCTCGCTATCACTCTATCCTTAATAACTTTTTCATGCAATTTCTAATTGAGTGGCCCATTTATTAATCCAAGACAAATTCGATATTTTCTTATACTTTTCACACTTTATTATTTATTCAAAAATATCAAATAATTAAGTTTTATAATTTTATTGAGGAAATTGTAAATATTCAAAAAAAAACTTTCAAATCATTCTCAGAAATTCAATGCCGGTCAGATATCAATGCTTGTGACGTGACGTACTGCACGGTTGGTTGGCCCTTTCAGAAATTCCTTTATGGAGAATTATTCTCGTCATAGAGGTAAGTAGAATTTTTGATAGGATTGGTGCTTAGTTTTTGAACCTTGCATAGGACCACAATGTACCCATCGAGATCTCGTGATGTGTGTTGATCTTGTATCTTCACGCACTCTTCTTAAAACCTAACCTAACTTAAGTCATAATACTATCGCGGTTGACATTTTAAAATCAAAATATATAATTTTAAAGAATTAAAAGAAACGAACTTTATTTATTCGATAAAAAAGCCGGATAATTTTGAATTAGAGAATAAAGAAGATTGACGAATTAGAAAATATTTCATATAAGTTAAAAGTATTTATTAATATAGTATAATGACGATTTATGGTGGAGCCAAAACTTTAGGGTAAATGAAGAACGTAAACTAAATCTATTTAGCATCATGGCACTTTAAGAATGTTTTTATATGTTATTATAATTAATTTGATAGCTGTATAATGAAAACAAATAAAAGACTGGTAATTGCCATTACGTCATATACAAAATACTTAAAAATGAACTCAGAAGAATGTCATAAGACTTTCATATAAATGAAATGCATCCAAATTCCAAATCTTATAATTAATTTTTAATACTACAAATGACATGTAGAATATTGAGTGACACTTTTTGTATCTACTTTAAATGAACCTTCAGAAATGACATACTTTTTGAATTGTACCTGAAAATTTTAATAAATCAAATATTTCATTACTAAAAAAACCAATTATATTTAAAATTTATTAGTCTTTTTTATTAAGTATCCATTTTTATATTACTTTTCAACATTTACAATCAAAAATTTTCTTTTTTTTTTTATTATTACTAAGTTTTACAAATTAAGGCATGGCAATATGTTCCTGTAAGATTATTATTATTCCCAATCGTAATTTGTCGTTTTACTATTACATTTGGGTAAAAAAATTCGGTATTAGGATCAATTTGAGGTCGTTCTATATATTTTAAATTAAACAAAAATATTATAATTGTATTAATATCAATAATTTGAAATTAGTTACCTGGATGTACTTCTTGTGCTAATGTTGAGGTTACAGCAAAAGCTAAAATAAACATTAACAAAATTGATAAAGTCAATTTATTAAACATTTTACAAAAAAATCTTTATTTTTGAGATCTCAAAACAAAAATATTGGTTAGTATATTTGTAGAAATTTACGAGTAAAATGGTAAAATTTAAATTTGTGATGAAGCTTTTATACTTTAATTAAAAATATTTTTGGAAAAATTTAACCCTAAGGTTATCGTCAAATAATTTTTTTTATACATTTTATGAGTATTTTATAAGAAAAATATTATCAAATTAATATGCTTCTCTCGAATGCAGGATATTAGGGGTAATAAGAGCCAATGTTGTTCGTCTACTACGCATTCCCATTCATTGTTCATTGTAGAGTACATACACAAACAAACTTTCATGTCTAACTAAAACTATGTGGAGCACCTGCAATCTGAGAAAAACGACAGCACTTATCATCATACCACGCTCGCAATGCAAAACCGTAGTTCGGCCTCCTCACTGGACTTCTCTTGATCGGTGTAAGGTTGGACTAATCGCAAGTGACTAATGCAGAAACTACAGCGATCCAGGCAAGTTGAAAGCCTAGAAAACCTCCTATGTCACAACTCGACACTCACTAGAAGTAGAAGTCGTATTCTAGGAGAACTTTACTACCCAGCTCTGGAAGAGGTCTCCAGAGAGAATAATATAAAATAACACTCTTGATGTTCTAGAAGTCTGATATTTTGTGAAAATTATTTATTATCTTTTAATAAATTATCTTTTCAGAATCCTCCTGGCAATTGTCGAATATATTACAAAAACCATAATAATTATTCGTGTGGTTCTGTTCTGATGCTATTTCTTATTAAGAAACCACTCGCTGGAACTACTACTTCTATTTTTCTTTAACGAATACTTACTTACTCATTGACAGCTGCAGAACCTGTTATACTTTTGATCTTTCTTTCTTCTTTTCGAGTCCTATTTACTTTAATTTGAAAGAAGTAGCATTCGTTTCATGACTGTGATTCTCGATGGATGTGGTTGCCGTTAATTCAAGTTTTTAGTTTTTATTTTTTGATATTAATTTAATAAGTTTTTTTTTTAAATTTCGGTGATAGAAACTACACAGCTAAATTCATTGCGTCTGGTAAATTCTTTCTCTATTTCAATTAAAATGAATAGCTTTTACTATAATATTTTTTATAGAAAATATCTAATTTTTATAATTATATTAATGCCAATAGGAATTAATTACACCATTTTTTTAAATGAATTATTATTTCTAGTATTTATAAAACTCGTATAATTTACAATTTCTATTTGAACTTAACTAATTTTAGATTTCTTTATTTTTAGCAAATTAGAAACAAATTAGTTATTTAATTAATTTTTATAAATATTTTATAAAATACTGGACTTGATTCTTGAAACGATGTAGGCGATATTATGAAAGCTAAAACGTACATCAATTATAGAAATGATAAAGTAAATTTGTTTATCATTTTCAAAACTTTCAATTTCACACTTTAAATTTAAATTAACAATATTTCTAAATTTGTTTGTTTTTATGAATTAAATTTGATTAGGTAGGACTTATATCATATTTCGGATTTCCCAGAAATTTTTATTTATTTTTATAATATTTTGATGAATTCTTTATCAAAAACTAATTTGTTTTTAAATTAGAAAATGATGTAAATAACTAAATTATGTTATCTGTACAGTGTACAGCAATTACATTTTTTCGGCATCATTATTAGCAACTTGTTGAATTGTCAAATATTTTCCTAGTCAGTGGGATTTATAAATTATGCCCATATATTTTTACAAATGCGAATTATATGCTTTCAATTGGTTATTTTCAATGTTGTGCTACGTGTAGTCTGTTAACATCATTGGTTACGCGTCAACTTATATGTTTTATGTCTAGCCAGACAATAAATAGTTCATCGTATACTTCATAGTTTACGTGTAGACAATGTCGATAATATAAAATTGAAGTTTTCTACAAATTTCGAATACGATTTTTTTAACAAACCTCTGTTTTAATCAAATTTAAAGTATACTCTTTTATTACTACGTATAATAACATTTTTTGTGGAAAAAGATAATACCAATATTTTTAATCTGTCATTATAATTAACATAATTAAATAATAAATCATCAATTAACACATTAAAAATTAAATAATGTCTAAATTTTTCATTTAATTAATAACAATTACAACCAATTTATTTAAAATTATAATTTTACTTTAAATAATTAATCACTTTTTATTAATACAATGGTGCAGATAAACCACCGCGAAGTCTATTACCATTACCAATAACAATACCAGGAGGACTACCATTTTGTGATGGATTTGTATTATAACGATTATAATTATTAGGAGGTTGATAACTTGATCCAGATGATCCACGATTAGCACTTGGTAAATTTGATAATAAACTACCCAAATTTAAATTTGCACCAGGTGGTAAATCAGATCGAACATTACCACGAATTATATTACCATCACCAACATAAATTCCACTGCTAGATCTACCATTTGTTGGATAACGATTAATATTAGGTTGTGAATTGTGACGACCACCAATTACAACATCTTCGTATGGTCCACTTCTTATGTTACCATCAATACGTTGATTGTCACCAATATAAATAGCTGACATTGTTGTGCCTAAATAATATTAATAAATTAAAAAACACATAAAATTTAAACTTAAATAACTTTCTCACCTAACAATGCGCACATCACTATTAACAATGACGTCATTTGGTGAAACATTTTATCGTGATTTTGACAAAGTTAACTCAACAGTTTGATGTATTTGTTACAAATGTTTCTAGTACTTTGTATTACTTGTCTTATATAATGAAAAAAAAAAACAATCTTAAAATACCACATAAATATCTTTTCATTCTTATTGTTCAAGTTTTTTTTTGTTAGCCAAATTATTATATCATTTTACATATAAAATACACAGGTAAAAAAATATGATATTATTAAAAAAACACTTTTTTTTTTGCAAAAGTTGAAATTTTTTCTAAGCTTTTCTAGGTAAAGCTGTCATGAAAATTATGCTGTAGATTTTTATCAGTGTATATTTATGGTAAACATTGTTTGTTTAGTTAAAATAATAATGAATAGGTGGATGAGTAATCAACATCACGATATCTAGATTTTATTATTATGATGTCAGTTTTTATGTGGAGTCATGTTGTGGTGGAAGGTCCGGTTGAAAATATTTAAATTGCTCAAATTTATTTTTCTTGTTGAATAATTGGGAGACTCCATCGTGTGGACGGACGTATTCACGTATTAAACTCCGTGAATTAGTAATATTCCTTGAAACAGTTTTGTTTCAAGATCCTGTTTATTTCCGTATATGAAATTTAAAATGCATTCCCAATAATGATATATCTCTAGATATCTGAAAATTTATAGAAGTTCTTGAACCTTTTTGACAATTTGTTGTTTTATCAAACCCAGAACTTTAAGCTACCCCTTAAATAAAATTTTCCTGGTATAGGCAAACACAAAAAAAAAAAAAAACAACAACAATAAAATTCTATAGAAATTATAACACAAAAAAAAAATCATAATTTGGGGTGTGAAAAGTGTTGTTAACTTTCAAAAGGTAAGGTGAATTTACGAAAGGTTGAAGATTAATCAGACAATTATTAAATACGTCTTCATAAGTACAAAGCTTTTTTTTATTGTTGCTACAGTAAATTAACATTACTTTGACCTATTTTTATTTTTACTTAAAGCGAGAAACAGAAAGTCGCGGTTCGCGTGTAAGTCGTTGACAAGTTAAGTAGAACATATGGAAATATATAACTTTAAATGTAGTTTTTCAATGCACGCATGCACTTTTCAAAGCCTTGATGCGTTTACCATCGGATTTTCACATCAGATTTGTTTATTTTTGTTTGACATTAGATTTGATTAATAAATTTTGATGCTATATTTGCAACAAACCCAATATTTTAAATTTTTTAACATCCATTATAACTTTTTAACACAATTTATCACACATAAACTTCAAAATAATAATCTATTTGGCTCTGATATTTTGTTTATTTTTATTCAGATGTCTTAAAAGTACGCGACATTGTGGTTCGTGGTTACAAGTTCGAAATCAGGAATAAATAAATCAATTTAATAACATCTATTTGAATAAGTCCAGAGTTGAGTTAGGTTATTAAATTAACTTATTAACTGGATGTAGCCATATAGTTATATAATTATATCTTCTAAAATCTAAAGTAACACAACTTCGTTCAAATTTACTGACAATATGGCTTTGAACGTTCAGATTAGGAATGTTTAACCCAGAGTTCAAATTGAAGCTGATTTTCAATATATTCCAATGTTTAATTCCGAAAATAATATAAATAATTCAAAACTATATGCATTCATATTATAACCATTACTAAACTGGGTCAATATATATTAACCCTCCGATATTGGATGCATTTACTGTCAGTAATTTTGTTCAAAAAAATAATTCAATGCAAATAATGCGAAAAGAAATTAAAATTGTTTAAAAATGTCTGGAGGCAAATTTATAAATTTCATTATGAATGAATATAAATTTCATTATTAATATACAAAATTATATTCGTATTTATTTTTTAATGATGATGCATAGCGTATTGCGTCTCCCCAGGTATGAAAAATCATTAAATGAGTTCTGCATATCACTTCCATTATTTGAAATATTTTTAATAATCCGGAATTAGTAGAATTTTCAATTTATAATATTGTAATAAATGATAAAAAATTCATATAAAAAATTCAATTTATTTGTTAGTTTATTGAAATAATATTCAATTTTTGTTTATTACAAACTTAAATATTAAAGATTAATTTAAAAAAAAATTATAATTTTTAAATATATGTTTTTATAGCGCCATTAATTTTATTTCTATCACCAATTGCAATACCATCAGTTGTTCTTCGTTCTTCTGGACTATATTGTTCTTGTAAATTTTCATATTGTGGAGATTCTGCTACACCAGGATATATTCCATGATTATATTGTGGTTGAGGATTTCCATGTTGAACAGGTTGTGTTTCAACAGGATAATGATGATTTGCTTGTCCTTGACTAACATGTTGATAAGTATTTAATGGATTACCAGCATCATTATTTTTATTATTTTTACAATTTACTGGTTGAATTAATCGTCCATTTATATAGTTTCCTTCACCGATACAAACATTTCCAGATATTTGATCACTTGAAATAATATCTACACGATTTACAATTACACGTTTATTACCATAATTTTTATTATTTGGATTTCTTGGTTCTATTTTTAAATGATCATATATGGTATGTGGTTGTACAACAGCAGCTTGATTATTTGGTAATCCTGGATTGAATTGTTGTTCAGGTTTGTATGTGTTTTGATTATATGATGGTTGTGCACCAATGGGCTTTGTAAATCCACTTCCACTATCTGGTTTATAAGGTGATTGTGAATTTGGTTCTAATTCTTGATGTACTCCACCACGAACAACATTATTATTTCCAATAGTTATACCATTTGTAGTGAATCCACTATTTTCTCCATTTTCAAAATTAGAACCATGATATTTATCTTGTTCACTAATAGGTACACCAATTTTAATAGATTCGCCTGGATAAGCGTGAATTGTACCACTAATCACTTGATTATTACCAATTTCAATACCACGTCTATTTCTTATTTTATAACCAGTTGTGTCTATTTAAACAGAAAAATTAAAATTTATTCAAAGTTCATACATTTAAGAATTACCAATCTTTTTTTTGACTGCTAAGCTAACAGATAAGAAGCTAAAAACAACTAAGATGAATATTTTTTTTTTAATAAACATTATAAATATAGATTAAAATTGAAAATAAAAAAACTGAATATTGCGATACTCTTTGTTCGATAGTCGATGTTGAAGTGTTGCTTCAATGATTCTGTTAAAAAAAATGTTATATTTTGCCTTCAATTTGCAAAAAATAAGAACAACAATCTTACTGGGAATTACTGGGAATATTAATAAAATATTTTTTTTTGTTATCGTTGATTTTTATGAGGAGCTACAGACTTAATATAAAATGTTGCGATGGAAAGATCCGAAATTGAAATCACACAAATCAATTGTTGCCTCATGTTGCGCTAGGTTATAATATTTATGCGCTCGGTTTATGGTCATAAAATTTAGGACACATAAGTTCTGAGGATCTATCAAAATTTACGAACGATATCATATATATATACATCAATAGATAAATTCAGTGGTTTGGGCTACCCCTAGGTTAAATAAATTACAATAATTTAATACCGTATTGTAAAATCAAAAGAATCACAGTAAAATTTAATGATAATCAATAATAAATTGATAATTTCATTTTGTAGAAGAATATTAATTTGCATATTGATTTTTATATATACATTAAACCCTGTGCACTTAACAATAATGGTTTCGGGTCAAATTTCGCATTACAAAATTTCGTAAAAAAAAATCTCGATATAAATAATGTTGACAGCGGTGATTATAAATTGGTATTTTTATATAAATTATATACATATTAGTTAGAAATATATCAATGTATAAAAATAAATTTTCTAATATTTCCACATCAAAACTTTTGTACTTTAAGTTTAGGAATTACAGATTTTTGAAAGTAAACAAAGTTTATTAAAATTATCTCAATATTTCTTTCAAAAATGATAAACATTCAAACATAGGTCATCAACATGCAAATTTTGACTACACTCATCACACACTCACAGGCTCTATAGTTTCATCTCCACAAAGACATAAGCTGTCCATTGGAATCCCAAAGTGACTACCGTGTTAAACGATGCAACAGTGACCAGTAAGGAGACCAATCAGTTTCCTACAGATATTCATATTTGTATATATGGGCAGAACTATCTCCGACTTTTTCTGGGCCAACATCGTTTGGTTTGACGACACTGAGGATATTGATTCCAATCCAAGTGTCGTTGACTATTTGGTACGCTGCCAAATAAATGGAATTTATAATGTTTAATATGATTATATTTATATTAAATATCTTCTAAGTAAGAATTACGATTTCCAATATTAATTTTCCATTTTTATTCTTGTCCACTTTACTGCAGAACTTATAGTTATAGGATGGTTTCAATTTAGGTGGATTGGACGCATTCTAAGAAGACCAGAAATATCAAGAGCCTGACAGTCCTCAGAAAATTAAATAGGAAAAGAAAAATTCGTAGGCCAACAATGATATGGAAAAAAAATTACAGCAAAAAATGTTGAAGTAATTGAACAAATCTTGGACAGAAATAAAAGGAATAAGTATTCAATTTAAGATTAAAACTAAACTATTTGGTGATTATTAATGGAAATGACTAGAGAATAATAAATCCAATTTTAGTTAAAAACCGAAATTTCTCAACTAAAGTTTGTGTAGCCTGTCCGGTTTTGTACTTTCAAGTGTAGGTTAAGAGTTTTACAAGAAATATACTCGTTATCTTTATCAGCTTTAATTTAAAAACATTAAGAAAAATATTAATATTTCCCTCTTGATGTACTAGAAACAAATATTAATTTTTAAAGACTTGATGCCAGTTTTATGACAAAACGAATTTAAGGTCAATGAATTTTTCAAATCCGTAATCATTTGTTTACTAAATATTTAGAATGTTAAGAAATGTTCATAGGGTTTCAAATATTGTTCCAATACGTTTTCATTGTCTACAATTTAGTGTAGACAATGTCGATGCCACGATATCTGTCAAATTCAAAATTATTAGATCATTTTTTTATCCAGTACGTCAAGTTTCTGTTTCGATTTGGAATTAGTATTAATTAGTATGATTTAGAAAAGCTTTTATATTGAAATGATTTTATATTGTCGACATTGTGTACGCGTAAACTATAAAGTATACAATGAACTATAAAAGACGACGTGTAGACAATGATGTAGTCTAATTGAAAGAACATCGAATACCTATATTCATAATATTATTTTGTATTGTATTGTAATTTTGTTTTAAGCTGGAGTTTCGTCTCAACGTTGAAAATTTCCAACTATAACATTCGACACCGACAAAAGTACAAATCAATCCAAGTTTTACGTCATTGTCAAAAATTTGTCGCCGTCGAGTATAAAAGATTCTATATAATTTCATATATTTTAACTTTTTTTTATCTAGTTCACAGAACTGTTGGCGTTCAGACTATAGCCACTATTTTACTAAAAATATATAATTTTATTTTTAATTTATAAAATTTGTGTTTTTCACAATAAATATAATAATAATTATCAGTGGAATAATATATTTTTATCAAAATTTTTGAACTTTTGGGGTTGGGAAATCCACAGATTTTAAAATAAACAATGAATTATTTTAAAAAGAGGAAATGCATTCGAAAATACAGGTCAATAATCAATATGCTAATTTTAACTACATTTTCTTGGAAATTATAAATTCTAATCAGAATTTAATTGAACTGAATAATAATAATCTTATCAATTTTATACAGAATGTCTGTGATTTTTAATTTTTGTTTATTATTTGCAAATAATTCAATAACAAATTAAAATAATCTTATCAATTTGAGTTTATTTAATTCTTATAAGAAATATAAAAAATTACTTCTTTTTTTATTTTCAACGCCATTTTTGATAAAATTACTGACCCGTAATTCATCTTAAATTGATAATATTTAATTGATATTTTAATTTCACTTTCTTATTATAAAAATAAATTTAATAAAACATTTGATTAAAATACTTCAAAACGTAAATATATTTTACAAAAAGTTTATTTTTCATAATTTTTATAATTTTAGAAGATTTTGTACAAAATGAATTTAACAATTTTACTATTAATAGTTTTAGCTATTTTTAATATGGCATTTTCTGCACCACAATCTGGTAAATTAAAATATTTATTTTATAATATAATATTTATTTTTATTCAAATTTTGTGAAAACTAGACTCACGGTTGGAACAAGGACAAATAAATTTTAAATATCCTGGAGCAATGAATAATCCGTCACCAAAACTTAAACGAACCGAACGTCAAATTATTATTGGAAAAAATAATAATATTAAAGGAACTGTTTGTAATGATTGGATTTGTTAAATTAAAATGTATACATAATTAATAATGAATCAATAAAAAACCATGTACGTTTTTAGTTTAATTGTCATATTTATTTAAAGGAATCTTTTTAAAATTAAAATTTTTAATATTTATTACTTTTTTTTCTTTGTGAAGTCCAGAGCTTCGGTTTCGTATTAGTTTTTATTAACTACGCAGAAGATTTTTCTCCAAGTATTTTTTCTTGTCTCGGAAATGGCCTATAAGGACGAGATGCATAAAAATGAAATGCTTCAAAATTAAATGTCCATTTCTTTGGACACAAACAAATGTTTATATGAGACTTCGTTGCCATTATAAACTAACTTAGATCTTGGAATTTGTAATTGATAATTATATCAAATTTAAGAATTTATAGAAAAATTTATTAGTTACAGATTCTTTTATTCATTCTTACGATGGTGTTAAAATGGTAAATTTGTTTTACGATTCTGCAAACTATTATTTATGTAGAATTCGTTTTCACTAGAAAAAATGGTGAAATATTAAAAATAAAATAAAACAAAATTAATTCCAAATTAAATAAAATTAAATTTATTATTAAATAAATTAAAATTTTTGTATATCAAATTTCATTCCAGCTAAATTATGGAACGATTATTGAAATAAATAAATTACCCACATTTTAAATTTATTCATAAAGTGGCCCGTATAAATGCCAGTTATTGTATGTAGCTCGGTTTTATTAAGTGTCAGGACTTCTTTAGACCTTTTGTTTGAGAAATCTAGGAATAAACTTCCCTTGGCGTATCTCTGGGATGTTCTTCCAGTAGGCGGATTTCTCTTTATTTTTCCATTCTCTTATTGCCTCCATTATGTGGCTTTTATGTGTCCGATATAGAGACGAGCAGCTTGTGATCTAGCAAGGTGCATCCTTTTATATCTACTTTTTAGAATATTGCATTTCGTTTGGCGTATAAAAGTCATTACGACTTTTAACAAAGATATTATTACTGATTAAGAATATAAATCTATGAATTGTTCCTTTTGGCCCATCTTTTTATACTTCAAACTTTGAACTATAACTTCCGCATCATAGAAATCAAATATATTCGTTAGTTAAAAAAAAAAAGTAAAATAATTAAAAAGTCTTAAAAAACATAAAACTAATATGCTAAGTCAAATACTAAAATCTTAATCAGTACTAAATATTAGTACTGACAAATTGTTGTTCACTGAAATAAGCCATCTAAAATAAATATAATTTTTAGTTAAATAATTATTTAAAAATTAAAATTAATTTTTTTATTAATATTCTTGTTCTTATTAGTAAATTTACATTAACTACGAATTGTATTTATTTATTTAGTATCAAAGAGTTAATTAAAATTTGAAATTTGGAAGATTTGGTATATTTAGACCACCTCCTAATCCATGAACATTAATATTATCAATATTTAAAATTACACCATTTATTTCATTATTTTTTCCTAAAACAATTTCACGTTTACTTCTGGGCACTTTAATGACAGGCTGATTGTGATAATCTATATCAAAAATTTATACAATTAGAATTTTATAATAAATCTATAATTTTTAATTTTTACCTATTCCAATTTTTGTTTGGTGTTTCAATTTATTATTTGCTGGATATCCATAACTGAAGGCCAATAATGACAAATATAAATAAATAAATATAATTTTATACATAATTTTAAATTAAAATTATAATTTATATCAATTTGAACTTTACTGAAGTGTAGTTGAATATAAAATGAAATTGTAAAATTTCGTTTCAAATTTATATACAAAGAATTATAATTTTTAATCTCATTTTCTTAACAAGGTCATTTTTATTTATAGAATTCATGGAATTTAAGGAGAATAGAAGCGATTTAGTAAAAAAAAAACATTATCAATAAAAATTGCATTATTTATGTTGTTGTAGTGTATCTTTACTAACTTCTATGCTCCATGCATTACAGGACAAAGTATAAGAAACAGAAATTACTGAGAAAAACATAATTATTTTGTCGATTAAGAATTAAGGCTTGAAAATTTGTTTTATTGATTCATGTTAAATATTTGCAATTGAAAAATAGTGTCTAAACAGTAATTCTCAATCAAATTTTTCGTCCTTAACTTGTTTTTATCTGATTATCAAAGTTTTAGACATAATATGACCCGCAAAATGACTTAAAATCATAATCTTATAATTTGCATTTTTCAGGTAATGAATGACACAAAATTAGTATAAATGTCAGAATTTATAGACATTTATTTACTTAGAAATGTTATTTATCCAATCGTATGTAGAAAAAGGATACAATTAAGACTTTCAGCAGCGCTAGCAGCATCTTCGTAAAAATATGGGTCTAATATATAAGTTTTTACGAACGTCAATGGGATTGAATGTTGAATTTAACCAATTTTGATTAAGCATTAAGTTGTCTTGAATTGGTAGCATTCCAGAATATAAAATTCTATTTATTGACAGAACTATAATGCAAATTTGCTTTGTAACTCATCAATAATTTGCACTAATTATAAAGTGGTGGCCATTTAACTGATTTAACTGATAAATAGGACAATAATTACTACTGAGCCATCCATAGTTTAAAGTTCATTGAAGATATAATTATAAAAAGAATGATTATTTGTTGAAATTAATATAAAACTGTTTTATTTACTTCAGTCCTAAAAACAATACCTTTCTCTGGAGAGGGCTAATAATCTTTATAATTAAACACTGTCAGTTGTTACCTATAAGAACTACATTCGTTTAGGAAATTCCAAATGTATAATTTCCATAAAAATTCGGTTATGATGTTCATTATAAATTTTTATTACAAGTGATTCAACATTTTTATTTTCTTATATATTTCTGAATAAATTGGGGGCTATAAATAAGTTCAATGGATTATCAAAATTCATTCGATACTAGATCTTCAGTGAAAACAGAATTTCTTCTTCTTAAGTGTTTCAATTTACAAAAAAAAAATTTATAAAATGAAATTATTTTGTTTATTCTTTACCATTATAATTTTAAGCTATTTTTCATTAGCTTTAGGGGGAAAACAATTATCAGGTTTGATTATAAAGTTCAATTTTTAAATACTCAAAATATTCAAAATATCTTTTTTATTTTGTTAGATGAAGAATTGGGAAATAAACGTGGTATAACAATTGGTAATAACCAAACTATAAAAGGAAATGTTATTTGTGATATATTTTGTGATGGTATAGAAATTGGTGTTAAACCAAAATTACAAGATAATAATGATAAAGATAAAGATGGAAATTTAATTTCAAATAAAGATTCTAATAAGTTTCAATCAAATAACAAGGATCAGAAAGGTGAAAAAGAAACTGCTTCGGAAGCATCAAGCATAGCATCTCGAGTTGCAGAAAGACGTAGAAATAATAAACAAACAACAACTCGTAGTAGTAAGAATATGAAGTCAAGTAGCAGTAGTGAAGAATCAAATGAAAATATCAAATAAAATTTGAAAAAAAATTTAATGTACAACAAATTTTCTTATTTATAAATATTATTTTAATTTTATGAGAAATATAAAAATTATATTCAATTTTATTGCATTAAGTTTGAGATAATTTAAATTTTAATTTATATTTTTATAATTTTTTGAGCTATAAATGAAATCGTTTTCATAAATTCTTTGTTTCTTGAAATTTTTTATTAATTGATATACGCTTTACTTAATGAATGATATACGCTTTACTTTATGAAGTAAAGATACGAATTTATTTTGCCTTAAAAATGTAAATTATTATTCGATTTACACTTCATAGCTTTTAAAATTGCAAATATATTAGCTATAATACTGAGATTTTATAAGATATACTTACCATCTAAAATTACCATCGGAATCTAAAATTTATAAGGCAAATAAAAAAACTTAAGGTGTACCAGAGTTGTTAAATAATGCATTATTTTTGTAATGCATTTTGAACTTCATTAGCATTATTTTAATAATTCAATTTGAATTAAAATAATGCATTACTTGTTTTATTAATGCATTATTGTTGAATTAATTAATTAATATAATGCATTAAAAATATATAATTCGAATTATTTTAAGTAATGCATTATTTTTAATGCATTATTTTAATTAATTAATTCAAAAATAATTATGAAGTTGAATTACATAAAAATGAATGCATTATTTTGAATTATTAATTATTAAAAATAATGCATTACAAAAATAATTCATTATTTAACAACTCTGAGGTGTACACGCTCCCATGTCTTTTTTTGGCAAGATTATCAAATAACGATTATACGACTTACTTTGCTTTACCGAATAGCGTTTGGCTCTTCCTAAAGACATTAATTTAACACAATTTTTAATATACGTCATTTTATTTCAACGGGTTTTTTTCATGACATATCTAAAATATGGAACCAGTCGCCTATTTTCGAGTAGTGTGTTTTTTTTGTATGGTTTTTCGTTACACGAACTTTTCTGAAACGTATCGAACGTATAAAAATAGAATTAGGTGTTTTAAAATTTTGAAGTAGTTATTAATTTCGATTAAAAAGAAGGATATAATTAAATATATTCCCAGTAAACGCGTTAATACAATTCTGCTACCACTCACTTAACCACCTAGTTTGGTAAGATAGTGATTGAAGAACCACGTCTTGGCATTCGGAAACCGTACCACATCTGTACCATAACCGCTAAATCGCTAAGGTTGTTCACTTCATACTGTATCCTTTCTGGCTCTGTCCATGTGATTTATAGTTTATTTCTCATTCAGTTCTCGGCATAATTGGTTAAATGAGATGCCTAGTCTGGACGCATGATGACCGCATGAGGACCTCATAATCTGTCTTAATCAAAACAAACAGAGTAACATTAAGTCTGCATTCCTATATGAATATTAATTATGAGATTGTAAATTAAAATTATAATATTTAAATAATTTGATAATTTTTAATTATTATTTATACAGTAAAGTAAAACTAATGAAAACACAAATTTAAATTATATACAAAATTTGCTAAATGGTTTTAGTTTTATAGAAATTACTAAACTAGCTCTAATATTTCTCGTGACAGTTTATAACTGTCTTAATAGTAGTGTTTATGCATGGCTAATGGCCTCCTACCGGCTTTTTGTATATGTTAAGCTGTGTTGTTGGACTTGTATTTTTAACAAGTTTGTTGTAAAGTTTTCATATAGGAGGTTATATTAAGTAAACTGTCACTATAACCTCACAAACCAGAAGAAATTTGAAGTCTAAAAGCTTTCACGTACTTTAAAATTCTTCTAATTTATTTGTTAATACAAAATATAGTTATGAACTTTTCTTGAACTTATATTTACTATACACTTTATTCAAAACCTGGCGTTTCGAAAGCAATTTTGCACAAGTTCAGAAATTATTAGCAATAAAAATATGGAAAGATTATAAATTAATAAAATAAATCTAATACAATTTTTTTTTAAAAGAAATTTTATTTTTATATTTTTAGATTTAATTTTACACAAATTTCAAAACCTTAAATATATTACACAACTTATTAGTATCACTACAAATTGATAATTGAATTGATGATATGAAGATGAACTTCCGGATTTACTATATAGATTTTTTTCACCAATAATAATATCATCATCAAATAAACCACTGTGAATTTTACCCTCAATTTTTTGATTATCACCAATTAAAATTTCACGTTTATAATTTTTATTTAATTGTTGATTTTCTACAAAAAAATAAAATAAAAATTATATTAAAAATATTGATTTGAATATTTTTTTGCCGGAGATTTAGCTTACCTTCAACATTTGTCCAAGCCGAAACTAAACCGCAAATTATGAAAAATGTTATTATAATTTTATTATTCATTGTGTTTCTATTTAATTATTAATGGTAACAGTACGAATCAAGTCACTAAAGTTATGCTTTCATTGATTTTGTAGTACAATTTATAAAGAAATTTTAAGATAATTTTTAAAAAATAGCAATTTGTCTACAAATAATTATATTAGCTTCCTATCTCATCACATTAAAAAGTGAAAGTTCGCCTGTAAAATATGTATATGTGTGTAAATATGATAACTTATTTCGTTGTATTAGTTTTTGTTTACAATTCGCTCAGGGAAGATTAAGAATTATTAGACTAAAATAATAACATATTAAGGAAGCTATCACTCGTTTTGGTCAAGTGAATTTTGATAATAAATTGTATATAAATTATGAAAATATTTTGTATATTAAAAAAAAAATTACTTTTTTTGGTAGCAGATAAAAATTTGATTTATTATGCTGGAGTTACAATGTCGTTTTCATTTTTCGCTCCCATTTTGCAGATTTACGGATTTACACAGTCTAGAAAAAGAGTAGTCTCAATTGAGAATTTTAATTTGTTCTTAAATATATAAAAATAATACATTCTAAAAACAAATTATCATAACTTACCTGATGATTTTTGGTATAAAATTGGATACTTTTTAACTTCTTCTATTAAATTTTCTATAAATATTGTATGATATATTGTAACACAAAAAAAAATTGAATTTTGTTTACAGTTTAAATTATTTTGATACATCAACGCGTACTACAGCGAAAAAGTTGAAAGTTAAACAACTTTTTCCGTAGTTGCGAAATGAGAGCGAAACGGTTGCGATCAATGTAACTAAACTACCTTCATACAATTTCATACATTTCAACTTTGTTTTGACACCTACTGCGTATTGAGACCGAAATTAAAGCGAACATTGTAATTCCATGGTTATAGTTTTACTTTCGAAAATATTTATATAAATCAGGGTTTCCCCATGATCTCGGCTACTAAAAGCTTTTACAATTCTTCAAATAAAATCTAATATAAATATTTCTATTCGCAAATTATAAAAATTTGGTGTAATTTAAATCGATTGTCGAAGAATCAATTCAAAAATTACAAATCGTAATAGATTTTCTTTAAACATATCTCATTAGAACGGCGGTAGAATAATGTTATTTGGCTCTGTTGTAATTCATTGGAAAAGATAATGTTAAATTCAAAACTGACGCATCTATTCAATTAATGTTAACCAAAAATTATGTAAAGAAAGAGATCAAAATTCATATAAAAGTTTTTACTGTGAGAATTAATCTCAAGATTTCAAAATTAATGGTCTCAGTATTTAAAGCTATTTGGTTCGGAATCAATTCAAAAATTAGTAATTACAAATTGCAATAGAATTTCTTGAAATTTATATAATTAGAAACGAGAAGTTTTGGTTAACAACTGAACTGTCGCGCCAGTAACGAATATGAAATTATTATGTAAATATAATAATTCCATTATTTATATTAAAAAAAAAATTAAATTAAGATTTTTACAAAAAAAAAATAATAAAAAAAAAAAACACATACAAATTTAATCAACTAAAATTTGACGAAATTTCCATAAATAAATTTTCATTTAATTAAATTCTATTATGTTAAGTTTTTTTTTTTTTTTCTCAATTTTATTATAATAATAACAGTAAAAATTTAATCTAACCTCACAATTGAGGCAAAAAAAATCATAAATATTTACATAATTTCAATTTTTCTTGTTTGTTTTCATAAACCAAAAATATTAAACTTTCCAAAATTTAAGTATATAAGGAAACAAAAAAAAAAAAACTATTACATAATTTTTTTTTTCGGGATATGCTAACTTAACTAATAAAATGAGAAAAATATCCTTAAAGTAAAATAAAATATTTATACGTGCAGTCAAAAATTATGATCATAAAAAAAAAAAATATTTTTTGATTCTTTAAGATTTAGTTAAATATATACAAAAAAAAAGATGTTTTTAAAACCCACAAGTACAACCCGACAGGATCCAAGGATCCAACACAAAAAATAAAATAAACCTAATTTAAAGTTTTCTTTTTTATGTATTTTCTTTAATACAAAAACAACGAATGAAAGGAGACTTAAAGAAAAATAACAAAAAAATTAAAAAATTTTACTTATACTTTGTCATTATATATAAATTTCATCCTAAATATACAAAAACACTTTTACATATGTTTGCATAGCAACATAACAAAAAGAAAAAATGTAAGGGAAAATGAAGTAAATCCAAGTATATAATTTTTTTTTCTGGGGGATACACAGAAACTTATAGAAAGACAACCAATTTCTGGTTAACTGATACATAAACAACTTATGCAAATTAGATTAATCAGTAGATTTGATTTTTTTCTTTTTTTTTGTATAGTATAATATTAAAAGAAAAAAGACATTTTTTTCGTCCTTAGAAATAGATTAAACTCTCTTTTTGCCTCCATCTTCTACAAATTTATCTTTTAATTTTATAATATCAGTTTTATGCTAGCTAAATATAATATTTAACTAAAACCACAATTGACAAGCGGTTCATGAAATATTTCGATGGATTTAAAAAAAAAAAAAAGTTTTTGCTTTGCTATTTGCTATAAAGATAAAAGTATAAGGTAATGTGGGGTGTATAGCAAGTGTCTACTCTAAAAAATGAAAGGATAAGTGTAGTGTCTACGCGTAGCTTTTCATAGTCAACACTTTAGTGTATATCAGTGGTCTTACCCACGTTTCCCGACCTTTGGATCCTTCACACAGAGGATGTGAGGAGGAGTAGTCACTGGAGTATCTCTTGTGCCACTGTTCCTTGGTCCAACAAAGAAGGTTGAGGTATTTTGGAAATTTCTTCCTGAACAATTTGGAGGAAGTAGTTTGGATAAATCCGGCTAAAAATTCATTACAGAAGTAAGGTGAATCGACACGCTACAATAATAAAAAAGAAGTTGGTCGATTCGAGAGTAGAATGTACAGTTAAATAAGGCTTCAGTGTGTGTAGGAAGTATCCTCCAATCTTTTAAATTAAAATCAATCAAACAAGTTTTATTTTAATTTTTTTTCAGATTTGATATTTATATTTTTTAAATTTTCTCGTGGAATTCTTAAAAAATTCCATGGGGCGCAGATTTAACAGAGGTTGAAGAACATTGTGTAGTGTAGATAATAAAGTGTAGACAAATAAATGTCGAGTATCTGTCAAAACTTACTAAATTACTCTAAAAAAGTGTTAACTTGGATCGTATAGTTTCAAAGCTGCTCTACTACGGTCCACACATTTTGAGCGGAGTAAATAATATGCTACATTGCAGTTTTTTCAGTATTTAGTCTGTTTTTGAAATACGCTAAACGCTACATACACTATGCACTTATAGAAGGTCTTGATATATGAAATATGACCTTCTATTGTATACAGTTTTTAATAGACAATAGCGTAGATTAACAAATGTCATATATTGATAATGTTTTACGGTACCATACAAGTATTTACATTTAGCTAGAGTCTATAGCTAAATAATCAAGTCGACTGTAATTCCGACTTTGTTAAAATTGGTTAGATCTTGAGCAATATATAAAACGATTTAAAAGAATTTACACAATAAAATAAATCAGTCTTGAATTGAAATTAGCTTTCGCTGTTTTTTACTCGTATAAATAAATCAGCTTTACTTAATTTAAATGACATAGTTTTAAGACATATTTAAACGCTACACATAGACTTTGTAGTCAATAATACATTATTATCAATAATAATTAGGATATGTTAGGATTCTGTTTCAATCCTTCTTCGACATTATATATCCAATTCTCATTTGATCGTACAATTTTATAGTTTCCCTCAGAAATATTGGTAATATTTCCAAGAAAATTTGAATTTAATAATAAATCGTACTTTCAAATCATGTGTCAAAATAACGCTTACTTTCTCCTAAGAATATAAACTAAATATAGAATAAAAAATATATTAGACAAATGTACATTTATATATACATAGAAAAAGTATTTAATCAAATGATAGTCTGTGTCCTCCTATGTGGTATTAAAATTCCATCATAGAAAGGAGAGATTACCTTCAATATTGTTTGTCATTTTGTATGTAAAATTTTAATCGCTTTAAAAAAAAAGGATTTTAAAAATTGAATGGTTTACTATATGTTAATTCTGTATAAATCTAAAACATAGAAAATAATTTTAAAAACCATTTTTCTTTTTTGTTATAAATAGGATACGATTTAATTGAATTAAATTCTATATCAAATCTAATTCAATTTAGTTTTTTAATGGCATTTAGTAGATAAAAATTAATTGACAAAATTAAATTAAAAATGTGACATTAAAGAGTTATAAATAATATTGAAAATTGTTATATTTTCATCAATTTTTAAAATGATAAAAGAAAATTTAATATTAAATTAAAAATCTTCTAAATGGATTCTTTATAATGGAGCTATAGCCTTAAAGCTTTCTGAGACATTAATTAATTGATTTTGTGTTATTTAAGTCTATAGTTTGTTTACACTTTGAATGTCTCTGTGTGACCAAAGAAATTGTTTTTTTACATTAAGTGAAATATTTGGATCCTAGTTCTACCTCAATTCAGCAAAACTTGAAAAATATTGTGTTTGAATTAAGATTTACTTATAAATTTTCTACTTTTGTCAACACTTTATGAAACTATTTTGGAAATCACAAATTTTGTTGCTCATTTTTTGTTGCTAGTTAAATTGTTCTAACGTTCTAAATTCTACTAAGCACAATTCCACTAGACACAATTATACTGGAACAAATTCCATACTGGATACAATTTTCCTTAGAAATAATTTAACTGACAATTTATATGTTTTTATGGCCAAATGCTTTAGAGTGGTAAGTTTTTGCTTTAGCACGTTTAAATTAATAAATTCAATAATTCACCGCGAGCAAGTTAAATCAAAGATTTTCGAAAATGTTTGGAAACATCGGAAATTATATTTATATAAGCCTAAGCGTACATAAATTTAACCTAGTTGAATTGTATCCAAGTTAAATCGTTTCCAATAATGTTGCATCAACATCACAGGTGAACTGATTAGTATGCAAACAAAGACTCTTGAGCTAATCATTTTGATACAACATTCGAATCACTTCATCAACAAATAATGCGTTTACTAGACAGTCGAATGAACTTTTTGGAATAAATAAAAAGTAGAAAATACTTTCGAGATGGCAATGGGGAAATGCAGTCCAAATAGTATCGTTATATTTACTGACAATTCTAGTTAAGGTGCCGGTATTTTATCGAGTCTAGAAAAAACTCATACCAAAATTTTTCAAGCGGAAGTTTATGGTATTAATTGACCGACAGAAATGGTAAACGTGGAAAATTTCTTCAACAAGAAAATTATAATTAGATTTGATAGTCAAGCAGCGTGAAAAGTGTGAAAAGGGTACAAAGAAAACCTTAATACACAGCGACAAGCAATCAAGTTAAACACATTTGGTTACCTATGGCTATACAATTTTTTTTGAAACTTACGAGAAAGCTGCTGAGCCAGTTGATTGCTCATTAAGTTCTAATAGATTATAAATACGTATTTTATTAGATATCTTATACACAGCGTGAGAAGATCTGTAAAAGAATGGACGGAAAAAAAACATATTGTCAAAAAACGAATACAACGACTTCAAGATTGTTCGCGGATATTTTATTTACAAAACATTCAAGTTGGTATCAATACGGTAAGCAAGGGTGAAACATTTCATTAGAAAGTTCTCCCACTTCGGTATGCGAACTAGTTACACTTAGTTACAATAGTTTTGATCGTAGAGTGATATCGATTTTACTAATGAAATTGAATATATTTTACGATTTCATAGATAATTGATGTATAATTTTTCAGTTACGAGTTACGTACTTCAAAACTATTTCAAAATAATAAAAGTTATTTTCGGTATATTCACTTAATCTAAATAAATTTAAAAATTTAAAATCTTTGTAAAAAAAAAATGAAAAACTATCAAAAATAAACACAAATAAAAATAAAAAATCTTACAAAAAATTATTATTTTTCCAATTTCATTAAAATTAAATAAATATTTTCTCGCGGTATTCTTGTTATTTAAATAAAAATCAAGGTTTTTTTATATCATTTTCTTTTTATGAAAATTTGTAATCTATTTATACAAAGTTTTTCTTTTGGTATGAAAATTTTCCAGACATTATTATGGTTTTATTTCATTATTATCTTTTCCATTTTATACTTTATATATTTAGCTGTGAATAATATTGTATATTAAAAAAAGGGCTGATTGCATATAAAAATAAGGTAAATCGTTTGAAACAGAATGGCATTGTATATACAAGAGTAAGAGTCTATTTATTTTCAACAGGAAAAACCATTGCACAAGATATAACGAAAAGTTATTGCAATTTTTCCTTTAAAATACAAAAAAAAAAAAACGAAAAAAATATTGTTTATTTTCCTATCTTCCTGCATTTTCTAAAATTTCCCTTAGCATATTAAAAAATATTTTTTATTATATCCTTTTCAAGTTATAATAAAGGTATGCAATTTTATTTTCAAATCCTTTAAGTTTTCCTTTATTATTTTGTAAGTTAAGTGCAAATATTCTGTTCGACTTCTATATCATTTTTTTTGTTAGTCCATACCAAAATAGTCAAATTAATCAAGTTTATTAAATTTTGAGAAATTTTATTCGTTGCTTTTCGATTTATTACTGTCAGACATGAATTATAATATAATAGAGTTATATAAATCTTGAATGTAAAATAAAAGCGTGTGTCATTCGCTAATGACAGGTGACATCAATACTAGGCTACTATGTTCCTTATAGATATTCAATTATTAAAACATATCAAATCTACATCGTCCTAATGTGATTTCCATAACTAATTGTGATTAACGAATTTGGAAGAGGTTGTAAAAAAAATATTTTATATTCGTAACATTAACCAGAGGAACTTTGAACTGCTTGACACATGGACCAGAGAGAAGTATATCTCTTCCAAATTCTTTTAACATTACCTTTTGTTTTTAATGTATATAAAGGCAAGGACTTAGATCGATTTGTTTAATTGATGTTCGGTAGCTCATTTAGATTATATATGTATATTTGAAGTTGTAACCTGTGCTGCCATCTAGTAACCAAAATTTATTTTAAACCACTTAAGTAAGTACTTGGCTAAGTGTGCTAATTAAATTGGAATTTACTTAAATTTTGGTAATTATTGTTAGTTTATTGGTAGCATTGTTGATAGCATGACTGAATTGAGTTTATTACTTACCATTATTTTTATAAAATATACGGTTCTCTAAAGGCTGATTTCCGTCGGCCATCTTGGTTCAAAATACGTTGTACATTTCGTGAGTGTATTAATAAGCTCACTTAAAATTTAAGAATTAATTTTCCATTAAATTAATTTATTATATTTTATGATGTTCTTTTTTTGCCAATTTTCCCTTATAATTTGACACATATTACAGCATTTAATTAAAAATCTCAGAAGTATTATTTATATAAATTCACAATTTTTCACTTACGAGCGTCTTTTCTTAAGTTTAAGTTTGTTTTACGAATTCGGCCCTTAATTTTCCAACATTTGGGTATAGTTCAGTTGGCTATATAAATAATTGGTAAGTTAAATTGATAGTGTTTATAAAGACCATTAAATATGACAAAAAGAGCCTATTCGTTTGATATTACTTCACAATTTGATCGATTGCGCAACAATTTTATTGATGTTAATTCTTGGAAACATTTTTCTTTTCTTTTTTATTGCAGTTTTATTTTCATTTTAAAAGAGAAAAAGAAATTATATTAATTATATTAAAAAATTTCCTTTGGTTATAAATTGTATTTATAGAAAATAATTATATGGAATAAAAATATAAAATTAACATAATGAAAATGTTTCTTATTACGTGCCAAAGGAAAAACGATATAAAAAATTGCTTAGAAAAAAATTTCAGTTTTCCTTTTAATATTTATAAATATAACTTTTAATAAAAATCAATGAAATTACAGTGTCATTATTCTAAATATTTCTATGTTGGGTCGATGTCCTGTTTTGTTAATATCACTATTAGAGACAGGACACTTTAAGGGATCATGCATTTAAGATATGGCGATCCGAATTAAATGTATGTAAATGATGCCGAGACGAGTCAATACTTCATGAGTCATTTTCTCTGTTGTATGCACCTGCGGCGCAGATGTTATTGTTCCTACCAGAGACAATTATTGTCTTTGTGATTGTGATATATAGTGATTGTCTTTGTTCCTACTAAATGAAAAATCTGCGGGAGTTTTGGGTTGGAAACTAATTCTCTGCTTCGGTTGAAATATTGGTTGACTTAGAACCACCACGGTATGTGTAATATGAAGGTTTCGAGCTGCATAATTCTGAACTAAGTGTATGAACGATGAACCCTAGTAATCAATCAATCAATCTAAATCAAAGCAGAGACAATATTGTCTTGAATTATCAACAAACAAATAAATTCACCTAAAAATATGCAATCGCAATCACATATTTACTAATTGAGAAAAAATTGATTGACTTTTTCAATCAATTTGTTAAGTAGTTTGGTATATGATTCAGTTTTGTATTCTTCAATTTACTTGGTTTTGATTAAATTTCTTAAAGTTAATTGAAAATAATAAAAAATATAATTCAAATAATCAATTTTTTATAGGTCGGGTTTGTTAATTAATCTTAATTTTTCTACCATTTAAATTCCAAAGAATATAATTAAGGAAAAAATAATTTAATTGTATACCTGATAAAATGTGAAGAAATCGCAAAATGGAAATCCTTTTTTTTATATATTCAATAAAAACCATAGTAAAAATACATTAAATAAAATTATAATGAGATTTTTTATATTTTTTTTTGTCGGTACTTAACGAGATTTTTCATATCCGTTTTTTTTTATCAAAGATCCTTGTTTTGTGGATTTTCACATTAACCCATTAACATTAATGCTTTTATGTCTATACTCATACATAAACATATAATTTTTAAATGGTTTGTATACAAATATAATTTTTATTATGAGTCCTTTTGGACCGCGACAACAAAATGAAAAAGGATAATAATATTATGAGAAAAAAATGTTGTATAATAAAATTTTTAGTGTGAATGTGATAAAATATAAAAATATTGAAATAAAACATTAAAAAAAAAACAATAACGAAATCAGGATAATTATTTGTGGATTCGATTTAGTGAATTTAATGACACAAATATGTCCTTTATATTTATATCTGATTCTTTTCATATTGATATTTATTTATGTAATACGGAATAGAACCTACAGGAAAGAAAATCATCAGATCAAGAAGTCGTGGAAGCGAACACTTGATAAAGAAATCTGTGAAGATATGGACAAAGCCTGGCATGAAATAAAATTAATAGCAAGAAACCAGTTGGAAATGTTTCACTAACGCCGTATATTCCACGAAGAACGAAAAGACTTAGTAGTATAGCAGACAAAAAACTGTATAATACCAAAATAATAGAATTTTATGGTCCATGACTCATTAAAAGGAAAGGAATGCTTACCAAGGGGAAACCTAAAACTATGTATTTTTCGAAACAGCTCTTTATAACTATTTTACTAGATTAACTTCAAATCACCATGAATATTTTATTGTATGTATATAAAACGGATTCCCACTAATTTGATTTGAAAATTTTAATTAGTTTTGCAGGGAAAATGCATTATGATTTAATCGTAAGTGTAATGGAAATATAATTGCGATAATTTTTCATTGTGATGAATTTTCACTGTACTTATGTTCCGCTGTGATTAGGATGTCCATACGTCCTATTTAAGTAAAAAAATGTCCCCATTTTATTCTTGCTGTCCCACTGATTTTAAGGACGCCTAAAAGTTTCATTTTCCAAGAAATATAATATTACTTAGTCGTTAGCTAAAATTTATTTCGATTCTTTCCGGCATGTTAAACGTCATTTGTTGACTAAAGGAAAGAATATCTTTGTATGGCGATGTATGATAGACCGTTCCAATTATCCCACAAAGTTAAACGATGCCACTGGCCAAACAAACTTAAGTATCGAGCTCGCTGTAAAATGAAAGATTCATACAAATTAAGGATTATAAAATTGAAAGGGAACAACTCTGCTTCTGATTTAGTCCTCATAATCGAGTTAGAAGTTAGTCCTGATAAAGTTGTAATTTAGTCCTGATAAACGAGTTAATCCTGACAAAGTTCTGAAATTAGTATTTTCTGTTTATTTATTTAAAAGTGGATATTATAATTGTTTTTTTGAATTGATTAAAGATGAAATTAGAATCTGTTAAAAATTTTGCAAACCCAATACTACTCGGCCTACGGCCTTAAAAGACCACATGCTTCTTAATACAAAAAAAAAAAAAATTCATGTCCCACTGACTGGACTCTATTTATACTTGTACCTGCGATACATTGTTTTGTGTCCATGAACTTAGCGAAATCCTGAAAGACATTAGAAATATTTTGAAATTATACTGGGAAGATTCGAAGACTGGTCATTGATTTTGATATAGTTTGAAGCAGACATAATTAAAATATAAAATTAGGAATGAGTGGAATTTTTAAGCGGTTGAATCTAGATTAATTTAAATAATTACAAATTTACTTTAAATAATAATTATTTTCTTTATTTCTTAATACATTTTAATATTTTTTTTTTATTTTGATTTTTTTTTTTTACATTACTATTAATTAATTATTGTTTATTGTTTTTTACTTAATTAATTTTTCATTTTTCATTTAATTTTTATAATTTTATATGAATTTTTAGTTTTATGCCATATTTATTATATTTTATCATCTAAAAGTATTTTTGATATGTCGTATGAAAAAATTTATTATATTTATAATTAAAATTATTATTGTATTTTTTTTTTATAATTATTAATTATTTTTAATGAAAATAATATAGTTTTTTTTTATTTTGTTGCTATTTTTTGAGTATTTAATTTGTTAATTATATTTATTTATTTATTTTAATAAAAATATTAAAATTAATTTATTTTTAATTATTGCAATTATTAATTTTGTGATGATTTTACGATAATAATTTTTTTTTGCAATAAAATTTTGAAAGTAGATAAATTTAAATTATGTTTTTTTTTCAGTGTAGGCATTTTATTGAAAAGCATTTTTAATTTATTATAAACTTTCTAAATTAATTTTAATTTTTGTTATTATATTTTTTTTTTTATTTAAACATTTTTAATTTTATTTACAATTTAGATATTTTTATTTATATTTAAAAACGAAAAAAAAACCAAGGAAATTTTAATTATAGTATTTATTCAAAAGTACCAAAGCCCAAGAGAAATACAATAATTTTTAATGAGTAACTTAATTTAAATTAAAAAAAATTATATTTAATAAAAAAATTAATTTAATAATTAATATATATTTTAAATTAAAATAAAAATATTTAAAATATTTATTAATTAAAAATGATAAATCAAAGAATTATGAATCAAAAATTAATTTAAAAATTCATGTTTCTTTGTAATTTTGTTTAAACAAATATAAATTGTGAATTTCCACATTTTTTCGGTTGACCTAATGTTAATCGTAACCATTTGCCATGGCATGATGGTGCTGCTAATGCACTCCATCTTGTTGTATGTCCAGTTAATCCTTCACCACGACAACGATATTTTATTTTATTTATTAAATTTTGTTGTCGATTTTGTTGTTGATTTTCTTTTTTCAATAATAATTTCTTTTCTTCATCATCGTATTCATCATCTTGAATTGATGAATTATTTGTTATTTCATTTGTTCGTGTATTATTATTATTATGATTTTTATGTAATTGATATGATGAACTACTGCTACTATAACTTGTATCTTGAATAAGAGCTTCTAAATCACATTGAACTGAAATTCGATCACCTGGTAAACAATTAAAATGAAAAATTAAAATATAATATAAAAATTTAATTAAATTTTTGATATCTGTATAAGGACTTGAGGTCAGGTCAAACATGTTTGAGGTATATAAGTAAAATAGAATTGGTGAAATCAATATTTGAAATATGTAGTACAAAGTATAGCTACAATAAAATATAGTAAAATTTAAATACAATTTAAAATAATATTCGACAGTTTAATTTATTGCCAGGTCAAAATATTGAAAAAGTCGCGGTCAAGATGTCACTGTTATTGGTTATAAATTAGTGAAGCTGTCATGTTAATATTATTGGCTATAAATACAAATTAAAGGTACAACTGAATAAATTCGATATTATAGTAAGTTGTTATGGCAAGTTCAACATTATATAAAAACCAGGTCAACCTCAGGTCAAAATTTATATTCAGGTCAAAATCAATTCAAAACTTATATTTTATATAAAAATCATATAAATTTATGTTACCTTCAAGCATTTTATTATATGATGGCAATTTGTGACATGCTTTTGATGCTTTAATTACTTCAAATTCAATACAATATCTAGAATAATAAAAAAATAAATTAAATTATTAATATTTTTTGAATAAATATAAAATAAATAATATTTAACATTTTTATTGATTGTACATTTGTGATAAAGATTTTGTTATTGGTTTTTTTTTTTTTTTTTGTATTAAATTTTCAATTTCATCTTTTATTTTCTCAATTTCTTTTTTTCATTTCCTCAAATTTTAAATATAGAAAATATATTTAATATATAAAAACAATTTCCTTTTATGATACAATAAAATTTACTAAAAATACAATTTCTATTTGGACATTAAACTTATTATACAACCTACATTTTTACCCATCATCTAAGGATTCGATGTCCGTAATATAACAGAATAGTAAAAATAAAAAAAAAATCCTTAATTTCACTTAAAGAGGATACAATATTATAGCATCACAAACAATTCTCATAAAATTCAAGTTTTTATTTTATTATACAAAGCACAAAAAATGTGGAAAAAAAAATTTTAAAAGTGATTTTCGGAAATAAATTTTTTATTGGCTTCAGAAGTTGGTATATTAAAATATTATCTATAGTAAAATGAATAATTATTTTATTGCCTGTTTTCTGGTAATAAATTTTATACTAAATATTATCAATATTACATATAAAAAATAATGTTATATCTTAAAATATATTTATAAAAATTAATTGTTAATTAAAAACAATTTTAATTAAAAATAATTTTATTAACATTAAAATTATATTTAATTAATTTCAATGGCACACAACCTTTAATATCGACCTTCGTCTTCTGACCTTTAAATTTTCTTTTTACACAATTCATTCTGCACTTGACTTTTAAATTACGATAAAGATTTAATAAGAAAAAGGATTTCATTTAGAAAAAAAACGAAAAAAAAATGCTTGTTTATAGCAATAAATATAAAAACAATAAATATCTCTTTTTTAAGTAATTTCTAACGATCCTGTAAATATCGTCATCATCATCAACATCAATACTAATTCATTATTTCAATGATTTTCATCTTTTAGAAATAAACGAAATATAAACAAGAAATATTTCCAAACTTAAAATTCTTCATCGTTATCATACACCACAAATGTATATCCTTTAGTATACTAAATATCCTTTTCAATTCTTTAGCGTTTTTTATCGTTTTAGTGCACTCAAAAGAATCCCAAAAAAAAAAAAATATATAAAACATCATGAGGAAAATTGGATAAAATAAGAAGATCAAAGTGTAAGATAATTTTTAATATATTTAATTCGTATTTATATAGAGGGAAAATTGATGGTAATATTGTACAGGGTGACATTCGAATGGGTAAATTGAATTTTGGAAAAAACATATTAGTGAAATAAAATATTAATTTTGAGAGACTTTTTATAACTTAAAGCAACAAATAAGAACTGCGCGATATCACTTTTCAGAGTTGGAAAGCAATATTTAGGTACTGTTGAGGTCATGAGGCTACGAACGATTTTCATGGATACAATGAGTCTAAATGTGATTTATTTCCATGAATCAATTGCGAATTACCCTCTTTTTATACACATTTTTTAATCCTTTTGAAAACGGACATCAAAATTTGTACGAATCAGTAAATTCGCAATTGTAAACTTGGTGGATAGTGTAATTTAAGGATTTAAGCAGTCATGAAAGTGAAAAATATTTTTTTAATATTAAATTTATTTCTCTTTAAAATTAAAACCACATTTAATTAAGTCTACAGACCTTGATACGCATTAGTGTATAGTCCTTAATATGCAAGCAATTAAGTCATTATTTAAATGGTAGATGAAGCATGATCGTTTATTTTACTATTATATACTAGTAGAACCAGGACAATTCGATTCGCGGATCATTCGGTCTTTTGAAGCATCGAATTATTGGGGTTATACTTATAGTATTAAATTTTTCAATTTTTATATAAAAATGTGATATGAAAAGTTTAAATTCTTTCAATCAAAGTTAATTTTCATATTCATTAATTATTTCTTGTAACGTCTATTGGTCTATTGAAGTCCTCTGATGCATTCTCCAAAATAATGTTTAATTTGATACCCGAAATAATTGTCTGTTTCTTCTGGAATACGGAGTCTTATAACGAGTATAAGAATAAATTGACCAATTGTACTTGAAGATGTGAAATTGTTCAATCTTGATGAAGATTACTTTTTGGTTCTTCAGTCTCTGTTAGTTAAGCTTGTTCTATAATAAGTAATTTGGAAAATTCATTTTTTCACTCTCTGCTCAATGCTCAAACTAACTAGATCTTAGCTAAAAATTTGTTTTAGCTAATTCGAAATATGTTTACAAAACACACTTTTGTTAAATATTTTCGATAGTATTTAAATATTTTCTAAATTAATTTAATTTATTACCGCTCCTTAAATCACTCTATGAAAATCTTATTACTATCTATACATTTAAATCACCCTTCCAACAAAATTATATACCACAAACTGTAATATTATATATCAAGTTTAGATGTTCTGTTTACCAGTAAGTTTTATGCCCATAGGGGATTTTTGTTCACTTGTTATTATTTAAAAGTTTTCTCTACTCAATAATCCTGTGATTTTGTTTTTAACAGGATATTTTATACTACTGTGAAATCCATTTTCCGATGTAAAAAAAAAACAAAACTAAAGAACTAAAATAGAAAATCTATCGCGTTACATCAATTTGTTAGTCAGATACACATCGAATTACATTAGAGATCAATGTGGTGTCAGTTTTTGTTTCACTGGATGGGTAAATGAAAATTTTCTAAAAAATGAATTAAATTTCCAATGAAATAAGAAGCTGAAACAGTTTAATTGGATAACCGACCTTCATCAAAATGTATACACACAGTCAGTGTAGTAATGTTAATTTATATTTAGATTTATATTCTGTAATCTAATAGTAATATAAATATAAATTATATTACATATATTGAAGGATATAGAAAGGATATAAATGTTAAAGCTATGTAATAAATTTGTCTATTTCGAATTTATAGTTTATTTATTTATAGTGTGCTGAGAAGAGTTATAAGAGTTCTATATACAAAAAAAAATTGTGGATTTTCTGATGTTTGATTCGTTCAAACAAAGAAGAAGTTACAAAATGTTAAGTTTGTAAAAGTTAATTTGAATTGTCATAGAGTATTTTATAATTTTATATGCTTGTATAGTTTGTTAAAAGATGAATATCAGATTGGAAGGATAAATTAAAATTTACAAAATATATTTTTCTGGTAAAAGTTCGAAATAGTTTTTCTGTATGAAATGTGAGTGGCTATATTTCAATGAAATGATAATCTGATATTTAAGTTTGAGAAGTTTCTCTTTTAAGGTTTACGGAATCAAAAATTTTGGAAATTTTTTAATTTAATTAATAAACATAAGTTAATTTAGGATTCCAGAACTTTTTCATTTTTGTTGTAGTTTTCCAATACACACTATTGTCTTTGTAAATAAAACTAATAAGAATTTCATTAAAGACTTTTGGTTATTGCCGCACTGATTTTATGGTCAGAAAAACCTCTTTCTTTTGGATTGCATAGCATAACAAAACTCTGATATTTTTAGAAATAGAGTGATACAAATAGAAATGAATCAATATTTATTCTAAGAACAATTTGTTAATCAACCATAAGAACAAGCTTTTGCAGTGAATATACGAAATGGACTGGTTATGATGTACGTGCTGATGAAATCGATTTTATGAAAAGAAGAGTATAAAAGATTAAAGGCCTCCAGGAATATTAAAATTAAGGTAACTAGCTAGATAATATCGATGAAAATTGCAGTAGAGACCAGAAAGAACTTCAGAGAAAGCCAAGATTCTCCCTATGAATGTTAGATCGCCTATAATAATAATAAATAAATAAAGTTATTGGAGAAACTTCTTTAAAACATCCTTTGTCTATTAACAGCTATTTAAAAGTTTTAGTATATTTGTGAGTTAGTAATACGGCAATCAACCTCTCTAAGTATTGACCAGCTAAGTTCATATAATTAACATAAAAAAATGATCTTCAAATTGAAATATTAACTTTGCCAGTATTAATGCCAAGACTTCTTTATTTCTAACATAATTTGACATTTTCATTAGAAACGACGATGGTTTTCCATGTATAAAACATTCCGAAATTTAAATATTTTTATTTAAATCTTTAATAATTCATTACTAAAAAAAATTGTCAAATAATAACAATTCTTCTTTAAATAAAATATAATAGATATAATCAAATTATGATATTTCTAAAATTATGTAAATTATTATTTATCAAAATTTATATTTAAATTCATCTTCATTTACCGAATAATCAAAAAATGAACAAAATCCCTTTATGTCTAATAAAAGCACATGAAAAATTTCACAACATTTACCAAAAAATTATGCCCTTCTCCTAAGGGAATTAGTTCTATATTTTGTTGTTCTTATATACCTTTCATTTTGGAAAGCAAAATAATTTTTATTTTTTTATTTTTTGTAATTTTTACTTTTGTAGAAATTGTCTTTGGAAGAAGCCTTTAAGGATACAATTTTATGTTTTTTAAGGAAAAATACAAAATGATTATTTATTAGTCCCTTTTGTCTTCTTTTAGGAAGTCATAACGTAAATTTGTGCAAAAAAAAAAAATTAAAAAAAAAACTGACATTTTATTTTATTTGATTTTGATTTTGCCTCTGTTTAAAAAAACATAAAATTTTTTTAAAGATTTTATTCATTATTTATGGAAAGGATGTCAAAAATTTTTTTTGGAAATTTTTAATTTTTATTATCTTAAGTACTATGTAGTAATATTTTTCTCCTAAAATTAGGCAATATTAAATAAATTGTCTTGTTTTAAAGTTGTCATTATATAAAAAATAATAATAATTTTGGATAGTTGGTTGGTTAGAGTGGAGAGCGCCAGATAGATAGGGCTTCAAGCTTCAATACCGTTCAGATCCACCTCGTGCCGTTAAAGAAATGTACGGTTTAAAGCGTTTACTGTCTAGATTGTTTAGTTCGTTAAGGTAGTCGTTCCCAAATGTTTTTATTTGAAATGTTTTTATTTGTAGCTGGTGCCGATCACTTGCAAACTAAATGTTCAATTGTTACTTTTTCTTTGGGATCCATACAGCTATGACATGATTGGCTTGCTCGCCAATCGGCCAGTCTTGTTTTTATACAGCTATAGTCATAGCTGTGTCCTTGTGCGATAATTCTAGAAGGTTTCTGTTTTCACTTTCGCGTACAGCGGCAACGTTTTTCAATAATAAATTATTAATATATATTTTTGATATTCAACTTTATTGTATCTGGGGGGAAATGAATGAAGCTTGCTAGTGGTGCCTACTGGGTTATGCTAATGGCCTTCACAAAAGCTGAATGAGCATTCAACCAAAAGAACTTATTAGATATATTACAGCATGAAGAACATTTATTCATACTTGTACTGTTAGCTCGAGGAAATATGGTTTAGGCCAAATTCCTCTCATTTGAAAACAATAAATTTATTATAATATAGTATGACATTACAGAGTACCAGATATATCAGCTAGGTCCCCAAGAACAAGATATGTTCCAAGCTATTGTGGCGGATGTTGGAGAGCTGCAAAACTGGGACTATGCTTACTTAGACCAGTGTATTGTCTTTACTTAGACTGAGAAAACTGGACTGTTATTGTCTGAACTATTTATACTAGAGTTCAGTATGCGGACATTCCGACTAATATTACAAAAGTGAGATAAGCGAATATAGTCTCAGAAACGATTTACTGAAAGACTATATGAAACGACAATTTGATTGATTTCATCCGTCAGTCTCTTATTTTTAATGGTTAATTCATATTTCTATATCCACATGCGTCTTATAAAATATTTGTATGAAAATAGCCTTAACATAAAGTTGAATTTTTATACTTCCCTTAAATAGAAAGAACAAAAATTTCAGTGTTTTATCAAAATAATCTAAATAGAATTAATAAAATTTTATAAACCATGTTTATCATTTTCATTATAAATTAAATGTGAAAAAGGACGTGGAGTTGACTTTTTGACGCTGTCGGTATATCAAATTGAAAATTTAACAATGATACAAATTAGTTTTTCCCCTCTACAAATCTTTTCAATATTCAAGATTTTAAATATTGAGAATCTCGTGACTAAAAGTAATTGTCCACTTGGCACGTTCATTTCTTTTATCTAAATTTTATGAAGCTGAAACATCAATTCACCAAGGATAAAAAAATCCTATGTCCAATAGCAAAAATTACATTCGAGAATATTATCATAAATTAAATCCAAGAACAAATCCTTAACAATAATTTTTTTTTTATTATAATTTCGCATCACCAACAAAAAAAAACGAAATCCTTATACAATTTTGATTATGTGGCGTGTTAAGTGGAAAAATTATTTGGTTTTTGGTTTTTACTTTATTCATCTGTAATCATCAATAATTTTTGGACAATATTTTTTTATAGGAAAATTATGTTTTTTTTCTATTTTGCAGATAAGATTGAAATACATAAAAAAATTTGATCTAAAAATACATTTTTTATGTTTCTCATCATGTGTATGGCCAATAATATGAAGAGAACGTAAAAAATCACAAGAAAAATTATAGCGTAAAAATTACATGATTTTGTGGGGAAAAAACCGGAAAAATTATCCTTAAGAAATCCCAAAAAAAAAAGTAATTCATTTTGATTGCTTTTCATAATAAAATACAAATTTTTCTTTAAGGATCAGCATTTAATAACGTGGAAGAAAAACAATCAAATATTTGTGTAAATTGTATGAAAAAATGTTGATATTTTCATGTGTGGTTAAGGAAATTGTAACAAAATATTTAATAAATTATTATTTCATCAGAATTATTATTATGAAAATTGGACATGAGATGACTGATAAGGCAATTGAAAAGATGATGGAATAATAATTTCATTTAAATATGAAAGTGGTTAACCAAGGATTGATGTAGTTGTAGTCAGACTTGTAAGATGATAGCAATTAAAAAAAATTGAATTTAAAGGAAATGTAATTAATTGTAAATTGAAGAACAGTTAAAAGGATGAATAAAGCTTTTAATAAATTATGATCATTATTTTTATTTCTTATAATAAAAATATTGGTTCTTAAAGCACTAAAACTAAATTAACACATATCACTAAAAAATAATCCTTTCTTCATAATAATAGGTTTTAAAAAAAAATATTTTTACTGTTATAAATTATGACTTATAACAGTTCCCTCCCTCTCCCTGGAGTAAAGCTGCTACATTAGTTTGTTTTTTCGATGAATAAAATATCACTTATCAAAAAAAACTGCTAATTTCTTCCTAAGAGTACAAAAAGTAGAGTTTAGAATATGGAACTAAAATGCTTTTTAATTGCTTGTGAAGTTATTTCCAGAGACGAAGTCTGGTCTTTTGGTTCTCCAGTTTTTTGGTATATTTCTTTAATGTTCGGTTCTTAATTATTACGAACAATAAATGGCCGACATTGATTTTTGGAATTTGAAGTTCAAATTTTTTTTATAGCCACCGAACTTAGTATGAATACTATGCTTTAGGTAAAAACTTGTGACAACAAATTTTAAATTGCCAATATCTCTTAATTAAGGTATTCTTCAATTTTTCCAATTCATTATCTATATTTATATAAACAATTTATAAATTAAAGTTGGAACTTTGTTGAAAGTTCTATGAAAATCAATATAAAACTTAGTAAAATATAAAAATAAACCCAAATAAAATAGAAATAATTTGTTCTACAAATAACTACAAATTCATGGGGTACCAGATAATTTATCGTAAGAACAAATTATCGTAAAACAAATTATCGTAAACAATATACCGTGATCTTCAGATTATCAACTATTTTGAGGAATTTTTGCTGCAACTGAGGAAACTGAGCTCCATCATATGCAGCAGATGCAAGTAAATGGAATTTTTCACTATCACTATCAACCAATTTGCTATAATTTTTGATACAACTTGGTTAACAGTATGGACTCTTTCTTGCTTTACAATACAAAGACTTGTAATGCACACATTCCCAATAAATTGTGTTTTTATAATTAAATTCTTTATAATATGTTTCAACAATCAAACATGGCTTACATTTTTCGATACTTATATATTGCAACATTTGAGAGGCCATGTCTATAAGGCTGTTAAGTAGCTGACGTTTAAATAAAAAATATTTTCCTGATGGGGATGAAGTAAAAATAAATTAATAAGAAGAAGTTCAGGATTATTATAATTATAATGAATAATAAAATAATTTTTGTAAAACCATTTTCCTTACAACAAAATGGTTTTACAATTTATCGGGCGTCCGAATTAATAAAAATAATATTCCTTACGATAAATTATTCTTACGATAAATTGTTTACGATAAACTGTCCGTAAATCCATTCATTATCTTTTGAGTAACAATATAAGAAGATATATGAATAAATAGTTCAAATAAATTCGTTACATTCCCTATTCCCGAAAGAAACACAAAATATATATAATATTAATAATAAAAAGGACCATCATCTATAAATATAAATATCCCTTTAAGGGATTTGTGAATATATTAACATAACAATTTACTTTATATATAAATAGTAAATATATATAATAATTTTATTTTATATTGATTTAAAATATTTACTATATTTAACAAAATTTAAACTATAATAATAGTATAACCTTTTTTAAAAAGGATATAATTAATTACTAACAAAACCATAAGAGAGATTTTAATTGGGAAAATTATATATATATATTTATATAAATTAATTATATTACATTTATTTCGATATTTATAAACTTTTGTGTAGTGTATCATATTAGTAATTCATAGTATGAATAATAATAAAAAGTCCTTTATAAAAATAATCAAAACATTTTTGAATTTAAATTGAAATTGTTAATATAAAGCACAACATGTTAAAGTCCTTTTTGTTGCTAGTGTATACATATGCAAATTGTGTCCGATAATATTATAAAATATAAAATAATTATGCTGCCCATACATAATACAACATGTTTATGAACACAACTTGGTTAAGTTGTATGTTTGTGTTACAACAATTTGGCAACCATTTTGATAGTTGACAAATCTGTTGAAGAAATGTTAAAATATTTTAATTTATGTTGGTTGATGGTTGTTAGTTGGTTGATGGTTGTAAGTTGGTTGATGGTTGACAACCAAAATGACGTTTCTTGACATTTTATATCAAAAAATACATATTTTATATGTTTATGTTAACAATATATTTCATTGATTGAAATAATATTAAATAATAATTATTTTTCATTTAACTTTATGTAACATTTGACACTATCTTGAAAAAACAACAGATTTTTGACAATTGTAATATCAGTTGTAAAACAAGTTGAAATGTATGTAGAAAAAATTTACAAGTCTGTTGACAACACATTGACAACCATTTTGTGCAATGTATGGGCAGCATTACATATTTAATTAAATATATATTTGCTTTTATGACAAATTGTTTTATAATAGAAATGAATTTACATTTTGTTTATTGTTACTGCAAAGTACACTAAAAATAAAGTAAATAAATATATTTAAATTTTGTAAAATGAAAATTTAATTTAGAAATTTATTTATAGATATTATAAATAAAGTCGTTTTCTTTTTTGGTATAGTTATACATTTCTGAAGATTAAATAGTTTATTTTAATGGTTTTGTGTATAGTATTCAGAGATGTCTATATTACTAAAAATAAACAAGATTTTTAACACGTTGATTACCAACTTATATAGTTTTAGTTAACAGGACGAGGACATAAATGTTCCACCGACTCCTCCTCGCATCCTCTGTGTGTGGAGATACTGGTTAGTCTTAAATTGTCCGCAGGTTACCTGAGGATTGCGTGTCGCGTAGCAAATTCAATGAATAATCTTCATGTCGCTTTGTTCATATTTAAGAATTTCCTTGTCTTTCTATGATTCGGGGTCTCCCAGAACAGTTTTGTATGTTGAAAACCGTTCTGTGTACCTCTCTTAGAATGTCATTGTTTAGCTCAAATGCTTATTGAGCCTTTAATTAATGTTATGTAACGAACAAATCACTTATGCAGTGGTTCTTTAGATTGCAATCAAATGTGATGTACATTTGGCTTAGGGTACAGCATCAAACATAATTAGTACAAATAAATGCTGATACAATTAAAAAACTTCTAGTTAACCACAACGCGATTATTCAAAATATGATGTTAACTTTTTAGGTTATGATTTAGGTTTGCCAATTAATTTAATTGGAAGATATCTATAATTTGCAGTACCATGTTTAGCTATACGAGTCAATTGTTGCTGAATAATATGAAAAATATATTTCGGTATCTGGCTGAAAGTATTTGATATACTTTACTAGTTTGTTATTATTTTTCTATGCATCTGGTATGGCCTAGAATGAATTTGCTAGTAAGTGTAAGTCATATACCCATAAGTGTATATCGTTATGCTGGATGTGTCAGTGCTTATATTTTTAATGAACAAGTGATGTACGCCTTTAATTTGTATAAATATATTCTTAAAATAAACCCGTCAAAATATTTTAGGTGGTGCGTATTTATTAGTTAACTGACGGCGCTAAGATTAACTTTATGGATAAATACATGATAATTGTAGATTCAAGTTCATTTTATATTATTTAGCAAACGCCTTCTACAGATTTCTATCAATATAATTTAATTAATAATTTACAATTTGGTTTTCATTAACTATTTATCAGACATAAACAGTTTACATGACAATCAAGGTGTTAAATGTAAAAATTTGTATTTACATATATATCAAAATTTCTCAGTTTTCGTTTTGTGTAAATTTTGATTTAATTTAAATTCAATTTTAACATTTTTCTCTGCATTAAATATAAATTATTAAGAAATTAGAAAATACTTTAGATTTTAAATCAATTTTATTGGAAAGAATTTGTACAGAATTAGAAGAATTAAATGAATATTTGATATTTGCCAATATAACTTCTAGCTAGACGGCACCTATACAAACATGATAAAAAAATGTTATAATATAATAATTTCTTTTGTTAAATTTAATGCTAATAAATTTCAAATCAAACTACTAAAATCTCATATATTACATAAGTAACAAATTCTTAAAAAATACTTAAGGCAGTATAAACCGAGTAACATAAATATCGATTTATCTGTCAGTAGCTCCTTAAAATACAAAAAGGATATTTCTATATATAACAATTTAAAATTATCTTTATATAAATTTATGAAAATATACGAAAAATTTATGTATAATAATTTTATCTTAAATTCTTTTGATATCCTTTAAGAAATTATTTCTAAATTTAAATATAATTTTTGTTTATATATAGCCTACCAAAAAGAAAAAGGATTCGCTAACATATCTTCATTATATATTTTCATAAAAGAGAAAACAAACAACAAATAAAAACATCAAATTTGGATTTAGTGATAGGATTTTCACAACAAATTATTTATATTTTCATTTTGGAATTTATATAAAATATAGAAGAAACCAAAAAAGAAAAAAAAAAATATTTTTTAGTATTTTCCAGAAAATTTATTATTACTTTTATTTTATTTTTGTTAAATATTTAAAAATTTCTTGTTGTTTTCTCGTTCACAAAATAAAAATATTTATATTTTATGGAAAATTTTCCATAAACAAAATTATCTAAACCCAGGAATAAAAGTTTCTCTTCTTCTATTCTAAAAAAAGGACACAATTGAAAATGATAAAAAAAATTAAAGAAAATTTATTTTAATAAAATAAAAAAATACTTTCCTTCTGGCGATTAGAGACTATTTTGTAAATATCAAAATTTACTTGCCGAACTATATATAATTAGTAGGCAATACGCTGTTTTTGACATATAAAAGTAATACTTGACATATGTATAAGTGATATTAAGGTAGGGAAAAAGGTTCATTAATATACAGCAATGTTGATTGACTAATATTTATATAATTTACAATTTACTGATCTATTCACAGATTACGAATCGTTGAAATTTTTAACGAATATTGGCAACATCGCAAAATGAAACTCCCAGATTTGTTCAGAAGACAGCGGAGCATTTAATTTATGACGGCAAAGCCATTCATTTGCTGGACAAATATAAAACGTTTTCTAAAATCCTGAAGAAAGGTATGAAAGGTTAAAGCCGTTAGGAAAACCTTCAAAAGAAGCCTGACCATACAACCAAATTTACTTGGCTTGTGATTTTTAGACATGGTATCAACGTTCTTATTGCTCTGTGTGAACACGAAACTAAAATTTAGAATTTATCAGGTTCAAGTTATTAGGAAGTTTATTGAAAATTTATTAACAGCGAATTGGGTAAACATCGGAGCTGTTTTTATAAAAATATGTAATGAGCAATAATTATAAATTATAGCTAAAAATTTTACCAAAACTGATTATTAATTTCGGAAAGTCAAGTATTAGTCATATCAAATATAATTCCAACAATGTAGAACAATTTGTAATGATGGAAGCGATGTTTCTTTATTGAAGAAACAATTAAAGAAGTAAATTAAGGACAATGATTATTAGTCTTTTACGAAATATCTGATGTTGTTGAAATATATTCAAGAAAATTATTTTTGTTTTGCTAGTATATAAATGAATTTCAATTTATAATAATTTTTTTTATTCACTTATTATTCTTGAAATTTTATTAATATTTAAAAAACTTGTAAGTAATGAAAAGTTTTTGAAAATATTATTCGGTTCTATCATGTAGAAAAGAAAATTAATAAGGAAAATTGAAATTTTTGAATTCATTATAATAACTGAATTTGTTAGAATTTTTGATATTAAATTAAAAACATATATAAAGTAATGTAGTAAACTTGTTGCCTTTTGGAAATGGAAGTAAGGATTCTTGGAAATATATTTTAAGAGTTTATTTTAATTGAAATAAGAAATATGGTACAGTAATTTTCTATATAGAAAATTCGTTTCCATTAGTTAAGAAAATAAAATTGTTTTGTATAATAATTTTTTTCATCGTAATGTTAAAATAAAATTCGGAACGAAAACGATAATTTTGATGTAATACAATTTTTTAGGATATTTATTTTGTAATTTTATTCTTCATTGAACATTTTTACTTTTAACAACGTTGTAAATTTTATACAAATACAAATTATACAACCTCTTACGTCTTACATGTCCTATTCATATCACCGCGAATCGTTGATTTATTTAAAAAAAATTGGCAACATAGCTAAATCGAAGTACAGTTCCGGTTTTCATGAATCAACTTGGCAAATGGCAACACACCGAAAAATCGAAGGGAAGGTTTCGTGCGGAATCTTTTTAAAAGAAAATTGGCAACACCGTCAAATCGGAGTGCTTGTATTGTATGGAAAACCACATTAAGAAAATATTAATAAGGCTGGGTTTAAATTTATGGAAAGTTACAGCAGTCAGGAAGAATCCTGACTATCAAAGAGTTATATAGATCAGATTGGGCCAAAGTGTGTAGTGTTTGATATATAGGTTTTATTTTAACATATATTCTCTCTCCAAAATCTAATTTAAATTTAACTAGAACTAGTAAAAGCATTGTAGAAGCAATGTTTTCTTTTCGATAATTGCTTTTAATTAATTTTATTATTCTATACTTTATATTGAATCAAATTGCAGAAAAAAATTAAAAAGTAAATTTTTATTCAAAAAATTATAAATTTATTCAATTAGTTTCCTCGTTAATTCTATATTTATTTACTAAGCTTTTAGAAACTATTTTAAAACCAATCAAAAAATTTGGTTGAAATAATAAAACTTTTTCAATGTTAAATTTTCTGTTCTTCTTTTGGTATCATAAATTTATTGTAAATTGGAAAAAAATATAACAAATTATGAGTAAATATAACAAATTCAAAAATTATTCTGACAGGTTGTTATTTAATTATCATAAAATATTTGTTTTTTAATATTTTTATAATTATTTACAAACATATTTGTTCTTATTTGTGAAATACCACCCTGTATAATTATAACAAAGTTAAATTAAAATTTATTATTAAATAATATATTAAATTGGTTTCTAATGTTTTCTTAAACAATTTACAACTTTTACATGTTTTTAAATTCTTTATTATTTTCATTTTCATCTTCCCATCATCATCGCAGCAATGTTCTTTTTAAAGTGTTGATAAAGTCCTTGAAAATTATTTACACTTGAACTTTTTACTGTTTTTTTATAATGGGGAGTGGTGTGTTTATGTATGTTATTGACATAAAATTCTTTCACATTTCTATACCTTGATGCTTGAAGCTACCATCATTTAATTATCAAGTACCGGGTGTTCATTGGAAGGTTTCCTACTTTATTTGGTCGCAATTATTTGGAATCATGGCTCTTACTTTTTTTAAAGTGAACGTGGCGTTAAGATTAATGTCACTGGAGAATGTTATCGTTTACTTTTTGACTCTAGAATTGGATGCTTTGGGCTTGGTTAATATGTGGTTCCAAGAATACGGTGCAACTTAACATACATAGTCAATATTACAATAAAATTACTGAGAAATCTGTTTTTACAACAAATGATCTCAAGAAATGGTGATGTAAGTATGACCTTCACGGTTGCCGGATTTATCAGCCATGGACTTCTTTTCGTTGGGATATCGAAAGAGTAAGGAACTCAATCACTTAAAAACATTGGTGACGAAACTAATGAAATACCGGTAGAAATATGTGAAAATGTGATGAAAAATGTTATAAAAAGAGCCCGAATTTGTGAAGCGGACATAATTGACATTGTTTTCTATACGTATTTCCCAACATTCAACAAAGGATTATACCATTTTCTTTTAATTTTCCATAAAGTTATATAAAAATAGTAAACCCTGTATATAATTTTGAAAACAATATTCTTTATTATATAGTAAATATATTTCAATTTCTTTTTATGTAAAATTTTTTGAATTCTGCCAATGACATCAGAAAAAACGTATATGCTAACTGGTATACATATGTACACATATATTTGAAAGAAAATTATAATGGTACATAATTACATAAGGGTGAAAATTTAAAGAAAAATATTTTGAAATGAATTATGTAAACTTAATTACATTTTCTTAACTCGTTTTGTTATTATAAACATTGAATTTATATTTTAAAATTAAATATATTTCCAAATTAAAAAGAAAAATAAGGGTTGTTTTTTTAAATAATTGAAAATATTGAAATAAGAATTCAATATGTTAGAAATAAGAAAAATAAAATATAAGTAATAAATTAAAACGGAGATGCAAACAAATTAGTGAACCAAACCAATAAAATTGACGCACCACAACAAAACCAATTTTAAAATGAATTGGGAGGAACCAAAATATTTCCAAACCATTTTAAATAAAAACGTGGCAACCGAGCCATAAATGGACATTTTGTAAATGTTGCGGTTCATGTTTTTATTTTTATTTTTATTGTATTTTAACTTAACTAATAAATTAAATTAAGTTTATTTAAATTTTTGAAAAGAAATTGCGCTCACGGTTACCTCGTTTATAGGGAACGCAAAGTTTAAGTTCAGTTTCGATTTGAGTTGTACAGTACCCAATCGACTGGTTAAGTAGACTGAAGACATAGTTACCCATTGCAATCGATTAAATCACATATTATTTTGTATTTATTTAAACTGTCAAATTTCATTTCTCTTGACATTTGATTCAGTTTGGATTCGCTATGTTTCAATCTTTCCAAACTCTTTCGATTCGATTCCTTCTGATTTGATTTCAATCGCATCTATGTGTCCACTCAATCGATTTTCCATAGCAAATATATGAAGACGTCAAATTTGAACTTTGCTACTGAATGTATCGGCAATTATAATATTTAAATTGATAATTCAATTTCCACTTGCTCTTAAAAGTTTTTGTAATAAATACAGCAAATTTTTAAATTTGGTTTCTATTTACGTAGATATAATGTGACGGGATTTATATAATTCTAATACACACTTCTATTTCCACTTACAACCTTTGTTGTAAGGTAACATAGCAATAATAAAAAATATTAGAAACCCATAAATAAAAATAAATAAATAAAAAAAACATTTTTTAAAAATACTTTCCTTTATAAATAGTAATATGCGACTAAAAACTAATAAATAATACTAAAATTATATAATCTTTCATTCTTGTATCTAGAGTTTCAGTAATGGTCAATTGTAGTAGGGTTAACTGCAAACGTACTAGATTAGAGATTCAGTAAAGGTAAAGTATATAGTAAAAGGGAAGTAGACCCTTTATAAATGGAAGTATAACTGATCAAAATTAATTATGAGAATTAATAGAATTTATCAGAATGATATTTATAAGGGGTCTACTTCCCTTTTACTATACTTTACCTTTACTGAATCTCTAATCTAGTACGTTTGCAGTTAACCCTACTACAATTGACCATTACTGAAACTCTAGATACAAGAATGAAAGATTATATAATTTTAGTATTATTTATTAGTTTTTAGTCGCATATTACTATTTATAAAGGAAAGTATTTTTAAAAAATGTTTTTTTTATTTATTTATTATTTCATATTTTTTAGTCGGTCAAATATTTTAAGTTTTACACAATATATTTGTTCGACTAAAAACTGTAGAATTTTTATATTGTTTATATATTTTTACTATAATATAACATATTATAGTAAAAAATATATATTTGAGCGGTTAATAATAAATAGCTCTAACTCATGTTTCGCGAAAAGTCACTTGGAAAATTAACGGCTCATATATATATATATATATATATATTTATATATATACATATGTATGTATATTTTTTTTATTTTTGGCCCCATATGGTGCTCTTTACCTGAAACATTACCCAACGAGATGTACTCATCGAGACCTTTAATTTCATACTCCACATGATTTTTTTGGGCCCCATTTTCCAGGCCCCCACATGGTTCTTGTTGCCCCAAATACTACAATTACTTGCCCCAAAAATATCTGTTCTTCCAGACCTTTAATTTGATGCCCATATGATTTTTTTTTCATTTTTGACCCCATTTTTTGAGGGCCTACTTGGTCCCAGTTACCCGAAACATTACCCAACGTGATGTACTCATCAATACCTTTAATTTGATACCCCACATGACTTCTTTAATAATAGGCCCCATTTTTTGGGGACCCCACATGGTCCTAGTTACCCGAAACACTACCCATCGAGATGTACTCATCAAGACCTTTAATTTGATACCCCACATGACTTTTTTGTAAATAGGTCCAACCCCCCGCCCCCTCGCCGGGCCCTGAAAATTATGTGGCACCGACTGGGTAAACGCTGGAGCTTAAGTTCCAAATTTGCGTTAAATCGGTTAAGCCGTTTAGGAGCTATGCCCAGGTGAGGAAAATATGAATTGTAAATTTAATAAAAGGAAATTAATAATAATTTCAGGCCCCACATGACCCGCGTTGCCCTCAAACACTTCCTTTACTTACCCCAAAGATATCTACTCTTCCAGACCTTTAATTTGATACCTTTCATATTTTTTTTTCATTTTGGGCCCCATTTTTGGGGGGCCCCACTAGGTCCTAGTTGCCCGAAACACTACCCAACGAGATGTACTCATCAAGACCTTTAATTTGATACCCCACATGACTTTTTAGAAAATAGGCCCAACCCCCCGCCCCCTCGAAGGGCCATAAAAGTTATTAAAGTACCGAGTGATTAATAACACGAGCTTAAGTTTCAAATTTGAGTTTAATCGGTAAAGCCGTTTAGGAGCTATACCCAGGTGAGGAAAACATGAATTGTGAATTCAATAAAAGGAAAGTAATAATAAAATGTTCTTGAACCGGAACTGAACGAAATGAAATTATATTTTGAAATGAAATTATATTTTAATTCCGAAAATCCTTTTGGTTTGCATCTCTGTAATAAATTAAGGAGCATGAAGCACCTATAAATATGTAATTATGTAACAACATAAATTGCTTGAAATTATTAAAAAAAAAAAAAATTGTTAATTATTTCTTCATCACTCGTAAAGAAAATATACGTTTTATATTTTAATAAAAGTGTTATAGAACATCACTAAATAAAAGATGGGTGAATGACAAATTACTCCTGTTATTAATATAAATTTATTTTGTTATGATTAAATATTTAAGTGGCGCGTAGAATTTCAATATTTTATTTCAATTGCCTTTGAAATTACTTTGACTATGTTAGGATAGATTTCTAAAGCTTCTAAAATAAAACTACCAACACACTCCAAAAACTTTAAGATGTAAAACCGTAAATTTTAGGTTCACTTTCAAGCGATAATATTATAAATCATGATAACTTCGACATCTGATAGCTCAAATTTTGAGCAATCAGGTTATTTGTACCTGTACCAATATTTTGGCTAACATAAAATCAAAATTGAGCAAAAGAAAAATTCACCTAAAATTATGCAATGCAAATTCATTTAATTTTCTTTTTTTTGAGTAGTTATGGAATAACTATGAAATGTTGCACTATGAAATGTATAACTATGAATTTTCATTGAGAACATACCACACAGATTCACTTAGATTTATATTTGATTAGTGATGAAACTTGAAATCGGTAGCTGTTCTTATGGCTTATAGTAATTATTATCTAAATTTAATTAAATTTGGCACACAGTTTATTTTTCCAATATCGTCGGTTGAGTGTGCATGTTTTGGTTGAAGTTTTGGTAATAGTATTTCTGTAAAGTATTTTTGTAAAATTTGTTTATAATGAGCTACGGCAACATGTTACGAAGAAATGTCAATCAAATTTGGTGCAAAGATTAATTTGGTGATCTAGTTTTTTTAAATTTGGGGTTCAATAGTCTATTAAAATGAGAGAGATGTCTTAAAAGAAGTGAATTTTTTTAACAAAGCGGAGTGTTTTTTACTAAACACTGTTTCTTACAAATCACTCTTGGACATAACTACAAATTATCTGCTCCACCTAATCAACTTTTCATATTCTATTCAAAAATATAAATTCGATAATAAAAGTTAAATTTCTTTATAAAATTGACATTTTAAATTGAAAATTTAATTCAAAAATTATATTTGTGTAATATTAGACATTTTTTTATACTTACTCGTGTTCTCTATTATGTTTATATGAATCACTGTAACGTAATCGTAAATTTTTCCTAATATCTTTACTATCATTTGCATGACGATTTTTTGATAAAATTGCTGGTAATAAAAGTGCCATTTCTATTCGGATAAAGCAAAAAAAAAAAATGTTTTTCATTACTAATTATGATAAATTATTAATTTAAAATATATTTAATATTTTTTACCTCTTAAAACTTTTCTATTTTTATGTTCATGACATCGATAACCTTGACATCCACGTTTCTGTACCAATGATGGACAATGTTTACCACCATTTTGTGGTGATTTTAATATTGTTCTTGATCTTGACATCATACCAGTACCACAATTTGTGTCACAATCACTCCATGTACCCCATTCACTAACTTGACAATCCAATACTAAAAAAAATAAAAAAATTATTAAAATTATTAAAATATTTTTTATATTTAAATTTTGAATAAATTATAAATACAATAAAAAAATATATTTTTAATGATATCTTAAAATACAAAAAAATTTTAATTTTCTTTTTGATATTTTAATTTCCTAATGAAAAAATACTTTATTTATTTTTTTTTCATTATTTTTTAAAGACTTTAGTAAAAATATAAGTGTGACGGGTACAATTATAGGCACTTACAATTTTCAGCACAGCTATTGACATTTAGACTTTGTATAGTATTTTTTTTTAATTATTCGGTTCTGATTTGGTTATAACAAATTAGAAGACTTAAGAATAATGTACTGAGTTTTAAATTTAGTTCAAAATTTAAGAAAACTATTTTAAGTAATCACTTTATGAAATACTGAAGAATCTGGTAATATGTAACTCATATTTTATTTAGTATAAATTAAAAGGTTTTCAAAGATTTCTTTACATAAATATATAATTTTGTAAAATAAGTGAACAATAATAGTGTTAACAGTGTCAAAAATTGGTGGAGTTTTGACATATATTTTATTATTGACACTATGTCAATAGCTGTACACATTTGCGGTATAAAGAAATGCATTTGAATTTTTAAGTTTTTTTTCTTCTTAATTGATTGCTCTGCCAATAGCTACACCTTCTATACTTATCAATAACTATAGTACAGTGTCAATAGATATACTTTTTTTAGTATAGTTATGACTACCACGGTGTCAATAGTTATGATTACCATAGTTATACCACGGTGTCAATAGCTATGTACTCCTTTTTATTCATTTTTTAGAAAAACTACATTATGAATATTAAATTCTGAAATGATTTATATGATTTACATCAAGTAGTACAACAACGCATTTAAATGATTTAAACTTAAAATTTTCTTAATGGTGTCAATAATTATACCAGTTACGCTACTTATATTATTTACAGAGTATAAATCATCTTAAAATGAACAAAAATTATGTTTAGAGTCATCATTTTCGCGTTTACTAGACAAAAATCATAAAAAATGAGTTATAATTTTTATATATTTATATACATGAACAATAATAAAGAGTATCCACTTATATATTCTTACAATAATAATAATAATGAATCCTTTTTTTTATTTCCTGCACTCAACTGAATCCTTATTGTAGCACGCATAAAAATTTTTTGATGATAAATGTTTATGTTTTTAAGCTTATTTACATCTTTTATTTACACAAAAAAAAAATAAAGGATATTATTCATAAAAATATCTGAGTTTGTTACTCTGTTTTTATTCGTTATCCTTTATTATACTGGGGATATAGAAACTATATTTTTTATATATATTTATGTAATATTTTTTCATTGTTTTATTATACAACAAAAAATATTTTATATTAACCAAAAGCTAAAAATTATTATTATCATTTTTTTTTTTCATTTGAAAATAAAATATCCTTGAGTAGACCATTTTTATTATATCCTTTTCTTCACTTTTGATAATAACAATGTTTTAGTATTTTTTGTCGGATTTTGACTTCTGTGTCGAAAAAAAAAATGAAAAAAATGTTTATTAAATATAAAAAAAAATATATCTGAGAATAACCAGACGATATCCTTGGGTTAAGGATATTTTTTTTTTAAATAATTTAGTATTATATGTTAATTATTGTAATTGGCTTTGTATATAATATTAAAATATGAATTGGCATGATAGAATAGAGTCTCAGATAAATAAAAATTTAAACAAAAAATATGTTAAATATTTGTGGTACTGATGCCACTGTTAAGCAAACCATAAGATAATAAATTTACAGAATAATGGAAATTTTCTATGCAATTAAAATAAGGTTAATGAAAATAAATATATTCATAATAGGAAATTATTTAGAGCAAATAATTATCCTTTACATATTTGGAAATCATTATAAATAAATATTTTTTATATGCTTTGGTTTCTATTTAAAAAGGATTTATTATGGATTAATTTTATGTAGCTATAGAAAATGATTATATTTAATTAATATAAATATACTTAAATCAAAATTGAAATTAAACGAAATATTGTATTGAAAATTGAAATATAAGTTAATATAAATTTCACCATATAAATTACAATTTAATTATAAAAATGGAATATCAATTTATTTAATTGCATACTTTCACAATTTTTAATGTAGGTTAGGTTACTTGAAAAGCTGTGTGCGCGAAGATTCGTGGTTTACACGGCCCACGATAAATCTCTATTGGAATCATTGTGGTCCTTATTTCAAGTTTCAAAACAATTACTATTACTATTACTATCAAAAATTCTACTTTTCCTAATGAAGATAACAACTTTCCATAAAAATGTAGTGTTGAAAGGACTGACCAACCATGCAGCCATGTCCTAATTCTATTGCAGTCACACTACTAGATATTCAAGTGTGTTTTTGGTAGTTTTATCCCCACAGCGGCATAAACCATCCATAGGAATACCAAGATAAATACCGTGTTTCCCAATTCAACAGTTACCAGTAAGGAGGTCGATCAATTTTCTACAGATTCTTCTATTCATGGACACAATGATTTCCGATCTTTTCTTACACTGTCGTGGATAACATAGTCTGGTTTGACGGCACTGAGGATATTGTTCCCAGATGTCGTTGACTTAATAAGTCAATAGATAGTTTTTCGGATTCAATTGAATAGCTAAATTAAATCTCAGTATGTTCGAGGAATTGTAACTTTACAGTAAAAAAGACATCAAAGTTTTTCTGTAATTTCTACCGTAAAAACGTAATAAAACCAATCGGTTCCATTGCTTCTTGTCTATAAACTTTGTTACATTTTTCCGGGAAATAAAGTTCATTACATTTACCTTAATACGCTTCTAAAGAATTAATATTTTTCCTACGTTTATTAGCTAAATTACAATTACAAAGTTATGTTTCTGTTAAAGTTCGTGTCAAACCCTCAAAGAAGAAAATTTACATTAAAATAAATTTCCAACAAATTAACATCTTAAATTTAACCACCTAATTTACAAAAAAATATTGATTTTTTATATTTCCAAAAGGTCAAAATAACATAATGTATAAATATCTTAAACATATTATTTATAATCTATTTACTTTCCAAAAATATGCTGCTTTAAAATTTAAATAAATTTGAAAGGTTAAAAGGACGATTTTGGTAAGGTAAAAAGGAAATTTTACACGATACAATAAATTCCATTTATATTTTCATTTTATATATTAGATCATATATGGATAAAAATTGTGGTTAGAAAAATTTATTATTGTTGGTGTTGTTATAAAATATGGTGTTAAACCAACTGAAACACTTTCTATTTAAAAAAAAAACATTAATTTTTATATAGAAAATATATTCATCATAATTTCATAGTCCAAAGCATGTAAGGATGATACACTATTCAGAAATTTCTGTTGCTTCTCTTAATATGGTAAACTTTATAAAAATTTATGGATATATATAACTTTTGTAAATGACAACGACCTCCCATTTATCTTATTTTCTACATTATAAAGAGGAAAAATTTACTGGTTATAATTTATAGAAAATCTGTAATGTATCAATTTAAATTTATGTTTTTATAAAATTATATAAATATTTATATAAAATTGATTTAATGGACCTAGAAATTATGAGTAAATATTTTGAACAGGAGTTAATAAATTTTTGGGAATAAATTGCAGGTAAATGATTAAGATAATAATAATTATTAAAGTAATGATTAGAGGAAATTAATTTAAGTTTGTTTAAGTTATTGATTTTATACGGTGTACTGAAAGAATTAAATTTCTGTCGGTTTTGTCAGATTAAAAATTACTGAAAAACATAATTTCAAAAAAATTATAGGTTCACAACTTGGAGTTGGCTACACTGCTTTATTTGACAACTGATTTAATAGCTGATAGTTGTTTTTTCTTTAGTTTGGTTTGGCATTTCATTATAAATAGACTTACACCAGAGCAACGCTTGAAAATTGTTGAAATTTGCAATCCATACTTCGACATCATATCTTAATTCATTACCAATGCATACAATAATTCAAATTTTTGCAAGATTTAACCTCTTTTACTAGAAATAGCTTCTCATAATTTATATCTATACTTAAATTTACTTAAATACACTAATTCTACCTAGTAAAATAAATTTATCATATACATAAAATCTTTTATAAAATGATGTAGGTCATTTTTAAGGCCATACGCAAAATTCGCCAGACCTTAATTCAGATACTTATTTTGCATATATAGTTCAATTTATTCAATTTAAAATAATATGCTCACGTATGGAATTAAAATAGAGATTAAAATGACAATATTATTAAGAAGTATGTTCCATGCCGCTGCGCTTAACTATTATACAATTTCCAATATAATTTTGTAAATAATACGAATTTATACTATTTACAATACAAATCATGATTTACAACAATTTTAATTATTTTGGAAACAGTGTCATTTCATATTTAAATTTATTCAATAACCTTTTAAACCAGAGATGTAAACCATTTGATTTTCTAGTTGATACAATTTCGTCGGTTCAAAAAAATATATTTTGATTTTGTTGTAGACGTTTCAGCCCTTAAAGGCTCATATTAGATAGTGTATGTATAACAGATTATTTTTTAATATAATTATAATAAAATTTGTTGAGGAGTGACATCACTGACAGTTTTAAAATATATTATCATATATAAAGTTTAGAAAGATATGAAATTGAAAATCTTTTTTTTAAGTTTAATCAGTGATTCACAAAATTTCCAATTATGTCAATCAATGTTAGCAAATGAACGTTTTTCGTTACATATTCATATTTATTACCTCCTTGGTTTTTATTACCAAATTTTGTCTTTGGTGATTTTCGGTCAGTCTGGTTCAAAATTGGTTTCCATCCCTGTTTTACATCTTCAATTAAAGATATGCACAAATTTAATTGGAATAAAGTCTACACCACAAAATCAAATATTTAACAAAATATTTAGTAGAACGATATTCCAATTCAATGTTAACATAATAATAATTTAATATAAAATTTAAATTTTTTAAATTTATTATTTTAAAGTTTATATTAAAGTTTATTTTAATAGTTATAGTTAAAATTTTTGTTATACCTTGTCATAATTTTTTTGTAAATAACCTGCAGAATATTATATTAAATTAATGCAGTAATTTTTCAAGTGCATAATGAAAACTATTTAATATTCTGACTTTGTAAATTTGTTTTTTATCGGTTAATTAACTAATGAAAATTAGCTAATGACAATTTTATCATAATAAGTAAATATAAATTATATGTTCGTTATAATAAATTATGAAACTCGTTTTTAATTAAATTCTAATTTCTAAGCAGCATATAAAATATGACATATTCAAATATTATAATTAATGTTAATTAAAAGCTTTCTGGCTAAACTTAATCAAATAATGGGTTAGCATATAAGCAAAATATTCAACACAATATCGTCATATAATGTCTACAAAAATGGTCATCCGTATTGTAATAAATCGTGACTAATAACATAAAATTGAAATTTAGATACAATTAAATTAATTGTCTAGATTTGAACTAAATAATTTATGCTAATTTGTAACACGAAGAATCTTATATCGTACGAAATTACATATCTATACAAAACATTAGTATACGAGCAGTACTAATTATACGGTGCCGAATTTGGGACACTCATGTGTTGGGTGTATACAAAAGAATAATCTTACGAAAAATGTATGTAACTCATTTAACATCAACGGGTTCAGCTGGTCACCAATGCATGATTCTAATCCAGTAAAACGTTTTGTTGCGCAAAGCCAGAAAATGAAAGAAAAAAACCTGGACGCCCAAAATTATTAAGTATGACGGACTATATGGAATATGCTGATGATACAGAGATGACTGGAGCACGAGACGGAGATAGTTGGAGGATTTGTGCGACAAGAGTTGCAAATGTAATCTATCATCTAATCAGAATGGTTTTAGTCTGTAATGTCTTTAGACCACTACAATAATTTTGGTAATGCATTTATAAAAAAAAAATGGTTCCATGAAAGCCGCAGTTGTAGAAATATGCTGGTTTCTAAATCCAATAATTTTTAAATACACTCATAATTGACAGTGCAATCGGTGGGCATAATAGAAAAATATTAATTAATTTGATATTTCATTTACTTCACCAATTACTATCATTATCTGAACCTAGGTTGACGGTAAAAAAAAACGTAGCACTGCATACGCAAGAAAACAGAGAACCTCCTAAAACTAACAAGTTGGGACATATATAGAGATACAGCTGTGTATACAGGGCACTGGACAATCAGCGAATTCGAGACACTACAAGGTATACAAGCAATACTGTCATAATTGTATGAAACCAAACGAAAAGGAGAGAATTATCCACTTTATTTCCATGTGCCCCATCGCTAGCTAGAGCCAAGAATTCCTCAGTAGCTATCATCTAAATAGTCTACAGAAACTTCCTTAACATTACTAAATGGAAGTAAAATAACTTTATCCATTCTATAATTCACGGGTATGTGTTGTAGCAAAACGTTTTTAAAACGTTACTTGGAGACTTTTATGTATTACATTTTCAGTTTGATTACAATTCGTTGTACAAAATCAGCCTATAAATTGTTACCAATTTGATAATTATTATATTTATCTGAACATACCCCACAATATCCGATTTAGTTAACTTTATTTTCAACACAAATTAAACTGTGTAGACGTAAAAAGTATTGTAAAAGCTTTTAAATTGATATTAATGTCAGTACGATTTAGTGATTCAAACCTAAAACATTAAGAAAGCTTGTTTTATTTGCGGGCTTTTTTTTTAAAAAAAAAAACATTCTGATTTATTTAGCAAGGTGTTTTATTTCATTTCATTAAGTTTCGTTGTTTATTTAAAAATTGTTAATCAAAAATCAATAAAATAAAATTCTTAGATATATAAATTTGTAACATAAAAAAGATAAACCAAAAAAAAAAAACCAGATACAAATTTATCTTATTGAGTCATTTTTGTTTAAAAATATAAAATTTAGTTGAAAAATATTTTTAATTAAGTATTACTAAATTTGACTTAGTCTCGAAAACAACTTCAAAAAAGTATTTAAAGAAAAAAATAATTTAAATTAATATAAATTATAAAAAATAAAATGTTGAACAAAATTACTTTAGTATTTTTAATTATTTCTATGTTTGTCATATGTTATACGTATCCAACATCAGGTAAAATTCATTTTTCTATGAATAAATTATTTAATGTTTTAATTATAATTTATCGTTTAACCCTGTAGAAATTAATTATGACCGAATTAAACGTGGCATTGTAATTGGTGATAATCAAACACATACTGGCAATGTTACAGCTGGATTAGGTGATAAAGATGTTGTAATTGGTGATGGTAATAAGAATGGTAAAGGACATGCAAATTCAGTTCAAGGATTTAGTATTTTAATATTATTGAGTGTATTTTATTCAATATTTCAATGAAATTTTAGTGTTATTTTTATATTATATTAATTTCGAGTTATAAAATTTATAATAATATTTATACATTTTTTAAAATCAAATTGCACAAACTTATTTTGATTGTATTTTAGAGTGATTTTTGTATTGAGCAATTAATTAAATAAAAAGAAAAATATTTATGAAACTCGAATTTTGTAAGTACATTTTATTATTTTCAAATTCAATAATATATATTTTATTATACAGCATTTTCAAGTCAAGTTTATCCTATTTCAAGTCAAATTAGTCTTTTTCTTAAAGCCCTTTAAACTCTGCTTTAGAATTACAATTTTCAACATGAAATTATTGAATTAAAACACTTCTAAATATTGTGTTTTCCAGATATACATTAAGAAATATTTATTACCGATTCGACTTTGAAAAAGCCTAATTTGACTTGCAAAAGGACTAACTAGTCTTGGAAAATTACCAACTTGACTTGGAAATGCTATATTCATATAAAATAGTCGTCTGCATACAAAACTTAACTCACAACTAAAAACTGTACGCAATTTTTCAAGCATACCACAACCAATTATTCGAGATTATTAATTTGAAATATTTGCACTTGTGACCCAATTAATTTATTAAGTTTATGGTAGTTTTATCAAAAAAGTGCTACTATTACAAAATTATGTCGAGTATTAAGCGATGCAGCGTAGTATGCTTGACAACCTAACAGAAACTGTTCAGTTGTTGCTTACCAAGGCAGTTCTTGCTAAATTCTAAATATATAAAAAAAAGATAAATTGGAAAATTATGTTTTAGTATAGGAAAATTAACAATAAAACATTTAAATTTAAATATGCCGCAAAAATATTTTGTTAACATATTTTGTACAAAATTTTCACTCTTGACACCGAAAAAATGTAATAATCGAAAATATTGATATAAAAGCTACGAATACGAAAATTTTATCTAATCTCAGCTTGTTTACTTTTTCGTCGTCAAGTTCATATACCTTTATGATAATCATTGCTTTATTATTGAATAAAAATGCTAAAATTGGGTTCAAGGTATGGCATTTTTGTATTCATAAAAATTATTTTTGATTATGCTTCTATACATCAATAAATAAATAAAGAAAATATTAGAGCGTAGCTTTTAAATTTATTTTAATATCTAAATAAATTAACAGAACAAAACTAAAACTCTTTTAGTAACTGATAATAATAATGTCGAATTAAATCAGAAAATGATAAAATTCAGCTGGCTTTTAGTTATGCACTTTTTTATGTAAATTCAAAAATATCAGCTTTAGTAATTAATATATTTGTACAACTGAAAAGTATTGATTATAAAAAATAAAACTATTTTTTATCAATTCAGTAAGTACATAAAGATTTTTATTTAACTCTGAATCTTTAATTGTACTCTGTAATTAGATGATGATAGTATCGTTAATTGAAAATTGAGAAGACCGAAGAAAATTGAAATATGTTGATTCAGTTTTGTACAATAATGAAAGTAGTATATATTTTATTTATGCGGAATTTATTACTTCAAATTTTTCAATCTTAATGTTTCAATTTTTAATTAGTTGAATAATTTGTATTAACTAATTTTGTTAGTACGTTGAAATGATTATATTATAATTTTGATTAAACATTTCTACTTCTTGTCTTCTTTTACTTAGCAGATGGTTACTAATAATTAATTAATTTGTATGCTTATGTCATGTGTATTAAGCTTAAACTATTACGAACAGTGAACATTTTGTCACCATGTGTAGAAAATGCGTTGAGACTTAAGAGTAAGCTTAAATAAATGGATATCTTACTAATCATATCTTTAATCTATCTTTATGCCAGTTCTCACTAATCAATACTCATAAATGATTCACTCATAAACTCTTATTTGGTCATTTTAAAACCTTCAAAACAGGACAGAAACTTTCTGCTTTGGATTAGTTATGGATTAGAAACTCAATTACTAACTTGTTAAGCACACTATAAAAATAGAAAGACAGATAGAGAGTAAGACTTATCTTGAAATTTAGAAAAAAATTACTTGAAATACTCAGGGTAAACTAAAACTAACTACTAACTAGTCGCTATCTATTCTATACTAATCTAGACGAGCAGTTCTTGTGTTCATCACCCTACAATTGTATAATGTTATTTTGCAGTTCTTGTCCAACTGGAACCGCTTTCGAGTAGTTTGATAGATCGATTTAATTTCTGTATGTTGCATTTGATATTCTGCCGACTGAAAACAGCCACGGCGGAGAGCAAACACAATTCTCCAAATTTAAATAATATATTTTACATATGTACAGTGGATGTAATATTTTATACTGTGGGTACGAGCAATTCTCCTTACTCAGAGGTAAAAATTTCATTCAAATTAGACGATATCAGTTGCGGTTTCCTCCCTATTTTCAGATTTACCGATTAGTTGTGTAATATATTAGAAGTTGCTATAAATTTATTTTCTCTCACTAGAGTTGTCGCAAATTTACAAGATTACAATTACAACCAAAAATATAATGTTAATGCTGAAGCTACTCTTGCCATTGCCGCTGTACTGCTAGTGCTTTGATTTTTTTTAAAACAAGTTGAAACATAGAAATATCATGTCAAAAGAACAATTTTTTAAAAAAATTATATTACATTTCAAAGCAACAGAACAGAAAAAATGAAATCAACTTTTCGGCAAAACAAATCGGTACCGCCAGGCGGTGATTTTAACTATTCTTATATATTTCTATTGATTTCCACGTTTTCAGAGCTGCAGAGCCCAGCTATATATAACAGCGATGTATCCCAGCATAACCTTCAAAATTTAAATGAACCTCAAGGAGAATAAAATGACGATATTTTTCCCACTAAGTAGCAAGCATTAGATTTTACAAAGTATTTATTAAATAATATTTCCATCAAGATTAATTTTAAATTTACCTATTTAAAATTAACTTGTTTTGCTCGTAAAACAAAATTCTTATATATTTTATGAATTTAATTTCTTCTGACTTTAATTATTATTTCCACATCCTTTTTAAAGTATATAATTTAAAATAAAATCCAATTAAAATTATTAAATCTTAATTTACTATATAATATACAAAAACCACATACATAAAATAAATTAACATCATTAAAAAAATATGATATTGTCATCATAAAATTAAGGATATTTTTTTTGTAATGACAGATATGAGTAAAACCCATTAATTTAAATAAGAATATTATTCTGAATTGTGTGGTTAAGTTATTAAATTATTTACATATATATACAAGAAAACTGTTTTCAAAAAGGACGAACTAAATTAAAGGCGCTAATTCATCCTTTTTTTTTTAAAAAAAAAAAAAAAGTTAATCAACATAGCAAAAGCAGAATTCAAGATTAACAAAATTATATACAAAAAAAAAACAGAAGTGTACAGGATAAAAATAATTAGATCTCAAGGGTGAAATATAAACAAAATTCACTAATCTGATACAGTAGCGGACAGAGCAGTGGTGGGCTAGGGAGTTCAACCCACCTTTCATTATATTATTATACTTATGATTAATTACAATATAAATTTTAAGATAATCACATGAATAATTCATAAAATTTGTCTTTACTCCATACTTCCTCAATACTTTCATTCTGCGTACGCCACTGATCTGATACTGTTGTGTAAAATAATTTAAATATAATTTGTTAAGTTTATGGTACAGCATTTTTTCTATGTTGTTGGTATACAATACCAAAAAATTATTAGTACGGAACGTAAAGATTGTTCTTGTATCCAGCCATTATTTAACAATTTAACGACCAAAAAAAAAAATCTTTTTGCATTTAATTTATAGGTCTTTTCATATGTTTACCGCAAAACTATATTTAATTGTAGATTTAAATAAATAATACAAAAATTATGTAAATATGCTCAGGAGTTAGCACGTTATTAAGAAGGAATTTTAAGGATTTTTTTTCTTTACTATAAAAGGATAAATTTATGCTAATTTCAGGAGAATTTATAATAGATTAGTTTTAACTTATATTTTTGGAAATATATTAGTATACGAACAGAAAGGTTCAAATATTTGTATTCAGAAAATTGCTTTAAAATGGTTATTTGGTCTTTATTGTTAGCCTCATCAAAGAAGTTTTCGTGACACTTTATTGTAATTTAAACCTTTATATGGAATCCAAACCACAAGTTTCTCTATACCAACACGAGAGCTTCTTCAGATGAGCGGATATAGAGTATGAACAATAACTGGATTATTCACCAGGCACTGTAACCTTAAAAGACATCGATACACAATGTGGTAAGCTACAAATAATGTGTGCAAATCGTCTATCTAGATACCATATATCACGAATCACTGCGGCCATTATATGGACCAATTTTGAAATACTCCTAATTTAGAACTCCTCCGAACACATCAAAGCGAATGCAAGGTTCTCGCCCGATTCAGACTCAATCACCTTGGATACGGCTTCTTGCAGCACATTGAACTTCGTCAAACTCACTCAAAAACATCATATACTGCTTTGAAAGTATTAGTCTTCCGAGGAGTTCTAAATTATGAGTATTTCAAAATAGGTCCATATAGTGGCCGCAGTGATTCGTGATATATGGTACCTACCTAGACCTTATCTAATCTATCAAGTAGATGCAATACGATAATAGCTTTTAATAGTGAGATATTTTTTGTCAGAAAATGTTCTCAACCATTAGCATTGTTGCCAATTTGAAAATCACAATTACAAAATTAAAATTTTAGTATAGGGTCTAATCAGTTAAAGCTGCTGAGTCAACTTAGATCGATGTGTCGGTCTAAAGTTGAACCCGGTACATAATGCATCAGAGCATCACATCTTAAGACATTACGCCTTACGCCACCGTCATATTTATTGTGATATATTTAATATAAATCGGGACCTAACCACCTATCAATTTTATATAAAATAATTTTATTTCCAGAAAATCATTTTTCAGAAATTAGGTACGTTGGAGGTTGCGTGAAAATTCTTTGTTATCAGGCATCATGAAAGATCTCGATGGATTCATTGTGGTCCCTATGTGTCAGATTTCAAATATACTAAACAACTAAACCTATCAAAAATTCTGCTTACCCTTATAAAGAGAACAATTCTTCACAATTGTTAATAGGGCCAACCATTCCGTATGCAAATTGTAAATAACATTAAAGACTAGATTCTATTTTACACAAAAAACAGGACCATGAAAAATGAGGTACAAGAAAAACATTTTCTTTTTGATTTTTTTTTTTTTTTTTGGGAAATTGATTTTTTGGTTAATGAACCGAATCCATTAATTTCTTATACTCTGTTCATTATTTCCATTGTAATATAAATTTAATATTTAAAATATTTTCATAATCATTAAATCAAATTATTTACTTTTAAAATAAGAAATTTACTTGTTTATTACTTATTATTTTTTTTAAAAAAGTTAAGTCAATTACAGCATTAAATAAAAAAAAATCCGCCTAAATTAATTTCAATTTTTCTTTCTTCAAGGAATTTAAGTAATTTTCTATTTTATTAATTCAAAATAAAATAATTGATAATAATTATTTATATTTATTCTAAACCAGAAAAAAAGGATTATTATTATTATAATACTGTAGTCGTACATTATAAAACTTTTAGTCCTCGTACCCTTAAAATGATTACAATTTTACATTAATAAAAGTTATATTTTTCTTTTCTATATAAATAAATTTTCATTTATACATTAATATAATATAACTAATATCAATCCATCAAAAACAAATTACTGAACATCTGTCAATTACTCAAACCACTAAACACCAGAAGAAGAAGAAAAACTATATATATATAAAAAAAATATCCTTTTCATTTGACTCACAATTTCAGTAATATATATATAGAAAAAAAAAGTTACTCAAACCTCAAAATGTTCTCCTTAAGATTGTGGTTGACTGGGGCCTTTTTTTTTATTACCAAGGAATTTTTTTTTTATATATAATCAATTTATAGATATAGACATTAATTCAAGGACTATTTATATATATTCTATAATCCTTAAGGATTCTATAGAAGAAAAAAAATACCAATTTTAACCCTTTTTAATCAATTTCCAAATAACATCAATTGTGTTAAATCGGTAAGATAGAAATGACAGAATTTATATAAAATACAAAAAAAAAATAACTTTAATTTTTTTGTTTAGATTTCTTATTAATTGAACATTTCCTCAAAAGTTTACATTTCCATCAATATTTTTTTGTATTGTAAATGGTTTTTTTTTAAAGAAAAACTTGTGTTAGTTTCCATTTTTAACAATCCGAACTTCGAAGAAAGTAAAATTTTCAGGAAAAATTTATGATTTCGACAATTTATAATAGTGTCTGCCAGTGCCATGACAGTAACATTATTAAAGGAAAAGTTTCAGTTTTTTGTAATCCATTTACAGCATTTCCAATTCAAATTAATCTCTCTCGAAATCAAATTTTGGCATTTGTTTTAAAATACATATTAATTTTTAAAATTAATAGCTTAAAGCAGTGGTGTACAGAGGTTGGGTTAATGGGAGTTTAACCGTCTAAGTATGATTATTTACATAGAAAGTAGTAAAAAGGATAACTAATAAAAACATCTAATTTTTCTTTCTATGTTCGTCACCTGCTGGAAAGCACAATTAAAACTACTTAAATAATTATTATCGTGCAAACAAGCTCGACTGATGACAGACGCGAATAACGAAACCGACAGACATGAAACGCATTAGAAATTTTGATCGGGCAAAGTTGGCAATGGTTGGTTAGTTGGTTAGAATGGAATGGAGGAAGATGTTTGTTTGACAATTGAATCCGTTAAAAGTGGTACAGTTCGCATTTGAAAGTGGCTTTAGGTATTTGAAACCAGTTTGTGCTATATGAGTGTTCAATGTGAAGTAGCACCTGTTATAATTGGTCCTCTGTAAACCCTATTAATATAAATTATGTATATATGGAAATAAATTTGAGAGGTTCGGAATGTTTAGTTTTGGTTAACAACAATTTCGTTTTTTATTATAGAATAATATTAAGTAAATATTCGTATAAATATCGATTTATATCAAATTTATATCAAATTGAAGAGAAAAGGATAATTTTGAATAAAGACAGTTTTTTTTTAGGTTAAAAGGAACTTCAATTTGATTGACCCATACAAAAAAAAAACTGTTGGTTTATAATTTATAAAGGGATGACTAATGACAAGTAAAATAGATTAATTTTGAAAATCAGTTAATTTTTTGTGAAATTATTGATTTAGTTTAGATATAACTTATTTTCCAAATTTCGGATATATTCTATTATAAATTCTCTTAGGTAGTCCAATTTCATTAATTTTAATGAAGTAGTAATAATTTTAAATATAAAATTAATTTTGTATCTTAAACATAAACATAAAAATTCTGGATGCTTACTAAAATTATGTTGTAGTATAAGTAACTTTTTATAATTTCATGATATATTATTAAATTAACTTTAAAATTATTATCTAATTTACGTATTACATAATAACTATTAATATCTAATTTTGTTATTATGTATTAAATATTTATTTTTACACAGATAAAGTGTAATATCTCGATAAATGTATATTTCAGATAGTTGGAATTTGAGTCAAAATTAAAAGCTTTGTGTTACTGATTTCCAATAAACAATAAATAAATCATATTAAAATATTATAATTTACATATATTTATGATCTGTCAGTGAAATTTTATATGGTCGTATGTTAAAAAAAAAGAAAATTGAGTCCAAGAAATATGCTTTTACTCAATTCGCTAACAGTATCACTAACAGAACTGGGTCTAATTAAATGTATAGTAAAGACTTATATGAAAAAATATTGGTATTAGGTCGTATTTTCAACAATATGTTAAATAATTAAACGCACGACAGTATTTAACTATAGCTATAGCTTAGATTCAACTAAAACGTGTTTAATTTATTTAAGTAATGAAGATGTAATAATAAAGACGTAATAAAAACGTCCATGAAATTCCAATATTAAGAAAATGTTTCAAAATTTGAATTGCGCATAACTCAAAATTACTGTGAAGTGAGAGGCCACCAGATTCAACACACGCTACACGTATATATTATGTATTTATATTTGGTTCTATATGAAAATTACATAGAATTACAAAATAATATCCTTAAAAAATATTTAAGTTAATTATGTAACCTGCGGTCAAATTTATATGCAAAGATTCTTTTATTTGATCTATAATAAAAACCAAAACAATTTTCTAGAAATTTATTGATTTTCAAAATATTTTCCTTAAATTCCTTTTATGTAAAAGAATTTTAGTTATGCTACAATACATAAAATAGATATATAAAATTATTTTTCTTCTCTTGACCACTAAACATAAATAATATTCTTGTTGAAAAAATATTTTATGATTTTATGGAATTACATATATCCTTTTCATATACATAGATCGAAATATAAAAGTTTTTCTATAATTTTTCTTGATGTTAACTCTTGTTATACAAGATTTACATCAAACATGCACAGTCATACTAATTTCCACATAAATCAAAAATTTATAGAATTTTTCTTATTTTTATTTTGTTTTTTTCTTTTGGTTTTCATTTATATTTACATCTAGCTATATTAATAAATACAGTAAGCGTTCTGCATAAGAATTACATTCAGTAATTCAAAATTCATTTAATTTGTTTTTCATCGATTCCCAAGATTCATTGCAATATCCAAGCTGAACACTTTACGAAAAATAATATCAATTCCCTGGTAAGACTATACAATCTGACAACAATTAAAATGATGAATTAACCGTGGAATCAACAGTCTTCTATCATGTTGAAGAAAATGACAAATCAGGAATATGGAGATGATCCCTGACGGACTAGCCCCCAGTGAAGAAAATTCAAATAACCTCGCTGATGATGTTATTAAGTGTTACAACTTACAACTAAGTCATTTAATGGGTTAGAGAAGAAAAACCATTTTTTGCTCATTCATTCGTCATTGAATGGGCTGTAATTACAAAAAAAAAATTGGTAATTCCTTAAAACTATTAAAATTGCATAATATAATTAATTACCAAACCAATTTTTTATTAAAAATTGTAGTTTCCTCTTCTCATTATGAAACTTTTTTATTGTAATTGGTTCAATTGAATCGCTTATACAGAGCGTTTACTGTATTTATTCCTTTTTCATCATGACTGTTATTTCTGTTGCCAAGGATAACATATGTGATTACTTACTATAAAAATTGTGTATATTGAGGTGATGATTGCGCTACTTTATACATTTTTGTCGGTTTTTATTTCTGTCTCTGATATTTTTCCTTTATATTTTTTTTTTTTTTGTAATATTACATTGAAATTTTTTGTGTAAGTGTTTTTGATAAATTCATTTCAAAATCCTTTGCAAAATTTAACAAAACAAAAAATAACTTTCCAATAATTGAGTTTTCGATTTAAAATAAATGTACATAAAGAAGAAAATTGTGGTTTAAAATAAGAAAACAAAATGAAAATTTTATTTTATTTGGTGAAAATTATCGATTGAAATAAAAAAAAAAGAATTATTTAGAAAATATATTTAAGAATTTTTAAGTTAAAATATTTTGCCTTGAATATTTATTTATATAATTTTTATGTGGATAATGTAATATGTATTTATTTTTTTTTTGTAAATATTGCATATTTTCAGGCGTTAACAAAGTTCATAATAAATTCTTATTGAATTTTAAATATTAAATCTAACTCGCTTTGATATTTCAATTTAAATTATCAACAATTTTTCACTTCAGATTAATTTCTTATAATTTATAATATAAAATATTTTATAATATATTTATAATTTATTCCGAAAATGCTTTAAATACATTTATCTACATTTTATTATTATTATATATAATATCATATATACATTTTATTCTGAAAAGGATTTCCAATCCAATTTCCATCCACAAGTCAAACAAATGTTAAAATGTTAAATATGTAAATGTAACACGTAACGTAAGCAAAATGTTTGTCTGGCTCCTGCTCTTGCAAGTAATTAACATTAACCACTTTAACTTTGCTTTGCAACTTGCAAGATGCAAGTAAAGTAATTTTAAGGATAATTTATCGCCCAGCAAAAAAATGCCGGGCTTCACAAAAATTTATTTTAGACTCATTAGAGTGCTCCTCTCCACGGAAATCTTTAGTAAAAGGCGAAAGATTTATTCGACAATTGAAGAGAAGCCAGAGTGAAGAAACGTGGATAAATTTAGTGTTATTATATGCTTTTGTACAAATAACGACTGTGAATTATATTATTAAATTCAATTTTTATATTTTCACCATATCCCAAAAAAAAAGTAAATTTATATTATTAAATTCAATACTCATAAAGTAAAGCAGAACACTGAACTGAATAAATTTAATAAATTAATTATAAGTTTCATTAATTTAATTTTTATTAAAAGTTAACAATTTCAATAAAACACTAATTTAACATAAATAATACACTACAAATGTGTGCATGCCAATGATAGAATAGTATTATTATAAATATAGTATATATAGATATAGAATATACTAGGAAGACATTTAACAACGTTGTTGTCGGCGCTCGACGTATTAAACAAAATTAAACAGAGCAAAGCAAAATTAAAACCAAAACCGACCAAACTACACATATAAAACAGGTATGACGTTTGAATGAATTATGAATATGTTCATACTCATTCTCATAGTCATAGTTCATAGTCATAGCTCATAGTAGTAATGCACAGTACAGTACTACGATAGATATTATTAAAGTGGTGGGGGTGGGAACTGGGAACATTAATAACAAAAAACATGTTCTAAGTATCTAATTTGTTCTAACCAACTTAGTAATAGAAAATGCATCAAATAAATTATCATATACATACATTTATGTATATAATATCCAAATGAAATGAATAATGAAAATATTAATTTGGTGCTTGCTGAAAGTATGGAGTTCGATGAAATTCACGAAGAATTAGGAAACAACATTTCAAATTTCATATTATTAATAAATAGAATTATTTTTATTTACCAATGAAAGTTAAAATTGTAATTTCTTTTGTTAGGTACAAATATTTGAGAATTAAATCCTTAATCCTCAAAAAAATAATTAATTAATGGCAAAAAAAAGTACACATTTCATTTATAAATAAAATCACATTATTATATCAATAATCAATCACATATAAAACATAATTGAATTAACTTTTTTATTTTTAAGATATTTTATGTCGGGACGGCGCGAACGCCATTCCCGGCTACCAAAAATTCCACGTACGAGTTATTCACATTAGGAATAATCGCGGAGGTCAAATCCACCGAAGTGCAATGATAGATCCTCGCTCCGGGGGAACCGCCTTGTTGATCACGGTAACCCCTACGCCAGGTAAGTATGCTTTCTGCTGCTAAATCATAACACTTTATACAAATATTAATGAAAACCAACTGTGAATTGTAATTTTAAGTAAAATTTAACTTAAAAAATATGAGAAATTTTTTATGCTACTTTTGTCGTCATGATGTATTCTATCTAAATAGTAAACATAAAAAATATGTTTTTATTAAATGAATCGAAAGTCTGCAATATTATTATTTTTTATTATAAAATATTTTATATTACAAATTAATGCAATTTGCAGAACGTTTATTTTAAAATCCTTTTTGAACACAACCAAAATAACAACAAAATTCTTTAATGTATTCAACTAAAAAAGTTTTTGGTTAGTAAAATAAATAATGCAACCACACAATGACACAATCAACACCATTCAATCTGTATGCGATATGCGTGTGTCGAACGCAGTCGAACTGTCGAACGTAATGGCAATGGCATTTTGTTGTCTTTCTTTATTACAAGAAATCATATATGAAATATATTTATTTTAGTCTGCAGTACTGGTAATAAAGACAAATCAATTGCTTTCTGAGTAATGAATTCTGAACTCCTTCTATTGATATATAGGCCCCATTAATGTTATGAATATGATCTGCGCTGCAAATTGAATGTATGTACTCGTATCGTAATCTGTATTGGAAAATTATATTTGGTTAAAATAAAAGTAAGTTAAAAGAGTAGCTTTTTACGAAAATATCTGTACTGTACTGCTAACTGATATTATTTGAATTTGAATACCTATTGCTTCCCTTGCCACTTCACTATTGTACATTACCACCATTATGTGCATCTAATTCAATGGCACCACCACAGACCACACAATCTACCTTTGAGATATTATTTTTAATTTTTATAAATTATTCTTCATAGTCAGATGTGCTGACTGGTAAGGTGAAGTGAAGTGTGTGTGAATGTGAAGATGAAGGTGATATGCAAATGCATATGACTAATGATGTGATGACACCACACTTTTTTTTATTAAGGATATTAAATTTGGGCCGATCCCGGCGGTACTGCAATACCGGGCCAACCCGCGACAGAGGTGGAGCAAGCCCCTAGCACTCCGTCAATTTCCAAAAATCAGTTTAACATTTGTTGTCCCCCTATGGGGGAGCTATCAGATGTTAAGCTGATAAGAACAGATACTACCAGGGTTGGCACGGCTGGTACTTTAGTACCAAAATTGATACTATTCAATTAGGTTCCGTACCATGGTACGGTTTTGCAAAAAATCTAATTTTTTGATACTATTTTATAGAATAAAGATTTATTTTTCTAATTATATAAAAAGTTCAAATTTATTCAGAAATTAGTTGTACTAAGATTTCCGTAAGTACTATTTAATCGTTTATGAAGGGGCAGGCAGACTATGCAATCATTACGCTTACTGGGATTTAATTCACCCAAAGTGATACTGATTAAAATTTCCATTAAATATTATTTTTATTTCTAATGTTGAATTTCTTTGACCAAAAAAATCAATTTTTTTTTATCTAGATCAATTTTCAAAAATCTCGATTTTTAGCAAGATTTACCCCTCCATTTACCAATGCCAATATACTTTTTCAATTGACATGTAATTAGAAATTTCAATTGTCAACTGGTAAAGCCTTCCCCAAACCGGCGCGAATTTTTCCGCAACCGCGGTGCGAATTTTTCCGCACAATTTATTTACATGGCGGCTTATGAGGATGCACACACTAACGCGAATTCCGCGCGAATTTGCAGCGAATTTTTCCGCGCGTTTTGTATAGGGATTTTTTCCGCAACAATTGTCAAAAAAATTATTGAAAATTTGTCAAGTTAGTCATTCATATTGTCGTCGCTGTTGAATTAAGAACTAGTAAAAAAAAATATTTATATTAATTAATTTTTTTTAAATTGGAAAAGTTTATATATTTTATTTCTTTATTACTTATAAATTGTACGTCTTTTAATAATTTCTTTTTTTTCTTTAAAACTAAAACTTTTATGTTTACAAATATTTTTTTCATTTAATGACACTTTTTTTGAGGTTTAAGTCGCGTTTTTTTCCGCCTCAGTGTGGGCTATTAGGCGAATTTCCGCGCGATTTCCGCGCGAATTCCGCGCGGATTTTTCCGCTGAAAAAATTCGCGTCGGTTTGGGGAAGACTTAAAGTAAAAAAAAACTAAATTCATTTTAAAATTAGTTTTTGTCCAGAAAAGTATTGAATATTAAATTATAAATTAACTAATAAAGTTATGGAATATGCAGTAACTTAAAAACACGTCTTCTTCAACTTAAATTCAACTCTCAAACTTCAACTTTAAATTGAACTGTCCAACTACACAAATACAAACAAAAAAAAATCAATCTCGTCGCAAATTTATTTGAACACGTAAAATCTCAAGTTTTTTGATTTGGTCAAAGAAATTTAACGTAAAATTCCTGTAAAATAAATTTACTATTTTCTATTTTTTAATGTTAAGGTTTAATTTAATATTTCTATGTTTTATATTTTATTAAGTTAATATTTCTATGTTTTATATTTTATAAGTTATTAATACATATTACAATTTTAATAAATATGTTTTGTAATACAAGTTCATTTGGTTTACTTTTATTATTCATTTTTTGGTACTATTTTTGAGATTTTGGTACGAATTTTTATCAGGTTGTGGTACATTTTCAAATATGCTCATGCCAACACTGGATACTACACTTTGATCTTAGCCATAAGGCCGAGAAGCGATAACTATAACACCAAAAATTATACTTTATAATACTTTATGTATTTAAACACACTGTGAACTATGAAAATATAAGAAAAAAAATTGTATTTGGTGTTTCTTTCTGTTATGTTGTAGAAACGTTAACGAAAGATACTTATCAAAAATAAAAGATATTTATGTATGGTAAAAGTTAGTCATACTTACAAAAAAATTCGATATAAAAATTAGTTGATTTTATTTGTTTATTAAATTTTGGTCATGATGCTACTAATTAAAATTGTGTTTTTGAGTGGTGTTTCATGGAATATTAAACAAAACTGCGTAATTGTAATTTTGTATGTGCATTGCTTTATTTAAAATCTTATTTGTGACTTATTATGAATCACAGAGCATATTAATTTATATTTGGAGAACATTTAAAATAATAACGAAAAATGGTACAAATTTCAGCATAGCAGAAATTAATGTCAAATACAAATACTTAGGTATTTATTTAAATGATAGATTAAATAACACATATCATTTTAATCAACAATTAATCAAAACTAAAAAAGGCCTGGGCATAGCTAAAAAGTTATTTTATAATAAATACGTTATTTTATATAAAAAAGAGAAAAACTAAATTAATAGCATATATGCCATTAATAAGACCTATTTTAACATACGGATGCCCAATTTGGTTTAACTGCTGCGCTTCAAATATGGAGAAAATAAGAAAACTAGAAAGACAATGTTTAAAAGCAATTACAGGTAAATTTAGAACGCCGAAAAGTAATTATATTAAATATTATGCCAACAAAGAATTATATTGAAATATTAAAATTGGTAGAATTGATAATTTTATGATTAAAATTATTAGAAAATATTATATGAACAAAGATGAGAATACCGGGAACAGTAATATCGATCATAAAGGTTATGCAGACAATAATTATATATATTTAAAACTTTAGAAACTTGAATAACACCACCAGAAAGTTTCATATATTTAGATTCAAAATCATACATCCAAAACAATAAATCAATTCCAAAAAAAATAACATACAACCCAGAACATATAGAAAATGATATGTACAGATATGATCAACACATAACAGAGTTAGAGATGTCAGACTTAGACATAATCAATGTCTGATATCTATAATATTTTATATTTACTAACTTTAAGTAATCAACTGAACTTGAATGAATATTAATAAAGCACTGTTAAAAATTCAAATTAAAAAATATATATGGAAATTAAGCAAATAACTTTGTCAACGGCCATACCACGTTGAAAACACCGGTTCTCGTCCGATCACCGAAGTTAAGCAACGTCGGGCGCGGTTAGTACTTAGATGATGGGGGACCGCTTGGGAACACCGCGTGTTGTTGATATATTTTTTTATATATTTCTATTTGCAATATAATTTTTGTTAATAATTTTAATAATTTCTGTCATTATTATAATTATTAATACAATTAAAATAATAGTTATTTAAAATTATTTAAAATATGATTACATATATTTAAAATAAATTATTTTTAGGAATTTTAAATTATCCTTTTCACAATCATTATCATTATTATTATTTAAATAATAAAATTTTAAAATGAATACAATTTGATTTAATTTGCTTTTAGTAATTTTTTTGTTTCTCATATTGCTTCAGTTTTTCAGATGCAGAATTAACATTATATGACGGTTCTTGTTCAATATTTCGAAATAGATTCATTGATGTTGACATGTTCCAATTTTGTTAAACTATAGTAATATATAGCGATAGATTTGTTTTTACGTTTTTATTAACCAACTGAAGTTACATACTTAATTAAACCAGCTCATATTTTATAATAAAAATAATAAAAATAATATTTATAATTGTAATTATAATTAATGTGTGTTTAGGATGAATATTCAATTAAAGTTTAAAGTATATTGGACGGTAATCAAAGATTTGAATCTGAATTTAAAATTAAACTTTCGATTTAATAAGAATTACAAAATAGTACCAGCAAATTCAAATTTTAAGGAAACCGTACCATTGTACAAGGTACACATCTGTTAATAGAAATGGGACGTATTTTAACCAATTTGATAGTACAGCACAGCCAACCCTGAAAGTCATATTTAATTTATTAATGAGATTAAATTAAATTATTGTTTAGTTCAGTATGGTTTTTTAAACTAACTGCACAAAAATCTTCCATAATTTCATAATTTTAGGAGTCACCAATAGTAAATTATTTATTATACATTTTTTTTAATTGAATATTGAACTGTCTCATTCTTTTCAATTTCAATTATTGTAAGTCTTTACGGATTCTAAGCAATAATAATTAAAAAATTTCAATTCGTCTTATCTATACTTAGTGGTATCAATGGAATGAATAAATAGATTAAAATAAAGCATAATATTAAAATGCGACTCAAAGAAGTTTTGGTATAATTTCTTTAAACAAGAAATAATTTAATTTGATTTTGTAGAATTATGTATTGATATATTCATTACTTAAAATTAATGAAATTTGATCACTAGTCAACAACAACATAACCACAATCAAAATTCTATCCAAATTGCATTTTTTTGTATATGATAAACTACACTTAATTAGAAGAATTAATAAAATAAATATTAATTATTATAAACAATATTTTTAACATACCAATAAATTCTTGGCAATGCATTTGCAATTTTCATAGGCAACATCAATGCAATTTATATATTTGCATCTAATTTTTTTTTTTTTTTTTTTAATTCAATATATCTTTATTTTCTAAAAAAAGTTCTTAATTATAAAATCCTTAAAGAATATTGAAAAAATAGGATAAAATTTACAACAATTTGATTAATAACAAGATCTTGCGATGCTACATATTAATATTTTTTTAGTTAGTAAATATAATTATAACAAATTGAATTTAGTAAACTAATAACATTAATTTATAAACATTGTGGAAAATGGAAAAAACACAACTTTTATTTTTATGAATAAAATAAAATACATAAATAAACTAACTAGGTGGACGATAACACAAAAGATAAAAATCAGAGTACAAACATAGAGTAGATGAATCTATCTTTGATTTTCTTCATCGGAAAGCCACCAATATAAATGTTGATAGTAAATTTTGTCATTGTTTGGTAATTTTGTATCATAAATCCATCTCTCTTCCGTTGAACTGACCGGGATATTAGGTTGATATTGAATTTTTGTGTTAGTTGCTCTTCTGTTTATATGAAATATTATTGGTACATTATCTACATTTTGGATGAATCCTTCAGCATCTAGGAAAACAAAAGCTTCAGGTGGGATAAATCCAGACTCGAGGGTCTTCTGAAAATATAAATCGTTTGGATAAACAATATGTTTCACTAGAGAATTATTTTCCACGTTTCGCAGGGCTAAGAAGTGATTTCTTACTAGCTTTAAAATAAATAGATCTATTCTGTTCATGTTCGCTTTATTATATATATATAAATTAGAAAAATAGTGTTTATAGTTTGTATTTGGTTTTCTGTAAGTATTGATACAACATCTTATTATTTTCCTTTCAAATCTCTTTATTTTTTCTGCATTAGATGCACTAATGTTGTACCAAACTGGGCAACCATAAGTTAATATTGGACGTATTAATGCTTTGTAGCTTATAATTTTTACTTTGTTGTTTAAATGTTTGTTATAAAATATATTTTTTGACATCATAAAAGCTTTTCGTGTTTTTTGTAGTTGCCATTCTATATGTTTAGTAAAATTAAGATTATAATTAAATATTATGCCTAAGTATTTTACACAATTTTTATTTATAATTTTTGTGCTATCTGGCGCTCTAATATGGAATTGTCTCCAATTCTTACGAACGTCCATGTTAGCTTTGTCTAAACTTCTCCTAAATAGAATAGTTTCACATTTCTGTATATTGATTTTTAATTTCCAAAAGTCAATATAAGCTATGATTTTATCGAACATTATTTGCAATTTTTGTTGAATGTATGATGCTTTTTTGTCTGCAAAATAAATAATAATATCGTCTGCAAAAGCGATTATATGTTCGTTTAGCGATTTGTTAAACTCTTGCAGTAGAGCACTAATAAATAAATTAAAAAGAATTGGCGAAGTAACGGCGCCCTGTTGCAGCCCATCTTTAATATGAAATATTTTTGTACTAATATTGTTTCCAATAACAACTACGAAGGATTTGTTAGTAATAAGATCTTGTACTATTTTGACTAAGTGTTTAGGTAGGCCATAATTAATTAATTTGTATAGTAGACCATTAATCCAAACTGAACTGAACGCGTTTTTTAAATCTATTAATGCGGCTCCGACACTTTCATTTTTATTTAGGTTCCAGCACACATCTGAGTGTAACTTTGTAATAGCATGAATGGTAGAATGCTTCCACCTAAAGCCAAATTGATTTTCAGGAATTATATTTTGTGTTTCAGCAAAATGTACAAGTTGTTTGTTTATTATAGCTTCTAATATTTTTCCTATGTTTGGAAGTAAACTAATTGGCCTATAAGCGTCTACCATTTTCGCATCTTTTCCAGGTTTTTTTAGCGTTATTGTTTTTGCAATTTTCCAAATATTAGGGAAATACCCATTATTTAAGCAGTTGTTGAATATTATACAATACTGTGAAATCAATTTTATTGGCAAATGTTTGAGCACAATTTGAGGTATCTCATCATTACCTGATGATGTTTTATTTTTTAGATTGCGAAATATGTTTATTAGTTTTTCTTCTGTAATAAAAAATCCGTTTTTTGTTTGATATTCCTTTAAATTATTGGCTTTTAAACTTTCTGAAAAATTAAGTAAATTATTATTGTTTTGCATTTCCTGGTTAAATTCTTCCATTTTATAATTTACAATTTGTTCAAACTCCGAATTGTTCAAATTAATATTGTGCATTTCTTGAAACTGTGCCCCAAGAGTATTAGCAATATCATGAACTTCTGATAATATATAGTTATTGTCAGTATCTTTTGGACATTTATTTATATTGATGTTTGCTGATTGTAAAAGTATAGATTTATCTTCGGGAATTTTTAAAGAATTAATTTTATGTAATTTTTGCGGCCTAAATATTTTGTTGATAATAGGAAACATATTATTGTTACGAGGTGAAATACTGTTGATTTTGTTTAACCAGAATTTGTTAATATTTATATTAAAATTTTGTTTAATCAAGGTGTTAACATTTTTTATTGTAGCTTTTATTAAGTTTAGTTCTGCTGAGTTGAAGTCTAGATTTCTTTTGTAGATTGTGTTTAATGCTCTTACCAACTGAGTTTTATATTTTATTAATTTTTTAATTTTATTATTGATGAAAGTATCTGAACTATTTCTCGGTGTTATCTTAGGTACGGTTTTTTCAATAGCGTTGTGTGTTAATTCTTCCAGTTTATTGATATAGTTATTAATTTCATTATTTGTAAGATTTTTTGTATTTGGTACTAGAGACTCTTTATTACCAATAGAGTTGATGTATAGATAATCTAATTTTTTGGTAAATCTTTGCCAATTTGTATTCTTGAAATTATAAATGTTTTTGTTATCTGCTAATTCTAGTAGATTTCCAGAATTTTCTAGTGAAATTGATGTTAGTATTCCATTATGATCGCTATTAAAAGGAACCACCTCTAGTTTATTAGGTTGCTTTATAATATTAACATTTAGTCTCGAATCTATTAACATAATGTCTAAAAATGAATTATACCTAGGAAATGTAGGCTCAGTTGTACTATATAATTTAACTTTGTATTCAATAGAATCGGATTTTAGCCAGTTGTTTAAAAAAATTCCTCTTGAATTATTTATGTCATTGCCCCAATATTCATGTTTTGCATTTAGATCTGCTCCAAAAACGTAGTAATTGTCAGTATTATTTAACTTTAGTGTATCAAATAAAGTTTTAAATTCATTGTTAAATTTATTTGAATTTCTTGTTGTGGCATATCCCGCGATTAAATATAATTTTTTATTGTTATTTAATTTTAAATAAATAATAGACGATTCTAAACATGAAAAGTTATCTAATTTATAGTTTTTAAAAATGTAGAATTTAATTTTCCTATTAACTAAAATTGCCGTACCACCACCCTGGGTAGAATTAGGTCTATCTGTTCTTATCATGTCATAATTTTTAAATTCAATTTTGTGTTTATTATTTAATTTGGTTTCGTATATAAGTACAATGTCAGGATTATTATCATCCAAAAATTTAGTTAAATATGATCTTTTATTGTGCGAAATGAGTGAGTTTGCATTAATACAAAAAATTTTTAGTGATTCTATTTCTATATGTGATCTATCCATTGTTAACTTTAAGGAGGTTGTTTATTTTGTATTCTTGGTTGTTCAATTGATTTTGCATTTTATTTAATTGTTCTGTTATTTTTATTAGTGTTTTTCCAAATTCTTCTATTTGGTTATTTTGATTCGACATACCTTGATTATTATTTTGATTCTTTTTGTTGAACATGTCCGAGTATCTAGTGTTTGGTGTGTAGAAATTATTAAACATTTCAGTTTGAGTATTTATTTTTTCTTTTTGTAGACGCTTTTTATTTTCTTCTTCATTTTTTAGTTTCAAAAAGTACGGGCAGCCCTTATAAGAAGCCGGGTGACCGAAGGATTTACAAACCACACAAAATAATTTATCTTTACTATTTTGATCATATTTTGTAATAGAACATTCACCGGGTAAATGATTTGTTTTACCACATTTTACACATGTGTATTCTAATTTACAATTCACAGCTGAGTGACCATATCTTTGACATCTTATGCATTGGTGAATGCTATCTTTTCTTAAATTATCCCAATAAATTTTTTGGTGATCTAAATAATTAATTTTTTTCAAATTATTAATATCAGATTTTGCTGATATTTGAACAAGAAGCATAGGCAAGATTCGATTTTCTAATATAGATTTTCTTGTTTTGAATCTATTTATTTTCAAGAACTCAATATTTTCTAATTTTAGTGCTTTAAGTTCTTCTAGAATGTAATTCTCATCAGTTGTAGTGTTTAACCCCTTAAGAAGTAGAGTTATATTTTTTTCAGATATAGGAGTGTAAGTATAATATTTAGTTTCTACTTCATTTAACGTTTTTTTATTTCATTATAATATTCTAGTTTTTCAACTGCAATAGAGTATTTCTTATCATTTCTACGTATAAGAGTAAATTCTTTTATCTTTAAATGATCTCTTATCATTTTTTTTAAATCTTCCGGATCTTGATCAAATGTATTAATCAATGGAATTTTTTCTCTTTTAATATTAACATTTGTAATAGTTTTGTTTTCAACCGTTTTTTTATGTATTTCTTTTGAATTATATGTTTGTTGTGAGGGAATTTTTCTCATTTCTTTATTTTTGTTTTTAATATGTTCTAGAAAATTTATATCAAAATCAGTTGGTGTACTTACCATATTATTTTGATTATTTTCTTGGCGAGCATAAGGTAATTGATTACTTTCAGCTGTCATTAATGATATATTAGATTCACTAATATCATCTTCATTATCAGAGATTGACTCTTCTTGGTGAGAGGAAATTCCTCTTAACTCATTTACAATTTTTTTTAATTCAGAAAGATCTTTTCTCATTAGTTTATTCTCTTCTAATAGCATTGCTTTTGTTTTTTTTGAATTTTTAATAGTTTTTTGCTTATTGCTATTAGAAGCCGAAATCACGTTTTTGTTATTTTCTTCCATATTAGACACATGGGAAACACTAATTTTTCTTTTTTTTTGTAATAATTTCACTCATTGTTATTTTTCTTTACTTTTACTTTTATATGTAAAAAATTTAACCAAATTTTTGACTTAATCGGATTTAATAAAGATATTATAATTGAAAGTAGCACTTTCGTACAAAAAATATTCTTCTTTGCCAAGCGCGTAGCATCATTCCACTAAAAGTGTTTTGATGCGACTGAATTTGCATCTAATTCTAATCTAACATTTGAATTTTGAATACACAAATTGTATGTAAAATGTAAATTTAAAACAAAATCTTAAATAATTTTCTTTTTAAATACATTTTAATTTAAGGATAATTTATGAGTCCTCTCGGACTTCCAAAAATTGCCTTAATGGACGGTATTTCACGTCCATATGGCGGGGTATTGGTTAAAGTTTTCAACTAGCAATAATCGCACCTCGGTAAGACCTCATTGGTTACGATATCGCCTCTGCGCAAAGCTAATTTTATTCAAACAATTTAAAACATGATATGTATAAAATTCTAAATAACGACTGTGAACTATAATTTTTAAACAAAACAATGTAATTTACTGACATGCAATTTTGTATGTGTTTCAATCTGTATTCTTTTACATAGAATATTTAACCTGTAACGACATGACTATAACATTTTTTAGTAGACTGACTAACTAGCAACCTACCAGATATTTATTTCCCTGCAATATGTAAAGGTAAATTGTAAATTTAGAATTTAAATGACGTCAATACAATTGAGATATAGAGGTTAGCCATAGACATTGCAATGATATCAAATAGGTAACTATATTGAAATTGAAATATGCAGTAAACTAAATTCAATTTGTATTGATTGTCTATTTATTGATTTTGTAAACTTCTGTTTGTATATTTGACATTATTTTATACATTCGAGTTTTAATGCAGAATTGAAGTTTGTTTTTCTATATCAAATAAAAGTTTGTCGAGTTGAAAAAAAGTGGCATAATAATTTTCTAGATTTTTTATTGGAATATTGGACCAAAAGTTTTCCCGGTTTTAATTGCTACACTTTAGCAATATAAATGACAGCTGTTAAATATTGAATTGAATGACGTTGTGGAGGTATCACGATAATAATTTATATAAATTTATATGTATACCTTAAAGTTGCAGAAAATTTATCACTGGTAGAGGTCACACCTATAAAAAGATCTTTATTTTATGAGAGTTCAAGATATAATTAATTTATAATAATGTAAAGGTAGATAATATTGATTATTTTTTTTTTGTCTATAACACATTACAGTCTAATTTTACGAGCATTTAGAATAACTACGAGTATTGAATTCAACTTGATGGTTAAAAAAAACCGATTTGGCTGAAACTTTTAATGGTTCAGTTTTTAATGAATTTCGATTTCATTTCGACAAGATGCGACCAGTATTTTCAGTGGGTTTATATTAGAATTACCCGTTTATTTAAACAATAGATATGTTCGATGAAATTTGGTACTAAGGTTGATTTCATAATTGCCACGTCCTTCCTACACAGGTAGAGGTCAGTAGTTTCAGGAGGTCAATTCTAAAATTTCTGATTAAAATTTCATTTGTTTTACAGAATATGGTAATTAATTATTATCGGATTTCAATGAAATTTCGTACACATTTTAGTTTTATAATTTACTTTGTGGTTATAAAATTTAGCAGTTCCCAGTGAGTTCCTATAAAAAATTCGAATTATATAAAATACATTATAGATTTCTTCATGTGCAATTTTTAATAAAGTGCTGATTCTTACAAAGGGTCTGTTAAATACAAAACAAAGTTGGGCATGAATCGTTCCTTAACTCTGAGTTATCTGCTCACCGCTGCAGCTATTTTTTATATACATATATGTAATTACGGCGAAGCTTTACCTATATTTATTAATTTTATAAATTTAATTTCTTATATTAAATATAGAAACTAAAAACATAAAATGAATTTGAATTGAAATATCTACAACTGCATAAGCAAAATTCATTACATAACTATTTAAAATTAATAATAAAATAGACAAAAAATTTCCATTCAAATGCAATTCAGGTAAAAAATAACTACGTCTACAATAAACTAATTCGTTTCTTCCTAATATACTACAACAACTAAAAATACTGTGATAGTAACAACCTCGTTCCGTCATTATTTAACAAAAAATATTGTTGAAAATGAATTTTAGGAGCCACCAAGCGAGAACTCTTTATTTTTATATTATTATTTACAATTCTTTTTTTTTGTTGTGTCTCCTCCTGGCATTTTATATACTATTACGCAGGGATTGTCAACATTTGATTTGATCAATGTACAAATAATAAGAATAAAAGAACAGATATTTTAATTTTATTCTGTAGATGTCGTTCCTCAAAATATAATACAGTCGCAGACACAAAAGTCTATGTGAAATCAAGGTAAATAATCCTAGTCTTACCAATTTCCACCCTCATTGAAAAGAAAATATTAAGTAACACATTTCGTTATATAACGTAATAATATATTTTTTTCCGCTACGTTATTTAAGTATGCAACGAAAGAATTTCAATGTTATAACGTTATATGTAATACGTTATGTTAAAAAAACGGTAGTGTTACAATTGACATGTTACGTAAAGAAACCTTGCTTTTGTATGTATCCACCAAATCAATACGTAATGTAATTAAATTCTTAAAGTATTTTAAGAAAAATATTTAAAGAAAGGTCACTTATAATTATTGACATAATTACGTATAAGTTTGACATTTACTAGTAAAATTAGAATAGAGTTACTGCAGGGTGAAAGTTATTTGTACAAAATGATAGAAATTCGCGAAATAATTTTTAATAATCGTGTTATCGTTACGTTTTCCGTTATTGTAATGACGGAATTTAATGAATAAAACGTTACGTAATTTTGATAAATAACGTTAATTCATTTCGTTATTTCATTTTAGCGGTTACCTTTGAATAACGTTTTCCAACTCTTAATTTTGCTTTGCAAAATCTATTACGTACCAAGCCACATTTCAGACACGAGCATCACATAAATACCTTAACGCTGATATATAGGTAAAAGTAATTTTAAAAACTCTTTAGGTGATATAAAAAAAAATAATAAAAAAAGGAGGGTTCCGAAAGGATTCAAAATATGCTTGTAATAGACGTACGTAATATATAAATATAAAAAACTAAATTATAAAAAAAAGGACTAACTTTTTAAGAAAAATTTTCATGTCTGAATAAAAGAAGGAAACAATTTAAAAATCTTGTTCTTTTGTTGGTATAAATTTTGTTTTGTTTATTTGCAATTCTTGGATTCTTGCCCAGCGGGTTCCCTTCATGTTCATATAATTTCCAATTTAATATGTTCCCTATATCCTTTGTAAACAATTTTACTTTTTTTCTTTCATGGTCTGGTCACATATTTTAAACCAAAAATATAAAAAAAAAAACATGAATAGAATCATTATTTTCCGGTTCTACTTTTGTTTGGGATTTTCATTTTAAGATTTTAAAAGATATTTTTCTGTTGCTCATTGTTTAGAAATAAATCGATTGTGGTGGTGGCGTTTGACGTTATACTGGTAGGAATCTTCACCTTTGGGAAATTTATATTGTACTTTTTTTTTACGATTCATATTTGAAATTATTTTTGAAAAGTTTGAATAGAGATATTTTTTTTTTTTTTGGTTTCCAAGAGCACAAGTTAAATATATTTTATATTGATTGTAGATTAGATTTTTAATGGTTATATAGAAATTGTAAAAATCCCAGAAGCATTTTGTTGAAGACAATGTGTAGAGTTTATAGAGTTGTTAAAATTTTTGAATAATCTTTATTTCATTTTGTGGTTTATTTTATTATAAAATTTATTGTCAAGTAAAATAGTATAAAAATTTCCAATAGGATTTCAAATACCAAACGTATCAAAGTGACAGTGGCAAAAGTATTATTAATTCATATTTTTACATTTATAAATTTATTCTTATAAAATAATTTCAAATAAATTTTTCTTGCATATACATTTTTCTATAATGAATTTTCATTTACATTTTTTTTCAGATTAGGTGTAATAAATTTTTCTTTCAATGATTTATGTGAATTTAAAATACTGGATTTTATATTTCTTCCAAAAAAATGATTTATTTTATATTTTTCTTCTTTAATTCATATTTTTCATCAGTTCAATTTCCTTGAACTTTATTCATTATTTTAAAATTTTGGACTGTAGAAATGTAGTGTTAAAATGATTATATCGGGTACAAAATGTTATTAATCAAATAATTTTGAAGGGTTAATTAAATTTTTACTAAATACTATATTTATTATGTATTATTACACTATTATTGAGAAAATTTTAGATATAATTAAATTATTCAGGGAAATTAAAATGTTATATAAAATCTTGAAATAAATTTATGAATACAAAGATTTGAAGATGGTGCTTTAAATGAAGATTTACATAATTTCATACTGAACTGGAGATAAATACTGATTTTGCTGGAGTGTAAGTTATCCAGTGTTACCAATACCACAGATACTTATTAAAGTATTGATCAATATCAGCATGACGTAAAAGGTAAAGAATAAATTGTGAGTACGTTTACAATCAGAATTGGGCTGATCCATTGGAAAGTTTTGATGCCCAAAGTCCAACCCTGTTCACAATCATAATAATTGTGTCCAATAGTAAAAGAAGAATCTTATTGTTAGATAAATACAGGTGCTAATTACCAGAGTTTGGCCAATAATACACTTCTCACTAATGAGAAATTACTTCATTAATGGGGTACTAATATAAATTCTAATTATAATTAATTACTTTTTATTTTTAAATATTATACATAACTTTTCGAAATTGTTATACAATTATTAATGCAAAAGTTATTGATTAAAATTGTAATTCGAGTATAATTTTTATTTATTTATTTCGTAAAGGTGACTCCATTCTCTATAAAATAAAACTATGAAAATCCTTTTATAAATTTTCGAATATAGAAATTAAGTTTTAAAGTTTCTATTGAAGGAAATCTTTTAAAAGATATTTATAAAAAATTTCAAAATTTCTTTCAAGTTTAAAACTAATATTTTTTTAATACGGATTGAAAGATTTGTCGTTGTTAGCTATTTTTGTTTCAAAAAGAATCTTTATAAATAATAAGGTACAAGTTAAATTCGAAACTTTTTAATAAAATTTTTCAAAAAAACAAATAGTTAATGAAATTTGTAGTTGAACTTTTTCATTTTATGATTTGGATATCAAAATTATTTCAATAGAAATAGAAAATATTGATAAGAATATAAATTCGTTTTTTACAATTTTAGATTAGACTTAATCAATGCAGAAGCTAAACCGATAAAGTGTAAGCTATAACCAGCACTGGAACCTATTCCACTATACTCAGCGCTTGTTATACGTAGAGGTTTCATTGTAGGAAAACCTTACCACGCCGCTCTAAAATGAAGTACAGAAATTTCTTGGTGCAAACACTTTTTTCTTTCCGGAAATTCTTGAACTTTCATTTTTCTATATAAATTTACATAAATCTATCAATATAGATAGAAAATTTTAAGAACTTCCTGAGAAGTTCTTAAAGCTAAATATTACCATAAGATTTTGATTTAATGACATTTTAAAATTGGTAGAATTTTCTTTTTTTTTGGTTTATTCTACATAAAATCCGCATTATTTCAAATTTTTACCACCATTTTTAACATTAGAAACTAAAACTTTTTAAAATAAAAAAATCAATATTTACTAATCTTAAAGAATATTGACAGTAAAAAACCGTCTAATCTCATCAACTATTTGACTAAATAAGTAAAATATATATCATTATGAGTAGAGGAAGACAGCTGGAAAGGATTTCACAATCTTATTAACTTAAAACTTTTTAATTCTATATCCACTGGATATAATCGAAATGAGAATGAACGATTTGGCAGTCAATATAGCACATTAGCTAAATTCAGTCAAACTGTTGGAAATATTAGAAAAGATAGAATTCCGGAAGCTGTAATTTAGATATTACAAACAATTTAAATTCATGTCAATGTCATTTTAATAAAAAGTTTTTTTTTTTTCAATTTGTTGGACTTCCTATGATATGAAAAGCTTCAAATCATGTCCTGATTTTTAATACTTTTTCAAAATTGATAATTTAAGATACAACGGTGACTGAGAGTTGTTTTTATTGGTTATTTTGAATTTTAAGGGACTAGTTTTTATATTGATCGATGAATGGTTGCTAAAACCTTATTTTCTGTAAGACCGAATGGTCTACCTAATAATAATAATGCACGATTGCCAAAAATGTCATCAGTCTACAATTTGCTGAAAAGACATAAATGATTGTTGGACTGCTGCTTAGCTCTTAGTCTATGAAAACTGAAATGAAAAATTTTATGTATATAGAGACAAATAAGTTTGAAAATTTTCAATTCTATTGTTTTTCAATGAACACAATTTTTCAATTTTCCAATTTTTACAATTTTTTTGATTTATCTCAAGTTGTTAAGATGAATGTAATATCGTGATAACAAAAATTTCATAATTTCCTTTTAAAATCAATTTTTTTTTTTATTTTTGTGATAAATCTTTTATTTGAATTATTGCTTTCTCTATATGAAAATTCTTAGTTTTTTATGTTGAAAGTGAATTAAATGAACATAAAAATTGGATTATTTATAGGCGGATATGAAAGTGTATAACAAAAGGATGTACGATAAAGGAAAAAAAAATTAAAAAAAAAATATATATAAAGGAAAAGCAAATAATTCAGTTTTAACTCCCACACTTTTCAATTATTTTGTGTAGGGTGGGCAAAAGCCACCATGACGAACATTGGTGGAGACTTTAAGAAATTATTGCAATTTAAAAGTTTTTTTTTATGAATTTTTATGAATTTTTATGATCTAGTATACAAAATATTTTAAAATCTGTTTCGTTTTTGTCATTTTTTTTTTTTGGATTTTATATGAAGAACGGGCAAAAGTATTGTAATAAAAATTTAAATTTATCGTTCTTGGAAAATATTTTATTACATAAAATAAATAAACAAAATGTTTTTAAACAAAATAACAATATGAATAAATATATTAAATAATAAATAATTTTTATAATAATGTGCAGTTAAAATTTAATGTTTTTTAATGTTTTATATGAAAATTTACATAATTTTAGTATTGAGATTTTAAAATTTTTTTTATGATTGAGAAAATTTTTTTTTTTTTATGATCTGTTTTATTAACAGATTTTTTTTTGAATTTGACAGGTTTTATACTTGTTTCATATAAATATCGATCAATTTTATAATTAGCCTAAATTAAAATACCTTACATTAAATACTTCATTAATGAAATTGTTTTTTAAAAGCATATTTATAGGAGTATTACAAAATTTATTTGTAGTTAATTTTATATAACTCCTAAATATATGCTATATTAATCAATGTGTTCGTCATAGAGATCCACCAAACCAGTATAAAAAATCAACACCACATAACATTCTTTAAGCAAACCAGGCCGTATCCAGTTTTATAAAATAATGATTGAACCGAACCATAATTTTATAAATTTGAATATGTTTTTCATTCAGTCCTTGATTATAAAAATTTTAATTATTTTGTTTTTGTATTGAAACGTGCCAATATTAATGTTAACTCTTAAACCAAAACCGAACCACATCGGTAACAAAAATGTGATTTGCATCGCCGGTAATAAAGTTAAAGTTTTTCAATTTTTATAATTCAAATTTAGTGTACGATTATAATCGAATTAATTGTAAGTGTATGTCTAACCAGAATCAAAATTTTCCTGACGCAAATTCGAATTTCACAAACTAACCAATGAGCGATTCAATTTGAATTTGAAAATAAATTAGTTATTGCTAATAGAATGTTCTAAGAAAATAGTGTCAAAGTAAAGGGGACTCTCGATTCACTTTTTTTTTAAGCACATTTTACATGTTTTCGAAAATTTGCGGTAATAGAAATCTCGCGATGGTTTTTTCTTGGAGTTAATTTCAGGAAATTATCATAAATTCTTAAAGTTTTTTTTATGTTTTAGTATCTGACGTAAAAAAGATATTACGAATACGATTTTTAAAAAGAGATTAATTAACGTAAATTTATACATATTTCAATTCATATTTGACAATTTTGAAGTTGTTAATTGTACGAGTGTAAAAACTTTAATTAATTTTACTAATTTCATAAAGTAAATAATTGAATTATAACACAAAACGATACAAAAATTATTATATAGGATGTAATTACACCCAGTATAAAACGTGATCTGAAACTTTATCATTTTTCAAACCAAATTTTTCTTATCCTTAATTATTCAAAATAAATATTTTCCGTTTCATAAGAAAATATACAAAAATGTGATTTATTTCTGGCATATGATATAATCAGAAAAAAACACATTATTAATTCATAATTAATTATATAGTGTACGAATTTCGTTCTAATTACATTCACGATTCAGGATAATAATACAATTTGTAGAAATTTATCAAACTGAACAAAAAAGAAACAATTTATTGATATAATAAATAATATTTAATTACCATTTAATATGAATAAATATAAATTTCTCACTGGGGTTAATCTTTGATGAAAAATCTCATGAAATGAAATAATTATTTCTTTTTCGTAATTTTTTTCGTAAGTATTTAGCACAATTAACCCTTCGAAAATGGCATAAATTAATCTGAAAATTAATTCTTACGAAAAGTAATAAAATAAAGAAAAAAAAAATAGAAAAAATTTGTCAAGTTTCATTCGTCATTAGCTATTAATAATTATCCATCAGTACACATAAAAAAAAAAATTACTTCGTGCCTAAAATTTTACTCAATTAGAGTTGAACATAATTTCAATGTTGTATAATTGCTCATACACAATAAATATAAAGGGCGATAAACTTATGATATTTATATACATACTTATACAAAAAAAAAAATCTTAAAGGACGAATTACAATAGAAATGAAAAAGGATATTTCTATTGTATGGTATAAACAGTGTTCAGTAATGTGTGGTGCATAATGTTTTAACTACACTAAATTGACAATGAAATGGTTGGAAAATGGTTGTAGTAAACTAATATTAATTATTGTAAACAATTAAATAAATTGGAATCACAGGGGAATTACAGTATGCCACAGTCACCGTGTCGTTAACAGATATGTAAAATACATACAATTTTTCAAGCTGAAATAGTTGCAATCTCATATGCAGCTGACCAGTTATATCTGGAAAATTTACATAGAATCAGTATTTACTATCTGCTCTGATACTGATAGTCAGGCAGCGTTAAAAGCGTTAGGAAATATATCAAAAAAATCCATGTTGGTAATAAATTGCAAGACTAATCTAGATCTCCTACCGAGAAAAACTGTGCTAAAATTATTATGGTTACCTGGTCATAGTCAAAATTGTAGGCAACGTTAATGCAGATGAACTTGCAAGAATTAAGGCGGCTTACCAATTGTTACATCTAAAAAATTACTAGATGAGTGGGCGAAAAAAAAAATACACGCTGGTGTGGAAAGGTAGCACCCTTGTGGCAAATACCAAGATTCTATGGGGTAATCCTTGTACAAATAAAACGAAGTGTATTCTAAAAATGAACAAGGTAAAGGTCAGACTACTTACAGGTATGACCACGGGACATATTTTATATCAGGTCAACGAATGGGCTGACAATATATAGGGGATGTGAGGAAGAGGAGGAATCCCTGGAGTATGTTTTATGTCATTGTCCAGCTCTCAGAGGAGGAATCCCTGGAGTATGTTTTATGTCATTGTCCAGCTCTCAGACACAGGAGATTTAAGTTTTTTAAATGTCATTTTATGACAAGTCTTTTTGAGAAATAAATCTCGAAAATTTGGTGACTTTCATGAAAGAATGAGCTGACGTTTTTTTAAAAAAATATGATTATACGCCAGTGGGAGAGTATAACGGGTCCTTGTGGCTTTGGTAGGTGAAGGACTCTGTGATCTTCCTCCATTTTAACCAACCAACCAACCAAAATAAATACTTCGAAGTAGAATTAAAAATAGTATCAATTTCATAAAAAAATAAGGAAACGGCAACGTTGCCTATAATTGACATTATAGAAAAAACGGTCGTTGACGGTGACGGTAGCATCGTAGCATTGTGATTCCAGCTTAATTTATTTCATATTTTTTCATGTAGAAATTGGTCAATATTGGCTACATCAAATTTATTTGTCTACGTTATTTTATCTACAGTAGACAATGAATGCGTAACAGTAACAGGAACAACATTTTTTGGTTAGAAAATACGAAATGAAAACATTTTTTTTTGTGAACTCTTTGCGTGACATATTCTTTTGTATGCTTCGTTTGATCAAGGACTATACAAATAATAAGGAAGAAAGAGTCAATATTATAATATAAATAAATATGTAATAAAAAAAAACCTATAAATAAATATAATTTTTGGTTTTTTTTATTTTGCAGCTGTGATTTTTGGTTTTAATAATTTTGCACTCATAATTTTCGTGTTTTGATTTTAGCTTTAAGGAGAAAGGAGAATTTAAAAGGTCACGCCATGCCTAATGTAAATATAATTATAGTAGGTTGGCAAATAAAACTTGTACATGAACTACTACTTTTTCTATATATGAAAATAATATATTTATTTAAATTGATGTTTATTATATAGAGAAAGGACGAAATTATATTTTTTTTTTTGGTATAAATTAAAGAGAGTACAGGGTTTGTTAAGAAAATTGTACAATAACTAATAATTTAGAAGAAAAATTAATTCATTTAATAATAGAAAATGTTGCATGTAATAAATTGAAATAATATTGAATTATCATAACTTTAAAATATATAGTAACATTTCAAATGACATAATTCATGGCATTATATAATTAAATATTATCCTTGTAAAAATATGCCTGAAAAATATAGTATATAAATTTAATAGTGTCACAAATAAAAGGAACAATACAGAAAAAAAACATATTTTTTTTAGGTTAACAAAATATGATGAATAATTTCCAACCCACCTTCAGCATAAAAGTTTATATTATGTAAAAAAGTGTATATAAATATTTACAGTAGGAAATACACCGCAAAAAAACATAATATATTGTTCATTATTGTGACACTTTATGTAATTTCTATATAAATTTCATTTATATTGTAGAATGGATACGATTTTAGTGTTGGGAAATTGAGATATATATTTTTGTTAATATTGTAGGCAATATTTATTTAGGTAATTTTTTTTTCATTTTCTATTTGATTATATAATTGAATTTGTTATCCTTCAAATATAAGATATCCTTGAACTGAAATAAATCCTTGATAGATGGATGATGATGATGAGCAAGTTTATATGCAAATGAAATTATAGAAAATATAATTATGAACAAAATTATGAAAACAAGTTTTTTTTATACATAAATTAATGACTTTTGTTTTAAGTAGTTTGGAAAATCTGCTTTTACAAATTTTGGACATGTTGTGTAACTTTTCATAAGGAAATAACGTCACCTGAGTGGAAAATAAAGTCACTTTATTCATTACACCGCGTCGTGTGGTATACGCTAGGCCTAGGTGCTAGCGAGCCTTAGGGTTATAAAATTATATTATAAATTTCTGAAGTCAATAAAGTGGAGTTATTTGTTACCATGTAAAATAATTGTACTTGAATTAACTAATTAGAAGATGTGAATTAATTAAAACTTACTATCAAAATTATATTTTCGTATTATAAATAATTAGTGAAATTATTTCATTTACTTAAAATGGATTTAATTTCAATATGGAGCAATTTTCCATTGAGTTATTTCCCTACACTTCTTATTACTAATAGAAAGTATCGTACTGCTGGCGCCAGATGTTGCATATTGCCTGAGGATAATCTACTTGTGAACTAGTGAGTTTGCTATACATTTAATTTCTTTTTCAAAATTATTGAATCTACAAATTGATGAGTACAATTTCCAGTAAAATTAAGCTATTCAATAAAATATAATTTCATAAATGAATAAATACAAATTTAGAAAATTGTCATAACAACTCAAAATTCACATGAACTAAGTCAAGGACAAAAGAAAATAATTTTTCAGAAATGTTTTTCAGAAAAACTATATTTGTGATGCTAAAACATTTTCAGTGACCTAGGGTGATATTGATGTATAATTAAATTACGCATCCTATTTATCGTAAAGAACCAACAACAACCCAAGTGACAACATTTATTCTGTGAACTAATAACCAGCGGATACCATGAAGAAAATATTTGTTATTTAATTATTATAGTTTTTCCTATTTCAATTAATAATTTGCAGTATCCTTGATCGTGTATAAAAATTCAAATGTAAATCAAATAAATCAATATTTTTACTGGGTTTATTAAAACCATGACTTTCTCTTATTTTTAGAAGAAAAAAAATGTCAATAAAAAATGATGTGCTACTATCAGTAAAAAAATTGTATTTATCGATCTACGTTTTATAAGATAAATAATTTCATTTCGTGTAACCTTGGAGTTTGTTAAAAAATTATATTTTGTGATATTACAGAAATTGTTTGATTAAAGTTTAAATAAAATGTGATAAATAAAATCTATTTTTATAGGAGTTTCATAATTGTTTCTGCAAAAATTAAGATCGAATATTTCTTGGTTACGACCTAAATGAAAATAGTTTTATTTCATTTGAATTTGGGTTCTATCTTATGTGAAATTAATTTTAAATTTACTTCGATTTATTGTAGAATTTATTCGATCACTTCAATTTCACAAGTGATAAACCACAAAATAGTACAGAATATTTTACTATAAAATGATTATCAATTTCATTAAAAGAATTTAAATCAATTCTATAAATGGTATTAATTCTATATTAAAAAAAAATTCATTGTGAATTACGGATAATTTAAATTATGAATTATTTAATATTGGAGAAATTTCTGCAATAAAAACGACATTTTGTTGTTATTGTTAACTTTGCCGTCTGCAATATTTTTTCCAGGGTAGGTCAAAATCAAAATTTCAAATTTTATTCTGAAAAATAAATTGTAGCTTCCTTTTAAGAACGCTTATAAAATATTGTTTTTGCATTTCGTCTATTAGACGATGGATACTTATAATGCAAATGCCATCTAGTCTATTATCTACTATAGTTGATCAAAAACCAGGTTTTAATCATGCATAGAGTACTATATACTTCTCTACTGTACAATACGTAGCTGGAAATATCAGTGTAAGTGGGAATTTTTCCATTTTTTAGCTATTTCTCAAGAATTTAATGAAGGAAAAATTATTTTTCAAGCAGTAGTATTCTAAAAATTTGTACATTGGTCTTCTGAGAGGCATGGCTGATGTTTCTTTTTAAATTAAAATGCTTTGTTATTGTTTTTCTAGGGCGAGCAATTACTATATTTTCATTTTAAAATTTACTAATTGAAAATTAGTTTTTTTTTATATAGCTTTAATTTATTTTACGGTCAGGGGGAGACAAGTTACCCATCTTGCCCATACCTATGGACGCCTATGAACTTTGGTCGTTACATGAAAAAAATCAACATGCCAGAATTTCACATATTTTTTTTATTTTACTTTTGTGTAAAATCAATAAAATGGAAAATAAATATTTAACAAAAAGAAAAAAAAATGTAAAGGAAAATTTATGTCATTAAAATTGATATTGGAAATCATTGAAATCGTATAGGAAATTTCACTTGATTTTTTATTATGATATTGAATGAGAGAAAAACAAGATACGTTTTTAAACTGATATTGATTGACATTTTTCAATGTTTGATTTCTTGGTTACATACAGCAAATCATAAAATTCCATTTATGTTTTATATTTCAAAAGTGGAACAGTATAAAAATTTCATAAATTATTTTTATTTATGCTATTTTCATGTTAAACTTTATTTTTTTGATTGTATATTTCAAAAAAAAATTTACAATTTAATTTGGTAATTTATACAAAAATTAATTAAAAATATGAAATTAGTTTGAAGGGTTAATCTCTGTAATCAGGGAAATTTTGTATACTTTTTCTAAATACATTTTTTGTAAGCGCTTTTTCTAAGGTATTATGAAAATTTCGATTCTGGGAGTTTATTCCAAGCACATAAGTTTCTATTTTACTAAAGTCGGATTGAAAATTGACCAAATTGACCAAATTATTGAAAATTGACCAAATTATTGACCAAAATCTTTTATTTTGATTATATATCAATAACATGAGAATTCGGGGACTAAAATCTGGGTACTAGATAGTTTGATGTTTCTAATCATTAGATCCGGAAAGTATAAGCGGGACAGATGGACAAAGTGAAACCTAAATGCATTTTTTATAGATATTAAAAAAAATGGTTTAGTTAATTAAATTAATTTAATTAATCAGGAACTATTTATGGTGGCATCTATATATGTAAATGGAATTTGGAAAAAAAGCTGAAACATTAGAATCTAAATATTGCGATGGTTTGGACACATTGTCTGTAGGAACATTAACGCTCCAGTTAGGAAATTGTTTGAACACAGATTGCACAAGAAAGCATAGCAGACCAACCCTTCGGTGGATAAAGGGAAAAAATTGAGACTACTGATATCAAAGAACTCAGCATCAGAAATAGAAGAGTAGATACCAATGATTCAACATGCTTGAAAAGAATCTTGCAGTTGGCTAAAAGGTCCAAATGGCAAATATGTAGATTATTTAATTAAAAAGGAAGTTAAGGTATATCAAAATTTGTAGCAGAAAACAATATTATTAGTTATAAATAAATTAATTTAAATATTTAAAACTCGTATTTTTAAATACTATTCACTGTGACATTTTCAACAAAAAACTTCGTAATTCAATTAATTTTTTTTGATTATTATTAAAATATTATTTAAATTTTGAATAATATTTTTCGAATAATGGAATTAAAAATAATCAATTCAATATTAAAATCTGTATATAATTTATGATTATGAAATTTATTTTGTGTTGATATTTAATCAAGGCTTAAAATATTTTATATAATTTCGAATTAATAATTTCCACAATTTTTTGTTGTTGTTGTTGTATACACTGTTTAATGTAAAACCGAAATCATTAATTCTGGTCAATCTTCTGTGTATAATGAAAATGAATATCAATAAATAAAATATTTAAAAATAATTAATTCTTTTGTGCCTTCATTAAAATATTACAAAAATTTGAATTGTCTGACTTTTAACAGTCCATATTTATTTCCTGAAATAATGCTACTGTTTTTATTTATTGAGAAATTTAATTATTAATTCATTTGTGCTGAAATAAGTAAAAATATCATAATAAAAACTGTTAACTGTGGGGAGCAGATAACTCGTAGTTAGGTTCAATAGTGATTTATGTGATGTAATTAAAAGTACCATTGTAACGAACAGAGCTTTGTTAAAAATTTCTCAAAATTTAAGACACCAGTAACATATTTTATAGAATTCGAAATTTTGATTAGGATCACACTAAAACTGTCAATCCTAGATTACACATACTAGTTACAAAACTAAAATGTGTACCAAATTTAATTGAAATCGTATAATAACTACAATATCTAGAATATAAATAAAATAGTATTTGGAAACATTACTGCTCATTTATTCTAAACAGCTGAACCTTGGTTGAAATTTTTTTAGCCAAATTCATTTTTTTACCATCATGTCCAATGGAACACTCATAGTTATTCTAACTATTCGTAATAATATATTTAAATTAAATTTAAAATATTGTGGAAATTTACATATTGTTGTAAAAAGACTGAAGTTTTAAATGAATGTTAGCGAAGGTTTAAAAAACTGCACCTACAATATTGATAAATTAAATTATTACTGTTTTTGTCATTTGTCATGTTTTTATGTTTTTCAATGTAAATTTAGTTTAAGTTTTGAATAAAAATGATAAAATGAAATCTATGATTATTACAATAGTTTCTGAGCATCAGTCCCAAAAATTCATTTCACGGGACAGTCAGTTGAGTAAGTCGAAAATATCTTATAACCATTTCATCTGATGGAGACACAAAATCTTAAGAACAGTATCAACAAAGCCAAAGATATCTTTAAAATGATGTCTTCAATCTAGTGTGGTTATATATCATCAGCATTCAGTATACACACAAAGTTCGTGTTGTTCAAATATATTGTGGAATCAGTACTGCTATATAGATGAAATACTTGGAAGCTGACATATGCTACCACCGAAACATAATTAGCCCAACATAATCTCAAACGAAAACTTACCAAGAAGGAATAGATAGCTCGATTAAGAAACGAAAATGAAAGTGGATTACACACTGAAAATAAAATTGTAAAAAAAAATTTACACGGTATACAAATGGAATGGAACCAACTTACCGAAGAATAACAAATTGTGGGTCGCCATAAAATACCGTGAAGAAGAACAATCAAAAAGGAATCTGAAATTCTAAGCAAAAAGATGCATGGAGTTGAAAAATGTTTGCAACAAGAAGAACCCAATGGCGAGCAGAACCCCATATGCTCTGCAAGAGGATCTAGGACTTGAAGAATTAAAACAATATCAAATTTGAAATGACACTCTCGATATATAACGTATCCCTTCCCTCTAGCGAAATAACTCCAAATGGAAATTTATTCTACATGAAGTGAGAAATAAATTGATTTGAAGATATTTCGAACACAAAGTGAGAATTGGCTTACATCAGCTATTTTGTATAAATTAGATACAAAATAAAAAGCAGAAGTTTAGATAAAAGTTTTAAAGAAATAGCTAGGAATATTCAATTGTTCAAGAAAGACTAGAATCGAATGTAATATTAATTTAAAGAAGCAATAAATAATTTAAACATTTAATTGTAGAAGGAGGTTTACATTGAAAATATAATTAAAAATGGAACTAAAATCTAGGATGATCAAATGCAAGATAAAAAACATTGAAAGAAAAGAAACACAAGTAAAAACATTTACTATATTAAAACAATATCAAATTACAGGATTCAATATATTAATATATATGACCTATTTCTGTACGATTAAAAAAAAAGGCATAATCTAATTTGTTTCATAAAAATTGACTCTACTCTTTCAGATCTACACATAAATGGTATTTTATAAAATAACAGTCGTCTAATAACTTCATAGAAAAGCCTGAAAAGAAAAATTCTTCAAAGGAAAATGACTCAAAGAGAAAATTCTAAGATCTTTGAAAAAGTGAAAACTATGAGTTTTTCGAATAATAAGAATACAATGTTTTTGTTTTACGAGTAATGGATTAATTTTATTTGTGATAAGTACGACCCTAATAACTTATACCATAATGTAAGCTTCGATTTAAATAACCTATTATAAACCAATTTTAAGATTGATGAAAAACAGTTAAGACTCAGATGACAGATTTGATTAATAACTTTACTTAGACATTTCTTAATAATTCTATAAAGAAACTACTAAAACATCTACAACTTCCACAACTGATTTATTTCATACCTAAATTTTCAATACTTTAAACTAGGATTAATGAGCGTCTCGAAAACGATAATGATTTGAACACTTGGATAATCCCGAAAAAACCAGGACGTTTGGCAATGCTACATATTTAATGTTTATGTTTTATGAGGTAATGAGTTAAATTCCTATAAATATTTAAATTATCACATATTAAAATTAAATTAATTATATCAATAATAATTTTAATTACAATTCTTACTAATAAAATTAAATATTATCCAATTCAATACAAAATAAATATTTATTCATGTTCGATAAATCTCTTTATAGAAGGAAACATAATAATTTTCATAATCTGGATTTCATTTTGAATCTTTGTCAGGTAGGTGGAATTTATATTACTATATTTTGAATATTTATTATAAATAAAATTTTTATTTCATCTTTTAAAAATAATATCTTTTTTTTTATATTGTTGTTGGTTGTCTTCTTCGTGATTTACCGTCAATATAATAAAAGATTATGTCGTTTTATTGGAAATTTAATTTAAAACATTTTTTTTTTAATCTTATTTCTTGTTTTTTTTTTTATTTCTATACTAAACTGTCTCTTCCAATTATATGAACATTTCTTTCTGGTCGACTTTAATAATAAATTTTCGCATTTGCTATATAAAAACGAAAATGTTAAAGAAATTTTCTTAAAAAATATACTTTGGTATATAACAAAACTAACTTTACCATATTGAATGGTTGTGTTAAAAAGGAGACAACAACATAAATAAAATACATAACAACATAAAAACATTTATCTTAATTGCTTCTCGTTTATCGCATCCTACCTGAATTCTTTGGGCATCTTTTAAATTTCGTTTATAGCTATAGCTAATAATGTTAAAAAAAAATTACAATATATTTTAAAACGTTTTATTTCTGTCTCAAAAGTGTTGTTGTTAATATTATTATTTTTTTATATTTAGGCTCGTTTTTGTTACAGTTATATAGAAAAATTTATATAAATTTTATTCGAATACATATAGTAATAATGTACAATATTGACCAGTTTATCACTAACTTAATCAGCTGATTTTGGAAATATTCACCTAAAAATACACAATTCTGGCTGGATTTAAGGATATTGTGTTTAGTATAGATTTGGTTGGTTTGAGTGGGGAGTAGCTAAACACCATCACTTATTAAAGCTACAAAGAGTACCCCTAGTCAAATGTTATTTACGTCTGCAGCACATTGATCCATTCTACTTCTCTTATTAATGAAATCAAATTGGCCGGTTTTAGTTTACCTGCTTCCTACAGATTTGTCATAAAATAAAATTCCGTGTTTGATGTGTCAGTCTTCTATAATAGATAGTGGCACAGCAGATGCTCCAAGGAATTGGCACCTTCTTCGCAGCCGCTACAGATGGATTTGTGTGTAAACCCTAATCTCGCCGCGTAATTCCCAAGTATAGACCAGTACAGTAGATATTGTAGCCAGTAGCCAAACAACATTCGAGCTATTGGTTTGTTGATAAGGTTTTTGGGACATGATTTACTGCAAAAATATTTAGATTTAATCAGCGATTAAAATTCAAAAGTTTACCCAACATAATGGTTGATTAGCAAACAATAAACTGCGCTCATTTTAGTTTAATATTAAAATCATAGAATTATTTTGTCAGTGATGAAATAATTTAAACTTCCAAATTAATCTGATTAACTGAATCGATGTACGTGAATCGGAATTTATATTATTCGCTGATTAAGAAATGTAAGTAAAGGTCGTATTTATAAAGCAAACTTAAAAGGTTCGTAGGAGTAAATTTCGTATTAATAAATAGTATACTTACGAGCTTTATACATTTTTTGATGTTATTATTAATTTATATAACCTAAAAAAATATGCAATGTATCACCAGCATGGACGGCGATAAGCTGTCGTATATTTACTAATTGTAAACATAACCTCGAATCAATAATGGTGCTAACAAAACAAAAAGTAATTGCAAATATTTAAGTCTGCTTTATAAATTTGAAAATAATTAGAAAACATCCTTAGCCAAGTGTACTAATTTAAGTTCGGTCCTTACTAAGAAAATTCGTGTTTTATGATACCGGGCCTTATATTATTATAATTTCACGAATTGTCACTAAACAATTTCTTATATCAATTCACTATTTGGAAATATCTTCTAGCTTAAATTAAATAATTTTGACTTCCACTCATATAATTATCCAATCCTACTAATCTTATATAGAAATATCTAAATTTTCGGTCAACATTTAAATCATTTACGTTACATAAAATTAAAATAGTAGATAGAAAGTATTATAAAATAAATGATTTTTTTCTTTAAAACATTTCTTATTTTTAGACAGCATAAATTTTATTGGTTGTATAACAAGGCCAATTAAGGAAATTAATTGAAGAATTTCGGAAGGATAATAATAAAATTTGGATATTTATTGAGTATATGTGTACCGGGCTATAGAAACGTGATAGAGTGAGAAAGAAAGAAAATTCGATTAAACCCGTTTCAGTTATTATACCTTTAAATTTACTGATTACATAAATTCCAGGTATAGAATCTTAAGGTTTTTTTTTTTTATTTTATTTTTTTTTGGATTATAACCTTAATTTGTGTTATTTTCTAAGGTGTAATCGTGTAATTCACATTCTTACACTTCTTTTTCACTGAACATTCCAGGATTATATTTTCAATATTATTATTTTTATTTTTTTATCTGTTGGCATTTAATTAAGGAAAATACTCTTTAACTTGATGTAGCTAATGGCTATACATATATTTATATAGTGAATAGATATAATATAAAAGGATTGAACTTGCTATGCAGGAGTTAAGTAGGTTACTTATCTCTGAAGATAATATTTAGTGTGTTTTTTTTTGGTTATTCCTCAGGGATTTTTTTCGTAAAATATTTTTCTTTTTATTATTTTATTCATGGCATTCAACAAAGTGACTAAGCAGCAGAAAATGTTATTTTTTGGTTTTTGTTTGGTTGGAATTTATGTAACCGGTAAGTGTAATCAAGATTGTTTTTTTTTTGGGGAAGGAGGTTCGGAAATTTGACACTATATTGCAAAAGGGTTAATTATGGTCATATCGATTCTTGTTTTGCTGCTATTAAAATTAAAATGTATTTGTGATTTATATCATATTTTTTTTCTTATATTATTTATAATTATTGTTTGGATGCGGAAAGGAATTTCACAAATTGCTTTCGTATATATACATTGTAATAAAAGTGGAATAACTAATTAATGGTAAGAATTTAAATTACATTTGTTTTTAATTTATATAAGATTTTAAATAGAAATTATGAGATTAAAAAAAAAGTTTAATAACTTAAATGGCAATTATAGCAATTACGAGATTAAATATAATTTAATAATTTTTCGCGGTAATTTCTTTTATTATTTATAGGCTTTATCATTATTTATTTTATATATGATTATTTTTAATATATTTATCAGAAATTAACTACTTAATTTAATTCTGAAATTGAACATCGCAATTAGCTTGCCTATAAATTCTTATAATTGGCTATGTGATGTATAATTATTTAGATTGCAATTTCTGCAATTTCTATTAAATAAGATCAACATTTTTAAATTTTTATCTAAATTCTTATTATGACTTTGTTGATCGAGATATAACTACAAACTACAAATTGATCGGTTCAATATGTTTCAGCTCAACGTAACTGAAAGCATTGAGTGTTTCTGTATCTATATCGCGATCAAACTTGTTTAACTTTTACGTACGATATTTGCGTTCCAGAATTGGACATTATTTCCAAATGAAGGTAAATTAAATTAGTAATGTTTTCCAGAATGTAAGTTTAAATAAAATTAGCCAATTTGTTCAAATTTAAATTACCAATTTCTTCTTATATTTGTACCAAGAATTTAAAAATGTTGGTATTTATTAAGCAATTTAATAATACTTGATTGATTTTTGAATTAAAATATAATTTAGTTTGTATAAAATGATTTGTAAGTATAATAATTACAATTTATAAATGACTAGAAGTGAACCAAGCACTATTATTTCATCACAAATTAAACCGGTGTAAATTATTATTTCGTAACTGCCTAAGAACTAACGATGGTACTTTAGTTATTGTCTTAATCATGAAAATGTGTAGGTGTAGGTGGACTCTTATGAACTCACTAAACATGAAGTTAGGCAATTGTTCGTTATATAATGTTGAACTTAGATACAAGTTCATCGCAGAAAATTCAGTGTCACGCTTTTTTTTTATTGATATTAAAGTTTAGTATGTAATTCGAGTGATATGAAATTTTCATGTCGTTAATCAGAAATGAAATTTATTGCTTATAATTGCACTCAGATCGCGGGACAAAGTCATTAGTTTGTTTTGCAATTAAACAAAAGGTGTGCAGAAAGTTTTCAATTAATGTTCTTAACGATGAAGTTATGATATTTCATATTGTTTATGTTATTTCGATAGAAATTTGAATATTTCAACAGCAACAGGTCAGTATAAAATTGCGTTCCATTTTTCAATCTATCGAAATTTTTGTGTTGTGAAAAGACTTTACTCCCATACTTTTTATGTTTTTTTTACAGTGCGTTGTAGCGCATTGCTGGTGCCGTATATTAAGGTTAACTGGAGGGGAAGATTGTATAATTTATAATTGAGTTAGGTGTGCCATTAAATATTGCAATTAAAATTGTATTCTAAAGTAAATTCCATTAAGGATAATTCTTAAATCTCATTAAAGTGTAGCATAATTTTCAACTGCTGGAAAACTTTAAAAACATCATTATTATAAAAATAGTATACAATTTATATTATTAAATATTTTGACTTTTACCAGTCATTTAGAAATTCTATTGAATAATTGTTACACATTAGTTCTTCGGATGATAATGCTCTACAAAATATAAAAGTAATTGTTTGAATAAATCAATTTCAATACTAAATCATTATTTATTAACAGTCAATTTATATAATTAAGTACAAGAATAAAACAAAAAACAAAATAAAAAAATTCTGATAATGTTAACATAAATACGAACATTTATTCATTTTGTAATTCCAGAAAAAAAAAAACCGAACCAAACCATAAATCCTTAAAAAAAAAAAAACATTTTTTTGGTAGACATTCTCCTCTATTTACCTGGCAAACTGTAATAAATTCTGATTTTTTTTTTTAATTTTATCCCTCATTCCAAATGTACACGTTGAAATAAATATAATTAATATAGCAATAAACTTTATACAGAGTCCTTTTTTTCGTTGTTGCTGTTGTTGTTGAAATTTATTATAATATTTATATATCCACAAATTAAAAATTTGTTGTATATTAATTTTTGCCTGCCCACAACATTTTTTTATTTTTCAGTTTCCCAAAAAAAAAAAAACCCGAAAAAAATAACTAAAATTAATTTAATTTTTCACTTCGATTAACACTATTGCGGCCCCCAAACTCAACATGATAATAAAATGGAATTAAAATAAATTACCATGACAAAAATGAATAAAATTTAATTTGGTACGCATATAAATATACGTAAATTTAATGAAGTATTGAACGAAACTTAAAACAGGCCTACAACAAAAAAAAGAATGTGCATCAAAAATCTACTTGCAGCATAAATTAATCCTGAGTTTTTTTTTATGATCTCCTGCAGTTATAAATTTTATGTTGTTATTTTTTTTTTTTGTAAATTCGCATTGCAGATATTTAAATTTGATTTTAAAAAAATTTAATTTAATTTTTTTTTTTCAGTTTGTAAATGCCATCAATAAATAATAAAATTTTTAAACATATAAAATTGAAATTTTTTTTTTTTGGCCAAATAAATGTAGGTGTTTATGCTGATTCAATACTTTATGAAAAGTGCATTTAAATCTCAAGTTTATAGATTAAGTCAGCTGAAGGTTATAGTATAAATTGGTGTACTAAAATTTTAATACTTTTATGATACTGTAATAATATTCATTTACAAGAAGGACCAGTTGATATTCTGGTACTAAAAATTCATTTGCTGTATGTCTGTATGAAGTAAAGAGCGTAAGGGCATATAAATGTAGTTCACCTATTTTATTAAATTAAGTATTGGTTCATATTCCATTGTAAATTATTCAAAACGGCAACATTTAATAATTACTCGTCTGCCAAACACAAAATGCCTGTTTTTCATATATGCAGAAATATTTTTGCTTTGTATTATATGACTTTTATGCTAAGTATTATATGAGTTTTATGACGGATTATATTACTTTTATGCTGTATATTGCTAAATGACTAATTCACTAATTATTGAACCTCCTACACCACAAAGCTATCAAGAAATTTATTTAAAATCTAAAGAATACAATAATACCAAGAGTAATATCAAGAGCCGTTCTTAAGTTATTTACATTTCAAAGCCCCGGGCAAAATTTCGTTAAAAATAACTTAATTTTTTTCTTTGATTCGGGTCACAATGATTTATATATTTCGTGATATTCTACTGCAATTGAATATGCAATTTTAAATTTTATGTGACCTATAATGTTTCTTTATATTGTAATGGGCAGTGTTCTGGGAAGAAGGCCAAGGCTCAGAACCAGGCTGTAGCGCCATAGAAAAAGAAGAAGTGTTCTGTTCTGACGATATGTTTCTTAAAATTTATAGAATATAAACCTAGAACAACAACTGAATTAAAAAGACTTGATGTGTAACTATAAGAAAATGGAAACGCAGTTAATTAAACAGAATCATCAGATACAGAATCAAATTACTAAAATAAACTTCTAAATAGAAGTGAATGAATAAAAGCGGAATTATCCAATGATTGACACCACACACCAGCCGAAATATAATTAGTTAGGCCATGTACTTACTATACAGTAAAGTTAACCCGTCAACAAGGAATAAAATCAATTTTGTGATGTAAACCAAATTAATTTAATTATCAAAAAAATTCAATTATTAAATAAAAGGCCTAAATTTTTAATGTTAATTAAAATATAATTTATCAAAATAAATGCGGTCAAAAAAACATAAAATTAATTTATTTAGAAAATTTAATATTAAACCGTGCAACATTTTTCCACATAATATAATCATTCATCATTAAAAAAAATGTGTAGACAAGCAAAAATAGCCTGTAATAATACGTGCCATAAAATAAAAAAAAATTCAATTCTGTTGAATAAAATTTTATCCTTTTAAAATCCTTTAATATTAATATTTTTTTTTTAAATCTTAATAATCTTTTATTCAAATGAAAAATATTCTTATATAAAATTCTAAAATTAAACTCGGAATATAATAAAATTTTTGATTGACCAGTGACCACCTAGACCTCTTATTTAAAAGATCGTTTTTTTTTATATTTAATTGAATTTTTTCTGTAATATTATCTTTATAATATATAGTGTGGTAAAATATTCGTCATAGAAAACACTCCTTTTTAAAAAATAAATTTATATATACATAATAAAAAGAGTCTGCAACAAATCAAAGATAATAAAATTTGAAAGACGACAATGATTGTAGATGATGGGCTGTTCTTTTCAGATTGAAAATAAAATAAAAATATAATCAACAGATTTATGTTTTAATGTTCAATCGGTTATGTTTAGACTGTCAGATAAAATCTTTTTAACTTTATATAATTATTTTATGTAAAGTGAAAATTTTTATATATAAGATTTAAAATATAAATTCTTTTATGTTAAAAACTCTTGAAAAAATTATGAAAAACTTTATTTCGAAATTTTGTGTGAAGATTATAAATTTCTTGAATAAATATGTTAAGATTTTATAAATTCATTGAGCTTTATATATAGTTGGATAAATTGATAAGGTTTGTGATTTAAAAATGTTGGGCATCACCTGAATGAATTTGAAGTGATACATTTGAACATATAAATTATAAAACTGTCCGTTTGTCTGTTAATAACTTGATGAACTAATTATAGATCACGATGTAAGGACAATCCTATACATGTTTTTTGCCAAAAAGGAATTATGATAATACATATTTCAATTTTGTTAAACATTTTAAAATTCTATAAATTGCAATCATTTTAATGGTGCTACAGTCCAAATCAAGCTTCGCCTTCTTCTCAAGCAGTTTACATGCCATTTTATTGCAATTTTGCTATGGTTTAATCTAAACTAAATTATGAGATTGTGAAGTTACACATAAGAGCGAAAATATAAATAAGTTAAAATTAAATTATTGATAAAAGTATGCAATATATAGACAGCACTGATAAAGATGCCGATTCAGAATGAAAGTATAGATAATATTTAATTCCTTGTGCCCTTTTTATGGTTGGAATCTGCAGTTTAAATAAATATTTAGCACTTGCTAAGTTATATTGTAACATTTATTACTGAGTCTGCTATATTTGACCCCAGAGAAGTTAAAATATTGAATTATTGCTGTACATTAAACGAATGTAATAAAAAAAGTTCAAATAAGGATTCAAATTACTTCAGTACATAATGAAACATTAAGTAATACATTTTTACAAATTTCCTTCAACAATCTCCTTATAGTTTAATTGTGATTTTTCTGAATGAAAAACTTATAAAAGAACAAATTTAAGACTATTTATTTGAATGTACAGCATTAACTTTTACAACCCACATACAAAAAACTTATTATTATTAAATTGATTACAAAGGAAAAATTTAAATAAAAATAAGGGATTTGAAGTAAGTACTACTCAGCATAAACATATTATGTTCATGACAGAATTACGAATTATCGAGATGATTTTGAAATTATTCTTTAAGTTCTTCGTGTAAATAAATTTTTTATTAATAATTTGATTTATATTTTATAATAATTTCAGTAACTCATTTAGAATAACTATGAGTTTTGTGACTGGGTTGAATCCAGATTGAAAATCGTTCTTTCAAAATATTTTTTTCTTAACGTTTTCGTGATTTATGTGGTAGTTTAGTTTCCTAAGTAGATTTGATTATTTGTTCTAGAGCTTGCAAATTATTAATAGATTTCAGTCAAATTTTGGCAAACGGATTGGTTTCGTTAGCTAGTTTGATTCTACTAACTTTAGTTATTCAATATTATCCACCAACTCCAAGAGGCGTCTGAGAGTGTAAAAGACGATTGCCACAAAACAAATGCGGTTTATTCCAGGATACGATGGTCATGAAAGATTTGAACGTTAAAGTAGGTAGCGAAAACAAAATAACTGATAGATTATAAAATCGATCATTTCGCAATTAGATGTAATATCAAAAGTGCCTTTTAGACGTTCATGTTTCCTGGAGTTATAATAATTATTATCTGATTTGAATGAAATTTAGTATACTGGTTGGTATCAACATTAAATATGTTGCATGTTGCTAAGAAATTGGTTTATTTAAAAGATGTGAAATATTTAACAAATTAGTGTTTTTTACAAAGCATTGTTTATTGCAAAGGACTTACAAATCACTGTCGGGCATAATTACGAGTTAACTGCTCCCTTAGTTTAGTAATATTAGTTTTTATTAAATTTTTAAATTTATATTAATATATTTTGGTTACGTTACAAGTTAATATTTCCCAAAAATAAAAGCCAAAAGGTTTAATTTAATTAAATTACATAATATTATTATAGAGATAGCCTAAAGCTTGAACAATTCTATTATTTTGATCCTTTTCTATTGTGAATAAGCCTAAATTAAATTTAAAGATTAAATATATATAGACATATCTAAAATATATAATTATATAATGTATTTTTCATGTAAATAAAATTTTTATTGTTTATTTTTCTTCCGGAAGTTTACTTAGTTTTCTTTTCTAGGGTAGTAGCTTTATATAAGTATATAGTAAATAAATATTATATCATCATTTATTCAACATGTTTTTATGTATTATTTTTATTTATACGTTTTTTTTATTTTGTTATTATATACAAAAAAAAATTGTATATAAAAGAAAATTTAAAGTCCAACTTGTCTAAAGTAACAATGTGTATATAAAATAGATTGTATACCTAAGATAAATTTAATATTTAATGTTGACAAATAAGGACTTTTCCGTTTCCTCAAAACAAGGATCACAAAAAGAAACAGAAAAAATAAAAACAAATTTCCATGATTTTCAGTAAAAATATATAAAGAAAAGTTTTTAAATGTTGAAACCATTATTCGTTTTTCTATATATAATATTAATACGGGTTGGTTAAAATTTTCACATCACTGGATATTGAAAGAATTTTGAATACTTTAACATATATAAAGAAATTTGTTGTGGCCACATGGGTCATCAGATGAAACTGTGAAACAGGTTAGAAATATACTGAAATTTTCATTTCATATTTATTAAGACTATTGTCATGACAGATGACAGGATCTTATCAAGTGAAGTAACCATGTTTTCTCAGGGCAGAGCGATGCCACAGTCCACAGTAATCATTATTTCCATATAGAAGACATTTTTAATGAAAAATAAGGAACTTCAAATATGTCAAAATATATAATTATTGACAAATTTCTTACTGAATTCGGAAAATCATAGTTTTTATTTAATATTTAAAGATATAAGGTCAATATTTTCTTAAATTCAATAAATATTAAAGATATATATTGAAATAATAAAATAAAGTTTGAAAATTATTTGACAATTCTCTAACGTATTTTAAATAATAACGTTTTAAAGACTGTTTCAGTCAATACTTTTTATGTAATTTAATATTACCAAAAAAAAACATTTCCTCAAAAATTTGTCCAATAACCGAAGAATATATAAAAGTTTTGTGGAAAATTTAAATATCCCACAACAAACTAGGTTAAATTGTGGTCTAATAATTAGTTATGTTTTATAATCGAAATAAGTTTTTGTTAGTGTTAAATATTACTTGTAAAATGAATAAAATAAAATGTTAAAATTTATATTTATTTTTGTAAATATATTTTCATTTTCTCATGGAAAATTATAACATACACGAACGACCAACCAAAAACACCAATTTACATAAAAATGAATGAATGAATAATCGCAATTCTAATATAATTATATTATTTCCAATCAGTTTTTCATGCGTATACAATCTAAAATTGGAAATTTGCAATGAGATTAGGTCTAACTCATTGGAACATTTGTTGTTCCAGTACCCTTCCTTGGTACAACATAGAAGACGCGGAGAAACTAAAGCTGGCCAAGATGATTTCGTTCATTAAAGCAGTTTAATCGGTGGACATCGATACACTGTAACATAGATGTAGCGTTTGACTGGTCAATGTGAGTAGGGATCTCGTAATTCACACTCCACGTAATTCCCAAAATTTGACCAAAACTTTTATTAAATATATTTTTAAAGTTTTATTTAAATTACTTACATGGAAATTTTTATAGACTCGTCTCTGTAAAATTACTAAACTTACAACAATTTTCTGGTGAATTTGATGGTGAAAAATTAATTGTTTATTTTATATAAAAAAAAGTTATATTGAAATTCGAGATATTTTATTTACTCATATAAAATTATTGGAAATCGTGCAAAAATTTATTAATATTTATGAAAATTTTTATATTTATATTTTTAGTTGCGTGATTTTGTGCCACGAAAATGAAAATTCAACAAAAAAAATAAAAATGTTTCCTATCAGTGCGAAATTAATGATGATAGAAAAATTATGCATTTAAATTTTTCCAAATAATTTAGTCTGTGACTAAGTAGATTAGTTAGTTAATTTTGTAGCTATAAATTTTGAATTTTCTTGTATATTTATAACAAATTTGTCAATTTTTTTTTATTAATTTTTTAAGCTAATATTTTTGTTATTTAGTTATAAAATGGAATTTAGTTTGCTGAAGAAGAACGTGAAATTGATTTAATTCCATTATTAGGAGTATCTAATTCTAATCAACCTTATAGATTCAATCACGACCTTTACCTTGAGAAGGAGATTTAGACTTAAGAATAAACTGATTATTTGTTAAGATTAGCGCAAATAACATTAAAGAAAGTAGGCACATCAACAAAAGGGAAAAACAGAATAAAAAGAAAATAATATCTTTCAACTTTTAGCTTGGATTATTTCACTTTTTCTACATGCTGATATAAAATTTACTATCTACAGTTCATTACGAAGCTTTCCATATTTCCATAACCGAAAACAAACAAATGTTAGTAATTAGACACTGACACTAACTGCTTCATACAAAACATTAAAAACTGGCATTAACAGGCAGAGGAGTTCTCTGTTCTTACATAGGGTTTCAGAGTACTGAAAATAACGCTAGGGGTTCTGGTAATTCAAGTCATTAGAAATTGAAAATAATTTTTATTTTCGTTATTCTAGTATCTTTAGACAGTTCTTTATTAGAAAATTGAGTAAAGCAATTTTCAGAGTTACAAAACATTATTCATAACGTAACGCTAAACCCAAATAACGAAATTAATTATCGTTATTTATTAAAATTATATTTCTTAACGTTTTATAAATTAAATTGTGTTACAATAAGTAAAATGTAACGATTACAATTTATTTCATTTTTCGTTACACAATTTTGAAATATTATTAAGCAAAAATCTATCATTTTGTACAAACAACTTTCATCCTGCAGTAAAATTGTTCTAATTTTATTAGTAAATGTCAAAATTACTTTACAAAAATATTACGTTACTTTGAAAATTGTTGTGAAAGACGTCACCTTAAGAATTGAATGAAATTACGTAATAATTTGATGGATACATACAAAAACAAGGTTTATTACGTAAACGTTACATAAATAAATTGTATTTCGTATTATAACGTTATAAAATAACGATAACAGGAATTCTTTCTGTTGCATATATGAATACCGAAACGAAAAAAATATATTATTTCGTTGTGTAACGAAATGTGTAACGTTATATTTTTTAGTTTTGCAATGCTTTTTTTTTTTATTTGAAATAAACCTAAGAAACAAAATATAAGTTTCAATTTTTCAATAATAAAAACTAAAGAAAATTTCTTGAATTTTAATAAAGAACTATTTTAACTTTAACTAATTCTATATTTATCTTATTATCTAAATTCAACTAAAATATAATTTTCAATTTTCTACTTTTGTATTTATATATTTAAAAAATTAAATTTTATAAAATATATTTCTTTGCTGCTTTATTTTAATCCCTGAGGTTTTCTTTATTTATATAAAAATTTAAAAGAGCATAAATTTTTTATCTATTAAAGGAAATTTTGGAGATAATTAAAACATTGAAATGTTTTTCCCCCAGCATCAAATATAGAAATAAAAAAAGGATAATAATAATAATTATTATAAATATCATATTTAACTAATGTGTATATTTTGCTAGCGGGGAATATTTAAATAAATTGTTTGTTAATGTTTTTGAAATATTTATTATTTACCTGAAAATGCTAATAGACACAAATCTACAAACATTACCAAGACCGAAAACCCCTTAGATAACTGAGAAATGGTTTAAAGAAGTAATTAATTTATAATGAATCTTAACATATTGTATAATAGATGGCAGCATGTGTTTATGACAGAAGTTTTTATTTATTATAAATATTTTTTTTTATATATTTAACATTAGTAGAAATATTGAAATTTATATAAAAATTTGTTAATGAGTTTTATTTTCTTGGTTATGGTATTAAAACTGATGATAAAAGTGATAAAAAAAATTTTCTTCAAAGGTTTTCTACCAGTAAATAATTAAATTAAAATCTTGAAATTTGATGGATTATGTTTTCATTTTGTTTTTATGTAGGTGAAAAACATTGTTGAGAATTTTTCATTCTGGTATTTTCATTTAAAACTTTTTAATTATGTTTTTTGCTGTTGTTGTTGTTTATGTTGGTTTTATAATGTATAAATCATAAATTTAAAATTTCATATGAAATAATGGAAAATTAAATAGATTTTTTATGCTTATTAAAATATTTTATGAGATATTAAAAATATTGAAAAAGTATTAAAAATAATTAAAATTATAAATTGTTTTAGAGTTAAGAGTTGACTGTCGATTTGAATTAAGTGTAATTTGAAGCTGTCAAACAGATTGTTGAGAAAAATTAAGAATTAGTTAGATAATGTAAAATCAAAATTTTCTGTTTTGTGCTGATTTATTCCTGCAGGTGTTTTATTTTAAGAGAGGTCGCGGTAACGTGAATTGGTGTTAGATGACTTTTTATTAAATAGTACGGATTTGAAGAATATAATGTAGAACAATTAGAGATCTAACAACAAATATTCGGATTGTAATTCATAAAATTGAGCAAATCACAAAAGATTAAGAAATTATACGAAACAATCATAGAAAACTTCAATTTAATAATTATATTATATTGAAATGTAAAAGTCAAAAAAGTGAAAATTTATGAATTTTCCAAATATTTCAGTTTATTAGTTAACCGAATTTTTATTCGAAATCTTTTATAGTGCAATTTATTATCAACAAATTTGCAATTTAATATAAATTGATAATATATTTCATAATTAATTATAATTATAAATTGAAATAATAAAAACCAATTTTTTTTATTTTATTTTTTAATATAACTTACCACCGCAATGATCTTTAAAATCTATACAGCAATCACCTAATTTTAGGCACGCGTGATCACAATAACATGGTTTATCACTTAAATCTTCAATAATTGCATTTATTGGTGTTTTTTGAACAACACATGATGAATCTCTACCATTACAACATAATTGTGCTTCACGACATGTTCCAGCTATAACTTCTGACGTAATCCAAATTAATTGTAAGGACACTAAATTTAACACTAATTTCATATAAACACTCATATTTATATTTTATATATATTTATTTTATTATTTATAATACTATTTAAAACTTTTATTTTTTAAATTAAACAACAAATTTTCACTCACATGAAAACCAGAAACATTTAAAAAGAATAATAAATTGTATAAAAACAAAAAATGATCAACCAAAAAAAAAACCGAAAACCAAAAAATGTAAAAATAAAATTAAATTAAAAACTAAAAGTATTTTTTAGTTAAAATCCAGCTTGTCAGTTTTAAGTAAATTAAAAGTTATTATATCCTTTTTTTTTGTTACAAAATAATCAAAAAACAGTGAAACTAAACCTCTGGCAAAAAAAAACTGATGCTTCCTTGGAAATAAATTTATATTATATAGAGAACCAGAAACAATTTCTGTCAGAGAGTAGTAAACGATACTTAAGAATGATTAATGATAATGATGATGTGATGATAGTAAAATGTTCTTTAAGTTTTTGGTCGTGTTTAGTCGATGAACCACAAAAAATATATTTTATAAAAAAAAAAATTATTATTTTAAAATTTTTTATTTAAACTTTTTTATTGAATGCGTCAAAATCAAGAAAATTTAATTCTATATTTATGTATATTATAATAAAAATAAAAACTTAAAGTTAATTATCACTAATGCGACATGAAAATTTAAATCGTGGTAATCCGGTAACGATTTTGTTAATAAAGATTTATTTATTTTCTTCTAATTTACTTTTCAAAAATTTCTTTAGTGAACTTAACCGCCCGATTTCCGAACGAAGAATGCTGGAAATTCACAATTCGATAGCAGTTTTAATAAAAAGTAACTTGGTAACTTTATCATGGCAAAAACATAATAGCATAGCAAAGAGTTTTGTGGCAACAAAAACGCAGAATCCAAAAAAGAAGCTTGTATAATAAAATATGTAAACAAAAAAATTTTTTTTTTGTTTGTTTTATATTTACTCTTTATTAATTATGTTGCTTGGAAAAATTTGTTATGTTTTATGTTGATTTAATGTGGAACCTAAAAAAAATTTTGTATAAATAAATAAAATTGAATTTTTAAAAATATTGTATTTAGGTTTTGTGTATCGCAACATTGTTGCTAGATAATTTATAAAATACTTTTTGTAATTGAGTTTTTGTTAAATAATTTAGAATTTTGTATAGTAGCATTTAATAAACTATAAAAGTTACAGTTTGAGTTTAAGGTTATGAATTATTCGGTTTTGGATAAATGTGAACTAAGATTAGGTAGTAATACATCCACCACGTTGGATAATGGAATAATTGTTATTCCATTTCACCTCGGTCAAATATAAAAGATTTAGAAAATTTGGTAGTTTCTTCCTAGAAATTCCTGAATTCGCGGGATAACTGAAGGGTGAAGGCGTCGTCCAAGATGATTTCGTTCATTAAAGAAATGGGACGGAACGACACACTGTAACAACGATGCAGCATTCGACAGGAGGCTACAATGGGGTTACCAACCAACCAAACATTGATGATTATTATTTTAATTTACATATGTAAATAAGAAATATAATTATTAATTTTGTTGAAATTCAAAACTTTATAATTTTTTGGCACTGTTCAATTTTTTGGCACTGTTATCATTTTATCTCGTAATTTTTAAAATTAGATTACATATATAATTTTTAAGCTTAATTATTAACAATTATTTAAGTATTTATGATACTCAGTACCTTCGATTTCATAATTATTGTGATAATCTTATATTACATACATAATTACCCATTAAGATTTAACCAGAAGCTACGTATTAAATGACATCTCAGTTTATTTTAATACAATATCATTTGACATTTTTTATTTTCTTCTAAAAAGTTTTCAATTTCTCTGACATCTAAATATTTAAAGGCCCCTAAATTTATCAGATTCTCTTTGTCATTGTATAGTGAAATTTGAAACCTTATATTTGCAGTCTGTGTATTGAGGCTATAATTTTGGGTAGTTATTTAATTTTTTAAGGACTAATTTCATTTTAATTTTGGGGAGTTATTTCATTAAAAAATATGACCGCTTTTTCAAGTTAAAAGCAATAGAGAATTAAATTATTAAAGTTTTCTTTCATAAGTTATTTCATTGCCGTTTGGGGAATTACTTCCTTAGGGAGTTATTTTATTGAACTCAATATTATATTGTTTGTAGCATTGCTATTAAGTAATTGTATAGGATGTGAGAAAGAGGAGGAAACAGTAACCTCTTCTGTTACTGGTCTTCACTAAAATATAAAACAAATGAATACTTGGAACGTCAGGTTGAAGTTGAAGGCGTCTACATTAATGTTACTGTAATGTTAATGTTACTGTATGTCGTAGAATAAGCAATCAAGCGGAGTGTACAACGGATCCTCGTTATTAAGGCGCGTGCAGGGCTTTTGTTACCCAGCATTCCCTTCAAACAAACGAATGAACCAAATTTATTATACATTTAAAAATTGACGTCTTAAATATCTATGTAGTCATATATTAACCATTTCATAAAATGCTAGCTAATTTACCATTAGCAAAGTATTACATTCTTAGCGCCAAACTAAAACCATTACTGAATTATTGATTTTCAATCAATTTTTAAAATTCATTTTTGTTATAACTTCAAGACTCATAAAATAATATTTTCAAATGTGCTCCTACTTATTTCTACAGTGCTTCCTAAAAATACAATGTACCTAACTCTTTTCGTTCTATTTCATATTTCTATTAATATCCAAAACAATTTTATTAAACCCTATTGGAATTTTCCATGGATTTCTTTGTGTATGACTCAATCAGTGTTGCACAAGCAATAAATCTTTTTAACCCAAAATAAATCAACATAAATAACATTTTTAACACAGTAACGAACAAAAAAAAAGATATTATTTTAAAATGTATTCAAAATATAGAATTTTTTTTTATATCTCTATACAACATTTCCCGTTTTATGAAATTGACATTAAGATATACAAAAAAAATATTTTTTGTGGCCTTTATTTTTAATATGTTAAATGCTATATGGCTATTTTTATATTTTAAAATTTTTTATATGTTACATAGTTTCCGGTAATAATGCAACCATTCACATTCAAATTCAATTCGTCATCCCAGACAAACTTCACAAAAACTTTATGTGTCTTTTCTATACTCTTTCAAAAAAAAAAATATTCTGATTCACTCTACTGAATACTAAATAATAATAATAATGTTTTTTTTTTTCCAATTCACTATGCAACATAAAATAAATGTTATTTTTCATAACAATTTGAACATAAAATGTATGTACATATAGATGCAAAAAAAATTGTATATTATTTAAAATTGGAATTTTATAATATTATTTATTTTTATGAAAAATTATTTTATTCACGTTCCTTTTAAGTTAACAGAAAAAAAAAATAAAAAAATCTTTAGTTAAGGTTTAAGGTATTGAAAAAAAAAATATATTAAAATTGGCATTATAATTTTAAATATAAACAGAAGCCAAAAAGAAGCCAAAAATGATTAATTTAAAAAATCACTTTTTGAACATAAAAATTAATTATTTGTTAAAAATAATTCCAATTTCTGGAATTTGAATAATATTTAAAATTTAAGCTGAAATTAATGTCCTTCTTCAAAAGACTCTCCTGCTTTTAAAATTCAGTGATGAACTGGAGTCAATCGAACGCTTTCTATATGTTTTTTGTCCATGTCTTATGCAATTTGAATCATAAATGTTTTCGTTTATGTGAGTTGTGTGAGCTATTCATTGTTGAAAGTCCACTTGTAAGGCTCAGAAAATGTTACTTATGACATTAATGGTTTTTAGGGGTACAATATACATGATACTGGCCATAGCACATGAGCCTTGGCGGATTATCCTCGTCTATACATCCATCCATGTATCATCTCATGTATCATCCATTATTCACTATTGAAGATTCTCCACAGTATAATCTATAAAGAAGCTGTGTATTACTGTGCTTTGAAAGTCGAAATGACTTTTTTTGTTAGGTGGAATACAAGATATGAAAAATACTTATGTATGTAGGATAGTCAGGAATTTATAACTTTTAGAGAATTATGAAAGACTTACTGATGATGCGCAGATGAACTATACTTTTATATGAATCTAAATTCTATAGTATGTACCAACAATTATTGAATAACATGCTACATTTGTAAGGCTTTAAGCATAGTCGACTAAAATATGAATATCTAATTATATTGTTATTTGGTTAAAGAAACACGTTTGGACAAAGAGTTAATTGCATTGCATATCCGACAGTTTTGTAATATCAACCGATCCGCCGCTATAACTTTTTGTTTTAAAAGTCTTTCTATATTTCGAACTCCTTTTACCTATGACTAATTTAAATGAACATTTGTGTTTGAAAGAGTTTAAAATGGGCAGACAGCCGGACGTTAAAGTGTTAAATTATAAAAAAAATTTATAATTCTCAAAAAAAAACTCTTAAAATATATAATTTAAATACATTCTTGACCAAAACTACCAACCAAAATTAATATAACCAAAGTATTTCTCATTCCAATGCCTGTGGTTTCAAAATAAATAATTATTTTAGTAAATTTTCGAAAAAGGACATAAAATTTAGTTAAATAATTTTGTTTACAAAATGTTTTACATGAAAAATTATAAGTAGTTGAAAGGACGACAATCTTTTTGTATATATTTTTAATTTTATGATCGTTTTGGGTTTTGGGGTATTCTGAAGGACTGAAGTAAAATGATTTTTATAGTTGTTGGACAAAACATTATATTAAATTTTTTTTTTTACTTTTGATTACCATTTCCCTTACAATAAATTATTGTTTATCATACATTTAAGTGTCATCAACCTCTGTATTTATCCGATTAATATTTTCATACTCATAAAAGGAAACATTAATTTTAAGAAATTTTCTTTAAGATTTATTTTGTTTCTAGATTTATATCCTACTTAAAAATTTATATACAATAAATATTATTATTACCGAAATATTATGGTTTCACCAAAATTAGAAAATTTGACAGTATTGTTGTATAATGAAAATCATAAGTTATGCAACTTTTACAAATTTGCATTCAACAACCTTTTGAGAAAGTCAAAGGATGAAAAGATAATTAAAGATTAAAAAATACTGACTAATTAATTATAAATGCTAACAACCACAAAGAAGTATTTATTTTACGTAAAATATATATAAAATGCTGCCATATTGCAATTCAATATTCTGCCTTTGAACAAGAATTTCATATAAAATCTACATTTGTAAGATTTATGTATAAAAATCATTGATGTAGTCATCATAACTAATTATTATTGAATGTAAACAAATTATATTGGTCAACACAAACCAAAATTATATAAAAACTGTCGTTTTAGATCAGCAAAATCATTTGAAATCAGGTCTTACTAGAAGCTCATTAGAAACGTAATTATTTTCCTCGTCTATGGATGGATGTACATATTTTTTTTCTTTATAAAATGAGGTTTTCAACTAAATCTTGAACTGCCTCTTGAGAGAACATATGATAGAACATCGTAGAACAGCATTACTTCAACGGGGGTAGGTTCCTCTAACATTGATCTATAATGATTATAATCTATAAATACGATTAAAAGGGGTTTGAAGGATACGGAGGGGGTTTATTTGAAACACTTAATAATAGTATGTATTCTGCAGAACATAATTTCTACATAAATATTGATTTTAAACCGGCCGGGGGTTAAATTTATTGCGGTTTCAAAAGACTCTACTCTACTACCTAATCCGAAAGTTTTATGCGGAATAATAATTTTCAAAATCCTATTGAAAAATTACTCTCACCGTTGCCGTCGTACCGCTTCCAATTTTAATCAGTTAACATATGTATAGAAATATTTAAGAGTAGTTAAACTCCCTTGGAAGGGTCGCCTTGTGTTTCGGAAAATTTCGTTTGAGTTAAAATTTTCAGCTCTGGTGCTTTAAAATGTCAAATTATATTAAAAGAATTTTTCTTTTAATATATGTATTAACTTTCTTTTTGACATATTAAATTGGCAGCTGCCCAGATATTGTATCTACACATATTATTTTTATCTCTCTATTATATGAAACGTACAGAAAACACAAAATCTCGACGTATTTCAAAAATTAAATAAATATTATTAGAAATTTCGACAACACCTAATAATAAGTTTTTCTATTAATTTTTCATTTACTGGGATTTAGTGATGGTTAAGAAAAACAATGAAATTTTCTTCATACAGTTACTTACAACATTAAATATGCAATTTTTTATATGATAATTTTAATTACTTATAGTTTTTAATATGAAGTTCATTAGTTTACAGACTGTTTTAAAAAGTAATTTTTGTATACTGTCGAAAAATATATATTTTATTATTTATTTTATTGAAAAATAAGAAATATTTTTTTAATGATTTACCATTTAATTGTATATATAGTAAAAAAAAACTCTTTTATATTTAATTAGTATTTTTTGAAGTATTTTAAGCATGGAAAATTTGTGATTTGTTGTAAATTAAAATAATTTTCTTTTTATGTTAAAAACAATAAAATAAAAATTCATTTAGAAATGTTACTTAATTGCCATCATAATTAAAATGAAATTTAAAATAATTTTCTTTATAAATATTATACTATAATATTTTACATAATATATTTTCATTTCCAATTAAATGAAAATTTTTCTAGAATTTTTTTTTTGTTTTTACAAGTAGTTAGTGGAAAATTTCTAAAATAAAGTTTGCGTTGTTAATATTAATAGTAAAATTTGAGTTTTGAAAATAAGTAATAAATTTTATATATCTTCTCAAATATTTTAGTAATGGGTGATCTAAGTTGTGATTACTATGTTTAAAACGTTACAACACTGATAATCAAACAGCTTTCTAAATAAGTAAGTGTTTCCGCAAAATGTCAAATGTTATAGTTTGCATTACAACACATTTAAAAAATGGATAGTTTAACCACTGCTCAAGCTCAAGGTGTTAAATTAAAATTATTAAGTTGATGCTGATTTTTCTTCTCTGATGAGGCACATTTCTATTATAATTCCCGAGACATCATTACATGTCCAAAAATTGTATTTTTGGGGCACATTTTGGTCAGACGGTATCATTGAGCTTTACTTTTATGAAAACGATGAAGATCGAACTTTAACAGTCAATGATGAGAGTTATAGGCGCATGATAAACGATTATTGTTGACACGAAATAGAAAATATTGATGTGGAAGACATGTAGTTCCAACAAGACGGAGTCAAAAGTTCCAATGTCACATTATTTAAAATTTGGCCGTAAAAAAATTTGGTTGGGTTACGCTAAGTTACGCTAGCCGTGATTAAACTCGTAATTAACGAAAAAGTCATTAAAAATTACCTTGAAAAGATCGAGTACTGGAGAAGGTTCAGAGATAGAAATTTAATTGATATTATTTTTGATAATTAATGAAATACAAAATAAGAAGATTTCATTAAATTTATGTTGGATCATCCTTTAGAAAGTTAGTTATTCAATATATTAGAATATATTTTCGATTTTTATCTTGTATATAAGGATCTTAATTAATGGCTATTTAGATTTTCATCTATAAGGATTTTAAATATACATATATGTATTAGAAAAATAAATTACTTTGATTTCTCTTAAATTTAGTTAAATTAATGTTATTAAAAAAGAAAACGTTTATGTACTCGTCTTCATTTGCATGTGAGCAGCAACATCTTCTAGAACCGCATTTTAAATTGGGACACAGCTTCATCCAATCTTCAAGGTGGGATCGGTACGTTTAGTGGTTTCATGTTAGAATTTCTATGTTATAATTTGTGTAGTTAAATTTAAAAGAAATTTAAAATAAAATAATTTTGTAATTTTTCCAAATCGAGACCGACAGCATTAACAAATATTGTATAATTACAGATTATTTTTGTATATGAATAAAAGATAAATATTATTTAACAAAACTATTTGAACCAAAATTAAATTTCATGAACTACAAAATACTAAATAGTATTTACGACTGTTAGAAATATTTCCGACCAGTAATAAAATTATGTATTTTAAATACAAATTTTAAATAATAATTGACGTAGCCAATGTTTCAACAGGAAACAATAATATTTAAATCTAAAAATCATACAGAAATTTTAACAATTTAATTGATAAATATTTTCTATTCCAAATTCAAATTTCAATTTCTCAATTTTAGTTAATTTTCTATTTTACTAACATTATTTGATTTTGGTTTTAATTTATGATAAAAACTATGCTATTTATATAAAATAAATTTAGTGGTTTTTATTTATGTTATTAAATTTGGTTTAATAATCTGGTGTAATTGAATTATAATTATTTGCAATAAAGATAATTACATTATATAATTGTGGTTACCAAAATATGCAAACATTATATAGAAATAAATTTAATTGAAATTTGATTTATTTGTTGCCAGAAATTTATGTATACAAAATACAGGATGGAACAAAAGTAACTAATTAATAAAAAAAAATTACCAATGTCCAATCATTCGGTTGCTATGGCGGATAATTTTGATTATTTTCAGGTTGTTGAATGTTTGAGACGTTCGAGCAGATCTCGAATTGGCAGATCGGTTGAAAATTTAAATTTGTTGGACAGAGTATTGAAGATAACTTGCAAATTTCTAAGTTTCAAATATCTTTTAGCGCATTTGGAGTCAGACTTTGCTCACATATATCCAACTAGTCCAAAAACTAACTCCTGTGGTCTGAAATTGCAATTTTAAATCTAGTTGGAAATGATAACAAGTTTTTAACGAAATTTTATTATAAAGCGTATTTTTTACAAGAATGGTTTTGATAAATAAAGTATTTGTGAATAAGTGCTAAACATTGCAGTTTGCAGCAGCTAAAAAGAAAACATTAGTGAATATATTATTAGTCTTATTTATCAAGAAACACTCCACAAAGTTATGTAAATGGTCATAAAAAGGTCAGTTTTGTGTGTTAAAGGAAATGGTTCTCCTAACAAATAATATAAAGTAACCTTCCATTTGCATTTACAATTAAATTTTTTGGTTTATATCATTTCGTTCAATATTAATAAGCTCTGTTAAGCCAGCCCCACAATCTTATCAAGACGAATTGCAGCTGTTTATAAAAAAATGCGTAATATTAACTTGTAATTATAAATAGCTGCAATTAGTTGCATTTTTGGTATATTTTTATATTCGTCTGGCTAAAGTGTTAGAGTTCAGCATAATAAATCAAAATAAATAGTATAGTTAATTTTAGCCTTACCCTGTATATAAATATAATTAAATTTCGTACAAAATTACAAATGAATATGATTATTTTTTAAGCTATTTTACAATTCAATTTTAATGAAATTCCTTAATTTAACATTTTGTATTAAAATATATAAATAAATAAATTGTAAATTTTCCATGTTTAATGATTAATTATTCATTATGATCTATGAGGTTAGTATATCCATTTAAATGTCTCCCAACCAATTATTATATAGAAGGCGTAACAAGTGCTAATTGAAGTGTATAAATTCTGTTGTTCTATATTGTTTTCGATCCTCTTTCAATAATGTCTGGACTGTTTTTTTATTATATTTTTTATTTTCCTATACTATAAATCATATAATTATATAAAAAATATATTTTGTAACTTTATATTATGGAATTAATAAATATTCCCTTGATCTGGTTAGTGACCATTTAATTATCTTGTTTCTGGTATAGTCGGGATATAATTAAAGAAGTTCAAAGACTTACAATAAAAAAAAAAATTGGTTTTCTTTATAAGAAATTACTGAAGTTTCTTCATTAAAAAAATATTTTGCTTTACTATGTTGTTGATGACGTGTCAATGGGGCATTAGGAGGGCTATACAACACTTAAGGAGATAATAAAAACAAAAATAACAAATGATAGGTCTACAATGAATAATGGCATTTTAATAACAAAACAACATTTTAGATTTTTATATTTTCGTCTTTTCAAAAAAAAAAAATGAGTGTTGATGGGAAAAATTATAACTGATAAAAAAACATATTGTAACATAAGTCACTAAATTATGTTTTTTTTTTTCAATATAAAAATATCTATATAAGAATCATAAAAGAAATTTAGTTGTTTTGTATTTTATGAAGTGATTATCTTAATGGACTTGTAAAAGTGTGGGGGAATAAATGAAAAGCTATCATCGATCAATTTATATGATTTTTTTTGGTGACATCGACACTTTTATTTAAATGTGTTTTAGGTCAATTTCGTGATTTTTTTTTTATAATGAGGTCAACTTTTTCTATACCAATTACAAATAATAAATCAAATGAAAAACAAAAATTTTTGATATTTTGATTTATTAAAGTATATTTTTAATATAGTTTACATTAATAAAATTTTACTATACAAAATGGCGTATTATAGTTGATTTATTCTAACTGAACTTTTTCATTATGGAGGAAAATAGTTTGGTTAGATAATAGTATGCATTTAATTCTAAGATATATCTTCTTATAGGTCTGGCAGTTCCCTTTGCTCGTTCAGTTGATTAAAGGTTTTAAATACTGAACAATTAGTCTCATTGCATATCCTTCTTTTTATTATAATAAGTTTCAAACAGTGCACCATAATTTAATTAATATTTTATTGTTTTTATATTTACGTATTTTTTGGCTACACAATTTCCTGCAATGGTTTTCATGGAATCATTTCTATTCTAGTGAACTTTCGATTTTTCGACAATATTTTCATAAAAACAATGTTTCCGATTATAAAGGAGTTTAGCTTATTATAGAAGCTTCATATTTATCATTATACTTATTGTTTTCTTCATTTGTCGTCCATGTTAAAAATATCCCTAAGTAAAATATTACAAACGTAAAACTGGCTTACGACGGTGAGAACATTTGCGAATCAATTAGACATGAAAAGTGTAAAAGGATGTTTTTTAAAACTATTTTAAGAATTTAATTAAAAAAAGTAATCGAAAACTTAGAGTTAAGTTTTAAATATATCCTCGTCCTCGTGAAATTTAAACGTTTCTTAAAAAATGATGGTAAAACTTCAAATTCGGTTTATAGATTAGGATTTTCTGATAGATAAGGAACCCAACAACAAATTTAATTGAAATTAAATCTTTTTATTTAGTTCTCCACTCCTTAAAAAGTCTTCATTTACACATGAACAGATCACTTCTAATAATATTGGCTTAAAAATAATATTCCTTCATTAATAAAGTTGGATTTAAAGTGATTTAACAATTCATTTTAATTCCCAATTTTTTACTTTTTTATTAAGGCTGTGTCGTAAATAATATTAAACAGGCTATCGCAGGATTTGAAAAAATACGCTAAGTACACTCTAACTAAAAATACACGAAACTTGCAGCTATTTTTATTTTAAAGTAAATGTTCAAATTCTAAAAAAACTATCATTTTCTAATTTGATCCTTTACCTTTAGAACTATTCCATAAATTATTGATTATTGAAAAAAATTTTATAGCCTTAAACAAGGTCGAATTTAACTTTGAAAATATTCTTAAATGCACATTATTTTATTTCACTTCATTATTTAGTTTCAACAGAGTACTACGATCGGCCTTTTAAGAAGAAAAGCTACTTTGTTTATAAAGCCTAGAACGTTCGTCATCCTTGGGTATAAGAAACAATCATTCACCGAATAGTCGGGTTCTAGTCATGGCAAAACATTCGCATTTAGATGAATGTGTTCAGCAGTCTCGTCTTCCTCATTTCATAGTCTACATGACTGTGGCCCATCTATTTTGTTAAAGTGATAGTCCATCAGGCAAGAGTATCCCGATAAAAAGTTTATTGGTAGTCGAATTTGGTTCTTTTATAGTTTAAATAACTCTAATGCCCTTTTTATAGTTATTTATAGCTGATATACCCTAACTAAGTGGTGATGGGTTGAATGAAACAGTTGTCAGTACCATGTTTAGTCAGGAAATCTGCTGTTTCATTTCTCTGAATATTAGAGTGTCAGGAATTTACATTAGTTGTTACAATGTTTTTGTTGGTTAGTTCGTTAAGAACAAATTTTAAACCTAATAAAATATAATAATATTTTTAATGCTTAAGAAACGCATAATTTATAATTTTCAAAGTTTATCTCAAAACATAAATTTATATTTTAAACTTAATTACAAAACTTAAAAAATTTAAAGAAAAAAATTATATTATGGTAATCATTTATAAATTTATATAATTTACAATTCAAATATTTAAAAAAAAAAATATTTTTAAAAAATTCTCAGAAAGTATTTTGTTATTTGCAGACAACTTAAAAAAATTTCTTAAATCTTATTTTTAAATCCTTTTCGAAACAAAAGAAAATACAACCAAATTAAACTTTTCTTTTTCAAACAAAAAATGAAACTTGTATAATTTTTTTACTTCTTTTTTTCATTTTGAAGCCACTTGAAAATATCCCAAAGGATTCAAGTTAACATATTTTTTTTTTCATATTCTTTTTTGGGTTATATCCTTAAGTACTGAAAATTGCTATGTATCTTAATGTAGAAGTAGTGTTAATTTTGTTTTTTTACTGTTACTACTATGCTTAAAGAAAAGAAATCCTTTTACCTGAATATACTAATTAAGAGGATTAAAATTTTGTTTCACAAGAAATAAATAATAAATATAAAAAAAGAAAAACAAAACAAAGGAAGAAAAATTATTGTGAAAATTAACAAGAAAAAAATAAAACCAAAAACTTAAGAAAGTTAAAAATATCTTCTAAGTTAGGGGAAGCCCAAAACTTTAAGCGTTTTGAATAAGATTTCATCAGGAACTTATATATAGGTATAATTTTAATCTTAGTGGTCTAGGATATATTTTATATTATGCGGAATATTTCATATCGACCTACTAAACTTACCGATTACTTTATTATCTAGACAAGGCTTCAAATTTGATTCGATATTTTCGATATTGCCCCAATGAACTTATCAATTTCCAATTTTATGGACATTAACCCCAAAATAAAGTTATATAATGGTCACAAATTTCATTCAAATTGAACAAAAATTAATTAAGATATTACAATTCACAGCCATTACATCATTTTCGGAACCCATCAACCTCGGAAATCTCAAGATATAAATTTATTTAAACTATTTCTACTTTTTCAAACTTATTATTCTATCACAGCTTCACAGTACTTCATATTTATTTCATAACTTTTCATAATTATATGGTGAGCGAGACATAGTTGTACAGGTCATATCTCCAAAATTCCGAAATCTCGAGTTTTGGAGTTATTTATGACAAAAACCATTAATCCATAATCAAATTATCCCTGATATTCTGAATCAAATATGAATAATATAGTGTATTTTTACAATTATATAGTGAATCATAAAAATATCCGAATTGTCTCTTACAAACAGCGGGTAGTAGGGCCACACGTTATTGGGTAAAGATAAGGAAGTCATTATTATCACTTATAAGGCTATTAGTCGCTCCATAGTTAACTATGCTACTCCCATCTAGTCGTCATTTCTAAGCAACACCCAATGGAACAACTTCAGACCAGGCAGAACATGGCGCTATGCATTGCCACATAGTGTCATTCCATCACTCATACCACAACGGTGAGAATGTCCTTGAATACCCTACACCAGAAGCTGTATCAGCTACAATATCTTCCAACAAACCTAACAGAGTCCTAACCAATGTCGACAAGACAATCATGACACCAATCACTTATTCAACTATTCTCTTCATCCCACAAACTTAACAACAAAGGATCTTCGACTACATTCACTTAAAGTAGCAAAATTTCTGCGACTCGGATCTGACCCGACAAGAACACCATCTTCACTATCTTAGTGCTAATAAGTAATTGCAATCACCATAATACTTTAGTATTCCTTTTTTGTGTAGTTTTTGCTTTGATGCTTGCTTTTGTGATTATAATGTACAATGTGTTACTCATGTTTGGAGGGATGGCTTTTTGATTATATTTGCAGATCCGAATTTGCTACAACAACAACAACCACGCGTTAAATTTGTACGTAGAAATGGAATGTTTTTTGATACCCCGTATAGGCTCAATAAGTAAATAGACTTTAAAATGATATATAATAATCAGAATGTTTACAAAGAAATGCCCAAGGTATTAAGATCATAGTTTACGTCCGAATGAAGGGTAGAACTATGTCTCTATACCACTCAATATTATAGAATTTTTTGTATGTTTTTTTTTTTTTTGTACTATGATTATAAAATTTTACTTTAATTATTTTAAGAAAACATAAATTTTATTTTAAGTGGTTGTAGTAGAGTTAGAAATGAAAATATATTTTAAGCATAATTAATGTTAACTAGTCCCGATTTTCAAATTATATTTTCAGATTTTATATTATTTCTAATATTTATGTTATTTATAATAAATTTTTAGTATGTCAATGAGTTTGCTGCTTGATAACTAAGCGATGCAGAAAATTAAACCAATTTATAAATTCATGTCCAGAAAATATTTCATATTTTTTTTTAAATATTGTAATTATTAAGTTGTTGTAATTAAATTAAATATTTTTTTTTACCTTTATTCTGAAGAATCCATCAGTTCAACGAAAATTGTTTTGCCGAAGGAAATGCTTCAATAAACTTTTATTACATTACTTGAATTTTAATTCCGGATATTTTTTTATTTTGCTTTAAAAAATCTTAAAAAAAAAACTTTTCACAACTCCTAAAAAGATTAAAACTGTTTTTTTTTCTTTTTTTTTTTTTGGGAAAAAGGATCTAAATAAATTTTATTCAAAAAATATAAAAAAGAAATTTATAAAATTAAATCATATTTTTGATCGTTTTACATAGAAGTGGTGCAAAAAAAGATACTGAAATTTGTTATTTCTTTTAGACAATTTTTGGAAGAAAAGAAATTGAAAAATTCAAACAGGAAATACAAAATAAAAGGATAAAAATATCAATCCTTAATTTTTAATTAGAAGAGGTTAGTTATCCTGTGATTTTTATTTAATATATCAAAAATATAATTTCATTTTGAAAAACTTGTTGGTTAAGTAAAATTTTTTGATTATATTTTCACCATTAAATGTTAAAAGGATTTGGAAAATTTAATTTTAGAAAATATTAAGAATTTTTTTTTTTTTTAACCGAATTAGGGAAATTTATATTTGGGGATTTTTTCCTTATTCCTTGGGGGCATAATTTATTTAAATTAGGTGCGATTTTATACAGTTAAAAATACGAAGACTTTATGAAATAAAAGACTATTCTATAATTGCTTAGAAAACTTGTTACTCTATTGGTGGTTGTGGTCGAGTAAAAAATAATGATAAAAATAAAATTATATTTAAAATTCATTTAGAAGGATTTAATATTTTAGAAAATAAAAGTATATTAGAAAAGATTAAATACAGGGTTAAATATGGTTCTCATTTAAATTGAAGAAAAACGAATTTAATTAAAATTTAAAATAAAATTTTATATATTTTTATATTTTATATTAAATTTAATGTTTAAATCGTACATTTAATATTAATAATAACAATATTTTAACTGTATGGTTAGAAATATTGGAAATTTTAATCTTGGAAAGGATCAATCGTACCCGTTCTTTACAGGCAACGAGTACAGATCAATCGTATACGTTCTATGTTAAAAAAGATAATTCAATGCTTTACTTCGATATAAGAACATTTTCATTTATTTATTCACTAATTAATTGAAGCAATATTTATTTTAAATGCAATAAAAATAATGGTTCCATCTTATTTGAGAGTAATCAAAGCTTTTAATATCGTATCAATTAAAATTCGTATTATTTAGAAATGGTTCTAACGAAATTAAATATATTACATAACGTTAAACATAACAAATCGTAAGGTTACCCCGACCCTTGATTACAAGCAATTAAGTTGGTTTAATTAAAGTTACTTACCTATAAAATCGGTATTATTAAAAATTAATTTAAAATTGAAATTGTAATCTGGCAACTTCTACATTAGAAATATCAAGGCCTAATTTACAATGTGATCTTTCAGATTTTTATATAGAATTAAATGTGAATACAGTCAAAACAGTTTAAGTCTAAAATGATAGTTTTTCACAAATGCGTTTTTAATGTTGAAATAAATTTGCGAAAAAACACATTTAGTTAGTATTAGTTATTGAAAATGATTTAAAAACAAAGTAAAAGTCTGATATTTAGATTTATATATAAAGTTTGCTCAATTCTTCTTATCGTTTAAATTTAATTAAATTTTTCAGGCTTAAACTGTTTCGGTAACATTTAAAATGCACTAAAAGAAAATATGAAAAAAAAAATTAATTCTACTTAAGATTTATATATGCACTTCAGAAAAAACTAAAGTCAACATAAGAAAATCTGAAAAAAATTGTATTTTTACATAACATATTATTCAAAATGAAACTTAAAGATACAACGAAACGCAAAATAACTTAAAATTACATATGCTCTTTTGTATTTCGAACAATTTCCTCTAACTGACTTAAGCTATTAAAATTTAGCTTATAGTTCCGGTAAAAAAGATGATAACAGAAAAACGATCTTCGTCATATGAACAATGGCGAATGAGGGGATGTAATGGCATATTATAACTCATTTCAAGCTTAAGTCGACTTAAGCTGTTTTGAATTTTTCGTGGCGTGTTGTTATATATGATATTAATAGCAATTTGTTCAAAAATAAAATAAATATATATAATAAAATTTGGCAAATATCATTTTTATTATTTAATTTTTTATTATATTTTATTAATAAACTCGTACTCGTGTATGATAATAAACTCTATTCTTTATTATATTATTTAACAATAAACCTTAATTTTATTATACCAACATTCGAAATATATAAAATCAACCAACCAACAATTTTCCAGTATTTATTTTTATGTAATTTCAAATTCAATCCAGGATAACTATCTTATTCCAAAAAAAAAAAAAAAATTACAATTCATGGAATGTTGATTTTCTTCCGCAAATAATTGAAATTAGTTGACTTCATAAAATTAAATTGTGTGCGAGAGAAACAATAAAATTTTAAATTTCGCAAAAAATGTAAAACTTACCTTATGTAATACTGTCTCTCTTATTGGCAGGATAATCTGTAAAAACGTAATATCCTTTTTGCAAGGTGAAATTTATTAAAATTGCTAAACGATAAACAGAATTTATATTGGGTATTGATTTTATTTAAAAGTTGTTGCCTTACAAAAATATTCATAAAAAATTTAATGTACAAGATTTGAATATGTATATACACAATATTTGTCCTGTGAAATGTATATCCTTTTATATCCTTTTTATACTATACTGTAAAACTCACTTTTCTACAATATATAAAAGAAAATTTAGCCATGACAAAAGCTCTTACTGACAAAAATAAAAACTGAAAAATATTAGAACTGAACAACAAAATTTTTGTGTAAGGATTTTTGGTACAGATTTCGTATATAACTGACTCGTAAGGATGGTACGGAAAGGATAAAAAGAACTGATTAAAAAAAAATATTATTCGATTTTTGTTTTTGTTATTTTGTAGGTGGATCGACAAAAAATAAAAAAACGTAGTCGTTTAAACAAGAAAGTCTGTATGGGAAATTTATGAGTGAAAATTCTCACCTCTTCGATTTAGATATTCCAGAATCAAAGGATTATTGGTAGGGATGTGATGGTAAGAATAAATAAGTACGTTTGTAATATTTTTTTTTTGGCAAAGGATTTTATGTATTGTTGGCAAGATTTATACAGGATATCTTTGAAGCGTAAAATTACTCTACTGTGAATTTATATAGTAGCTGTTACTATATTTGGTTTGTACATTTAAATAAAATATTTTTCAATTTTTTAAGTGAAATATTTTTGTTTTTTAGGGTGTTCGGAAATAATATAAATAAATTATATTTTTCGTTAGTATTCCTGGATAATAAAGGTTTGCACATTATTAAATTTTGATTTATTGAAATTATTTAAATATACAATTTTTTTTTTTGGGAAATAAATTATCTAAAATAAAATTTTGTTGATTTTGTTTTGTTGGTTAGTAAAATGGATCTACTTTGGTTATTTTCGGAGTCATGAAAATGAGAATAGGCAGAGAAGAGTACAAGTTCACTAAACAAGGAATTAAATGTGCCGTTGTATTTAAACCCCGATAGAGGATGAATCCATTTAAAATCATTGATATAATAGAAATAATTAAACAGATGATACGGAGAGCAATGTTCCATATATGAGCTGTGGACTCCCACTTAATGGAAATCTTAATTGTGATCTAGCAGGAATGCATTCATTCATGCAATTAAACTTAACAGTACGCAGGGTTGTCAGACGTTAATTCTTTATTTTGTAATTTCACATATTTAATGATTTCATGACTACTAACATAACTAAAGTAAATCAGTTGCTAACCGCTGGTTCTTAGTCTATTACGGATAAACTTAAATAAAACTAAAAATATAATTAATATAAAACTAAAACGAATATACAATTCAAATAGGTATCATTAATTGCTGATTTATGATTAGATTAGGTTTAGAGAGTAAGAATGTGACAAGGACAGTTCTAATCAATGCAGCAATTTGTCTTATTATGATATCTATTATAATTATTCGTCACTGCTGATGACACAGTACAGCTGCTTTAATGACAGCTACCATGTTTTCGAAGGAGCGACAATATACCCTTTGAGATATCCATGCTAAACATCGACATAGTATGTTTTGATAGTTACACGTTACAGTGACCTGTATGAAAGCTTTCTTTCTGTTCTGTTCCTCGCTTTCTTGATGGTCTGTCTAGGAATGAATAGCTTCGAATCTCTTAGCCCTTCACGCATGTTCCAGTGTAATTTATGAGATTATGCTTTTTTTTCATTTTGTAGCGCCTTGAAGTAGCAGCTTCACAGAATCACAGAATTAATAATTACTTCCCGTGTACTAATAAAATTTAATTATTGAACCCTATAATAATGCTAAATGCTATAAACTTTTTTTGGTTCAACCTCTACTATAACCAATCAGTAATACCAAAAACTTAAATTTCGTATCTATTTAAATATTGTCATCATAAAAATACAAATAAAATCATAAAATTATCTGAAAATCAAAATAAAACATGGAAAAAGAATTAAGTTTTTTTTAAATTTATTCGAATTGAATAAAATTCGGTCAGTATGTTAAGTATGATTTTAGTGTTTAAACTTTATAAGTTTCAAAAAATATTTTCTATTTATAATAATCCACTTTGGAATTAGTTGAAATTTTTTATATTGACAATATCATAAAAAAAACCGATAAATTTATATTGATATATAAATTTTGAATGCACCTTAAATTTGGGATCGTTATTATGTTCTAACTCAATTGAATAGTTCATGAAAATTCAAAGCTATGTTATAGAGGAAGTCACATAGTTAACGTATTACACTGTAAACATAGAAAAATATTGCACTATAAATCTTCATAATTCGCGTTTCAGATTGCAAATTAGATTGATCTGCTATAAGTTCATTCTCTAATTTATAAAATCATTTATTCTGATAATGTAAAGATCAAAAAGCTAGAAAGATTTTGGGTTTTTAGCTTATATAAGTACCACGGATTCGGAGGAATAAATTCTCTTTAAAATTTGAACTTCTAATTGCGTCCGTATAGGTTAGTTTCTAGGGTTTCTAGATTCGGAAAATAATAGATAGATAACAAATGGACAGAGGGGTACAAAAGGAACAAAGCAATAATCCACATTTCGAATGTGAAAAGTGAAATTCTAAATTCTTCATTTTTTATCAGTCTATTCAATAAATTTCCCAGAACTATTATTGTTAATACTAATGGAATTATTTTAGTATTGATTTGTATTGGCAACACTGATAGTTATCCTAGATAATGCTAGTGTGCTTCAATTAATTTCATTTCCAACTATTTTAAATTATCTGTCAATATCTAAAAATATCTATGTCATAAAATTTATTCTAGATAAATTTCATTTTGGAATTTGGCATTGAAGACGATATTTATGTACCTCACAATTATGTACTTATCTAATATTTAGAGAATTTCACACTTTATAAAAAATTTCTTCCAAACTTCAAATTGTTTATTTTTCTACCTGCTGTTTTATCATGCCCATTTATGCACTGATTATCTCTTAAGTATGCGGCGGTCTGTATTGTTATAAGACCCAAACAAACAAAAAAAAAATCATCTATTGATATTTCATTTAAAAAAAATTATTTTGGCATCATAAGAACCATGTCAAAATGCGTTGTCTAATGGTACAGGTAATAAAAACAAAACTAATTTAAAATCTGATTTTTAACTGTATTCCGATGACCTAAGGTAATTTTTTCTGTAGTGGTTTTTGACGTTTTTTTTTTGTTGTTGATGTTATTTTCAAGTGGATCAAAAACCAACAAAAAATAATCTTATCTATACTTTGTCGGTTCACAAAAATATTCATCTTGCCTTTAAAAGGTAAATACATTTATTTTATATTTAGAAATGTGCAGGTTAACATTTTACTAATGATTTTCACCAGAATAAAGGACAACCAATTCTGTTCAGATTATCAGGATATGGTCACAATACCTATTAATGATAACGGACATATCCACCAGTGTATATAGAAAATATAGTTTTTCTACGTTCTTTGGCAATCTGCCGAAATTCAATGTAAAATTTCTATTTTATTTTTTTTTATTTTTGGTCTTTATATTGGTGTAAGTTTTCTTGTATCTATGTGTTTGTGGTTATCTTTTATAAACCAATAATACTCAGTGAATCTTTTTGTAAATATGTGAACAAACATTATCGTATTTTTTTCTTTGGTTATTTTTCATATATGAGGGTCGAAATTCGATCTTCAATGAAGGTCAATGAAATAAATTATGAAACTAACACCTACCAAAGAGGAATAATATCTAAAAAGCAAAAAAAAAAAACGTATATATTAAAGTAGATTAGAACGTATAAGAATGAACAGACCAGATTTATAGAGATGAACAAATTTTGTGGTTTTTTTTTGTTATATATTTTTCCCTGGCGCTTAAAATTATCAAAGCGATATGTCTTTTTATTGTTAAACGTTAAAGTTATATTTATTGTCAAAATAAATTTAATATTTTTGTATCTAGAAATAAAGATTTCTATCCGGTAAAATATTTTAATGAAACAATTCGTTTTTTCAATGTTTAAAAAAAATTATAAAAAAATCGTTTCAATTTCAAATTGCCTTAAAATTGAGTTTGAATAATGTAATTTTAAAAGGTAAACATTTAAAACTAATCTTAACTAATTAGCAAACCATAATAATGTAAAGCTACTCTGGTTACCCGACCATGGGCAATTGTATGATTGAAGATATGAAAAAGCAGACGAAGTAGCTCAATACCAACTGCACTGATCGCTCTTTAGTGGTTTTTAATATATGTTACCAACCGGTACAGGCCAAAAGCTATAGCACTTTATGGTCATGATTGAAGATCATGAAAAAGCAGACGAAATAGCACAATTTCTACTGAACTGCTCTCTCTTTAGTAATTTGTAATGTGTCTTACCTCCGGGTACAGACCAAAAGCTCAATAAGTAATTAGGTCATAAGATATAGCACTTTAAAATGGAATGAGCAGAACGGGTGTTCATATAAACGCAATTGTCACGGGACATGCGATTCTTAGAAAGCATGCAATGAAATTAGGTGTTATTACATCCACCATGTCGCGAGGGTATATAGAAGAGGATGAGGAAATAAAGTAACCTTTGTTGTGCCATTGTCTCTCGGTCCAACATAAAATATTTATGAAATTTTGTAGTTTCTGTCTAGAAAACCTTGCCTGGTAAACTGAAATCGGTCAAGATGATATCGTTCCTTAAAAAAATGAAATGGGATCGACACTTGTAACAATAATGCAGCGTTCGACTGCAGGGTACAACAGGTTAACTTATTTTTGAGCTATGTACATAGGATTTTTGTTATTCCTACTCCTTTAAAACCAAAACAAACCATCCAACAAAGTTAATTTTATCTGATTTTTACATTTAATTTAAATCCAACTATGGAATCGGTTTAACCAAAAATTACACAATAAAATCCTTGAAATTAAAATGTCCTGCAATGTTGCATTACATTAAACGAACCTAAACATAATCACTAACAAATATGTATAATCAAATTTGAATTACCAAAAAAACATAAACATTTTTTTAAAATCCCAATTGTTATTAAAAGTTTTTCTTTTATTATGTGAAAATTTCATTGGTTTTTCTGCTCATTAATTTCGTTATATGAACAAGATTTTATGGACCTTTCAATTCCGATGTGGGTAATAATTGTATTTATGATTATGTACATTAAATTTTGTATAAAATGTAATAAAACATGTAATTATAATACATAATTTTAAACATACAAGAACCACTTTAAAAATGTATTTTACAAATCAGAAAAATCATAAGTTTTTATTGTTTCAGGACTAAAATTAATCAAATAGGATTAATTACGTAAAATGATAGTTGAATATATCTTTAACTTTGTGAACTTTATAAAGATTTTACTGTGATATTTATTTGTAAATTTAATTTTATTTATATTTTCGATAATTTACAAAGGATTAGAAGTAATAGCAAAGGATTTCTGATATTAATCGATTATTTTATATGAAATATTTCATAAATATTATAAAAATCGAGCCTGTTTGATGGGGACAAGGGAATTCTAATGTTTGAAATTTGAAATGTTCATAAAACCAACAATATTGAAGGTTTAAGATTTTCTAATTCATCTCCCGACACCAATAATTTAACTTATATCTTTATATACAATTCCTTTTTACTTGTTGCTTTACCAACAATGTTGTCAAACAATGTTTTCTTACAACATTTTGTGGAACATAATTATCTGCAACATAAAATTGAATTCACATTCACATCTCTCTCAAGAATATTTAAGAGATACTTATTTTTATGTTACAATTTATTTACCAAAATCTCTTAAAAATTTTTATGTTGAAGGTTCTATTTTTTTTTTAAATTAAAATATAAATGTAATAAAGGTAAATCGTATTCAACGTTGAAATCTCATTCGATTCGGTTCGTGAGTATTGTTTAGTCCTTGAATTCCTTACAAATAAAATAAAGAAAAAACCAAATCAGCTGTTACGATATTAGGATAAATAATAAATATAAATAAAATATTAATCATAAAAAATAATTTGTTTATGACAAATAATTTTTAGTGCAGAAATATTTTTTGGTTCTTAAATTTATAATTTTTAAATTATTATTTTCATTATAAACTCATAATCTTTAAAATAGTTTAAAATTTTATATTCATTTGCTGTCAAAGACGAAAACTTTTTTTTTAAGAAATATTTTTAAAGTGTTTCTCTATACAAACTTGAACATTAAATTTTTCTGAAGAATTTTTATTCTAAAGTTCGTTAGGTTAGTTGCTGATAAGGACTTTTTATTTTCGATTTGCTAAACATTTAGCTATAAAAATAATAAAACTTTTTTTTTTTTTGACACTTAAAACATATATAAAAATAAAAATAAAAAAATTTTTATTTATAAAAGTAAATGTTTTTGAAAATTTTCGTAAAAACTTTGGAAATTACTTAAAAGAAAAATGAAAAAATGATGTTAACTTTTAATGTTGGTGTTGATTTTGTAACAATAAAATTGATATTAATTCAACTTTTATGGATATCACAAGTTAGTTTAGCTGGTAAATGTAGTGAAGAGAAATTATGTTGTGATGGTAGAGATTCCGGATGTGTTATACAAAGAACTAAATTAAATATAATTAAAACAAATATTATTAATAGTAATATAATTGATGATAATAAACCATGTTACTGTGATAATGCATGTTTAAAATTAGGTGATTGTTGTATTGATTTTAAGGATTATTGTGGTGGTAAGTTAAATCAAGAAAATATCAATATTTTGTATACACATTAATCAATAATGAAATAAATACTAACTATATTTAAAGACATTGATTGATTAGATCAATTTATTAGAAGTATATTTATATAGAGAAATTATTTTTTTCATAATTTATTTGAATTTTAGTTTCGAGTAAAACAATAATTAAAGTTTGTCATAAGGAAATTAATTTGTATATATTTTGCAATAATAAAACTGTGACTTATACACTGTAAAATAACGTTCTACGTATGATTTTTATAATAATTAATTGGATTTAAATAAGTAAATAAATAAAAAAATATACAAATCCATGGCCACCTGTGAAATTAATACATAAATAAAATTCTATAACATTTCATATTTCAATATTGTCAGGTAAGATGCCTTTCAACTGTAAGGTGTATTTAAATTTGTTTTAAATATTTGTATATACACTTATACACTTCAAGGATAATACCGAGTAACAGAAAAAACATACTTTTAGTTAGCATATAATATACATATGTCAGTAACAGAAGTTAAATTCAAGTCAAATTTTGTATTATAATAACAATATTTAAAATCCTTGAACATTTCATTCTTGGAATTATTGAAATGTATAAAGAATTGTATAATAATTGTAGAATATTATATTTAAATAAATATGTACATATATAAATATTTAATATTCAACCCAGTTTTCTTTTATAAATCAACCCAGTTTTACTTTGACATAATTAAGCCTAATTGTTTTATTAATCAAATAATTAAAAATATCTTTAACATTTTCTATAATAAAATGATATAAAATATAAATTCAAAGTTTACATTCATATAACAATTTTATACATTTATATAAAATATGAAATTTCATGTTGTTTATTAAAAGGATACATTTAATTTGACAGTCCTTAGAGATTTCAAAAAATTATTTACAGAAATTCGTAGTTAGTTTAACAAAATTCAAAAGTTTATCATGTTCATTATAATGAGTACTGGTTAATTCATTTGGGAAATGTTAACGCATTTGAAAATATATAAATTTAATTAAAAAAACGAAAAATCGATGAAAACGTTTTAGGTTTTTATGCTTTAAATTGAAATTCATTCTAGTATTTTAGTAATTTTTAAAATTTAAATTGATGCAACGCCATCTATACTTGATTATTGTATTATTCAAAATCGTATATTTGCGGTGTTCATTGTTAATTGAGCGAGTGACTGAAATATTTAACTTCTTATTAAAAAAAATATATATACACACGGTTTCCACTCACCGCATTTCCTGGATTTGCTGTGGAAACCCACGAAGAAAAAAAAGCTGCTAATTCGGCGTACCTTAGCAGATGAATCGTATAGTAATATTCAACAGTGATGTATAATATTTAACATATAGTTTAGTAGAACATATGAAATATTAATCGAAAATTTAAACGATGTACCAAATTTCATTGAAAACGTATAATAATTATTTATGGCATACAATATGAGATATTCTTTGGAAACTAAACTCTGCTCATATATTAGTTTCCCATGAACCCACTAAAGCTATACCAACTACAAATTTCAGGAGTACCAACTACATAACTAAATAAAACTGGGTGAGAATTACAAATATTAATATCATGTATACATAAATAAGAATCGTATACAAAATTATAAAAAATGTTAGATTTTATTAATGGATCAACTAGTGTGGTACTATTAAATTCCATCCAGGCATTTTTTTACTTTTATTAAACGCTTCAGAAACGGGTCATATATTTTTCGATTCTTTTTAAATTACAAATTTGCTTGTAATATACTTAATTTAAAATATTTAAATTCAAACCTAAAAGCTTCTGATTTTTCTAATTATGTCCAAAATCAGTTAATGTCAATCATTATAATCCTAAGAACATTACATTTTATATTATCAGGTCCGGATAGAAAGTGGACGCCACTACCGGATCGGAAATAGCTTCGAATGCGAATACTTTAAATATATAGGTAGTTTTATATTAAATGATTTATTGTTAGCCCTAAAATTAAAATATATTTCGTTAGTTCTGTGGAAAAATATATTTGAATGACAGACCCAAAATAGAGGCCATAAAAAAATACATTGCGTAGAAATGTATATAATAAGTATTAATAATATTTATTTAATAATACGTCAACTTATAAAGTTAAAACAAAGCTAAAAACGTATAGAAAATTAAGGATATTAAAGAAAATGTTGAAATTGTTGCACAATTAAAGTTACACGCTATAATTCTAGGTTGGTTGGTTGGTTCAAGTGGCGGACTTCATATCAGCTGAAGTGGAGACCCAATTAGCGCGTTTGCGCCGTTTTGAAACCACTAACTCGTGTGACCAAATGTATTGTTATCTCGTAATGATGGGGTAATTTTAGATCCACCTCGTAGCGTTCAGAAACTTGACGGGTTCCGTGGGCCACTTCGCGGCGAGAACGTTGAGGTTGTTGAGGAAAGGGCTACCAAGCGAGCAGAACCTGGCCCTAGCCAGCGCCGGGCACTTACAGACGAAGTACGCTATAATTTTAACTAACGATATTTTCAATTATCACAATATTTAAATATTGCATAATTTTTAATATTTCTTAAATTTTGTACACCTTTTTAGCTTTTACTTAAAACTTTAGGTAACTTGTGAAATTTTCCTTTTTTAGATCACCAAAGTTTTCTGATTAGCGTTTTACATGAAATAATGTTTCGTGATAAATGGATATTGATCTTGTAATCGAAAAAAAAAGATTTATCGAAAGCTTTGATAAATTGGAGTTTTATTGTAAATGCGGTTAGCATTAAATTGAGACTTAAGTAACGTCGTAGTCACGGTTTACTCTGACTTAATATTTTCTGGACTTCTGTTTGGTTAAACAAAACTACAACATAAAAGCCACAGTTAGAGCTTAACTGAATGCTACTGAAAACTCATTATGTACACAGTCGTGGATGTACAGAAGACACTACTAAAAACCCACATTTAAACATAAAATATAAAATTTCATTAATTTTTTATTCACATTTTATGATATTTATGTTTTTTTTCATCTTTTTATTACGTAAATTAATTTATAATATACACTGTTATTTTGTGTTAGTTGATATTTTATGTATAGATACATTTTTGTTTGATAAATTTAAATAATATAAAATAATTATCATTGATCGAACATAAAAATGTGGCTGACACAGGTGTATATAAATATTTATTATATCATACACCAAACCAAAATGTATTAAATATATCAGTAATTTAATATTTTTTTGAGTTGAAAGTGTCATTAATTTTAATTTTACCTCATCTCATTTTACTTTGCAAAAAAAAAAAAATTATTTATATTAATTTAATATGTAGTTAAATAATTTTTCAACCATCAAAATCCATTAATTAATTAAAATTTTATCATGAAAAAAGTTCAGAGTTCATAATGTAATTTAAGAGAATTTAAGGAATGACCACAAACAAAATTTTTGACCAGATATACAGCAAAAAAATAATATGTAACATCGGAAGTGCAGAAACCTTGCCAATGAAAATTTGTATGAAATATGACTAACTATGTTTACATATATATGTATGTATGTATGTGGTTTATGGTTTTGTGTAACTAAAAAAATCTTGTCATTTACTCTTTGCTGGGCACTCAAAATATTCGTTTCATCATTGAAATTTTGATGAATAAGGATTCCAGTTCAGTTAGTTTAGAAATTGTTTTATTTTTTGTTTACAAAATCACAACAATTTATTTTATTTTTCATAAAAAGAATGAATTTAGTCAAATTTTGAACAAAATGAAGGATGGTTTGTGAGTAGTGAAAAACGAATCACGTATACGTAAATCAATTTCATTTATCAAACGAAATGTCAAAAAAAGTTATACGGCGAAAAATATAGAAATACATGAGAATAGTTAAAGCTGTGTCGCTTTATTCTGCGGAAAACATCTTTCGATTTCTACCTTTACACTCTGCTGCGCGGTTCGATAGTAACTCTAGGATCAAAAAGACCACTGGCGTGTTCACTAATATAAATTAAAAATATTAACAGTAGAAGACCATTAAAAACCATTAGCTCGGTTGCAAATTTACTTTCTTCAGTATTAATAAACCTACAGTTCAGAATCTAAATGATATCATAAAATAGTAAAATTAGGTAGGAAACCTCTACTATAACAAAAAGAAGATATTGGTTAACATCTTCGAGTTGTGTAGCGCGTCTGTGAAAGAAGAATAAGTTTAAATTTTATTACCGGAACTCAATTAAAATATAGTCAAAGCTAAATTGTTGTTTCGAACCAGTCAGTGTTTTTTAGTGAACTAAATTACATATAGTTCCGAGCTGTGAAAATACCGAAAAGTTTAATGATTTTATAGCAACACTTCATTAAAAACGAACTGAATATTCTCTGTGCCTGGAAAACAAAACAAAGCTTATAAGTTTAAAAATCATAAGAATTATAATAGCACAACAGTTTATGATATTAATTAATTCTATTTAAAATATTGTTGGTTAACATGTGGCCACAGATTCTTAAAATTGATTGTGTCTTTTCAAGGATCATTTTTCAATTTTAAAATAAAAACCAAAACTTTTGTAAAGAATCAAAAACGTGTTCAAAATTTTATACTTTATGATATCGTATCAATATTTAACTAGTGATTTTCATCACCCACGACGTCAAAGTACACTTTTTACTAAGAATTTTTGTAATTTTTTTTTGCCCAATATTTGTATAATGATAAATGATGATTACTTATAGCTCACTGTCTGTGTTACCGAAACAATAAATGTTTACGTACAAATTCATTAATTTTTTATATTATTAATTTTGTGGCAAATATTTTGTTTTTATTATTAAATCCTACACCTCTCACTTTACCGAATTTATATATAAGACTTGAGGGTAAATTTATCTATTGGGAGTTTATAATGATTTTTTATGAAAATTTTTTGTTTTATTGATTTATGAATTTAAGGAATATTTTTTTTTATTTGGTAATTTAATTTTGGTTGTGTCTGATGGTATTAAAAATATGAATTTTCTTTGATGGCAAATTTAAGCTCTAAAGACCTTCAATTTTTCTGAATAAATAAATTTTATTTTTATTAATGATTTTTTTTTTTTTTTTTTGGTATTATATTGAAATGTGATGGTTTCGTTTTCGACGGTTCTGTTTGTGGAAAAAATATTAAAGTAAATTTTTATTGTAATTCTTAGGAAAATTTTAAATTTTCAAATTTTACATTTTATTGATTTTATATACAAAAATTTATTGTTATTATATTTAATGAAATTTCAACGTAATTTTTTCTATTTATTTTAATGTTTTACTGAATTTTCCCTTCATAACTGATTTCAACAAACCAAAAATGTTCCTTAACTTAAAAATAATTTAAAATTATATTTTTTTATTACATTTTTTTGTACATATATTATGTTAAGGTCCCCTAACAAAAAATGTGATATAAAAAGATTAATTTTTCTATTATACTTTAAATGATTACATTTTTTACAGGTATATTAGGTAGCTAGTAATAATTTTTCGCAGTTGAGTTTTTTTTGTTGTAGTCAATTAAGAGATGAAAATTTCAATATTTTTATTATATTTTTCAATTTTTATTACAGACTGTAAAATTATGAACGAAATAATGAAAACAATATTAATTTTTCATAAAATAAAATTATGAAACAAAAATTATTTGGATAAAAAACTGACTTTTGGGAGATTGTACTTTTTGGAAGTACTTTTTAATTGTCCTTAGTGTTTTTGTTGTCATGAATTATATTAAGTGACATCTGTTTTGGGGGGGTCGCTTAAACAAATTAAAATATTCAAGTTATATAGTTGAATATTAAATTTTTAATTTAATGTATTCCAGCTACATAAAAATCAAATTCTATTAGAGCCACTAAATTTGTTTAAAAAGAACTAGAAACTAAAATATTTCAATTTACACTTTATTTAATAAATATTTGTAGACGATATTCGTTTTTAAGCTGGAAAATTTTAGTCCAGGTTGAATTTCCTTACTGCTTTAAGGAAAATTTCCAAAATCAAAAGAATTTTCGACCCAAATTACATTTTTTTCTGTTTTGTGCTGGATTTACTATTAACAGCCTTAATAAGATGACATGTAATATGAAAACCAATTGCAAATCGACAAATAATCTTCTTTTGTTTATTTTTTGTAAAATGGCGTATCTTTACCTGTTAACCATAATATAAAAACTGATGAAATGTAACACGATGAAATTAGGATTGATCTAAATAATATTCATATTTTTTTTTACAATTGTCATTATACAAATATTGACGTTACACTGCAAATTCTAAATGAACTGCTACTTTTTTAAAACACAACTCGAATTATGGGCCAAGTTTCCTATTTTATTTAGACTAAACTTTCATTTTGTTGTTGTGGACGAATTTGTTTAGTATTTTTTTTTTCGGTTGCCCAAATTTTGTTTTATTTTCACCATTACATTTAATTTTATTTGTAATACAATATCACAAATCAATTTAGTTCATTTTTATTGTCTATATTTTTCAATATGCGTCCATCAATCAAAATCATTTATTAAATGGACAGTTTTTCGATAAAATATTTAAGTTTATTATTGTTATTAGTAATTTGGGTTCATTGAATACAAATAAAAACAGTTGAATTTCAAGCAATTATCAATGATTTTAGAATAAATTTATTGTTATGTCTGCTAGACACTAAAATTTGATATAAATTATACTTTGACTGTACGATTGCTGCCATGTAATCGATCATTTTATATAGTCTATACTAATCGCGATGATTTACGTTTTTCGGTAAACCAATAGGACACCACAACCTCGCTTTATGTAGATTGATTGAACAAAAGCTTAAAATCTACTGACAAAAACTACCAGAACTCTCTGCATAAAAAAAAACTTATAAATCAAACAAAATAACAGTGGAAGATATAATAACTTTTCAGCAAATGGAAAACAAGAACCGTGACTGTCCTCCTGATAGGACATAGTCCTTTGAACTACCACCTCAGTAAAATGGAGACGGCACACATCCTCTGCCACTGCGAGATATTTGCAAGAAGCAGACTACATATCTTAGACAAAGATCTCCTTACCTCTGAAGAACAGGGAAATATTGCCCCCTCAAACATAATAGGTTTCTTTAAATATATAAAATGGTAAGAGGGATAAGGGCTTTAAATGCACAATAGATCGTTAAGGTCGCAGTACTCTCTCGCGTTCCCATTCACAAAAAAAAAATGATGATTATTTACGTTAATTTTTCGTTTACTTTTATAGGCTGCACAAGAATTTCGACCTTAAATCTATTATAATTCAGGACTAGAATTGTATAAAGTAATTCCCGACTTTTACTCTATCACAAATCAAAATGTAGGATAAAGTAACTTCATTGTTACACTTTGTGATAGTGTTACAAATTCTGTTATTTTTACGTTTTTTGTATTACCAAATTCTTAACATTATCGTCACCCGTCACGAAATAACAGCACAATCAGATTAAGATTATCCGGGAATTTCCAACTCTATATAACAAACTTCAAATATACATTGTCTATAAAATGCTTCTGGATTTATTTTCAATATGTTCTTCTATTCCAACAAATTTCTAGATTCCAAAAATTTAATATTATAATATAAAATTGAAAATAAAATTGTAAAATAGATTCTAAAAAATTTTTTTGGTAAATATTTTCAGGAATCAAAAAGAACAAATCAAATCCCCTAAAGGTGAATGTTTAGTATACTTTTTAAATATCCTCCCAAACGATCTGCAATCGATTTATTTCTAAACAATGAACATCCAGGAAAACTATTATTTCGTTATAAAAAATGAAAACTTTTGAATTCATTTTCGTATTTTTGGTTTAAATATGTGACCATGAAGCAAAAATTGAAAAATAAAAATATAATAAAATAGAAGAAACAAAGAACAAGAAACTTGTATAATTGGAAGTGAGCACGAAGGAAACCCGCTGGGCAAGAATTACTGAACAAAAAAAATAAAAAATAATAGGAGGATTTTCTTCTTTTTTTTGTTGTAAATTGTTTCCTTCTTTAACAGACGGTTTTCCTTAATTTTTCTTTAGATTGTTGTTGTTAATCCTTTCCTTTTCCAATTTTCATTTTTGATATCAACTAGGAAAATTGTTGGTTCTTTGTCGTATTAAATTGAAATTACATTTTAGCTGCTGAAGGTGCAAAAATGTGAAAAAAATAAAAATAAAAATAAAAATTTAAAATAATTTTCGCTTGGTGGGCTCCTTAAATTCTTTGAAATAATAAAATGAACAGTAGGAAACATTTATTGTAACTTTGGTTTATTTTAGATTTGTTGCCAACAGTTCTAAACTATAATAGAAGCAATTTCTTTTTACATGAATTCAAAAACAAACAAGAAAAAAGTTATAAAATTTGAGAAATTGAATTTAATTTTGCTACAGGATTTTGTATTTTAAGGATAAAATAAATAATTTTTGTTAAGGATTTTCAATAGTCATTGCCACATTTCTTTTAGCTATTGAAAATTCAGGTTAAAGTCATAGAAAATTTATTATATATTTTTATTTTATATTTAATCAAAGATAAATTAACTTCATTATTGACAACGTTGACAAAATTATTCAATCAGGAAAATTTGTTATAAGTTTAAAAAGTTTTGTTGTTAATTTTGGTTTGATATTAAATTGGATTCAAGTATAATTTTTATGAAATAACTTTTTATCATATGACAAATTTCGGTTATTATTCTATTTATACGCGGCGTAATAGATTTGGGTTTGCTAAAAGAGCATTTTTATACTCAATTACAAATCAGTGAATGCCAAAATAAATTCAAAAACTTATTGAATAATATCGAAATATATTTGAAATAAATGTATGTCTCAAGGACCAACCAAAAATATAATTCACACCATTTGGAAGCATATAGTATCTCAATGATGAAAGAAAGTAGCTAGAACCTAGAAAATCTACGTATTTCTACCACAAGGATCCGTTCCGTTGTACACTCCCGACGACATTTGCAATATATTTAAAAAACGTCAAACCATCCTACATCTTTCACCAACACTACCAATATTTCCGGTTTTACTTCTCCCCAGTCTTAAAATCAAAATTACATTTTCCAAGATTTTGTTACTGGTATCCATTTAAAACTGATGCAATTAAGAGCGACGGCATCGGTCGATGTCTGTTGAACCTGGAGCATATAGCATAATACCATTACGCTAACTATCCAAGTCACGTACCATTTATTTAAAATAATGAATATTTTCAAAGTGTATAACCAAAAAAAAAATTGAATGTTTGCATTTCGTTGGATATGTTATTAATAATGTGGTAAAAAAATCTGCAACAGTGTAATTACATTGTACATAAGTTTGACGGCTACACGCTTTTTAGTATGAAATTTATATTTATATAAAACTTATTTATTAGCTGATATTGAAGAAAACTTCTTTAAATTTTAGTTAATTTTACTTTGTATATGAAAATTGTAATTTTTACAAAATGCTTGTAAAAAGAAAATTGCCATTTTAACATCTTAACATTTTCACAAAATTAAACTGTTTATATAAAAAATTTTCACATTTTCAAAATAAACACATGCTCGTTAAGGGACTGACTAATAAAATGAATAAGTTACCAATTTTATAAACATATAAACTTTTTATATCAAATAATTTCAATGAAAAACTTTGTCATGCTTTTTAGCTCTGTACTATATAGTAAAATATTTTGTAACGTTTGAAAATCATTAAACGTATTTGAGTGTGAGAAAAAAACAATCTTTTTTATTGATGAAAATTTAAATTTTGGTACATCAATATTTTTTTTTTTTTATATTTTCAATTTTCCATTTCCCAATCGATATTTTTGTTGTTTTATATTTTTGTATATAGAATTTATATGTTAAATCAAAATTCAATAAAAATTTAACGTTTGATAAAATATATAAAATAAAAAATAAAAATTGTACGCGAAGAGTAAATAAATTTTTTATTTAATTTTATTTAAAAAAAAAAAATATTTCCTTTTTTTGATATGTCAATATTTTGTATCCTTTTCAAATATAATATGTAAAAAAACATAAAATAAAAATTGTTTCAGATGATTTGTTAAAAAAAAATTGGAATTTATTTATTCCAGTTTGGACAAGCGGAAACATTTTATTTTATATTGTTTGGTAAATTAATTTTTTTGTATATTTTTTTGTTCAAATATTATTTACAAATATACTAAAAATTCAAAATTCTGTTATTTATTATTGATTTAACATCGTATTATTTTGCGTTGATTGGAATGATCAAATTATTTAATTATATTGCATTTTTCCAAGCTAATAACAAATTAGCAAAAGAGCTCAACAGAATTAGGATTACAAAGCCAAGTGTCAAATTTCAAGTTACGGATACATATACGGATACTATACGTTACGGATACATATACGGATACTCATTCACAAAACGTCGACATTGCCTCTGCCGACGAATCTGTTTCTGATTTTATAGTTTACTAAAACGATGGTTATCCAACACTTTGTTTCAGTTACGACAATATGTCTTTCATGTTTTGACTGTGTTAATAGTAACGAAGTGTAGCTGAAGCTGATTTTTAGTAAATATGTACTAGTTTTCAATCGGCTTTCAGCTTCGTATTTCAAACGAAATGTTTACAACTACTGCTGTTTTGGCTGTGTTACTAAAGTAATATTGTCGTATGATCGACAAATCGATGATAACATCATAACCTCGTAAGTCCAAAAATTTTATTTATATTTTTAAAGCAATAATATTTTAAATATACGGCGAATAAACTGGTTTATTCTGTTTAGGCTACAATTATTGTAAAGTTCATTAAAAACGAGCTAAAACAAAAATTTGTAATTCGTCACTTTAGTTTCTTCAATAACAAAAAATCATTTTGAGTAACTAATAGTAACTAACTACGAACTGTAGATGCAGTACCACGGAAAAGTAATATTTAATAATCTTTATTTCTATTTTTTTAAATTGTGCAGGCCAAAATGTTTTAACCAAAAAATTAAATTTTGTGTCACAAGAACCTTGCAAAAGTCACATACGGAATTATGAAATGTAACATACGGTTTTATGAATATTGATTTTATAATATTAAAAAAGATTAAACTTTGTCAACTAATTCGGAATCACATTCAATTTAGATAATTAAATATTTTTCAATATTTCAAAATCTAATAAAAATCATAAGTGAAACTCACAAAAGTGTGGACCATGATTTTACTCAAAATCGTTCTCTTTGCTTTAATTATTTATAACTATTTGCTGTAATTATGATGAATATAACAATTCCTTTAAATCCAATCTATCATATTGTACCAAAATACCCAAAATATTATCAATTTGTTAGAAATTTTCATATAATAATATAAAAAATGTAAAAAAATCATTTTCTGCTTCAATCATTTTCTTATTTTCTAAAATTTACTACACTGGAACGACGAATATAAACAACTTTTTCATTCTCTTGTGAGCCAAATTACACAAATGACTTTTCTTTTCTATACATTTTCATATATATCTTCAAACATTTCCGTATCATTTTCTATCTATATTTTTACTATATCCAGTGAAAATTTCAATTTTACTAAATTTTGTACTATCACACCATCAAAAATATATAAACTTTCAACAATTTTCTCCCTTTTATTTCCACCCACATAAATTAATATGACATGACAATTTGTGACAAATATTTGTATTGCAAGTATATTATATAAAATAGTATTGTGAATTGTGTCAACACCTAAATCACTCGTACTTTGGTGTTTCATGTCAAACCGATATTTTCAATTCCATGGATATTTTTGTTATCACAAATTTATCATCTTTTTTTATTTATATATTTGAATATCGATTGCATTTGTCAAAATATATTTGAATTTTTTAAAGTTTTCAATATATTCGAGTTGTTTTAGTTGTTGTGTACGATGCATTTGAATAATATTTGTGAGCTATAAGGATGAGAAATACAATTGTCAATAGTAGATGTAATTTGTACATCAATGAACTGAATCACCTATAGTATTTAAATCAAATATTATAGTCGCAGTTACATAGTTTCTGGAATGAAGACATCGGAATTGATATTAAATGTATTTAAATTTGATACTAAAATTTGAATGTTAGATTGTTTATTGAAATATAAATTTTCGTTTGTCAATAGTCAAAGGTAGCAAGAAGAAGTTTTAATATCAGTATACTTTTTAATAACATAAAATTCCTTTGTAGAATTAAACAGTTGACAGAGAATACCTTCAAAAACTATTTTAAAATTTATGTTTTGATATTACTTTTGAAATAGTTGTCTCTTTATAGTTTACTCATTTCTGCTTTAGTAATTTTCTTCCAAATAATATTTCACATAACTCCGCAAACAATACCCGAAATAAATATTTTCCATTTCAATGCTGACTTTTCTGCATGTTGAATTACAAGCCCTGATTACTGATAATTTAATTACAGAAAAACTACTCTGGATTGAATAAAAAAAATTAAACATTATTTTTTAAAATACTATAATAAAATTACTGACCCAAATCTAGTAATGTCTTTAATTACCTAAATTATAAATTAACGATGTTTGCAGTAAAATTGTTGAACATTTTTAGTTATCCTGTTAGTAAATTTTGAATGTTTTACATTATTTTAATTTGTTGTTTCTAATCAATTAGAGGCTATACATTAAAAGGCTATGTATAATAAATTTTGAATTTAAATAATAATTATATTCATGGAATAGCTGGAATGTTTAATTAATAATTTTAAAAATTTAAATAGTTCAATTTCATGTGTTTTTAAATTTGTAACAAGTAAAACTTAGGATCATTAGGTTCATTAAGTTCCATATCAAAGAATCTGAATTATTTCGTGAAAAGTTCAATGATTGCTTAGGATATTTGACGACCCTTAGATAGGCCTCAAGAAATGGCAATTTGACCAATGATAAAGTATTAATGAAAAATGACATATAGATCTGAAATTTGTTTTCACCGATAGTTTTACATATAAAATTTTAGGTTGTTGTTTAATTCAATGGATCCATATCAAAGTTTCCTAAAATAATACAATTCTTTATTTTTTTTTTAATAATCCCAATTTTTGGCAACCACTGATATTGAATATTTATAAATTTAGTCTCAAAATGAATATATTATTGGTTGGCTGGTTGGTTTGAGAAGGGGGAAGGGAAGCTACTAATCCTTGTACCTAGTAGACCACACGGATTATTTGTACCCCCTTATGAAACGTTGCCTATTTTCCCACGAATCGTGCCATCTCACTTCTTTTATTAAGTTTATCAGATTAGCAGGTTTTTCCTTGCTTATTTCTATTAAATCTCATTTTAACTTGTGAACTATATTAATTTTAAACAAATGTAACTTTTTAAGTTATATTTACAAAACAAATTCATTTTGTAATGATAATTAATTCACAATAAAAACGAAACATAATAAATCTTTAAATATTAAAAAATTATCAACAACAAAAAATAAACTTTGTTATCCTTTTTAAACTTTAATCCTCTCACCAATCTTAGTAGTGTACAATTTTTAGAGCTTAAAATCCTTTAAAGTCTGAAAAAAGGGATTAAATTTTTTTGTTATTTCTTTTAATCGTGAATGTGTGTTTTTTTGATACACATAACATCCTTTAATATCCTTAATGTTTTTATTTATGAAAGCAAGAAAAAAAAATATAACCATGTCATATCCTTTAAGCTCTCTTGTATAATCATGTGTATTTTAATACTCTGGGAATTTTTTATTTCATATAATCAGCCCAGGGAGCTTAAAAATTCTTTTAGTTCTTTTATTATATAGTTAGTAACAAAAATTTTATGAATTTAATTTTTGTTTTTAAGATTTAATCTTAATTTTCAAAAAAATAACGACATATAATTTATAATGGTTACTAAATCCTTATCATTTCTAAAGAAGCATTCATAAATTTTCACACTTGCATTTGAAGTTATTATGGTTGTATGTTTTTTTAAAAGCCAATTTACAAATGTATTTATTTTTAGTATGTCACTCAGTAAATGTAACATAAAAATTTATGAGATATACATAAAAGAAAAGTAAAATTATTGGTTTATTTTGGTTTGCAGAAAATTCATTGCAGGAAGTTCATTGCAATGAAATCCATCGTTGGGAAAATTAATAGAAATATATTTGATTGGAAAATTTGGATTTAACAAATAAAAAATGTTTATGCATCATGTTTAAGCAATATGTTGCAGATACATTTTACACGGAATATACTTTATAAGTGTTGCAGCAACATGTTTCACGTGTTACAATGAATATTTCAATTACATATTTAGTGACGGAAACTTCAAATTTTATAGTCGAATAATAATTTTTCATCAATTTTTTTTGTTGTATATACAAGAGGAATGTTTCCATCACATTTACGAAAATTCACTTTATGATAAATTTTCCATTTTTTTTAAATCATGATAAATTTTCCATTTGATGAATATTACGTGCGATGAACTTGTCGTAATGAATTTTCCCTGCAATAATTTTTCTTGCGATGATTTTTCATGTGATGTATTTTCTGAACACGGTTTATTTTATATCTACAAATTAGTTGATTTATGTCTACAGTTTGGTTTCGTTCAGTCTTTCCATGTTACTGTATTTTCTATGACGAAAACACATTCTTCAGCACAATAATGTGAAATATAATAACTTTGGTTATGAAGTAAGTAAAAATCTTTTTATACACTTCGTAGAAAAGGATATTACGACTTTTTAGATAATGAAAAGACTTTGTAATATTCGGTATTATTGTCTTCGTCTCATATTTATGAAGCAGTACGAGTTCAGAGAGAAGAATAGATCCTTCCGATTGGTGTACTGTAGAAAATGAATGTCTTCAAGGTTAAAATTTTGCAATATGGTTATTTGATTCATCTGTAAAGCTTTATTGATTTCGAATATAACCTGCAGTTTAGTCGCATATACTAGCTACGTCCAGTCTTATCCATCCAAGAAATACTATATGACTGGTTACATTTGTAATCTAGAGAATTTGAGATAACATCAAAATTGTGATAATCATTGATGCTCTGTAAATATAATTTAATTACTTACTTTTTTGAAATTCTCAATTTACATTTTTCCCCGAAAACACTTTAATCATACTTCAAAATATTACATTCTAATAAAACTATAGAAGAAAATCCTTTTGATTAATATCTCTCCATTCATTTAAATAAATCTTTACGACATGATGAAAGTATTTTCGAGTGATTTTATGCATCCAAGCACCACTAACAGGTTACAAATATTTATTATGTGTATAGACAATTCTTGTGTACTATTCAGGGTGTTCAAATTGTCCATTTTTTGTATACATAGTTAAAAAATAGAGTATGTAAAGTTTTTTGCACTTTTAATGTCCATATTGAAAGGATTTTTTTTTTAGTTATGACCTAGTTTTAAAAAATAATAAGATTTTGTATTTAAAATTTATATTTTTTTGTATTCATTTTATAATTATATAGTTGACATTAATGTTGACATTAGTAAATGTAAGAAATATTTGAGATAAGAAAACTGAAAATCTAATTATATTATATTTAATTATTTTAATCATAATATTTTAAAGAAATTTTATTACAAAGAAATTTAATTTCTATGAAAGATTATAATATTAAAAATGAATGAAAACTTTAAATAATAATTTAAAAAAATTAAATTTTATTTATGCTGTATATAAATAATTCTTAAGATCTTAAGATATAATGTCCTTTTTTCAAGAACTTGAAAATTTTCCAAGGAAAATAATTTTTATTCAAATTCCATTTAATATTTTCCTTATAAATATACATTTTTATTAATGTAATATTTAAATTTCCAAAACAAAAAAAACACATTTATGAGAAAATAAAAAAATGAATTTTAATGTTTTTTAAAATTATATAAGAAGTATACTTAAAAATGACAGGAAATCTAAAAATAATTTGTTAATAATTATATTATATAATTTGACAATGAATGGAAACGTATTCGCACTCCTGGAGCAGTTAAAAGATAATTATTTAGCTTCTATAATTTGCAAACTTTTATTATAATAATATTGTTGCAGTTAGAAAATCTTTTAAATTAGTATTGATCAGAGATGGAAACCATATTGGTTTTGGTTTTTCAAAAAATAGTGAAATTCAAAAAGAAATGGTTCCTTGTAACTTGAGAAACCAGATTTAGATTTGACCTTTTTGGTTTTGTTGATAAGATTTAAAAAAAAGTCAAAAAATTGTCGTTAAAAAGTAATACAGCATCAATTACAATTACAATACAATGTTCTATATCCTCTCTTCATATAGGATTACCAAACAATTCATACTTGTTAAGTCAACGAACGCGAGCTCCTTGATTTAATCAGATTTAGAGTAAAAATGTACTAGTTATTTGACCATGTAGCCTAAAGAAACATCTACATAAAATAGAACCAAGTCCAAAAAACGTATGTAGAATGTGCGAATACGAAGAGGAATCGGCTGAAGAAATTACGTGTGAAGCACTAACCCGATACAAACTTTGTTATCTTCATAGATCCAGTGAACCTGTCGTCGCATTCACTCAAAAGCTTACTGTATGTTTTGTAAAAATTGTAAAAATCGCTGAAGTAATTTCCGTAATTATTTTCTATATAGTGTTAATGGTAGTGAGATGATACATCTTAACAGAGAACACTAATTTAACCTCTACAAATATATTTAAAACATTTCTAATCTTGAAGTTTGAGTTTTGGATTTGGTTTTGTAAAAGTTGTACTAATTATTTACTAGTTCGTCGTTTTGCTTAAAGTTTCTGTAAATTTCAATAGTTCGCATGGGTTTTTTTTCGTTTGTTTCCATCTCTGGTTTTAATAACGATGTTTTTTTAATGAATATCACTCAAAAATAATTTGTTATTTATTAAAAAATAATTATATAAATAAATCTTTTACAGCACGTGATTGTCAAGTCAGCAATTGGAATAGTTGGAGTAATTGTAATGTAAATTGTGGTACCGGTACAATGTCTAGGTTACGTACAATTTTACGTAATGCTACTAATGGTGGTAAACATTGCCCATCAATGGTACAGAAACGAGGATGCCAAGGATATCGATGTCATAAAAATAGAAAAATTTTAAAAGGTTTATTATAATTATACTTAATAGATTTTTATATATAAAAATTATTTATTCAATATTTTTTAAAAATTAAATTAATTCAAATTTTCTAATTTTCATATTTAATTTTCAGAATTTTCTAAAGAAAATTCTACTTTTTATCTTTATACCCGAATTTTTGAAATAAAAAAATAATTAATTTTATCAAAAATTATGATTTCCTCGACAAAGACTTTTAGAATTTGTATTTGAAAGTATTATTTTAAAAATTGAATTTATTTTTTTCAAATAAATTACTCTGTAATTTAAGTCTATATTTTATACTGTATAATTAAATTTTAATTCTTTTTATATATTTAGAAATTGCTCAGATATTACCAGCAACAGTTTCAAAAATACATAATAAAAGAAGTCATAGAAATTCTAGTCATTTCGTAAATAATTTCAATATTAATAATGATGATAAAAAATTTAAAGTACAAGAGTAAGTATAAAAAATTTATTATTATATATTATTTCAATATGTCTCAATAAATTACAGTAGCCTGCAAACTTCTTCTATACAATCCAAAGAGTTCTGGGTTCTAACAAAATTTATACGATAGCTTCTTTTTACCAAATGTCCGACACTGAGTTCATTTTCTATTGAATTAGTTTTGTAAAACCCGAAAAAGAATATTTTCACATTTCACTTTTGAAAACTCACATGACAAATTACATATAAAAAACTCCTTACTGAAATTTCTCATTACTCTCATTACTGAAATTATGTCAAATATATACAAAAGTAACCTTCAGTTGATCATTTTAATATTATTTAATAAATTTAAGGACTTTTATGAAATTTCTATATTTAATAAAATAAACTCATACAAAATTCAAAACCGTGACTTTCTTAAATTACATGAAAAACTGAAAATGGATTTTTAAGTCAATTAAAAATAAAAAAACCAAAAAAAAAAATCTAAACAAGTTCAAAAGTGTCTACTAAAGTGAATTGTCACTCATTTTTAAGTATTATTAATTATACAATTTTTTCTTAACGTATGTGTACATATATATTTTTGTATCTTTTAAATTTATATTCATATTATATAAAAATACGAGTATGAAGATGAATTACAGTATTTATTCATCATCATGTAAATATGAAATCACTGTTTTTTCATATATTTTGTACAAAAAAGAACTTATGCCTACTTGCTTTTTTCAACCCATATCAACTTCTATACGTAAAATATTCCTTCGGTATTAAGGATATTTATGTGTAGACAACTTTGAAATTTAATAACCATGTAAAAAGAGTCACTATATTCTCATAAAGTGAAGGTTTTTTATGCTACATATTCTAATGCAAAAAAAATAAAAAATTGTATCTTGTTATTTCTGGTTGTTTGTATATCAACAAAAAACACGTACAAGATTTTTTTTTTTTTTACGTTATATAAATATTTATTTGTAGATACACTTGTCATACTCACTGTCATCACAGGATCTAAATGAATAAGCATACGTTTCTATTATGTAAATTATATAGAAGTCAAGAAGAATTTATAAAAGTTTTTTTTTTTGTAATATTCTATATTATAGTATAAAAATAGAATTATCTTTGTCTGAAGTTGGCATTAAAGTGTCAGAAATGGAATCATCAAAAACACTGTTTTTTTTTTTCATTTTTAGTACAAATAAAATAAGTTCTAAAATAATTGTAATGTGTTCATATATTTTACGATTGCTATTTTTGTGTAAATTAAAATAAAATTATCTCGAATTCCTTAATTTAAAATTTAGTTATATTTATTTGAATACAAGAACTTTACAATATTTATTTTAGAATCCTTGTTCTGTTTGGAATTTTACAATATTTTTATTCAAAAATTCTTATATCGGTGAAACTGCTGTAGAAAACTCAACATAAATATTACTCTGTCAACAAAACACTAATAATTTATATAAAAATGTAAGATTATATTGACTTTTATAATACTTTCAATTACAGTTGATTTTGGCAGTTGATGACCTATATCACACAAAGTACGCAACTGTTTATTTCATAAAAATCAAATGGAAAATGGTTTAATTATTCACACAAATTTTATTTTGCAGACTTATACGTCTCTCTATATCTATAGATTATAAAGTACCAAGAATTTGGAAAATCAAATTCGAGAAAGTGGATTGACTAAATATACTTATAGGTTGCGAATAGTACTGGTTTTTCATTCGAAAGAGATAATAGAAGTATGGAATACGATTTTCCTCTTCGGTTTCTTAAAAGGACGTTTTGCATATCCCCCTTGTTTTTAGCTTGAATATGCTACTCTATATTCCTTTAGCTGCGTTATAGTCCAAAGCTTGTTTATATGCATCCACTCTTTGAGCAAATAAACAGGAATGGTCAAACCGGTTGTACGGTGCTGGCCAATTAAATTTAATTCGTGCACCAAAAATTTATTTTAGATGAGAAATTGTGTCACGTGCCGTGTGTACTGTGGCCTCATCCTGCTGAATCAAGATGTTTGTCTGTCACGGAGATACAAAATTTTATTTATGTCACGATATTTGTTACAGTATTGACAAATTCATTTTCAAAAAAGTATCGCCCGAAAATATTTCTGATATCAATTCGCACTCATATAGTTCATGTTAACGTCTATAATTGGCGCTGTTGAGTGTTGAGGAACTCGGGGGTTTCAGTATCTCAAAATTTGGTATTCGCATAGCCATTAAGATAGTAACACACTTCATTACTCATAAATTTTTTGAGTTAGGTTAGCAATTCGTCGACCATTTGAAAATAAATTCGTTTCAGGTGTTCGTTTATTTTTGGATTTGGTACGTTAGAAGGTTCTATTAATAAAACCTAGAAAAATAAAATAAAAATAATTAAAAAACAAAAAAGTAATTGACTGTTTACAAAAAAGAGCGACTTTCGGTACTTTTGTACCATTCTGTATTTAAATCGCTTATTCTGTTCTTCAATTTCAGTGATATTGGCATAATTACTTCTGGGTTAAAATAATAATATTGTATAAGAAATACGAACATTTTGTCAATGCAACTTTTTTCAACTTCTATTAAACACAGTAAATAGAATAAATTTAAAATATTTTATTTATAATTTTAACGTTTTAACCACCAGCTTTCCAACCTATAAATATCTTAACAAAATTTTGTTCTTCATTAATTTAAATTAAATTCTTTACACCTAAATTTATATTATAACAAAAAAAAAAAAACATTATTACACAAATCTAATTAAAATGGAAATTCTCAACAACGGAATTTTCTAATTACTACTCCATATTTTACACCAAAAAATTCTGTTCACTTAAAACTCATGAAAAACAAACTGAACAAATTACTCCCTTAACATGAAATTTAAAATCCGCATTTTCATATTTATATATACAACTACAATCTACAACAAACACTAATATCAGAAACATAGAAATCCTTTTCTTAAATCCAATTATTTCCAAGGTAGATAGAGTACAATTACATGATAATATTTGAATCTAGCAAAATAGAATTTATTTTGTAGTGTAATTCGTAATCCTGCCAAGAGTACAATAACAATAATAACAATAAAATATGAACGTATAAATGACCTTTCAACCTATAAAACCAATTGAAACTATTTTTTTTGTTCTTGTTCAACAAAACAACATTAAAAATGGTAATTCAGGAAGCTCTTGAATTGAATTCCCGAGTATTGGATTATTTTCTTTTTGTTATTATGTTTTAGCGCTAAGGTAAATATCATTAGAAAGTATAAAACAATTTTTTTTGTAAAATTTGCCACTTTACATAAATTTAGTTAGTGAGGTAAAAATAATCTAATAAAAAGGTTTAAATTTCATAAAAAAATAGGAAATTCTTTATAAAAGAAATCCAGAAGGCAAAAATCACACTTTATAAAATTTCGTCCTTGAAGTGAAAAAAATAAAATTGAAAAATTGAAAAAAAATGTTTTCATTGTAAAAATAATTATTGAAGAAAATTGTTTTAGTTTATGTCCCAATGGCGGCGTAAAATTAATAATAATATTAAAAATTTTAATCAGAAACAAATTATAATATAAAAATAATCAAATTTTTGACTTAGACTTAGGACCAAATTTCTAAACCACACTTACACAAAACTTAAGTAAGTACACTTGGCTGAGTGTACGAATTATTTTCGGTCTATAAACCAAACTTAAATTGCAGTGTAACTTAAACCTGAATTAAGGTTATGACTATTTTTATAAAATATATGACAGGTTGCCGTTAGCTGTTACCGTTGATGTTACGTTGTGAGGTTATGTTTAATAAAATTAACAAAACATCAAAATATGAACGAAACTGATGATTATTTATAAATAAAATGTGGTGTATTAATTCCACTGTTAGACGTTTTAAGTAAACATGAGTGAATGCTATTTTTAATGAAACACTTACTTGTTAAAAATCAAGTTTAATTAATTATTATTCAATAAACATTTTCAATACATTTCTGCCGCACTTACTAAAAACCATTACAATTACAATTATATATTTTAGATTACTTTATTTCAAATACAATTCAATTTTTCGGATAAGTAAATTTGGTATTTCAAAAACTTTCCCATTTATATAACCAATCTCATTATTTTCACTTTCTCATAATAAATATTCGTATGCAGTACATTGTAGTATATTTTAAGTATTTCAAATACTTATATAGTATTTGAAATATGTAAAGTATTTAAAAATTTTATATAACAAATTAACTTAATAAATAATTAAGAATTTCCATAAACTATATCAAATACTGAGACATTAAAAATTATAGTTACAAAGTATTTGAAGCAATCTTTGAATATTTGGAATTTTGTCAATTTTAGTTGCACAACTTTTAAATGGCAGTTGAAACAAAATTTAAGTAATTTTAAGTAATTTGTGATCGTATTAAATATTTGGTATTCGTTTAGCAAGTTCTTTCCAGTAAATCAGCATCAAATACAAATACAATCAAAAAATTCTGCATTCAATTGTAATAGTTTAGTCGATTTGCATCGAAAAGGACTTAGAAGAATATTAATATCCCATATTTAAGATTTAAAAGATTAAAACTTTGATGTTTTATCTTTCCAAAGGTAAAACTGAAAGATTCAAATTTTTGCTTCATCTTTTCTAAATTCAAAGTTTGCTTTTTATTATAATGTTTAAAAACTTGATGACCTTTTACTTTTATCGAAGCATTTAAGTAAATTTCTGCAGTTAAAATGTTATGTTCCATTTATTTGTTGATTTAAAATATGAAATGCAATTTTTTAATATAAAAATAAAGTTAATTGCTTATAATTAATAAAATTATTTAGCTGCAATTTTAATTTTTTTGCTGTCGACTTCAATTTTGTTAATATACCAAAATATATTTTCAATTTAATTCATTATAAATTTCTACACAAATGAATATAAATTTAATTTTCATAAATTTTCAACCAATCAGAAAGTTTTCTATAAAGGAAATTCTTAAAAATTCTTGTGAATTGTTCGATGGTAAATTTCTAAAATAACTTCTTAACAACTTTTATAATATAAATTATTTAAATTTAATTGAAAATATATAAGTAATAATAATCAATATAATTTGTATGATTTTCGAATTTCATTCAATAATTTCAAATGTTTAATCAATTATTAAATCAAATACGAAATTATCCATTGAAGCATTTTGATGAATAATATTTCCATGATGAATTTTCTCTTTACAGATATTGTGTACACTATAAAATAATTAGGGCAACAAAAGCATGCCATAAACTTTTGCCTCCAAATAGAATTCATAAAGGTAAAATTATAAAATCATAAAAAAAAAATATCCTTTTACTCCTTCAAAACATAAAAGAAAATATAAAATTGTTTTATTTTACTATATATTTACACAGATGATAGAATCTCAGTTCGTTGTGATTATGATGCATTCATTGAAAATACTAAAATAATGAATAATACAAATTTTCATTTAATACAGAATAATAATAATAATAATAAAATAAGTTTAAAAAATTCATTGTTTCATCATTTAAATGAAAATTTAAAGAAAAATACAAAAATAATAAAAACTGACATGAAATATCGTTGTCGTGGTGAAGGATATAAAGGACATTTAACAAAATGGTATGCTTTAGCTGTACCATCATGTCATGGTAAATGGTTAAGATTAACCACAAATGGAAAAATGGTAGATTGTACATTGGATACAACACAATTTATATTTGTTTGAGAATGGCACACCATTATAATAAAAATGAAAATGAAGAAGAATAAAAATAATAAAAAATAAAAAATATAATCAAACAAATAACAAGGATTATTTACTTTGAAGAATTAATGAAATTGTTTTCTCAAGCAGCAGCAATAGAGGATTATACTTTGTCAAGGATATTCAATTCTTTTTTTTTAAATTTATAGCTATTATACTTAAGAAGTGTGCCAGAAATTAAAGAGTTTTTAATTAAAGTCATTTTGCTATTTAAATTATATTATTTTCAAGGTTTCTATATTTTTGATATTTTCTTAAATTTTAAATTTGATTTAATTATAATTTTTGTACTTAAATCGATTAAAACTCAATATTTTTGGAAAACGTTTGATATTGAAAATGTGTTAATTGAATTTTTGAAAATAATGAATTAAAATTATTTATTTACTTTATTATGATGTTTCATCATTAATAAGGAGATGGAAACGGTTGTCCTGCAATATATCAGCAATCTTATATATCTTCATATGTACACTAGCTGGTTTTTACTGATAATAATGAAAAATATCTGGTAAACCTGATATTTGAAGTAGCCAGTTTCTATGTTTTCCAAGTAAAAAACATTTTCTTCTTTCCAGAAGGAACCAAACTTATCACAAGATTTACGTTTCAGCCAAATAATTTTTAAGAAATTTTAAATACTTTATATTTATGAAAATTAATAGAAAATTTATCATCAATTACTTTAATTACTTTTTAGCTTCGCTTGACATTTCTCAACTGTCAATTTCGTTGAAAATTTCCATAAAGGCTATATAAAATTCCAAAAAGGCTACTTTTAACCTTGAGTATTAACGGCCAGCTCATTTGCTCTCTTTCAAATGACCAACGTTCATTCCTTGTCCAAAGTGTTTTTTTTTTTTAAATAACCATATTTCTTAGTCTATTATGTCAACTTAGCTTAACAGTTCTGGTCAACTGCGAATTTCAATTAAAAAGTCAAAAAGACCTTACATAAAATGTAAGTGAATTTGTAGAGTTCTTTTAATCTAATTAATTCATAAATTCATTTTAACTGCTTAAATAATCGATTTTTTTATTCAACTATTTTACAAACTTAAAAAGGTGCTAAATTTTTATTTATAGAAAAAATATATTGAATTCTAAATTCTACTGCTTTCAATGACAAGTAAATTCAATATTAATTAAAAGCCTCTAATATTTTTGATATATGTAATAGTTAAAGAAAAAAAAACAAGTATAAAATGTAATTTATTTTACATAAATATTTTTGTAATTAATGGAAAATAAAAAATATTGGTAATAAAAATTTAGGTAAAACTCATAATGTTTTGTATTTTTATTTTGTACTTTATATTTTAATTCCCTTCCAGATTTAAAAACTTTTATAAAATAATAATTACATAAAAATAAAAGGGATTCTAATTTAACAAAAGTTTTAATCCTTCAGAAATGATTGATATTTTTTTGGTTTATAATGAATTTAAAAAATTAGAAATATTTGTTATTTATTAGCCACTAATAATATTAGTTAATTAATTATAATAATGTTAAAGGAATTTGTTCAAGGATAATTAGAAAAATGTTAAAACTTTATACTTTTTTTTTACATAAATATTTTGTTGTAAGTATAATTTAGGAAGGTGTTTTTCATTATTCAAATGGATTAGATATTCAATTTAAAATTTATCCAAAATTGATAGTTTGAGATGAGATTTATTATTAAAATTAAATAAAGTAATAGTAATAGCAAGTAAAAAAATAATTACATTTTTTGGGTATAAATACGTTACGATTTATGCTTAAATTATATATGCAGAATTCCGCATACATCTCAGGAAAAATAATTTAGACTACACGGTTTCATATGGAACCATAATTACAAAGAATTCTGCACTACATGCAGCCGACGTATGTCATCTTTATGTATAATTTCCCGATATTAAATTCTAACAGCGGAAAGAAAATTTATAATTCACATTTTCAAAAACGATATAAATTAAAAAGAAAAACCTATAGTGTCAAAGAAATGGAGCAGAAATTAATTGAGCTTATAAAATCATGAAATTAAAATATTTTGATTTTGTTTTTAATATGAAGATGTCAAAAATAAAGCTAGCCATAGTTTAAAAATGCACTGGAAAATTTGAATGACAAAATGGGTTCATTATTTCTCATTGTCTACAATTCTCATTTACAAGTACATTTTGAATATTAAGTGATAATTTAATCAAATATAATTTTAGTGTTCCAATAATTTTTTTTAAATCAATTTGCAAATTAACTATATAAAGAATTCAAAATTTCATATTTGATGTATACAATTATCAGTTTTTTGACAGATAAATTATTACATTTCTAAGCAGTTACAGTGTCAAGGATATATTTTTTTTCTTTAATTATCATAACCCAGAAACGTGAAGTATAACAAAATATTATTTTCTTTGATAATCTGCAATGCTGTTTATTGGTTCGAGATAAAGAGGTGCAATGTGTTTGATTAATCGAAAAAAAAACTAATAAGTGTACACGATTATATCAATTTACAACGCGAGCTCTATTTCAAAGTGTTCATCAGGATTGTAGGGTAGTCGTGAAACACTGATATATTAAAGAATAATTGGCTGAATTTGAAGTAATTTTTAAAAAATTTCCTCAACATTTATAAATGAAATCGAAATTTTCATAAATCCTTAATTTGTTATACAAAGTTAAAAAATTCTCATAATAAAATATTGTTACAATATTAACTATACAATTATTTAAAAAATTACTGTGTTTTTGACATTTTTATGAACACTTAAAATTATAATTATAGTAAATTAAATAATAACTAATTATCTTCTATATAATCATCATCATTGGTCTATTAAAAAAAAAAATACAAAAAAACATTTTTGTGACATTTTCCACAATTTTTTGTAACCATATTAAAATTTATTATTCATTCATCATTTTTACACTGAAATCAAAATGTCCTTGTTCCATTTAAATAAATTTCATTGAAATATTACATAACTTAATTAACAAAAATTAATAATTATGTTCATTTTATATTCTGCTCATATGAATGTTGAACGATATTAAATTCTATCTCATAGATAAATTCAAAAATACATAAATAAATAAAAAAATTTTTTGAATAAAAGGCTCAACAAAAACAGGATGAATTCTATTATAATCCTTTTACACATCAATACAAAATAAAAAAAAATGTAAACAAACCTGTTCATAAAAAATTATCGTAGTGGAAAATAAAATTAGTTTAGAAATTCGCGAAGCTGAACATGAAAAAATAAAAAATTCGCTAATGAAAAGTTTCACATCGTCAGTTTTTTACAAAGCACAACACAAAAAAATATGAATATAAAAAAAAAAACCAAAAATTTATAAACCTAGAAAAGTTTAAATAATCATAAATTGAAACAAAAGAAAAATAATACAAGGTAAAAAATGAAAATATGAAATTTTTTAATGGAGTTCAGTTCTGAAATTATGTTGCAACATAAAATAATTTCCCATGTGATTTTTTTTTTTTTTAGTTTGTTTGATGTGCCACATAAATTTTTTTATTATTTTAAAAAATAAATATAAAAAACAAAAGGTGGTTTTTAAATAATACAGGGTGATTTGTATAATGTATTGATGTGATATTTTTTTAAAAGATATTGTAATTCAGTGCGGTGCTCTTTAACATCCTTTTGAGTTGATGCTTTTAAAAAAAATTAGGATATATGAACACGTTCGCTAAATACTTATAAAGCTTCTTGACTTATTCACTTGACAAATTACTTGTCAGAAACTACCAAAAAATTGTAGCTAATTGATTTGGTAAACTGTGAACCGATATGTATAACATGAGTCTAACCAAAAGTATTAATGAATCATTAGCCCAAAAGCTTAGAATTTCTTGACACAATGACTTCTGTTCGATTATTGGTTATAAGTAAGTTACGCGTTTTAGATTTATGCTTAAAATAGGTAAATACAATTCTGCATACATCTCAGGAAAAATAATTTAGAAGACACGGTTTTATATGTCACCAATTACATAAGTCTGCACTATCCTGCAGCCGACTTAAGTCATCTTTATTTCTCATTTACCAGCACAGCGGAAAGAAAATTTATAATTGAAAGTTAATAGTTCTGACATTCTAATTTAAATATAAGAAAGCCAAAAAGTTCTTTAAATTATACAGACAAATCTATAATGTCAAAGAAATGGAGCAGAAATTAATTGAGCTTATAAAATCACGAGATTATAATAAAAAATAATATTTTTAATATGAAGATGGCAAAAATAAAATAATATTCCTCAAAAAAAGGATGCTCATTTAATTGCAGAGCTGCATTTATCGTTACTGCATGCAATTCTGCACATGTATTCCATGCATTACTTATTTTTAATAGTAAACAATCGTTATCTTAAATGATCAAATAATTTAGGATATTTTGTTAATTTCAACAATTAAAAGTAATAACATTTTGCCCAACAATCGCGTAAGCATTCTGAGCTCGCCCTTGTTTAAAATACACTGAAAAAATTTTAATGATAAAATGGGTTTATTATTTCTCATTATCTATACAATTTTCATATACAAGTACGTTTTTACAAAATCGATGATTAACTGATTATTTAATTTTAATACAATTTTCATTAAACAATTTTCCACAAATTAAATAATATTCTTAAAATTATGTATTTTTTATTTATCAAATTTCAATTTTGTTTTGCTAAATAATATAAAAACATAATTCGAACTTAATTTTGTAAATCAAATATTACATTTTTTTTTATTATCTATATTTTGTCTAAATAAAATAAACTTTAACCTCAAATTATTCATTCTATTCAGGTATCTAGCAAATTAAGCATTAAATAATGAACATATTTATTTTAAAAGAAAATGAAAAAAAGGCTTCTCAATAGATAAAATGAAATTGTGTTATTTTAAATCTAAAAGAAATTTATATTTTTTAAGGTGAAACTTTAAAATAAATACAAGAATTCGCCTATAACCGAAGCTCACTTTTAAAAAAATATACAATAAATATAGAGACATTAAAGGGCTGAGTATGAAAACGTGACTTTAATTTGTAATTTAAAATTTGAAGCTAAATACCGAAAATTGTCAGTATTTTTTTTAACAAAATTTTTATATTTTTATTAAGAACTTATTTGAAATTCAGATAGCATTTTCTGAATAGTACAAATCTTAAGAGATTTAGAAATAAGAAAATTGTCCGTTTGGTTTTTTTGTTTTTTGAGGAAAAATTAATCGTTATTAATTTCATGAAATTTTCCAGATAATTTTAGACATAGAGAAAATCATGGAAAATAGAAAAGTCTTTTATATTATTGAATTTTTTAATTGGATTAAAGTTGAGAGGAATCGATATAATCAACAAAGGTTAATAAAGTATTAGGGGAGTAATTTAATTCCGGAAAATTTCAAAAGTTAAGATTCTTAATTAAGAACTATTTTTTATGTAATTAAATACTAAGATGAAATTTTTGACATTATTAAATTTAAGTTTTTGTAGGATGAAAATTAAAATAATTATTTATGATAAAATTATAAAAAGTTTTGTAAATATATTTTGTTATTAGGCTATCGATCAAAGTCAAAGGAAGCTATTTAATTAAACTATTGACAATTAGTAGTTTTTATAGAAAACAAACTTAAATGAAAATCAATTACTACAATACATCTAAAAATATGATTACACATCTTCCGACACGGTCAATATTACCCACATAAATCTAATTAGAAAAGTTAATTGTTTACATAATCGAACATCATTGGTACATATCGTTACGTAATATAATGATAAATTGTTACCACAATTCTGTTACGATTTCTTAAAGTAATTTTTTACCGAATCAAGTTAATATTTATCGTGGAATTTGTAGTTTTCGTTTTATTTTTCCATGATTTTCTATATATTTTTTGTCCATAGAAATTAGAAAATTAAATTTTCCAATTGAAATTATCTGAACCATTTTCGTAGAACACAGTTTTTCCACTAATGAAAATATAGTTTAAAATTCAATTATGAGTTTGCATTATATAGAATGAAATCTGCATCAGCATAATAAATATCCCGGAGTTATAAAATATTTATTATTTCCCACAGTTTCATTAATATTCAACTTTGTCTGTTTTTTACTTATAAATTTAAATATTTATAAGGTGAAATTATGTTTCGTATTTTGTTTCATACCTTCAAGATCTTACTAGACACTCTACAATTGAAAAACCACATTTATAACCATCATAAGGACTAGCTCCATTTCCATCAAACAACGTACAAAGCAAGTGCGAATACGGAGAGGAATCGGCTGAATATATTATGTGTGAATGTGAAAACAGTTGCCAGTTGCAGACTTTGTCACTTTTGTACACGGTTTCCAATGGAACTCTTTTCCCGCCCACCCAATTACTTACCGTACGTCTTTAAAATTTAAAAGATTATCTCAGTAGGCTCACAGTGGCTGCAGTGAATATCAAACATCCGGTACCTACTTAAATCTTGAACTGTCTATAACATAAATACGATGGAGTGCGATTGGAAAAATGTGAAATTCTTTTCTTTAGAATATTAATTGATACTTCACCATAAAGATCAAGACTATATCTGTGCATCTTCAATCACTCACTCTTTGAACTTTTTAACGGGGTGAGAAATTCATAGTTTTCACATTTAGTAATATACCTATAAAATTGAGAACGAACGTTCTAAATTTCTACCTCTTCTGTCATCTGAAGAGGAAAGTATTGTCAAACATTTTTAATTATGTCTAAACCAAAATAGTATGTTAACAATTCTTGGTGAATCACAAAGAAGATATGAAGTAGTCTACAGCGAATTTTACCTTCGGCTAATATAAATATAAATTTGTAATGAAATTATTTATTTTTATTAAATACAAATAATTATTTGGATATTATACATTTTAGTGACCTGCTTCTTTGCACGAATCAATTTTTCATCAAGTAATATGGATTTGAATTAATCAAATAATAGAATTAATCAAATACAGATATTAAATGTAGTATTAAATATTTTGTAATGAATATTGAACATTTTATGGTTTCCAAATTTTTGCATAATCAATCAAAATTGTAGACGAAAGATTGTTTTAAATTTCTTTTATCTAATTTACAAAATTGTCAAAGAATTTTCATCTTATAATTTAAGGAAAATAAATTGGCCAACAATATCTAACTTTGTTTTCCAAATTAACAAAGTTTTAATGTTTCCAAAATATTGATCTTTATATCATATTTTCTAAATTTTGTAAGAAGTTTCTAAAGAACTTCTGAAAGTTCAAAAATTCTTAAAGCAACTTATAAATTCATTCAATATTCAAATATTTATTATAATTACTGTTTGTATAACCAAGTCAAAAGAAAGTTATTATTAGAATGTCTTCATGATTAAATATCCCTAGGAAGAGAAAACAGTGTAACATTGCCATAATTTCGTGAAAGAATCAGCGAAACGCAACCTTATTAGACCAGAACCATTCAAAAGCTGTTAAGTCAAGGCGCTAAAAATGAAAAAACTTCCAAATGGTACGATTCCTTAAAGGTTACTGTAACCTCGAAAACTTCTTACACACAATTGATCTATCAACATGCCGACAATGTGCGTCTGTGAATTATTGATCCTACACGACTTCGACTCCTCGAAAGCTATGTTATCGACCATTCGGAAACGCCGTGTCGCTTTGGTCAGGGACGAATAATTAGAACAGATATTAGAAGAAGTTAAATGGTTGCAATGATTAGGGACGAATAAACTGTCTGGTTGCCAACGCTAACTCTGAACCTAACTTAAAACCTAATATAATATATAAAATAAATTTTTGTCCAGCAAAACATTTACTAAGCAACAATAATTTAATTATTTTCAAATAAGTTTCAATTGATAATCTAAAAAATCTTTTTATTAATCGAAAAACATAATAAAAAATCTATAAAATTCATAACAATGTTTATCATATTGTACAGCATAAACTCGAGTACGTATTGCATAATCATAAAAATTCAAAGAATTCCATTATTGACTATCGTTCCATCGAAAATTATATAGGTTTATTTGTCCATTTGTATATTATAGAGATAATAATTGCAACATGATACACTTAACTATTTTTATATTGCGGTATAGCTTGTTATGGGTTGTTATACCGAATACTCATTATTTTTTTCGGACTATAACGTATCCACTTTTAATATGATATAGAAAATTTAATGTGATTTTATAATATGAACATTATTTTTATATTGTTTTAGTTTCTTTTAACAGGATGTTCTACATAACTATTCAGTGTACCACAATAAAGTAGATGTCATTTAGGCTTTGATTGTAAAATATTGTTTGTGGATATTATATTTCAGTAGAGAAATACTTCTATACCAGCTATGAAAAATAGTGTTAAAAGTGAGAGATATTAATGATTTGAAAAAAGGGGTAAATCACATATTTTTGTTATGTGCAATTTCACATTGCGATTGCGAGCTCAAGGCATAAAGTTTAAATACCGAATTTATGTTTAAGTTAAGTATTAAGCTTGGCTTGTATAAAGCTTAAATTGAGCTGGATAGCACTTAGGTTTTTATAGCAAAGCTTAAGATAAACTTTCATTTAGAAACCAAAGAATACAATTAATTTAAAAACGCTGGTGTTTAAGCTTGCACTGTAAAACTAGACATTGCTTGTAATTAGTGTAAAAAAAAATCTACATTATTTTAAAATCTTTTATAGCAATATTAAAAATGGTATTATTGTAAGCTCACTTTTAGTAGTGTAATATTTAATTGTGTTGGTGGCTATTGTGTTGGTAACTTTCAAAGGTATTAATAGTTCAGGTCTATTAAATATTACCATAAATTAAATTAAGAGTGACCTTAATTTTATGGTTTACAAAATCTATTATTTATGAAATTGCATCATTTTTAATTTAAATAAATTTAATTGTAAAATTATATAAAAGTATTATAATAAACCCCTTTTTAGTATACTTGTTTATTTATATAATCACAGTTCATCCATCCTGAAGTTTTTATATGTACTATATTATTATTATTATAGTTCTTAGAGCCATTTTATAAAATTTCTACAGTGCTAAATCAATTTAATGACAACCAGTTATACAGGACATAAAAAAGGACATCATTATTATTATTATTGTTGTTATTATTGTGGACTAGGGAAAGCAACAAACTTATTGTTGTTATACCTGGTTATATAGTTCTCTCTAGGTGCCCTTCATATATAAATAGATGTTTATGTGGCCATATGACATAAAAGTTTAAGTCAACTTTATCGAAAATTGATTTTTTGGTATTGTTATAATTGACTTTTTAATAGTTTTTTTTTCATGTATTATTTATTGCAATCAAAGTAATAACAGTCAAGTTAAACGAGTTTTCCGAAAAGCTTAAGTTTATTTGTTGTCCATAATTATATTCGATAAAGTAGCTTTTAAGTCAAAATAATTTGATATAACATCTTATGTTGAATAAAATCGTGAAGATTATGTTAAGTTAAAAAATTGTAATAAAATTAATTTTAGATAGTATATGTTACTTACGTCGATTTGATATTATTTTGTTAAAAGTTTAATATATATTTCAGTTAATTTTAACTTTTACACAATATCTTATGTCTAGTTTGAGTTACATTATCCAAATGGTTTATGAAATTAACGAGATTTTATCTTCAGCAATTTTGTTATAAACTGTTTCTTCAAAACAGCGTAAGTTCTAAAAGTTAATTTTTGAGCCTTTATTTCAAAATATTTTTAAAAGTGATATTACATTTAATTATTAACAATTTGTTATATAAAATAAGATTAAATTGATTCAGTGTAAATTTATGGAGATTTTATATAAAATTGTGAATTCTGCAAATTGAAATATTTCGACTTATACTTTTATGACATATTGCCATATAAAAAGTGATTTTGAAAATAAATCTGATTTTCAGGGTATGTTATTTTATAGTAGTACGGTATTAATATGCTGGTTATTATTGTATCTACTACAAAGAGGAAATTAGTTTGTAAACAAAGAAACATTTTAAATTATTTATTAAAATTATTTTGTTTATACATATTATTATGAAAAGAGCATATTTTATCTGATTGTGATTGTTTATTTGAAATTAACTTATAATTATGTATACGTTTACATAAATTCAATATTATTATATTAAATCTATAGGTAAATAATAAATTATACAGGGTGGAAACTATTAAATGTTGATCGACGTTATTTGCATTTTATTCGTAATTCGTAGCAAAAAGAAGGATAAGGATTCTTCTGGACTCCAGCAACTATATGATGACATAAAAAGCATACTTTTCGATTGACCCAATTTGAAACTATTAATCGAAATATGATGCTACTTTTTTGTAATGGGTTCTAACTCAAAATGATGACCGAGTGCTGGAAAGTGCCTGTAGATTTGTTTGCTTCAATAAACGAAACTTGGTATAACGTCGATCAACTATTTAGTTATTAATTAACTGAGCCTGTATATAGTTTTATATCACAATTTGCTAATTTTAGTATACGAAATTTATACATATTAAATTGATTTTGAAATAAATATGAAAATTTAATTAAATAAATAATGATGTCAATAATAATCTAACAAAATTTAACAAAATCTTTAATTTAAATATATCTATACATATATTACTTGAACTTTCATCACAAATATCATATAATTTATGTAATAATAAAAATAAAGAAAATTCGCGATGACAAAACCAACATTTATTTAATGGAATTGCTTATCAACGTTAATGAATATTTAAAATTAGTAATTCTTCTGATAACCTAAGGTGAGAGGTTTTTCTGAACATAAATTCTAATATTCAATAGATAACAACAAGCTGACAATTTTGAATATTAAATTGAACTGGTTCAATAAAGCAAATATGTATAAAAATAATTTTGATTTCAGTCTGAATATTTTTTTATAAAGTTAATTAAATTAACTATTATCATTCAAATTGATCTACATTTTTGCACATAGTAGCATCAATATCATTAATAAATATTTATAAAAATGAATTATATAAATATATACAATCTTATGATATTACTGAAGACAAGAAAACTAGCATCCAAATATTAGACTGTAACTAAAGATATTACATATATCCTGCGAAGTGGCTTCAAAAACAATATTATTTTTAATATTTTGTTTAATGGCATAATTAATTATCTCTAAAAATATCTGAAAATTAATTTAGCCGAATAGAATTTAGGCCTTTTATTTTTACTCTTCATATATTGTCTGTAATTTCGCGATAAGTGTTAATTAGATCATAAAATTTCAGTTCTTGTTTTAAATTATATTTTTATCATACACACCTCATCGTAAGATTGACTTAAATAATACTTTATTTTTCTATTTATTCCATCATATAGATTGTTTTTATGTAGCTTTGGTACATATGTATGTAGGCTTTCCAGAATTATCTAGATATTATTTTTCCAAACATTTATTAGTTCTCAGTCAACATTTTCTTTCCAGCTTATCTTATACGAATACGACATTTTGGTACTTAAATATTTAATGATAACTTAAAGGGTTTAAATTTTCTAAAGACATTTCTGATAATAATTAGAGTAAAAAAGTAAACTGACAAAATTAAATTTTACTATTGTATACTAGTCAATTTCTTCAAATTCTATTCTATGTTTTGAGTTCTTATAAAAGTAAAGAATTTTTGTAAAATATTTAATTAATGAAATGATATTTTTATATTTTTTTGAGTTTATTGATTTTGTTGATGTTTATATGTTGTACATCAGCAAAATTTTATTTACAAACATAAATATATTCTAAACCAAAAATTAGGTCATCCAGTAAGAGCGAAAAGTCAAAAAAGTTACAGCAAAAATATAGAACATTCGCATTAAGAGATTTCAAACGAAAAATAAATATTGGTTAGAATTATACTAGTTTAATTGGTTAGAATTATACTAGTTTATTATAATACTTGTATTAGTATTACTTAATTTTTTAGCTCCAGACTTAAGTCTTATAAATAAAAGAATTAGCTCTACAAGAGAAGATTTATTTTGAAAATTGTATTCACAATAATTTTTATATATGTACATATTTCAAATTAATTTGGGACTTTTAAAGCATTTTTTCTATGAAACGTAACTACCATGTATATCAATTCAGGAAACTGATCTCTAAGCTATCAAGTATGTTTTTAGATATGTAATTTGAAACTTATAATATTGACCCACTAAACTTATTGAAATTTAAAGAGCACTTAACTATAGTTAACGAAACAAAGATACGTGACTAAATTTCATTAAAATAAAATTGTAATTATTGATGAGCTCATGAACTAAGTCCCAGCCATTTACTTGGACCAGTTTCAGTCACACTTTTTCCATTTTTTTGTCCGATTTTTCCATTACAATACATCATAGTTAATCCATATCATAAAAATATTTTTGTAATTTTTTTTTATAATTTTATTGCAATTGAAATATTTACAATTACATTTTACAAGAAAATATTTTACATTAAAAAGAACTTAATAATTTGGAAAAACTTTTTCTTCTAACTAATTAAAATAATATATAAGAAAGAAAATTGTATTACAACAAAAAATGTGGATAATTTAAAAAGCTTTTAAAAAAAAAATTAATATTATTTCCGCATCGTAATTTCCTTTAATAATTTTATTATACGATCTCTATAAAAAAAATAATATTTTGATGCAAATTTGATTCAACAATTTTTAACTTGAACATAAGTTTCGTCATCCTTCAACGTAATAAAATTTAATAAAAACTTCAAAAACTAAAATTCATTAAGAAAACGTAAAGAAGAAGATTTTTTTTTTGTTTTATTAAAGATATTTAAATATTATTACATAGAATACCAAAAAGGATATCACAAAATGAACTACCAAGAGGTAATTGAATAATTAAATTAAAGGACGTAGCTAGTTTGTAATAAAAAAAAGTTTTAGATGACTTTTCAAATTATAAAGTGAATTTGAATCTTTTAAGATTTAAATTGATAATATATAAAATTATATAGTCAATAAATTTATTACTTGTAATTTAATGTCGACAAGGTTTCTGGTTTTTACGAATAAACTACATAAAAGTTATATTTCGACAGTCAGAAAGGAATTATATTACATTCGTGTTTTAGTAAATTTTAAAATGAAAACTGAAATGAAATAAAATTGTACTCTTTAATTTATATTTATTTAATAAATAAATATATTTACAAAATACTTTTTAATAATAAAAACTCTGTTTTAAAATTTGAGTATATATTTTTAAATATAATCATAATTTTATTGGTTTCTAAATATTAGTCTTTTGATATATTACTTATTTACTTTCCTGGCGTTACAGGCCCTTAGCCGAGTTTAGAACGGTTCTCCACCGATCGCGATTAAGTGCCTCTTCCTTGCAGTTATTTGGGCGAAGCTTCGTGAGGTCACTGGTGACGCCGTCTTTCCACCTAAAGCTGGATCTGCCTCTTCGTCTTTTTCCCTCCGGGTTGGATTCAAAGATCTTTTTCGCTGGAGCATGCTCATTCATCCGGACAACATGGCCTAACCAACGTAGCCGCTGTATACGTATACGTTTGACTATGTCCATGTCATCATATAGCTCCTACAATTCTTCGTTAAATCTTCTCCTCCAATCACCGTCTATGCAGACCCCTCCGAAAATTTTCCTTTGCGCAGAATTTTCTTTTCGAAAATTTTGATATAGTTATTACAATTTAATATTTTTTGGTAATATTTTCGTGTATCAAATATCGAAATTATATTTGGGATGATGTCATACTAAACCTTTCAGAAATATCAAAATTTAAATGTTATTTTTATGCAATTGTCAAAAATGGCAAAATTTAATAAATTCTAAGAACTAGAATTAGAATTCAAATAAAATTTAAAACGTAATCTATTCTCGATAGTTACGATACGAAACAGGATGTCTTAAATCAAGATTCTCAGCCAGGGCTTTTGTAGCAATCATATTTCTTACCTAGATTAGAGCTTAGCTTCACTCCTGCTATTTAATTAGTAATACGACTCTATACATTACATCAGTTAATTAGTCTTTTGATTAATTAAGTAGCATGGTCACTAGTCACTTTAGAATATAATATTTTTTATTAATTTTAGATTTTCTCTAGAATTAATTAATTTATTTCATAGTTTCTGGTTTTATTAAATATTAATTAGGTCAAAATTTTTCTGTAAATAAACAATTTCAATAATATTAACAAAACTAATTACAAAGCTTGTTAGAACCTATTAATCAAAAAGTTCAGCTATTAACTGGAGTGAACAACGAGCCAATATCTTTTTCCTTACTAACCAACCAACCAACCAACCAAATAGTTGAATTAATTCTAGATTTATATAAAATAGATGAAGACTTCAAATTGTTACTTTACTTTTACGAATCGATACTTAACTAATCGACTCCTCGTTTGATGTGTGACCTACTTAAAACTTAAATTGCTTAATCATTTCAAGACTTCACGATTTATAGTAAAGTTTATAATAAACTGATATAAAATATACTAAACTTTTATACATTAAATAGTTACACATTAAACAAATTTCACAGACCTGCATTCTTAAGAAAATGCTATTGCTGAACAACGATATAAATAGAAGAAATAAATAATTAGATCTAGAAGAAGCTACTATCCTTTGGAGTTTGTTATTTGGTTAAACGTAATTGTAGCATATTAAACTGTGGTCTCACTTTTAACTAGCATGGACTATTTTGATGTATATTGGCATAAATAGCTAATTAAATTTGAAATACTCACAAGTAGATTTAAATTTAAATATCTAACTAATACCTTCAGATACAATGTTATAATTACAAGTTCATAATCCTGAACATTTCTAATTATCTTATACTTTTAGATAAATTCCTTTTGATTTTCTTATAACATAATCTTTTCTTGTTTATGTTCTCTTAAAATACAAATTTAATTTTTAATATATTTCTAATAAGCATAAATTGTAAATTAACAATTACAAAATATAATAATTTCTATTTTTGGCATAACTCATATTTTATGCAAAAGTTAAATGAAAAAAAAAAATTAAATTACGAAATTGAAAATTTATGAAATTCTAAACAAAATTATTAATATTTATTAAATTCTTGTATTCTATTTCAATTTTACATTTTATCCTAAACTAAATTTTATACATAACAGAAATTTTGAAGTTTGGATTAGAAGTGATCATATAAAAATAATTTGGTATTTGTAATAAACATAAAAAACATTTTTGCAAATTTAGCATAAATAATTTTCAAAATGACATCAAAATTAATGAAAATTTTAGAGTACTATACTAAAAATTATAAATAAAAAGTTTTATGGAATGCATTTTATTTTTAATTTGCATTCTTTGCATATAAACTTTTATAGTTTAAAGTTTTGTTTTATGAGTTGAAGGATATGAATAAGGATATATTTGAAAGAGTTTTATAGTGCAGTAACTCTAAACATACGCAACTGCAACGCGTTACTACTAGTTATCAGCAATCTCAAAGTTGTGTTAATCAGATATAAAATTGCTGACTTTAATTCAATTTGTTTGAACTTTTTGCATTGTGAATATTTGCAGTTTATCTACTGAACTTTTTATTGACATTGCGTTGTAGTGCGTTGCCGTTGCGTTTGTTGATAGTAACTGGGGGTTAATCATTATGTATGACAATTCAAAATTATTTAGTTTTATTTATTATTAAATAAATTTAAGTAAGTCATGTAATAATGAAGTGAAATTACCTTGACTTATATTTCAATCTTTTGTTGAATACAAAATTTAAACTCTTAAATTTTCTATGTAAACTGTATGAAAAATGTAACTTTTGTAAAAACTTGTGGTTTGTTTAATATTCAAAACATTTTGTATAACAGTCAGAAATTTTGTATAATATTTGAAACTTTAAAACCTGAAAATTAAAACTTTAATAAAGTTTATTTTTTAATATTTTAGTTTATTTTGTTTAAATAAAATTTTATTTGTTTATCTTGGTAATTACATTTGACAAGTTCATTTGAAATATTCTTTGATAAAACTTTTTATGGTATAGTGAACTCTAAGTTGGTAATATTTTCAAAAATTTAATTAATTTCATAAATAATAATAATAATATTTTTACAAAGAAAATAATATTCTCATTTCATTACCATATTAACTAACACAAATTTCTAATAATTCATTGGAAGTATATTGAAGCTGGTAAACCACCAACCTAGAATTACGTTAACTTGGCATAGTATCCAACAATTTTGATAACAGGCTATATCGGAATTGATAATTCATAGTGTAATTGATTATTCACAAACAAAATTTATCGCAATAGAAAAAAACTCATTGCAATGAATTCATCGCAGTTCAACGATTTTGCACTCAATTTTTTGATGGAAACACCACGGGACCAAAATGACTTTCAGAACCTTAGTCTATAAAATATTAAGTCTAATTAATTTTAAGTTATATAAATGAAATTTATGTATAGTTTTTTTTAAATACTTTTTCTATTACTGAATTAATTTCTTCAATTAAATTCATCATTTATTATTAATTTAAAAATCAATTAAAAATTTTCTCATGTTAATTGAACTATAAAATAATTATATATACTAAAAAAAATTCATTTTACTTGATAAATATTATACACTTTGCAGAATAATTATTGGATCTAATTTTATCCAATTGTAAAATATTCTCATAGCTATTTAAAAAAAAATATAGTTAAAATATTTGTTGTCGGCTATCTAAAAATAACGCTCGCTGTCCAACCAAATCTAATTAGTTTCTATTTCTATAACAAATATTCGAGTTGAAAGACCGCATAATTTTATGAAATATAATATGGAGTCTTATAATAAACATAAAATATGTTGCTTATGTCAAAAGCACTAGTATAATTTTCATTATTATTTAAAAAAAAAATGCAAGTCCATTTACATAAAATTATAATTGCGGATATATAAAATGATATAATAAAATTTTCGTTAAAGAGTTTACATTAAAATAAAATAATTAATGTATTTTTTCAGTATATACGTATATAAAACGATCTATAAAGTGTTGAACGTATGAGCAATTTTGTATCCAAATTAATTGGCATCATTTTAAAATGCTATAGCCAAAAAATGCATTGATGAAAAATACTTAGGGGCTGAAAATTTAATTTAAAATTAAATTACAAATATTATTTTTTTTTGTCACTTTTAGTGTGTGAATTAAATAAATTGTTATGAATGCCGTTTTGTATATTTGCAATAGGGTTAGATTTATAATATATTTACTTAAACGATCTATATATTTCCATTTTCATTAGTTTGACGTATCCAATACGAAAATAGAATTTACATAATACTCGCATTTATGTCTTAGTAAAGTGCATTTAAAAATTTCACATTACTTCATTAAAACTACACTTTAACTTCGGCAACTTTAATATGGAAAAAAATATATGTAATCTCTAATGAACAATTTTCGATATAGCTATCATAATAATGCACTTTTAACAATTAATGAAATAGCTAATAAAATTACAAATGATAATGAATTTGAAATAGTTGTACTGGCACTGATACAATATAATGCTTTTTGGCATCCATTATGATCTAATTCAGTTATCAATTCTAAAAAAATAAGAAGAAATGCAATTTTAATTAATAAAAATGATATTTTTATGAAATTATTTACCTCCTCCATATTCAATACACCACAAAGAATTTTTAATTACATCTGGACATATTAGATTTTTTTTAGTATAATTAGAATAAATTGATGGTATCAGTAAATTAAGTATTGTAAAAATTATTAAAATTATATAAAATAAAATTTTATTTATCATTTTTATTTATTTCAAATTATATTAAGTAATATATTTATAAAAAAAATCAGATGTCTGGTAATGTCTACATTATATTAAAGTTAAGTTTGAATTGATTTCGAATTATTTTTATTATAATTGTGATAACAATTTAGAATATAATTGATAATGATATTTACATTTTACATTTTTTTGTTAATCTTCATAAAGTTTTTTAATATATTTAATTAAACTTAATTTCATATTTTTAAAAGCCATCAGTGTAAAAGATACCTTTTAATGGATCAGTGTTGTAAAACATGTTTAAAGATAAAACTCCGGTTTAAATTGAATATGAGCTTATTGTAAGGATGTAAAGATGCTTAAAAAAGACAGAATAAAAATTAAATCAGAATTTGTTTAATTCTAAATCTGTGATATGAGTGGACCCAAAATAATATAAATCGGTGGACATAATTACGGATCTTTTTTGAAATTAGAAGTGTATTTTCTGTTTTGCCAAAAAATTTGTATATAAAGAGATCAAAACTCATATAAAAGTTTTAACTATGGGTTTTAATCTGAAGATATCAAAATTAAATACCACAACCTACAATCACAAAGCTTTTTTATAATACATTCATACATTTTGGTTTGATGGAAGCATGTGTATTTGAAAAAAAAAAACTTTTTCATGCTTTGTTGCGTTCATAACAAAAGTTGTTTTATATAAGTTTTGATCTCTTCCATAATAATTCGGAATCTTTAATAAGGAAGTCGAAGGCCATAAACTCAATTACGAAATTAATTCCAAAAATGAATACAATTTTTCATTTTTGGAATCTCCACTCTCGGAAACGTAAAAAAATAAAATTATTTCACTTATTTCCAATTATTTTAACTTATCTTTCCATTACGACACTTCATAGATAATTCCTTGTAATTTTAGTATAGTTTTTATGATTATTTGATAAATGAAGCAAGATGTAATTCAGATGTATTCAATTATATCAATTATTTTATATCTCAATTTAATATTCCATATAAAACCAAAATATTTTACATTTTTCAGCTAAATAAAATTTAAAATATATGTTCAAATTTTGAATTTTTAAGATCGACTTTCCAACCATTTTTTTAAACATAACTAAAATTTCTGAAAAATATGTAAATATTTTGTCTATGTGAAATTGATTTGACATATGTGCCGTATCTATATACTATTTTTTTGTCTGGTATTAGCTGTACAAGGTTTATAGATATAACAATTATTAAATAATCTTTCTGCGGCAACTTTATAATTTCAATTGAAAATCACCTTGGAAACAACAAATTCAAATTTATTTCCGTAAATAATGTAAATAATTTATCAACTTTTGAAATAATCTAAACACTAATTTTTATTTTATAAATATTTTCTCTTTATTTTAATATTATATTTATTACGTATTAAAATATAAATTATTTAAAAAAATTTAAAATCAAATAAAATTATATTGTAAAAAATTATAAAATAATAATATATTTAATATAAAATTATATGATTTGAAATTAATAAAACTACAATTTCGTATCGACTGAACATCATTTCGTATTGATTCGACACTAAATTCCAATACTAAAAAGGCAAAAGTGAATTATTTTTAATTATATTAATGATTTATATTTTTTTACTTACCACCACCTAAACCCATACAATACGCTTTACCACTGATAATTTCATTAAAATTTGGACATTCTAATATATTATTAGTGATAAATATTGAATTATTTTTATAATATGATTTTGGTGGGACATAATATTCTAAAGTTATTTCAATAATACTCAATAAAAATATAAATATTAAAATAAATTTCATAATTTTTTGTTATGTTTATATATATATATAATTTATATAAATAAAAATAAATAAATATTACACTGAAATCCACTAAGATTAAACTTTAACTGCTGAATTTATTTATTTAGTTTTATTTTTTATAATAAATTTTTTCTAGAAATGATAAGATTTATATAAAAAAAAAATATAATTATAACTTTTTTTTAAAATTATTTTAATAATTTGTATATATTTGATATTTTTTGTTTTAAAACTATTACTTAGTAAATTACTTAACATAATTTTTTTGATAGTTAATATTAATTGTATCGAAAATATTCGAAATTTCGTCTTAAATAAAAATATAATAACGTAATAAGAAATTTATAGCAATTTCCGACATGAAAAGTCCGCAGCCAATAAATAATACTTTAATCAAAGACCGGAAAATACTGCGATTTATTCTGTTATCCGATAACGTTACGAAACAATTGATTACATTTAGTAAATAACGAAAATATACTGAAGCTCTCTTGACATTGACAAAATTGGTTAACATGCGGCCAGACTTGGTATCCAATTTAATGAATCATGTCGTAATTGCAGAGAAGGACAAAATGAGAACCGTTCACCTACAAGCGTTTAGCGCTGCCTAGAGATAGAAGAAAAAACTGTAGGGAATCATATATCCTACAATCCCAGCGCTCCAGTAGTTTAGCAAGTTACGGACATGCTACGATTTCTGAATACTACGAGATGAATCTAAAATTATCATTTAACTAAACACGTGGAGAACATGTGAGTGGTAACAAAACGTTAATAAGGTGTTAATTGGGGTCGTCGTTATGATGATCCGGCCTCGCCACATAAATCAACGGTTATAAAATACGGAAGTTACGATATTTAACGATACGTATCGCTATTTGGAACGTTATTTAAAAAATATTATTATTTTTAATTACAAATCATGAGAAACAAGAGTAAATATAACAATCTTTATTTAAGTTTACCACAAAAACATCTTCCCATGTAATGTTAAATTTTACCGCCAGGCTACTAAATATAACTCAAAGAAGTGAATAGACTTTTTTATAGTTACCTGTGAAAGCAGGACAACTAAACCACCCATTTGACCATAATTGATATTGTCCTTAACAACAGTTTATGATTACATAAATGTTGTAAAATGAATTCTTATGATTCATGTGAGATAGACTATCGAATCCTTCCTATAATGTAGTAATATTTAGCACTTCTTTGATATTGTATTTAATATATTGCCTGTATTGCCTGTAGAAACTCAATCACGAAGACTGAAATACTGTAATGTTAAATCGTTATAAAATTATATTTGAAAAAATCAAATTTGAATCTTTTTTTAATGTTATCACTTATCAGCTATTGTTATGTTATGCTTCCAGTCCCTGCTGTAAATATTAGAATATTCGGCTTAAAACAAATACATTTTTGGGAATACATATTAGTATCAGCAAAATGAATAATATTTTTTTATATAATTATTATGTATTACCATTGAGTAATAATCTATATAAGAGAAGTTATTTCCATACACTTTTTTTTCATACCAATTTTTCTAAACAGAATTTTAAAATGATGCTTTTTTTGAATGTATTTGTAATTTTTTTAGATTTATATGTTTGTATTGTACATGTCTTTATGAACATGCATAAGGCAATGACAATACAAAAAACTTGCTCTTTTCTCTATTTTATTAAATCATAAATATACAAGAAAAAGCAACAACGATTGCCAACAACTATTAGCAATTAGCAAACCAACAACAAATACATATTACATCGTGGTTTCTCTATTATTTTGTGTCTTCAGATTGCAAAGAATTTGTAAATTTAAAATATTTTCTAATATTTTATTTCAATTTTATGTATTCTGCTTTACATTCTTAATTTAGTGGTCTTGTAGTTCCTTTTAATATATAATGTGCTAATTCTGTCGGGTTGCGCTAAAAGTCGTTTAATGTTATGTAATAGAATTTTATGTACATAAATCTACTTCTTAAAAAAAAAAAAACAATTTGGGTTTTAATTTTTTCAGGCCCATTCCTGATGGGGGTCTAGTTAAATTTATGAATGAATATTTTGTATGCGGTATTTGTTATATTTTTTATTATATTATGCAGAAATAGATTTTTATTACATGTAGTAAAAGATTATAGATTTTTTACTTCATAGGTAGAAAAGGATTTTTAATAACACTTGAAGCGGGTGTGTGGTGTTTTTTATATTAAGGTTCATTTAAGTATAATGATAATGCCTTATCAAATTGTGAAAAGGATTATGTTGTATATTTATATATAGATATAAATTCCTTAGACAATGAAGACAATGATGACTTGGATTCGCATATTGATGAAATTGTATTAGATTGTCCAATTGCAAATGAAATAATAATGAAAAGGAAAATATGGTTTCTACATTTTTAGATACAAATTTATCATTACATTCAAATACGTCATTAATCCATTTTGAAGAATTAGCAATTCGATATTTTGCTGGTTTTTGTATTAAAAATCATATTGTGATTTATGCTGCAATATATTATTAAAAACTGAAAAATTACAAACCAGTAGTACAGAAAATTTAGTAATAATTGCGAAAAACTACAACATTTATGCCAATATCTTTGGAAATTTAAAAGCTCCACCAGATGAATATTTTGGTGAAACCTTTGAATAGTTTAAATTATTTGATGATTATTTTTATAAAAATTTCCATCTTTTTAATTTAAAACAAATTATTACTGATATATGTGTTGAAAAATCAAAAAATTTCATGAAGGAATTCAAAGGAGACCATCAAAACCATATATTAAAAGTATTGAATCAATTTATACTTGTATTAATTAAATTTAATTGTAAAAAAAAAAATTATAAAATGGAAAGTTCTACAATTAATAAAATACATAAGAGTAAAAACTAATTTATATAATAAAAACAATAAAAATGTACAAAAATTATTACTACATATTATAAAACCAAACTGAAGTTTAATATATATATATATATATATATTTATATTCGTTAAAAAAAAGTTGTATTAATATTTTAATTTTTAATTCCAAATAAATTAATCAGAAGTATTACTTTCTTATTTTAAAGAAGTAGATTTATGTACATAAAATTCTATTACATAACATTAAACGACTTTTAGCGCAACCCGACAGAATTAGCACATTATATATTAAAAGGAACTACAAGACCACTAAATTAAGAATGTAAAGCAGAATACATAAAATTGAAATAAAATATTAGAAAATATTTTAAATTTACAAATTCTTTGCAATCTGAAGACACAAAATAATAGAGAAACCACGATGTAATATGTATTTGTTGTTGGTTTGCTAATTGCTAATAGTTGTTGGCAATCGTTGTTGCTTTTTCTTGTATATTTATGATTTAATAAAATAGAGAAAAGAGCAAGTTTTTTGTATTGTCATTGCCTTATGCATGTTCATAAAGACATGTACAATACAAACATATAAATCTAAAAAAATTACAAATACATTCAAAAAAAGCATCATTTTAAAATTCTGTTTAGAAAAATTGGTATGAAAAAAAAGTGTATGGAATTAACTTCTCTTATATAGATTATTACTCAATGGTATTACATAAGATTAATACAAAAAAATCATTGATTAATTTTAATATATAATCAAACTGCCATTATCAATAAATGTTCATTATCATTTTTAATGAACTTTTCAATAAAATAATTTATGAGCAGATGTTATATTTGACACAAAGCTGGTTCTAAGAATTTTTCCCTCTATATTTTACTAACAAAGCTTCATTAACTTTACAAAAAGCATTTGCTAAATAAAACATTTTAGTGTTGACAGTAGTTGTTTATTCAGTAATTGTTGGTTTTTACTGTTAATAGTAATTATTTTGTATTATTTATTTAAATTATTTTTACATATCTTTATTATTAACATGTTTAGCCTAATTTTAAATAGCTAGCAACATATTTTATTGTATGTTTATTTATTTATGTTGTGTTGTGTATTTTAGTTTTGTAAATTATATCATCAGATATAATAACAGGGGTAGATTTTTAGATAATAGCAATTTATTATTTAGTGTTTATTTAAAATCAGCTTTAATAAACAAGTAAATTATATTTGTTAGAGTAATGAAATATTGCAATTTAAATTTATATTTTATACACTGATTTATATGTTGAAACATAAACAAGCTAAAGGAATAACAAAAATTAATATATTTTTTAGCGATAAATCAAAATTTTAATGAACGAAGTTAACTAAATTCATATATTTTCACACAAATATAATTTTACACAATATTGCTGATTGTGAGGTATAGTATGTATTTACTGCTGACGCTATTAGACATTGTAAAGTAGATTATAAGTAATTTGAAATTGTGAATAATTATCAATTTAAATTTGATTAGAAGTTATGAATAAGCAAATTAACTGACAAAAAAAAACAAGTAATAAATGGCAATAGACAAAATTTACTTTGTGATATCTAATAGTGCCCGAATCCCATGCCCGTTAGTCGCAAATCAAAAGTGGTATTTTTCAGTACTAATTTTTTTATGATTATACTTCTTTTTAAAATTATTCCACTCTCAATCTCAGTAGGAAGTTTATTTTTAATATACGAAAAATAAATTTTTAAATGAAATACGAATTTGACGTCTTGTCATAAGTATAATAAACTGTTTTGAATAATGTCCTGTGTTTCCGCAGAACTGAGGTATCGGTACATTGTAAAATTCGGTACATTGCAAAACCTTATCATTCGTAAAGAAAACGGCTGAGCCGGCTTTTAATCTTTTCAGAAACACCGTACTCTGAATACTTAGTCCTGCATCATGAGTGTTGACTCGCTGTGCCGGTTATCCTTTTCAGAACTACCGCAGTAGCCTGCATGGTTAGTTGTCTTTCGACCCATAGCATCAGTGGTATTGACTGGTACACGTTCTGCTCTTGCACGTTTTTGATTTTTAATAAAGTTCAACAGCTTAGCCACTTCCAGTGAAGAGATCTCTGTTGTATCCAGAAAAAAAGCACCTAATGTGAGAAAATTAGTGTGCATATATGCCGGCCACTCGTAGAAAAAGTGTAACTAGTTTCTTTTCTTTGAAATCACCTTAACTATCACCAATTTTCCTATAGGCTTTTTGCATTACAAATTGTAAGCGTTGCTTAAAATATAAAATTTTTCTAAAACTACTGTCGAAAACTATTAAATTTTTTCTAAATATTGGTGCAAATATTATGGAAAATTGTCTAAATATGACGTTACATATTGGCAGCTACCGAAATTGGCAGCTTTTTCTGATTGAATCGTTAATAAAAAGTTATACAAATGATAAAAGTTTAATTAAAATTTATTACTAAAATAGTTTATGACAAACTTTAATTAAATATAATGTAAAACTTTTATATTATTTACTGAAAACCACAATGTTTACAGGGTAGACATTTTTAATTAATTTATTTCTAATCATGAATTTTATTATTTTAAGAATTGCCATTTAAAATATATAAATTTTAATATTTAATTTAAAATTTTTGTTAAAAATATTATTTAATTTTCAGTTTTTTTATTAAACACCCTGTTAAACGATCAGGTATTACACATAACACTTGAGTAAAGTTTAAATTTGTTAATTAATTTTTTTTGTAAATTATTATAGTTAAACTTTCATGTTCGAAAAATAACAAGTAAATTTTAGTTTTTTTTAGATATTTTTTTAAATAATGTTTTTTTTTAGTCTGAAAACTCTTTTAGTAATAATTATTATTTTGATTCCAAATATTAAATGCAAAGAATATAATTTTTCTAGAAATTGTGAAATATTCAAAAGGTTGTTTAAATGCCGGTGGCAGTAAGTTTCATTAATTTTTTTTTTATTTTGAAAATTATGATAAAAAAAATTAATTTAACATTTTAGAATTTGTGACAATTGATGGATCAGATGATTTGGGTTGTCCAACTTATTTACTTTGCATGGGGGGCGTTTCTACTTTATATTTAAATAAATTTTTAATTATTATTTTATTTATTTTTGAATTTGTAAAGTAAATATATATTTATTAAAGTGTAAATTAAAATATATAGTAGAATATTTTGTGAAAATTAGAGTATAGTGTTATGAAAAGCTGTGAAAGAAAATTCACTTTTAATAAAAGTGAGATATGAAAGAATATTAGAGTGTTAAAGTAAAAGTTAAAAAGTTTAGTCAAGTATCTTTGACATAAAAGGTGTATTAAGCGCACTAATTAAGCTATAACTAAATTAATTAATTTAAAAAACTTCACACGAGATGCAGACATGAACTTATTTAATTAATATTAAGTTAACATTGGAGCGGATGCTCTTGAAATAAAAACAAACAAGGACTGCGTTGCAACATGAAGTTAAGGGGTGAGGTTAAGGAGTGAGGTGCAACATGATTTAAACTAATTTTCTATAATAAAGCTACGCAATTGATGTTGCCATTCGATGTTGTATCATATACGAAAATTATATATGAAACTTTTTGCCGTTTAAAGAGACGATATGTAAATTAATAATTTCTAGGTAGTCCTCATAAGATTATATGTTCTACCAGTCAGGAATCGGCGCTGCAATTCTCTGGATGTGTACTGAGTGGTAAGGAGACCATACTAGCGTATTCAAAAAGAGATCAAACGTCATGTAAAGAGATTTGGTTACGTCAAGGATTTGAAAATTCCTTTTAGACAACTGCTTGACAAACAAGTTCATAATGCCCTTTAGTAATAATATTGTCCATGTGCGATCAAAAATTCAATTCACGTTTTGAATAGATTGTTAGTTTTAAGAATCATTATTTAACTTTTAATATTCTTTTACAATTTATTTTATTGTTCATGATATTTTTTATATATAAATATCGATTTTAATTTAACAAATATTATTTTAGTTTTTAAAAATATATTGAAAATTTATTTCTCTTTTGTCTCCATTGGACTTTTTATTATTTTTTCCATTCTTTTCAATTTGCAAAATAAATTCAACTATGCTTCAAAAGCAATTGAACATAATACATAATTCGAATTTCAAAATAATAAAAGTTTTCTTCATCTGAAAAGTAGAAAAATTGTACAGTTTGGTTTTGATTGAAAATTCAATTCATGTTCGAACAAATTTATGTATACAATGTCAAGCTTAATGATCGAAAACACTCAAAAGCAAATTAACAGAAATTGTGTTGTGATTTTCAAATAATTTTTACTGGTATACGATATGAATTTTCGATATCTGAGTAAAACATATTTTCCGATAGATACTAATGCCATAGACCATAGTACACTAGAGATAATAAAATATCTTTTTATGTTTATATAGAAAAATAATTACTTGACCACGTTCTGTTTATCAATTACGGTATAGAAATATAAAAAGTAATTGTAAATATTCAAAGTGTTTTATTTTTTATAGGGTTTTAGTTTTTTGAATTGGTAATTTGATTCAATTTTTTAATAATTTTTTTATTTGTTTATTCGTTTAGTCTACGAATATTATTATTTATTACAGAGTATTACAATAACAAGAAAAACTGAAAATAACAACCTAATTAAAGATGAATAAATTAATCACTTGAAGCTATCGTTTTGTATGAACTGAATTGCCAGTTGGTACAATGTTGCACAAGTTAATTTCTCTTTTATGATGAAATTCCAAAATATTTAAACTTTGTGAAATTGAAGCTTGCAATTGGTTAATGGTCCTATGAAAATGAATAGAGAGAGAGATAAGAATCATGCCATTTGAACGAAAAACTCTTGATGGAACAACTGAAACCATATTTCCATAATGCATAGCATGAAAATGATTTTCGAACTCTTTCTGATCTATTAAATTATTCTTGATAATTTTGATGATGAGCTCCCATATTCTAGCATATTTATAACTAGAGAAAAATACAATTATTTTAATGTACCAATTTAAATGCAGTATTGTTCCATAGAAGCATAAATACATTCAACCTTCAACGTCCATTCTAACATGTTTTTTCAAATCTTGAATAAGAAATGATCGTATTACATTTAATGAAGAACAATTGGAATTACACCATTTGAGGAGGATATTAATATCTAACAATAGTTCAATATCGAAAGAGTAATATTAAAGCTTTTAAATAGTATTTGCAGAATTTTAAATACCCACTTTTTCGCAGACATTATAGTTAATGTTGTAGATTTAATTAATTTTATTAATTAAATATACTTGAATTTTATTCGTTTTGAACTTCAGACAAAATAAAACTAATATCTATAAATTAATTGGAATCCTTAAATTATTCGTCTGTTATATTTTACCCAAGTAGCAAATTTTTGTAAAAAATACTAATTGTATCAATAGATTCCCATGAATAGAATTCATCACATGTTTTTCAGCCCCACAATTTGGGTAGTATTTCAGATTTACTTTTATCTAAAACTTCCAAAATTGAAAAGAATTTGAAAAATATTTTTCCATAGCCTTTTTATTTCATGTGTGTCCCGAATTACATCATTATATAAAGCGAAATAATTGCATGTGATGGATTCGCTATTAATCAGAAAATATTTTTTAATTATAAACCAAATCTTAATTTTCAGGAAAATTCCGATAAATTTTATATAAAATGGCGTACATTGTACCGGATAAAGTGAATCAAAATGAACAACGACTAAATAAAGTCACCGAAAATGTTTTTGTAAAAGTTCCCTATTTTAATTGGGCTAAATTTTGTTTTAATTGTGGAAATTCTACCGAAAATATTCTTGAAAAGTAAAGTGTAAATGTCAGTCAAAATTTTCTGCTTTAAAAAGCAAATTCGTCCGAAATAACTGAATACTAAATTTGTGTACTACTGTATTCCTACTGTATGTTGGTCGAATTTGCATGGATTGAATTTATTGCAACTGATCGGTAGCCATTTTACATTTCAAATAAAAGAAAAACCTTCAATAATAAATTATATGAACAACTTTAAGGCCCAATCGTAATGTGGGCGCAAACATTTAGCGCAAATTTTGAAAATTGTTCAACATATGGAAATCAATGAAAGCAAACACAATGCTAGCGGTCACCGCTAAGGAAAAAAAAGCTACAGCCAAGATTGAACAATGTTCAATATTAACCGCCAGCGTTTGTACTGGATTTGTCTTGGCGGGGAAAAACAAATCTACAGCTACCGCTAAAGATTTGCGCCCACATTACGATTGGGCCTTAAAACTTAAAATTTATTTTGGAAATCCACATTTTAACTCATTTTGTTACATGGGTAAATTTTCTTTATTATTATTTATTTTATTTTATTTTTTCCAAAATGAATATCATCCATTGCTCTAATAATTAATGTTAATTCTAGTAAAATTTATTGTATAGTTTTAAATTTTATTCTTGACAAAAGAAACGTTCAACATAAATTTAGAAATAATATGTTATAAATGTTCTATGTGTTTAAATATTTAACTTAATCTTCTAAATAATGATTTTAAATTAAAACATTTTCGATTAATTCAACTGAAAAAATAGTTTACTATACAAAGATACATAATTCCATTTATCCATTTATTTTATTAATTGTACATATAAAAATCTATGTATAAATATATAAATAATATTAATATTCGGTATATAATTATATTTTATTACAGAAATGATTTCAAGTATGAAAATCTTTTTTCCTTATTTTATGTAAATAAACAGCATATAAACATAAAATGTTGAGGAAAATGTAAATTCTTTGATTTAAAACTTTTAATATAATTATTATTATTTATTATATTATTTATTTACACTTAAGTTTTTCATCTTTATAATATTTTTAATATTAATATTTACTTCAAATTTTTATTTGTTTTTTGTTGGGAATGTGACATTTCAAATTGTCTTTATGAATAAACGTGAAATTTAAATAGAAATTGTAACTTTTTAATTATACATTAATTAAAGATGACGATATAATGATGAAAGTTGTAATATAAAATGAAAGTAATTATATAAAATTTATGAGTAATTTGGTTAATAAATAATCGTGGATGTAAATTAATCTATGTATATATATGCTAAAAGTAATGTTCAACATAAAAAGGTAATTTTAAATTAAAAATTTATGAAGATTTATGGTATGGTAATATATAAGTAAAATCAAGATTTATGAAAATTTAAATAGATTTATTCTAGTTTTAAGATATATTAGTTCAATCATTTTGATATTACATATATTTTGTATTTTAAAATAAATTATTTCAGTATTTGCCACAAGGAATATAAATAATCAATTTGAATATTAATATTTTTATAAGTTATGATGCATTAGGAAGATTTTGTTTGGTAGCAGAGTTTATAGATCACCTATTAAAAAGAGAAAGAGACACGGATCACTGGCTAATTGTCGAATAATCGACCAGAGTAGGCATCCCATTCAACAAGTACTCTTGTCACAGTTGTGGAGAATAAAATGAGAAAGAAACTATAACCCACATCTGCTTGAAGTGCATAGAAAGGATACATTTGGTGGGATATACACTAATCAACCTAATCAATCTACTGGCTAAGAAGCCTAAGGATATGGAAGGGTTTTTGAATACCACGAGTTGGATCTAAAATAAAGGTCGTCGTTTTAGTAGTATAGAAAAGCGATACAAATGGGCTAATTGGATTCGCATCATGTTGTACGAGACTTAAGATTTGTACGAACCATAAAGATTTTGTAATATTTCAAGAATGAATTAATTAAGTTTTATTTAAAATGAAGTTTAGAATTTTATGTGAAAACATTAAATTCTAATTAAATGGTGCACATTTCGTAACGCTAAGAGGCAAAATTGTTTCCAGACGTGTCAATGGAAATAAACCATATTCTTTTTATTTGCCTGATGGTTAGTATTTTTCTTTGTCCATTAATTTCATTATTTTCCTGAAATAATTAATTTTAATTATAGCACAAAATGATTAATTATTTTAAAATTTCGTCTGTTTTTTATAAGTGGATTAAGGAAAAATAATATTTTTCACGAAAATATATTTAAATTAATTTCGGAAGATTTGAATTTATTTAATAAATTCGAAAATGCCATAATTTTTTTAGAAGTTTGAATTATCAAATTGTAATTATACAATCTAAGAAAATTTTAAAATATTCATTTAAAACAAAAAAAAAAATACTTATTTTAAGTTTGTTCTAATTAACCAAACTTAAACTTAGGTTTCAATATATTTTCTTTACACAGTTTTGTTATATAATTTAGTTTTACAATTACTTTCATGAAAACTTTTCCAACGTCTTTTAAATATTATTTCGGTATGTAAAACTTAAAAAATAAAGTTTTAAAAATTATTTTTGTCTGTAACATATGTTTTTTATCTAATATCAAATGCGTGCATGATTTTCATCAAAATTTATAACTAAAAAATTCTTTAAAAATCCATTTTGCATAAACTTTCTAATATTATCGAAATGAAAAGTTTCGTATTATAGGAAATTCTTGAACAAAACTATACAAATTATTATAAAATATTTTATATTATCTGAATTTTACTGGAAATTTGAATAAATTAAGTGAGATAAAATTATATAAATTGTGTCAGATAATCGGATTAAGAGATACAAACGTGTTAGAAATAAATTGTATATTTTGTAAATTATATTCAGGAATGTTTCTGTGATTATAATTGCTAAGTAGAAATATTACAGGAATTTTTCTGTGAATAAGTTTAATTAATAAATAATTTCATCTGGAATACATTGTGTATCAATCGGAATTTTTGAGACGGACGGGACCCATTGGAATTATAAAGTTAACATTTTAAGGGAATAGCGTTAAGTTCATATTCAATTTGATGGACGGATTGTTAATTATAGAAATATCCACCATCGGATATTTCTAAATCGTTAACGAAAATTAATTGGAGCCAAACATCGAATTATTTTATTTCGTATTTATAATTAAGATAACTCTTAAGATATTATTAATATTTAAGCGACCTCTCTATATTAGTATTTTATAAAGTAATTCTACCTCTGTGTTGAAATTTATATTAAAAAAATGTCCAGAAAAAAAATTTCCATAATAATTTAAAATGAAAATGTCTAAATCTATAATTTAAATATAATTTTCTAAAAAAAAGTTGGCAATTGAACACTTTCTTCATATAAAAATTTATGAAAAATATGTTTTAAAGTTTTGAACCTCTTTATCGAAGTTTTTAAGTAACTTGTATTCCCTTCTTCCCAAATAAAGTTTTTACTATTTTTTTAAAAATACTAATGAAGAGGCCGCTTTATTACTGAACTATACATTTCATAAATACTGTAATCCGAACTCGGAGTTTATTACAACATAGCTTTATAAAAATTATAATAATAATAATGAATAAATCACTCTTCGTATCATATATACATACTCAGATTTACTTAATAAATTACTTAAATTTATAAATTTACCTTTCCAACATAAATGGATTTATTAAAAGGTAAAATTGATTACAAATAAAAATTTTAACCTTAAAAAAAGTATGTATATTTCTAAAAAACAGAATTAGGGGAAAAATAAATCCATGATTATCCCGTCTGGGACTTAACAGCATCGATTTTTGTTTTGTATACTTCGTTTTTAAGAAAATATAAAATCTTTAAAATAATAAATAAATTTTAATTTAAAATTTTGATTGAATTTAAAATTACCCAGAAAATAAATAAAATAATTTAAAGAATTGTTAATTTTATGATAATCCATTAAGTAATTAATATAAAAATTTATAAATTATTATAAAAATAATTATGTTGACACAATTATATATTAATTCTAAGAAAATTATGTATTTAATTTCTAGATAATTTGAAATTAATAAAACATTAATAGTTAATTTCAAAAGGAACATAATTTTAATATATAAATTTTCCATTTAATTTATTCAATAAACTATGTAAAATATTTTAAATATTTATAAGTATTTTAAGTGATATTTATGTGTGAATTTTGAATATCACTAATTATAAAAATATTATGTATTATGTATAAGTTTATTTCAAACATTTTGTAACTACACCGAAAGATAGTTAAGCATAAAGTAGATTATTTAGAACGTTTTTTTAAATATTGTAAAATCATTTTATATAAAAAAAATACATAAAATTAAATGAATCTTTAAAAATTAATTCATTACATAATTTATGCTGAAATAAAATTCAACAAAATTTTAAAGTCCTTATAATTATATCGAATTCAAAATTTAATTTAAATATTTTTTGTGAAATAAATTTAAGAAAATCAATTTAAATTTATTTAAATATTTTTATATATATCAATTTTATACAAAATTAACTAAGTTATAACCTTATTTATCTTAAATTAAAATAAATAATAATATTATTATTAAGATAAAATTCTTAATAAAGTTATCAATTTTCCAGCACTCTTCATATTCTGTTTACAAGTTATATTAATAAATTTTCTTGATCAAATATTCTCAATATATTGAATTATTATTTAATGAATACGATTATGGATAAAATAATACAATACATAATTATAATATATCCTTGATAAAGTTATGCCAGAGTAATCATAACAAAATGTATATAGATATTTTATATTCTTTTAGATAAATAATATTATCGGAATATACCATCATTATATAATTAATACTGAATAGTATACTGCAGTACAAAAAGGAGCCTAAGTCGACAGAATTATAAAATTGAGTTAAGAGCATATTTCTAACTCTTAATCGTTTCTCCATCTATCTACAAAGTTAAAAAACCACATTTTAAGCTGCAAATATGTGAAAACATTAAAATTTTAATATACATATCTGCCAAAGAGAACAGTTTACAAGCAAAAAATTCTCATAATTTTCTGAATTATCTGACGTTTAAGCTTATACATAATATCTTACAACGTTACAATATAAAGCTATCAAAATAAGGAAAATTAAGGTAAACGATCATAATAATCACAAGAGTACTAACTAGAAACACAGGGTCTAGTACAGAAACTTGAAAATCAAAAAGGTCATAAGTCCGTTTTCCATAATAAACGCGAAATGTTCTAACTAATATTTTATCATTTCTGAAAAATTATACGTGTACATTTTATTTTACAGATCAAAATAGTAAAAGTCATATTACTCCACACTACTGAAGTGCCCCTTTTTCTGAGGACGAACGGTTATGCCTAATTAATATTATGCATTAAAATTAATGACTTTTAGACTATTATGATTTCAGTTTAAAAACACTTATTTAAAGAGCAATTTTAAATTTTTAATGAGCTTAATTTTGCATAAATATAATAAAACATTGAAAGTTCAATTAAAAGTATTTTTGATAATTCAATTTTTATAATAATTTCTTTTACAATGTTAATTTAATAGTAAATAAATCTTAAATTTGTGAAAGAAATTTTCGAATACTAATTAAATTTTGAATTAAATGCTATTGAAAAAATGTTATTAGGGTAGAATATTTTAAAGAAAATCAATGAAAATTTATACACAGTCATTAAATGATGTTGATAACCGCACAAAATGAATTGTATTTATTACTATGACTTGAATGTTGCTGCTTGAATAACCTACCGATTAATTGGTATTGATAAATATTTACAAGAAATATAAGTCAAAATTTACTAGGTGTCTATTGAGCATAGAATAAATCATCTGTAAATTTAGAATATTAAGAAAATATATTTTTACAGGACAACTAGTACAGAATTATCAATTTTTGTATCTAAATAAACATAAATTACATCATTTCTATATGTAACAAATAGAAATTCATTAATATTACATTTAAATATATATTATTTATGTAAAAATAATCAATAAATTATTATGCATAAATTAAATAATGAATAATTGAAATTTTAAGAAGATTACTAATTTATATTTATAGATTTAATAATGAATTGTAGCACTTGCACAATATTAGCAACTATTAAAAAAATTCAACAATTTTCATGAAATTATTTCTGACATTTCTTAAGAATGACAAAATCTTATCAGGAAACTCCCAAAATTTTACATTTGGAACTTTGTTTTCTGATATAAACAAAAAAAAATATGGCCTCCAAAAAAATGGTCACTAAGGTACTCAGAAATCAGAAATTAACGAATGCGTGATATAATATTCGCTTTGAATTCTAATTAATTCTGCCACTTAAAACGAATTAAGGATGCACGATATTAATTCCATTCTAAAAGGAATTAATTTTCATTTTTGATACTTAGCCCACAATTTTCTAATTTATTAACGTAATAATGCCGTCTAGTTAGTGGATGAATTTTCATTTGATCGACAGACAAAACCGTAACTTAATGAATTCTCTGTTTTACAATTCAGTCCTTAAACTCCAGTATCTAAAAAAATCATCCAATTTACATTTATAATATAATTTTTAAATTTATTTAATTTTCCAGTATAATTAAATTTTTTAAAAGTCGTCTTTTCTTTATCATTATTTAATAATATAGATAGAAAAAAAAATCAACCCCTAATGGAATTCAATTAAAAGATAAAAGCTTTATGGCACCCTTCAAAAGTGTTCAGTTTATTTTTTACTTTTCTATCAGAGTACAAAAAGATATCCCGCAACAAAATTATGAAAATTCTAATACTCACACTTTTTTTTTCAAAAAGTTTTCCTATAACCGCAAATGAATACATAAAAAAAAATTATTTATAGATTTTCTCATTATAAAAATGTGAAATTTAATATTTTATTACTCGTATTTATATTTTCCATGAATTTTATAAATGATTTTCTTTTTTGTGAGGAAATTAAATTAATTTTGTAAAATGTCCTTTGATCAGGATACAGGATAATATTGTAAATGACAACGTTTATGAAAAAAAAAGTTCTCTTGTTGACATTAATTTACATTAGTTATTCAATTAAAATAATTAATTTATTTTAAATTATTTATATTTAAATAAGTTTTCATAAAATATTTACAAAAAAAAAATTGATTAATTTTAAAATTGAAAATTTAAATAAGTACAAAATTTATTTAAAATATATTATAGTGGATTCATAATATTATCAACGCAACGCACAGCAAAGTTAGCGCAAGTTAACGCAGCGGTTTAATATTTTTTCAATTCACAATACATATTTATTTACAGGGTTAAATTACATTTCTAATTCTATATTTAGAACAATTTCTGTATGTTATTAACACAATTTTATACACAATAAAATTAAATTAAATATTTTTATAATTATTTTACAAATTTTATCCATACTTTTTTTATTTTATTTTACAAACTTTTTGACAACCAACTATGTTGTCAAATAATAAATGTTGACATCTATCAGCGTTGCTTTGCGAAAAAGTTAAAAGTTGATCAACTTGAACTTTGCTGTGCGCTAAGAAATTTCCATTATGATAGTACTATTTTCATATAGTTTAACTTTTGAACGTAGCGTTGCGCTGCGCTAACTTTCTTTATGAATGCACTATTAATAATTAAATATGATAAAATTAAAGAAATAATTAAAATTAAAAATTTATTATAATCATTCCATTCGAAATCGTTAAACTTAAAAGCCTAGTAGTCTATCAGACGCGGTTCAATGTGTATGATAAGCGGTCAAGCCGGGCCTGATGATAGCAGTTAAACTAAACCTGAACATTAATAAAATTTACAAAGCGGTTTACAAAAGCGTCACTGGGATATAATATCACCGAGGATAAAATATGAAAAATAATATACAAGGTTGAAAAAATGGTTTTAGTGTTTGGAAATGGTCTTCTATGAAGAAATGGTTAAAAATTATAGCTGGAATTTCATATTCCAATGATATATTCCAATGATCTTCCTAACACAAATATTGTTCAACAATGAAGAAATCATATTAAAATATTTTGTTTAATTCCGACCGTCCGACACTATGTAGGGTGCACTTGCTTTACTTCAGTTTATTTGAAGTTACGAAAATGAAGTTTCGAAATGTACCATTAGGAAACTTATAATAAAGTACTCTGAGATTACGAAATTTAAAAATTTATGTGGCTTGATTAATAAACAGTAATTTAAGTGGTATCGATAATGACCAATTGTGGGTTTTACGAAGCAGTTCGCACTTTTCTAATAAATTTTATTTATACATTAATGTTATAATCATTTAATATACCTTGATAGAATACTTCGGTATTTTGTGGTCTTTTAGTAATTTTGATATTTTAGTATTTAACTTTTGATAATAATGCAACAAATTTAAAACATCTAGAAAATTAATTGAAAAATTATATATCAGCCTAAATTCTGGGGGAAACATTATAAGATTTAATATTTTTACCTGAAACCCCGTTTCCAAATTCCAAAAGTATCAATAATCGTAGACATTGGAAATAAAAATAAAAATTATGTATTCAGCAGCAGGGGAATCTGTGCATCTATATAACTATGAACACTGAACGCTGTACTTACTAACTAGTAAAGTGTTCAAAGTTTCTATTGATTGAACAATTCATTCTTGATTAACAAGAAAAGGCTTACAAACACATTAAAACACCTGGGAAAATTTAATGATAACTCAAAAAAATATGCTTCTTTATAAACTCCACTTAAACAAATATTTTACATTTCGCATCTCCTATGAAATTTTATGACATTCCTAAAAATGTAAATACAGGGTTTGCATTCCAAATTCACCCTTTTGCAAATCAAATTCATCCTTTTACAAATCAAATTCATCTTTTTACAAATCAAAATCATCTTTTTACAAAACAAATTCAACTTTTTGTAAATCAAATTCAACTGATAATAAAAAATGTTAATATTATGGAAGCATGGTTAATTAAGGACAACGTAAGTGTTCATAAGACGCGTGTGGTACGTGATTTAGTTGAACGGACTAGACACACATTAGTTTTTCTCCCGCCTTACTCCGCCATGATGAACTCAATAGTAAGGGTTTGCACTCCAAATTCATCCTTTTGCAAATCAAATTCATCCTTTTACAATCAAATTATGTTTTGATGCTATTTTTATAAGTAATTTCTTTAAAGACAGAATTACAAGTTCTTAAAACATTAACCTATTTCATACACGAAAATTTTAATAGCTTTCCAAATTCGTTTCTTAAAACCATTTAAAATAAATTTATAAAATATTATTCAAATGTCAAGTGCATTTTAATATAACAATTTAATATTTTTATTATTATATTTGCAAAAATGAATTTTTTTTTTGTCAAATAAATAAATTGCACTTTCTATATTGTCCGGTGGATTAATAAATGATATTCATCATATCCGTAATAATAAATTACCAACCCCTTTTGGTTTACATTATTTTATTTAAATTAATAAAATTTATATAAATTGAAATTTTCTGTTCTATATTAACTAAATTTTCATTCAGTAAATGATACCAAAAATAAAATTATCATAAATAATAATTTTCAGTATTTTAAAAGTAATCAAAACGAGAAGTTGAAAAAAGAAATTATTGTACATTAAAAATAAATATGAAAAAAAATTTAATTAAAATTTTTTATTTATTAATTTTTCTGAAAATTACAAATCAATTTTCAATATCTGCAGATGATGTTAATAATGAAGCAGTTCTAAGTAAAATCAAATAAAATATAATTTTTATATTAACGAATACCGTCAATTAACATAACTTTGACATAAAATTTATTAAAGGGACATATCGTCGATGTATGTGGGAAACAACAAAATATTTACCACGTCGTTTAGTTCTATTGTCGTTATGTTCAAATCTGTTTTGTGAAAATAATTTAGTCAGTACAAGATCACGTTTTTTTGTAGTTGAAAAAGTTCCTAGACAAAATGAGTACAAAATATTTCTAAAACATAAAAAAATTACATATTTATTTTTAATAAAAAATTTCTATTTTTTGTTTAAAAAAAAGTTGTTTAGATGTTTTGACAGATCAATGTGTACAAGGTGATGAAGACAAATTAATGTATCGACCATATCCAGAATGTTGTCCTGTATTTTGTGAATTAAAGAAAAGATTAAATCGTTTGAAATATTTAATAAATAGACGTAGATGGTCTTATAGTTATCAAGAACCAACGCAACATAGTATACAAAATATTAATATGAATAATATGATATTTTAAATATATAGTAAAAAGGAATTAAATAAAGTTTATAATTTGTGATAATTTAATTATTGTACATTTTTGTTAAATGGACTTTGAAATAAATATATTTCATTAAAATGTTATTAGTGAAAAATGTTAAAAATTGATTAAATTATTGATTGGAAGTAATTTTTATTCAAATAAATGTTTAAATTTCGTACTAGAATTAATATTTGAATATTGAAATATTGTTTTTAACTAACTAAGTGTCTATAGTCAAATTTATAAAATTATTTTTATATAATTTATTTTATTTCAATTTTATAAAGTTAGTTAAAAATAAAATATGGAGTCTTAAGTGTCAAACCCACCAAAAACAGAAACAGAAACTTTTTTTTGTTTTTTTACTTTTCTGTTCAAGTTTTAACATTGCACACCCCCCAAAAACCGAAACAGAAACAGAAAAACTATCTTTTTTGACAACCAGAACAGCAAATTTTTTTCATAATGTCATGGCTGCAAACGAAATTTGATAGAAATGTGTGTCTGCAAACTTCTGCAAACAGAAATTGAAACTTTGAAAAAAAAAGTTTCATTTTCTGTCCGATAAATTGAAAAACAGGAAAATGAAAAATTCGAATTCTGGAACAGAAAAAATATAAAATATAAAAATAAATTAGACAAATATTGTTTGTTATTTTATATTATTTTACAAATATTTTTAGCTGAAAAACCCTGTAAATTGGAAAATATCGTAAGTTTAAAAAATAAAAAAAAAAAAAATTTTCTGTTTCTGTTTTTGGTGGGATTGACCCTTAAATATGTCACTGTCCTTGTGTAAAACTATGGAAACAAATGAAATTTAAAAGTTGTTTTATTAATAATTTAATAGAAACTCCAGAAAAGATGTAGAATGGATTGATCTACTTTGATAAGAGCTAGTCGTCGATAAGAACTTACAACGGACCTCGGTACGAGAAGATATATTTTGTCATTCTTCATCTTTTGTACCAGAACCATGCAATCAAAGTTCTAAATATATATAATAAAACTATAATCAAATCATTTTGATGTTTTTGGCACCGAATTTCATATTAACTTAATAAAATATTTATTAAGTATCTTTACGCACCACGCCGACATATAAAATGGAAGATATGCTCAATTTGTGTCCGGTAAGAGAAATTGTAATGAATATCGCACCAAAAGAGGCCCTTAGACTGCGTAAATATGAAGCTGTAAAATACAGGTATTACACTCATCGGAAAGAGTCTCTCAAGAATTTCAACTAGGATACTAAACAAGTGAATAGAGCTTGTATCATGCATATATTGACCAAGACAATTAATCTGTACTCATTCTCCTACCAATAGGTATTTTCAATGAGTGAATAAATGAGGTAACCAAAAAATGATTGATATTATATGAAGCGGAATAAGCTTCTATCAAGTAAGCAAAACAATAAAGAGCAAAAACAGAAAGGTTTTATTAACAAGAATAAGTAACAGCTTATATCTCATGAGTCCAATCGCCACATTGATTATTGTGTAAAATGGCCAGAGGACTGAATAAAGTTTTAGCTAATATAATCAAAAATACTTTTACATATTTGAACTACATACTAATTAATAATTTTTTTACATATAACAAAATATTGAAATTAATAAGCTAATCTAAATTTAAAATATTATTTAACCCCAACTCAATTTTAATGATATTATTAAAATAAATTAAATTGATTTTTTCTGGTCGTGAATATATTAATTTAAAACGTAATTTAGTTTGACATCATGGCACATTTTAAATTTCTAAAAATAAAAGTTTCACCTTAAATGATTACGAGTAAATCAAATTATTGACTAAATTTCATGACTAATAGGTCTGTTAATAATAATGTCGTTCACGAGAAAATGTTTTTTTTTAAATTACTCTTAATGCGATAAGAAAAATCACATCTTTTTTATATTCTACAAATGTAAGTAAAATTTTAACAAAGTCCAATGAACAGCATACTTAGAGAAATGTATAGATTAAAATACGAGCATTCACAAGCAATTCATACGCTCAGGAATTTAACCATCAAATGTATTTAATACATTTATGATGCGGTGGTTGGTTGAACCACGATATTATCTATTGATTCTTACTCCCGAATAATACAGCTCATTATAATTAAATACTTAGAATGAAGCAGCGATAGTATTACAGTAGGTCCACAATCTTCTCGGGTTCCTCGTAGCAAACTTTACAAATTTTCATTAACTGTCATGAACTGAATGGAGATGTTAAGTGAATAGAGCTTGATTTCAGTTGTCAAATAAACAGAGTTTATTACTTATTGGTAACGAAATTACTCGGAATAACCTAAAGATCTTTAGTTGTATCAACTTTTTTATTAGTTAGAAATTTCAACTTGATTAATATAACAATTCCGAAACTAATTCCGAAAATAAATGATATGTCAAAATGTGTCCACAAAATTGAAACAATGAATCTAAACTAAAATTAATAAATTTTAGTTATAATAAAATGTTGCCTTAAAAATTGTTTTATTTAATTATTTGTTGAGTCTCATTTATACAGGGTGATACATAAAATACTTTAAACTTTGAAAGTATACATAAGAGAAACAATTTGGAAGATAGTAATGCTACATATCATAAAAAATTCATAATAAATTTTTTATCAAGTTTCTGAAAGAAATTAGAAAAGATAATCAATGGAAACTAAAATAGGAAAATTAGAGAAAAAAAAATATATTTAACATATTTTTATTTACTCCCACTTTAAATTTTAAAATATCAGGTAAACCAGATTAATTTTTTCGAAAGAAAACTTGTAAATAAAATCCGTTTTCATCAAATATGATTTAGTTATAAAACCGATTCGAAGTCAACTTAAAATCAATTTTTTTTTTGCAAAATTAAAATATATTACACGAAAAAAAAAATATGTCCAGTACAATCTTACCATTAATATTACTAATTTTAGCAATAATTACACAATGTTTTATGGTCCCATTACAAGGTAATTTAAAATTATTAAATATTAATTTCATATTGTGTAAAATTGAGATATTCTTTAAAATATTATTTTATTTTAGATGACTTTGAACTACCATTAATTTTAAGTAATATTGAAGATATTGAAGATGATTATGAAAATATGTTTGAAGCAAAAAATATTTATAATCATAACGAGGAACCGAAATTCATATTTACACCAAATGGAATATTTTTTAAAAGTCAATATGATTTTAATAAAATTGATGATCTAGTTGAACCTGAAGTTACTACAGCAAGCACAATGCATAATGCTGAACCAAATGTAGAAGAAATGAATCCAGAATTAAGAAATGAATTATATTTAGCTGAATTAAATAAAACAATTACAATTATACATAAAATAGCTGAAATTGTTCATAGTGTAAATGTTGATGAATTAAATAATATTCATGATAATGATGCTAAAAAAGATGAAATTACTTGTCTAATTGAGAAACTTGAAAAGCAAAAAAGTCATATGATGTCAATTTTCAATTAAAAGTAGTAACTAATAGTTTATTAGTCAGAATAGTAAAAGTCAAATCACTCCAAACTAAGTGACACTTTTTCTTAGGAATTAAGGCTGTATTGATTTAATCATTCATTACAAATTATAGTATTTTAGTTTTAATTATTGTGTAGACAAATTTAGTTAAAGAGAAAGTTTAAAGTTTTAATGAGCTTAATTTTAAACAAATATAATAAGACATTGAAAGATCAATTAAAAATAGTTTTGATAATTATAAAATCAATCTTTACAATATTAATTTAATAGTAAATAAATCTTAAATTTGTGAAAGAAATTTTCGAATACTAATTAAATTTTGAATTAAATGCTATTGAAAAAATGTTATTAGGGTAGAATATTTTAAAGAAAATCAATGAAAATTTATACACAATCATTAAATGATTTTGATAACCGCACAAAATGAATTGTATTTATTACTACGACTTGAATGTTGCTGCTTGAATAATCTACCGATTAATTGGTATTGATAAACATTTACAAGAAATGTAAGTCACAATTTACTAGGTGTCTATTGAGCATAGAATAAATCATCTGTAAATTTAGAATATTATCAAAATATATTTTTACAGGACAACTAGTACAGAATTACCAATTTTTGTATCTAAATAAACATAAATTACATCATTTCTATATGTAACAAATAGAAATTCATTAATATTACATTTAAATATACATTATTTATGTAAAAATAATCAATAAATTATTATGCTTAAATTAAATAATGAATAATTGAAATTTTAAGAAGATTACTAATTTATATTTATAGATTTAATAATGATTTGTAGCACAATATTAACAACTATTAAAATAATTTTCAATTTTCATGAAATTATTTCTGACATTTCTTAACAATGACAAAATCTTATCAGGAAAACAAAAAAAATTTACATTTTGAATTTTGTTTTCTGATAAAAACAACAAAAATATGGCCTCCACGTATAGTGAACGGCGGAATTAAGGCAGCAGGAATAGTTAATTAACGTATGTGTAATATATTTGTTCAATTTGAATGAAGATTAATTTTATTATCATAATAAAAGATTTATAAGCTGGAGGAAGTGATGGAGATTCCAATAATAGAAATCTTTAAATTTGACATGTAACGTTTTGGGTTATAAATAGAGGAAGGATTAAGGACACATTTCATCGTTCTTATAACAAAATAATACTTATGGCCGAAACAGTGGTCTAGTAATTAATGTCATTTATCAAAGCAGCTTAACTAAATAGCGAACTAAAGAAATATACTTTCTTAATTTTAGTACTACCCAAAGTTTTAAAAACTCAATAAATATTAGGATATACGAAAAACAAAATATAATCTTCAATTTTTAGCTACATATATAATCAAAAATAATTTTACATTGTAAATTACGTACGAATTAATATTTTTTTTTACGAATAACAAAATATTGAAATTAATAAGCTAATCTAAATTTAAAATATTATTTAACCCCAACTCAATTTTAATGATATTATTAAAATAAATTGAATTGATTTTTTCTGTCCGTGAATATTTTTTAATTTAAAACGTAATTTAGTTTGACATCATGGCACATTTTAAATTTCTAAAAATAAAAGTTTCACCTTAAAATGATTACGAGCAAATCAAATTATTGACTAAATTTCATGACTAAGAGGTCTGTTAATAATGTCGTTCACGAGAAAATGTTTTTTTTTTTAAATTGCTCTTAATACGATAAGAAAAATTACATCTTTTTTATATTCTACAAATGTAAGTATTTAGTAAAATATTTAAAATATGTAATTAAAAAATTTAACAAAGTCCAATGAACAGCATACTTGAATAGATGTATAGATTAAAATAGGGGCATTTACAAGCAATTCATACGTTTAATACATTTATGATGAGGCGGTTGGTTGAACCACCCGGTATCGCAACATTATCTATGGATCCGTAAACTGAACTTCGCGAGTCTTGCAATTCATTTATAAGATAAGAACAGAAACACATAAAATACTGTTGAGGAACAGTATCACAAAAATCACTCTCGTGTTCCTCTCGTCAACCTCCACAAATTAATAAGATAAAGTTATTTAATCTCCGTATTTCGAAAACGTGATCATATTGCACTGACTGTGATACACTTAGTGCAGGTGTTACGTCAACAGAGCACGAGTGCGGTTGTGAAATAAACAGAGTTTGATACTTATTGGTAACGAATTTACTCGTTGTATTATCTTTTTTATTAGTTAGAAATTTCAACTGGATTAATATAACAATTCCGAAACTAATTCCGAAAGTAAATAATATGTCAAAATGTGTCCACAAAATTGAAACAATGAATCTATAATAAAATTAATAAATTTTAGTTATAATAAAATGTTGGCTTAAAAATTGTTTTATTTAATTATTTGTTGAGTCTCATTTATACAGGGTGATACATAAAATACTTTAAACTTTGAATTGCTTTCCAATTTATTATGAGTAACATTTCTAGGTATAAGAAACTGTTAAGAAGATTGAAATGCTGATCATAAACAATTCATAATAAATTTCTTATCAAATTTCTTAAAAAAATATATATAAAAATTAGACAAGATAATAAATACAGAAAACTAAAACAAATTAAAATAAATTTTTATATTTCAAATATTTATTTTACTCCCTCTTTAAATTTTAAAATATTGAACAGATTAATTTGAACGAAAGAAAAATTGTAAATAAATTCTGTTTTCATTGAATATGATTTAGTTATAAAACCAATTTGAAGCCAATACAAAATCAATTCATTACAATAATTTATATAAAGTTAATTCTTTCGAAAACATACAAAATTAAAATATATTATATTAATTTAAAAAAAATGTCAAGCAGAATCTTACCATTAACATTGCTTATTTTAGCAATAATTACACCATGTTTAATGGCCCCAATTTGGACCGGTTAGTTTCAATTATTAAATATTAATTTCAAATTATATATGTAAAATTGAAATATTCTTTAACAAAATCAAAAAAAAAATTATTTTATTTTAGATGATGATAATTTACCATCATTTTTTAATCATATTAACAATAATGATGACGATTATTTAAATATTTTTGAACCAAAAATTGATTATAATAATATTGATGAACTATTTACACCAAAAGGATTATTTATGTTTGATGATTTATTCAAAACTGATGATTCTAATGAAGATACAATATCAACAAATCTAAATAAAAATAATGAACCACCAACAGATTTAGAAGAAATTGATCCATCTGTAATAAATCAATTATATTTAAATGATTTAATAAAAACAATTTCATTAATACATAGAATAAGTGAAATTGTTAATGGATTACATGATGATGAATCAATAATAACAAATCTTAATGATGATGATGATGATGATGATGGCATCACTGTTATTGGTAAATCAAATAAAAATCCAAATGTTGACATTAAATTAACATTTGATAAATTTGATGATAATAATGATGATAATAAAAAAGATGATGATGATGATGATAAAACTGCTATTCATAAATTAACATTTAATAAATTTGATGATGATAATGATGATAATAAAAAAGATGACGATGATGATGATAAAACTGCAATTCATAAATTAACATTTGATGATATTAATATTGATAATGACAATAATAATAATGATAATAATAAATTTGATGAAAGTGATGAAGTGACAACAAATAAAGTTTATGATGAAATTTTAAAACCAGAATATAAATTTCCAATTGAAGATTCTGATGAATTTAATGAATTATTATTAACAAATCAATTAACAAATAAATTGAATAATAATAATAATGTAATTAAAAATAATATCAATAAATTAACAACAACAACAACAAATCGTCCAACTGAATGGGATGAATCAGATGAAATCAATGAAGATAATTTAAAATTTGTACCAGTTTATGATAATTCAATGATGCCATCACAACCAAAATATAAAATAGTTTATTAAAGAATTGTTGTTCGTAATTTAATTATTTTTGAATAATAATTTTCTGAAATATTATTTTGTTTAATTAAAATAAATTTGTTTTTTATTAATAATTAAAATAAATATTTGTATTTAAATTCAAAGTGCAATTTGAAATTATGTAATTACAGTGATTTTTATTATTTTTCAATTTCTGTGGAATTTATAATAAAATTTGTTTTGAAATATTTTCATTTTATTAATTTTTTTATTGATTATTTTATTTATATTTTTTTTTTTTTGCTAAATCGTCAGAAATTTGATACTAAAGGTTATCGTTTATCATTAAATTTTACTAAATTTTTAATTTAATTTTATTATTTTTCAAATAATATTATAAATTAGATTATGAATAAATGATTTTATAGAAATTTTCTAATGTAAATCTATGGAATTTTTGTATTTCTTTAATAATATGCAATTGATTAATTTTATGTAACTTTACAAATTTTGAAATCTTAAGATTTCTGATTTCGTTATTGGATAAGGAAAGAATATTCCTATTAAAAGGAATTCAATTCAATTAGGGTAGTTTCTCCATTGTGTTGGATCACTATAGAGCCCGTCCGCAGGTGTTTGATACTGGAAACTGCGAATAAGGTTTGAAAATATTCAATTTTAATTTTAAAGTATTTAGCAAGGAAGTTTAATTCTTTTTCCTACTCTCCGATTACTACTATTGTCTAAATCGGAAAAATAAAGAATTTGAAATATTTTATTTTATACTGAATTACACTTTGGGAACTGTTCAAATATTATTATTTTGTAGAATTTAATTCTGTGCTATCTGCGAACTGGACAAAAAAATACATAATCTCCCATACAAAAGAAATCGAAATTCAATTTTCACAGCGAAACTTAATATTTTCTATATCATTTCCCAATAATATGCAATTAATTAATAAATTTTATAAATATCTATAAAAAGTTTTATGCCTGATTTCACAGTGAGAGCTGAAGCTTATTTAAACCAATTGTTTAACAAACGCCTGTACCTTAAGCTCAGTTGGTTTGTTAAAGAAAATTTGCCCTAAGCTTAGCTAAAACAAAAAAATGTGAATAATAGTGAATTATAATTGAAAATAATCTTATTGTGAATGAAAATGAATTTTCCAGCTAATTATAAAAATTAATATGATTATTGTAATTTGTGAATTAGTGTGTAAAAAATATAAGGCAAAGAATCGGTTTAGATTTTTTCTTATAACTATTAAAATCTATATTAAATTTATTTTCTATTTGTGTTAAAGTGAAGCTTAAGCTCTAACTATCTGCGGTTTAAGTTAAACCTTACTTTAAATTATGCTTCTCGTAAAGCTTGCAATGATAAACCACAAAATAAGTTAAACGCGTAAGTTCTCACTGTGAAATCGATCATTAGTAATTTAGAATTTTTCTTTATTTTAAGTGCATTTATTTTTAATTATACCTAATTTAAATTGAATACAAGAAGAAGTAACAAGTCAATTAAAAAAACTTTCTGCTAAATATACAAGTCAGTAAATAACAAGTTAATTAGGAAAACTAATAAATATTTAAAAGAATATTAAATAAATTTATTATAATTTGGAGATTTTCGTTATTTATTTTTCATTAAAATTTTCCAGATAATTTTATTATCACAAGTAATTTTTGTTATAACACAATTTTCAATTGTTTTTCTTATAAAAAGAAAATTTTATTTAGAAAAAAAAAAATCTCTTAATATAAAGTCTACTAATTGAAAAAAAATTATTTGTCGTATAATTTTTCTATGTTTTTGGTCTATCGAGAATGAATTTTCTTTTGTATTTTCTAGCTTTTTTAAATGCAAAAACTAGCGAACATTATTTATTTTAAAATAGGTAATTACAAATATTAAATAGTTAATTGAATTTTTAATTTGGAGAAGTTAATTCTTAAAATAAATTAAAAATTTCTATTTAAAATATTATTTATTTATACAATCAGGAATGTGATAAGTAACATAACGTTAAACTGCCCGATAACATTAAAATTACGCTAAACTATGGATTCTTTTTTTACGAAAATGTAATCTGTCCTTTGATAACGTTATGTCACCCATAACGTTTCATTTACGTTTTTTTTTATAAAGTTATTATTTAATTTGTAAACTCCAATTTTTATATTAGCAATTATAATTTTCAGTTCAGACGATTTTTTTATGAGATGTGAGCTAAGTCAAAACTTTTGTATATTTTTAAATTAGATGTTTTAGAATACATTTTACAATAGTTATTTTGAGAATATAACATTTAGTAAATATGTATTAATAACGTTGAACAGATATAAATGAAAACATTATTATAACGTTACCGAATCATGTAATTTTTTAAAAACGTTTTTTTTACAGCCATGAAAACGTTATTTCCTAAAAAGTACATATTTTAGAGGAAAAACTAATTTGAAATCAATGGTATTCAAATTAATTAAAATTTATTAAATATTTTGGAATTTATTAACTTTACTATATAAATTTAATTTATACAATTTCAATTTATTTATATTGAATTTATTACCAAAATTGTTTTATATTGAAATTTGAAATTAAATAAAAAACCAGAAGAAATAAATATTAAAATTTATAATATTGAAAATACTATTAATATAGCTAGATAGCAACTGAATCTTATGAACTCACACTAATCATGCGGAATTAAAGGTCTGTCAACCCTGCAATTGTTTTGAACACTTGTCTAAAACTTGATAAACGATGCATTTAAAATCATTTGTAAAATAGGTAAAATTTATAATTAAAACATTCCATAAATGCGGTCTGCATCCGCGGTTCTTTACGCGGATGTTTTTTTATTCTACTACCACTTACTAGCAATCTTATTTGTTATTGTGTTATTGTCGCTATTTTGATCTACTATAAGCAGAATGATAAAATACCTTAGTTTCAGCTGTTAATTTCATGTTTAGTGAGAATCATAATCATATTCATTACTGCAATAGTAATGAAAGTAAATACGTTACTATTGGACTATAAATTTAAACTATACATAAATTGTGAATCAATCTTGGGATTTACAAACTACCTAAAATTTATTTAATTAATTCACCTAAAATTGGCAGTGCTCAAAATTTCCAAAGTATATAATTTAATATTTACACATATTCCTGAATTTCGTTTTAACAAACTCCTTCTATTTCTGCATTATGGACAACTCCTAGAAGTTTTGTAACATTTTTTTTATTATACTTTATTGAAAACAACTTTTATTAAATTTAGTCAGTTAAATCTTCTATTTATATAGCAAAAATCGTAATTCTAACAAATATCAATCGACCCTGATTTATATTAAAATCTTATTGATACAATTTTTATATTTTTGAAAATCCGAATCAATCAATCAATCATTAAAGTTCAGGGAAAAAATCAATAAATATTTTTTTTTATAAATCGACTTTTAACAGCCAATTTTAATTTTTAATATAATTTTGGCTAGAATATCCTTTTTTTTTACTAATACAAACACAAAAATTCCTGTTTCCTCTTTGGGTATATCTGAGATAAAAGTATTTATGTTTAATTCCCCATTTGGCATATGACATTGAACAGTGATGTGGCCTAGTAAGACCTCGTATCGAACTTTACCAGCTCTGATTTATGGTTTTGGTGATGTTGGTTTGTTTTGTACCATATTTAAATTGAAGACTTAGTATAGTATCTTAGTATGGTTGGAAATATTTATTTAAGAAGTACTTAACGAAGATTTTTAGATGAAATGGTACAAAAAAATGGATTTTTATTATAGATACACAGTTTTTTGTGTATTGTAAATGTTATTTTAGATTAAAACAAACTTTTTTTTTTTGTTAAATTCGAAAGTGAATATTTTACGTGGTCATAGCAAAGTAAGAGAAACATTCCTTAAAATACTTAAAAACCTTAAAAGGATATTATTAAAATAATGCTTATAAAATTTGAATTTTACAAGATTAAAACGGTTAGAATAAATAAATTCCAAATTTTTTTTTATGCCACTCAGATTAACCCAAAAGATTTAACCTTTTTTTCAAAATTATTTTATACTACTATATAATAAAAATGGAACTTAATTTTAGTACTATATATTGACAATCATTATAACAAGTCCCCCATTTATTGATTGATGGGCAAATTGCCTTGTCTAAATCAATTTTTATTTGACATGTAACATGATTTTACACCTGAATATCGAATTTATTCTACAAAATTTATATTAAAAGTATGTGTTTTGGATGTTTTTTAATACCTAGAAAGGAAGGATATTTGATTGATTGATTGATTTTTTTTATATATATATCAACATTAAATAAAAATGAAAAAAAAAATGAAAGTTTATTTTCATTTAAACCACAATAATTTCTCTTTTAGTTTTTTGTTAGTATTATATTATATAAATATATTTATTTACAAAAAAAAAGTCCTTAAAAAGATTTTTTGTTAAATTATAAAAGAAATCCCTTTTTTTGAGTACAAAATTTTTAGGAATAGTAAAAGATTGTTCCTGAAATAAATATAAAAGTGTTTTATTGAAATGTTTATTAAGTGTACATAGATTATTCAGATGATCAGAGGAAAATCATTTTATCCTTTCAAAAATAATAATTTGATCCTTAATATTAAAAATATGTATATATATTAAAAATGAGAATTAAAATGAGAATAACGAAAATACGTTGGCGCCTAAAGACTTGAAAGTAATGTTTTCGTAAAAAGCATTTAATTCAAAATGAAACGTTGTTAGTTTTGCAAAAGCCCAACAGTTTACATAGACAAGGTATTGTGGCCAGAATGAATGAAACCCGGTCACAATAAAGAGCACTTTAAGGAAAGTCTGACAAAAATATAACAAAATGTGGCCAATGGTGTTGCCAGTGATTCATTAGTTGAAAAACAAAAACATAATTACAAAGTTACAGATTCTATAGTACATTCAAGATCTGATTAGTTTTTATATGTATTATAATCAGAGACCGCATCATAACGCTTCGATTATTTATGTTATTCAATAAAGTAATAAAAGAATTTCTTTATCTTCCAATCGAATTCTTCTATAAATTATAGTACTTCCCTCATTAAAATTAAAATAACGAAATGTTGGATCATTATAAATATTAATCGTTATTTGTAAAAATCAATTTTGAATCGTTGTTATAACGTTATCTGGTTGTTATTGGCTCCGATCTTTTTCTTTATAAAATTTTCTTTTGACAACATATTATTGGTTACATTACACGCTGCAACACTATACAATATGATCATTAAAACTTTTGCATTTTTATGAATAAATGTATAGTACAGTACGATATTCTACCATATTTGCCAAAGTTCATTGAGTTCTGTCAAAACTTTTGATAATATTATAACGTCTGCATGTTATTATGACTCGCTTGTTAGTACTACGTACTACAACCCACTTCAAGATTAGAAATACGATTCCTTAAGTTTATAATAGAAAATTCGAATTATATGCTATTTCATTTCTTCATTTTTCATTCGACTAAGATACAATAACACAGATTTCTTGCAAATTTGGAGGTTGTTTAGTGTGGGGTTGACCTTACGTGTGAATAGAAAATAAATTTTAAAACATTACAGATCTAAGAAGATAACTTAAATAAAAGTATATTGTTCTGCAAAATGTTCATACTTCTAAAGAAAGTTCGTCTAATAATAAATTTTGATAGATGATAGTTCAAATCAAAAAATTTAAATATGAACCTTATATAGTATACCAAATAATTGAAAACTTTATAAATTGATAGCTTCTACATGAAATCATAATCTAAAGACTAATTGAAATTTCCGAAATTTTCAGCTAAATTATTTAAATAAAAATTTCGTTCTAAAATATTTTCAAAAATTCAACAAAATGTAGTTATTTAATTAAAATTATGTTTACAAGTTCTTTATGTAAAGAATTCAATGAAAATGCCAAATTTTTCCTGAGGTTTTTAAACTTAATTATTTTATATATAATGTAACCAAATGATTTTAAAAAATGTAATTTTAAAAAGTCTTTGCATATTTGGTACTTACATAACATACACTAAATAATTATGTTTGTTGAAATGTGATGAAAACTTTTTATATTTAAAATTTTAATTAAAAACTTTATATTTTTAATATTATTTTCATATAACTATTCATTATTTATATAATATTTTATTTACATTTTTATATTTTATTTGGTTTTACTTGAAAATATCAATAAACAACAGCTGTTTTTTTGATATAGAATTGGACATACTTTTTCTATAATTTGAAATTTTATAATTTGACTTTGAATTATTCAATAATTTTGTAAATATTTAAATAATAATTATTGGTATCACAGTTGTTAAATAATCCATTATTTTTATAATGCATTAGCGAAGCATTACAGCAGAACCAATTAATTTACATTGAATTACTTTACTGCATTATTTGTAATTAATAAAATTTCTTCGATCAAATAAATATTAAATATAAATATAAAAATGTTCATTTTAATCGTGGCACTTCAAAATAAGCAGTACCTCAAAGTAATTCACGGTATTTAATTAAATTATGAAATACTTCAAAGTATTTCGAAATACTTGTTTAAAATTAAAAAGTACTCGAAAATACCTTAAAGTACTTCACCATAAAAATGTGACGTTTTTGTAATGAAGTTAATTACATAATTTAAAAATTTCATTACATTTGTTGTAATGCATTACTCTATTACCAGTATAGTAATGATTAAAATATTTAAGTAACATAATTACATTTTAGAAAGTATTGCAATATGTGTTACCATCAATTACTTTTTTAATTGATTATTATTTCTGATTTGTATTTATTTAAAAACATAATGAAATATACAATTATTATTCTCATTATGAAAATCAATTAAAATATTTTACTTTAACAATTTAATTCAGTAATATTGATAAAGGATAATTACGGATAAAACACTTCAACTCATAAAATAGTTTCAAGTTTCAACAACATTTCTACTTCAAATAAAATTGCATAAGTTTTTATTTGTATAGTGAATTATTTATTTTATTTATTTTTTCAAAAAGTTTTCAACATAGACAAAGTAAAATTAATAGAGAAAAAAGTTTATCTAAATTGAATATTTGTACCAGGACCAGGAAGTCTTAAGTTTTTATGTTTCAATTAATCGGTAAACTGTGTAACTTAATTTATATAAGAAGCAGAATTTGATTGATATTTGAAGGTATAGGTGGGATTCTACTTTAAGGTATAGATGAATTTGTAATGAAATGACTATTTACTAAATATATATAATCTTTTATATGAGCTAACTGAAGTTATATTAATCATATAGGAGATGTAAAATGAGACTCTTTTGGTGAGTATATATCAATTAGATAAAGCCTGGAGTATATCTACTTATATGCTGCCACACATTAGGACGAAACGCTTTCATTATCGTCACGACTTTCAAAAAATTGACGATATCGTCCACAAAAATGGACGATAACGTGTTATGTGCTACCAACAGCGACGAAAAACAGTCGTCACGACTTGTGTGCTTCCACCCCTATCGATATAGATGTATTTTCAAAGTAGAACAGTGTTCAGTTATGTTGGTACCTGATTATTCTGATACTATTTAGCCGATCACTCTGTTCTTGTGCTGTTATAAATATTTTTAAATATAAAATTGATTAGATAACGAATTAGAAAAACCAAATTAGAAAACCAAATTCATTCAATGATGGCCAACCTCCGGAACGGAGCGGCACAATAAGAAAAAGAAAACGAAGAGTAGCATGTATCAGATTGGCTCCTGTTAGATTACTAGGGGTCTTTGGCTGAAAGTAAATATAAAGAACAAGAGTTCAGTCTTTGATTGTAAAGAACGCGATTGTAATAGAAATAATCTAAGGCTTCTTGTAGATGTTCTTATGGGAAAGATGGGCAAAAGTATGGATCTCATGACTGTTTGTGGATCTCTCATGGTTTCAAAGATATTTTGATTGTAGCAGCTGTAAGTCAAACATGTTATGTCACTGAGAAGCAGATTAATATTATTATGTAATCATTGGTTTCATAATTTCAAGTATTCCTATAATGAGGATTTTCAGGTTTGGAAATGATGGGACCTGGATTCAGTAACACGCAGTTTAGTGGTTCTTCTCCATAGCGGAATAGTTTTGTGCCAAGTAATTTCCTAGTATTAGTGTAATTTCCTAGTATTTACCAAATAAATTTAAAAATCTTTTTATTTTATAATTTCTATATATTATTACGTAATATACGTATAGAAACAAAAATATAATATAAACATATTTTTAATTTAAGTTTGTAAATAACATTTTAAAATATATATTTAATTTTATCAAATATACAAAAAAAAATAGGTTTATATAAAATATATGATGATCCTCAAATCAGTTCAGTTTCCTGAAAATAAATAAAAAAAAATTGAATTATTTAACTTTAAATTTTAGTTTATTATAATTCCACTAGTGACTATTTCAGTGGACACAATTCCATTGGAAATAAGTTAGATTATTATTTCCAAATGAAATTGTGGCAAATAAAAATTGTCCTAGTGGAATTATTCTAGTGAAATCGGTCAGTGTAAAATGTTAAATAAATGTCATTTTGTTTATTGAAAAAAATATTTGATAAAGAATAAACGAAGTGTTATTAAAATAATGCCAAGAATACAATTTACCTTTGCAAAATCAAAGTATGGATAAATTATTATAAATAGAACAGCTCCAGAAAATATAACACCAATTATTCCTGTTGCTCTTGGTAACCATGAACATGTAAAACGATTACTTGAATATCCCAATCTATAATATTAATTTTAAATAATATTGAAAAACAAAATATTAAATTTTATAAATAATTAACTTACTCAGACCATTTTTCTTCCATTACTAAACCTGAACACATTGTAGTAATGGTCATAAAAAATACAACAAAACCAATATATGAATGATAATGATAAAATTGAATTCTAAATTTTTGTCTAAACATTGTCATTGAATATACAAATAATCCAACTAGCCACTAGAAAATGTGGAAAATAAATAATAATAAAAATAATTTTGTAATGCTGTAATCAGAGAGAGAACTATAATGTAAAAAACCAGCCAAATTAACTTTTGTCAATTCAACTTCATCAAAAGCAGAAAATATTGGCACTTTGATTTAAATAAAAATGGCAACAATGTAGGTATTTATTTTGGCACGTTAAAGCACCTCTTACACATAGTATAAAGAAATATTTTCTATTTTGATAAATTCAAATATTATTATAGTGGAGTTAAACTCGATGGACGCAACGGACGGACGACTGATTGAAACGACAAAAAAAAAGTTAAAATATATGAAAACATATGAAAGTAATTAAATTCGACGGAAAAACAACGCAACGACGGAACCGACGTATAAAAGTTGATTTAATTTTAATATTTTTATTTTACAACCGACTAAAATGTCATAAGCAGCTGAGATGTGATAAATGTGTTTTTTAATAAGTAAGTTTTGTGCGTATTTGTGAAATAAAATTATGTAACACGTAACCAGGGTTCATTAAATTAGCTCTAATGTTTCCAACTCCATAATTAGAAACAAAAACCTCGATTTTTTTTTTTTTAATTTCGAAAAAGTTAGGTTAGCAAACAGTTCAAAATAAATAGCAACGACGGAAGAACGTATTCATTTTGCCACCCTCATTTTGGGATTCTACGTTTTTGACATTTCAATCAGTCGTCCGTCCGTTGCGTCCGTCGAGTTCAACTCCACTATTACACTATGACTTTTTATCAAACAAAAAGTCTGACGAAAAATAATATGATCAAGTGTCTATAATTCGATTTAATATTATGACACTTATAGCACACATTATAGTTCAAGTTTTCGATTAATTGCTTTTACATATTCTATTCATTTTTAACTTACTTGAAAACAGTACGACACTACAGCAATAACTCCGATTTTTGCATGTATTGAATAATTATGTTTACCTATATCAATATCTCTCCAATGCATATAAAATGCATATACTGATAAAATAGCACTGAAAAATGACGCTGAATGCAAACTTAAATGAAAATATTTAATACTTCTTGTTCTACTTTTATTAAATATACGAAACAGGGTCATCGCTACAAAACAATAAAAAAATAATTAATAATATTTGTTTTTTTCATAAATATTTGAAATTACCATTTCCACAAATAAATATCCATACTGAACCAAATACATAATGTGATAATGTATTAGATCCTTCACCAGAATCTTCATCATAATTACCAATTGCTAAGAAATTTTCAGAATATCCATATGCAAACATTAATGATAAATGTGCTATACCACATATTTCCATCCATATAATTGCAAGTTTTAAATGTGTTCGATTATGATCAGGTGGTTCAACAAAATCATATTTACTTGTTTGAAATTTTCTTAAATCATTTGGTACAACCATTACTTTACTTTGTTCACCAGCTTCTTCTCGACCAGTTGATGTATATATACCAGTTAAACTTATTCGACTATTTCGTATATTTTTATATTTTTTATAATAATCACCATCAATTTTACTTTCACCACCTCTTTTATGTAATTTACTATCAACTTGTTCTCTTGACTTTTTATTAAACATGGCCTCATTAAATTGTTTAGTCGAAAAATCAATAGATTTACGTCGAACTGGTTCATCTATATCAATTTGTCGACGTGATGAAAGATCTCTAGATTTTCTTCTAATTGGTTCATCTATAATAATGTTTTCATCAAAATGTCTACGTGAAAATTCTCTTGATTTTCTTGAAACTGGTTCATTATAATCTTCATCATCAATCGCATTATATCCTGCCAATTCTCTAGATTTCATTTTACCTATTTCACTTTTAATATAATCTTGACTTTTTATTTTATGTGAAAAATCTATTGATTTTTTTCGAATTGGTTCATCATCAAGTTGTCTACGTGAAAATTCTCTTGATTTTCCTCTAACCGGTTCATCTGTATTATAATTATCAAGTTGTCTTCGTGAAAAATCTGTAGATTTTTTTCCAATTGGTTCATCATCAAGTTGTCTACGTGAAAATTCTCTTGATTTTCCTCTAACCGGTTCATCTGTATTATAATTATCAAGTTGTCTTCGTGAAAATTCTATAGATTTTTTTCGAATTGGTTCATCGTCAAGTTGTCTTCGTGAAAAATCTATAGATTTTTTTCTAATTGGTTCATCATCAAGTTGTCTACGTGAAAATTCTCTTGATTTTCCTCTAACTGGTTCATCTGTATTATAATTATCAAGTTGTCTGCGTGAAAATTCTATAGATTTTTTTCGAATTGGTTCATCATTAATAACATCATCAACTTTAAAATGTGATGATTTTTTTATACCAACATCATCGTCAATACTATAATTTTCAATAAATTCAACAGATCTTTTTCTTTCGGAATCAAGTATAATTTCTCTGTCAAATTCTTCTGCGTCGTGAAGATCAACACTTTTTCTACGTGCTAGTTCTGCAGGTCTTTCTGGTTCATAAAATAATTGTATATCTCTTTCTATTGCAGGATCTCGTCTAGTTAAACTTAAACTTTCTTCACTATATTCTGCATGAATTTTATGTTCTTTATCTTTTAATTTTTCTTTTTTTGAAGATTTTTTAATTTTTTTTGTGTGTTTCTTTTTAGGAGGATGTTTTCTGTCCGCCATTTTTTATTTTTTTTTATTAATTAATTTATTTTTATATTATAAGATATTTTTATTGTTGAAAATATTTATTGAAAAATATATTTATATGAAATAAAAATTTAATCATATCATTTATGACGAATATAATCAGTTTTATATGACATAAGAACCACTGGAAACTTATTATTATAATTTAACGTGTGTATTTATCTAATTTAAATAAAATATACCTAAATAAATCTAAATATATTCTTAATTTATATTTAACAAGGTTAAATTTGTTGAAGATGTGAAAAAAACAACTCATTAATTTAATTTATAGTATAAGCCCAAAAATTTTGAAATATTACAAGTATTACAAATAAAATTAATTCATGTAAAAGAGTGAGACATTAATATCAATACAGCTGTACTAATTCAAATCGGATATGGCCAACACTGAAATTATCAAAGTTTCATTAATTTATACCTAATTATAACATTATGGAAAGTTCTCGGTAAGCTTTACGGATGTAAATATTCCACAACCTTCAGTTTATGTTAATCGACACGCATCCTTTTCACAAGCTTTTACGTACCAAAAATTATAAAAAAAAAATACAAGTTGACACTTTTTCACTCAGTTAAAATGAAATGATTTTAATCTGATAATACGTTCCTAGATTATTGATACCAATACCAGCTATAAATTCTAAATTAATATTAATAATAATGTTCAAGTTCGTTCAAAGCATTAGCTTCAAGTTCATTTCATATTACAGAGCTTTAGTTAGCTTGTTTAACATCACCAACATATCAGGCGTTACCGTATGATGGATGGATCGCTGTAAGATGTAGCTGAAGAATAAATTTTTGGTGCATGGTTATTAGCTTGTACAACATGAACTGGGGCACCGAAATAACTTATATCGAAATAATTTATATGAGATAACGAAATTACTTATATGGCCAAAATACACTACATAAGTTATTTCGTTTTCAAAACCGAAATAACTTATATCATATAAGTTATTTCGTTTGCTCATATAAGTTATTTCGATATAAGTTATTTTGTGGTACCCATGAACTGGATGCTATGATTGAGCATGATGAGCCAACAAGTTCTTGGCCGGTAGCAAAGCTAAAAAATTGATTTTGATTTCAATTGAGTAGTTTTCCGATAGCACTATATGTTATAAAATGCTGAATATTCGCATTTTACTTTACAAAAATAAAATCGTATAAATAAATATTTATTTATGTTTGTTACCATATGATTTTAATTAGAACACAAATATCGTATTATTAATCTTTTTCATAAAACGTTATTGAACCGAAAGTTGTAATGATGTGTAATTAGACCATTACACACTTGACAGTGTTGAAGAAAATAAAACAATTATGTTATATGTAATTAAAATAGTTCCAGATTTGAATCTTATCTAAATTATTAAATTCTTGTTAAATAAATTTGATTTTTTTTCTATAAAAATCATAAATAACTTTTATGCTATCCATAATAATAAAACAATATTTCTATATACATTATTAATTTAATTTTATATTCGCAAATATTATATATAATAATAAAATATTACATAAAAAACATATAAAATAAAATTTTATCTTCTCATAATTCTTCGTATTCCTAAAAAAATTTATATTATAATATTTTAATTTAATAATAATATCAATATTCTAAATGTATTTATTTACCTTCTCAAAATCAAAATATGGATATATTACTATAAATAAAACAAATCCTGAGAAAAGTATACCAGCTATTCCAGCTATTTTAGGTAACCATTTTTCTGCATATCGATTACTTGAATATCCCAATCTGTAATAAATAAATTTTTTATATTATATCTTTATTTATTTCCACTAAAAAAAAGTTCACCTTTTAAATTTCTCTTCCATTATTAAACCTGTACACATTGCAGCAATAGCAGCAAAAAATACAACAAAACCAAAAAATGAATGATAATGATAGAATTTAGCTCTACATGATTGATTAAAAAATTTCAATGAATAAATAGATAATGATACTGAAAACTAAAATTAAAATATAATGTTAATAAAAAAAAAATATTTAAATTTTTATATTATTTTTTTTTTTATAATACTTACTTGAAATAAATATACCCAAATCGATGCAATACCTAATTTTGAATGTATTGAATAATTATGTTCTATTTCATCATTTAAAGATTTTATATTTTTCCATACCCAAAATATTTTATAGGCATGTAATGATAAACAAACACCAAGAAATCCAATAGCATGAATAGTTAAATGAAAATATTTAATACTTCTTACTTTACTTTGATTGAACAGACGAAATAAGATCATTGCTAACCAAAAAAACAAAAAAATATATATATAAAATTTTTGTAATTAAAAAAATATAATTATAATTCATAAATTACCATTTCCAGTTAAAAATACCCAAAGTGATGCTAATGCTATATGATAAAGTTTACCATTTTTTTCACCATCATCTTGAAAATAAAGTGTTGCTGCAACATCATCAGAAAAACCATATGCAAACATTAATGTTAGAAATGCTGCACCACAGATTTCCATTAATGTAATACCAATTTTTAAATTTGTACGTGCATGATCTGGTGGCGCTAAATATTCATATTTATTTGGTCCTTTATATTTTTCTTTTGATCCTTTACTTGCACCAGCTGATTCTCTTACCGATGATGCATACATACTAGATAAACCAATTCGGCTAGATCGTTTATTTCGTATATTTTTATACATATCTTTTGTTGATTTATAATCACTTTTATCATCTATATCTCTTAATTTTTTTTTACTACGTTGATCTAAATTACTTTGTTTTAAACGTGATAATTCTACAGATCTTTTTATTTTTATTTCATCTGCATATGTTTTTATTTCATTTATTTCTTCCATTTGTCGATATGATAAACCTTTTGATTTTTTTATACCTAATAGATCATCACCACTATATTCATCTTTTGCAAGATGTGATAATTCTTTTGATTTTTTTTTATTAAGAAGATTAGATTCATCTCTTTGCCGTTGTGATAATTGTATAGATATTTTTTTTTTTATATCATCATCATTATCATCATCACTACTTGTTTCATCTTCTCTAAACTGTGATGCTTCTTTAGATTTTTTACTACCTAATTTATGTAAACTAATATCTTCACTTGGTTTATGTAATGATTCTTTATTTTTTGGTTTATCATCTAAACTAACGACACTTTTTTTACTAGTTTTTCTACGTATAAGTTCTTCAGATATTTCTCGTTCTTTCATTTGTTGACCAGATCGTGTTCTAGTTAAACTATGCTGAGATACAATACATGCTGATTTTCTTTCTTTAGCTTTTTCTTTTAATCTTTCTTTTAATTTTTCTTCTGGTTTTGGTCCTTTTTTAACTTTTTTTGTAGCCTTCTTTTTTGCGGGTCGTTTTCTATCAGCCATTTTGTTTTAACAAAATAAAATTGATATGTTTTTAGCAAAATAAACTTATAATTATTATGATTATTTATGTAATAGCTGCGCGTATAATTGTAAATTTTTGATATTTATTTTGGAATACAACAATTAAAAAATATATATTTTTATTATGACATAGAAATGTATGAAAACTAGCCATGAATATTTTAAAATATAGATTTTTTTTTTAAAATAGTATAAATTTAAAATTAAATTTTATTTCGATATAAATATACAACACCTCAACTTGCAGAAATTTTGAATTTATTAATTTAAACAAAATTCCTAGAACAGTTCCTCAGATTTTAATGAAATTTGGAACACTGGTTCACAAAGACCTCATCCTAATACTCAATTGCTGAACGTCTCTAAAATCAAAGATAATTATTAATTTTATTATTTAATAGATCATTACTACCTCAATTCAGTTATTCCTTTAACAACTTAAATTTAATGTAATTTACATAAATTTTACTCATACATCAACTATAAAACAAAATCGAGTATATTACCTCAGAAAATGCAACTTGATGGTATTGATGTTTCAACGGAGTCTGATAAATTTGGCCAGTTCTTCAACTCTGTTTACACTGGAAAATTATCCTTTAACAAAGATAATTTTGATTATCTTGCAAATGTTGAAGAATCTTCATGCAGAATTGTTGAAGTCATGCAGAATTGTTGAATGGACTTCTATCGTTAGATAGTACCAAAAATTGTGGACCAGATAATATTCCACCGTTATTCTTAAAGAAACTTGCACCTCATTTAGTTACACCACTATTGCACATTTTCAACGCATCATTGTCATCAGGAATATTCCCAGATCGTTGGAAAACATCATCTATTTGTCCAATTTTCAAGAGTGGGGATAGAACTAACATCAGCAATTATCGTGGTATAGCTATTCTATCAGCAATTCCTAAACTCTTTGAAAAGTTAGTTACATGTAAACTATACGAATATCTGTGTAAATTTATCTCTATCCATCAACACGGTTTTATGAAAGGCAGATCAGCTGTTACCAATCTAAGTGACTACACGTCCTTCATTCTTTTTGAAATGGATAAAGGTAATCAAGTTGATGCCTTCTATACATATTTCAGTAAAGCGTTCGATAAAGTTGATCACGAGCTACTAACTTTTAAATTGAAAAAATACGGTGTAGGTGGTGTAATGCTGAATTGGATCTCATCTTATCTGAGCAAGAGGAAACAATTCGTAAAAATAAATAGCACGTGCTCCGAATTAATTGAGGTTTCATCCGGAGTACCACAAGGAAGTCTCTTGGGTCCACTGCTGTTTTTAACTTTCATCAACGATCTGACATCGTTATTCAAAAATTGTAAATATTCGCTATATGCAGACGATCTAAAAATATACATTTCTGTTAAAAATTCGACTGATTACACAATTATACAATCGAACATAAACATTTTGGACAACTGGTATGCGCTTAAACACAGACAAATGCGGCGTCATATCTTTCAGTCGTCGTCGTCAAAATATTACTAAAGACTACTTCATTGGCAATATTAAACTCGAAAGATCTGAACGTGTTAAGAATCTTGGTATTTTAATGGACACTAAACTAACATTCAAAGAGCACCTTGACAAGATTTACTGCAACGCTAAAAGCAAGTTAGGTTTCATTAAAAGAATGTCTAAAGAATTTAATGATCCCTATGTCACTAAAGCACTCTTTTTTATATACCTATAATCAGCCATTTTCAATGAGTTTTTCTTTAATCATATCAGTATCAGGTTTTTCTTAAGTTACATTAAATATTTTTTATAATATTCTGAAAATTTCCAAATTATTTTGATGATTTTCTTATATTATACTATTTAAAATAATGTTGCAACAATTTTAAAATTTTCTTTAATTTTCTATACTTTTGTAGCTTTGATTTAACTTTATAAGTTAACGTGTTATTAAATATATTATTATTATTATTCATACTACTAAATACAATGCTTCGCAATGCATTTTTTTATGTCCTCTTTTTGGTCTGTTATTGAAATATATTTTTTCGCATAATTATTAAAATACATTTTAAGTTTAGGGCTGACCATAAATCATTTAATATAAAACTATCTATATATATCTATATTGGTAAATAAGTCATTGTAAAATTTAAAGGATTCGGAATCGGAAATCGGAACTATTTTAGATTCGAAAGTGGCTTTCAATTTCTACCCGGTTTTGAAAATATAAAATTGTTTTATTTAGATACAATAGTCATCCCCTGGACAAAATAAGTTACGTAGAAGAAGTCGTAGTGTGCGGTCCACAATTAAACCTCTTGGCTATCTGCCAAATTAGTCGGTCTTTATAATTTATAGTTTTGCAACATAAGCTATTGGGTTAAAATTTAGAATATAAATGCTGTTTTTATAGTTGTATGACTTCAAGTTATACATCATCTGAAGATATTCAATAAGAGTGGAATTAAAAATTAGTCACTTTTAACTCGTAGTAGTTTATGAATATGAATTGAAATCAGAAAATATTACAACAATAATCTAACACCTAAAATTTTAATTATATGAAATCAGACATCACTTTATCTCTAAATATCTCAAGAATATCAAATTTTTGCATAACGATATATATATGTAATTTAATTAGGTTTTATATAAAAATAATGAAAATTTATAATTCACTTTAACAAAATTAAAATTAAAAATGATTCAAAATAAAATTCACATTAAATTAATTTATGAAACACATTTTTAATATCAAATTATCATTTATAACAAAAAAAAAAAAAAACAACAACAAAAGAAACAATAAAAATCATCATAAATTAAAATTTAGCATCATTTTTTGTAGTTTATCCTAAAAAATATAAAATATTATAATTAAATTTTAAATTTATTATTATTTATTATTATAAAAATTTAACCATTTTAATATTTTAATTACATTTATTTATTTATTTATATCATAAATGTAATATAAATTACTAATACACACCAACTAAATTAAAAGGTCATCTTTAAAACCGATTTTATGGGCGCGTCATGTCCTAAAAATTAAAAATATTTATAATTATTTTGTTTATAATTTTGTAATTCATTTATATAAAGTGTAAATAATTTACCTTTTCAACATCAAAATCAGGATTTATAATGAGGAACAGTGCAAATACAGCAAAAAGACAAACAAAAACTCCAGAAAGATTGAGATATAATAAAATTTCAGCTTTTGGTTCTGCAGCTTTAACTCTAAAATTTAATTTTATAAAATATAATATCTAATAATATCATTTAAATATAAAATTTATAAAAATTGACTATTTACAAGAACTAATCATAAAAATTTAAGTTGTATAATAATTATTTGTATTCCCTAACTAATAGTATTATATGAGGGCCTCAGAACCAAAGTGTTTACCCACAAAAATTTCTTCTTTATTATGGATGATAAAAATAGTTTTCGCCAATTTATAGTAGTGTAAAAACTATGTAGAATAACTTTTTGTTCGTACGTTCGTAGTCAAAACAATTCTAATCATTATATTTACACCATTTGCAAATATCGTTTTTTTTTTTTCAAAATGCGTTTTCCTCGCAATTTTTTTTTTTTGTTGTGGGTTAGGCCACTATGGTTCTGAGGCCCTCATATATAATACTAGTACCGAATTTATAAACCACATTACTTTAACTCGCATGTATTCATTTTCATATTTATAAATAATATTTATGATTATGAGACTCGTAAGTAATACTTAAGTATGGTTAATGGTAAACTTACGAGGTTCATACACTTTTATAGGTTCATACACTTCTTTTATAGAAAATCATCAAACATGCGGTAAAAATAAGCTCAAATGATGGTTTATAAATTCAATTCTTAGTGATTTAAGTACATAACTCTCAAAATTATTATGATTAGTTTGTACAACTTGATCTAATTAATTCAAATTAGTTAAGTTAATTAATTTTTTTTTTTTTTTAATTAATTTAAGATTTTATGAATTTTGTAAAATGTAATTTATAATTAAATATAATTTAAATTTTATAACATACTTAATATCATTTTCTTCCATATTTATACCAAGACAAAATGTACTAATCGCAAATACGAATCCTAATAGTGCTACATACGTATGTATTTGATAATAGATGTTTCTATGCACTTGTTTAAAAAAGAATAATGTGTAGACAATGATACCGCAACAAACCTGAAAAGAAAAATAAATATATATTTAATATTGTAGTGATTTCTGTAATAGTTTGGATAAAAGCTGCTATAGTAATTAAAATTTGTGAATAATTCACATATAATTTGTGAATTTAATTTATATTTATTTTTTTAAACGTTCATCTCTCAATGTTGTATAGTTTTCCATAAAATGCATGTCAAACATATGGGTCACATTTTACGAAAAATGAAATTAGCTTCAACTTTGTGGTATTTTCTGGTAAATAATTTTCAGACATCTACGCGCCATCCTGACACCAAACATATGCCTGACGTCAATGGACATTTTTCGTATAATTAGAGGTTATGTATTCGAATCAGGCTACAAAATTCATATCTACTTCACATCTATGCTGGTATCTACATTTTCAATAGGTTAGGTTATATAAATAGACTAAGTAAATACTGAGTAATATTTCATTAAAAACTTATAAAATATTATAAATATGTTAAAAATATAAATTGTGTTTTTTTAGATAATAGATTACTATTGAAAAATAATCTTAATTAAAGAGTAATGCATTATATTTATTAGGGCCAAGGATTTAAATTATACTTATTCTCTATTCATTCTTCACAACAAATTTTATTTACTTAGAACTTAATTCTTTACTGATGCTTTCCTACAATTAATTATAAATTTAATTTTTTTTAGTTATTTTTACAAGGCGATGACAACATATCTACAATTATTTAGCAAAAAATATAATTTTGTAATAGCCCGAGCAGAATCAACGCAGAATACATAACACAGCCTACATAAGAAATGCCAAAAAAAGTTAAAATGTATGAAAATATATGAAACCGATTATAAAAAAACGCAGCCTCGTCGCAGAATCAAGAAAAAAGTTAACCAACTTTTAACTTTTTCCGTAAGTAACGCTGGTAAATGTCATATTAACATCAGGTAGAAAAATATTATGTAGAAAAATTTCATCGCAGCAAAACTACTTTTGATTGTGTTCGATAATATTTTTTTCTTACGTTGGCTGTGTATTCCTTATGCATTCTGCGTTAATTCTGCTAGGTCTATAACACATTATTTAAAAAACATTGTTAATAACATAAAATTTTAAATCAATTTGATTCCATTTAGATTAATAGATTTGAGTGGAATTATATAGAAAAATATTTATGTTTGTAAAAAAAAAAAAAAGTGCGTTTTTTATTCATATCAACATTTAAAGAGTAACTAAATAATTATCATTCAACTAAATCGTTCCAAGAAAAATTGATTTGACAAATATCATTGGTTCAATTATATAAAATTTCTATTACATAATATAATAATTACCTCAAATATATATAAGTAAATTGCTAAAAATCCAAAAAATGAATGTAATGAATAATAATGTTCTTGTAAATGTACGTCAGCATTTTCTTCTTTAACTTTATAATATGAATTAACACAATATAATGGTAATGGTATTGCAGCAGCATATGCAAGTGCATGTATCCATTTTAATACAGTTAATTTATATGCACTTGTTATACGAAATATTATAAAACCATTACCAAATATAAATATCCATAATGCACCTATTGTATAATGTATAGTTTTACCTTTACGTCTATACCCACGCGCTAAATATAATTCAATAGTACCAGATTCAAGTATTGAATATATTGGTATTAATGTTAAAAATGCAATACCAAATGCTTCCATTAATATAAATACAAATATTAAATAAACTCGTGTTCTTGGATTATGATAATAAACAAGATCATGTACATCATCCAAATCCTCAAATGTACCATCATGTAATAATTTCATTTTTTTTCTATCCATTACATTACCACTTTTTGAATCTTCTTTTTCTTTTTTTTCTCTGACTTTTTCTTCTTTTTCTCTTATTATTCTTTCTTTTTCTTTACGTAATTTTTCTGCTGCTTTTTTTTCAGCTTTTTCTTTCTTTTTTTTTTCAATTGCTTGTTTACGTAATTGATCTTTTGAAAAACCACCAAGATACATTTGATATTTTTGTACTTTGCCATCTGGACCAACAATTCCCTCTAATGAATCAACTGAATCAGATTCAAGTACTAATGTAGATGGTGCAACACGTAATTTTGCAACTGGTACTTTATGAATATCAGGTTCACGATGTTTTTTTTCTTTATGTGATTTTTTATCTTTATCATCATCAGGTTTTTTATCGTCCGCCATTATTTAAACGAATTTATACCAATTTTTAAAATATAATCTTTTTTTTTGTATTTTATATTAATTTATATAAATTTTAATTTATTAGTATTTTTTTTTCAGATTTTTTTTTTTTAATAACAAAATCAAAGCATCAATGATGACTGATTTTCTTAGATTGTTTATGAAAAGTTAATGGAAATTATTATTAACAAGTAGAAAATTAATCAAATTAATCAAACAAATTTACTTAATAATATATACTAAATAATGGCATACATGATTGCCAAGTTTGTCAATTTGCAAATTGACAAAAATCAATGAAAGTAATAATAACTTTAGGTATTTTACAATATATAATAAATGACATCCAATGTTAAGAATAAGAATTGTTAACTAAAGATTTTCATGTAAAGTATTTTGTAGAGTTTAGCCTCTGGATGAGTAATTCCCCTATATAATATCGCTATAAAGGCATCGAAATAAATTTCATAAATTTCTCTTCTTATAATCATAGCAATTAATATCCTAAATTTCGTATAAACTGACAAATTACAAAAAAATATATTATTATAAAATTATAATATTTCCTATAGATAAATATAATTTTTAATTGAATTATAAATAAAAATTATTTGATATTAATATATTTTATTAATCAATAAATTTACCTGTTTACTGATTATTAAAAATTTATTAAAATTGAGTCTACAGTTCCTGGCTCTAAATAATATCCATACACATAACCCTACAAAATTTGTTACAATCTTATTGATTTTCAATTTGAATAGAACTTTGTCGATATTTTTCAACAAAACTATATCAAAAATTTATCAACTTTACAAAAATTTTTAGTGAAATATTAAGTAAATTCATTTTGATTTACCAAATATACTGAATACTTTTCCAAAAATTATGGAAATTTATGCAGTACTCATGAGCGCAGTTCTTAGGTTCTTTTGAGACAAAAATTTGTACTCGTATCTTTGGTCCCGTGAATGTTAATGAAGTTTGGAGAATTTACTTTAATCACAATTTTTATATGATTAGTATCAGGAGTTCTTTCTCCAGTGAAACCTAGCTTTGATAACAAATGTGAGGGTAGGTGCAGAAGAGGAAGACCATCGACAGAAGGACGGTGTTTGGTGCAAGTAATTTTTGGTACTATATTTGTATACATAGTTAAATTTTATACCAATTTCAGGATATAATTCTCATTAAAAAGGAGAAACATTAAATTATAACAAATTAAAGTTTAATGGTCAGCATAATGACTAATTTTCGGGTTTGAAAATTGAAATATATTTTATTGTAAATCGTATTACTGACAATGAACTGTAATAAAATAAATGCTAACCTAAGAAGTTCAGTACAGTATCATGTAATTCGAGGACTTTGTGCTAAATTATTATGCCTATATGATTCTTTTACTAACCGAATCTCTAATATTTAATCAGAAATAATAAATGTTCTTCAATTTAATTTAAACCCCAAGTTTGGTTCAATTTAATATTAACATTTATCAAAATAATTATAAGATTTTTGATTATCTATAAAGAAGCAATAAAAACTAATAATTCTTCTTTAATTTGAAGTATTTACGAGTAAGTTATATGTAATTTTTATGAGTTTTGAAAAATCCACCTTACAATAATATTCGATAAAAGTGAAAGTCAACAAGTTTTATTATATTTCAACTATAAAGGACCAATAAAAAGGTTATATGAACATTTTCTCTATATAAATTAAAAAATTATTGCTTTTCAATATCTTTTTTATTAATTTTGAACTAAATTTTCCATTTTCTATTATTTTTGTTATACGTTTTGATATATTTTTTTAGTTTCAGCTATTAAAGTTGAAAATTGTTGATTTGCTTGTTTTATACATTCCGTATTTTAATCACGACACTTTAAATGGATCTAAATATGTTACGTAATAAAAGGAATTTAATTTCTAGAAATTATTATAAGTAAAAAAATTGAAAATTTGAACAAACCTTTCTTATTTTTATAATAATCATTTCGATATTGTGAAGTATAACGAAATTTTTTTAAGTGATATAAACTTTATCCTTTTATAAATGACGACATTTATCTATTGGATATATAAATAAAATAAAAAAATGTAATAAAAAATATTGATGTCCTTTTTTTTTTGTATGGATAAAGATATTTATTATTATTAGTAATTTTTTTTTTGGTTTTGTGTATCAATATTTGACCATCATCGCAGAAACCATTGAAATTATAATCCAATTGAATCGGAAATAATTTTTCATTTGACGTTTATACTAAAAATATAAAAATTTAGAAAGAAAAATATCTTCTGGTGATGTATAAGGGTATATTTTTCAGGGATTGGAATTCAGTATTGAATCAAACCAATTTCGTCAACTCAAATATAACGAAATCAAGACCAAAACCACTAAATTTGATTAGAAATCACACTCTAGAAATCACACTTGATTAGAAATCACACTCAGATTTTCTTTAACTTTACACTAAAAACCTATAAAATCAAAACGGAAAACGGAATTTAACACCACCACTCCGTTTTGATTTTATAGGTTTTTAGTGTAAAGTTAAAGAAAATCTGAGTGTGATTTCTAATCAAGTGTGATTTCTAGAGTGTGATTTCTAATCAAATTTAGTGGTTTTGGTCTTGATTTCGTTATATTTGAGTTGACGAAATTGGTTTGATTCAAAACGGAGTGGTGGTGTTAAATTCCGTTTTCAGTTTAGGGAAGCAATTGTGGTGTCATATATTGCATATAATAAAGAAAATTCTTATCATGATTATTTCTTGTCCTTTAATCGTTTCGAACTGATTTTAACAGATAACCAGTCTAGAAAGTCTGCTCAATGTACTATTTTCATTATGATCATATTTATAAAAATATGTTAGCTAACATGAACGATTCTTAAAATAAGAAAACAGAGGTTGAAAGTTGAAACGTATCGAAACCAAAAATCCTAAAAAAAAATGTTTTTGTGTAACTTACTACGAAACCAAACTTACAGAAAAATTATGTAGTTTCCATCCCTGATATTTCTGATCGGAATATGTATTAAAGAAAATAAGGATTTATTATTGAAAATTATAAGAAATAATGTCAAAATAAATTATTGAAGATTGTGCAAATAAAAATCGTTTTAAATGTAAAAAAGAAAAGTCAATGGAAAATTATTATAAAAGGATTAATGAAATATAAATTTTGATATTATATTGTTATAACAACAATTTATTGCTCTGCTGGAGATATCGTTATTTTAGTATTATGAATTATATAATTTTGATGAAATGGTTTTCTTTAATTCACAATCATAAAATTCATTATTTGTCTTTTCAAAATTTTGATAATTTTTTTTTGTTAATCTTCAGTGACCTGTAAAATTATTCATTTAGTATTTAGATTGAAAACTATATGAAAATTTAACACAAATTTTTACAATTTATTAACTCAACTTTACAAAGAAATTATTCAGATTTTTGTGGGCATCGCATATCTAAAACTTCAACAATATTTTAAACAAAATAAAAACAAATCAAAATCTGAGATTAAATAAAATGGATTAGTTTTATGGTGGAGGGTTTAACAAGATTTATATTTATAAATTAATCAGAGATTTTCTTCAATTTCTTTTTAACATTTTTAATTTTATAAGTAGAAATAAAAATGTGAAAATAATTATTATGGTATTTGCAGAGTCGGATTAATAAATATGAAATTAAAGTATGTGCATTGCGCATTGGGCACCAAACTTGTTTGTATTAATTATTATATATTTTTTCCCCCTTTTATTATTAATTAGCCTATTCGTGATGTCAAAATTTGTTATTTTTTTATACGGCCTCTTTATGACTTGAAAAAAAATCGTGTTGAAAACATTTTATATGCTTACATTTCATTTAGAAGTGCACCAATACTTTGTAATATCAAATAGTTCATACTCTTCATATAGCGTATATAATGAAATGAACCTTATATTAATCACCTTCGTCGTGAAACTGGATTTACATGGCCTTGACAGAACGCTGGGCTTCACAGAATACAAACACAAAAAAAAAAGAATTCGGAGTTCCATTATTTTATTTGAATTTTGTGCATGAGGTTAATAGTGGAGTTAAACTCGACGGACGCAACGGACGGACATCTGATTGAAATGTCAAAAACGTAGAATCCCAAAATGAGGGTGGCAAACTGAATACGTTCTTCCGTCGTTGTTATTTATTTTGAACTGTTTGCTAACCTAACTTTTTCGAAGTTTATTGTACCCTGGTTACGAGTGTTACATAATTTTATTTCACAAATACGCAAAAAAAAATTTCTTATTAAAAAAAAACATTTATCACAACTCAGCTGCTTATGACATTTTAGTCCATTGTAAAATAAAAATATTAAAATTAAATCGACTTTAATACGTCGGTTCCGTCGTTGCGTTGTTTTTCCGTCGAATTTAATTACTTTAATATATTTTAACTTTTTTTGTCATTTCAATCAGTCGTCCGTCCTTTGCATCCGTCGAGTTTAACTCCACTATAAGGCACTAAAATGTTTGTATTTTTGGAATCAGAAAGTTTGAATTCGACCCTGGGAATTTCGGTTACCAAATTATAATAATAATAATATGTATATAAAAATTATGAAAATAATCTCATTTATTAAGTAAAATTTAAAAACATCTAGTAATATTTTATTTACCATCATGTTTGTTTACTTAGAACTTTATAAAAACATATGTTTCATAAATTCAAAAGTATATAGAAAGTATCTTTGATACTAAGGAGCTTACTGAAATCATAATATATTTTTAAATATTTTCGGATTATAAAAGATTCTAGGCTCGTTTATCGCAAGCAAGTCATGGCGGAGGAATTCATCGCAAGAAATTCATCGTAAGCAATTCATCGTAATCAATTCATCGTAAGCAATTCATCGCAAACAATTTATTATTATTTAATTATTTAACTCTGGTAGGCAGAACAATCGCGAGATTGTTCAGGCTACCAGAGTTAAATAATTAAATAATAATAAATTGAGTTAAATATTCAAATAATGATAAATTAAACATAAAAATAGAACATATTATTATTAAGTGTATACAAAAATAATAAAAAAAAAATGAAAAAAGGAGCGATTATTAGGAATTAAGTTTTTAATTATTGACATCATCATACATTTTTGTGGTAACCCTTCCAATATCAAAATTATGAACCATGCTTCTCAAGAATATAACTGTTGGCAATTTTTCAAAATTTTCTATTGCGATAATCGATAAACTTCGCGATGAATATTTTCTTGCGATGAATATTTTCTTGCGATGTATAGCTTGCGATGAATTGCGGGCGATGAACTTTGCTATGAATTTGTTATTGCGATAAACTAGCCGGATACCTTATAAAATGATCATACCCCAAAAGATTTGTCATAAATTCTATAGATTCTTTAATTCTAATTTAAATTTACTCTTGGTACATTAAGCTAGCTGAATCTAATGCTGAAATTTATTCATATTACAGTAATATGAAATTTATTTATTACTACAGTGAAATAGAACGAAATATACTGTAGCAATTTATGAAAAATTTATAATTACTTTGTAAGAATTACTAAAAATTTCAATAGAGTAATTAACATTAAATTATTATTTAAAGTCAAGTTCACAGTCAAAAGACAACCCCAAATTAATATGTCTATTTTTTCGGATTTTATTAAAACTCTCATAATTTCGGGATCTTTAATATGAAAACTGTCATTAATATTAAAACTGTCATCCAACCACAATCATAAATTTAACAAAACTAATTATCACCAACAACAAATATTCACAGCTGTTCCACAAAAATTGTTTTTAACCCTTAGTTTTCGCTGATTTTATTAATGTATAATAATATTTCCCATCATAAAATTTTTTGCGTTCACTCCTTTTGCGTTCACAACTAATTAAAATCTTTTCGTTTCAGATATTAAAATTTTGTATACTATAAAATGTACTGAAATATCGTTTTGTTGAATTGCTGTTTATTTTTTTAATTAGATATGTATAATTATTATTTGAACAACGACTTCAACAACAAACGGAAGTTGATATCATTTGGTGGACAGGAAACATCAGAATATAAATTTATTTTATAACAAATTATTTTATTGCTAATAAATCTAATAATATTATTTTAATTTAAAATTGTATTTATTATGAAAATATATATAAATGTCATATGGTGACCTAATTAAATTATAATTGTTGCTATTTAAATTTCACTATCAGTATACAATCATGACAAGCTGTACGTAATTCAGAATATTTTAAAATTTCGTATATCAAAATTGTTCACATGCAAAATCAAATTTGCACATTTTCGAAATTTATTATAATTTTCTTTATAAATGATTTTAATTTAATTTATAATTCGCCAAAGCCAATGCGAATTATTCGTAATGAGTAGCGTAGTTCCGGTAGCGTAGTTCTGTACGAATAAGTAATTGCCTAATTTCTTACACATTACCAAATAAATATGCTAATCATATTAAAATTTATGGTTAAAATATGTGGACGAGTACATTGTTAAACGTAAGGTATGAAAAACGATATAAGTACAATCCTTACATAGATGCTAATTGGTGGTCGAAACGGATATTTTTTAATTTTAAAATAATTTAGAATTTTTGAATACATGTAAATTATAATAAAAAATTTAATTTAACAAAATTATTATAATAAAATGTATTTTTGATCAAGCTAAACATGTTAAATCCACCTTTGTAAAAAAGGAAATCCTTATAAATAAATATAAATAATTTCATAAAATATAGAAAATTCTTTTAAATATAATAAATTAAATATATATTTTTCAAATACAAACTTTTTGTTCCAAATATGAAATACAAAAAACTGCATGTCCTTCCTTTTTAAAAATGTTCAACTTATCAAAATTGAATTTCTGTTATGCTGTTGATATAAAATAAAATTAATAAAATATATGAAAATAATTATCGTTCTTCTCCATCCATAATAGATATGTGATACAGCTGATGCTCTTACGATATAAGGATATTTCTTTTCAAAAGAGATCCTTACAAAAACACAAGTGAATATGTCACTTTAATTGCACCACTTGGGCGGAAATGAAATAACTAATAATACCTAAAAATATCGTTGAATAAATTTAATTAATTTATTTGGAACGAATTCGTTGAATAAGATCTGTAACAAATACGGATTGAGTTTCAATCATCCAACCAAATTAAGACTGAATACTCAACAAATCGAAATAGTAAATAGAATAAAATACTTAAAAACTTTTAATTGAAGTAATTATTAAAACCGAGCTTAATTCCTGAATAGTCCAACCAAGAACGGCGTTCAGAAATATGATTAATGTATTTTGTAAAAATGGAATAAATCTGCAACTAAAAATCAAATTAATGAAATGTCATATTTGGTCTATTTTATTATATGGTATAGAAACCTGGCCATTAAGCAAATTAATATGATATAAGAAAAATTGAAAGTTAACGTTATGATAGTAACAACAATTGAAGAAAAAAAGCTGAACTACTTACGACGCAACAAAAAATATAGAATTTTACAACTGGCATTACAAGGTAAAATTGTTGGTAGAAGACATAGAGGAAGGCGGAGAATAATTTGGCTAAAATATTTAGAAGAATTGTGTAACATTTATCAAAAATTATCTATTTAGAACAGTGGCGGATAAGAATTATTTTTCATATCCAACTTTCGTAGTGGATAGCGACCTTAAGAAGAAGAAGATTTAGTTCGGTTAATTTTTCAATTTTCACTAAAATATAATTCATTAAATTTGTTCCAATTCTGACAGTATATTCTCATATTTTTCCAAAGCTTTAGATTTAACCATATAGTCGCGATTTCTTTAAGTGTCATTTTCTTAATTGATGGGTTGTACTTTTTGGATAAGGGTAATTAGAATCATCAGGAAATTAAATTATTTAAATTTAAAAAAAAAAATATGTTTTTAAACTTTACTTCAATCTAAATTCGTACCGTGTAGTAAATGTGATTACTCAGAAAATTGTATATTGACGAAACTTTAGATGACCAATATAAAAAGAACTTCTATATATAAATATGGACAACTAGAAATCCTAAAGGATATGCAATAAATTCATATACTTTCTTATTTATTCATCACAGATCTATACAAACATTTTCAAAGATTTTTTTTTTATAGTGATTTATAGGAAAGAAAATGTCGCAATAGGAAAATTGAAAATTTTATGAATTCAAAGAAGCTAACTCAAAATCCTATAATACTTGTAACCAAATTTTTTTGTAAGAAAACAGCCTGATTATTGGATGGATTTTGAATAGAATATAGAATTTTCATATTACAGAAAATGAAATTGTAAGATTTTTGTATAGTACTAAATAAATATTTTAGACATTATGTATACAGAAATTAGGTATATATAAATATGTAAGGATAATGTGAAAAGTTTAAATTTTATTACTAAGGATCTAAGGATATAAATATAGTATAAAAAATTTTATTGAATAAAATTGCATTAAAAATTATTTTTCAAACTATATACAAAAAAATATTTTGAATATTTCATGAAATTTGTTTTTATATAGTTCATTTTTATTTGAAAAAATAAATTTAATTGCATTCCATTTTATTTTTAGAATTTGTACATATTGAAAAATATATAAAATGTCAGCTACCTTTCTCTGTATGTCATTATTGATTTTCATTTCCATCAATATAAATTAAATATAAACAGTTTTCAAACTGTCTTAAATAATTCTTTTGATTAAATTTAACTTAATAAATTTCGTAGCTATTATTTCTACTCATATCTTTATAGTTTCTTTCGTTTCTTCAATTTTGCAGCATTAAAATAATTACGAGAAGTACAAAGAGTTTAGAAAGTATTTAATATGAAAAATTATTAATATTTTCATTATTTCAAAAGTGTTGCTCTGTGTGGCGGCATTTGCAACGAATGTCCGAAAATATGAAAGATTTAATAATTCTTGAGTATCCATTCTTAACCCGATAACTTTCAATATGATTTAGAAGTAAACTTTAGCTGCCACGTTTTGAAAACTCATTTAATATTGAAAAGAATGTATTCTGTAGTAGTCCTTTTAATTGCGTACTGTGACTTCCGGACTGTTGCATTGCACAGTTAGTGTTTTCTCTAGAATTTGTTACTGTTAAGTTCATGTTATTAAATGCTACGAAGAGTTATTGTTACTAAGTTCAACAAACACGTTACCATGTGCAACAAATGGGCTATGTGATAATATAGAAGTCTTATAGAAGTTTGGTGGTTGGCGTCACTAAACCTCTATAAATTATCCTGCACATGTAACCGATTTTAATGTAAATCTAATTTTCGGAACCGCACTCGTTTCAAAATGGGATAGTAAATCTGCGAAATATTTCCCCAACTCTGATAGTGTTCGGTTAAAAGTGCTCCAAAACAGGCTAAAAAATCGTTTATAATAAACAATTATTATAAATATTTCGTTTTGGTAACTGCAATCACAATTTATTTTTAAATAGTATCCTATTGTCATAGTGCATTACTACTTAAAGATTGACTAAAAATATATTTTATATATGAAATCAATATTTCCCAGCAATAAAAAAAACTAATTTTCATTTATTGGTGTATGTACATAAATGTGCATTTTGTAAAAGTATTTTTCATAAACACTAAAAAATTAAATTCACGTACTCAAAAGAAAAACAATCACAAAATTCTTCTCTAATATTTATTTGTACTTTGAAATGGCGTACAAACTACCATTAAAAGAAACTGGCTTTCTATATATACATTACAACCGAAAATCATCATGAAAAAATATCACGAAAAGGATAAATTTAGCTTTTTTTTTGGGGGCAGGTGCGTCGTGGTATCGAAATAAGGGTTTAATTCAATGAAAAATTCACTCTTATAAGTTTTGAAAATATAAATATCCTTGAAAATGGAAAATATATCTGCAATATTTTATGCACGTTTCACGGTTATACCCATTACTTTTGAATGATTTAAACTTTTCAGAGTAATTGATTGATTTTTTTTTTGTACGAAAAGAGGAAAGAGGATATCAATTTTTGTTTTTATTTTGTGTATATGCAGAATATTTGATCTTAAGTAAACACCAACCGCAAGTCAACACCTGAATTGAATTCTGATTTGATTGATTTTGTGTTTTTTTGTTGTTGTTGATGTTTATGTATATAGAAAGTGTTAAAGTAAAGCCAGATGTGATTTTTGTGGTGTATGGAACGAACATAAGAGAAATGAAGAAAAATGTAAATAATGCAGTATATTAAAAATAAGGATTTATTATTATTGATGTATTATACAGAAATTTTAATTAGCATTCCTGATTGTTTTTTTGTTTTATATAGAAAATTACAAAGTAATTGCAATTAAAATTTTATCGTAATTTCATAATTCGTCCTGATTTTTTAAAAATGACAATTTTTTTTGCATTTCCCATATTTGTCAGGTAAAATTGTATTTGGTTATCCAGAATTAAACTTTATTACATTTGATTTTTCGATTTCAAAAAATTATATAATTTTTATTTAAAATTGCATTGTAGGCAATTTTCCATGATTTGTTTAGCAGTGAAAATTATAAAATAATTTGTTTGAAAAAATATTAAATTTTAAGATAAATATGAATATAAAGTCTAAAATTTAGAAATATTTTATATTAACTAGGAAACGTGCTTTAAATAAAAATAAATAAATTACAAAATTTTCATAAACATGTCCAATTGTATAACTAGAACCAGAGCTATATTACTATTACTATAGCTATATTACTGGAATATTGTAGAAACCATGTCTTACTACAAAAAATTTCTGAATAATTTCATCTCTATCAATTCTATCTCACAATTTTCGGATCCAAAATATTTATACACTAATTAATTCAGAATCATAAATAAAATCTGTGCACGAATTCATTAATTTTCAATAGATTTTTAGTATTACAATTTTTGTTGTAATTTTGTAGCCTTGTTTAGACCGAATGTGTCCAGTGATATTTATTTTAAGACATATCATTACAAAAATGATTCAAATTGATTCATGGATCACTTATAATCTGAATAGATGTCGAAATATCAGATTATTCAATGTCCATTTTAAAAAAAAAAATTAAATTAAATATTCAGTAATCCCGATAATTTCAAAATTTTAAAATGTTCCTATACAAATTTTGTTGCTATACAATTAATATTTTTATAATCTTCTTAGCATCATGTTACCAAATAACAAAATATCTTCTAAATATAATTAAAAATTGTAGTAAAGAGAATTTTGTGAAGAACATTTTTCAAAAGTTCCACATCATAATTTAAGCCATGCAGAGCATAAAAAATAGGCCACATGTGTGTATAAATTTAATTAAAATTGGCAAAAATAATTTCATTTAATGCCATCAGAATTATAATGTAATTATAACTTTAAGTAATAAATTTTCTTTGAAATTTATATTCAAAAATATCGTAAAATATAATAATCCCCATTAATCTTATACATTTTAAGTATTACATACTAGAAAAAAAATGTTATGCTAAATTTATTAATCATGTAAAAATAAAAAACAATAAGATAAATATATAAAATTACATTGTAAGGAAGATGAAAATAAAAATGTTATAGATATATTCAATAATATAATTATAATTAAGATGAAATTATTGAATTTTCTTGGGTGTCAATATTAAGCTAAATTTAATTATATTAGTTAATATTATGACGACTTAAATTAAAGTGCCATCTTAGATCTCAATTCGTTATTGTTAGAATATTTAAAACTAAATTATTTTGTATCTTCTCAGTCATCTAGATTTTACTGAATAAATAAGTGTTCCTAATTATACAATGGACGATGGATTCATTCATCATCCGCATGTCCATCGGTTTTATATTTTGTAAAATCTTTATTTTGTATAACTTAAATTCATACTTAAGGCTTTTTGTTGCTTCTCCTCTTAAAGCTACAGCAATGTCATAACAGACACTGGTTAAAAATAGAATGATCGCAAGCATTTGTTCCAACTATCGGAACATATGTTGTTTAATTATTATAATGTATAAATTTAAATTTAAAAACGTAAATATTCAACAAAAATTATATTTTCAACCCGAATTGGAAAACTAATGTTAATTTTAAAAATGATAATAAAATCTTTTCACACTAGATGGCGCTGTATATAGAAGTTTAAAGTATGATTTGATAAAATATTAAATGTCCACCAAAATTATTAAGAGACCTTGTGATGGTAGTAACAATAAGATCAAAATAGTTGGAAACAATATTATAGATTATGCATTCTAGATGGCGTTTTAGGATCTTTTAAAGTTCTTTTTTCACAATATCGCATAATAGCATAATATTTAAAATCAAAAAGACCATTTAAATAAAATTTCTTCATAGTAGCTCTATTGACGAGTACTGGGAATAACTAAGAATATGAGTGTTCATTGACTTGATGTAGATACTTGCAATTTCACTTGGAATGGCGAAATGGCAATGTTCTTCGAATATCGTAAAGAGATAATTATTGTTTATATACATGGTAATAGCGAACATGTGTAAAATAAATATCTGTTTATGGCTAAAACTATTTCTACGGGGGTCCGAAAATTAAATATAATTAAATGCCCGCATCCGCATATACAGAATATGCTTCTACACAGCAACATATTCTAGAACCGCTTGTCAGATTTAAATGAATATGTTTGACTAGTCTATTCCGACTTTATCTTAATGCCCGTACAAGATAGAATCAGTACTTTCAATGGGTTCATGTTAATATAACAGTTTCCCTAAAACGGGAATCGGTTCATTTCTCTAAAACAACTTCCTCAATAACAGTTTGCCTAATACGGGAACCAGTAGTTTTTTGTCCTACTGAAAATATATTCCAAATTTGGGTGAAATTTTTACCCAGGTTCATTTCATGATTATACACGTGTTTATCCAGATAGTTTAAGTTGGTCCATGCTACAGTTTCTTATTAATATTTCATATATCTAGATCTAGAGCATGTAGTAATTATTATCAGATTTTAATTAAATTTGGTACACATATTAGTAATGTAATCTAGTTTGGGTCTATAATGTTAAGGTATTACAGTTTTAGAGGGCACTTAATAATATTTCGAATTCTATAAAATATATTACAGGTACAGTGAATTACAAAACATTGTTGAACCTAACTACGAGTTTTCTGCTCCCCTGTGTTAACATAATTTTGTTTTTTATGGGAAGCTTAATAAAATTGAAAAATATATGAAATATTAATTTATTTTAAAGAAACTACCATAAATTTGTTGAATTTATTAATGCAATAATTATTGAAAATTATTCAACAATTTTTATAGTCAAACTTTTTGAACAAAAACATTTTTCCAACTTAGAGAACTTATTATAATTTAAGCTAAAAGATATTTTATTTTTTATATTTTGGTTTTCCTTGTAGTGTTTTTTTTTTACCTGAAATTTGTCTGAAATTATTTTATAGAAGCTTTTTCTGTGTATTTTATTTTCCAGGATTAAAATTTCAAAAAACTATTTGTAAAATATTAAAATAGAACCACAAAACAATATAGTTTATTATTCATTCGTGACATTCTATATAAGGGTAGGGTTTATGTCACAAACTTTAAAATATTAATAACCCTGCAGTAAAATTGAAAGCATAAAAAAATTTTAAAAAATATTTGAATTTTTTACTATAGAATTACAAAAAAAATATGACAAGCTCATATCAGTTTACAAAACCAAAAGTTACACTGAATTTTTTTTGGTTTGGTAATTTAAAGAATTTCTTTATTCTATTATATTATTTCATATTACGTGATGAAAATCTCGATAGTTATAAATAATATAAGGATATTTTAGAAAACTGAATAATTTAAAATATTCAAAAATGTATACTTAGTCTTTAAAGTAAAATAAATAACTAAGTTTATTTACCTTTGATAAAATATTTCTTCTTAAAAATCTTTAAATAATCTTCTTTCTTACTAACAAAACCATCTGGTTTTGGTAAAATTCATTAATTCAATTTCTACTTACTAGCAATTTTGTGACATAATATCATGTAGAAAATATTTTTTAAAAAGTTTAATGAAATTGCAATACTGCAGAAAAAACACCATAAGATTTTGTTTGAGTTACGACAATCTGGTTTTAAATTATTTCCAAAAACGATTTAAAGGTTGAAATTGTATAGTAATATTTTTTAATAGAAATTTATTTAAAGGATATTGGAGGAACACGATATATAATTGACATAGGTACTTAAAAATCAATTATTTTATATTTAATATAATGAAAGTATTAAGGTAAAACATTAATAATTTGCCTGTTTCAATAATTCACCTCCGTTTAAAATATTTAAACCAATTTTTTTAAATATTATTCAATATAATAAAATCTTTACTTAATTAATAAAAAATTACATCTGACGTTATTATAATTATATGCAAATTGAGAAGGGATTTTTCATACTGTTTAAAAGTCAGAATTTGTTTAAGCCATTGGCCAAATTTTCTTATTGAGATAAACCCTTAAGAAATTTCAAACTTGGTTATTTTTAAGTTTCGGTGTGTCGGGCCAATGATTTGGTAAAATTAAAGATTAGCATAGCACCAATAACTGATTCTGTTGGGTCAATAAATGAATGCAGTGAATAATCAGTTGTAAATTAAAATAAGATGACTTAGTAGTTGTTTAAAAGTAAAATGATTTAGTAGTTTGAATCTTTAGATCATTATGACTTTATGATACATTTAATTACAAAACATAACAACATATGTCGAAAAACATAATTATGATTTTAAATATCCTAAAGCCATTATAACTTTATTAAAATATAACATTCTATCAAAAGCACTTTATAATTAAAACCAATAAATTATTTATTAAAATCCCATTAAAAAAAATCACTTTAAAAAATGACATACTTATACATAAAAACTTTTAACCTCTAACTAAAAGATTAACTAAATAATCCCATTCACAAATAAAATGCCATTATAAAATAAAATTTATCTTTAAAATCTTTTCTTATTATTATTATTGTGGTCGAAAAAAAGGTCATTATTTCTTATAACACAGTCCAACATGGAAAAATCCGTACCTAAAAAAGGCAATCTTCTTAATTTAATTGATATTCAAAACGAACTCCTAACAAAAATATACAGATTAGAAAAGGACCTTGTAAAAAAACATATTTTCACATTTAGAAAATTTAAAAGTTTTATTTATGTTAAACAGTTTTTTAAAGTGTTAGTTCGGTTTGGTATTTTTCCCCAATTGAAAATTAATTCCCACATTAAATTTAATGTAAAAGGAGGATTTTTTTCCCCCATTCAAGTGAAGAAATAATCTTATCATTCATTCTATCTGAAAACCATACAATAATAATAAATATTACCGGAAAATTATATGGTAAATCAATATTCAATAAATAATTTCCTATTTCCGTTTTAGTATAATAAATTATTACACTTTCGATTTTTGAATTATTAATATATTTCCGGACTATAGTTAAAGGTTAAGAGTAAATAATTAACCTTTTATAGACCTTTTACGATTTAAATTCTATGTAATGTACCATCTAAAATGATGTTATAAATATTTATTTTACATCGAATTATGGAAAACTAATTCTGAATTGGCAACAAATGCAAAAACATAATTTACAATTTTTGAATATGCCAGGTTAAATGATCCTAACCATCCGTGTGAGTGCTACCATCATGGAATATCAAATTACATAATATTTTAAGTGTAATGAAATTTATGAAATTTACATAAAAATATTTTTCATAATATTATTTATATGAAGTGGTAAAAATATAATTTATTATTTAGTTTATAAATAATAACAAAATAAAAATATTTTAAAGATAAATCAAATAAACTAGTAAATTATTAAAAATATTTGCTTATAAAATTTAATTGTTTAGTTCAATTTTCTATACTGTCTGTCATCTTAAAAATTAAACTTTAGTAACTTAAAATATTGTCATGTATTTTCCCGTTTAATTAATAATAATTATTGAAAATGAAAATTGTTGTACATATTTATTCAAATTAACAAATCTTTAATTAATAACCTAATTCTATATAATTAAGAAATAAAAATGATAATTCTAATTTTTATCATTTTCCATATGCTTTTGGAAATTTCATAAGCAAATGCTTTCTAATCAACAATTTAATATAAAGCATATATTGCTTTACACAAAATACATTTTTATCCAGTTTATGTACATATATGTACAATATTGGGTCCCAATTAGAAGTGTCAAAAATAATGTACATCATACAATGATTTATAAAACTGTCGAATTTCTATTGAAATAGACAATACAGAAAGTTGGAATTAGACTCGTTATGCAGCCCATACATTATACAATATGTTTATCAACGTGTTGACAACTTGGTTAAATTGTATCGTTTGTCGGCAAGTTTACAATACGTTGACAAACTAATTTACAGGTTGAAGAAATATTAAAAAAATTATGTGCCACGGCCGTAGTTGAAGTTTGTAAGTTGGATAATGTATGAATAAGTTACGCAACCAAAATGACGTTTCTTGAAATTTTATGTCAAAAAACACATGTTTTTATAAGTTTATGTTGTATTACTATTTTTTATTGATTGATGTAATATTAAATTATATTTTGGCATTTCACAATATCTTAAAAAAACCATTTTAAATGTGTCTAGTGATAAAACGTTGCCAATCTGGTTGTACAATTCATAGGCAGTATTATAGATATTGCTTCAATAATCGCTAATATCAAATGCGGAAACTTATATTTCCATATTACTGATTGACTTTTATTAAATATATTACACTAATTACATAAATTAATTGCAAATTACACTTTTATTAAAAGAATACTTCAATTAAATACTTCTTCGAAGCATTTATGTATTTCATTTGAACTATTAATAGAACTTATTAAGTAATTCAAGCAAACCCCAAGTTTTTGGCTCAAATAAAATTAAAAAGAATCCGTGAATTCGAGATATAAAACAAATAAAAAATTTCACCTTTAAGAGTAAATTCAATTGTGTGTGAATACACATTTAAGTAAACCGAACTGAATGTGAATTTTCTGAAAGAAAATTATATGATAAAATACAATTTTTTTTAAAAAAATAAAGAAAAATTATATATGAATTTTCCAGGTATACATAGAAAAAATATTTTATTAAATAAATATATAAGAAAATTTATTTTCCAGAATCATAAAAATATATTTTTATATATCAATTTATTTATACAATTTATAGGAGTGTTTTTTATATTTTGAGTTATAACATTTAATTTTATTTGAAATTATTTGTTTAAATATATTTAATTCATATTAAAAATATATGGAGATCTACCTAAACTAATATAAAAGATTTAAGTTTAAGGAATTAATCTACTACAATAAAAAACATATAAATTGGCAACACTATTATTCACTCAACTTCTAAATCTCAAATAAAATTCACATCTATAAATAAAATAAATTACGAACTACAATTCTCGATGAATGAATAACTTTTCTAACCATTAGATAAATCACAAAAAAGCTTTTAACTACACAAGCTCCAGAAATTCCAGATCCGTCAATCGTTGCCTGTCTATTGAAACAAAATTTTATGATTTTGTTTTGAAAATTCTCAATAAAACGATAATTGATTTTAAAATTGTAAAATTTAAATTTAAATTAAATATGATAACTAAAATATTATTAAAAATTTAATTAATGTTCATATTTACATAATCAATTAATATTACATAAACGTTAAATTTAACTAAAAGCAATATTTTAATAATTTATAATAATTATATACTTTCGAAATATAAATTTATTAAAAATAAAATGTTTTACGAATAAATATTTTTATTATGGACATAAAATAGAAAATGACGAAAATTATGTTGACATGTTCATTTACATTTTAATAATATTTTATTTTCTGTATGATACCATCAAGAATGGTTTCTTCAGTTACAACATAATTTTTATATGTCATTTAAACTCATTTATGTGGAAAATTTATTTCTAATCAATTTTCATAATTTATGGACGGACCATCAGTCATTTTTATTCCAGTTGTTATTGAAGAAATTTTGAAATATTATGTGAATTAATAGGAAAAATTTTGTAATAAATTATGATTGACACTTTCATAGTTGCTTTGAACAAAAATTAACATTTTAATATAGTGTGTGACACTTTCTGATATTTTGTCAATTAAATTGAGTTTACTGATTTTTCGGAATTAGTTGAGCAATACTTTTATATTTATATAATTTATAACTTGTTTTAATGGACTATGTAATTAAGGACTATTTGTAAGAACCATAATTGATCACATAAGGCAAAATTTATAAACCAAAATTAAACTTAAGATAAGATAGTCGTAAGTGTAGATTTCGTGTTTATAAAACTTTAAAACATATACAGTCTTTGAAAGATTTCTTAAAATTGACGTGCAAATTCAGTGGTGCAAATGAAATATTATGTTGCACAATGTGCTATGCTTAGAAAGCTTCAATCAGAGCCAATTTCTGTTCACTGTAGTAAAATTGTCTTTGCTAACTTACACTTAAAAATATTGCAGTGATTTAAAGTTCAGAAAGAAAAAAAGGCAGTATTACGAATGTTCAACGTAGTTTACCATTAAGATTAATATCATTTTTTTTTATAAAATATACGGGAGGTTGTGGTTCGTTATGTTGAATGATGTTACGTCCAATACAGATAGCCTATTTAAAAATGTACAATTAAGCACACTTAAGAATTACTTAAAAAGTCGTCATAATCAAAAAATTATTTATAAATACGAAATTTGCACTTGTGAGCATATGAAGTTTAAGTATGGTTTAAGTATGGTTTATAAAGAATTACTTAAAAAGTCGTCATAATCAAAAAATTATTTATAAATACGAAATTTGCACTTGTGAGCATATGAAGTTTAAGTATGGTTTATAAATTCGGTTTTTATTCCTTTTTATTAGAAAGTAATAATTTAAATATATACTACAAAATTCGTTATGATTAGCTCGTGCAAATGGCCTTAATTTTTATAATTCATATTATGCAATTAAACACCTATTAATATTTCATATGAAATCGTAAAATAAGTAATAAATTTCACTTATTTCAAATTTTTTGATTAAAGTAAATTAAATTTACGTTCAAAGTTAATTTAATTTTTGTACATAATAAATCAAAGTTGCTGGTTATATATATAGATAAGTTTGCTAAAAAAAAATATCTCTTATATATCAAAATAATCAACACTTTCTAAATATTCTCCTCTGTACTCTCTATCCAATCGCACTATCTAATTAATTTTTCAATTTAGCAAAAATAGATAATGTTATCCAAAACTTTGTCTCCAGATCTATTTAAATATTATCTTACCTAAAGAACACATTTAAAACAAAACCATTGACAAATATTTACTTATAAAGTAACTAGAACATTTTTGATATAGCAAAGAAAAACTTCTCATCAAATTAAATTTGATATTTTACACTATATATTTTCTACTAAGTAAACTTTTCTTTTTCCTTTCTAAAAAAACTTTACTTTTCATTATGAAAATAAAACCCAATAGCTTAGGTAAAAAGGTCTATTAAATTTGTTTAACTCTTTTTACTTGACAATATTTTCATTTCTATACATTTATATAGCAGTTTATAACATTATTATTAAGGAAAATTTTTGTCCTCCTTTCTGACAACATGTCCTTTTAATTCAATCCACTTGACCATATTATTTTTATCTTTTACTTTTTTTTTTGTAAAGGTGATTTTTGTATGTTGTTTTTGTCAGAAAATATATATATATATGTATGTATATTTAACGTTTTCATAAACTAAAAAAAAAAGTAACTTTAAGGAATAGTTTACATACCATAAAAACCCTTTTTTTTACAGCATTCTGAATTCTGATGGTATATCGTATAATGGTTTAGATTTCACATTAACTAACAGTGTGGCCATGCTAAAAATACCTTTTAACACAAAATTTACCAAAAAAAAATAGTATATAATTCAAAATTGATTTTATTTAAGGATAAAGGACTCAGTAAAAATGAATCAATTAAAAATTAATTCTACTTTTGACTAAAATAAGTGGAAATTAAGAGTTTTTCAGTCAATGATAATTTGTACAACAAAGATAAATAAATTTAACAGCAATTCACAGAAATAATTAAACGTAAATTGGTCTAAATTGTACATTCTGACTGATTACTAGATAATTAATTATAAGGAGGTTTCTAATTGTGTGAAATTATTAAAGTATTGCAAATTCTTAAAATCAATTATTTGATTGATAAAAACTTTTGTAAATTATGTAAAATAGTACCAATTACCTGCACCATACAATCATTGACCTCATCTTAGCCACTATATCTTCCAAATTATTTACACAAATACTCAGTAGAGCTTGCACCATATAGCGAGCGTATCATTACTATGGAATCCACTTCATAGGAACATTCTAGATAATGAACACACGTTGATGAGCTAGCAAGAAAAGGCTCCGCCATGAAGGTGTCAACAGCTGAACGGTGGAAATTTACTATATGCAGAATAACATGAAAAGTTGTGCAAGAAAGACAAAATAAAAAACCTCCTAAAATTATCGGTTAATAGAGATTTAATTAGAACTACAGCTATGTATACGGTTTACTAACTGAACGAGTTGTATATCTTGTAAACGGTCTAGTCAGTAAACGGCATTTGAAAACCGTAACGTTATATTTTCTTTATTCAGTCTACCTCTATGTAACTGGACATTTAGCTATATATGAAAAATTAAAGGAACCTGATACAATTTTGAGAGTTTGCTTCAAGTTTGACAGTAGCAACCACATTTTTTCACAGTTTCAAAACTGAATTACATTTGCAACCATAGTCCAGCAATTAAATATTAAAATCAGTGCATTTTGGTTTGATAATTGAAAGCACCAGAAAATATCGCAATTATAACACAAAGTAAAACTGGCGGTGGAAAGAATAAAACTAAAATTTCTCAAAAAGTTTTATTAATGTATCCCAAATTTATTAATTTTACTATTCGAATTTAATAACGACAAAATATAATTTAATTAAAACAATTAAATTTCATATATAGAAATAATTAAAGAATTTAACAATTATTTTCAGCTGGTACGAACCACTGTTCAAAATTATCGAAAAATAATACTCACATATATGAAAATAAAAAAAAATATTTCGTCCTTTTAATAATCATTCATAACAAAATTAAAATTTTCCTTTTCGTTTATAAAATTCATTCTCAATCATTTATAAATGGAACCTTCTATACACAAAAATTACATTAGGTATAATTAAAAACACTCTGGGGTGGACTGTAATATATATAGGAAGTTAGGTGTAAAACTATTTAATTGTAGCATATTGTAATATAGAATAACATAACAACATAAAATTTAACCTCAAATGAAAACGAAACTGCAAATAATAATTTTGCTAGCGTTGGGCTTTTTTTTTTTGCAATTACCCAGAGAGCTGTAATATAATAAATAAATAATAGGACGAAAGTAAAATATTAAAAAGAAATTTAATTACTATAATTTTATAGCCGCATGTGTGAATATAATTTGAAAGTGAAAATAAAATAATTTCATTTAATTTAAGTGGTTCTTTTGAAAGTTATAAAATAAAAATATTATACAATTTTGGTTAGTTGAAAAAGCATATTAAATTTTTGGAAAATTTATAAATTTTAATAAGGAAATTTTGTGGATTTGAATATGTAATCTTTGTTAACAAAAAGTTTTCTTTCAAACAAAATTAATTAAATTAAATAAAAGCACAAAATATTGAATTGTTTAGTATGTAATTTAAATATAGTTTTAAATTTAGTTATGGTTAAATAAAATTAAATATTAAATTTAAATGTCAAAATATTAAATCGCTTTTACTATAAGAGTGCAGAACAAATTGTTACTAGCTATTAAAATAAATTTAATATTTTAATTATGATTTGTTAGTTAGTCAAAGTATGGAGTTCACTGCCTAAATAGAAAGACTCTAATTAACACTGTTTATAGACACTTACTCCAGTGAACCTAGAAGGTTTAAATAATTTGACTACATCCAGCACGTAGCGTTCAGAAAGCGTACCATGTATGTATATGAGTCACTTTGAGGCAAGATAATTAACTATACGTTGAAGAAAAGGCTAACAAAAGAACAATGCATAGCACTGGGCATTCACTGACCACTTACATATACAAAATCTATAATTGTCACTTTCTCATTCGTTTAAACTGATTAAACGAAATTCCAAACGTTTTGAAAAAAAAAAAAAAAAAATTTCTCTTCTTATATTTAGTGATTTTGATATTTATTTTGCACGTGCTTAGGTCATTCCATCTTGAATTGGCTAAAAGACATGAAGTAAATGTAATCATTCCCTTTTACCAATTTTATTGGAGGATTTCCACTCTAATCTCTAATGATGACAATGACACTTAATTGCAGTTTACATAGTGTAACTTAAAACTTCAGTTCTAATATTAGCCCAGTGTTGAAAAATTATATATAAACGTTACTGAGAGCTGTCGACTGTTAAAAATTAAATATACATCATTAAATTCGTGTTTAACCATCTCAAATATTTCATTTTAATCAATAAATTTTATTTATAAACATTCAATTTATTTAATATCTAAAATTTATAACTTCAATTAAACATTTTTGTAAAATCAAATTATTTGACTTTATTACCAAAATATGTAAATTAATTAAATTTCCAATTACAATTAAAACATTTTAATTTCAAAAGCGATTATAATAAAACAAGTTTTAAATCAATTAAACCAAAAAACAAAAAATTTACTAAAAATAATATTAATTAAAATTAAAAGTCATCAATTTTTATATATACAGGGTGGATACGAGTTTATAAATCACACTTACACAAAATTGAAGTCTAAGTATTATTTTCGAATTTTTAAACTAAACTTAAATTTTTAAAATTATCTTTGTACTAGCATGACCGAATTTATAAATATAAAGCTATGTTAGAGTCAGCCAGGTTAGAATTTATATAAACATAACCTTAAAAAATGTATGATTAAATTGTTAGAGATGTAATGGTAACATTTACTGTAGAACTGCTTGCTAATATTTGACCTGCAAATTCTGGAATTGTACAAATAATTTTATATAAAAAAAACTATGTATATTTATGATAATAATAACTAGTTTATAAATAAATATTTAAATAGATTACATTTATGTAAAATGGTTTTTTTTTACATAGAATAAAATTACCTGGATATCGAAATTATTATTTTAAAAATTCTATCGGCAAAAAAAAATATAAAATTGAATATGAAAAATGAAAACTATGGAAAATATAAAATAAATAATTGTTTTTTTTTTTTAAATTATTCAAAACTTTTAATCTTGTTATTGGGAAGTTATGCCCAAAAAAAGTTTAATCTCCCAGTGGTTTACATATCAAAATCGGATTTTCAATTAAGTATAAAATTTTATTTCCAATAAATTTCTACAATATATTTTAGGACAATTGATTCATTCAGTTTAGTTCTAGAGTATGTCAAAAAAATATTAATTATTTAAATTTATATAATAAATATGAAAATAAATCATTTTAATATCAATAAATTTGTGGCTATACTAACTGAATTATAAAAAAAACTGTTGGCAATAATGTGAACCATAAACAGACGGCTTTCAAAATTTCGCTAAATGATTTGCTGTCATTTTAATTGTCGCTTGGAATTTACTTTGTACATAATTTGTTACTCTGTTTAGCTTATTAGTAAGTAAGTTTCAATAATTATGGACGGAATTTATTAATTTCTTTATTTTAATTTTACATTCTCGTGAACAGAACTCGAAATATGTTTTCACGGAGCGCGTTAGACTAACAAGTACTTATAATAATAACTACAACAAAAATAAAAAATTTAACATGATTTATTTCCAATTCTAAATATCCTTACTATTAGTAACCAGTCAATAATAAATTGTCCTACATTAATTCACTCTGCAAATAATTAAATTTTACATTTCATCAATTCCATTTTCAATATTCAATTCATGATATTTTCACATATTTATTTATTTCAAAATAACCATTAATATTATTTACATAATAATATATATATAAACAATATTTTACACCATTACCCATTTAAAAATCAATCTGAAAGTCCTTATAAAATTCAAACAACGATGAATTGAAGTGTAAAAATATGCTTGAACCAAATTTAAAAATTATTGATTCAGTATAGTAAAAAAAAAGGGAATGAAATATCTAAATAATATGAACAAATTGACATGCAATTGAGAATTCTAAACATAAAAAATTCCAACTAAATTTAGTTTTTAGATTTCTAGAAAAATATTTGGATATAATTTTCAACATTTTCTGCACTTAAAAGTACAATTAAATATTGGAAAAAAAAAATTGAAATTTCAAGTACAATTTGAAAAGAAAAAGTTTTATGCTAAAAATATTAATAAAAAATATTTTCTTTCACGTTATGATAAAAGGAAACCAAAAAAAATTATATTTATACATACATTTTTTATTGCAGATTCCAATTCAATATTTTAAGATTATAAATTATAATTCCCAGTAAATAATCAGTCCATTTTGTTAAAGTTATTCTTATTAACCAAATTGAATTAATTACCGGCAGTATTCAAAGTTTTAAAATCAGACAGTAATCGATAGATATTCAGAAATCGATTGTTATAGCCTCAGTTAGTATCAACACATGACATAATTAAACGCATTACTGAAACTTTGAGATTGCCTACTATGGCATTAACGGACGTTCTAATTGTTGGATCGTTGGATTAGGCGTTGCTTATTTCCTATTTAATGTTTTCTCGAAATTGATTGTAAATATGGCCAGGACATTTGGGCATCAAAGGTAATGAGGCAGCGGACTCACTTGTAAGAAAGGGATGAGAGCAAACATTCACCCATTCTATACCATTCTGTGATATCCCACGAGTTATAGCAGAATTGAAAATCAAAATTAAGTTGAATGCACAAATGGAAAAACAGTTTCTAAACTGTTCATACCTATTCACTTAGTCAAACGAACGCGCGAGCTCCTTGGAATGAGCAGATATAGAGTACGGACAATAACTGGGTTACTCACCAGACACTGTAACTTGAAAAAACATCTACCCACTTTGGGATTAGCTACAAATAACGTGTACAGATCGTGTGAATACGAGGAGGAATCGGCCGAACACAAGTATTAGTCTTGGGGAACCGTTCTATAAACTAGGGGTACATCACAATAGGCCCATGGAGGCCGCAATGATTCGGCACATATTTAATTTCCGCTTCGTTCACTATAAGGCGTTGTACGTTAAAAATTTACTAGCATATAGAATTCTGATGGTTTTTGTGGTATCAACCCACAAATAATTACAATTACATTTTACATTCCACAAAAATCGATAATACAAAACGTTCTACGAGTATTAAATTCTCCATCCGCTAAATGTCTTATTCCAATTTTTTTTTGAATTTACTGACTATTGTCATTTCAACAGGTTCTTAACACTAAGAAAATAGTTCTATAAATATACACTTTCCTGGCACTGGCACAATAACCCATTTTTAATTTAATTTTTTTACCCAATAAAATTGTTTGACTTTTATTGGATTGCTTGATAAAGTTTTACTGCATTATTCGAAGGTGAAACTTTTTTCAGTTTCATATATAATTTAATAAACTGGTTAGACAGAAAGAAGCAAAATTATATTTGTAATAAAAAAGTTTTGAATTCCGGAATTAAAAACAATTTGTGGAAAACAAATTCATTGAAATTATTTGAATATTTTTCCATTTCTCTAACAATACTAAATTCAATACGAAGGAAAAATTTACGATTATAAAACTTTGATTGAGAATTTTCATTTAAATGCGAAACTTGTTAAAATATTAAGTGGTAAAATAATTTTTGAATTTTATACAAACAATTTTAATATAATTTAAATGTTTATTGGTTAGAGAATTCTTGTATATTTTGTTGGTTCTTTTGGTTTGAACAAAGAAATGGTAAAAATATTTAAATTTTTTTGGTTACAAATTTTATGACATAAAACTTATTACTTTTCATATACGATGTAATTATTTTGTCATAAAATGTCATGAAATTTTTCAATTTTTATTTTTGTATATTTACAAAAACCATAAATAAACATTTTTTCCATTTAAAATATTATTTGTTACAAGTTACATGTAGTTAGAAAAACTATGAATGTTGCATTGGACTTGATGGTTAAAAAAATTGGTTTAGCTGGGAGTTTATGTAAAATTTGCATGTCATTTCCTAAAATTGCAACATCTTCTAAAAGTGGTCATCAGATTTTAATCAAATTTGTCATACAAGTTCATCCCAACTTCAACCTGACTTCATCCTTCAAGATTATGATCCGTACTTTTTCCGTTTATGTGGAGAGCTTCGTTATATGTCAAATTTGGATGAAATGTAGAACAAATGTTGGTTTCTTGCTTGTACACGTTCTTACCCAGGTAGCTTCAGAACAGTAGCTTCAGGGAGTCCATGCACAAAATTCCAATTGGTTGGTTGGTTGGTTTACAAGGGGTGACGGAACCAAAGTCCCTCGCGCACTTGAGCCTATTGGACCGTTGTACATCCTCGTCGACGGCCAATTAAGTTTCTAGCACGTCGACCCATTCGACAGCTCTAACGAATGAGTTAATCGAAGCCAGCTTAAAGGTACCTGCTTCCATCAAGTCTGTCAAGAAATGATGATCTAAATGTTTTAACCGTTTATCATGTACCGCAGGGCATCGGCATAGGAGGTGGCATTATCGGCATTAATTCCAATTAATATTACATATGTTCTTGAGCACGTAGTAAAATATTATCTGAATTGAATTAAATTTTGCCATACATCATAATTTCATTATGTTTCTGATGCTTTAAAAGTAGGTAGTTCAGTGGGTTCATGTTAAATTCTCTAATTATATTTCATAAGTACAGAAATTGTCATCCGATTTTAAAGCTATATTCCAAACTTGTTCATTTAGTCATCTATAGTTAGTGCTCCTAAAATTTGTAACCGGTAACCTGTTTATTACAGTTGGACAAAAAGCACTATTAACATACCTACCAGTTATCTGCTCCACCTAGTTATAGTTATCATCATTTTTGTTTTAGTAAATACCAGTTTTCTGTTACCGAATAAATTTATTTATCATAAAGAAAAAATATATCTTAAATATATTATCATCTGGTTTAAATGACAATGGCAAGGTCGGTCATTTAAAATTACTTTAGATAAGGTCAATGCCTTAAAACAATACTGTTTTTTTCTGTTACTGGATGCTACTGTTTATAAGAATAGAACAATGTCCTTTTTTGAAGAGATATACTGGAAAAAAGACGATACAATAATATAAAAACATCATCGTTAAGATTTTAGATAAGATTCATTTTTTTCTTTTAGTTTTGTTGACAATTTATATTTAGAATCTTTTTTTTTGTTCTGTCTTTTAGGTATCACAACAAAACCAACAACAAAATCCAAGAATTCTAAAAATTTAAAAATGAATATTTACAGAAAAATTGTACAAATTTAAAAATAAATTTTTGTTGAATTTAATATTATTTTAAACCGAGATCTAAGAATATTAAAAATTTAATATTTTTACTACTAAATTTTTAATTGTAAATTTATTGTAGGTTTTTGTATAGGAAAAATGTAAATTTAATAGAAATTTTAACGTTTCGTATTGGATTAGTGAAAAATTTAATAAATACATCTAAATTTATTTTAAATACAATTTTTAATATTAACAATTTTATATAATAATTTTTTTCTACTTTTCATTAGTTTAACCACAATTAAAAATGAACTATAGTCCAAAAATATAAATTTTTCTTGAACAGAACACTATAAAATTAATTGCAGTGTCACCTATTAGCCGAAATTTACATTAAGACTTCATCCATTTTGTTATACTCTTTATTACCCTTCAGTAAATATTTACTATGTTAAATACATTTCAATCTCCATTCAATTATTCAATATATTAACAAAAATTATTTTGAAATTTAATCGAATTTTAATTTATGTATTTTATAAATGTGTAATTTAACAATACTTTGTAAATAAAATATAAATTGATATAAATTGAATTTAAAATTAGTAAAAATTGATCATATTTCAAACTAATATTTAACAATTTATAATATTTAAATACCATTTTAAATATTACAAATTATAATAGCCAATTTGATATCTTATTAAAGAAGATCAGCTTTTTTAGACATTCTAGTAACACGCAATGTCTTAAGATATTATTTCATCATTCGGTACATTTCACTTAGGTTTCATTTTATCTATCATATTTTGATTTTAAAACCTACGTCATTCGATAGCTCTAGTCTCTAGTTCATATCTTTGTTTAAAATCACTAGTTGATTAGCAACTCCCCTACTCCAGAGTCACGTCTACGAATCCTTTTGGTACTTTAAAACTTTTCAATTTCAGATATTGGTGTTACTATAAGAGTATTACATAGTGCCGAGATTTAAGAAATTACATAAAATTTATCTCAGTTTTTTAGAAAAATTTAAGAAAATCAATTTTGCAATCTGTTTTATCTAAAATTTCAAACAAATTTACAACTTATTATCATACCTCGCGTTTGTAAGTCTTGACGGTTTTCAAATTAACAAATAGTCCAAAGCAAATTCAAATAATTGTGTAGTTTTAAAAGTATACACAGATTTTTCAACTCACTTCATTCATGTTTACATTAGATCTTTTTTATACATAATTGTCTATCAAGCTTCAATACGTAGGTCGTACCAGTAGAGCTACCATTAATTTTCATTAATATTTAAGAATTTAATAAATTTACAATAGAAATTGAAAGCAAATTGTAAAAAAAAACTTTGTATCAAGACTTATTTGTGGTGTCACAGGTCACGTCACAGGATAGCCAAATTTCGGTCTTTTGTTTTTTATATTGTTCATAATTGATATTGATTCATAATTCTTAGTTAAAAAAAGATTAATTTATGGATCATCTGATTAAATGATTTAAATAGATTGGTATAAATCTAATTATTTGCAATTAAATCCTGATAAATATAAATTTATGATATATTGTAGTAAGCTATTTCATGTTTCATTCATATTTACTATCAATAATATTCAATTAGAATCAATATAGCAACAGTTAAAGATCTTGGTATTATGAATTATGTATATAATAATATAATGTCCTTTAATTTTCATTTTCTCTAATCAATGTTAGAGATTTTAATGATCCATATATACATTGATATTATTTTTTGATTTATTTTAGAATATCCTGCTATAGTTTGCACTCCTACTTTATATATTAGTTTGTATATGAATGATTTAGAAAAAGTACAAAAAGATTTTACGAAATTTTGTAATTAGAAAACATTATTTACCGAGCTAGTATGAAAGATATACAATTTTTGGTCTTGGTACTTTAAAAATTCGTAATTTCCTACAAATAATTCATATTAATGTGCTACAAAGAATATTGTGCAATTACGATATTTTTGCATTTATAGTTCCATAGTACAAACTCTATAGATTTTATGGTAATATCGTTCAGATTATTTAATTTATTTAGGACTTAAATGAAGAGACGAGATTTATTAAGATTAAATAAGTTAATAAATATAATTTTAAATCAAATTTTTAAAAAATAATTTATATTTTCATATAAAATTTAATTTTATCAATCATTTTTATGTAACCAAAAGCAAATTTATTTAAAATTTCAATAAAAATCATTTTTAAACTTAATAGATAAAAATATTAAAACAATTTTGCGACAAACTGAAAAAAAAAAACTTTAATCTTGGTACACAAGAAAAATTATCATAGATTTTAAATTGTTTTCCAGTTTTTTTTTTTTTTTGCTTGTTATCCTGTTTACAAAATATTTTCATGCAAATAATACAAGTAATCCTGTGCATCATACATAACGGATGACATGGAATAAATATACAAAAAAAAAACTAACTAGAACAAAATATTTATAAATAATGTACAAATCATCATATATATATATTAAAATTGTATATATGTATATATATAAATGTAGGAGTTTGTTAATATATAGAAAATATCGATTTATTTATGCTCAATTTAACTGTACGATCTTAAACCTTAACTTGAGTTTAAATTTCGGTTTAACTATCATAATTATATTGTAAAAAAGCGTCACAATCTATAACAACTCAACCCAGTTGACTACGCTGATGATCTAGATATTATCGGAAGAACACACAGCTTCAAACCATTTCAGCTGTGGAACAATGTGCAAGCACGTCACCATAAATATTAAAATGTCCGACAGGGAAAAAAAGAATTTGAATACTCGGTTGAATGGTGACAGCAGATGGCAATAGCATCATCTTCGAGATTAAACAAAGGCTTTCTCTTGCCAATCGATGTTTTTAACACTTAAGTAAGCTAATCAATTCAAGATCGCTTACCCGTAAGACCAAAATTACAAGCCACTCATCGTCCCAGTGCTGATGTATAAGCTATAGTCGTTTGCTACTCAGGACCTCTTTCCTCTTTCCTCGGCTCAAATACTTTATTATTCGGCCATTTTTAAAATGTAATGCTATATTTAATCAAATCAATTATTTAGTTCTGTCGAATTAAATTAGGCCTGAAAATACCATATTACTTCAAGTGACCAAAAACGACAGATTGGTTAAATATTTCCAATATTACTGATATGACTGTCATTTTTCTAATCTAATGAAATATAATCAGCATTAGAAAATGAACGTATTTCAAAATATGCTGAAAATATAATGATGATAACAAGTGGAAAATGTTTTCAAAAGATTACTCGTCATAATTTTTTTTTTGTGTTATCATCCATGAAAATAGAAAACATAGTTTTAATATATAATTGATTTCCAAAATGTTTTTGCTGAGTTGAAGGTTTTATTTATAATAAATTTGATACTGTATAACAAAATTTAACTTTTAAAAACAGTTTTCCCGCTTTTCAGATTAATAAAATTATAAAAATTAATTTCTAATTGTTATAAAAATTAAAATTGATTCGAAGGATATTTATTCCCTGAACTAAAGGAAGAAATTAAATGTAATATTGATTATAGAATAATTATCATTACGTTATGCGTGGTCCAGAAAGTTTAACAAAAAAAAAACTTTTTTATTCTTATCACTTTTTCTTCAAAATTTTGAGTTTCGATACAAAAAACTACCAAATTTACGTATAGCCAGTAGCATAGTGCAGAAAAATAAACTATAAATAAATTTTGTATAGATTTTTCGATTTTATAGAATATTTTTTCATATTTTACAAAAGAAAATTATGTTATATTCCCATGTATAATAAAGTATCGTTATCGAATTTTTATCTTGCCTAAAAATATGCAACATAACAAATTTCATATTAAGTTTATTGTTTTGGTAATAACAATGTTTTATCACAGAAATCTATCTGCATATTTTATAAAAACAACAAAACATTTTCTATCTATTGTAATATTTTCATAAAATTTACTACATTTTTACATAAATTTTATCAAAAGCATTTAAATATAAAAAAAAACTGGTTGCAGTTTTGTTTAATAAGAAAAACAATTCGCTTTAGGAATTTCCTAACCTAAATTTTAAACAATTTATTTATACATAATGAACAAACTTATATGTTAAAAAAACATACTTTATTTAATAAATAATTATAATTTTTAATTGTTATAAAAAATATTCTTTTTATTATTATTTTTTATTTTATGCCACAATTTTCTTTAATAATTTCAAAAGTTTTTCTTTTAAATAAATAAAAGAACTTAATTTAAAATATAATCACAAAAGAATATCCTTGCTGACAAACCTTTCAAAAAAAAAACATACTCTCCAATAGTTTTCTTTATTCAATAACAAAAAAAAATTGCATTTTCTATTTTACTTCAAAAAAAAAATTTCATCCTTTCACATATTTTTTTATTAATATAAAATTTTTACGAGTATAGTTAGAATAACTATGAGTGTTGTGACGGTATTGTACCAATAAAAATCGTTTTGAATGATATGTGAGGCACAGGTTAATTTTGTCATAGGTTAGTTTACTGATCCTAGTGAATGTATTTATTTCATCATCCGATTTCAGTTAAATTTCGTTCACGAAATAGTTTCGTTACCTCGTTTATGTCTATATCTCGTATATATCTCGTATATTAAGGGTCAGTTTTCCGATTTATATTTCATGTGTTCTAGCTAAAATAATTATCCGATTTAAATGGAATTTAGAATTTAGCATAGTATTTTATTGCTGGCCCTTTAGAAATGTAGCTGCAACACTTAACATGTTTTTTCATCTAAAATGCAATTTTATACTGTATGGCTAAGAAGCGTTGATTTCTATAGTCGACACCTTTAAGGTATGTATAACGCAACTGCACGATATCAGTAAAGCCACTTTACTGTATGGGCTTCACCAGAGACTAATAATTAGAAGTGATATTACAATAAGCCAAATGTTTTACTTTAAACCTAACTTAACCTACCCTTAATCTCTATTCTAACCTAACGCAACATGTTTCTAAGAAGTTGATATATTAAAAGTAGTGAAATTTTTAACGAAGCAATGTTTTTTCCATAGCACTGTTTGTTACAAAGGTAAAAATAACTGAATGACATAAAACACAATTAGACATAGTTACGAGTTATCTGCTACCCTAGGTTAATAGTTTTTTTTTTATTTATTTTTTTGGGTTATTACTTTTTTAATATGTCAAATAATAAAAGCTTATTATTATAAATGTACATAAATTCTAATCCTTTTGTTAAAACTACAACATAACCACTAAATATATACAATAGAAAAAACTTGTATATAAAAATATATGCTATACATAACATACCTAAATTTTCTGCCCTATAAACTTGAGGGAAAATTTCATAGTCAATTACACATTGTTTAATTTTTGTATAAATATTTGAATAATAATAATAATAAATATAATATACAAAGAATCTGCAATATGTTGTTTTGTATATATATAATTATATTTGTATTGTTTTGAGGGTAAATTCGTCCTTAAAGTTTTTTGGTTTTCAAATCTTATATAGGTACAAAGGGAAAGGATTTGAAAAGTTATCATTAACAATAATTACAATTTAGGATAATTATTGATATGAATTATTATATTTTTATTTCCGAATTCGATAACAAGGAAACTATTATTATCAGACAAAATATATTTCCCTAGTTTTGACATAATAATCCTGTTTTTGGCATTCTAAATTTATGATCGATAAGTTCAATAGTTTGCTATCGAAAGTTTCAAATTATTTAAAATATTAACACATGTTTGATGTCTTATAGAAATTAGAAATTTTATACATATTTCTGTAATATTTTACAAAGTTCTGTATTTAATTACTATTTTTTTACTTTCTGAAATTCGTAAGTATAAATTTATTTGAATTTACCTGTTTCCAATTACGAAATCAATGAAAATCACAATATTTCTCATTATAATTTTAGATTTAATTCATTTCATAAAACTTAAATCAAAGGCAAAGTTGAAAAACTGAATTAATCTTAATTGTTACATAATATTTCTTCTTAGCACTCTTTTCTATCATATGAGATTCATTTGGTATCATTTCACTTGCAGTTTAATAGATTCTTGGGAAATAAATTCACAACAAGTAGAAAATAAGTCCATAAAATCCAAATGGAATTTAATCTCATAGAAAGTGATATGGAATTTATTTAGAATTTATTAATTATTTATTGGGAAATAAATACAATTTTCAAGTAGAAAGGTGAGAATTATTTACCAATAAGTCCAAATACGAATTTACCACACTGTTTTTCCAGAAAATTTGATTTCTTCGAAAGAGTTTCCAGAAAATTCCAAAGTTAGAAAAAATCGGATAAAATTCATTTTATTTTCAAAGTCAGTTGGAATTAACTCAACTTTTTTCAATCTTACCAGGTTAATAACTCTAGTTAATTTAATGAAATCTCACTTTCTGGGGGAAATAATTCCAATTAAATTTTATGGAGTTATTTCCACTTTGGTGTGCAGTTTTCTCCCATGTGTAACTATTACACTGATCCATTATCTATGGCACATAATCTGTTAATGCTTTCTACCCACAGTTAATTTTTTTCTTCATTTTATTTTATTAGGTTAACAATACTTAAAACACTGATTTTTCAACATTAAAATTCAGTCTATTTTCTAATTTTTCTGAACAAAATCATGAAAATTGAATTTCTAATCTAATTTATCAACAAAAAAAATCCATCATTTAAAATTATTTATCAATTTTATTTTTAATTAATATTATTATCATCCAATTAATTTTCTTCTTTCAATTTTATAAATTTCCTTTATTTTTCTTATCCTCCAAAGAATTTTAAATAAAAAAAAACTTAAATTTTTCTTTTAAAATATTTTCCAGTCTTATGAGTCCTTAAAGTCAAAATAATTGTTTTGTATTTGTGTTTTCTTTGGTCAAAAAAGGATGTATAAATGGAAAATGATAGAAAATATTTTCTTTTTTTTTTGTTAATAAATATCAAAAGGAGCAAATAATTAAAGTTCTGAGTCGTTCATTTTAAAATCAGGATGTAGCTCATTTGCGGTTCATAAAACTGGAAGACAACTAATGATTATTATTATTATTATTATTATCGTTATTGTTAGTATTTTTCCATCACAATACAAAAAAAAAAAAAAAAAAAATTTATTTCAAAGAACAAATTTACAATAAAATAAATATATACGAAGGAAAGAGAATCGATAAGATTAAGGACAAATAGACAACGACATCAGCAGATTGCAAAAAAAAAAAAACATATGGAAGACAATTTGTATCCTTTTATTTGTGTGCTTTGTTGTTCTCTTATATAATTTTCAGTTCATTTATTTTGAAGTCCTTGAAATATATGAAATAAATTTTTATATCAATTTTTTTTAGTGATGATATTTTTACTAATATTGTAAGGTTAAAACTTTTTTTTTGAAGATATTTGTTGATCCAGGACATCGTGAAAACTGATGCACAGACGAAATGTGTATTGATCTGGCTTAGAAAACTACAATCATTTTAATATCATCAGAGGGAAAAAAGTTGATTATATAGCTAATAAAAAAGTAAATCCACTACAACTTTCGATGTCCCATGTCCCCGGTCCATACTATTCTAACTCAAAATTTCAGTCCGAGTTGAAAGTCCATGAAAAATTTGTATTTATTATGAAAATAATTTATTTCTGGATCGTTTCAAATTAAATTATTACATATTAAATTAACAAATTAATTAGCTACAATTAAAAAAAGTTAGTTAGAATAAATAAATGTAATTACGTTAGTATTGTAAATCAATTATTGTGCTCTAACTTGATTTCGTATAATTGGTAATTTCCATCAGATTGAATTACACTATAAATATGATAACTTGCATCATTTCCAACTCAAGATAGAATATTTCACATATTTTGAAAATATGTTGTTACTATAAGCCTGAGTATGAAGCACTCAAAAACTTGAATAGTATGGGCCGGAGACATCGAAATGTAACTTAAATTTAAATTCGTTTACAACTCATTCTTAGGAAAATTTTTGGGTTTAATATTTTAAAATGATAATACATATTTCAAAATTTAGATAAGCCTAAAAGTATGCAATTGTGTACTAAATTATTTGATATAATAAATTTGTTCTTGAATTTAAAAAACGCAGTATTTAAAATTTTAGACGCCCTACGTGCAAAATAGATATTAGGCCATTTTGCAATATAATTTACTAATTTCAGACTATTAGTTTTAATATTAAATATTTTAATGAAAATTCTTGTGTGTTTCTGTTCTTGGAAATTTATTTAAAGTAAATAAAAGATAATAAAGTAAAGCGCAAAATGAACATTTACTCTTGTAGTGAGGTGGGACTCGAGTAACTCTGATTGTGGTCACAGCCAATTATCTTATTCTGTACTTTTAATGCTGAATATAACTTTAAATATATGTAAAATTGCTGCATTGAATCAAAACAATGAAAATTTCAAAATTAGTTTCATAAAGAAAATGTAATAAATTGAACTAAACCCAATAATTGAACTAAAACCAACTAAACTTAAATAAATTCTAAATAGAAAATTAGGATAAAACTATTTAAACATTGTTTTACTTAAGAAAAGTTGTATTTCTACATCACCAATTCTTCTAAAAATCTAACCAAGAAAATGTTAACGCTATAAAGTTTCTGTCACCGTCATGTTTCTCAAATCTCATCCACAATAATTACAAGGTTTACTTTGAATTGAACATAGAATTTACAAAATATATTTTCTTTACGTGGTAGAATTTATAACGTAGAAAGTAAAACTGAGTCCTTTTAACCAAAGAAAACTTTTCCCAACAATGAAAACATAATATTCATTTTACCTTAGTGTTAAAGATTTGTTTTGTACTTGGTGTATAGTTGTAACATTTTCATTAAAATGATATATCTACGCTAAACTAAATCCTTTTGAATAAAATATGTGTTATGCAAATATAAAACTTTTATGTATATAAAAAAATATGTTCAAATTTGTCATATTGCGTACAATAAACACATATGAAAAAAATATTAAATCGCGTATCTAATGTTTTGTTATTCTTTTCATCAGAAATTTAAAAAAAAGATTACACAACAACGTAGACAGTGAAAAGAACAAGTAATTTTGAAGTAAACAAAGTCTTAAAAAGAAAATTTCTTAAGGATATTTGCAAAGTAGCAATAATGAAAAACAATTTATTTATTTTGTGGTTAAATATAAGAAAATATAATCAAAATTTTAAATATGTAGTGATGGGCACCGACTTGACTGATAAAATTTGGATGTGTCAAAAACCAGGCTGTGATATAAAATAATAATGTGATTATAAATAAATTATGTTTTGTAATTTTACAAAATTTTCAAATTTCTGATTATAATCATTCTGTGATCATTTCAATTCTGATCATTTGAATTTCCATCAATGTTTTGATAAACCAAACTAAAAAATTTGGAAAATTGTAAATCTAATATATATTCTTCAACGACAATTACTCGTATGGGATTGTCTTCAAGGGTTAATAGCCTTAGGAAGGGAAAATAGGGTAACACTATCCTGATAGATTCCAGCCATTGTAAGCTTTGAAAGAAATGAAGAAGCGGACCTTTTCAGAAAATAATGAGCAGCTGAGATATTCACACAGGATCAGAACCATTCTGTGGAGTATCACGCTGTCACCTCAAGTCACTTCAAAAGAACCAAATAAAGCGAGACCAACAAAATCATTGGAGTATATGAGATATTGAAAAATGTTCATACATCGCCCATCCAATAAAACGCTTGGAATGAAGATGAATGAAGAGGAATGCTTGGAATGAAGAGGAAGAAAGTTAGGACACTGATCGACTTCCTTACAGGATACTGGAAAGTCGAAAAAAATCTACGCAGATTTGGACTATCAGAAGACCAACTGTGTAGATTTAGCGAAGACGAGGAAGAGACGGCAGGACATATATTGCGTGAATGCGAGGCGCTATAGCGTGAAAACACTTCGGTAGTCACATAATTACAGCCTCAGAATCGTGGTCCATGACACTCAATCACATGTACTGTTTTATCAATAGTACAGGTCTAGGTAGTGACGCATAATTAAAAAAGGGAAATCATAATAAGCCGTACGGCTGCAGTGATTGAAGCTAGTACTGGTCCTCCCTGTAAAATCGAATCTAATCTTATTAAGTCCACTCGGATCAAAAAAATGTATTAGTTTTAAAGATCTTAGGAATTATTCTCCAAGAATCTGTAATAGTTTCATCAGCAGAAAGTATTATTTAGGATATTTTAATGGAATAAACGCTCTGATATTGAATCCAGCACAAATTGAAAGTATATAAAGAAAAATAAAAATATTTTAGTTGGTAATATCGATATTTACGGAATGCCATTTTTCATGTACATAATTTTCTATTATATCACGAAATTAGACTATTTCATCAGTCAATATAATTTCAAGAATAAAGTATCTAAAAAAAAAAACATAAAATTCCATTTTCAAAACATTAAATTTATTTCCAATATCCCACATCAAATGCACCACAAATAATTATCCAACGAAATAACCAAAATTTAGAATCAATTTTCCAGCTTCAAAACCTCATAAATTTCAATTTACATTTTTTTTAAATAATATTATTAATAAAATTATTATTTTATTTTAAATTTTTCATTATTGCCACAAAATTGAAAAATTATAAAAATGCTTTAATAAAATCTGTGTTTTATATATAACGAAAATCTAGCCAACACTGTACTCCCGAACACCCGAACCTCTCCTAACTAATATATTTACAAAATTTAACGTATCTATCATACGTTATCATATGTTAAATTTCGTCTATTGCAAAGGGAATTGAGCCAAATTCATATTTACAAGGAATTAAATACTCAAATTACTAAATTTCTATTGTATATAATGTAAGATTTCAAATCAGTTTCTTAGCATTTCTAACTGAACCAATGACCAAAGGACTTTGGCCAGAGAGGAAGCTTAACAGAACAAAACTGCTTTTATCACAGAATAGGAGCAACATAAGAATCCCGGTGGGCATAATAACAGGGCATTGCCTCTTAGGGAAAATGACGAAGAGGTTGGGGCTAACCACGGTGGATTTATGTAGAGGGTGTCAAGACTTGAATGTAGCGGAAGATATCAGTCACGTGCTGTGTGACTGCCCTGCATTAAGGAGGAGTAGGCATCGCATTTTAGGTACCTACCGGTTCGATAGACTTGAGCAGTTGGTATGGATCCCAGTCGGGGATCTGCTAAAGTTTGTTATAATACGGGGTGGCTTGAAGAGCAGTAGAGGGTAAATATTGTTGTTACTCAAGGGGATACCTATCGGCCAACTAGTGGCCTAGTGTTAGGGATATAATCTCCGCCCTTACTTACTAACCAACTAACTGAACCAATCCTTTATGTTTGAACTGCCCGCCATTTATTCATTTCTAATATGCGGTGTCCAACATCAATTCAAAATTTTCACTGATTTCGTTTGATTAGTTTAGTTAAACGCTACATAAACAAACATTTTTCCAAAAATAATTAAAAGGTTATCAGGGAACTTCAAAATTTGAAAATCAGTGTTTTCAGAGTTCGGATAGTAAAAAAAATTATAAATTTTTGTCAATTTTGTAGGTAAAATTTATAACAAAAAATAAATAAATGATAAATAAAAATAAAACTGAGAAACAAGAAAAATTATCATTTTGTTATTATTATGAAAATTTACCATACAAACAATTTCTATATATTTTAAACTGAAGGATAAATCTCTAAGGACATCAAATTTATATTTTAAAATGCAAATTAAGTAAAACAAGTCTGACGACATCACTACTTAGAAAAATATTATTATTATGAAAGTTTTCTTTAATAATATTGAGTGAAAAATGCCATTTTGGACAAAAAATAATATTTATTCATGAATATAATTATAATATAAAATTATTGTTATTTTCCTGAAAAATAGGAAATTATGATTTTCTTTATAAAATTTTAAAGTTTATTTATTTATTTATTTATTTTTCAGGGCGGTGGAAATTTGTTGTCTTTAGTTTGTATTGTATAGGAAAATTTAATAAATTTAAAATTGTGGGAAGTTTACAAATAATTTTCTTTCATTTTTGTTCATGATGGGCACCATTAATAAAAAAAAAATCCTTGAATTATAAATTTATGAAATTTAAATTTCATATTAAAATTCTTAATACAAAATCTGTACTATAATTTTAGCTGGGGGTGGTTTTTATGTAGCTGGGTATTTGAAAAACTATTTGACAGATTTTATGATAATGTTATTTTCTTTTCTGAAAGTGTATCTAAATTATATTATTTAAAATCATAATTTCATAATTCAACATAATTTTGATACCAAATAATATTGATGATATTTATCGAGTTCATGATGTAACAAATCTAAATCTTATATTCTTGTATAATACCAAAATGGACGGACGATTATCAAAAATTTGAAATCAAAATAACAAATCATTTTTCTGATCAAATCCGTAATGTTCGATAACAATTAATTTTATCTGTATATCGGGTGATCCACTGCGATATTCCTTGATTATTTCTATTTTTACCATTTGTTTATTTGTAATTATCTTTAAATTAAATTAAGATTGACACTAAGAATTATATGAGCTTGGCTTTTTAAACTTAACATTTGATAATTGATCTATAGAAAAAATGTACATCTAATCAGTTGATGAATCTTGTTTGGAGGTCAGATGGGTGAAATCTTTTCAGTCTTCTATGAATGTTATCCGTTTGTAATTCATTGTACTGAGAAAAGAAATGTGTGGCCATTTTTATAACCCCCAAAAAACCATCACCAATTTTTTAATTCAATGTTTAAAAAAAAAATCAGTTCATATTTTGATTTATAGCTTCGAAATAGCCCCAACGCTTGAATATCTATTTAAATACCATTGAATATTAATATATTTCTGTACCTCTAACAACTCTATAAAATTAAAAATAATTTTTTCTCAAATATTTGAACGACTTTTGGTTCTGTTTAATGTGATTTACCTGATTAGCTTAACTGCAAAAGTAAATACTAAATAGTAATCAGAAATTTTATGATAATAGTAAAAATTATAATAAAAATACTTTTAAATTGAATTGAAAAAGTGAATTTAATAAATAATGAATAATTCAATTTCTAATTAAATTTTTTAATTAAAATCTAAAAAAGAAATATCAAATCAATTTAGTAAATCTTTGTACGGTAATAAGTCATTTGTGTTTAACAAATTTTCCATTATAAATATACTATAAATTTTCATTTTTCTAAAATTACAAGTTTTATTTCCATTTTTTTATTTCTTGATTACTTTCAACACCCCAAAAACAAAAAAAAAATAAAGAAAATCAAAATAAATAAATTATAATAAAACCAAAATCACCAAAATTTTTCTTCTACTTTTTGACTATCAAGGATAATAAATTAAGGATGAAAAAAAAACCATTTTGGAGGAAATAATATAGATTTTTTTAAAATAGTAGTGCAATAAAACAAACCGTTTATATGATCTATAAATTTCCTTACGAATCGTGTAGTTAGTAAAAATTTCAACGCGTACAATAAAAAATAAACGAATTTTTTATATTTATATATTTTTTATGTTTTTTTGACCTTAATTTACTTCTAATTACTTTACAAATTTATACTTCATTTTTATATTTTTTTTAAGGACATAAAAAGTCCCTAGAGCCTAGAGAAAATGTAAATTGTATAAACACATTTTAACAAAATTAGTTGTAGAGTAGTTGATACTCTTGCATATAATTTTGGTTTTGTGGAGAGTATGGATAAAGATTTTGCGGGGTAAATAATAATCTTACTAATAGACCTAAAATAATTAAATTTTGTTGTTTTTTTTATGGTAATGAAATTAACAAATAAAAATTAACCGCAGTTACATTTCCAGGACAGGCTTAAAGAATAAGAATTAGGCCAGAAAAAAGATTGTTTACATGGCCATAAATTAATGAAACTTTCATTTTAATGGAACCATTTGGTTGTATAATCTGATGGGACTAATTTATTCTTAGACTTGTAAACAATCCAAGTTCCTTTGACTAACGATGCTCAATTGAATTAATAAATAGGATGGAAGAATATATTTTATGAATGGAATTTATAAAATTATCTAAATTTATATGGAATTTTAGTGTCACAAATAAGAGTGCACAGCATTATTATTAATACGACCCTGTTCATAAACAAAAATGGCCTGTTATTTGATATCTCATTATTTTTTTTATTTTTACTAAACTAACTAACTAAATGATTTTATATTTTCTCATAGTTCCAAAACTATTAAAACTATTTAAAAATTTATTTTTTAATTCATTTTTAACTTTTAACTTTGAACTACAATAAAAAAAATGGTGTAATTTATCAAAATTTTCATTGATTTTTTTCTATTCGAACAAAACTTTATGGAAAAACTTTTTAAAAATTATAGTTAGGTCCAGAATTTTATCAAATGATATATTACAAATTTCGAAAGATTATCATCAATAGCTCGTTAATTTGTAGTTTGAACAAAAAAGTATATTCATAATTCGGTTTTTGCCATTGACCATGTTAAAATATAATTCAATTTATATTTGGTTCAAACTGTATTACTAATTTCAAAGTGATTTTAATCTAATAAGTTTCTTAAAAGCATTTTTTTTAACCCAATAATCGGATATGGATATTATCTATGTATACATATATACAAACAAATTTAAGGAAATTCTACAAATTATTTTTATGAATAAGTTAAATAGACACCAGGGAATATATAATAAATGGTCAAAAGTCTAATCTCTTATAATATTAAATAATAGTATTACTGAAAAGGAAATTAAGTTTTCCAAAAGACCATCAGCAATCAGCAATTTGTATATATGTATTTAAGATATTAGTATTTATATTTGTTAAACAAACTATTAAAAAGTATATCTCAACAAATTGCTCATTATAATATGGTTTACAAATTATAGGGTGTCCAAACAAAAATTTAAGTGTTAAGATATTTTCTTATTATTTCAACTGAATTTATTGAATATTAGTCAAATTGTTATTAACTGAAATTATCGAAAGTCATTTGACCAATTTTTTGAATGTCCTTAAGTTTTAAATTAAACATTTCGTATAGTACATAATAAATTTATTTTTGCAGACACCCAGTTAATATAAAGTTTGTTTACTTTTAGTTAGGTATTTATTGTAACAAATCCCTTGCGGATATAAGACTAGGATCAAATTTAGTTAGAAGCTGAAAAACACTTGTTGTGATTATTCATTCTCAATATATACCAAAAATAATCAAATCTGTAATACAAAAGTTTCTTTTCCATTTGGCAAAAGAAAATTTTGGTTTTCAAATTAAAAAATTAATTAATTATGTTATGTAATTTTGGTAACATGATTTTTTTTTCTGTAGAAATTGATATTAGTAATATATAAAATTTGATATTTATTATAAAATTATAAATATAATTTATTAAATTTCTTCAAATAAATAGTTCATGTTAGAAATTGGAAGTCAAAATTTTGGATGCTATAGTAATAACAAATTTTTAACTCAAATTGAATTGAAAATATTTTACATAAAACTGCAGTGAAACCCTTACAAATATCTATAACATAACGAAGAACAGTTGCTCTAAGTTGTAAGTGAATAAAAGTATGAAAAAAACTAATCTTTTACAAAGTTAAAATTAACTACTACCTCAACATGAAGAGGCACCTACTGTGCTATAGTTCCTCGGTTGAGGACTTTAGGATTTCAAGAAATTTCTCCCTACATAACTTAGAAGAATTAGAAGTAATAACTCTGGTTAAAGTTATTAAGTTCATTGAAAAGTAGGGTAATTCTACACGTGTGAACTGAAGAATAACAACGTCCCTTATAATAAGGCTTAATGCTTGGGGAAACTATCTCCTTATTCATTAAACCAATCATACCTTTAATAACTTATGATCATAACCGAAGTAATTATCACCCAAACTTTCGTCAATATAATTTAATTTTTGGATACTATTTTACTCGATTATGAAAAGTGTTATTTACTACATTTACTGTCCTAAAAGGACACTTTAGGTTCTGCTTACATTGACATACTTAGTGTGTATTGTAAATATGGCAATTTTATTTGTTAAACTCAATGTAAAGAGTGAAACTAAATAAATTTACACATAATTTTCAATATTAAAAACTAATTTAAAATTTTAAATTATTTCAAAATATTAAAATTAGAAATTTTACTATAATACAGATTTTTCCAATAACAATTAAAGAAATTTAATTTTAATTTAATTGGATATACTTTCTCATTAAAATATATTAAGTTTTTTAATATAAAATTATTGTCAATAGTTAAATTTTCCAACAAAAATCTTAGTACATAACTAAATGTTAATCATATTTTTAAATTTTATATTAATCGAAACGATTTACGATCCAAATGATAACGAATTATATTATATCGGGCCAGTCATCAAATTAATTATATCCACAAATATTCATAAAACAAAATCATTTAAATTTTTTCTATTTAAAAAATCGTTTATAATCCTTTTAAAGGATATAACTTTCACGTAACTAAAAGGTAAAATTAAATTATTATGCCTGTTTAAATAGCATTTACACAAAAAAAGGAAAAAATTTAAAGAAAATCTGATATTGATTGGAAAATAAATAATATATATAGATCCTTTTTATTCATCTGAATAATAATCATAATAGTATTAGTTAATTGAAGATATTTCTATTATGTTTGCGTGAGTGTGTGTAAAGCATAACATTTATATAAATAAAAAATTGTCTTGTGAGAAAACCGGAATATATCTGAAAGTAATAAAAATGTCACCATAAGATCCTTTTATATTATTTCCGGTTCTTAAATTAAGTGTATTACTATATACAGTATATACATCTGAATATTAAGTATTTTGTTAGGACAATTTATCATTTATATTAAAGAACATATTGATTTTTTTTTGTCCAAGTCCTTTTTGTGCAGGAAATTACAGTTTACAGTCAATTGGGATGGAAATGGACTTTACTTTATTTTAAATAATATTCTAAAGAAAATCGTAAAATATCAAGACAAGTTTGGCAAAATAGAGCTATAAAACATAATTTATGCTTGCATATAACGACCTGAACCATAACCGAAGGAACGACTCAGAAGTTATCTATCAGAGTTAAAAAATCAATATTGACCGTCGTATCAATATTGTTATACCTAAATTAATATTGAAAATCTAAATTAAAATTTAACTAAAACGTTAAATGTCAGTCAATTTATTTCAATCTTCAACTGCGAAAATAGAATTGATCCTTTTAGTATCCCCATTTTACGGATCTCTAGTGAAATTCATTTATATATAATAAATAATAAATTTTCGACATAATTTTGAAAGGAAAATACAAAAAACTCCTTGATTTATAAAATCTGTTAAAACATCATTCTTGTATAATACTTACATCAAATTTCAAGGATTTTAACTAACTCAATAGATTTAAAATAAAATTTAGTTTTAGGAAAGGATATTTTTATATGATAAAAAGTTAGTGTGGAAAAATAACCATTATTTTAATAATACACGCATAATACTGATGGGAAGCTTAGTACATTTCTGCAAAGGATATTTTTTAAAGGAAAATGGCTAGACTAAGGAAATTTTCGTGATTCAAAATTTATGATTTTTTGTTACTATATAAAGAAGGAAGTAACCCGGAAATGTAGTAAATAACACTTTTCATAATCGAGTAAAATAGTATCCAAAAATTAAATTATATTGACGAAAGTTTGGGTGATAATTACTTCGGTTATGATCATAAGTTATTAAAGGTATGATTGGTTTAATGAATAAGGAGATAGTTTCCCCAAGCATTAAGCCTTATTATAAGGGACGTTGTTATTCTTCAGTTCACACGTGTAGAATTACCCTACTTTTCAATGAACTTAATAACTTTATCTTAAATAAATCCTAAAAGTATACGTTAACATAATAAGTAAAGAACTTTGAATTACTGATTATTATTTCTATCTAAGGTCGACAATTTTGTGACTTTTAGAAACTATAATAAATATTCATAGTCTCTAATATAAGATGATTATCAAATAGATGAGAACATTATTTGATTGGAAAATATTTTCCTGAATTTAAATCAATTCTGAAATTTTCATTTGCTTGCATTGCTATAAAAGTTTAGTCAATTTGAAAAATCATAGCTTCGTGTATTTGGTAGAACAATTATGTTTTTATCTATCATTCACGTATAATGCACGTTAAAATACTAACGTAATACATTACTTCTAGTAGAAACTCATCTGTATAATAAGGAAATTGTGATTTGCTCGGATAGTCATGCGGCTATCAAAGCACTGTCAAATAGATCGATTAACTTTAAACTGATTTTTGAATGTCTATAAGTATCCTAAGGCAAGTGAAAGCTAATAATAATAATTTGCTTATTATTTGGTCTCCTGGTCAGGTCATAGGTATATATTGGATAATTAGAAAACTGATGAATTGGCTAGAAATGGTGTGGTGGATAACAGCCTCCTAAAGGTAAATTAAAAGACTGCTCATGACTAGTAGAACAAAATAGGTTAGACTGGGTCACGGTGAACTGTTGTCTCCAAACAAAACTGTTCTGGAGTAACCTCAACGCTAATCAAACGAAAAGTATTATGAATATATTACCAAACCCATGCTCAGACTGTACATAAATTGTCACGGTCACGGGCATCATTTACAATTACGTAAACATGTCACTCGACTAAAACTGACAACGGAAACTGTTTGTAGAGGCTGTGCTGAAGATGACGAGATAAATGAACATATTTATGTGACCGTCCTTCTCTGTGTAATAAAAGATTAAAAATTTTCGATTTTTAATTTGCAGGAGATTTAATAGAAATAACAATAAGCATGGAAAAACCTGCTAATATCTGGTAAACTTTATAAAAGAAGTGGTATGGCAAGATTCGTGGTGAAAATGGACAACGTTTCGTAAGAGGGTACAATGAATTGTATGGTCTAGGTACGAGGTTTGGTCGCTATCATTCCCCCTTCTCAAACCAACCAATGTAATACAAAATTATATTACTTAGTTATATACTCTGTCTGATATTATAAGTATACTTCATTCACTACCAGTGCTATTTTAATTCCATTTAAGTAGATTATTTTTTTGCTTATACGTATGATTATAATGTAAAAACTTTAAATCTAATGAGTTTGATTTTCGTGAAACTGTCATACCAAACCCAAAATAATGGAAGAAATTTTAACTGACTAAGTAGTCTACAAGCCAAACAGTAGAATTGTTGCTTGATAAAAATGTGCTTAAAATATTCAAAACACACTAAAAAACTAAATGTTTATATACAAAAGCTTTAAGAGCTTTTTTTAATATAATATTAATTTTAATACAATCTGACAACACTAATGTGGAATGTAAAATATGACGTTTTAACAGCTGATATATTGGAATGAAATTTGAAATTAAAAGAATGAATCAATCACACCTGTAAATAATAATAAACTTTGGCGTAGATTAATTTATTTTTATTATGCTAATGCTAATATTTTATGTGAATTAGTTAATTATTCTTTATTTTACTTAAATTTCTCAAGCAATTTTGTAATTTGTTTTTATTGAGGTTAAATAATTCATCGGAAACCAGTAAATACTTTATTAACTATACAGTTTTTTGGAATACTACATAGTGTAATTTACAAATTTACACTGCTAGGAGCAAAAGGTGCAGAAAAACAAAAAATAATTGAAATTTGTGTGCCAGATTTATTATTTCTTTAGTAAATACTGAGTTTTGGAGTCGCAATCTCAATATATAACCTTTTTTTAATTACAACAATCCAGTAAATTAATAATTTTAATTTTTTATATACAAAATGTTTAGAAAACAAAATGGTCAACAAAATTACAATAATATTTTTATTAATTACAATATTTGCTGTTTGTTATTCACTTCCAATTATCGAATCATCATTGAGTAAGTTTTATTTTGTGAACAAACTTAATTGAAGGTTCATTAATAAATTTTGTAATTAATATTTTTCATCTTTTGTTTTTTATATTATTTATTACAAATTGAAGATAATGAAAATGTTGAAAGAATTAAACGTGATATTGTAATTGGTGATAATCAAAATATTCAAGGTGATGTTAAGAGTAAATTAGATGATCCTGATATCATAATTGGTTCTAAAAAAACATCAGATACAAAAGGACATGCTGGTTCAATACATCAAAATTCCAGTTTTCAATTTATAATTGGTTTAAGTTGTTTTTATATCATTTTTACAAATTTCTTATTAAGAAAAATTTAACAATAACGTGAAAAGAAAGAAAATATGGAGAAATCATAAAAATTAAAATAATTATTTTTATATTTTTAAGTGAAAAGTTGGAAAAATTTATGAAATTTTCGTTTTAAGTATTATAAACTTTATTCACAATATATATTTTTTATGGAATTATTTTAAGTGCCTATAAATATTTTATTTTCACAATAAAATACAATTTTAAAATCTTTTAAATGTTGATAGAATTTTTTAATTATTGTAAAATCGGAAATGAATCCTGGTAACAGGAATTTGTATTAAATTATCTCAGTTATCACAAAATATAAATCGAATTTATAAAAATTAAAAGCAAAATCTTATAATATCTCGTTTTTATTTATAAATATAGAGATTGATTCTATTTTATCTAAATATGACGAAAATATATTGAGGATCAATTTATAAACATGTGGAAATATGTGACCTTCAATCTTTCGCTACCTTTTGAATCCTTCACGTTAATAACTTTTTTCAATGAACTCTATTTTTGGAAACTCTTGTTGCAGTAAAATAATGTTTGGTGGAAATCGCCTGTTTTGTACTATATAGAAGTCGTTTATTCCCTTCGCAGTCCTTAATTGCAGATTGTAGTCAATATTCGTGAATGAAGGTTATTGTAAAAATTGACATGTACCTAATATATGAGTAGATGTTTCTCTCTTCATTATTACCAGTTTTAGTTACAATCACTGTTCATATTTTTTAAAAATTTATTTCGGTGCCCTCAAAAAAATTTGAAGATGAAGTATGAAGACCATTTGTAATGTATTTAGGAGTAGTTTTTTGTGAAAGGATTATTTATAATTAATAATTTTGAATTAAAAACGAAATTGAGCACATTTATCGAATTATGTACTACTAATAGTAGCATGAAATAGTTACAACTTATTAGTTATTCCGAATTTACATAACCTGAAAATTATTTTGAAAAGTTATAATTATGAAAAAGTTTTTGTTAAGGCCAGGGATATATTTAAGATCAGCAATGACCGATCGTTATAATTACACGTTTTGCATATCGTTGAAATATATCAATTGATCGTAGAATATCAGAAATGTATACCCTGTACTTAATAACGTTATCTGTCTCAATACCCTGTAGTCACATTTCGTATGTAAGAAAAATCGGTCTATGAAAAATTTACTAAACTTCTTTAATTAAAATGTTTAATGTAATGAAATTTTATACATTATTAATTATAACAACTGCTGGCTATTGTTATCATTAATTATTTGGAAGCGAATGCCTCTTTAGCTCAGAGCTTCACGATCACGATTTAATAACATGTACACATAGAATAGATCACCAACAAAATTTAATAATCTAGCTTTCAAGTATCAGTATGTCAAGAATAAGAGCTCAGCAATATGAGAAAGTAATTGTTATCGGATTTAAATAAAATTTGGCGAATATGCGATCTAATTTATGGCCCTATAATTCGGTAAGTTTAATCAAAATTCCCGAATTATATAAAATACATTTGTATATTGTCCTTAGAGATACTTAGAAAGCATTACTACTATATTGTTAAATTTTGGTTATAAAACACTTCAGCCTACCTCCAGGTTAGCAGCCAATTTTTTGGTTTATTATTTTTTTTAAAAAAATATACATTCGTGATTATGGTTTTATTCGCGAAATAAAAAAAATTGATAAGATTTATATATTTTTTCTCTGAATTCTTTTAAATATGAAATCATTTCGTTTTGGTAATTAGAACGAATATATTCTCGACATAAAAATTGATTACAAATTATTTATTTAAAATATCAAAAATGCTCGGCAAATTAAGTTTATTATTTTTGATTATTTGTATTTTATTTGTGAATTTTTCTATGGAAGCAACTGAGCCGAATGATTTGGGTATAAATATAAGTTTTTTTTTTAATTATTTTATTAATTTTTATAATTTTATTTGAATTAACAGATAAAAACGATGATTTTGTATACTATCCCTTGAAAATAGAACCCCAAATAACAACTGGAAATAATAAAAGAATTAATGTTTGTCATGATTTGTTAAAATGTTATTTTAAAATAAATAATCGTTAAATAAAAAATATTTTATTATTTAGAAGAAAATGTTTTTATCTAGTTTTTAGTAAACTTTAAAATTAATTTGTTTATTTAGTGGTTTTATAGTATTTTGTGAAATTAAAAAGTGTTATAACTTATAAACTAATATGCTCTCAATAATACCAAAAAATATATTCCATTTTTACACAAATTGTTGACATCCAAAATCTGATTTTGTTGTCATATAATGCAAATAAGTTTCAAATTATATTACTATCTCAGACTGTGTTTAACGACTTTTTGCAAGTACTTTAACCATTTTTGGTAATGATTAATGGAAATATAATAATTTCCTGTGCGATAGGTCAAAATGGATTTATTTAGATACAAGATTCCATTAAAAAAAACATAATATGTTTCCGGTTTTATTAATCAATTATTGGTACCATCAGATTATTTGTTTTAATGAGAAAACTCATTAAATATTTAGAGGGTATAGTTTTCATTATGAACGTTGAAACCTTACCCTAATGACTATATGTAGGTTACTTCAAAAATGCAGCATTTCATATAAGTTTAAATAATGACAAATCTGTTGTGGTCAACTTTATCACTTTACAATTATTTAGATTCATTTTATTTCTTTAGTATTATGTATTACTTTCATCATTAATTTTATGTTTATATTTAATATTGTTTAAGTATAACATAATTTACCAATTTCACCAAAATAAGTTATAAATATATTCCATCACATTTGAACACATGGCACGATATATAGATATTTTTTTAGTAATTAATTTTTTTCAGTTTATGTAATGCTGAAATTTGTAAATCCATCAAATAATTCATATTTTTTTCTGCACCATTCAGCGAAATACATTTTTTCCGTCAAGTCCAATACAACAATCCTAGTTTTTTTTTCAAAATCTAAAAACTGAATCATAAAACTCTCTTTTTAAAAATGGAATTCAACATGATCGCAGCTTTAATTGATGGTTCTTACTAAAAATTAGTATTTAATTGTTTCAACTCAAAAATATCAAATATAATATATAAAATACTCAAAGCTGTAACTTAAAATAATAAGTAAATTTGTTGAACATTTCATGACATGTTTTGAATTTTTGAATTTTTATAAATAAATGATCCTTTAAGCTTGGAATGGTGACATACGACTAGTAATTTTGCTTTTATTTATACTCAAATGAAGTCTTCTCTTTCATTTGCTCAAAATTGATCGCCAAAAGGTCAGCAAAGTTATAAATATAATCTATAACTATTGGACGAGTCTAGTGCAACCTCGGAAAATTATTTTTAATACGATAAATGGAATTCCGAAAACTGATATCACAAGGAAATATATATTGTAATCATTTATATTTAAAAATAAAAAAATTTTTGGTGTTAATGGTTTTTCCCCGACCTGAAAAACCTTTAATAAATTGATAACTCTCAGAAAAATATGATAAAAGTTATTTATACATATGTCAAAGATGGAAACTATTTTTATTTTATTTTAATTCGATTTCGTTGTAAATTAATTTTTCGTTTTGGTTTTGAATTTGGTTTGAATTATTTGCACATTTTGTTTTCACATGGTTCAATTCGTCTTTTTCACTTTTCATAAAAATTTCTCATAGTAGAGATCATTTCAGAAACATACTTTATAATACATAGTATCATCAATAATAAAACTGGCGAATGGGGAATCTGTTCAGTCCCATATAATATTTTCGATTTGGAAGATGATTCATAGAATTTGGTATTTCTTTTCTTATTATACATTTTTTGATATTTGTTACTGTTTTACATATATACAAAGTGCTAAATTCCCCCATTATATTTTCGGTGAACCTTTGAAACATCGTAAGTAGCAAAATCAAAAATTTACAAGAGAAAGATAAAACAAAATTACAACGTTAAAAATGTTTTATTTTATTTAAAATTATGTTACTTAATGATTTTATAAGTTTAATGCCAATTTTTTGGAGAAATTGCTTTTTACGATATTTTATATCTTCCCGATACATACTCGTATACTTTTCTAGAAGGATACATACGTCAATATGTTAATTGCACGCCTAGTTGTAGATTCAAGACCAGTTTCCATCCCTGATTCATATTTAATATTTTAAATGATATTTAATAATTCATAAATATTAAAATATCAAATCACTTGGTTTTGGTAATTGGAACCAATATATTCACAATAAAAAAAATAATTACAAAATCCTAAAAAAAAATTATCAAAAATGCTTGGAAAATTAAGTTTATTATTTTTGTTGATTTGTATTTTATTTGTGAATTTTTCTATGGAAGCAACTGAGCCGAATGCTTTAGGTATAAATATAAGTTTTTTTTTTTTAAATTATTTTATTAATTTTTATAATTTTATTTGAATTAATAGATAAAAAAGGTCGTTTTCTATACCATCCCTTAAAAATGAAACGCCAAATAACAATTGGAAGTAATAATACAATTAGTGGCACTTTTTGTCATGATTTAATTTGTTAAAATGTAATTTTGAAATGTCGTTTAATAAAGAAGAATTTAATAATTTATGATTTCTATAAATTTATTTGGTTATAATTTATTTTTAAAGTCTTTTGTTTATTACACTATTTTTACCTTACATAATTATGTAAATCGATATTTTATCAAACATTTATAATCAATTTTTACTTAATATTAATAGTACTTACTTATAGTAGCAAGTAGTTTGACAATTTAATTCTCGTATATATAGCAAAATCGAAATTTTACAAAAGAAGGACAAAACTAAATTACTATGAGGTCAAAATTGTAGGTTTTTTTAAAATATAAATCGAGGCTAAATTTGAAAAGTCATTGTTAAGAATATGATTTTAAAGTGGGACGGAAACCAAATTAATTATCCTAATGACGAATTATCCTTCAAATACAATCGTATTCGAAAATCAATTAACTTTGAAGTCATCAATGATGGTATATTTCTAAAAATTAAAAATTTAAATATAACTGCTTCACTTCAATCAAAAACCTGACGATAAATTTTGTTAAAATACTTTACTAAAATACATTTCTAAATTTGAGAATTTGAAAATTCAGAACTGAGGTTCATAAAAATTGCTATTGATTGAAAAACTAATAAGAAATTTAAATTCGTGTAAACTTTTTCAACTTATCCAAAAATTAATAACAACAATTTTTTTATTTATTTCTTTATTATCATTTTATTAATATTAATATAGTCTTAACAAATCAGTGCATGGCAAAATTTCCCATCAAGTTTATTTCCATCTCCAATTTTAATTTGACGTTTAACTTTGTATAGAAGATTTCCCTTATTTACTGGACCATCACCGAAAAATGAATCTATTAAATATTAAAATTAAATATTATATTTAAATTTTTAATTTTAAAATTACCTTCTTCAGCTGCAACGTACGAAATGCTCAATGCAATAAAGCAAACTAATAAGAAACATAATAAAAATTTATTATTCATTTTATATGATTTTTGTTTATTTGAAATTTAAAAATAATCCTTTAAGTTTGAAATACTGAAGCTAAATGATGATTATTTAATAAATTAAGATGCTTTTTATAGTCAAATCTACAGAAAGGTCAGAATGTTATCATACTTTTACCAATTATTATTAAAGAAAATTTTTGCTGAACTTTATATGCTAAAAAAATTGCGATTAAACTTATTTTAATTTTCTGTGAACAACATTAAGAATTTGATAAGAATGTAATAATTATTATAAAAAATTTACAAATGAATTTCCAAGGAAATATGAAATTAATTGATTTTAATTTTTTCATTTAACTGTCCTTTATATTGAATTTATAAATCAACTACAACCAATAATAATAATAATAAATTGACATCCAGAATTAGTGCAAAAGAATTTAAATTTCTCAAATATCTTTATCAAAGTGCGTATTAGTTTGAAATTTTTAAATATTCAGTAACTATTTTTTTACAGGGCAATTATCACATAAACATTTACTGAACAAAATTGAGAAATCAAAATTATTTTATTGCCGATTTTTATCAGATGAACCTGGAAAAAAATATAAAAAAAATATAATATTAATCAATAAACTTCAACGAATAATATTTAATTAAAAAATTCAGACAACGACCTACCCAGACCCTCCTTATTCATTGGGTTGAATGGGGTGCAGCTCAGGGGTTCCATTAATTGAAATGTGGAGATGAAATAAATCGTTTTTTTTATATTACAAAGGAATACAAATCCGTAATTCAAAACTACTGTATTTTTTATACTACTAGTATAACAATTAACAATTACTTATAGTAATTGTTATACTGTAGTAATTTTTCTAATAAATTCGATGTGATTTGCTATCAATCGAAAAAGTCGTAACGATTTTTGGTAGATATCAACGAGGAGCAAGTCAAAATTTATTTAGTAGATTATTCTATGATTGATTTCAAAGATGTTTTAAATTATAATTGCAATATTTTCAAAAATATGTTTTCCATTCATGAGAATTGTATTTAAACGCGGTTTCGTGGACTAATTGAACAGTTTTAAAGTTGATTTTATGATATTTCATAAGTTCCTTAAAAAAATTTACATGTACTTGTCAACTTTTTTCTTACAATTTATATAAAACAAGGATACAACATACAAATAATTCTTTAATATATATTTTATTTAATAATTATTAATATTAAAAATTCTTAAATTTATATAGAAATTCGTGCATGACAAACTTTTCCACTAAAAACATTATTTTTGCCAATATTTTATTAATATATAATCAGATAATTGAAGTTCATCCCATTTCGATTTCTGATCCAATTCTTCAGCTAATAATAATAATAATTAATAAAAAAAAAATATAATAAAAATTAAATTAAATAATTACATTTTAAATCCGATTGAGTAATGACAAATGCAAAACTAATTGTAAAAATATAAAAAAATATAAATGAAAAAATTAATTTATTAAACATTTTTTTTTTTTTTTAAATTAAACGTTACTGGCGTTTTCCTCAAAGTATAATAGAAAACTATAACCACAAGTAGAGTAAATTAAAAGTAAAAGTGCGAATATCAATGGATTTTAAAATTAATATATTATTTTTTTATCAGTTTTATTGTAAATAAATAAGATTTTTTTAATAATTCAGGGTTGGGTAAGTTACAATATTTTGAAAATATTGAGAAATGTTTTTTACATAATTTATGACTAAGTGCACGTTAAGAGTGACGCTATGAGCGGTGCTGAAACTGTGCTATACTGAAAATCGTGCTTTTTAAAATCGTAAAGTATAGCAGTTTTATTTTGAGTTCCATACTTTATTCTACATTATTTTCGTCTTTTAATTAATTCTATAGAAACTTTTCCCCACTTTTAATCAATTAGCAGACACGCTTGTGGTAATTAATTAACACCAAAAACTATACAAGAGAGTTGTGCTTCAAAATCAGCTTTCGCTTACCAAAAATCAGATTTTGTCAGTTAAAAAATACAAACTTGCTGACAATTATGTCTCTAGTTGTTAAAAATAAATACTTTCGTACTTTATGACAAAAATAAGATGGAATTAAATAAATACTACATTTAGTAATTATAATATTCATTCCAATCCTATTTTTTATGTATTTTTAACTTAAATATTAAGTTTCATCTGTGTAATATTGAGTAAGTTTAAAATGTCCGCCCCTGGTTAATTCAATGTGAATAATAATATGCAAAATAAATAAATTGAATAAAATTGGAAAAACCCTCTTAAGATTAATTAATCAATTATCCTCTACACTCTGTTTTCTACCAAAATAGAATATTTTTTCCATGAGTAATAATTTTATTATTCACATTATCAAATATAAAATATTGAATAATAAAAATATTATAATACAAATATATAATACCAATTTTAATATAGACCACATAATCACCCTGTTTGCCACAATTGAATTCAAACCATATATAACAAAATAATTGCTATAAATCTATCTATCCATCACAACATTTAATAGTTATACCATCAACGTAAATCATATAAATTAAATATATGAAATACGACGACCTTATATCCTATAAATTTCTACCTATTAGCAAAATATATTGCTGTACACAGCCAATTACAGTGTCTATTACAGTGGACTCGTTTTTGAAAACTTCATATTACTTCATAAAAATTTAAGCTCATATTTCAAAAATCGCTGTTATCCATGACATAATGGTGGCAAATCGAATCTATTAATATTCTGCACAAATTTCAGTAAAAATATTGTTGGAAAGTATTTCGGTATCCTATATAATAAAACTATACTATATATAATAAAACTATACGAATACCTTTTATTCGATATAACTTGGACTTGGATTGATTATGGTCGTTTTAGAAATGGACGCGACGCATATGTATATAATCATAACTTAGCAAAAACCTTTGGTTTTACATAAAATATAACCCAAATTAATTTAAATTATAATTATTTATCATTAAATTTTAGATTAAAGGTTAACTGTCCCAGCAAGTTAGTTATCAGTTGTTGACAAATTTTAAACAAAAGACGAAATAAAATTATCATTTGGGAAAGTACCGATTGTGAGTGTGACAGAATCAATAAAACCAGTCGTAAAATTTGTGATGGTTTCATTATCGAAATAATTTTTAGCTTCTAATGTCCGATTTCACATTGAAAGCTTAAGCCTGTTTCAGAGCTTGGGTTTAACAAATTTTCTGGTTGCTTAAGTGAGATTTAACATAAGCCGCAGATGATTTTAAAAAGTATTGGTGAAAAGTGTTTAATCAGCTGATTTCATTCACAATAATTCAGATTTTTTGGTTTAAGTAAGCTTAGGGTAACATTCTATTGAGAAATCAAACTGAGTTTAAGTTGCAGTCTTAAGCCAGACAATCAGTTTAGTTAAGCTTGAGCTCTCGCTGGTGAAATCAGGCATTATTGTATTTCACTTAACTCGTCTTGGTATGGTACTCGTTTACGGAAATCAAATTTTAATATTTTTCTTTATTTGTCTCTGTCATTTTTAATTTTAACACACTTTAAATTTCTAGAAATAAAGAATGGTAGGTTAAAAACAATTTATTTTGAATATATTATTTCGGAATTGTCAGTTGTCATAAAGATTCTTTGTAATTTATTAAATAAATCATTCGAGTACACTGAAATATATTTGATATATAAAATATGAGTATCGTTACAATTACAATCTATCTTTAATATTTGAACTTCTCTTCTAAGCTTAATATCAGTTGTAATGTATTAAAGTATGTAATGTAAGAGACCATCAATTTATTCTTGTCCTTCTAATGTCTTAAGTTAAATTTAAGCTTTGGAGTCTGTTAATAATTAAATCTTAAAGACTTTTTCTGGTAACTTGAATATTTTGAATCGTCAAACTTCTGCCTTATTCAGATTTTGCAAAATCAATTGGTTTGGATGGTCGTACAATCTGTTAAAGTAATTGCTACTTCTTGATGAAATTTAATTATGCATCAATAAATTTTAATCAATTTCTGTTTGTATTTTATATTTTCGAACATGAGAATGAGAATAATTATAATAAAGTACAGATTTCATGAAACAACGTCAATTTATTTACAAAATCATGGAAATATACAAATAGCTTCCATATATATTACTTATTTATTGATAGTCATGAACATGAAGAGTTATTGACTTTACAAAATTATGGCTTATATTCTCCATTTGAATGATATATAATGTAATAAAAAATAATTTTACTACTGATAGCAAAATAATTAATACGGAGAGTTGGGCTATATTAAAATGCGAGAGGAATAACAGAAAATCTGCTATACAGATTATTCCCAATTAAAAAACGCTATAAATTCTATAGCAATTTCAATTTACAATATACAATTCAATCGAAATTCGAATCTAATTAAACATTAATTTAATATAATTCCAAAATATTTTCTGCAGTAATTCAATATTTTCAAAAATAAAAAGAAAAATGTTTATTAAATTTACATTTATTTTATTAATGCTTTCCGTAATTATTTTAAGTATTTCATTAGTTCAAGCTGAATCAGGTAAATATGAATATAGAAATTATTATTATATGTAAATATAATTTATTATTATTATTATTATATTTAGATACAATTATCCATGATGAAGGATTTCAACTGAATAAAGGAAATATTGCAATTTATGGAATGAAATTTAAACGACAAATTAATATTGGTAGTGGTAATACGCTTGATGGGAAATTTTGTCATGCGCTGATTTGTTAAAGGATATATAAATAAAAATTAAATTACAAAAATATAATATCGTGTAGTGTAGAGGTTTCTTAAAAATATCTTTAGAATTTAAATCTTGTGTGTTCATATTTTAAATTTATAGTAATAAATTTTTATATAATTTTTTTATAAATTATCTAATACTTATTAGGATTTATAATGATAGTACTCAAAGTATATGGAATTTAACAAATAAATATATTATGTTCATTGTTTAAAATGTTGCAATGAGAATATGTATTATCAAATTTGTGTATTATTGTAGATTTGGTCAAGCTATGAATCAAAAGTTTGCAAAAACATTAAATAAATCATCATAAGAATCAATATTTTCCATACTAAAAGAAGTAATGTTTTTCACTCGAGGTACATTATCTTTACATTATTTCAATTAGATAATTTTTTCATAGTTCCTAAGATATTTGGAACTGGATAAAATTAATCTTTAAGGTAGCCTATACAACATATGACTGTATCCAAAGTACGGAAAGACATAACAAGAAAAGGAGTTTTTATAGGTTTTTTAATTTTCAAAAAAAAGGATTCCGATATTCCTTTGAATTTGACTTATATAATTTAATTAGCTTTAAAATAAAATACAATAGAATAAAATTGAGCAAAGGCTTGTAACATGGAGAATAAAATGTAGTTCAAATAAATTATACCAAATAACATTTACTCTTAAAAAAGGTGATTGTGCATCTCTTACTACAGGTGGCGAAGTCCTACCACATAAAACATGTATTAAATACCTGGGATTCTACCTTGATAGGAATCAATGCTTACTTACTTGGTTACATCATATAAAATCAAAAAGAACCGAACTTAGTATTAAATACAGGAGTCTATATTGGCTATTGGGAATAGAATCTATATTATCTCTAAATAATAAACTACTAATTTACAAACAAGTTATTAAACCTATCTGGGCCTATGGCATTGAAATATGTGGGTCAGCCAATAATTCAAATATAATGAAGTTATTACAAAGATTCCAAAACAAATTGTTAAGATAAATCACCAAAATTCTCCATGGTTTGCAAGAAAGAACAAAATTTATGAATACCTTCAAGTACCAAATAAAAAAGACGAAATCAGAAACTAATGTATCAAGGACAAATAAAAATTAAAAAAGCACCCAAATCAACTGGCAAGAAATTTGATTATCAATGAAAGAGATATACAGATCAAGAGATCACCGAAAGACTACATGGAAGAGGACCGTAGAAAGAGTAATCAGCAACTCTGGTAAAACCAGGGGCGAAATAAAATTACTGGCAAGAAAAACCCGCAACCGATGGAAATGTTTTATTGAGGCCCTATGCTCCACGAGGAGTTGAAGGATTTAGTAGTAGTAGTAGTACTATTGTCACATACACGATTCAAACGGTAGAATATTCTGAACTTAGAAAACAGAGGCTGATTAATATTACAGCAAAATAATTAAATTGGTATGATCTTCAATGAAAGATCACTCAACGTCTTAGATATTCAGAAAATTTAATTATAGCTTTAATACCTGATTGTAAATAGTTAATTTCTTAAAAATAAAATAATAAAACACTTTTAATATCAACTTTTACCATATAAACATTTTCCTGTACCATAAAAATCATTAAAAAAATACAGCGATATTGACGTCTTATTCCCGGAGTCAACGACTATTTTTCGGAAATTAAATGTTAGTATTTGCAAACTCTAAAAGTTGTTCATATCTCCTCTCTATTGAACACATTTTTAGTGTCTTATATTCCGTACAGCTAAAAAATTATATTACTACTATTAAAAAAGCAAAAGATTCGATTTCCTAAGTAAAAAATTGTTCTTTTGCAATGAAAACTTTAATTTTTGAATTGATTTTTGTTAGTAGCAACACTAATCCTTTTCTTGTTTAAGCCGAACGGATTGTAGTTATTCAATTTCAATATTAAACGCTTTTGTACGTCCATAAACTATAACTATTAAGTAATTCTTGTAAGTAAAAGTAACATAAAACATTTTAATAATAATAAATATTTTATTTTTTATATACAAATAATATTAAAATTTCATATCTCTAATATCAACATTAAAAAATACACCATTTTCATTAATATTTATATCAATTTCTCTAATATCTAATAATAATCCATTTATTTCATTATTTCTACCAATAGAAATTTGTCTTTTCGTCCTTATTTCATTATTATTTATAAAATTTAATTCCAATTTATTTAATTTATTTTTTGGTAACAGATTTTCTATAAATATAAAGATTTTTTTATAAATTTATTTTAATAAATTTTAAAATTTAAAAAAAAAATCACCTTCTATTTTAAATTCTACAGCAGGAAATGCAAAATTTTCTGACAAAAATATTAATAGAAGTAAACTTGATATGCAAATTATTTTAAACATACTGACCAGGAGTAATTTAAAATGTATACTAAATTTTAATTTAGCTCAATATATTTAAAATAAACATTCTATAGCTTAAATATAGTTATAAGATTATAATTCAGAAATGGAAACTATTTTTAAAAAAAATATCTCTTGATGTCTTCAAATACAAATACCCTCTAAGCAAATACTCTCTAACATCTAATTAAACATATTTGTGGGTTAAATTAGGTAGTTATATTAAAAACACGTGTTATTTCATACATTTATTCGAATTTTATTTACTTCATTATACGTGTACAATTTAAATGCCGACCATGCAATTGCCAACATTAACTCACACAAAGAAAACAATCTCAATCACAAATGGAAAACTTCTTAACATTTGATTTTTATTATTAATTTTCATTTCTATTGGTTCTAATCGCCAATTTTAATTTTAGGAGATCATACAGGATACCGTACTCTCTCCACCTAAATAACTCCGATACAAACTTCATGACTAACTGTATTCACCCAGAAAACTGACTTCCAATAATTTTTATGACCTTGTGTCTCGTAGGGGCAGAGATAATTGATTTTTTGTCTTAGATATCCAAAATGGACTAATAATTATAACTATTTTCCTCATAAGTTTCTTTTACCATTCCAAATTTTACAGTAAAAATCAATTATCTAATATTATAAGCTTGGGTTTACGTAGTAAAAGTGATCAACATTATATTTTTAAATAATTATTTCACTTAGAGGAAAACAATTTCACTTGGTATTTTTAATTTGCGGGCTTGTAGTTTCCAAACAACTTAGAAATCCGAAAGTTTTTATGAATTATTTTAAAGAGAATTTAATTACCAATCCAATTACTTAAAATTCATACCTATCCATTATCAATTCTGAATCTATAAATCCAAATATGATGTTACTTTCTGTAAGACCGAACCTGAAAATGGGCTCTAACGCGAAATTTGGACCGAGTTTATACATACATTTTTTTACTTCGAATACCATCACAAATAACTTGGTCCAACAGTATAGATACCAAAAAACCAACAGCAAAATTAAATTGTTTGCATCCCTGATATTACCAGACAGTTTATTTTTTTGACAGTACTTACGTCAGTTCAGTATGAAGATAAAATTGTTGAAATTTTTTTAATTCAAGGAAATACCTACTGATAAAATGACAATAAATTATTGTAAATTAAGGTTTTAAATAAATTTTATAAAAACAAAAGTAAAAAATTTCAAGTAATTTTGAAATTTTTGTTATTAATATTATTTTCTACAATTCACAAAATTTTGGCCTACCAGTTTAAATTTAATAGATAATAATTAAAAACAATTACTCAGAATTTCATGATAGCTCAATACATTGGCTTGATATAACAGTTCAATGATGTCAACTTGATTATTTTAGAATGAGATCGCATAATTGTTAATTATAAGCAGATAAACGAAGTCATCTGATGTAAAGTTTCCTATCGTTAACTTACTCTCATATTTATGAAAACTAATTTAAGTCCAATTTTAATGTTTCTAATATGATGCTTAAAACCTTTTTCTGCTTTAAGAGGTCTCTCCAATAGCTTATTTTAAAAGATATGGTAAAAATACGTATTTACGATAGATGCAAAATACTAAAAATGTGTATGTATGATAAAGAGGAATGAACTACTTATAGAATTTAGAAAGAATTTGTTAGTAACTAATTTCCGAAAAAAAGTCGTTGACACCAAAAGACAATGTTCATAGCAAAATTTGATTAAATTATATATGTAGTTATTTTAAAAACGAAATTATAAATTTCAAATTAAGAGTTTTCAGAATTCAAAAAAGCTATAAATATTTACCTCATCAATCTCTGCTTAATAACTTTTTCATATGCTATCTCTTTCTGCATTTGTTAATAAAATTCATATACGCTAAGAAAAGACTAATGGACAGTCCCCTTTATACAGCTGGTTTTACCAATTCGAACCAATACACTAATCAAATTTTCTTATGGACTCACTGTTCAAATAGTAAATAGAGCAATTAGAAATTGTAAAATTTTCAATAAAACTTTTGAAATAAAATTTAAATTTAATAGTGGCATTCGCAAAATGAAATCTTCATGGAGTACGGAAAATGAAGGGGGAGGATATTAAAAAAATTAAGTCAGTTTTTGTGTGAGTTATCCACTATCTTAAATTCTTAATAAATAACTATATTAGTAAAAACTAGTGCGAGGGTGTTAAATTCCACGATTCCACCTACGTACAACATTGGTAACTAATTATCAACTTTTATGTTTTGCTAAATTAGAAAATTATAGAATAAATTGGATAGACAGAAATCTTTGGAAACTAAAAAAAATATTATATATTTATCAATTTTTCAAAAAATAAAAATATATTTATATTAAAAATAAAATATAAAAATCCCCCCTACCTAATAATTGTGATAAAGTTTTCTTTAGAATATTATATGAAAAACGAAAATTTATTAAAATATAAATTTAGTTCATAATTAATTACTTAATAATATAATAAAAATTTTAAACACAAAAATGTTCAATAAATTTTTATTCAGAATATTATTAATTTGCGTTTTCGTATTCGCATTTGTTACAGCCCAAGGTAAATTACTATAAATTTCAACTTTATTTTATATTTTATTGAATATTTAATTTATTTGTATTTATTGCAGAAGGCTTTTTAGATTATAGTGAGTTAAAGGAGCAAGAAACTGTAACAGTAAAGAATTTAAAAGGTTCCAAAGACTTTGTAAGGTTTTCATAATATTTGATAAACTGAACTAAAATGTTGAATAATTGTTAATTGAAATTGTTAATTTTGAATAAATTAAAAGAATACTTGATATTTTGAAGTTAAACTATTTAATGTTTCAATTTTTAGTTATAGTTAAACTCCAATTAAAATTTAAAAGACAATATAAGAGGTTTAGTAATTTGCAGATATTGAATTAATTAAAATAAAAATGAATTAATGAATTATATTAGTGAAAATTTTGAAAGTTAACGCTTAGTATTTAATTACAACCTTTATTAAAACATTTCCAATATACATTTTTTAATAATATATTTCTAAATATTACTTTTGACTAATTTGGCATTAATTATATTGCCTTTACTACCTAGTACAATTCTATTATTTTTACTACCAGTACTTGTCCAACACGAGTAGTAGTCCTGAACGAGTAGTAGCGTTAAAATTAACTTTATTACCATCACCAATGATAATTTGTCGTATTTCTTATATCTACAAAAATAAAATTTTTGTAATTACGTTTTTATTTGCGTAATTATCCTTACATGATAATTGCATTATCATAATTAATATTGGCATTGCAAATAATTCCGATAATCGACAAGATTACGAAGTCAAATTATCAATGTTTTTGAAACATTTCGACTTATGACATTCATTGAAATCAACTGATTAAAAGTAAATGAAATATTTATATACAAAATTAATAATTTGAATTTCTAGTTTTATTAAAAATCAATTTAAAATCGAGATTTTAGGTTACTAATTAATTTGTATTTAAAATTTCAAACGAAAATTGTATTTACAAAGAATTGCAGCCTTATATAGAAAAGAACTGAAAAATCCCATCTTCGAGTGAAAGATTATCGAGTGATCATTTTAATTCATTTTTATCTGATGTCCTCCAACGATGACAATTATAGTCTTAAATTTAAAATTTAGAGATAGTTCATTCGTTCATTTAGATATTTAGAAGCAAATTACATAACTCCAACATTTATTACGTGATCATATGCATCATTGAAGCGCTAACATATAAAATTGATAAAAAGTATTTAAAGGGAACCCCAAAAAATGAAACACTATCAAAAAGATTTCAGGGAACCTTAAAACATGAAAATCTGTTAAAATAATAATTTTATTCGCTTGGAATTCGAAATGTAAAAAAATGTAATTAAGAATTTTTCAATTTTTATTAATTAATAATGTAAAACAAAAATATACTTTAATGCTTTTAAAAATCTTTAGAACAAATTGAATATTAAAAACAACAAAATAATTTAATATATTTTCATATTTATTAACTTCTGAAATAAATTTATATTAAATTATATGATTAGATTTTCTTATTCTACGTTCTATCGCATATATAAACATAACATTGAATATTTTAATTCAAAATAATTTAGGTTCTATTCAAACGACTGTAATTTGTTCATAGAAATCCCTTTGAATAAATATTTGTTACTGACCTCTCCTCACACATAACAAACATATGTCCACAATAATATAACCGAAAACCTTATAAAACTGAATTGAATTAATAAAACATGGAATATAAAGTTGAATAATCAATTCTAATCATGTTCCTAAGAAATCCACTAGAATCAATATAAAATAATTGGAAAACATTACATTTTTTTTTCAGAAACATAATTTGATTTAGCTTAGTAAAAATTCATTTATGGAAATATAGTTAAGTTTTTTAAATATTAAAGTATGAGGATTAATTCAAGGATTATTTTTTCTAAAAACAGAAATAATTATGTGACTCAATTTTCAACTAAAAGTAAACATTGTGTTTACACTACAATTTTCCAAGCGCCGGAGATCGCTGCTATAAGTAAAGCAGCCACGGGTTTACTATAGATATAGGGTTAATTAATAAACAATTAATTATTTGCTCAGACAGTCAATCTGCAATAAAGGCGCTTGCAAAAGTGTCTATCAAATCAAAGTTAATGAAAGAATGGAGGTCAAACTTTAATGCACTAGCTAATAGTAATGATCTTAAAATCCTCTGGTCGCCAGGGCATAGTTTGATCGAATGAAATGAAAAAGCGGATGAACTGGTAAGAAACGTAGCGAATGATAACTCCCTGGTATCTTACTAAATAGGTTATCCTTTACGTAACGCCAAAACTTTCCTGGATATACGGGATACAAACGAATAAATTTAGATGGACTGATCTGAACGTTTGTCTTAGCACTAAAATGTTCTGTGGCACTCCGGATGCTAAGAAAACAAGAATTACTTTATCAATGAATAAGGAGGAAACAGACAGACTGTCTTGTCACAGGACATATACCCCTACCGAAACATGCTGCACGGTTGGGTCAGACTACCGTCTTGACATACAGAGGTTGTGAAGAGGAAGAAGAACAACGGAGATTAAGGCACTTAGATTGTTATTTTCTAAACAACCTGTTAGCAGTGGGTGAAAAGAAACCTGTCGACTTGATCTGGTTCATTAAGAAAGTGGGATGGGTTAATGCGCTACAATAAAAGTTCAGCTAAAGACTGGGGTGTACAACGGGCCAAATTTGTGGCTTCAATTCGTGAGGTTTTTGGATTCTCCTCCTTGCAAACCAACCATACTTTGTGTCGTTACGTTGAACCACTCAATATTGGCATATATTAAAGAATTTCATTAAATGTGCCACCATATTAGAAATTGTATTAGTAATTAGTCGAATTTCTTAATCAAAATGATGACATGTTTTGAATCTCCCAATATTGAACGGAAATTATTATCGATAACTCTCAGAAATTAAAGAATTTTAAAAAGTATTTTTAAGAACATGAATAAATTTGAGTTTCTTATAATTAATAATTTCTTTCATGATATAATTTCAAATGAAATTTGAAGAAATTTATTCTATAAATATAATTTTTTTTAATATTAATTATAAATCGATTAATCTAATTCTTCAAAGAAATATGAATTTGTAAATTCATTTCGATTTGTATAAAATTTTTAGTATTCTTAAAATTGATTGTAAACTAATTTCCTGAAATTTTAATTTAATTTTATCTAGAAATGATATAATTTTTAATATCATTTTTAATGTCATTTATCTTTAATTGAAATATAAATATCATTTTCACTTCTTGCGAATTAAGCCTTTCGAATTTATGTAGGCTAGTAACTGTTGTACTGCAAAAAAGCCTAATCCGCATTCATTATGATATCAACGCAACTGAACGGTTGACAAACGTTTTAAAAGTTATTCATTCACAGCGAGTATTAAATTAGCTCCAGTTGACATAAAAGTGACGAGTTTCCATTGCGGATGATGTAATTGACTGATTTATTAATTTAAGACACTTTTTGGCTTCGTGTTTGCCGTATATGTTCTAGCTATTATTTTCAGTTCAATCCTTCTGAAAGCTAACTATAAAAACAATATTTTTATTAACTTTTTAGTAAACTGTAATATCATTAATTAATTTGACCAACAAGTCAGAAATGAATCTTCATTTTATGTAATTTACAATTCCAAACCATAAAAATAATAATCAATTTAAATTTATTTTAGACTATGAAGAAGATTAAATTCTCTTTGAGGTTTTAATATTCTTTAACTGATAATACTTTACCTTTTACTGAAATGATTGATTCTCCTTCGGGGGCGCCTAGAAAAAAATAATATTCGTTATCCTTTTGATATTTAATCATTTTATTCAAATATTAAATTATTTCAGGATGTAGAAAATTTTACATATATTACTATTAATATTTACATTGAACCCCATTCCACAGAAAAAAAGGTTTAAAAAATGAAAATGTTAAAAATATATTTTTTCTTATTTTCTTTGATTTTACAAATATTATTAAAATTTGTATCTTTCTGTATTTTAATATTGCAAATAAATAAATTTTACTTTTATAAAAACATAAAAAAAAATCGGAAAAGGAAAAAAAAATCGTTTAAATGAGGAAAATCTTTAAAATAGAAAACAAATAATTAAATTTTGAAACCTTATATTTTCTATATTATTATTATAGGAAAAGATATTTTTAAAAAAAATCATCAAAATATCAATAATTTGATGACTTATTAGCCAACCCTTTCGGTGAATTTCAGGGCTTATGAATAAGGAAACAGTGTAAGGACTGACACCACACATTGTAAAAAGTAATTATTTATTATATCTAAGTATATTGTATAGTTGCAGTTGCAACTATTCCCTAAATTAACTTCTTCTCTGGCAAATATATATGACACTAGATTGTATTAAAAAGAGGTTTGAAATGGCCCTATCGCCGCTACGCAACCTTAACTTAATATATATTTTGTTATAATTTAGAATCATTTACCTAGCAACAGCTTAACATTTACATAGAATATGTTCCAAAGAGTCGTTAGCAAAACCAACAGTCAGGATTGTCTGCCTTATCTATTTCACATTATTTCGCATCGAGAGTTGTAATTGTCTGTGGAAAGCCTTGTTTCCTTCATAAGTGACACTTTCTCCTTAGCTATCTTTTTCCAGAAATTTATAAACCCCATTTTTTGGAACGAAATCATTCTTTTATAAAAAGATTCTAATCTCCCCCAATTAAATAACTTCTTTTGGCTCAACCAGAAAAGGATAGAAGAATTCGCAACATAACTAGTTAGTTCATCGGTAATATTATTTACCTCTGTAACTCCCTCATGTGAAACTTTTAAAAAAAAAATTCGAAATTAAATATATCTCGACAATTTAAATAATTTTACTGCAAGTATTTTTCCTTAACATTTTTTATATAGGAGTATAAATCTTAAAGTAATATAAAGAAAATCTATATTTTATCATAAGGATTTTCTTTTTCAATGAATTTGAAAATTGAAAAATGATAACAAATCATTATTTATTGCTTAAAACCAAAATAAAAAAGGAAAATGAAAATCTTCACATTTGATATATAAGAATTCATCAATATTTAATATAAAGATGTACATAGTAAATAAATAACATATAAATAACAGAAAAATTACACAATATTTGAAAATATTTTATTTTTGTGTAATATAAGATAAACTTTTCTGTCAAGCAACAATTCTACTATATTTATTTGTGATAACTTTTTCAATTTACCAAAATATATATAAATATATTTTTATTACATTTTTTTTTTCAAAAGATTTAACTCCTTCATATGCCAGGATGACTGGATATATAAAACATATCGAAATTCTGCCAAAATGATAAAAGTCTATAAAGAAGGTACACAAAATGAAAAGCGAATTTTTATATTTATTTTGTAATATACACAAATACTGAAATGATAATCTTTCAACATTCAATAAAAATATTTTTTTCATTTTAAGGATATAACTTGAAATTTTTCTTATTTTTTTTTTCAGTTTTTTATATTCGGTGATAAATCATTTTTCACTTTCCTAAATTTTATCAATTGAAAATTTTTGGATCTTCTTATATTTATTAATAATAAAAGTAATAGAAATGTTTAAAGTCCACGAATAGCCAAGAGATATAACATTTATTTGTTCACAAGATATAAAAGTTCTTATCATAAAGTGTTTCTTAATCACGAAAATAAATATTTTAAAATTACACTGATAAAAAATATGGTAAAAAATTAGCTGAATTTTATGCACCTTTTAGCAAAGAAGTATATTCAACGCTCACGATCAACTATAGTCTTTTGAAAAAGTGATTTTTTTCGTAAAGAAGTTATCAAAGCTACGAAAAAAGGATGAATTCGATAGAGACGGAAAAACGAGTTTTAAGATTTTTGATAGAAAAAAGTAATTACCAGTTTTAAAAAGGCTAATGGAACGTGGTCTGAATACTGGATTCAGAATGCTGCTTCAACGCGACAGAATCGTAACACAGAAATTATCCAACTTTTCAAGTATATCCAAAACTTTTTATATGCGTTTGGTTTATATTACATTGCAGCATAAGCTATTGATAATCAATAGATTTACGATATATTTCTGTTAAATTGACCACATTAAATTGACATATTTATGACAACAATCCAAAATTTGTCTTTACCTATAGATTTGTAAAAACTGTGGTTGAAAAATCACTCATTTGAAAAATTACTCACGAAACTACCATTTTAAATTTGGATGCACCATTTTGCATAACAAAATTAATAGAATGATACAAAAATTTTCTGGCTTCATTTAATTTATGTAGTTTTTTACGTACGTAATCGGCGTATATAGTTTGATTTTTACATAGTATTTTGTATATAGTATTTTTTCGTAAAGATTATATTGGAATTGGAATACTAATTTTCTAACCAAAGTAAGATATGCTAATCACAAGATTCGATTTCATATGTTATATTTAAATAAATAACTTTTAAAAATAACAACCTAAAGTTAATAAATAATTTATGAAAAAATTTTTATTGATTTATTTTTCATTTTATATAAATTTTAAAAGTGAAAAGTGGTAAGAAGAAATCCTTTATAAAGCTATAATCAACAGGATATATGAATATTTACAAACAAAAAAAAAAAAAAAATAATCAAAATTTTCATATTTTGTAATTTTCATATTTTGTTTGTAAAAGAAAATTTAAAAAAAAATGTTTCATTTTCGGCATAATATTTAATTTTTTTTTTTTGGTAAATAGTAAATATTCCTATTTTTAATATTTATTTTGGGATCACAACGATATTTTTTGCTATATAAACAAACATAAACATAATTTATATCTTTTAAAATGACTATGATTTTTATTACAACAAATTTCCTTTTCGATATATTTGTGTAGGTATATACGAAATAGAATGTTTAAAAATCGATTTGTATTTATTACATATTGGTTTGAAAGTTTATGATGAATTAATTTTAAGAATTAAAATTGTTAAAAAACTTATAATTTCATTTAAATAGTAATAAGTAAATTATATTTTTAATCAGTGCTTGCAAAATTTCCCATCAATTTTATATCTATTTACAATTTCAATTTGACGTTTAAATTTGTATAGAATATTTCCCTTTTTTCTGATTATTATTGTCAATTTTCTTACTATAACATATTACCTTACCAAAACTAAATAATAGCTCGTTGATTAGCCTAATTTCTGAAAGTGCTATCAAATCTTAACTTATTATACGATTGTGGCTTAAAAATTATATTACAGGAATTTCCTGGAAATATTATACTCTGAAGTACAATTATGTTATTCAATGGAAATATTGATTTCCTTTACATATCTCTAATCATATAAATATTTTTATGATTATTCTTCAAGAAGTTTTAGTTAATCAATTTAATTAATTCTATTATATTTAATTATTATTATTTTTACACTCCACTTTGGAGCTTAGGATTGATTTCCACTTGATATCTCTATCTTACTCTGTTCACTGTTAAACAATTTTTGCGCCTTCCGATGTAAGATTACATTTTCCTAGTTCATGATGAAGTATTGTGTGTCCTAGGTGCATCATGTATCATCGATTCGTTCAGTAAAATTCAAATTTGACGTCTTCATATATTTTGTATGAATAATCGATTTAGTGGACACATTGGGGTGAATGAAATCAATTCGGAAAAAATCGAATGAAAAGAGTTTGGATTGATTAAAAAATAAAATTTAACAATTTCCAAAAAATTAATGTGTGATGAAACATGGCTGAGGAAAATTTTATAGAAGATATAAATAATAGAATAATATAGACGAAGCTAAATATAAAAATTTAATCGATTGTAATCAATACTTTTGTGTTCGGTATACTTAACCAGTCGTTTTGGTTACGAATCAATTTTAATCTACGAATCAATTTGGAATTGTAGCCCGTGCTTTATGATTGATTCGAAAGCGGATATTCGCCGTAGTTCATTAAAAGAAACTTCTTATATTTTAAATAACTGATAATTTTATATTGTCCTATAAAAATATTTCGGATCTATAGAAAAATAGCAGACTTTTTATTGATTAAAATATTTAATTTCCAGTTTTTAGTTCTTAATTATTAATAACACAATCATTTTTCCAAAACTTGGTAAAAAAAATTAAAACTTTAATAATTCTAAACGCTATTTACTATTTTATATAATTAATATTAATAACTAAGCAGTACAGAAATTTCATCTTCATATGCTTCATCTTTGTTGAAATATTCTTTTGAAATAGCCTTTAATTTGCAAGGATATATTTGTAAAATTTTCATTTATTTCCTATCTTATTGAAGTTTTAAAATATATAAAACTTTTCAAACAGCGATTGAATAAGTACGAATTTTATTTTTTGGTATCCTTATTAAGGAAAATAACTTGTCGTATTAAGACACAAAAAGGACATTATTCTCTACAAAACTTTAAATTTGTTACAAAACAACAACAAAGAAACATAAATTTAGAAAAAGATAAAAAATTGAAAATTCTTGTAAAATGGATAATATAAAAATAAAAATTATTTTCAAATAGAGGATAACAATTTTGTTTTTTGTTATTCTTTGAATTTTTTTGTGAAAAAGGATATTGAAAAAGCAAAGTAAAACTTTTTGTCAGTTGGCAGATTTAATAAGATTTAAAGGAGCTGCCACTTTAAAAATGAAACGAATAACATTTTCAAAATAATCAGAATTGTAAATTAAAAGGAAATATAATAATTAATTAGATGAATTATAGTAAAAAGGAAATCTTTGACGACTACAGTGATGAAAATTGATAAAAGAATTAATTTATTTTTAGCTATTCTCATCTGATATTTATGACTTCTTGAAAACCAAATAATTGTGAATTATTTCTTTGTTAAATTTGACAAACAAATATCGTCCTTTATGTCAGCAGAATTAAGATTTTAAGGTTTTATGAATAATTTATAAACATATATTTTAATAATATTTGAATGAATTTACATAATTATATAAATAAGTTATATATAAAACAATAATTCGACTTTTATAAATCAAATACCAATTTAATTTTTAAATAAAAATTTACCACTTCCTTCTAAATTATTAAGTTGCTAATGGATTTAAATAAAATCAATTTTACAATTTGATAAAGGTCGTACCTAAAATTGGAAATTTACACGATGTATAATTCTATGTAAGAAATTTTCTGGTTGAAATCATATTTAAAGGATTCAGTCGTTTTTTCAGTCCGATATAGAAATAAAAAATAACAACTTCAATATTTATTTCCAGAACTGGCAGAATGATGCAACGAACAATTGGGATAGGTATTAAGATTAACTTTAAGATCCATTCATTAAATTACGTTTATGGAGTGTCAGTCTTTTGAAATTCACAAGCTCTGGAAATGTTTGACTTCTTAACAAATAAATAAATACTGATAGAAACATTATACTCAATTAGATGTTATAATTAACTCTCGTTATTCTATTATATTGCCGGTATATTTTGTTCTCAGCCATAAATCCTATGAAGAGGTAGTTACTGTCCACCCTCTAAAAGAAATTTGCTGATTGGGTAATGAAATACCGAAAATATTGGTAATTCGTATTTAGTGTAACAAAAAAATGGGAAAATGTCATAGTGTTTCAAATATTTCGTCGGTATTATAAATTTAAATGTAAATCAAAAATATTTTAATTTTTTATTACACTTTTTATGATGATTTTCTACCTGCAGTACCAAAAAAATTAAAATTGATGCTCAAAAAATAAAATTTTTCTTACAATCATCAATTTTTTTAAAAAAAACATTTTCTTATAAATTAAATTTTATATTAAAGTTTTACGTATCTTTTCATGTTATACAAAAAAACATTCTCATAAACAACAATTTTTTGTTAATGGAGCATAAAACTTTATTAGAAATGTCCTTAAAATCCTAGATTTAAATTAAATATACAACACTAAAATCATATATATTTAATAATGTGCGGTAGATTATAAATTTGCTTTTGTACAAAAAAGTGTGTATAATACTATCTCTTTCTATTAAATATATACCCCAAAAAGGACAAAGAATAATTTATTTTGTAATCCTTTTAATATTGCAGGTGAATATGGTGCAAATTAGCACAAGTCTTTAGTGCTAAATTATAGAAGAATATAACAAAACAGAAAATCCTGCAGAAAATCAGGTAATATATTTATAAATAAAAAATGTTGTGAAATAATTTTATTGTAGATTATGTAAGGATAATTATCTTAGTTTGTTTGTATAGTTTGTCGATAATTTTTTTATTCAAAGTCCTTGAAACTTGAAAAAAAAATATAATAATATTATTGGATAATCTTAAAAGGAATACAGAATATAGAAAAAAAATGTTTTTTTTTTTTTTGTGTTTTTCAAATTATATTGAACGACATAAGATAAATGCCATACCAGGACACATAAAGTCGAAGTGGTAAAGGATATATTAGAAAATTCAAATTAATGTGGCTTTAAAAGAATTAAAGAAATTTCCTGATGATTTTAATTATATATTTTAAATTTAATTTACTTAATATAAGTGAGTAAATCTCCTCTGATTCATATATAATTAAATAAACATTTACGTAACAATTTTATTTAAAAAGCTTATAACAAACCCAAATTAAAAAATTATAAATAAAAAATTTTGTTTAAAGGAACCGCTCCATTAGTCATTTAAAAAAGTAGTAGACTTCAGTTTTGTAAAACTGGTTTTGCTATAAATGTTACGTTGCTGGAATGCATAAAACTGCTCAGGAAAAATAGATTTTTTAGTCAATATCTGATGGTAGTCGCAGGAGACGCAGACCAGCACTGCAGAAGACTGAATACTTCGATCTGGAGGCAAATAACTATCGATAGACCCAGTTGAAAAAAAAAATTATACTAGTTTAAACAATATCACTGTTTTACCGTTTGTCCTACGTCATAATAATATTTCAATTATTTTATACTATCTCCAAATTTTATTGGTTATTTTGAAGGCTTTAGCACAAGACTGCTCTGGTTTTTGACGTTATATAAGTGAGTACTTTAGTGCGATTTGTGGAACATTTTTTATAAAAAAACTTGGTTCCATAAAAAAATAATTACATTCCGAAATTTGAATTTTCCATTTATACGAAAAAGTAGTACTAAAAAAAATTTTATGTTGACCTTATTTTTATATAATTTTTATGCAATTTGACATTTTTTATTTAAATTTATATATAGAATTTGTAACGCTCATTCTCCTTCATAACATTTGCATTGCCATATCCATAAAAAAAAATTGTCATAAACACTTTATAAAAATCTAATGAAGCCGGCACTTTAATATTTTATTTATTATACGCAAAAAGAAAATTTTACACTTGAATGATTTTTTAATTAATTTTTTTATTTTACAAAAATATCCTTTCATTTTTCTTGTTAAATAATTAATTTAAATCCTAAATCAATTTTCAAATAAGCTTTTAGGATTTAGTTTGTTAGATGCCAAATTTATATTTAATTTATATTTTTCTTACGTAAGAGTAAGGTCAAATTAGATGGAAAATATGTTTTAAAAAGATTTATTATATATTTAACATTTACAATAATAGCTTCCGAAGATTGTAGAATGCATTTTGTAAAATTCATAAACCTGCAGTAGAAATTAATATAAAAAATATTGCAGATTTGGTTTATTTTGTCAATATAAAGCGAATAAATGCAACGTTGCACCACTTCTTTTTAATTATATTTGATTATACACTGAGAATATGATTATTTACAAAATAATAAAGAAGTGGCACATTATTTGCAATAAATCTTACAAAATTTAGGATGCCAGGACTGGAACCCACTTTATGCAAATCGAAAAGGTTATTATAAAATTTCTGAACCTTGAGTACAATTCATTCTATAGTGAATATTTAAATTTTTTATATCAATTAATCGAAAAAATACTTAAAATATTCTTATTAATTTTTCTGTAAAGAAGAAAATTACACAAAATCAAAGGACCGAACACATAATCGTAAAAAAAAGTTTGCCATAAAAACAATTTTTTTTTCTCAAAATCCTTATAAAAAATAATATGCGGATAATTTGATGACAGTCCAAGTATATTTTTTAGATGAAACACAACATTACACATAAAAAACATAGACCCAGAAAATATAATTTCTTCCACCTAAATAAATTGCAATATTTGTCTAGAAAATGTTCGTTTTCATATTCTTTTTAAAAGTGTTTGACAAATTAAGCATAAAAATTGTCCATTTTAATGTTCTAATATTCTTTTCATTATTTTCATAAATTTACACCTACTTAAATTTCATGAACAAATCAAATAGCAACGAACCAACAACTTAAAATTTGAAATAAAAATTGAATATATAAATTGCCATCAACAGACAGAAATGAAAGGAGCAAAAGGATCCGTTTCACAAAAGAATTTATAATTATAAAAAATATGCTTTTTTTTTAATACACAAATTGTCACGAAATTTGGAAGGACATGAACCAAAAAAAAAAAAAATATAATTTTTTTTTAATAATATATTTTTATGGTGTTTACAATGAAAGGATATTTTTTTTATACCAACTGTTTATTTAGTACTGTCATAAAAAAAAATGATTTTTTTTTGGTGATATAATACAAACATATAATAATAATATAAAGGGTGAAAATGATATCCTTTCATTTTATATCATCTAAATAGAAAAAAAGGCAGCATTTTTTTTTTTTTTTTATGCTGAAATTGAATATTTTTTCAATTTATATTTAATTTTTCCAAAAAAAAAAAAAAAAATTATGTTGATTTTACCACCCATAAAACCTCCTCACAGATTTTTTATTGGTATGGTAAAATATACCAATAAAAATCTATATAAATTTGTCTATAAAATTTATAAGAAAATATCAACTTCCAAATATCGCGAATTCCTAGTTACCATAGAGGATGCCATAGTTACATCAAATATTACAATAAAATATAAATAAATTTTTGACTGGATTATAAAAGGCGACGAGGAATCATCAATCAAAATAATATTTTGAATTAAAAGTAACATTCTCTTAATGGTTTAACACTTAAACGATTTGTGATTCTGGAAGAATATTATGAAAAAAGGTAAATTTTACAGATTTTGCCAAAAATAACTGTCAGCAAAAAAAAAGGACATTAATATAATATTTTTATCCTGGAAGAGTACAATTTAATGGCATTTAAGCACACATGTGAAAGTGGGTTCATGTATGTATAACCCACATATATATATATAAGAATAATGTGCGTATATGATTTTCGAAACATTAAATATTTATTAAATTTAAAAAGGAGTCGTAAAAAAAAGGATAATTGTGTATTTTTATGTTCGGATTTATTTTTAAATGAGATTTTATTTATTTAAATAACTCAAAATATATTTTGGGCATTACTTTAACTGATGGGACAATTTCATTATAGTTAGATATATAAAAAAGAAAAATAATGAAATTAAAATTATAATCTTTAAAAAAAAATTATTTAACAATTTAACAAATTTTCATATATTTATAGCCTGTTTATACCTTCAATTATTGTACTCTTTTACTTGTTCCCTTAAAGAACCATTTCATTGCAATTTGGACTTACTATAATTTTATATGGACTCGTGAACTATGTAAGTTTTATATTTAATAACAACAATTTAATGGATTTTAATAGTCAAACTTTTATTGTCAGCAAATCAACTTAATTGTTAGTATTTTTCTCAATCTGAAAATCATAATTACATATTGCAAATAATTGTTACTGAATGAGTACCAGCTCAGTCAACTTTTTGAAGTTTAAGCTAAAACCTAATGCATTACAGAATAACATACAACCAGATCGGCAACGTCGCTCTGTCTTTCTCTGGTACCTTAAACCTTAAACTTAAAAAAAAAATCCCAATAATCATTAATGTCCTGAAAAGACTTTTAATATGAAATACTTTTTTACCTTAAACATTTTGACCTTAAAAATTTTGACCTTAAAAAATTGCCCTTAAAAGCTAAAAATAATTTAATTAATTTAATTAATTAATAATTTGATTAAATAACGAGATTTGCAAAGTTTAATTAAAAATTAAATTAAACTTTCTATTTTTTTTTAAATATATTTTTAATTGATAAAAATAAAATAGTTTTCCACTGCGAATATTTAAATATTTAGACCTCAATAATCAACTCAACATTTTGACATTTGCAAACAATATCTTAAAATTTTATACTAAACAATAAATTTTAATTATAGTAGAAACACTTGAGAGAAAGCTACTAGTAGCTATAAATTATGTTTCTCTTCAAACATATTTCATAAAATTATGTAAAATTTTGTAATTTTTATTAAATATTTTAAAATTCATAAATTTTTTATAATTAACCAAAAGTAACAAACAAAAAAGTAATCATTTTTGTGGTTTATACATAAAACTTTAAGATCGTAAAGTTCAATGTCATTAATGATTTATGATAACCTGGAACCGTTAAATTGTCAACATATTTCTATACATAATAAATTTAACAATGTAAATAAATATAATCAGAAGTATATGAAGAAAAATGAAGCCGGTATTCCGCAAAAACAAGAATGTGATTAAAATTTTAATATAATTTTCAATTTATGTAGCATTACTTATAGCTATAAAAATGTAAAGCAGAAAAGACAATTTTAATGAACCGATTGACCCACTAAATTATAAATAAAATTATCATTGAAACAGAATGAATAAATTTTAAAAAATAAATGGAAGTTAAATACAAAATATCAAATTAAATTAGTACTCGTACTTCGTACAATACAAAACATTTAATTCATTCTGTTTTACCAATAACTTTCACTATTTAAAAGAAAACAAATTTACCATCTGATTTTATTCGAATTCACTTAAATCGGTGAAAAGATCACAAAAATTTGTGTTTTATTTTGTTTGAAGCTTTCTTTAAATATAATTTGAAAATTTCTTCAAGTTCAAGTTGAACTTGTTACTGGTTAGTTTCATATTGACTTTCATTTAAGAAAGATGTAAAAAAAGAGACGCTATTTATAAAATAAATTATATAATTCGTACTGAAAATTCAATTGTGGTGCTCTACATTTTTTATTTGATAATTTATACATTTTTAACAAGTTCTTATAGTTCATATAGCTATAGAAAAACTATTATCGTGTAAGAAAAATTAATAATAATTTTTGTAATTAAATAAAAAAATATGTAATTAATAATTTTTATTGTATGGAAAAGTTCATTTTTTATGTTTAATACTATAATTTTAATATTCCACAAAATTTTATAAAAAAAAAACAATCTTTTGATATCAAATATGTGAAGTGAATTTTAAATGTTTGGTGTTAACAAAAATATTATTAACGAACAGTTTCGCTACACTTGTTTAGTATGTTTCTACTGAAATTTTATTTAGTTTTCACATTTTTGTTGACCGCAATACCTTTTTTAATCAATGGAATCAATAAATCCAAATAATTGTCTCGTCTCCGAAGGGCCTAATGATAAGAGTAATTGAAAATATTTAAAAAAAAATTAGGAAAATATTATGAGTCATTACCAGAAAACTTTGAATAGTGATTATTTTATATCAGGGGAAGTAGACTCTTATTTCCTCACAATCTGCAATATTCATCTATGATTGCCGTTTTGTGAATTTTCGGATATTAAGCTATACGTTGATATTAGAAATATAAAATTTAAATATATACACTCCACAATTTAATGGGTCAATTTTGTTCAATTTTGCAGATTTGCCAGAATTTTAATTCCCTGTTTCTTTACTTGCTCTAATTTTATAAAATATTTTCTAGAAATTCTGAAGTAAATTATTTAAATTAATAAGAAATATTTCTTATTTTCAAAAACTTCACACATTTCAAAATCACTGAAAAACAATTAATTGCAATTTACCTTTTTATATTTTTAGTGATGCAAATGATTCATTAAAATATTTAGTACAACAAATGAAATTATTCCAAAAATGTATCAAAAAATTGTAATAACATTTTTAATCTGTTCGGGATTTATTTTATCATCTGATTGTGGTCGTGGATTACGTGGAAAATATATACCAAAATGGAAACGACAAGTAAAGTTTATCAAATTTATTTAAAAAAAAAATATTGTAAATTGTTTTCTTCTACTTAGGCATGTGAATTTCCTTTGTCAGAAAGTGATCAATCTCATTATGTTTGTGATGATAATGGTGAAGTAAAATGTTTACCAGGTTGGCAAGGTGATATTTGTGATGTACCAATGTGTAGAAAAGGATGTGATCCTATGAATGGTAAAAATCATTTATAACACAGTGATGAAAATTGATAAAAAATAAAAATTATATTTAATTAGGTTATTGTCATCGTCCTGGCGAATGTCGTTGTAAATTAGGTTTCTATGGTGAAAGATGTGATAAATGTATACCATTGCCAGGTTGTCAGCATGGTTATTGTAATTCAACGTTTGAGTGCATTTGTAAGAAAGGATGGGATGGATTGTTTTGTTCTGAACGTAAGTATATTAAGGATTTGTATGGATATATAAATTCAATGTGAACAGAAAATTGAAAAGTATAAAGCTAATATTTATCTTAATTTAATTTAAACGTAACAAAGGCATAACAAATTTGATTATGCTTTGTGAATACTTAGCCTAAAATATTCTCGTTCTTAAAATTCTAATATAAGAAATATAAAATTTCTTCATGTACAATAGCAATTTGTCGAAAGGATTGTCATGCCACTCGAGGATATTGTGAAGCCCCTGGTGAATGTCGTTGTCGTTTAGGATGGGCTGGACCAACTTGTCATGATTGTCAAGTATTACCTGGCTGTCAGCATGGTACTTGTATGAAACCATTGGAATGCAAATGCCTAGCAGGATATACAGGAATATTGTGTCAAACACGTAAGGAAAAAATTCTGAAATACTTAAAAGAAGAAGTTGATATAATTTTATGTGATATTTTGTTATCATAACAATTTATTTTTTTAGCTATTTGTGCTGATGACTGTCACAGGCAACATGGTTACTGTAGGAAGCCAGGACAATGCCGGTAAGTCAATTCAATAAATATGTTTGTTGTACAAAATGTTAATTAAAATAAACATTTTAAAATTAAACCTTTTTAAAAATAAATTCTTGCTTAATTAGCTGTCGACTTGGTTGGATGGGCAAAAACTGTTCACAATGTCATGCATATCCAGGATGTGTAAATGGTGATTGTAGAAAACCATGGGAATGTAATTGTCGACCAGGATGGGGTGGTATTATTTGTGATGAAAGTAAATATTTTTTTCTTAATTAATATTATAAAATATAATTCTAATTTTATATAAATTAATTTGCTAGAATTAAATTATTGTGAATTGAATTCAAATACTTGTGAAAATGATGGTAAATGTATATCACGTTTACAAGATGATGGTAATTTCCGTTGTATATGTCCTCAAGGATTTAAAGGAAAACGATGTGAAATTCTACCAAAGCCAATTTTATTAGTAAATACAACAATAGATGAACAACAGTTAATAATAGAAACATCTACCCAATTGTCAGTTACCAATATTTCAGCAACAAATAGTTCAATTTCAATAGCTAGTCAAATAAATGTCACAGAAAATCCATTAGAATTGACATCGAATGCAATAAAAAATAACTTGACAATAGTATTGCCTGAAAATATTGATAATCATAAAAATAATAATGCATCAACAGATAAAATAAATATGAAAAAAAATATTGGAATTTCAATTTATGACAGTAATAAAAATCATCATGATAATTTATCGAGAGAAGATGAAATCGACAATGAAACTTAAAAGGATGAAAGATTTTTTTTAAATCAATAATAATCAAAATATATTGATCTGAAGATGTTTTTGTTGAATTTATATTAATTATTAATTATATTTATTTATTTTATTTATTTAATATATAATAGCATAGTAAATTTTTAAAATAAAATTATAGTCTTTTAGAATTCATATTTTACATAGGATACACTTAAATTCCAGCAATAAAAAGGAGCAGTTTTTTTTTTTTAATTGGGAACACTATTCAATACTTTCTTTAACTTCGAGTATATTGTAATGTCTCTGTATCTACACTTCAGGTCACATAAACAGTGTAATTTGTTGGGTGAACAAAAAATTTTACAAAAAAATAATTTTTCTTTTCGAATAAATGAACATTATCGAATAAATATTTTAATTTTTAATTCTTGATCTCGATTCAAAACTCTGAAGTGGAATTATGTAAAGTGATACAATATCGCGACAATCACATACTATCTGTAATATTAATATTTAATCTTTAGCCACGTAATGTTGCCACAAGAAATGTAATCACATTTTGAAATGCAACATTATAACATGAAATCACGAAATATCGTTTCCATTTTTAAGTGAACAAATAGGCAAAAAAAATCTAAATATTTTTTATGATGCCATTCTTCCATGCATTTCACGGCACGGTCTTAGAAATTATATAATAGTCGAAGTTGAAGATATAATACTCT